>CM033279.1:10178520-11534318 GCA_019343175.1 Oedothorax gibbosus
TTTCTAAGAAGCATTTCTTTGGCTGTATTAAATATTTTTAGAAACGATTATTTTTATATGATAAATGTAGCTAACTTATAGTGTTCTAAAATCCCACTTTTTGACATAGGTTTGAATATTCTTTTAATATTCAATAGCTAATTTTACAACAAAATATTCGACCAATTTAAAAAAAAAAAAGGATTATAGAGCCTTGTTAGTCAGCTTCATTTATTACATAAAAAAACGTTTGTAAAAATATTCAATGCAGCAGGAGAAATGTTTCTTAGAAAATTATGGTTTTTCAACTGGATTAACACTGAAGCACTCGAGTTTGGAGACTTGTGGTCCAGCGCGCCTATTCCACCTTAAATGAACAGTTAAAGACCTACAGAAAGTTAACACAGCCAGTTCCAGTAGGTGGCGCCATCCACAGGAACATAAGCGACTTAGAAGGCCTGTGTGAGAGATGTGAGTGGACGATAGCACACACAAGGCCACGCCCACCTCCCTGTTCTGTGGGCAGATTACTATGTAATAGGCTGAAGGTCTTTCCCATGGCACCAGATGGCGCTGTGTAAAGGCCTGTCATCAAGAAGCCATCAAAGTCAAGGCTGGAGGACACAGTGACTGGAAAAGTAAAAGAAATTGGATTTATGTATTGGGATGAAAGTTAAATCAATGTAATGGTTTATAAGAAGGTATTTGATTTGGTAAGTAAAAAGGTATTTTAAGGATTATATGTAGTATTGTAATACACTTTGAGCATATTTTTTATTTAGCATGTGGTTTTTACAAAAGTTCTTTTCTTTATAAGATGAAAACATAAAAATAAATCAATAAATAAAAGTACAAATACATACATAAAATAGGTAACTTAATTACCAATAACTTATTCAAATGTAATTGAACCATCTATGATTGATTTCAATGTCTCAATAGTATATATAACAGCTATTTTGTTGAATACCCTACTAGAAAGGCATTGTAGATTTATTATATTTGATAAAAAGTTTACAAAACATAACATTTCCTAGGTTTGCAATTAGATTACTGTACCTAGAAACGAATGCTTCTAAAATTCTAAATATAGATTTAAACAGGTTAAGATGTTTGCAATACAAGAAAATTTATTTATATTTTTAAAAAATTTCTATTTTGTTTTTAATTTCTCTGCACGTTCTTATTTTACAGTTTAACTTTATGATTTCTAGCCAAACCTTTCTAAAACATAAAAAAACTAATACAAATTTATTTAGTTTTGTTTTTGTAGTTGACTAAAAATAATGACATCACACAATTATACTTTTTTTTTATTAACACAGAATTTGAGACAGTAACTTAAAGGAATCTAATATAGAATGATGAGAGATCTTTCTTTACTATTAAACTATTGAAAAAAAATTGAAAACAGAAAGTCTTATCAATCTCAGAACTGAATATCTATAAACATAAAATATCTTTTAATGTTTGAAAGCACACTTGTGGCCATATTTTAAAGTTAACCCCTTAAATTTAAAGAATCAAACTTATTGTAAAAAAGACAATTAATCTCTTTGTGACGATTTCTCGGGAAGAAGTTTCTCAACAGGAAATTTTTGGTGCCTTAAGAGGAGGTCAAAACTCTCCAATCAGCCTCTTCCTGAATGGGCTTTTATCTTACAGGAAGCACAAAAACAAACACTGAACTCTGTAATTGCTTCCTATGGGCTTAAGGGTTAGGGATATTGTTTAGTTGTTCAGTTAGCCATTATGGGTCAAGTTTACTACTTTAATAATTAACCAAAGCTGTTCAGATTAGTAACCAAATGTCTGCATAGATAAATTCTAATATGTTTGGTTCTACCATATCAAAGGAAAATTATGTTACATTTCTAAAGAATAATAATACACCAGAAACAGACCTTAAAAGATACATTAATTTTGAAGAAACAGTATTGAATGGGACTTTGCGTTTTGTTTAAAAAAAAAATAGTGATTCTTACAGTGTTATTTTCTAAAGAGATTTTCATCAAAAATAGAACTACATTGTTTAAAATATACATGCACTAAATACACTAACCTGGACCTCATTACCACAATTTTATTTTCGGCCAAACTTTTTCAATGAAATTTTTTTATTTAAAATGTTTAAAAACTTTGTCTAAACTTTTAAATCCGACTATAGCCCTTATCATTTTGTTAATTCAGAATGAGTATTTAGAGTTGAAAAAAAAATAAACTAGTTACCTTCATACACTTTTCCTGGTTCGTAAAATTCCGGAGAACCCTTGATGTTCACAGATAGGGCTATCTCTCCCCTCACCTCCCCAGGCTGATCTAAGTCCCTGTGGTACTGGCAGAGAAAGAAAAACGGTGATGCGACTGATGCAAGGTTCTGTGCATTGCCAACTCTTGTAGAAAATAGAGTGGTTAGCAACAACAGCATCCAAAGGAGATTGGGAGTTCTTGGTATAGCTGCCATTATTGTAATGAGGGCTGCTCAGGATATGTGAAAGTTGGTCATAAAGCTGGAAAAAAACATAGGAGGTTGTTATTAAGATCAGATTATTTTGTATGCATGTGATAACATTAGTGATGTTAAATTTTACAGTAACTAAGATACTTTTATTTATTAAATATGAAAGTTAGAGGTTTTAAATAAACATTAATTAAAACTTTCTATTAATTTTAAAAGTGAAAAAATCATTCAGAAAGTGTCTCGTTTTTCTACCTAATTGTGTTAAGTAAATCACAATTTATAGCACTTTAGGATGGTCAATCTAACTTATTACTACTTTTTTTTGTATTGAGGCCTATCAATTTAGGTTTAAATTTTAAATCTGATAAATCAACATTTAATTTGCCATGAGAATACATTATATTGTTTTGATAGATTTTTACACCTGTTGAATAATTGTCATAACAAATAAAATTATTTGGTCGATTTAGATTTTTTAAAAAAATTGTCACTTTAAATGCTCCAATATTACTAAACCTTAAAAAAAAAGAAAACTCATAATCAGACTTTAAAACTCTCAATTTCTTATGCCACTTAATTTGACTGGTTTAATTTTATAATTTTAAAGCAATCAAAACTTAACTAGATAAAAAAAGTAAATTAGAAAAAAAAGAAAAGTTATCATTTAACACTGAAACAATTACCTGAAAATAAATATTTTCTTAATTACTAAATAAATAATATTTTAATACTGGGAACCACTACATGATATCGCACTATTCACTTACAAAGATATCAAGTCGTCTGTCCAACCAACAGGAAATCCCAAAGAAGTTATAGGAAGTAACTTGGATGTAGATTGTCCATTTGGAGATGCCCATTGGCTAGTGACCGATAAAAAATTTGCTCTTGAGTATTTGTTTCCTAGCTGCATCATTTTTTTTCTGCTGTTTAAAAATAAGAAAAACATCTTTTGTACCTTACAATTTTTGGTTAGACAGGCAAAAGTAATTGCATAGATAACACTGGTCCTTAGGAATATTTTTAGGTTTGTTAACTGTATTGGTAACTTAAATTTTAAAAAGTAATAATTAAACATAAAATAAAGGAAAATTAAATAATATTAAAATATACCTACATGTAACACTTCAATCCCAAAACTTACTACATAAGTAATATTACTGCCAGTGATGCATTGGTAAAAGTAACAAAAGATATATTGTACATAAATGAAAAACTAATAGTATAGTATTAAAACTAAACACAATTTTATCATAAGTATACCATTAACTAAAAACTATTTAATTTTTGAAACAAAATAGAGGATATACTACACTGTGCACTAGGTCATGACAAACTTTTTTTTAAATTTCTTTTTTGTACTGGTAGTTAATATAATACGTTTAAAAAAATTTGTCAAAAACAAAACATATCTACAGGTTCCATTTTGTTTG
The DNA here is from genome assembly GCA_019343175.1 of Oedothorax gibbosus. Classification (NCBI taxonomy): domain Eukaryota; kingdom Metazoa; phylum Arthropoda; class Arachnida; order Araneae; family Linyphiidae; genus Oedothorax; species Oedothorax gibbosus. Next base: position 10,182,394 of record CM033279.1, read on the forward strand.
TGAATTTCACCTAATTTTACCATAGAGTTAACATTGAGTATTTCACTTGTTGTTCAGGGAAAAACAATTTGGCATGAACCCAAAACTTTCTATACATAAACGGTATTTGGACTGTTTCTCTATAATAAAGGGGCTAAATCCGAAAATGGCAATACACTTCTCAAAACCCTGATGGTTTTTTTTTGTTATGACATCAATTTGGCAGCTAACTGTAAACGTATAATAATTGTAATAAATGAATTTTTTAATCTATTTTTAACCTTATTGAACAGTAATAAAAATGACTATCAGTTCTGGGGAATAGGGCAGAGTTTGCAAAGGCTTGACCGCCAATTTTGCAGCCCCATTGGAGAAAAAAAAAACTTATGAACAGTTGGAATATTTTTTAAAAATCATGTTACACGATTAAATTATAAAAACATTCATAGAATAGAAAGATTTAGTTTTTCGAACAGTCCTATTATATAAAAGCATTTTATTTCTAACACAAATTACGCTTTATACAATATGTACACACCATGAATTCAAATTAGAACTCTTCATATTTTTTGACAACTGGAAAAAAATTAATTCATATATATTGAGTAATTTCTCATGGAAAAACAATAAATATACAACTTCAGAAAAGAAAATGGGATCTTTTATAGATAGGTTAGAATTTTTTTTAAATAAATAGCATTTGATAGGTTAATTTGGTAAAGTGAATTTTGGGTTAATGTTTTGTTATATTACCTTTAATTGATTATTAAATATTGGGCTGCTAACTAAAGTTAAAAAAGAAGTCTTTGAAAGAGGAAGAATTTTAAAATTCAAAATATACAGACCAGAAAGTAAAATAATGTAGATCAAGAGTTGAGAGACTTAAAAACTTCTTTTTGAATTTCTTTTTTCATTTGATTTTCCTTTACTATATTTTAGAATTCAATAAAAACATAATTGCAATAATAAGGATAGTAAATTTTTAAAAAGTATTAGATTTTAAAGTATTGAAAAATAGTTTAATAATATTATACTTTTAAACGGCTGCAGCTCCAAACCAGTAACAGCTGTCAAAATTTGAAATTGTTTACCGACAGTCGACACTCCCACTAAGTTGTCTTTTTAATTATTTGTGAAGACGATTCAATGAATAATACAAAGGATTTTCGTACTTTTATCCGAATTTTGTTTTTTTAAACAATTAATGTATTTTTTAAAATGATGCAAGCAGGCGATTTTCGAGAATCGGAATTGCAGAAGCTTTTGACAGATGAGAGAGACCGAAGCAATCAATACAAGCGTATTTACGAAACCTTAAAAGAAGAGCATATCACGTAAGAACTGTTAAATACTTTTTTTAATCCTTATTTTACATAAATAAAATTTTCTATTTAAAAAAAAGTTTACAAATGCATATTGTATATCATCCTCAGGCTTCGAAAGGAGCTGACATTTATTCACGACAAACTGAAAAATGCCAATGATCAAAATGAAAAGCTGAGATCAGACAGTGACGCTAATGTTCGTAAATTGGAATCCAGAGTAAAAGAACAACAAAATGAAATTAACATTCTCAATGAGAGGGTATGGTTCTATTTTAATCGACTATTAACTTAGTAAAATTCTCATTTGCCAGTTAAAATTAACTAACATCAATGTTCACATTAGAAGGTATAACTTGGATATGAGGACTGATTTGTTTACTGGCGATATTTGTAAAATATTCAAGAGGTTACTTTTGGATTGAAGTTTAACCTGCAGAATGTTTACCAAATTTATGTGTGTGCGCTTACCAATTTAATGGAAATTTCCAAATGGAGACTGGTCTTTATATCACAGCTGTTTTCAATAAGACTGTTTTTCTTAATAAATACTAATGAACCAAATATATTTTAATTATGTAATATCTATATATTTTCTATATACTCAATCGAATTAGTAGTACTATTTTCTATTATTCTTCTTTCACTATTCTCTTTTGCCATTTCTAATCAGTTTAGCTGACATCCAGTTCATATTTTGTTTGCACCTAATATTTCAAGGTGTTTTTCAATTTGACAAATTGTAAAAGATATTAAAATCCATGTATGGATGAGGGGTGAGTTACTTATCTGATAAATGTTTGAATTTTAAACTTCATGCATATGTAGTTAACAAATCATATAGTTATACAATAAATGTGCTTTTGGAACTGCTATGATATAAAGACCTGTGTCAATTTGTGTTGTGTTGGCAATCAACAAAAATGCTTAAATATGGTAAACATTCCACTCAGGGCCTGTTCTTCCATAAGGCCTTGGCCTAGGGGGGCCCTCAAATTTTAGGGGCCTCTAAATTACAGTTTCTATTGTGCTAAATGCTGTAAATCCCCAAAATATCAGTAAACTAAAAATAAATCTGATACTCCACTTTGTTTTAATGCTCAATCTTGACTAAGAAAGTTACATAACGTGATTGTTTTGATCGATGCTTATAAGGAAGCCTATAAAATTGTAGCAAAAATTTGATACATAGGTCATATAGCATCATCATCACTGGAAATCATACACAAAATTTTCCGTAAAGGGCCCCCCAAAATAGGTTGTGCCTATAGTCTGAGATTTCCTAGAACAGGCCCTGATTACACTCAACATACAATTTGATATGCAATTTTAACTTAAAATTTTAAGTCGCCAGTGAACAGACCAACCATCATGAAACTGGAGTTGTGTACATAATTGTACACATTCCATGAAAATAATTTGGTTATTAATACTTGACTTGAGCTACAAATAATAAGCTTAGGTCAACCAATTAAAGCATTATTTTCTTTAAAGTTAAAAAGCTATGACGACAAAAGAATTCAAATTGGGGCTTTTGAAGAGGCAACTTCTCACTATGAAGCTAAAATTAAAGAGCTGAATGATGAAAACGACAAGATACGAGACCAGTACAACAACCTGCACTATGAAAATGCCATTTTAAAATGCAAGTTTGAGAGTAGAGAGAGTGAATACTCCCGAGCACTTGAAAGAATTAATTTGCAACATCAAGGAGAGGTATGTATGCTAAATAATTATAGTTATGGCCTATCTAATACAGTATAACAAAATAATTTAGTTTTTGATGAAAGCTCCTTTTTTTCAGATATTCAGCAATTAATGTTATTTGATTTTTTTTGTTCTAGTTTAAACAAATTAGGTTTAAGTTAGTTATATTTCTTACTGTATTAGTTACATTCTACTGATGTATTATTTTGAAAATTTCTATATATTTTTTACAACACACGTCTAAAAGTTTCATGAACGAATTTTATAAGAAATCAACATGCAATTGAAGTTTCAACTATATTTTGTGTGTTCCAGCAGTCTGGCTTTTAAAATAATTTGTATGGCTTACTATAAGAGGCCAAAATTAGTTGATTAGATATTGTGTAATGTGAACTTAATTTTCTAGGTTTGAAAAAAAATTAAATGTGAATATAAACAACAAATTTAGTTTTATTTAAGTTATGGCTACTGTTTTGAAACTTATGAAAATTCGCAATATTTTTTTTAAAATAATGTTATGCAATTATATTAATACAAAAAGGAATAATGTTTTTAGAAACCATTTATTTTTTCAAATAATTGTACTATTGGACAAAAGCTCTTTCTTTCTATCAAAAATTACATAACATGCTTTATACAATATATACATACCATGTTTTCGAAATTGAACACTACACGTTTTTTGTACAATTGGGAGGCAAATTTGATATAGTATTCCTCTTGAGTAATTTTTCATGGCAAATCAAAACAATTTTCTAGGTCGGAAAGGAAAATCATTAAAATTTATTTGATAAGTAAGAAAAAATTTGAAAACTTTTTCTAGACTTTGAATAGGAATTTTTTTGCCTTCAAATTTTAAACTTTTACTTCCTTAAATTTTCTGTTTTTCATTCCTAAATTTTTATCTTCTTTTTCCCATAACTACCCATAGATGGATCTACTGCAGACCAAAATCGAAGCCATTGAGAAGGAACGAACATTGCAACCCGAAACTTATGCCTTGGAATTGAAATCTTCCAAAAGAGAAGTCCTACAACTCAACTCGCGTGTGAAGGATCTACTTTCAGAGTGTGAAGAGTTGAGAACTCAAAATGAAAACCTCAGTGTACAAATAAATAGTATCACTAGGACAAATGCAAAGCAGTTGTCGGACCACTTGACAAATATCAGACTTCTTGAGGTATTGAAAAATGTTTTTTTTTTTATTCTAGAGAAAAGTAATTTTATTTTACTATTTTGGATTGGATTGCTAATAGTTATTTAAGCAACTAGTGCCAAAAATAATACTTTATTAAGCGAGTGACTTTTATTTAATGGAAATAATGACAAGAGCTTAATAAAGTATTATTTGGCACGTGCTTGCTTACAATATTTTTTATAATAACGTGCAAAAAAGTATTTCTACCAATGAGTGATTTTCATGACATCATTTAGTTTCCATGGAGATATTCATGACATCATCTTGTTTTTCTACCAATCAGATACTCTTATTTACTTTACTGCACTAGTGCCGAAAGTACTACTTTCGGCACTGTCTGTGACGTAAGCACGTAAAGTGTAATTTTCGCAACGATTTATGAATGAATATGATATAAAAAAGTGAACTTTTCTGCACATTGTTATAAAAACATATGCAAATGTGTCTTGTACAAATAGAGATATGTACTAATTTTAACAAACTATGTTAGTTTCTGTAGAATTTTGAAAATATGATTCATTGAGGTTTTTTTTAATTTATTAGCATGGAATTGAAATAATTGTTTTACCTGTGAATTAGTGAAGGATTTTATTTTCCTTATCCACCTACAGAATATTAAATTTCTACAGGGGTGAAACTTTTCCGGGGTACCCCGGAATTCCTGGTTTTTTTAATATTCTTCACCCGGAATTCCGGGTTTTATTTTTGACTAAAAAATTGTTTAAATGTTTTAAAAAATTTAAGTTTCTATCCTTTAAGTCACTTTAGGATCAGCGCCGCACTTTTCACGGAGTTCGGACAAGATCTCGAGACTTTGTGACGTCTACGTCTTTCTACGTCTACTTTGTGACGATACAGGGTGGCGGCAGAACCATGATATCAGGGAAAAGTCGGGATTTTTTTGAAAAATCAGTGAAAATTTCCAAAGGTGCCATTTCGCGCCAAACATAAGCTTAATCGTCAATATCTCACTATTACTACTCTAATCCGAAGACAATAATCACCATAGCAACCGTTGAGTATTTGAGTTACTACTTTTTAATCCTCTTTCGTTTTCGCTGCCTTGCCGACACCGCACTAAATGAAGCACGTGGTGATTTATGGAATATCCTTAACTTCTATTGATTATAGATAACAAAGGCATTTTTTCTCAACATTTCTTAATAATCCTTATAATCAAAGACAAAAATTCAATTGATTGCTTTAAGTACATCGCCAATAGCTTTCGTGTAGCTCTAGTGCGACGAGGATTCAACTCCACCTTTCTCGGTCCATATCAATGAAAACTAAACTTAAATTTCAATGAAAAACAAGCTTAAATAATGAATTTATGTAATAAAGATGAAAAATTTAATTAAAATTTGAAGATTAATTAAGATTAGATTACACCTTGATCTCTTCACATATCGGCTAACCCCAACTCCCAGTGCAATCCAACTATTCCGATTCCCTTATTTTGCAGCCTAGTAATTTTCACGAAATCCACCGTTGACGTCACACGCCTCATAATGATTGCCAGTTCTGCATTATCGGAAGAGTGTCTTATTACTTTTGTAGCTCCGGTTCAGGTTAAGTTGGATCAACCAGAATATTTGTTCGATTGGTTCTAATCAAGGGTCCGTGAGTCGTGACCTTGTGATGGCAAGAAAAGCTTGAATGAAAAAAATTTGTGTCAAGCTTTTATTAGACATTTTTTTTTACTGTGCTGGGGTTTCGGATTTTATACAGGTTTTAGTTTCAACTAAAAGAATTGAGGTTCGGCTATAACGCTTTATCTATTCCGATTTTACGATTTCAGCAATTTCTATTCCTTGATTTTTTCTGGAAAAGTACTTGAATATATTTTCTTTCTTAATAATTTTATGAACCATGTGAAACTAAAAAAAAAAACTATGCCGTAAAATATTGCGATATCTTAATTTCTCACTTTACCCCTGCCCTAGTTATCTTCAATTTTTTATATTTTGTCACTTACCCCCCCATAACACTCCTTTTTGGTTTCAGGGTTTTTCAGTGGTGGGCAGTTTCACCCCTGTTTCTATGAGCCATGTTGTTAAACACCTTTTGAACTTTAACAAAAAAAACTAAAGAAAAATTGCATTTTTTTATATTTATATCAAGCAAAGCAAATCAGTAACACTAAAATTTTAACAAAAAGAGGTCAATACAGAAAAGTGTGTTTATAAAAATCTACAAAAAAATAGCTTTAAAGTATTTTCTTAATTCTAGTGAGATATGCTAAGTAGTATTATATAATGGAGCTGTCATTAAAATTTAGATTATTCTCTTTATGGTTTTAGTTTATACTATAAAATTCCATACTAAAAATGCAGCAAGAAAGTTTTTAAAAATCAATAATCAAAACTAAGGATATTTACTACTCTTAAGCAACATCTGTCAATTAAAAATTTCAAATTTCTATCGAAGCTAATATTAAATGTCTCATTACAGTCTGAAAAGCAAAAAGCTACCACAAGAATGGAAGTCCTCGAAAAGGAGCTAATCAATGTCCAAGAGCACAAAAAAGCCTTAAACAGCGAACTTCAGTCCAGCAAATTGCAAATCCAAACACTGAAGAGAAGAATTGAGGAATGTGAACACAATTACCGCCAGGTGAAGACAAATCTTCAGGTGGAAATTGAACAATGGAAGTCTACAAAGGAATCTCAACAAGAAGAGTATGTGGATGCCATATCTAGTAGGTTGAAATAATTGTTATATATTTTTTTCTAGATACTATAAGAAAAAAGATGCTATGGTATGCAAATATACTATAGAAAAAATATACTATAATATTACTTATTATGGCACAGGGACTAACATTTTTTCACCCAATTACAAGACTTGAGATTGGTATAATTTACAGCCAAGTCGTAACCGAGAATCCAACTCAGACCCCCAGTTCTGCTGACCAGAGCTATAACTGTTACACTACAGGGGGGAAAAATACGCAAATTGTGCCATATTTGTAATGCTAGTACTTACTTTCTTCCTGAACCGCGGTAGCTCAGTCGTGTGAAGCATCGTGCTCGCATCGGAAGGGTTGTGGGTTCTGTCCTCGGCGGTGCTCGCAATTCTGACGGTTGCTGGGTTGGGGCTTGTATTCGGCTAAAGACTCCCGTGTTGCTAATGTTCACTGGGGCACGTTAAATATGTTGTGGTCACAAAGTCCTCCATGTTCCCATACCAAATTAATACCTCTGGGAGTACCAGATCAGGGGGTTGTCGGCCTTTGATGTGGATCGAAATTCAGATATGTGAGTGAGAATGGATGTGTGAAAGGGACTTCCTGTAAAACGGATGTGTCCTGCTGACGAGCAAAAGTCAGACTTCCTCCCTTGTGGCTCAATAAAAAAAGAACGGAAACCGCCCCACTTTGCCTTAAAATCGGGTAGTTCTCTACTCCGGGCTCGGTTACCGAGTGGCATTTGAAACAACAACAACACTTTCTTCCTTGATATAATTGAAAGAAAATGCATAAAAAATTACTTAAATGTTTATACCTATAGAAATATATCTTTAATGGTCAATATTTTAGTGAATCTTGTTGTACTCAGATTGAATAATTTTTGTTTGGTTTGTATTTCTTTTTATAGTTTTGTTCGTTATGGTATAACATTGCTTGCTGTATTAACATTGCTGTTTATTTTGTCCCTAGCTTGAAATATTTTTATCAAACCTGTAACGTTTTTATCAAACAGATTATTCTTCAAGACTAATTGGCATGACAACATATATATGGTCTTGCTCCTTATTTCTTAAACTCCTTGTATATGTATGTAAAAAAGTTATCATTGTTTTAGTATATAATATATTTATTTGCATTTTACTTGTGAATATTAAATTATTGTAATTAAATTGCAATTTTTAGTATTTGTAGTCAAACCAATAGGGCCTGATATTAATTCAAGCTTTTCACAGGACTAAAATCCGAACTTCAGTCTCTCAGTTCTAATATCGCCCAAGAACGCCAAACTCTTCTCACTAAAGAACAAGAGCTCCATGAAAAAGTTTCAATAGAACGGCAGCATTTTTGGAAACAAACCAGAGAACAAAATCAAGAAAAGTATGTTTTAGAAAAAATGTACAAAATAAGTGCAGTCCTTAAGTTAAGCCTTCCACTCAAGCTTTAAACTTAGCTGTTTAACTTGTTACTTTAACACTCATGGTGTTCCTCAATCACTCTGACTTACAGTCAAATATTCTGAGTTAATTTAATTAAATGGTGAGTTTAATTTTTAAATAAGTATATGAATATAAACCAAATAAATGTATGTAAATATAATCTAATATTTTAGTTAAAATTATGTTTTTAATCCAGCCTTATTCAATAGTGAAATGCTTTAGGATAACTGAAAACGGGCCTTATATTTGCCTTCAAATTTTAAGTGAGAAATCGAAATATGTATGGATATTAGTGCAAGTTTATATATTTTTAAACAATAACCCTCTGAGGGATGCAGAAGTATAAACCTGTCACTTGAAAGTCAGGTTTTCCAGCAGCAACACACATCATTTTTAAATATTTATAAATTTTACTAATTTAAAAATTTGAAGTATGGAGGTATCATTTATAACTATCTTCTTCAGAAATATAATTTAAAAAAATTTAAAGAAATGAAATGCTAAATTTTTTTAATGTTGTAACCATACAGAGAAAAGAAGTTTACACTTCAGCCAATTTGCCTATCCCTTAGATGGTTAAAGGCTTGTTTTTTTAAAGAAGTACACAAAAGATTTGCAGATACATGAATTTTTTTTACTCTAACTTATATAAATTTCTTTTGTGGTAAACTATTATTTTTTGTTTCACAGGGAAAAGTTGCAAAATGTGGTAAAAGAGTTAGAAGCTGTAACGGTGAGTAGCAAGCAAGAGGTACACGAATTGAAACAAAAGTTGCAGAGGCTAGTTGCAGAAAAAGTTGAGTTGGAAAAAGAAGTTTTGGCTACAAGGTAAATATTTTTTTTCTTTCATTAAAAATGCTAGTTAAATTTTTCGTTAAAAAGCAGTTAATTACTGATTATTTAAATATCTATATAATGCACACAAAAAAATGGATTACTACATGTAATTGCTCATTTTGTGTTTTAAATAAACTAAAATGTGTTTTATAGATTACTGTTTATTTACTGAAAGGATTTTAATCATTCGTAAGAGTATGTTAATCTTTTTCAGAGAACTGCCCCACAAGATACAAATTTAAAACAATCTGTATAAAATATAAAACTATCATCTAAAAATAAAAATTTTAATATATTACAATGAATCTTTTTTTTTTCAGGAAAAACACTGGCACGAGGAATGAACAAGATGGTTTTGCTATCACAAGAGAAAACGATTCTAAGCGAAATTTGGATTATGAAAAAGCAATTCAAGAATTAAAGGAGCGAATAGACTTGTTGTCAGCTGGGAATTCTGTGGTAAATTAATTTCGGCACAGCATAGCAAAATGTTTTACAAGTGTAGTATTAAATTTACTGCCAACATTTTTTTTTTATTCTTATATTAGTAAAATATTCAATAGTAAATAAAAAAGTTTTTTTTGTACTTGTGCAATTTGTTAACCAAATGTCTATTGATTACTGAAATCTGCAACAACAACAAAATATTGCTGTTAGCCTTACAATCAGCTAAATTATGTGTTTTTTTTGTACCTAATCTTTTAATCTCATTAGTTTAATAGTATTGTTACGTAGCAATTTCTTAATAATAATTTAGTGTGTCCCAATTTTTACTGTTACAGCCAAAATGAAACATTGTTTGAAAATAAGTGTTTATAAAAACAGAATATTCACTTGTCTATAAAATATCTAATTTAAGTTCAAATTTCTATAGATATTTATATAAATGCTTACAATTTGTAATTTTCTATTTATATTTTAGGCATCATCTGATCATGAAATAACACGTCTGAAATTAAGCTGGGAACAACAGAAGTTGCAATATCAACAGCGTATAGAAGAGTTGGAATCCCAGCTAAGAGAATTCAAAACATCTACAGCTGCAGAAAAAAGGGAACTTGAATTTGTAAGAAAGTAAATTTTTTATTATTTTGTTTCCGTATTTCTTTCAATATACTAATACATTGAAGCCTTTTTTTATAAATATTTTATTTAATAGCAAAATTCAAATTGATATTCAAATTATTCTTGTTTTAAAGATAACTTCTTAATTTTATATTGGAGTTAAGAAAACTCTTTCTATTATTACTCAATTTTTCTACTTTTTCTTTCTTTAAGAGGGACTGTCAGTCCCATAGCGCTAATGCATTAGATTTGAAATGACAACTTTTGCAAAAGAGTTGCTCTGCCATGGTATCCCATTTTCTACAGGTATGGGAATCAATCATCATAATATAAATTTAAAAGTCATCATAATATAAATTTAAAGCAAAATTGAAAGGAAAATAACATCCGGTTATTTAATTATTAATTGATAAAGTTTTAAAATAGTGTCGCCATCTGCTGTATATTTTTGGCATTTTAAAACTTCAAAAATATATAATTAAATAACTAGATGACATTTTCGTTTCAAATTTGTTTCTTTTCGATGTTATGTTGATTCCAATACCTGGGGTAAAAGGGCTCACATCGCAAATCTATACAGTAGCGCTCATAAGTATTTTGACAAAACAGTTTTCGCCACTAAAGGGCGCAGTCTTGTGAAAGATCCGTCACATTTCAGTCTTGTGAGCAAAGCGCAGCAGTTGACATCTAACCCCCGCTGAAGAAAGCTGTCAAGGTAAGCACAGGTAGAAAAACCTATTTTTTACAAAACACTGGGTTCAAAAGTATTTTGACAAGTGTGTGTTTTTGCTACCCAGTAAATTAACAGCCATTTTGTTGTGTTTTCAGTGTGGTTTACGTTTGTGTTGACATCCCAGAATGTAAATAAAAACATGCCCAAGGTGAGAGAATACTCTACTGAACTCAAAGAGGCTGCAATTGCGGCATTACAAGATGGTCGGTCACAAGCAAGTGTAGCCAGAGACTTTAATCTCTCAAGACAAATTGTGAGTGTATGGAAGCGTCAATTTGAATCCCGAGGCACAGTTAATAGTAAACAAAGGTCAGGCAGGCCTAAAAAACAACAGAAATGGTTGATAGGCTTATTCGACTGAGATCGGTTGCAAATCCACGCCTCACTGCTGTCGATATAACGCGCGATTTAAAAGCATCACATGGTGTAGATGTTCATGTATCCACCGTCAAACGTCGCCTCTCGAACCACGGTTTGAATGGCCGACGTCCCATCAAGAAGCCATTAATTTCAGTGAAGAACCGAAAGGCCAGACTTGCATTTGCCGAAAAACCACAATTTTTTTACTAAGAAGGATTGGGCGAAAGTTCTATTTAGCGCTGAAATAAATTTAATATATTTTCGTCAGATGGTATACGGTATGTTAGACACCCTGTGAACACTCGGTACGATGTTCGTCACCAAGTCCCCACCGTAAAGCAAGGTGGAGGCAATGTTATGGTCTGAGGTTGCTTTTCACGGGCCGGTGTTGGTCCTTTGGTCCACATTGCAGGCATCATGGACCGCTCCAAATATGCTCAGATTCTAGAAGAAAACATGTTAAACCATGCTGAAGAAGTTTTTGAGGGTGAATGGCTTTTTCAGCATGACAACGGCCCAAAATATGCCTCCAAACATGTTAAAGGCTTTCTTGCTCAAAATAATGTTCACATGTTGGATTGGCCAAGTCAAAGTCCTGACTTAAATCTAATTGAACACATGTAGAATCAGTTGGACAAGAGGATAAGGCGACGTGAAATCACCAGCAAAGCAGCCTTACTTCAAGCACTGCGTGAGGATAATGGGCCCAAATTCCTCTCAGTGCCATTGAAAAACTGATTGACTCTATGCCAGCTCGATGCCAAGCTGTTCTTAGGTCTAAGGGCTATGCAACCAAGTATTAGCTACTCAGGTTACAAGGAGTAACAATTTGTTTTTGTTTTGTCAAAGGTTTACAAAAGAAAATGGGTTTTACCCTCGTTTATAGAAGTGTCAAATTACTTTTGAGCGCAGTAAGTTCCAATAAAATTCATTTTGTATGTTTGATACAAAAATATCTTCGTGTATTTTTTTCTAGCGACCTATTTAACGTCCCTTCACACATTATCTTACAGATAAGAGTATGAAAAACTTTGTGACATTAACAAATCGTTTTAAAATAAGAAAATTGAGTTTGTCAAAATACTTATGAGCGCTACTGTACTTCTGCGGAAGTTGTGATTCCAAAACTAATGCATTAGCTCTATGGGACTGACAATCCCTCTTAAACGGAATTTCTTAATAAAATATATCCTGCTACCGATTATGAGTGTTTTATTGATTAAAAACTGTTTTTTTTTTTAATTTTTAAAAAATTATTTTTAGAAAAATAACCAATACCAGAAGAAGTTCAACAGTCTACGGGAAAAATATGATCATCAAAAGTTGTTAACTGAAGAATCAGAAAACCACAAAGAAACCTTGCAGTAAAATATTTTTGTATATATGTTTTTTTTAAAATTATTCTCAGTATAAGAAATAAATGCATTTCTTTTAAAAGAGTAACTCATTTTAATTTCAATTTTAAAAACTTTCTCTAAAAGAACCCTGAATTGGTCTTTGTATTACCTGGTTATACAATTTGAATTTCAAAATAACTTTAGGTATGTGCAGTTATCTATGTCCTTCGTAATACACACATTTCCTTTTTTTTTCAAAGAATTTTTTTATTATTTTTTACTAGTTAAATATTAAATGCATAGTCTCCTCAGTATAAAAAGAATTAATAAAATTTATGATTATTTTATATTTGTAAATAACGTTATGATTTATATTATATTTCTTTCAAGTAAAATATGTTTGTCCATACATATTTGGCTGATGTTTGTGCTTTCTTTACCCGTAAAATAAATATTTAGGTTGTGTTTAGAAGAAATACACTTAACTTTCACAATGTTAAAAATAATAAATTTATTGCTCTTTACCACTACTTATTATTATTTTGTAGGACAGCTCACTTTCAACTTCAAAAGCAGCTAGCTGAATTGCAAAGGAGAATGGAAGAGTACAGAGTGATAATTGCAACTGATCCGAACGTGCCATCAAAAGATACTCCTGGGCTGACATTCCCTGAAAGAATGTTGGCAGACATTAAAAATATCCCCTTCCGAACTTTCCTGCCTGGGGTTAGTAGGGTTACTTTTGAAGTTTTGTTAACATCACTTTTTTTTGTCTTTTCAGAATTTTTTTTTATTTTAAAAACAAAATTTTGATAACTTTGTAATCTTAAAGCAGAAATGGGTCTTTTATGTTAGTTCCATTTAACAAAAACAGTCCATAACCACACACAATAATGCAAACTAATTCACATTACTTTTTACAAAATTTTGTATTAAGCAAGTCCACATTAAGGTTTGACTGTATTTCTTTTATAAATAAGTTGTTTAACTAATAATGTCCATTGCAGACTGCAAGCACCCCAACTGTTTCTCAAGACAGCACAAGAAAACCTCTACAACCCCGTAGAAAGTCCATAAAAGCTCGGGACAGACTACACCAAATGAAGTCAGCCACTCCAGTTATAAGCTCCAGCAGTGATTTGGAGAACTTATGACCATTATGAAAATATAACATAAAATTTGTACATAAGACTTTTTTTATTCAAATTATGAGTATATTTATTAAATTATATGAAAGTAATAAACTTATTTATTTTTGTAAAATTTTTGTTTTCATGTCAAACTATTTCTCATTTAAAAATTTTGACCTATGATATGTTTTTTTTTTCTTTTAGTTGAGTGAAGCAATTTTGCAGCCATGTACTTGTACAGTAATCCACATTCACTAGTTAAATATTATAAGGGTAGTCCGCAGGGCCGGATTTCTAAATAGGCTAAGTAGGCTGTAGCCTAGAGCGGCGAATTTTTTGGGGCGGCAAATTTTCCGACCAATTAAAGCGGCATTCGGCATAAAAAATTATTATAAATATACTAATATTTTAAAGAAAGAAAACAAATAATTTACATTAATGCGGTAACTGTAAACGTATATATAGTACTAATATTTTGAAGCAAACATAGCCGCTGTGAGGGCAATTGCACCCTCCCCTCCCACCCCACCCCGGATTTGGAAGTTGAATAAAAATAGTAGAACAGTTCAAAATAATTCGCCTTTTCGCGCTTTCTATTTAGAATGTAAAGGTACATAGATGATACTAATAGGTAGACAGAAAATAGTCAAGAAAACTATATCTGGGATATCTTACAACGGAAGTGTGATAAGGAAAAACACCATGAACACAAATAAATTCGTTATTTCAAATCAAGCGTCTCGTAGCCTACAGGCGGCAAATCTTTAAATCCGGCCCTAGTGGTCCGTCCCATAGACCTAGTGCATTTTTCAAATCCTTAGATCTGTATTGCTCTGCTGCAATTGAGCATTTTTTTCACCAATCAGGAAAATTACTTCAGCAAAATAATTCAAAATGAAAGAAAAAATATTTTCTGTTATTTCATTATTAATTTTCAAAGTTTTAAAAAAACAATAAAGTATTGATAGACGGCAACACTATTTTTAACTTTCATCAATTAATAATTAAATAACCAATGATATATATTTTTTCTTTTGGTTGAGTGAACAAAATTTGCTGCCATGTACTTGTAAAGTAATCAGCATTCACTGGTTAAATAAAACCAGTTTTAAAATGACAATAAAGTATTGACAGACAGCAACATTTTAACCTTTATCAATTAATAATTAAATTATGGGAGGATTTTTCCTTCAAATTTTAATTTGTTATATTTTCATACTGGTTAAAAAATGATTACATAGCAAGGCAATACTTTCACAGAAGATATGATATCAAAACTGATCGGGTTTTCCTTCCCGCTGAAACAGCTACTGAACAAAATCCTAAAGAACAAGAATAAATCTTTCAATCTGTTTCTTAGATGACTCAGAAATCATGTGAGAATTTCTCTTTATTATTTCTTCTGTGTTTTTATAAACTCATCCCCCCCCCCTAAAAAAAAACTTAACAGCAATATATATTTATTTGTGAGTTTCATTAAAACTTAAATTAGGTTTAAAAAAAAATACACAATACAATTTTGTAGTAGTTCTTTCAATTTAATTCTATGTAAATTCCTGAGTATTTCCTTCAAAGTCATTTTGAATGCTTTTTTTAGTTAAGTGAATCTTTTACTAATGAGTCGGTTTATTAGATCAAACGATAATTGCTCAGATGGGTTGAAATTAAATTATGACAATTATTAAGGTATGACATCAAAGACCTATGTTTTATACCTTTTACCTTCCTGTCTGTACGCTTTTCCGTCCATCTGTCATATGACGGTCTGTCATCGGATGCTTATCTTTAATACCGTGTTATCGTATATATACCTACTCGTACTATCACCAATAAAAGGGGCCGGCCACTTCATTGGCGATTTCGTATAACTGAATTTACCATTAACAAAAGTCGCTAAGAACGAAACGGACCCTGTAACTTAGCTATACTTAGGAGAATGTGAGTTTTGCAATGTGACCCTTCCTTTTTTTGTATTGCCACAAACATATGATTTTTTTTTGTATATACTCCTACTACTGAAAATCGGTATTTTCGAATTTTCATCCTTTTGTCTCCTTTTAAGAACAGAATCCGACCTTTATCAAAGTAACATATTTTCAAAAACAAAAACCGCAGAAAACCCGCTATCAAGTATTCTGATGATGTCCCTAGATAACACAATCGGTGTTAGGATATTCTGTCTTGAATGAACTCTTATTCAAGAGCGAGTAAACATATTAAAAGTATTTACCACAATTTGTCTTCCCATCCAACTATGTGCAGAAAAACCGTTATTATAAAAAAGACAGTTGTCCTTTGAATTCGCTTTTATTTTATCAGTTGTTAGTATTGTTTTAAGAAATAAAATAAAGGTAAACCTTGTTTTACACATGCTAAAAATAGTTAATGATTGAAGCAGTTGAAATAAAAATATGTTCAGCCAAAAATTTGCAAAATATGTTTTAAATAAATAGTTTGGGATTTTGGTTGAAGTCACGTAGCAATAGAGCTATGTTAAATAACTATACATATTATAAAATAAGTTTGAGGCGAATTGCATTATGGTTTGACTTTTTAAAAAATTACTTATTTTTAAAAATCTATTTTACTAAAAGAAATATGGGGTGGGTCTAAGAGAATATTTTAAAGTTCGAGGAGGTTTTTTTTTTGTGAATTGAAAAATATATAATTTATAAAACAGAAACTAAGTGGCAAAAAACTGGTAATTTATCTCTTTTACATCCATATCTCTCATAACCTTTCGACCTGCATCTTGAGAACTCTCTGCGAACTTTGAACTCTCTTGAGAGATGTTCGCTAATCCTAGATCACAACAGCTTCTTACTCCAGTTCAAGTCCCTTACTCGACTTCAACAGAAAATTCAATTTGCTGAACAATGTTTCGATCGGTTTTTCTCCTTGGTTTGTTGGTCGTCTTCGTCCAAAGCTATGCACAACACCAAGGTAAGTTATACATATTAATTATAGAAAATCATTCTAAATTATGACGGGCAAAAAAGTCATTGTCCGACTTCGGTAATTCGTTGGAATTCAAATTTAACATTGTACTTTGCTATATTTGTACATTAACTCATTATAAAGATGGTTGGCGAGAAAATTTCCCAGGAGCTTTTTGTTAAAGTTTATTAATTAAACAAAATATAAGATAAATAAAGACCACATGAGACCAGTCTATTAGTACACTCTTAAAACAAAAAGTGAAATCATCTATATAGGAAGTGCATTTCGGCACCGAAAGGAGTGAATTACTCAGACTGAGTTAAAACCACTCGTTTTTTAAAAGTGTATAATAAGAAAAAATGAAACGAAAATTAATTTTGATAATTATGCCCGAGGGACATAAAAGTAAAAATTATGGTAGAATTGCCCACAAACCGCTATCATTATTGTGTTTTTAGACAACTTTATTATTATTTATCCTCGTTTTTTTTAATCAACACAAAACAGAAATTCTTTATATTCATTTGCTTCGAGTTCACGCAAATAGTCGGCTGTAGCTATGTTTTGCCGGTTTAAGGTTGTCAATACTATTCACTCGACAGATGTAAGATTTTGTCATGGAGCCAGGGCTTACTCACATTTAAGGCCACAGAAGCTCTTCATGATGTCACAATATCCATCCGGTTGGGATTAATGGCTTTTTTCGAAGGAAAAATACGAAACCTATTCGGACACTTCCGACTACACTTTTCAGGTTCTGAACATGTTTTGTTCCTCTCTTTCAGAACAGCCAGCAATCCAAACCAGACGGATAGTGTGACGTCACAGAGAACTTCTCTGGCCTTATTAGTAAAGTCGCCCGTATGTTGAGGCCTGTCTATTAGTAAACTAAATAATTAATCAACCAAACCAATATAAATCTTCCAGAGTCCAGGCGGGCTGAGGAGCCCAGTAGGTAGGGGATGCCTTGCATGCGAAATGACCCATGTTCGGTTCCAGACATTTCCCAAATGACTGCCGACCTATGAACGGTCTGTGCAGCCAAAACGTCCGACGAATAATACCTCGTGTAGAGGAACTGCACTAAATATGCTCCAAAGTACCGATGCCGCATAAGATGTCGCCATTAAAAGTCGTTTTGGGTGCCTACTCAGGTGTCGGCTCGTCACGTGACTGCGATTTTAATAGTTACGACACCCAACGCCACTCCATTAGGCCTCGACCATCTCTAGTTCGACGATAATTCAATCTAACCCTAACCTTACTTCTGAAACCTTTTGCTGAATTTGAGCCATTGGATAACTGTTTTGTGTGCTACAAAATCTCCCATTAAACAGCTTGACAATATACCGATAACTATTTTGAAGCAATGTGTCTTAGTTCTTTTATGGCTACGTTATCCAAATGAAAAATGATATGTATATGCACTTGCCTAGGAGGATATCCTCCTAGGCACTTTGCATGTAAGATTATACTTGTAGTTCACCAATTGGATGAGGTGCCGGAAAATAGATGGATTTAGGTTTGGTTTGAAGTTGAATAAAATTATACCGTAGCCAGAACGTAATTGAGCTTAATAAATAGTTTTACACTTTCTTTTCTCTACATTTTTTCGCCAATAGTAGCTCTAATAATTCAACCTAGCCTATTCTTCCACAGTGCAAATGCCAGAGGCGAGCTCCCTTCTCGACCAAGACGAGGGGCTGTTTGCTCAGGTGCAAGAACTCCAGAAGAACGTGACCGAGATCTGGACATACATCCACACCCTGAGGAATGCCGTGACAGAACACCTCAACCATCTGCGCCAGCACCAGGTGGAGTTGGAGTCCACAGTTCATCGACTGGAACACGCAGGTACGTTTGGAAGATCGTATAAACTCTTTCACTCCCGTAAAAAAATCATACAAATATATTCTTTATATAAACATATTTTTCAAACAATTATAGAGATTTAATACTATATAGTTTAAAAGTAATGTAATCGTTTCCGGCTGCCTATTTCTAGCCTCCTTTAGGAGCTTTAACACAGCCAAATTACGCCTCGTAATATAGAACCCTGGTCAAGTGACGAGGTCGACACCTGAGCGGGCACCCAACGGAACTTCGAGTGACATCGTACGTTAACGCCGTCGGGACTTTCAACTCCACAGATTTAACAAGCACGTATATCGCAGTGTACCCGGGCACCCCGGTGATTTTAAGAGGATTTTTTCCACCAGCACGAATACGTCTATAGTTTAAAAGGATATT
Source organism: Oedothorax gibbosus (assembly GCA_019343175.1). Lineage (NCBI taxonomy): Eukaryota > Metazoa > Arthropoda > Arachnida > Araneae > Linyphiidae > Oedothorax > Oedothorax gibbosus. The sequence continues at coordinate 10,201,377 of CM033279.1, forward strand.
TTGCAATTTGTTTTGAGAGAAAAAAAATAACGTTTAACATATTTGCAGAAGAGCACGTCAATTTAGTGGATGTTGAGGTTTTGAGCGAAAAAAATACACATTTTTTGTGTGCTCTGAAAAAGGAAACACTGCTTTGTCAGTTTCTCGTAATAAGTTCATTATTCTAACATATATATATTTTTTATGCAAAGTGTCTTACATAAATTTACCATTGAAACACATTTTTGCAAGACCTCCGAAATATTCTTGCCTTCTTTCAACGACACTTTTTTTATGCGATTATTAAATCAACTGCTTTGGTATATATCGTTATTTTTGGAAAGCTAAAACACAGTCAAGTTTATAATAGAAAAGTTAGTTTTAAGAAGAATATTGTAAAATGGATATTGTGATTCCTTTTTCATAAACATCAAGTTAAGTATTTTGTTTACCGTTTGCAAGCGTATACAGGTTTTAACGCATCTAAGGGAAAACTAAAATCTTTAAAGCTCATTTTCTCGTTTACACCTTTTTATCACCTATAGAATGTTCTTTCAATATAAGTTCTTTAATCGATGTTAATTCTTTCTTATTTATATCCAGGCCAAAGCGGAACCCACGCCTCTCACACAGACGACCACCACAGTGGCGAGCACGGCCATTCCCACAGTGGCGAGCATCACTCGCACAGTGGCGAACATGGGCATTCCCACAGTGGCGAGCACTCATCGCACGGTGATGATCACCAGCACTCGCACAGCGGCGAGCAGCATTCGCACAGTGGCGGAGATGATCATCATCACGAATCTCACTCGCATTCGCACTCGCACGGCAGTGAAGATTCGCACTCGTCCCACACTGATGGAGATCACCAGCACATGTAAGCATATATGATTAATTGATTATTATAAATTTGGCCATCGCATGTTCATTCATCCCATTGCTATAAGTCACACACGCTCTGTCAAGGAATAAATCTCGATGTATATCCCCCTACGGAATTGTATACACACAATTATAATAAAAACAAATGTACATTCCCTTGACAAATTATTAGACGCACTGCAAGATTTCCTGTATCAATCAATGATGAACAAAATACCTTTAGAAGGACATTTGTGTTCCTAAACTTAAGCTATTGAATAGAAAATTCTATCTGCTATACTTAATAGTTTATCGACATCTTTTTTAATGATATGGCATTCTTTGGTATCTTTTCATCATTACTAAAAAAAATACAGTGCGTCTAATAATTTATCCACGGACTGTACATGCAGTACATAATAGTCCTGATCAAAAATAATATCAGGGGAAATATTTGGAAAGCAGCACTCTACAGCAACAAGCGCACCATTACAACAGTGGCGAGCAGCATTCGCACAGTGGCGGAGATGATCACCACCACGAATCTCACTCGCATTCGCACGCCAGTGAAGATTCGCACTCGTCCCATACAGACGGAGATCACCAGCACGTGTAAGCATATGAATGAATTTGACGACTTAATTTGATCCTCGCATGATCATGCATTCCTTTGCATTCTACCAATAAGTCATGCACGCTCTCTGGCAATCAATAAATCTCGATGAATATCCATAGCCTACTTAACTTTATACACTCTTAAAAGAAAAGAGTGAAATCCACTCCTATAGGGGAAGTGCATTTTCGGCACCGGAAAGGAGTGGAAATTACTCAGACTTCTCAGACTGAGTTAAATCCGCTCGTTTTAAGAGTGTAGGACGTAGATTGTTTTCTTTTATTTCTTTTACCCACTCCGCAAAAAGAGTGAAATCCACTCCTATAGGGGAAGTGCATTTTCGGTACCGGAAAGGAGTGGAAATTAACTCAGACTGAGTTAAAACCGCTCGTTTTAAGAGTGTAGGACGTAGATTGTTTTCTTTTATTTCTTTTACCCACTCCGCAAAAAGAGTGAAATCTACTCCTATAGGGGAAGTGCATTTTCGGCACGGAAAGGAGTAGAAATTAACTCAGACTGAGTTAAAACTGCTCGTTTTTTTTAAGAGTGTAAGGCCAAAGGAAGCTCTTCGTGGCGTCATCTATCCGTTCAGTTCGCTTTTCTAAAGATAAATTATCGAAGCTAAAATTTTTTTTTTCATGACGCATAAATTCACAGCACAGAGTGCACAGATGACAGCACTTTTACCATCACACTGTGTCTGTGATGGTAAATTAGAGGAATTTATTTTACATTGTGCTATTCATTATCGAGGGTGATGACTAAATCTACATTATTTTGAATTATATATTGTATCTTTTTAAATAGTCTCTCTCTATTGAATAATTAAACAATATCTTTCTTTAACAAATTTTCTTTGTAGTCCATCCGATTTCCATTAAATGGCATGAGCGTTTTGCTGTTTCCTTTCTTTCCCACCCTACTTGGGTTAAAAAGCTATTGAGACTAACCTCCTAGGGTGAAAACAGCGACGCTCATGCCGTTTTCTAGAAATCCCCTCGAAGGGGAAGAAAGCGTTTTTGAAGCTTACGTTGTAATCGGATGCATCGTAATTCCTCAAACAGGGACCACCACGAGAGTGAAGACGTCCAACAGAGCCATCAGGGAGCCGACCCCTTACCCGAACCCTTGGTAGTTCCAGTTCACCGACAGAGCCACACCCACCATCACCAACCTGCGTCTTCCACCCCCAAGCCCATTGGAATGCAGCTGATGACGGAACAGGGACATCATCACCATCATCATGATCATCAAGCTCCTCAAGCTATGTCCAGTGTTAGGAACCTTACAAGAGTGTCGGTGGTGATGCCGAAATGTGAGGATATTTTTATTATTTTTTTTTAAATGTCATTATTATAAGGTATGTATAACCATTGTATTTAAATATCAATAAGACATAATCAATTGATAGTGATACAATTGGTAGATCAGTCAATTGATAGTGATAATAGATGTTATCTTTATATCTTTTAAAATGTATATCTTTAAATACTATTTATTGAATTAATTCTAATATATTATTATAAGGCATAGTTAACAAAAAATAGCTGATTTACATATATATATCTATGATCAATCACTGGCGGACAATTGAAGATGATATAACAGATGTTTTCTTTAAAATGTATCCCTACATACTATTTATTGAATTTTTCTAGTTAAAATAATTGAAATACTGATATTGTTATTCAATCTGCTCTATAAATATGCTCATTAGAAATCAGAAGAAAACTGCCTTGGGCAGGTAAACTGCTGTATCTAGACTAATGGCTTGGACTATTGTTGTAAAAACTCAATAAATTCTCTTGAAATGAGAAGGTATACTGAAAAGGCTGTATAAGTCAGAGCAAAAATGGTCTAATTCATTGTTGTGGTTACTGTATTTTACTTCATGGCAGAAAAATATTTCTTTACAATGAAATGGTTAATTTATAAATTTATGAAATTCTGAAAATTTAACTACAAATTTAAACTTCATGTATTTGTAGAGATATCTAGTAAAATAAAAATTAAATTTTATCTCGTTTTATAGATTCTGAATACGCGCTGTACGACTTGGCCGTGTGCAACGTGCAATCGAACCGAGCCATTCCTGAATCGCAGCAACAGAACGTCATGGGACAAGTCACACTCTGGCAAAAGGTATTGAAAAGCGTTGGCGAGAACGATCAAGTCTTATTGTGCGTCGGTGTTACCTTAAACGTTACCTTTTTGCCACGGCTTTAATTTGTGAAGTCCATCTTCAATAGCCTATTTGCTCTTGGGAGATACTAATCAAACCAAATGCACAAAGCAAGTGAGAATCGTCTTCAAGACGTCGTTAACTAATGGGCAATTCGAACGGAGTTGAACATTGTTTGTAGGAAAGGAGGCAATGCTCGAAGGAACTGTGGCGTCACTGCAGTCGTTACCGTTCTTTTTAGACGAAGTAGTTGCCGGGTGGTTTGTTTGTGGAGTTTAAGAAACGTTTGTCTTTGATGTGATGTCACTGTTTGCGTGGCCGCTCCAGATGTCCATTGTTTTTAGACGGGTTAATATTAAAACAATTTGTGCTCAGCTCTTCTTCTTATTTTGAAGTTAAATTAGTGTCGCTCAAAAGCCACACAAATTTCATCAGCAACTAGTCTCTCAAATTTCTGAACCGTGTTCAAGTGACAATTTGTTGTAATAACTATAACATACATTTTTCTGTCTGTCTGAACAGAAATCGGGCGGTCCCTTGAACGTCCACGTCCGTCTCCAGGGCTTCTCCATGGGCGATCACCACGGGGCGCACCAGGCCATTCAGACCCTCCAGAACCCTCATGGCGCCCTACACCAGGCCCATTCAGAAGACAATGAGGAGGCCCCGGCAAAAGGTACAATATAAAAAGTATTCTGTAAATTTATTGTAGTGCTAAAATTGTGGGAACTGTATACAACTGTAATAGACTCTATAATCAATTGACTATAAAATATAAAATAATTACACCATGCATTTCTATAGTAGCGAGGAAGCCACGGCGAAAGGTGCACTATAAACAAATAGTCCGTAAATTTACTGTAGTGCTTTGTGTGGGAACGGTATACTACTGTAACGTTGGGTTCGATATAAAATTAACTGTAAAATATAAAATAATTACACCATGCATTTCTATAGTAGCGAGGAAGCCACGGCGAAAGGTGCACTATAAACAAATAGTCCGTAAATTTACTGTAGTGCTTTGTGTGGGAACGGTATACTACTGTAACGTTGGGTTCGATATAAAATTAACTGTAAAATATAAAATAATTACACCATGCATTTCTATAGTAGCGAGGAAGCCACGGCGAAAGGTGCACTATAAACAAATAGTCCGTAAATTTACTGTAGTGCTTTGTGTGGGAACGGTAACTACTGTAACGTTGGGTTCGATATAAAATTAACTGTAAAATATAAAATAATTACACCATGCATTTCTATAGTAGCGAGGAAGCCACGGCGAAAGGTGCACTATAAACAAATAGTCCGTAAATTTACTGTAGTGCTTTGTGTGGGGACGGTATACTACTGTAACGTTGGGTTCGATATAAAATTAACTGTAAAATATAAAATAATTACACCATGCATTTCTATAGTAGCGAGGAAGCCACGGCGAAAGGTGCACTATAAACAAATAGTCCGTAAATTTACTGTAGTGCTTTGTGTGGGGACGGTATACTACTGTAACGTTGGGTTCGATATAAAATTAACTGTAAAATATAAAATAATTGCACCATGCTAAAATAACTACACAGCATTACAAAAAGTAGTCCATAAATTTTCTGTATTGCTGTGTGTGGGAACAGTATACAACGGTAACTCTATATCCAATTTAACATAAAATAATATAAACTAATATATAAATATAAACTAATTGCACCGTGAAAAAATATAGTATAGTGTTGTTTCGTGTGACTGAAATATTCTGTGTGTGAACGGTATTTAACTGTAACTCGGATTCTGTATCCAATTAATATTAAAATATAGACTAATTACACCATGAATAACTATAGTAGTGTTGCGTCATGAGAAGTCACATTTCTACGTGATGCTGTTTGAAACTGTAAATTCCGTGTTTAGTATTTAAACTGTCAAGTGTACGGGAAAACGGGGTACGGGATTCTTTCTTCAAATCTTCTACTTTTTCTCTTCGAATACACCACATAATCTGATAAAGTATTTCACTCATTGGCAACTCTATTGTAAAAATAATGTTTTCTTACCTCCTTTCTAAAGCATCATTTAAAGATCTTAATCTGTTATCATAATCAATACCAGATAGACCCTTAATAATTTTTGTAGCCCTATGCTGAACTTTTTCAAGCGTTTTTCAAGCTTTTCAACTGTGAAAGTGACTATTTTTTCCGCAATGCATTCCCTTAACCCATTAACGAAGGGTAAGAGAATTTGCTGTGCAAAAGAGAGTCTTCTGCTAAAATCCATATAAATAAACAAAATATAAGACAAATGAAGACTATTTTCCTCAACAATTTGTGTCAAGCACATTCCAACTAGGCCGGAGAGCTTTAACCTTTTTTTTCCAAAGCCTCGAAAGAGCTTTTTTAACTAAAGACGTGCCCGATAATCTAAAAGCCGAAATATTATTAAATATTTTGGGTGAGAAGGCTGCGAATTTTTTGGTATACTTAAGTGTCGACGATTTAAAAAATTATCCTAAACTGAAAGAAACTGTCTTAAAGGAATTTCAATGTTCACCACAAGAAGTGGTAAATGGCTTCCGTAAAGCACAGAAATTTCCTAATGAAAGCTATACGCAATTTGCTACCAGACTTTGCGCAACATATGACTATTATTGTCAATTACGTAAAGTAGAGGATTTTAAAACGTTATTTGATTTAACGATTTCCGATAAGTTATACAGTGCTTTAGATGGAGAGTTAAAAAGCCATATTGGTGTCTTGCAAGGTGAAGCGTGGTATAGGCCTGCAGAGATGGCTAAATATTGTGACATTTATCAAAATTCGAAGAGTAAACCTAACAAAAATGACTTTCGACAAAACAAATTCGCAAAAAACAAAATTGAAAATAACGGTCATAAAAATGTGGCTAGTGTATTTTTATCCGATGTAAAAAATGATTCATCATGTCCTGTATGCGAACAAAATAAAAGGCATCCTATGTATTTTTGCCCTAAATTTAAGCAACTATCAGTGGATGATAGAATTCAGGTAGTCAAAAAACTACATCTTTGTTTTTTGTGTTTGAAAGGAAATTGCGGAGTTTCTAAATGTAAAAATAAACCTTGTAGAATGTGTTCAAAAAGGCATAACGTTTTGATTTGCCTTTCGAATGAAAAAACAAATGAAAAAGTCGAAAACGATTCTATGTGTGTAGAAAATAATTCGAGGTCACTAGATCCGAATGCTGTGGTATTCAATCCAACCGCCACACAAAATACGCTGGCGCCTAACCAAGGGCAAAGTCCAGGAGTTGGATTATTCGAAAATGCTAATGCAGCCGTTTTTGCCATAAATAAAACCGAAAAAAAAAAACGGTTATTTTGAGTACAGTAAAATGTTATATTAGAGATGCATTTAATGCTTACCATGAGATTAGATGTTTGCTCGATGTCGGTTCAATGACTCATTTATTAAGTAAAAAATATGCAGATAAATTGCAAATTAAGAAGGAGAAAATAAACGTTTTAGTAACGGGATTAAATGACGCCTCCGTATGTGTTAAAAATAGTGTTAATGTAGAAATTTCAAATGCGGATGGAAGTTATAAAAAGGATTAAATATGCTTGTAGTGGATAAAATAACCAATTTAACCCCAGTTCAATATTTAAATGTGGAAGGATTAATCCCTATTAATATTAATTTGGCTGATGATACATTTTATGTGCCAGGACCCATTGATTGTTTATTGGGTGCAGAAATCTTTTATGAATTAATGCGTAGTGGGCAAATTTATAGTAAAAATTCTACTCTTATTTTCCAAAATACAGTATTTGGTTTTGTAGCTTCGGGAAGTAGTAGCTGTGCAAATAGCGAACCTAAGTTACATTGTGGATTAATTAAAGAAGGAGATTTAAATGATACTTTAAGGAAATTTTGGGAAATAGAAAATGTTGAGGTAGAGCGAACTAAAAGTAAGGAGGCTATCTTATGTGAGGAACACTTCGAGAAGACGCATTCAAGAGATATTGAGGGCAGGTATATGGTAAAAATGCCACTTAAGGCTGACCCAAAATGTTTAGGGGATTCGAGGGACATTGCTCTCAAACGATTGGATGCATTGTGGATAAGATTAGCGAAAGATTCTAATTATCTAAAACTTTACAAAGACTTCTTAATCGAATACGAACAGTTAGGGCACATGAAAGAAGTCACCTTTGAGGACAATGAGAACACTACTTATTATATGCCACATCATGGTATTTACAAACCAGAAAAATCAACCAGTAAGATGCGTGTAGTTTTCAACGCCAGTAACCCGACAAACAACGGAACTTCTTTAAATGCGTTGCAGTATAATGGAGGACTAGCTCAAGAGGACTTGTTTACTATCATGCTGAAATTCAGAGAGCATCCATATGCCTTTACTGCTGATGTCAAGATGATGTACCGTCAGATACTAATGCATGAGAGTCAACAACCCTTACTCAGAATTTTGTGGAAGGACAGTCCTACTGATCCTGTGAAAACCTTTGAGCTTAAAACTGTGACCTATGGAACAGTGAGTGCACCATTCTTAGCAACAAGAACACTACTGCAGCTGTCGCGAGATGAAGAACAGAATTTTCCTTTGGCCGCGCCGGTCCTGAGATCCAACTTTTACATGGATGATGTCCTGGCCAGCGCACCCTCTTTAGAAGAAGCTAGGGAGCTCAAGAGTCAGCTTTCCGGTATGCTTAAAAAAGGAGGTATGCAGCTGCATAAGTGGAGTGGTAGCCATCGAGAACTGTCTTCAAACGATGATGGAGGATACGACTTCGAAAATCTCATCGAGACAAAGGCCCTTGGAGTGTCCTGGAAGTCGCAAGAGGACAGCTTCGTGTTCCGAGTGCAAGTAGAATTGAAGGACTCCTACACCAAAAGATGCGTCCTTTCAACCATTGCTAGACTTTTCGATCCATTGGGGCTACTAGGTCCAGTAGTCGCCAAAGCCAAAATCTTCATGCAGAGCTTGTGGAGTCTGCATATCGACTTTAACGACGAGTTACCTTCCGAGAGCGCCAGAGAATGGCACCAGTTCCTTGAAGATTTTAACAGTGTCAACAGCATTTCTATTGATCGGTGTATTGTGACCAATAGTGTAACAACATTTGAACTTCACGGGTTCGCAGATGCTTCGGAGAAGTGCTATGGGGCAGTGATTTACTGTCTATCACATTCACTAGATGGACCACCAGTAGTGAAGATAGTGACGAGCAAAAGCAGAGTCAGCCCGGTCCAGAGTGTCTCGATCCCTCGTCTCGAGCTGTGTTCTGCCGTCCTACTGTCAAAGCTGATGAAACGAGTCGTGACTGCCTTGCGATGGAATTCACCTACAACCTACCTTTGGAGCGATTCTACAATCGTCTTGGCGTGGATCCGGAAGGAGCCTAACACGCTGAAGACCTTCGTGGCAAATAGGGTTGCCACCATTCAACAGTTGACTTCTGAGGAGCAATGGCATAAGGTCCCTTCAGCCCAGAACCCGGCTGACCTTATATCCAGAGGTCTTGACCCTTCGAGCCTACACCAAAGTTCCTTGTGGTGGACCGGACCTCCATTCTTGTCCACTGGGGACTGGCCTTGCAGTGAGCCGCCAGTACCTGTGAGTTCCATTGAAGCAATCCAGTCCGAGTGTAAGACTCGTAAACTAGTGATATCGAATGACTTCGAACATTCATGTTGTAATGACTCTAAACCTAACAATAGTGACTCTAATTATCTTGTTTATCTTAATACTAATGTGAGTAATTTTGTGCATGATATAATTAATTTGAGTAATAATTATAATCGTTTAATTAGAGTATTAAGTTACATTTACAGGTTTCTAAATAATTGTAGATCAAATTGTCCTAATATTTTTGGAGACTTAAAAGTCAACGAAATAAAACAAGCAGAAATTAAGCTTGTTAAAATGGTTCAAAGTGTAGAATTTAGCAAGGAAATCAAGTTCCTGAAGGAAAAGGGCTCAGTTAATTCTGATAGCCAGGTAAGAAATTTATGTCCTTTTTTAGATAAAGATGAAATCTTGAGAGTTGGTGGAAGACTCACCCACAGTGATTTAGAATTTGGTTGTAAGTTTCCAATACTCTTACCAAAAAATCACAGATTGTCATACTTAATTATTGAATACTTCCATTTAAGGAATTTGCATGCTGCACCACAATTGTTGTTATATCTTGTACGACAGAAATTTTGGATTACAAATGGTCGTAATTTGTGTAAGAGAGTAGTTCATTCATGTGTTGTATGTTTTAAAGCAAAACCTGTTACTTTGGAACAGTTAATGGGAGATTTACCTAAAGATAGAGTAACACCAAATTATCCCTTTAGCGTGAGTGGTGTAGATTTTGCAGGCCCATTCTTAATTAAATATCGCAATCAGCGCAAGGGTGTCTTAAATAAAATATATGTCTGTATTTTTATATGTTTTGTCACCAAAGCAATTCATCTTGAAATTGTGTCTGACTTAACGAGTGAAGCATTTATTGCCACTCTAAAGAGGTTCTTTGCAAGGAGAGGCAAAGCCTCTAAAATATATTCAGATAATGCTAAAACCTTTGTAGGTGCAAATAGAGAAATTAAAAGATTGCTTGATATTGTAATTAAACAAGATGATACTTTATCTGGGTATTTAAGCTCAGAAGGAATTGAATGGAAATTCATTCCCCCTCGTTCACCTAACTTTGGAGGTCTATGGGAGGCTGGGGTGAAGTCCTTCAAGTACCATTTGAAACGTGCAGTTGGTACCGCGAGTCTAACTTATGAAGAATTTTTAACGGTTACAAATCAAATTGAGGGAATTCTAAATTCCAGACCGTTAACACCATTGTCTTCAGACATTGAGGACTTGAATGTTTTGACCCCGGCTCATTTCTTAATTGGCAGGCCACTCAATACAATAGTGGAACCAGATATTTATAATATAGATACAAATAGATTAAAATTGTTTCAAAGAGTAACTAAAATTGTCCAACTTATTTGGAAACGTTGGCATCTTACATATTTGAGTCATTTGCAAAATAGAACAAAATGGCAAATTACTAAGACTAATATTAAAATTGGTGATTTAGTATTAATTAAAGAAGATAATGTGCCAAGTTTTAAATGGACTGTTGGTCGTGTTGTATCCCTTTACCGTGGTAATGATGGTAAAATTAGAGTTTGTGAGGTGAAAACAAATTTGGGTATCTTTAAGAGAGGAATCTCAAAATTGTGTAAATTACCAATTGAGGATTGAGTTAAATTTTTGTGTATTAGTACTTGTGTATTGTGAATTATAATTATTTGAAATTTAATATTTCAAGGCGGGCGGTATGTTGCGACGCCCACGCCATCTGTCAAAAGTTTTGTGTATTACAAGAGTTATGTAATTGTATGCTATTGATGGAAAAATAAATGAGAAGACTAACAAGGTTAATCTGAAAACAAGATCTAAAAACTTGAAGTTAACGTTTTTATTCGGCAATTAAGGTGGCAAGGGTGTTTACAAAGTAGTCATTAATGGTGCGGTAGTTTGGGTAGTTCAAGGTGCGTATGCGAATACATAAATAGGCTTATATAAATTGAATTTTATCATTGAAAGGTATTAATAGTCTTTTTTGATAAAATGAACAAAATTCGGTTATTATGGCAATAATGCGACATTTAATATAAAAATATGGGAAATATCTGTCTGATTTCTCCTTATCTATAGCATTTCTGTTTACAATAACCAAGCTTCGAAAATATTTTTTCCCCTACCCCGCAATTGCTTTCTTCTCAATCCAAACCCATGTAGGGTGGAGGAAAAAATAGCATTGACGCTCCACCGTTATCTGGAAAAACACACGAAGGGTAGGGGAAAAGAAACAGATTTCGAAGCTTGTGTTGTTATAAGAAGGTATTTCAATAGTGAACCCCAACAAACACCAAAAAATTTCCAAAATTATTTTACAGGCCACAAACATGGATTCCATGTACACACTAATGGAGACCTCAGCAATGGATGCCAGTCCACCGGACCACACTATAATCCGAAGTCAGTAAACCATGGTGCCCCTGATGCTCTAGTCAGGTGAGTGGTAGAATTAAATTCGATCAATATTGTCAATAATATTACTTCAAAAAGAATAGAACTCCAACTCCTGTAGAATTCCAATTATCCAAAGCGTCTTGCTGATTATCCGAATTTCAGAATAAAATCCACACGGTGTATCTGTTTTGTTCGCCTTTGTTGGAGGTCATGCCTTGTAAATTTTTTTGACTTAACAAAAAATGTTTTGTTTTGAGATCCAACAAAGACAAACATTAATAGATATGCCGGGTATAAAAGCTTATGTGTAGCATATAAAATTTTATACAAAATGTACTGTTATTTTTGTAAATTATCTTTTGAATCTGCAGTGCAGTAAACTTTCAATATTTATCATTCCCCATGACTTATAAAAGAAGACGTGCTACATTATCGTTTGAGGATAAAACCAAAACCCATACAGCTTACGTCCGATCTGGTCTGGAAACTAGAACTATACGATCTCACAGCCCAGCAATACATTAAGTAATTGATTAAAATGTACCGTTTTTCCGAAACAATCCAATTATCCGAATTTCTGATTATCCGCATGCGTTTAGGTCTCAATTGCTTCGTATGACTGGAGCTCTAATGTACCTAAAGGAATAAGATTGACAATACATTTGACGAAACTGAAGAGCGAAATATCTCGGGGTAGAAAGTGTTTGTAATACTGATCAACAGATGGCAGCACCACAATTGATTCACAGTTACAGTTCCGAGTATGTATTACTGGAAGATTCCGTTTTCGTTGAAGGGAATGATATCATGTCAGTTCTAAAAAAAATCTGGTATTTCGTTAGCTCGCATACTGAATAACCGTTTTTGAAATATGTCAAATTATACTATATATATTTTTTAATTTATTTCTTTAGGAATTTTCCCTACCTTGTTTATTAAAACCCATAAAATAAACCAACTTAAATTCATTTCAAATCTCAGCAGATGTAATTAAAAATTTATATTCCCAACTTTTCTGATATTATCTTTTTTCCAATTAAAGTATGAAGTCAGCTTTATTTCGAGAATTTTACATTGGGGTTTAAAAAATAAAGAATAAAGTAGTCATTATATCATCATTCGCACAATAAAGAATAAGATTATATTTAATTATGTTTCTGCACTCAATTGGTTTTTCCAGACAGCTAAAAACTTGGGAAAAGGTCATCATTCATTAAACGTTTATATTTTCAATTACCAATTTACTTTAAAACAATTTATATTAATTTCTATTTATTTTACTACTAATTTAACACAATTAATTTACCTAGAACTGAGACAATACTGAGACAACTGACGCTATAGAAAACCACTTCAATCGCATGTTGCATGCATTGGCAAGGTGTCGGTATCTGACATGACAGATGCTATCTAGCAATGGGTGCAAAAACTACGTCATTCACTGACTCATCTAATTTCTGCACTCAACGCACGTCATATCATGAAAAATACGTCATGTATCGACGGAACTTCTCAACATACTAACGTAGTTTTTGAAAGCAACTCTCCGCATCTTGTCTTTCTAAGCATCTTTTCATCGAATGAAGCTTCTCTCAATGGGCGAAAAAACCTTGTTATTTCTGCGCTCAACGGACGTCATGTCATGAAATAGACATCATGTATCTACGGGAACTTCTCAACATACTAACGTAGTTTTTGAAAGCAACACTCCGCATCTTGTCTTTCTAAGCATCTTTTCATCGAATGAAGCTTCTCTCAATGGGCGAAAAAACTATGTTATTTCTGCGCTCAACAGACGTCATGTCATGAAAAATACGTCATGTATCTACGGAACTTCTCAACATACTAACGTAGTTTTTGAAAGCAACACTCCGCATCTTGTCTTTCTAAGCATCTTTTCATCGAATGAAGCTTCTCTCAATGGGCGAAAAAACCTTGTTATTTCTGCGCTCAACGGACGTCATGTAATGAAATAGACATCATGTATCTACGGGAACTTCTCAACTTACTAACTCAGTTCTTGCCCTCAACGCGCATCTTGCTTTTCTAAACTTATTTTTATACTAGCACAATTTATACCCGTTCTTCGCACGGATTAAAAAAAATATCAAATCGTTCCAAATATGTTTACCAATAACCTGTTATAGGATCATAAACTTATGTTATTGTTCCCGCTCGTTATAAAGTATAAAATCCCGTTTCATTGCTTTAAAATTCCAAAATGAAAAATAAGCTATAAAATGCACTCATAAATGTCATCACAATTCCCTCATAAATACATAAAACCTTTTAGCTCATTTGGCGCGTTTTGGGAAATAATTTGGCGAGAAAATAGATATAGCTACAAACACACCCATTATACAGCTCTAACACAATGACCTTCGAACAACCGACCAGCTTATAAATTATTTATAAAAGAAATTGCCTATTTGGCGAATTTTAGTTAATAAGTTGGCGAGATTGGCAACGTATTTGGCGAAAAAATAAAGACATAAAACACTAATAGCTCTAGTGCGATGGCTTTTATTAACCATCATAGTTCAGTAATAGCTTAACTATATACATTTATTGCTTATACATGCAGTCAACAGAAAAATCAATGAAAAAATCATCAAATAATAACCCACAATAAAATCCGGGAATGAAGACTGGCGGAATTACGTCACTTGAAACATGTCAATTATTTTTCAAATAATGAATTTAGTTTCTGAAAGTAATGGCAAAAGAATAAAATAAACATTTTGAATTTTAAATGTTTTCGTTAAAAGTTTTATTTAATTTTTTCAGCCGATGGCATCAGGAAAGAGAAAAAATGATCGGATTTGAGCGAAAGTGGTGTATTTTTTCAGAAAATTCGAATTTTCTCTAAAAATTGAACAAATATGAAAAAACTAAGCCTCAGGTGCACACGTTAATATTAAAGGGAATCTATCTTAAAAATTTCGAATTTCTGAGGGCAGTATAAGTAGGTCTTTTACGATCCGATGACAGACACACAGACAGACTCTTTCTTTTATTATTATAGACTAGCAAATTTATACCCGTTCTTCGCACGGAATAAAAAAAAATATCAAATAGATTCCAAATATGTGTACCATATAACCTGTTATAGGATCATAAACTTATTATTGTTTCCGCTCGTTATAAATTATAAAATCCCGTTTCATTGCCTTAAAATTCCAAAATGAAAAATACGCTATAAAATGCACTCATAAATGTCATCACAATTCCCTCATAAATACATAAAACCTTTTAGCTCATTTGGCGCGTTTTGGGAGATAATTTGGCGAGAAAATAGATATAGCTACCCACACCCATTATACAGCTCTAACACATTGACCTTCGAACAACCGACCAGCTTATAAATTATTTATAAAAGAAATTGCCTATTTGGCGAATTTTAGTTAATACTTTGGCGAACTTGACAACGTATTTGGCGAAAAAATAAAGACATAAAACACTAATAGCTCTAGTGCGATGGCTTTTATTAACCATCATAGTTCAGTAATAGCTTAACTATATACATTTATTGCTTAAATATGCATACATGCAGTCAACAGAAAAATCAATGAAAAAATCATCAAATAATAACCCACAATAAAATCCGGGAATGAAGACTGGCGGAATTACGTCACTTGAAACATGTCAATTATTTTTCAAATAATGAATTTAGTTTCTGAAAGTAATGGCAAAAGAATAAAATAAACATTTTGAATTTTAAATGTTTTCGTTAAAAGTTTTATTTAATTTTTTCAGCCGATGGCATCATGAAAGAGAAAAAATGATCGGATTTGAGCGAAAGTGGTGTATTTTTTTCAGAAAATTCGAATTTTCTCTAAAAATTGAACAAATATGAAAAAACTAAGCCTCAGGTGCACACGTTAATATTAAAGGGAATCTATCTTAAAAATTTCGAATTTCTGAGGGCAGTATAAGTAGGTCTTTTACGATCCGATACAGACATACAGACTCTTTCTTTTATTATTATAGACTAGCAAATTTATACCCGTTCTTCGCACGGAATAAAAAAAAATATCAAATAGATTCCAAATATGTGTACCATATAACCTGTTATAGGATCATAAACTTATTATTGTTTCCGCTCGTTATAAATTATAAAATCCCGTTTCATTGCCTTAAAATTCCAAAATGAAAAATACGCTATAAAATGCACTCATAAATGTCATCACAATTCCCTCATAAATACATAAAACCTTTTAGCTCATTTGGCGCGTTTTGGGAGATAATTTGGCGAGAAAATAGATATAGCTACCCACACCCATTATACAGCTCTAACACATTGACCTTCGAACAACCGACCAGCTTATAAATTATTTATAAAAGAAATTGCCTATTTGGCGAATTTTAGTTAATACTTTGGCGAACTTGACAACGTATTTGGCGAAAAAATAAAGACAAAAAACACTAATAGCTCTAGTGTGATGACCTTTATTAACCATCATGGTTCAGTAATAGCTTAACTATACATTTATTGCTTAAATATGCATACATGCAGTCAACAGAAAAATCAATGAAAAAATCATCAAATAAACCTACAATAAAATCCGGGAATGAAGACTGCCGGAATTACGTCACTTGAAACGTGTCAATTATTTTTCAAATAATGAATTTAGTTTCTGAAAGTAATGGCAAAATAATAAAATAAACATTTTGAATTTTAAATGTTTTCGTTAAAAGTTTTATTTAATTTTTTCAGCCGATGGCATCAGGAAAGAGAAAAAAATGACCGGATTTGAGCGAAAGTGGTGTATTTTTTTCAGAAAATTCGAATTTTCTCTAAAAATGAAACAAATATGAAAAAACTAAGCCTCAGGTGCACACGTTAGTATTAAAGGGAATCTATCTTTAAAATTTCGAATTTCTGTGGGCAGTATAAGTAGGTCTTTTACGATCCGAAGACAGACACACAGACAGACAGACTCTTTCTTTTATTATTATAGATTGTAAACGAATTTTCGCATTTTCATTTTCGCACTTATTTATTTATACCTAAGATTATAATTTTTAAGATTTATAGATGAAGAACAGATACATACTGTATTGCTGCATCAATCTCTGTACAATGACTTATTTTAACAAAAGATGATAATTGGGGTTGTTACACATCGTGTATGACAACAGCTACAATGGTTTGTTTTCATTTTATCGTCTGGAAATACTTTTATTGTGGTATTAGAAAATGAGTTTTCTACGAATATTTTACCTATTGAATTGCTTATAAAATTACTTATTAATTTTTTTGATGCCAATTTCTTGTTGTATTGTTGGTTGTTCAAAACATTTCTTAAAGAAAGCTCGCATGGAAAGAAAAGTTTCTTTTCATCCATATCGGTCAGCCTGAGAGTGAAACCGAAGCAACCAATGAAATCGTAGTACGATGAAAAAAATAAAGCAAGAGCGTTACATCATCTGAAAAATTCCCATGTTACTCACGCTTTTGGAAAAATATAAATGTATTAAATCCTACTCTTTTAAAAACACAAAACATTAAGCTCAAATGTACAGATCTATACATAACACATTTTATCATCAGGTAATAAACAGCAAAGCTTTAAAATACAAATATCAATATGACGTATTAAAACAAAATATGATAATTAAATAATTGCGTGTTGCTCACATTTTCGAATACTATAAATATACTATACTATAAATATACTATAAATATATTGAATTTACTCTTTTCCAAACACAAAACATATAGCTCAACTACGCAAATCTATATATAACATATTTTATCACCAGGTAAGCTAGGAAATACGTAGGGTAACAACAGAGTCCCTTGACATCCAATAGGCATGCTAAGTAAATAATGCCATCTGATAAGCTAAGTTAAATCGTATCAGTTTGTTTACTTAAACTCCCTATTTTGGTGTGTGCATTGTTGTTTTCGAGAGAAGAACAGATAAAATCTTGAATCTTACCTCAGGTGTGGATATGAAATATAATAGCATTTTATTTCTTTTTTTATTTGTTAAATGATACGAATAAGTTGTTTTTTTAAGTTTCTAATTGGATAAGTGAGTGTAGAAAAAAACCCACTTCAGTCACAACTTTCAAATATTTCAGGCGAGAAGAAAAATGTCATAACTCCTCAAAATTTTCAAACATTAAATTTTTTTTTCTTTGTTATAACATTCATTTGAAGAGCTTAGTGGAAGAACGTGCTAAGTGACATTTTTGAAAAAATTGAGATTTTTGTGTCAATGAATATATTACAAAATTCTTTAACGATAACAAGTTTCCCCTTTTTCATAAAATTTAAATATAGTATATTTTTTACGCTTTATAAGTTCCGTTTTCAACACTCCTGAGTGCAAACGAAAAACTTTGAATCTCATTTTCTCGTTTTCACTTTTTTGTCACTTAGCACGTTCTTCCACTAAGCTCTTCATTTATGAAACTGTCATTCAGAAATTTCCTAATTTCGACATAAATTAAGCTAAAAAAAATTTAAAATTTAATTCGAACTGCAGTTTTGCCTTCCACTGGTTCTTGAATAACCGACAGCTGAAAACCTGCTAAAAAGTAATAATTCATTCTGCACACACCGATTTAATTGTTACTATTTTTGGTTATGTAGTAACTTAAGAATTTTTGCTGTACTCTATAGATAATGGTGGACTACCTCAATTGTTGACAATTCTTCAAAAGGTATTATTTTTTAAGTTAAGCTTTTTCTTGAATAAGAATAATTTAGTTGCTATTTTTGTTTCATTTACAAAGGACTTAACATATTGTCGGTACAATAATAAAACCAGAAACTGTTAATTGACCGATCGAGGATATTATACAGGCTTATTTTCAAGAATTAGTAAATTCCTAGGCATGGAATAAAGTATCTTCGAATACGGGTTTGTAGATATTGTGAAAATGCAATAAGCCTTTTTTTTAGTAAAATGTAATACCATTTAAAAAAAAAAACTTGAGTCCTAAAAATATTACAGCAAAGAACGAAATTTTTTCCAACGATAGACTACATAATTAACAATTTGACGCATTAACTATATAATTGCTTTAAAGTTTACGTACACACTTTTACTCGAATATCAAAAAGAGCGCAAAGTTTTTGTAATATGTTATGTTTTCCCAAATTATTGCAAAACACACATAAAAATGCAATTTTTTCTTACAACAGACACCAAAAGCATATTTCAAATAGCAGAAGCAGTTAAGAGCTACATTTTAAAAATAACTTCATATTTATAACCCTATATTCAGCTGCTTATCTTTAACTTGTTGTGCATCTGTGTATGTTTTTCTCGAATAATTACAGGTGAGTTTGCGGTTATGTCTTTGAATTTATATAGGTGGTTATCGGAAAAAGTATTTAGATCGTTTTTTTTTTTATTTGGTTGTGAGAACTAGATATATAAGGAAAGAGATAAAAGCTGCTTACGAAAACATATAAATCCTTTATTAAATAGGTCGATATATAATGCACATATGTATTCCAATTCAGTTTTTTTTATTTCGTAAAAGTAATTTTTATCAGCTTTGGAATGATTTGTCTTATGGAATTTTATACCACTGCAGTAGAAAACAGAAGGATTTAATTATAAAATAAAAACAACACTGAAATAGAAAATAAAAATCACGCTATTTAAATAGTTTAAAAAAAAATTATTTTGAGCTTTTACACTTTAAGTTAAACAATATCGTATTTATTGTTTAATCATTGATGTTCGCTCAAGTATCGGCACTAAATGTTGCCGTTGATGTAAAAAATTACCGAACTTATAATTTGAACGCTCTACTCACACGCTAATTACGCCCGTATTTGAAAGCTAATTACTCTTCCCCGCTAAGCTAATTACGCTTTTTTTAATCCGAGCCGTAGAGTGGTTACAAGCAAACAGACGGACCATCAGAAGAATCAGCACCCTCCAAAACATGTAGAAAACAAAAAATCTCCTGTTTGGTTTTTCGACCCAATTGCAATACTTGAGTTACCTTATATTGTATATTAGGTAATTGAAAGTAGTTACCGGAATCATTTGGTGACAATTTACAATTTGACGGATTACATATGTAATTGTTTTTAGCAGGTTGTGTACAGATGAACAGACGGACAAAACGAATATATGTCTCCAACTTTTCTAATTAGAAATTTAGTATGGAGGTAAAAAATGGACCAATAGTAGTTTTTAGAGGCCCAGTGGCGCAGTGGTAGTGCTTTGCATTGCCGTGCCACAGGTCCGGGGTTCGGATTCCAGATTGGGCGAGGTTCACTCAACTTTTCATCCCTTAAGTGGGTCGATAAATTGAGGACCAAGTATACTTGGGAACTAAACACTGGGGTTCCGCGTGAGGTTGACCAACTAACCGGGACATATGCATAGCACCCAGAGCCCTTGGTCACGAAAGCTGAATTGGGCACGGCAGGCCTTGGCCCACTAATGGGCTGTTGCGCCGAGGAGTAATAGTAGTTTTTCATTCTTATATTTTTAATTTTTTCGTTCCATGTTTCAAACATCAACCTTTGTTTTTTTAATACATTTTCATCTTGACACTTGTGCACTGATTGCTAAGAGCACGAGCACCGGTTTTTTTCTAACAAGTGAATAGAAATGAAAGTTCAGCCTATCGAATAACCTTGTAAGTATCCGGTTGCTTCTTCAACGGAGTTTCGGAAATAAGTCGATTTTTTATGGCTTGTTTTGCATTTCTTAGGCTGTCAAGGTAAGCCTAGACTTGTTAAAAAAAGTTGTCACGTGAGATAGCAGCCATAGTGCCATTAGTATTCTCTCAACGTTAAGATATGTCTAGCACTGTCATCGTTATCTTCTGAACAAATAACTTCGAGGGGTTTATTGTCTGTAAGAACTATTATATAACTAAGAACATTGTTTCAAGATCAAGTAAATAATGATTGCCATTAAAAAATATCGAATGTTTTAAAAAGTATTTTTTTATAATATTGTGCAAAAAAACTTAACTTTTTCAAATCAATAATCGTGGCAAAAGTGATGCTTTTAACGAAATCGTGTTTCAAATTTACTTTTACGCACTAGTGCGACAAAGTAAATAAGAGCATCTGATTGGTGTAAAATTCTTTATTTGAGCGTGATATTTTATTCGGGTTTGTGATTGGTGGAAAATTCTTTATTTGAACGTGATTCTTTATTTGGCGTTTTTTTTTTCCAATGCCCATCTAATAAATACTTTTTGCACGTTATTTTAAAATAATCATTAATATAAATAATCACCTTCAAATCATTTGAACGTGATAAAAAATAATTAATAAGCCAATCAATAAATGCCAATTTAATAAATACTTTTTTTTGCACGTTATTATAAAAAATAGTGTATATGACAACACCTTGAAAATAGCCTTTTTTAAACTCGTGAATTTATTTCACTCGCTGGTACCTCGCTTATGAAATAATTTTTATAATTGCGTGAAAAAAATACGATTTTTACACTATAATTTTAATATCAGACGCGTGCGAAAAGTTATACTTTTTAGAAACAGTGATAAAAAATTACTTTTTTTCACCCAAAAGCAGTGAAAAAAAGTACTTTTTTTCACTCTTTTCAAAGATGCCAACATTTCAAGTAACATTCTATTTCATAATATTCATAAAATCCAGAAATGAATTGATCTGCTTTATTTATAAATATTATGCGCGTGAATTTTATTATTTTTTTATTTTTGAATCAGTATCCATGTTCAAATGTTTGACTTTAAACTAAAAAATTAGTTTGCCTTTTGTAGTTCCAGAGATTTATCGATGCCGATCTTCTTTATGTAAAAAAATTAGCATGTGAATTATTTTTGAACCAATGAGATTTGATTTTTTTCACTTAATTATAAAAAATAGTGTATGAAACACGTGTGAAAAGTAAACTTTTTAAAACACGTGTCATTATTTCACTCGCTCGTCCCTCGCTCGTGAAATAAAATCCACTAGTTTTAAAAAGTGTTACTTTTCACACTTGTTGCATAAATAACTATTATTCAACTCGTTTAAAAAAAGCCTTACTTTTCACACTTGTTGCATAAATAACTATATTTTATGGTGATGATGAAATGCAAAATTCTTAGTTAAGTTTGACTTTATAAATCAAAACAATGCCTCTTCTGAAATGTATGGTGGTTGTTTTCCAGGCACGTCGGAGATTTCGGAAAAATTGAATGTGATGACCATGGAATAACCAACCAGGTCTTCAGCGACAACATTGCCTCACTCACTGGTCCTTACTCAATCATTGGAAAGTCCATGGTGGTACGTTGGCATTTTTAATAATTATCACATTGAAAATTAGACATTCTGTAGTTTTTGTAGCTAACTGTCTGAATGATAAAATTCCCAAATTCCAAAGTCCCAACATCTCATATTGTTCATTAGAAGTAGTTTTTGTAGCTAACTGTCTTGATGTTACAACTCATTTCAGAGACACAACATTACATTTTGTTCGTTACAGATCAAGCTGAAGTTTTCTGTAGCTAAGTGCCTAGATGATAAAATTCTCAAATTTCAAAGTCACAATATTTTATTTTGTTCATTTTATATCAAGCTGTAGTCTTTTAGCTAACTGTCTGGATGATAAAATCCCCAAATTTCAACATTTTATTTTGTTCATTAGCAGTAGTTCTTGTAGCTAACTGTTTTGATGTTACAACTCACAAATTTCAGAGACACATTTTGTTTTTGTCATTTTAGATGAAGCTGTAAGCTTTTTTTTAATCCAACTCTTGATGTTAAAATTCACAAATTTCAACATTTTATTTTGTTGATTTTAAATCAAACTGTAGATTTTGGTGAACTAACTGTTTTGATAAAAAAATTCACCAATTTAAAAGTTACAAAATTTTATTTTGTTCATTTTAGATCAATATGTACTTTCTATAGCTGACTCTCTTGATGTTAAGATTCACAAATTTCCAAGTCACAAAATTTTATTTTATTCATTTTAGATCAAGCTGTAGTTTTTTTTTTTTTTTAAACTAATTGCCTTGATAACAAAATTCACAAATTTCAAAGTCCCAACATTTTATTTTGTTCATTAGCAGTATTTTTTGTAGCTAACTGTCTTGATGCTACAACTCACAAATTTCAGAGCCACAACATTTCATTTTGTTCGTTTTAGGTCAAGCTGTAGTTTTTGTAGCTTGTTAACGTAGCTGTCTTAACGTTAAAATTCAAAAATTTCAGCACTTTATTTTGTTCATTTTAGAGGTGAGTTTGAAAAATCGTCGCACTAGAGCTACACTAGAGATATTGGTGACGGCGTCGTAATTTAGGACCATAGTCAAGTGACGAGCCTAGTCAAGTGAAGAGCCGACACCTGAGTAGGCACCCAACCCAACTGTTAAGGCGAAAGCGTCAGCGTTGGTACTTTGGAGCATATTTAAAGTGCATTCCTTCTACACGGGTATTATTCGTCGGACAGTTTTTGGCCTCACGGGCGGACAGATTCTGTTACAAATCTATTTGTTTGTAGCTAACTGTCTTAATGTTAAAATTCAAAAGCTTCACCATTTTATTTTGTTCATTTTAGATAAAACTGTAGTTTCTATAGCTAACGGTCTTGCTGTTCTAACCCCCCAAATTTCAAATTCATAAATTACTCTTTATAAATAGATCCACTCCTTGGAAGACGACTTGGGACTTGGTGGGGATGAAGAAAGCCTGAGAACCGGCAACGCAGGGACTCGCATCGCCTGCTGCGTCATCCAAAAAGTGGAAAAGATCCCTATCCGATCCTACAAAGCCATGAAGACGGCGGTCCAGCGAAAAAACTGAACCCAAAACAACGACTACGGTCAAATAGGAGTAACTCTGTACTAACTTTGGTCCACGCTTTGTTAAATAATAACTCTTCATTTATGCTCTTACTTAATTTTTTTGCTTAGTAAGAGTATTTAATGAACTATTTAAGGTTTTTTTTTAAGAACTATTAATTTAATTTTTTAATTGGTGGTATCTGTTTCGACTTACAAAATTGTTCAAATTGGAAATTGGTGATACGGTACTATGCTATTAGTGGAAGTGGAAGAATGTGCTAAGTGACAAAAAGGTGAAAATGAGAAAATGACCTTTAAAAGCATTTCTTTTGCATTTAAATCTGTTAAAAATGGTACTCGCATACAGTAAAAAATATACTAAACTTAAATTTTATGAAAAAGGAGAAATCGTTATCGTTAAAGAAGTTAGTACGATGTTCATTGATACAAAAATATCATTTTTCTCAAAAATGTCACTTAGCATGTTCTTCCAACTAAGCTCTTCAATTAACACCCTAATCTCTCAATTCTATAATATTTTTAAGGAAACCAACTTATATATACACTATGAAAATGTCACTGGACATCCATGAAGACTACCTACAGAAGTTTTTCTTCATTTTTATCAGAGTTGTAAACTTTTCAAAAAATCATTTTGAAGTGATCCATGTAACATTTTTTTTTAAGATTAGCTAATTATATAAAAATGTATTTTAGATTGAGTTAATAAAGAAGACTTGAGTATTATATTGAGTTTCCAATATTTCTTCATTTTTGTAGTTTAATTTAGTGTTTATAATTTTAAGAAGCAAGCTTAAGTTTGGAACACTGTTAAAAATATCATCTAATTTACCTCCAATGTGTGCTAATGTACTGATATCATCCTGTGCTGGAATTACTTTGATTAAAATGATTGTGTAGTGCGAAATTTGCTCAATGACAGTAATGTGATGCATCATCTCTCTGTTCAAGTGGTGCGTACCAAATTAATCAGTATTTGTAATCGTAGCATTCAAATTGTATGCGAACATTTTTCAACAGTACTGAAGACACTATCTATAAAGCGTACGAAAATAATAAATTTTTAACATAATTTTTAGTTGCTTTTTAAAATTTTTTAAAAAAATGTAAAAATTTTAACGTTTTTTCAAAATGCTACTCCTCCTACAATTTAAATAATTTTTTAATGGATTTTATTGCAAAATGTTCCCACAACATCTATTAATAAAAGTTGGTATGGATATTGAGCTATCAGTTAAAAAAAGAACAGTTATATAGCTTTATGTGTAAATATGGCCAAAAAATAAGATTTTTTGTAAATTTTCAACTTCTTGGAGCTCTACATTAATTGACCTAAAAGCCTTAGGGTTTTAACCATTCACAAGCTGAAAAAATTAAAAATTAAAAAAATCAACTTAAAATTTCCAAAACCATTTTACCAAACCAATATATCATTTTCAATAAACCTCCACCATTATAAAAGATTCCTTCTTTTTTTGCAATGTCCTTAGCTCACAGCATTCGAGCATTTTTCATTACTTTCTGGGCAGACCTAAATTTTGCCATTGGAGTAACCCTTAAACGCCATTGGAGTAATTTGATCATGTGACTCTGTACTTCAAGAAATTTCAAACTTTGCTTTAAGACAAACGTTATAACACTGTGATGTAAAAAAATATCCGTGAAATGTGCTGCAATTTTACAGAATTTTTTCTACAGTGAAATTCATTGTTTGAGAGTTATTGTTTCTGCCTGCAACGGTTATTCCTTTCACGTCTAGGTAAATAAAATTCTAGAGAAGAAAGTTTTTGGGCTTCAACCTTGACTTTATTATTCGAAGCTTTGACTTGTAGGTCAGCTGCAAAATAAAATAATTAAGATATTATTTCAGTTAAAAAAGACCGATATTGCTTGAATAATTGTAAAGTCAGCTTTGTGGCATTTATGCTGAACCAGCACGTTTTGTATCTCTAAATAAATATAAAAATTTTAGCTAAATATGAACACGCTATATTTTATCGTTAAGGAATCTTGCACACAAATGATCACATGACTGAATTTAAAGGAGAAAAAAAGCTACCCTCGCATAAGGTCTCGCGTATTTGCTTTGGACTCTCTAAAAAAACAATTGTTATCATTAAAATAAACAAGTAGTTTTGTAACAGAATCTGTCACTCAGCCTTCTTCCACACAACAATTTTGTTCAACAGGAAAAAAGTCGCCAAACGCACTATTAATTCTATTATAAACATTAACGCGCTAAATTTGGCTAGTTTCATTTATTTTATTTCGAAAATTCAATAATTATTTCTTCCATAATTATTATCGTTTGAGAAAGTTTATATTTCAAAGAATAAATATGTAATATTCCTATCTTTTAAATGGAACCAAAACATTTCATATCAACATACAAACAATCTCTTAATGAATTATATCCGACGTCATTTCAAACGGATTGATGTCGCAAAAATAAATTTCTTTTAATTTATTATTTCAAAGAATTAAAGTTTCTCGAGTTATTGTTGCCAATGGCAATGGTGATTTAGTTCTAATAAATATGGCTTCTTATGCTTTTTAAATGAGCATTCAATTTTGCAGTTTTTTAAATAATTAAAGCACTTCGAATTCGAATTTTTTTTTGAGATTTTCAATGTCTTCTAATTCAATATCAATGCGCTGAATTTTTTCACGTATCACACTTGCCTGTAGAATTTGTAGTTTGGGCTATGAAAGTGGGTGACGGACGGACAGACAGACAGACGGACTGAACGATTATAATACTTTCCACTTTTTGCGTTATAAACGTAGTGTGGAAGCTAAAATGAAAAAGATTCTAACTAAAAAAAAATTCACAGCACATCGAAGAATGAAATATGTATATTTTTTTTATAATTTCCTATATAACCTCACTGTCTCTTGTACGGATTTTTAGTCGTCTTTAGTCCAGGGTTCCCACTGGGGCGATCTCCCCCAGGCGAATGTTCAAGGGCAATAATAGTTGGGGATAGGGGCGAGAGTATTCGAAGTGGAATAAAATAATTACTGTACCGTAGTACGTAAACCATCATTTATGATCACCTTGACAGTTAAACGACATGTTACGATTACCAGTTGAATTCTGATTATTGAGATCCATTCTCTTGAGCTGTGTTGGATAACCTGATACTCTTTGCACTTGCGACGAGTTTGTAGTCATGGTTAGCCTGGTGAATTATTTACACTATCACAACTTAGTAAAGCAACTCTTCTCATCTCGTTCCGTCAACATATTAGTTAAAAGATTTGGTTTGTTACACCAGCTCTTCTAACAAAGAATCTGGACTTTGCGCATGAACTTGACAAAAAAAATTAAAAAGTTTCAACATTCAATTTATTATTTTTATTGTCACTCTCTAATTTGCAGAAACATTTAAAGAGTCTAGTTAATTATTTCACTTGTTCTCAAAAATCGTAATATAAACATTTTATTCTTCTATGATTAGTGACCGAACAGCTGCTTTGGTTGTTTTTATATAGGTAGTGTGTTAATGATAAAATTGCTTATAGTACCTTAACTCAATATAATTGGCAACTGAAATAAAAGGGGATATGTATTAGTTAACCTAAAAAGGGCGATATCCAGAAAGTTTGGGAACCATGCTTAGTCGTACTCACATTTTCAATAAGTTATTATATCTTATAGAAGAATATTTGTCTGTAAAGCGTGCGTACTTTCAATGTAAGGTCGTTTGAAAAACAGATATTAATTCCAATAATAGATAACTTATCACTAATAGGGTAAGTGTAGTAGATTATTATTACAGGTTTGGCAATTGATAAAACTTGTACGATTGGAAATCGTGTATCAAAGAGAAAGTTTCTACAAATAGAACTATGATAGAACGCTTAAAAAAAGCCTTGATCTTTATTAGTGGTAGAGTCTTGCTTATTTTATTTTAGTTATGCAACAACAGAAAACAGTATTCATTTTTTTAATGGAGCATTATTATTTATATATTATTTTCAATTACCTAATGAAATATAAGGTAATGAAAGTATAGCGATGAAGTTTATAATCCGAAATGGAAATTTTGTGTTTTCCACACGTTTTTTTTAGCGTGCTTAATAAATGGTTCATGAACATTAGTCCGTCTGTCTGAAAACTCTCTACAGTTCGAACTAAAAGAGTTACAGACTTCATATGGTACAGGCTTGGTCGGACGTCATACTAAGGTTTTAAGAAAATCGTATTACGTGTGCAAAGTGTGCAGCTGGCATAAAACCTTTACCTTATACTAAACTCCTTGGCACAAAAGCCCATTAGTGGGCCAAGGCCTGCCGTGCCCATTCCAGCTTTCGTGACCAAGGGCTCCGGGATGCTAGGCATATATTCCGATAAGGTGGTCAGCCTCACGCGGAACCCCCGGGACTCGATCCCCGGACCTGTGGCGAGGCAATGCGAAGCACTACCACTAAGCCACTGGGCCTTTACTTTATACAGCACGGAGTTATGAGATGGGCACCGCAATTAAACATTTTTCCGAGACGCTTGACAAAAATTGGTGCCTTTGCCGTATTTTTAATATTTCTTCGTGAAAATTAGACACAATATTCTTCGAATGTCACACTTTAATGTACCATTATTATTTTAGCAGTTATTTTAGCCATGCCCGGACCCGGGACCTTTCGCATGCTAGGCGGACGCCTAACCGACTGGGCACCCCAGCCCCTGGTCAAAAGTATAATAATTTAACTAATTTGCACTTTTCTTCACTTTATGAAATTTAAGGGGGGGGGGGGGGGAGGGGTTATTATTTAAAATAAGATCACTGAGTAAGTACTCCGAATGGGCGGCTGTATCGAAGCATATATCGAGATGTTTAAAATTAAAAACAATTTTACATGATGAATCGTTATCAATGATGAAATGGATTAAAAAAATCGTTGCAATCGACGACAAACCCCTTGAGATTTCAAATAAAGATTAGAAATTTCAAATAAAAAGTCTTCAATCATGGGATGGAGAGATGAAAGACGATTTTTGTCTTATCTTTATTTGGGCGACACAGACTTCTGAGAATGTTTCTGTATCGAAATCTTTAGATTATTTTAATTAGAAAGAAAATAATAAAATTTTGTTTCAAAATAACCCTTTAGAAGTAGAGTTTCCATACAAAGCTACTGAAGTTTAGACAGACAGGTGCTACTGTTTTTTCTAAGTTAGTAGAGTAATTCCAACCGACTTAGAATATAGTTTTTTTGTGTGTAAAAATTCTGTTTTCTTTTTTATAAAGCAATTTTTAAGTGTTCATATATAGTTAAACTCATAGTTTCCTTGCACAGAAGCCACGACCATGGGCGGAGCTATAAAACGCGCGGAGAAATCAGATGAAGAGAAAATTTCAGCCGTTTTATTTTGTCTTCATCTGATTGCTCTGCGCATTTTATAGCTCCGCCCATGGTCGTGGCTTCTGTGCAAGGAAACTATGAGTTTAACTATAGAGCTCTCCTTAACGAACTAACGCTTTCTATAGACACTGGAACTATGTATAGCTAAACATAACCTAACCTGATTGACTAAATCACGTATCAACGCCCAGCCAATACTATTAGAGGTACAGATTCCACATTTGAGGAGCTTATTCCATTTGTATTGAAGGCGTCCCTAAGAAGCGAATTTTATAAATTTGAATAAAAGCGGGACTAGGAGGGTAAAACGTGAGCCGATTTCTCTTTAAGAAAAGCATTGTACGTTGTTTTTAGCTTAAGATTAATGGCTAGTTTCAATTTGAAAGAAATGTTAGCACGAGCGAAATATTTTGGTTGAAGGGATTGTTGTTTTTTGAACTTTTTGATTCCTTTTACTATTTATTATTCGTGTGTGGGTAAATAGATAGTATTGGGCCTTTATTATTAATGCAGTTTCAACAAATTAAAGACTAAAAAGGTAAATCCCATTAATTTATCAAAATGTCATTGTTAGTCAGTGAAATTTAGTAATTATAAGTAGAAGTTAGGAAAAACGAAAATAAATTCGGGCATAAAGGGCATTTTACCTCCCAACCATTTTTTACCCTTTTATTTTATAACTAGCAAATAAATACCCGTTCTTTGCACGGACTAAAAGAAAATCAAATCTATCCAAGTACATGTGCCATTTAATTTGCTATAGGATAATAAGCTTTGCCTTTGTTTCCGTTCATTATAAAGAATAAAATCCCGTTACTTATATTGCTTTAAAATTCCAAAATAAATATACATCACTATAAAATGCACATCCTCATATCACAAAAATCTTCCTCAATTTGAACTTGCTGTCATCGCAATTTTCCTGATAAATTCAAAATTAACCATATTTGTATAACAATGTTATTTTACGTCAAAACCTCCATTCTGGGTTTAAAAAAAACACATTTATCTCAATGGCACGTTTTTGGTAATCATTTGGCGAGAAAATAAATATTGTTACAAATACTGACATTATACAGCTTTATCGCGATGACCTCCTAAAACCAAACAACTAAATTATTTTTTTAAAAAATACATTTTCCCATTTTGCGCGTTTTCAGGTAATAATTTGGAGAGTTTGGCGACGTATTTGACGAAAAAGTGAAGACATAAAACCCTAATATGCAGCTCTAGTGCGACGGCCTTGAACAACTATCACAGCTATAATTCACCGTAATAGCTTAAACATGGGTGCATATAATAGATACTCATACATGCAGTCAACAGAACCATCAATGGAATCATCACCTATGCCCTCAATAAAATCCTGGAATGGAGTTCAGGCGGAATTACGTCACACGAAACGTGCCAATTACTGATGGAAATAAAAGCAATTTCAATTTTAATTAATTTTTACGTTCATTTTAATTTCTTCTGTCGAATGACAACACGAAAGGGAAAAAATGATCGGTGTTGAGCGAAAGTGGTGTATTTTTTTTTCAGACCATTCGAATTTTCTCTAAAAAGGGAACAAATATGAAAAAACTAAGCGTCAGGTGCACACGTTGGTATTCAAGGGAATCTATCTTAAAAATTTCGAATGTCTGAGGCTTTATAAATAGGTCTTTTACGATCCACAGGCATACAGACTCTTTTTTTTATTATTATATATTCATTGCAATAGCTTAATAAAATATTCAAAGACAGAGAACATTTTAAATGTACCAGTTCATTTATGCACACTCCGCGTCTATTATATGTGGAAGATTTGCACATAAGAATGACTTGGCACGTCTTTATGACGAGTCATTGTTGAGATTTTGCCGAATATTCGGCGTCTTTCTACATATATGCACTGATTGATGAACAATATCATCAGTATATGATAACGAGTCTTGCAATGCAAAGAGGTACTTAAGACGCTTATCATCTATAATAAACAAATATTAAGACTTGTGTCGAAGTTCCGGCTTTTGTAAACGTGGTTGTTGTCGTTGGATAATTTCACGATTGTGAGGAGAGTTACTATCTAGATCAAAATGGTCTTAAAGGGGGACAAGAGTCGAAAACCAATTTTGAGATTTTTAGAGTGGAATAGTATTTCAAATGTTACCTTCAAAATGGTATAATTTGGAAGACAATGTGTCAAGTATTTTTAATTATTTATTTAAAAAAAATACTTTCCGCATAAAAGATTGCTAAAAATTATACTCTAAACGCCATTTTCTCAACATACATATTTTAGAACAAATATACCTTTTTCTCAGTAACTATACGGAATATTTTTGATTAGATTGTTTTGCATAAACATTAAGTACTAAACAGACATATATTTTTAAAGAAATCGTATATTACTTTTATTAAAAACAAAGAATTGTGCATTTTATGTTCTAACTATTTTTTCACCGTAATATATATTATATCTATATATATAAAAGGCTAAGTCCTGACTGACTCACGTATCAAGGCACAGCCAAAACTACTGGAGGTAAGCTACCAAATTTTTGGAGAATATTCTTTGTGTAATGAAGGCGTCATTTAAGAAGCGATTTTTCGAAATTTGAACCCAAACGGATGCAGGAAGGCAAAGCGTGAGCCGATTTCTCCATAGGAATAGCATTGTTATGAACTTTTAATTTATAAATCAATAATTGGTATACAATTTTAAAAAAATACATAAAAAACAATCACACCATAACAAACAATTATAAGAGTACACCCGTGCAACGCCGGGTTTATAAAGCTAGTCACTAATAAAATAGCTTTAAAATAGGCAATGGCAAATAATTAAAATTAAATATTAATTCAATGCATAAAGGGTTAAGTGATCCAATTAAATGTTGTTTTACACTTCTACTACAACGCAGTACTATTTTATTTAGTTAAAAATTCGTGTTAGTAAAAATATAGTTTATACGTAGTAATATAGTTTAGTGAGTTAGTGGCTAAAATGAGGTCGAAAACGTATGCAGTTAAATTTAGTAGCAAAGATAAATAGCAGCTTGTTGGTTTAGGAAATTGACAAATTCTGCTGCCTGTTCAAACATTCAGGCTTGGAAAAGAAAAATGTTTTGTTGCGGACAAACAGCTGTGTTATACTAAGAAAAAATTACGTTAGAAACTGAAATAGCAATGGAATTTCATCAGAAAAAACTCTTATTCGAAATTTCTTGAAAAATATACTTCAGTAAAAAAAAATGAATATTTCTCATTGAAAATAAGCAGGAATTTTATCGCAACAAAATATACAAAAAATTATTGCTGCACACAGTTTTAAAATTTTCATGTGTTTTATATTTTTCTGAAGATTTCGAATTCTTTTCTCTTATAAGATTTTTAAATCAATCTTTGTAAAAGTAGAACAGTAAAAACTTTATATTTGACAGAAAAACTGCAATTGCTGTTATTCATAAACAACAAGAAGTTCATAAAGAACTAAAATAGCCTACTTTCCTGTTACTTAAATACTTACTGAAGTTCTAATCGCGAAAAAAAACCTAGGTTCCTAAAGTAAATAAAAAAGATAAATAATAAAGTAAAAGGTGTTGTTGATGGGTTAATGAAGATATGACACCACTTTGTAAATTGACTGCAGTTACATATGCATGACACCTATTACAGTCACTAGACATTTATTCTATTAATGTAGATAGAGCCGTGACAACCTAGGCTAAATAGATAGTCGCGTCTATAAATCGCTTTTTCCCTAGAGAGGCAGAGAGCACTAAATTGCCTTGGCGGATGAAAGGAAGAGTTCTAAAACTCGCCAAAACTACGACTGGTTGTGACTCTTATTTTATAAGTTTTGGTACAAAATCGATATCGAATGACACTAATCTCAGTGTGGTAGCCCATGAATGGCTAAGGCCTACTGTGCCCATTTCAGCTCATGATACCGGGGGAGTGATGAAATGCGTTAAAGCTGATGCTCAGACCTGAAGTGAAACCCAACTTTAGCACCAAAGCTAGCTTGGTTCTCATTTTATTGAATCCCAGAAGGAGAAGTGATGTAAGGCTGAGTGAACCTCACCCAACCTGGGGTCGGGACAGGGTTATACGGAGAAATACCACTTTGCCACTGTCTCAATGAGTGGTACTAAGTATTATTATGAATTTTAAAAAAAGTTGTGGCTCATTATCCAAAGAAAGGAAATTATTTTACAAATATGTTATTCAGTCATTTACGCTCGTTTTGGTGAAGCATGTTTTCAAATTTGGATAGAAATTGCTTTTAAGAAACTTTTTCCTATCCTTCTTTTATAAAATGATGGAGAGGGGAGGTGAATTAGAGGGGAGGGAAATTAACTAAAAAATTTTACATAGGGCTGAAAATTAGAAGAAAATCTTTTTTTCTCATTTATCATCTCAAAGGCTTTTCCTCATTGTGCCTGAAATTCACTTAGGATTTAAACAATGAAGGATTACATAATAACAGCATAACACTGCAATTCAAACAGATTACTTTCCATTACCTAAAACTCCATTACCTAAAAGTTATTTAATCTTTCAGATTCAGATAAGATAAGAAGCAGTAGTTATCACTTTCTGCACGTTCCGAAATCTTATCTTACCCAAAAGTGCTTCTACAAGCATCTAGATGATGAACTATCCGTGTTGCTAATGGTGGGTGGGGCATGTTAAATATGTCGTGGTCACAAAGTCCTACATGTTCCCATACCAAATTAATACCGCTGGGGTACAAGATTAGGAGGTTATCGGCCTTTGATCTGGATCAAAATTCCGATATGTGAGTGAGAATGGATGTGTGAAAGGGACCTTCCTGTAAAACGGATGTGTCATGCAGACGAGCAAAAGTCGGCATCCTCCCTTGTGGCGTTCAATAAAAACGGAAGCCGCCCCAATACGGCGTAAAATCGGGTAGTTCTCTACTCCGGGCTCGGTTACCGAGTGGCATTAGAAACAACAACATACAACAGATAAACTATGAAAAGTCTTTCGACTAAGCACATTTTTGTATCCCGTAAATTCTATACTTTGACGATGTTGATAAATAGCGTGTGGAACCAAAAGAACGTATACACTAGAGGTATACTTAATATAGATTTGTACTAATGCGTACAGAAGAGTCGTGGCAATTAGTAGTTATGCGAGTTGGTGAACTCGACGTCCGAGTCAGTTTAGGCCCTATAGCGATCCACCGTGGGTTCACCAGTGACCAGAATAATATATGACCTTGGTGAAGATGATTTGAAATATCGCCAAAGTTTTCAAGACCAATATATATTGCATTAGTGTTGAACCAAAATATATTGCATTAGTGTTGACACAAGAGTTACAAACTAGAAGTCCATTGCATTTTTTTTTCTATCGCATTTTTTTTTTAAATGAATGAAAAATAATGTTAGGCAATATACATGTGAGATTCAAACCTGTTTTTGATCAGTGGAAATATTGTTAAATAACTCATAAATTTTTTAACGGGGTTACAAAATTTAAGTGAAGCATCTCAAATATGGAGTAAGGAGCCATGTGGAGATGACTTTGGGGGGGGGGGGGAGGGGGATCTTCTCTTATAAATCACAATTTATAGCAATGCCTATACCAAGAAATTATGGATTTAAAAAAAATTCCATTCTAACAATTGGTTCTGAAGCAAATTTCTTTCAATGTTCAAAGCTAGTTCAAAGGTATATGCAATCGGAAATATTATCTTAAATATTGTCATTTATTCTGTCTTTATCACTAATATTTTTCGTTTAATATTTTATCCAGTCCACGGATTCATAAATTTATCTATAAACTGCCTCATTAATAAACTATAAATGTATACTTTTGGTCTTTGGAATCGTATATGATGGAAAAGAAATGTATTTCACTCAAGATAATAGGGCAAATTACGTTATTTTAATAAGTTGCTAAACCGTCGGTAAAATGATAACCAGCAAACAAAGGAAAAAAGATTAACTCTGAGAATAGAAATTAAACAAGATGGTACATAATAAATTATGTTGCTGTTCGATACTAATTGTCATTCCAAATGTTTTCATTATCATCTAACGAAAATTTTATTGTCTCTTTTAGTATAGAAAACTGTCAAACATAGCCCAATTACTTGCTGCGTTAAAACAAACAAACCAAAAAATAGTTTGTTGTCCGCGATGTAACATCAACTTTTAATAAATCCAAATTTATTTAAACTTTTTTTCTAAAACTTCAATAAGACTTTAAATATCCTATTAATAGAATTTAAATTCGATTTGATTTTTAAAAATATTTTGTTACATAATATTTTATTGGGAGATAAAAGTTTTACATTAACTGCAACCATTAATAAGTAAAAAAAAAACCAACTTGTTGATAATTTCAGTTTACTTTTCTCTTCTAGTTTCTCGCTCACTATTTCGCTCCGAAGTAGCGATAATGAATTTTCTAAACTTAAGATAGGTTCGTGAATATTCCCCCCATGAAATTTCCCTGGAGTTTATTTAATTTAGCTTCCGATTACCCTTCTAATTTCCTGCAATTTCTGAAGGATGGCAGCTAACATACCCTATGAAATTTCTAAATTCCGAACCCATTCTCGGCAGCTACGGAGGATATTGAGAGAGACTAAACAGTCTTTCGAAGATATAGAGAAAAGTGGATACTTCACTGAAGGTTAGAATTTGTGTATAAAACTGTGGATAGAATTTAGAGGATGAGTAATTGATTACAGGTAGAGCGTATTTTGCGTCGAGTTTCCTGGTATTGTTTCACTCGACAGCTGACAATATTGAGTGTTGACAAATTTTTAATAAATGACTGAGTATAGCTCATCTCATCCCTTAGAATATGTATTTAGAATGAAAATTAAAAAGATTTTTTTACTTAGTTTTTGGAGAAAATGTTTACTGAGAACGAAATGTTTTCAAGGACGCAGAATTTGCTGAGTCGGAATTATTTTGTTCCATTTGTCAATTAATTTGAAAACAGGCAAATGTTTTAAAAATAAATTTGCAACTCATCCAAAGGAAAACTAGCTGAATGTTTGTGTGCATATAACTATTTGTATGTGTTAAATGCAACATTAAATTTAATGCAACAATCATTCAAATACTTTATTTATTAAATTTTTTATGCATCATAATATAGTAGGTTAATCGAAAATTAAAAAAAAAAAAAAACTTCAATAAGATCTCTTATAAAAGTTGGATATAAATAATTGCTAGTGGTCATTATTATTTTTATTTATTTAGTTCTCATAACTTTTTGATAAATCCTTCTTTTTTAAAAATTTTAAATCAAGTAGACACTAACATTTTTAAAATTTCAGTACTTTTTTCAGAGAAATTAATGTATGAATGGTCAAAAGTAAGAAAAAAGTATTTTGCATTAAATTTATAATTGGTATATTATATATATGACAGATTGGATTACGAAATGCACTTGCATATATTAAACATAGTTGGAACAATGGTTTTTTTTTAAATCTAAAATCATCTTGGCAATATTTGTCTAGTAGTGTTACTCGAAACAAGTTATTTTTTCCCCTCAGATTTTGTACCTAAGCATACCTGACATTAAGGGCAGAATAAAATGTGACATTCAAAACATATTATTATTAAAAGGTAAAAATTTCCAAAAGTTTTATTAGGTACTTATAAAGAAGTTTTAAAATATATGATGTATTTACTAGAATTAGAATTTAAATATACTTTTTCTTGCTAATCCATTCAACTTGAGAAAGTGTCTACAATATTTGAATGGTGTTCTTTTCCTCCTTTCCAAACTATTCAGGTTTTTCAGTTGTAAGATATGGCCATGCTTGTCTCCTTACTATCAGACCTTATAAGTCCTTTGTTTACTAACGTATATGCAGAGCCAATAAGTTACAGGAGTTATGTCATGGAGATTGTACTCATAGGTTCTTTCTTTGTCCAGCCATCCTATAAACAAATCGTGAAAGGCACAACATAAGTTATAGATTGATAAATAGGTACCTAATAAAAACGTCAAATTTTAAGTTTTTATCATTGGTTTTTCGTGTAGTTAAATTTCTGACACTGCATATATTGCCTGCTACAAGTTTGGGCCTGGTGCCCACTTATGTGTCTGTCTGCCTCATCCATTGCCCAAAAATCCAAAATTAAGAGGCCTGTTGCCAATTGCCCACATGTAGCTCTAGTTCAAGGTTAATTCAATCTAAACAACTAATTTACTTGGCCGGAATGGGAGTAATAATTATGTTTGCGCCCACAAACTGAAGTCTTCTCACTGTGTTTATCCAATGAAAAAAAATTTTTAAGCAAAATTATTCTGGCTGTATTGAATAAGTTTTTTTATGTGATAAATGTAGCTGGTTTACGTGGTTCTACTATAGGTACACCACTTTTTGAAATTGGTTCGTATATTTTGTTGTAAAATTATTAATAATAATTAAAAAAATGATAAACAGTTTGTAAAACTGTTCAATACAGCCGGAGTAATTTGGCTTAGAAAGTTTTTCCCACTTGTATTAACACAGAGAGAAAACTTCGGTTTAGGGACCCGGCTACCGCTCCCATTCCCCTTTAAGGTTATTTTCAAAGTAGAGTCCCGTTTATCCGGCTTGAAAATCGGCTATGAAATTCGGCTTAACCGAAAATCTCCAGAATTTGTTCTGCTAAAATATGAAATGTGTATGCAGAAACGCATGAATAAAGAAATACAAAAAATATATATATTTAAATACATACTTACAAAGTTGGATTTATTTTTAAAAGTATGCAGTAGGTAACTTTTTATTTTTTGCTGCTTAACTTTGGTTCGTTTTAAAGCAGCCCTGTCCCTCCATCTTTTAAACAAGAGAACGTCTGAAGTAGTGGCTTCATCTTGCGCTTCTATGTAATTAAGGGCCTGATCTAAGATTTTTGTAGCTTCTGTATGCGAAATGCTGCACTTGTTAGACTCTGAATTAGGAAGCGCTTCATAGGTCTCTTTCGTCCAATAAGAGCGAGGCGAACACTCTACGACTTCAAATTTTCTCTTCTTGGCGCCTCTCTAGGTGTGACGTGGATGATTCCCGATTATCCAAAAATTCCTATGGAATCTCGATTAACCGAACGTGCTTCGCTCCCGTACCTTTCGGATAAGCAGGACTCTACTGTACTTCTAATTTTCAGCGTCATTGTTTTTCAGAGCAAATCCAGAGCATACAACTGAAATTGGAGAGCGAGAAGGCTGTTGAGGATGTGATCTACAATGGCGTCGGCATCACCATCCTGGGCCATGACTGCTGGGCTAAAGCAGCTGTGGTCAACGAGCTCTTTGGGCAGAAGATTCTGCCCACGGAACCTCAGGACGCTGAGAGCGACAGTTCAAAGTTGTCTTGGAGAATGGTGAGTGGGTTCGATTAACCTTTCAGATTCAGAATGGCATTAACCCTTCAAGGACCGTTCCCAGTATAAGAAACTCAAAAGTGATTTGTCTGCTATTGTTGGTAATATTTTTGGACTCAACTCAAAACTATTCCTTTCAACTCTAATGATGCATACCCTGGTGAATGGTCCTTAAAGGGTACAGGGTGGGGTAAGGTTCAGGTTATTTGGAAGACTTGCTTTGACACTATTTGTAGAATATACAAAATAATTAATCAAATATTACTTTTTTATATTGAGTTTTTCACTATAAATTTAAACGAGTGTCTACTTGCACGGGCACCATACAAGCATTGCCCGTACAGGTAGTAACTGTGCAGGACCAATGCTTATAAGCAGTTTCAATTCAATTCTTCCAGGAGCGTCGTAGATTAGTGGTAGCAGAAGCGGTTCGTGTTCAAAAGGTCTCGGGTTCAAATTCTCCCTCTCGGCTGAATTACAAAAGTTGTTAATGAACTTTTTTTTATTTTACTTTAAAAGATCATTGTTTTTAACTTGTCCTAAAAGTTTTATTTGCATTTAAGTTTTCATGAATTATTAAATTTTCTCATTTTTTGAACTCATAAATGGCTAGAACTAATGTTTTTTTAGAGAAAACAAAATTTCCCGGTTACCCAAACAAATGTTTAGACTTTCAATGGGTCCTATAGTACTGTCCCATGCCATGTTGGATATTAACGTTTTTTAGAGAAAACAAATTTCCCCGGGCCCAAAAAAGTGTGATCTCAACCTTGATATGAAGTATAATTCATGCTCGTATGCGCAATTTATGAACGGTGCCCGTATCCTCTACCAAATTTAAATTTACGTTATTTGTTCTACACTAACATCATTAACTGTCTGGCACTTAACTGGTGATGATCCGTTGGGTCAGTTTTTCCTTTTATTGATTTTTCTGAATCTGCAACAAATTATTAACTTACACTATCATTTGAACACTGGATCTATTTTTTTTGTATCTGGCCATGAACACTATTTTGTCACTCTATTCCAGTAGAAATACTGTTGTAAATTTTTTTTTTTTTAGTGTAAACTCTACTGGATGTCACTTTTTAAGTAGGTCATAAGTTGAAAATTCTGGCATCTACACTAAAAGATTTACTTGGGTGACATGCGGTGACTATTTGTAGCAGATACAAAATAATTAATCAAATTTATTTTAAATTAAGTTTATTATCATTAATTTAAATTTACTTAATTTGTATACCCCCTT
This sequence comes from Oedothorax gibbosus, assembly GCA_019343175.1. Taxonomy (NCBI): domain Eukaryota; kingdom Metazoa; phylum Arthropoda; class Arachnida; order Araneae; family Linyphiidae; genus Oedothorax; species Oedothorax gibbosus. The sequence goes on from CM033279.1 coordinate 10,240,773, forward strand.
TAAAGTTTATAGACATTTCATAAACACACTTAAAAACAAATAATAAAATGATTTTCGATAAGGATTGTCTTTCTAATTTTATGCTTTAAATAGTTTTCAACCAATTGATGTACTAGTCGGAAGGAGTTTATGTGCATTGTACTTTGTAACTGATACTCTTTATGATTTCAAAATTATTTATTTATACATATATCATTATTTTAATATCCAAACTTTAAATGTATTTTACAATCTAATACATTTTTATTTTATTGATTTAGGTGAGATTTATTTATGGTGTCCAAACACAAGTTAGTTTAGCCCTTCCTAATAGTTATGAACTACTAGATCACCTTGTTTCACACGAACAGCAATGGAACACTATACCACTAGAGGATCTAGAGCTGAAAGTAAGTTTAATTTATTTGGGGTATTAAAATTCATTTTGTTGTATTCATAGCTCTTTTTTGACATTATCGATCAAAGTATTTCTGAAAATAAATCTGAGGTTCAATTTTTAAATAAAGTCTGTTTTAATTAATAAATGACAATTTTTAAGTTCTGCAAAATGACTTTTTTTTGCAAGACTGTATTCAAAACTGTATTCACTTTCTTAAAATTGGCTTTCTAAATATACTATTTGTTAGGGTTCCATGATGCTGCATATATTTAAAAAATACATTTTTAATGGTCATTTTTTATTACATTAAACTTGTAATACTATTAAAAGTGTTTACATTATGTGTTCTTACTTGCTACATTATGATTATTCTTTTCAATGAAACACTAAAAATTCCTCTTAAAGGTTAATAACATGGAATGCTCATGTTTTTCTAAAAAAAAACATAAAATAATACATGACTAAGACATTTGTCATGTTTGTATAATTGCTAAATAATTTCAAAATTATTTTAACTAATTTTTAATGAAACATTTTATCAGATATGCAAAAAGTAAACTTTATGTTTATTTTATGAAAGGAAGAAACATATTGTAAAACATGTGCATATTGTATTAAATTAGATTTTAGCAATTCCAGCACAGTTATATCTAAGCTTTTTTAATTTCTCTAATTTTATTTCTAAGATGAAATAATTGTTGCCATTCCAAAATAGTTAAATGTCTTATACTAAATTTAGGGAAACGGAGAAAGCGACCCCGCCTTTGAAACAGCAGTTCTTGACATCAAACTTCGCCATCAGTTGCTGCGTGAAGATGTGGTTGTTATGGTATCCCCAACTAACGCAAATGCCAATTTTGAGCAAATCCTTAATGTGTGCATGAATGGTTTCACTTCTATAGTCATCTATGCTATTTCTAATGGGACACTTTCTCAGAAGGTATGACAGTATATTTTTAATTTGTTTTTTTAATAATTTTTTTTTAAATTTGTTTTTTCAAACTTACTATCAAAATTTTTTTCAATCAAAGTAAAATTTTTAAGCTGGAACTTCTCTTTTTATGATTCTTTTTTATTTATGGTACTTAAAAGCACTAGAGCCGAAAGGTTTTGTGTTTAAGGATGTTTAGCATTAGGTAAATTGTTAGCAATCTTAGGAAGGTCAACAGAATTATGTATTTTGCTTTGCAGTAAAATAAGATACTTATAACACAGTATATTTTTTTTCTAGTAAGATGCAGAATTAGATAACAGTTAAGTTATAAAAAAAATGAAGTACAAGTTTTCTATTGCAAATAAATTCGCTCATTTCAGAGTTTTCAAATCGCTATTTTCAATCTAGTTTTTTACATCTAAAATTGCTTTTATGCATTTAACTACTCATTTTTTTCAGGAAGTGATGGAACTGATGGAAATGCGTAGGAAATACCCTAAACTATCTGTATTCTTCATCTGTGCCTTACCACCCTCTTCTGAGCTCACAGAATCGGAGCAGCATGTTCGAAATCTTGGTCTCCACATTCGAAGCCCAGTCTTCAAGCCTCATTCCTACCACGAAACCTCTCCAATGGCTCAGGGGGCAGGTCTGCAAGGTTGGTTAATTTTTTAAAAATTAAATATGTTTTAACTTAGAGATGCTGTTTTGTATGGAAGCATATAAGGTTTATATGGGTGTTTGGTAGTAGGAATAAAATGGGGCACTTCCTACCAATGTGCAATATTTATTGCATAATGCAATGCCCAGAAAGAATGCCACTGTCTCCCCAACACAGCTTCAGCTGTCTAGCAATCCAGCCCAAACTGTTTAACATCAGCATTGAAAACCCAGTGGGCGTACTGTACTGAATACAGATAGAGCTGTTGAGGTTGTAAAAGCTGTCATAGATACGACATCACCATCATCAATGTGTTAAAACATTGAAGGGAAAAAAATTAAGTCTTTTTAAAGCTACATTTAAAACCTTTCTTTATAAATACCTTATATTTGCCAAAATTTTATTTCCATAGTTTCAGTTTTTGACTGGTTGGATTCCATACTAAGATAAGAAAAAGTTCAATATTGTTGTTTATGTAAATTACTTGAATGCTTTTAAAATTTCGAAAAAAGTTAATGTTTATTCTCAAGTTGATCTATTGTTTTTTTTTGGTTAATTTTTATAAACAATAACATAGTGAAATCAAAATTGACCTGTACTTCACAGTTTATCCTTATTTTTTTTATATAAAAATACACCTTAAATATTTCCATGGAAAGAAATAAATATTTTGTGTTATTAAAGCTATTTGTTTTATATGAATAGGAATTGGACCAAGTTCTGTCCTGAAAAGAAGAGAATCCCTTGACTCCAAGCTGTCATCCAGAGAGGCCCTTACCCTGTGCCAGCAGCTCAGTGGCCTTGGCTTCTTGAATGTTCTATCACCAAATCTGAAAAAGAAGTTGTGTCGTCAGGCAAGCGGCGCCATTGAAGTTGATAGCAAGCTGATTGAGGATTTTGATAAATTTTTCAGGTATGAGTTTACGAGTTGTCTCTTTTAAGCAGAAAAATTATTTTCTTTCTTAAGAAAAAAAACTAGGATGATTGCTAGTGCTTTATGTAGCTTTTAAGGCTTCCCATGACCAATCAATGCTTTATGTAATAACAAGCATAAAAACTTTTTTGGTTTAAAAAAAAATATTTTTCTAAATATGCTAGTGTTTTTTTTAAAAAAGTAATCTTGAAGGTATTTGCTTGAATTCTGAAATTTATAATTTAATTCTTTAATAAGCCAAAAAAGTCATTTAAAAGTTAGGCAAACCATTTAGCTAATATAATGTTACATAAGGTATCCAATTTGATTATGAAATGTTTGTGTTTTTCCCTATTGAGTTTTGAATCTGTTTCTTTTTTTGATCCTAGCACTTCTATTACTCTTAGGAATAATTTTAAAACAACTACAAATTAAACAAAACTTAGTGGACCAATTCGACGGGCTGTGCATATTTCCTCATCAATGAGGGTGAAGGGAATATTTTTAAGTGGCAGACCTGCCATTTGTGGCTCTAGTGTGACATTAATTTTTCCAACAAACTTGCCAATTCTTGATTTCACTCAGTAATAACTAATCTTCCGAATTTCGGTCACCAAGAGAAAGTTTTCTGTCTTCCCTTTTAAAATCCGGCCAAATGGTATATAATATTCAGAAAGTAGTTAAAAATATGGGGTAAGTCAAGAAAGTTGGCATGTCTGAAGTTGAGTTTCAAGATTTTACCTTCAAGGTAATGACAGTGGACAATTGAAGAGCTTATTGGAAGAACATGCTAATTGACAAAAAAGTGAAAATGAGCTTTTAAGTTATAGATATATGCACTAAGATCTGTTGAAAACAGGACTTGCAAACCGTAAAAAATATATTAAAGTTTATGAAAAATGGGCTGCTTGTTATGGTTAAAGAAGTTAGTAATATGTTCATTGATGCAAAAATCTCAATATTTTCAAAAATGTTCTTTCACTAAGCTCTTCAATTCTGTTGTGGGCCATGGTCTGGTCCTAAAGAGTTCAAGTTTATTAATTTCATGCTGCTGAATCATTAAAAATAAACAAAAGTAACCGCATACAAAGACCACCTCTAACAATTTATTTCCACATTCCAGTATCCTACTCCACATACGTCAAGTACTACAAGCCGAACTCGTACAAGTCTCAACAACTCTCAACGAGGCCCACAATACATGTCTTCGCATGTTCATTCTAAGTGCATTCGACATGACATGGGACATGCTCGTAACCCCCAAACGCATTGCGTATGCGAGGCAGAGAGAGACAGAACTGTATGAATCTCTGATGTCCATTGCTAACTGCAAGCAGGAGGAGATTCGGCAGCTCATTGTGGAGACTATCGATAGCATGAGCGAAGAGTTGATCGTGAAGGCGGCTGAGTATGAGTTTCAAGGTTAGTTAGGAGTGCTACCATATCTTACTATTGCAGCACAGATTAATATACAGCACAGGCAATTACAGTAATATCTCCACACCCCAAGAAAACCTCACGCATATATATTCTTTATGAAATTTAAAAAAAACAAACAATTATATATTTAAAAGTGTTAATTGCAAGTAGTTTCTAATTTTTTTTTATTTAACATTTACTGGCAGTCATATAAATTTAGTAGAATTTGAGGTTTTGAGAGGAAAAAATACACAATTGAATTTAATTGATATAGGAGATGTGGCTTATATACACTGCTCAAAACAATTTGGGGAGCGCATGGCTTAAACCCTTTCACCCCCAATGATTCCATTTGGAATCGTGAGCTTACGATTTTTTCTCACTAGGTTGAGCTCACACTTATTTATCGTCAGATGGAAGAATCATGTCTTTTGAAGAATTAAATGATGTTTGTTTTAATTAAATGAAAATATGAAAAACATGGTAAAATAAAATTCACTGTAAAAAAAATTTGAAATAAATTGACCCTGAATTCTTCTCGCTTGCATTCCTACAGTCCCTGGACAAATTATTAGATGCACTGCAAGATTTCATGTATCAATCAATGATGAACAAAATATCTTTAGAAGGACATTTGTGTTCTTAAACTTGAGCTATTGAATGGAAAATACTATCTGCTATACTTAATACAGATATCGATATCTTTTTTAATGATATGGCATTCTTTGGTATGTTTTCATCATTACTAAAAAAATACAGTGCGTCTAATAATTTGTCCTGGGACTGTAGATGTTTAAAATTTTAATTTAACTCTTTTGAACAACTAACGTTTTGAAAAAAATATTGTTATAATTTATTCAAAAGTTATGATTCCAATTTTTTCCCCTTAAATTTTAGCCAAAAAATTAAGCTTTCCCCCCTGTTTTTTACCATTTCATTTTAATTCATAATGATTCTATTTCACAAATTTTAGATTTTTAGAATTAAAAAAAATAAAAAGTTGGAACTGAAAGTGTTAACAAAAGTACGCAAAGTGCTCCCCTAATTGTTTTCAGCAGTGTAATAGTTTTAAAAAACATGTTATTATGAAGGATATATGCATAGGATTTCCTTCAAGATGAAAAGAATATTGTGATGACTGTAATCGATAACACTATTCTGTCAGTACATACAAACATGACTATGGTGTTTTTTTAATGCAATTTACAGAATGATTTTGCAGTTGCAATATTTCTTTTGAAATGTAGCATAGAAATAATGGTGCATTGAACCTGTTTAAAATATCAATAATCTCTAATACACACAATATTTAATTGCCAATTCCTATGTCAAATAAGATGATATGCCTGTATAGGTGTTTTCTTTATTAAACCAGTTAAAAATAACTTAAATTATGATGGATATGGCTTATTATTACTTTTACTTAATGCTATAAGTTAACCAACTAAATAAGTTTACATTAATTTAGCTAACTGATTTGGCTAAAACAAATTAACCCTCTGAGAGATACAGATACACAAACCAGTCACTTGACAGTCGGGTTTAAATTAAAAAAAAAATATAGATTTTATAATTTTACTAAGTTTTAAAATTTAAAGTATGGTACAGTCATTCATTATTAAATGCTACAGAAATAAAATTTAAAGAAATAAAAAAGAAATTATTCAGGGAAAATTTTAAATTTTAATCTCATGCAGTGAAAACAAGATTACTGTTCAGCCGAATTACGTATCCTTCAGAGGGTTAAACCTCAGTAAAAAATAATTCTTAAATTATATTTGCTATTAATTATTATTTTTTATTTAATGCTATAAGTAAACCAATGAAACAAGTTAATTTAAACAACTTATTTGTCTAAAACAAATTAATAAATGTTTACATGCAAGTACAGTCCTTGGACAAATTATTAGACGCACTGCAAGATTTCATGTTAAATATTAATTACCGGGTGATGTTGTACCGTTTTATTATTTTAAATTGATTTGTTTTTTATATTTATATTATTCAATCAATTACTGATTTATTCGACATAAATAAAACAGCATTAATTTAGAAAAGCATAAGTTTATTAAGTTTGAAAGAAAATTGAAATTAATGTTAGTAAAAGTCAATATTTAGTTGAGCCACCTTTAGCCGCTAACAAAGCTTTAATTCTGCGCGGCATGCTATCAATGCAAGACTGTACTGTCGCCTGCATTTGAGGATGATGATTCCACACATAAATAATATTATAATAAATAATTAATATAAATTAACCTTGATCCTAATTCATCATAATTATCTTAAAATAAATACAAATATGTAGTCTACAACAATTCTTTTAAATAAAAATCAATAATATTGTAGTTTAAATATACTATTATTGCATAAAAACTCTTAAGAAACATAAAATTACTAAAAAAATACAGTGTGTCTAATAATTTGTCCAGGGAATGTAATACTATTCAAACCTTACAGGTGTCCAGTTGTCTGAAGATGGTGAACCTCCATCTGCCAGAGATCTGCATATCTGCACTTCAGAAATCCAAGCCCTGGTCCTGAACTCCCTAAACAGTGAAGTTGCCGGGAAACTAATCGGTTCAGTCGATTACCTGAGGGAAAGTTTTGTTGGTAAAATTGTAATTTCTATTTGTTATAAGTGTAACCTTAAAACTTCAAGTGTCTTGCAAAATAGATACATTAATGATGAGTGCGCAGACTCCTGGTTTTGATTAATTAAATAAAATTTGATTAGATTTTTTTTATTTGATTGTTTGATTCTCTAAAATTTTGATTTTTTTACTTGTTGCTTATTCATAAAGCAATTATTTTTCAAAATTAATTTTATAAATATTTTTAATTTATTTTTTGGTACATAATTGCAATGTTAACAAAATGAAAACAGGTGTCTTTTAGGCACAGAAATTCTAAAGTGAGAGGTAAAAAGTTTTATGTTGTTGTGATTAAAATTCAAAAATCACAGACAAGTATTAAAATATCAAGTTTGTCTGTTATTGATCTAATTTAAAAATTGCCACTTTTATGAATACATTTTAATTAATACTAACCTAAAATAAATGTTAAATGTTTTTAAAAAACATATTTACTTATTGTTTGTATTTTATTTTTTAAAATTTATTTGTCAGTTTATTTTATTGATTTACTCACCACAATTTAAAAAATTTATTGGGTATAAATACTGATATCTGTCTATTTGTCAATTTTTAATTTTTTTTTAAGTCAACCCTATATTGTGTTTTCAGGTACTCTTGAAAGGTGCCTGACAAGTTTAGAAACTTCAAAAGAAAGCACAGAACCATCTCAAGCCAGTAATGCCCTTAAGCAAATACTAAATGCAGCCTACCAGGTAACCATAATTTCGTAAAAAAATATCAGGAATAGCTTGCACAGTTTACATGATTTAGCAGACTTCATTTCAGTAAGACACAATAATTAAATTTGGATGAAAGAAAAAAAAGAATATATGCAATACAAGTTTAAAAAGTCATTTTTATTTTTACATAATTGTATATGAATCGTTAAAAATTTACTACTAACAGTTAAAAGTTAATGATATTCTCAAATGTTTCCCTTCTAATTGGATATTTAGAGGTGTTAACAATTTAACAAATTGTTTCTAGTTTTAAAACTGTTAATTTTGCACCTTAGCTGATTTTTGATCTGGTGCTGGATTATAAAGAGATTTGTGTTTTTTGACCTGTAGTTAGTCAGATACTTCTATTGAATTATTTATTCATTATTTTTTAGGTGGAGGTGACTGTCAGAACAAGTTCATCTTTACTTCGAGTGTTCTTTGAGAAAATGAAGCAGGTTTGTATTAATTTTTTTTTACAAATTTTCAGTCATTACATTTATGTGGTTCCAATGACTTTGAAATAATCTTTAAATTCCTTATAGTGTATAGCTTACAGTTATTTAAGCAACTAGTGCCGAAAATAATACTTTATTAAGCGACTTTTATTTCACGAGACCGTAGGTCGAGTGAAATAATGACAAGAGCTTAATAAAGTATTATTTGGCACGTGCTTGCTTACAATATTTTTTATAATAACGTGCAAAAAAGTATTTCTACCAATGAGTAATTTTTATGACATCATTTAGTTTCCATGGCGATATTAGAAAATGCAAAGTTGTGAAAGAAAAGTTGTAAAATAATTTTCTATTTGAATCAAAATTCATCATTTTTGTAGTACTTGTAGTTTCCATGGAGATATTAGAAAATGCAAAATTAATGAACCAATAGAAATAAGTGAGTTTCATGACATTTAGTTTCCATGGAGATATTCATGACATCATTTTGTTTTTCTACCAATCAGATACTCTTATTTACTTTACCTCACTAGTGCGGAAAGTACTACTTTCGGCAGTGTCTGTGACGTAAGCACGTAAAGTGTCATTTTCGCAACTATTTATGAATGAATATGATATAAAAAAGTTAACTTTTTTGCACGTTGTTATAAAAACTCCTTTACGGGCATATAAGTTCCATGTTGATCTTGTAAAATTACTATAAACTTATGGGGCAATTGTCATAGCTTACATAAGAATCAATGGAAATCTATGCCTCTTAAAAAATCACTTTATTTTCAGTATTTGCTTCAAACCCATATAATTTAAATACCATTTATATAATTTCAATCATCTTATAAGAGAACATACTTTGAACACAGTTTGATCCTATCCATCAAATCTCTTATTCATCCCTTCCTATCATATATTACCATGTACATTATTCTTTTAAAAAACTTTCCATATTATTATCATCCATCTAAGCTATTGAATAATTGCAGTCACTCATTGATCATTTCTACTATTATTATGTTTTGGATTGTTCAAGTGCTTTTCCTTTTCTTTTTGTTGTTAGGGACAGTTGTGTTTTTTACCTTTTGATTAACCCATGTTCTGTCATTCTGATAAAATAGCATTTCATGGACAGAGTAATTGTTTTGTTTTTATTTCATTTTTTGTATTGCTTATTTATTTCATATGAATTGTAGGTTTAGCGCAACGATTAAATTATATTATGTTTTTAGCTTCCACACTACTTTTATAACGTAAAAAGTGGAAGGTATTATAATCGTTCAGTCCGTCCGTCTGTCACCCACTTTCACAGAATGAACCGTAAGTCTCACAAACAAGTGGGATATGTCATTTTGAAGCAAAAAATCGGGTTAGACTACATCCCAAATTTTATTAAAAAATTTAAATTAGAAGTTTATTTAAAATTTAAATAACTAAAATTTTTAACTACATTGAAATAACATGCAAATGCCATTTTTATTCAATATTTTCACTGTTGCCGTTTTGTTAAACGTACGAGAAACTTAATTTTAAATAAAAAAAAACTTTTGAAAGAATATTTATTTATGTGTTATAATTAAGTTTGGATTCTTGTAATATCACAATAGAGTTTTTTTTATTGTTCATTATATATGTATGCTTAATTCTAACTTTGCATAAAAAATATGTAAACTTTCGCTTTTATTTTTAAAGCATCGATTTTACTAATTTTATATTTTTCGTAGAGAATGTCGATTAAATTGTGGCGACGGAAAGATATTTATTAAAAAAATTGCATCATTATTCTACGAATTTCAAACAAATTTAGCAAGCGATAATGAGTAATTATTAATTTGCGAAAGAAGATTAATGAAAATAGTTAATTTTGGCGTTTAACAATTTGAATTAGAAGTCCTTGATAGGCGAATTTCTTTCTGAGGTGTATAAACAGTGTTTCCTGTTTAGCATAAATATTGTGTGGAAGCGGTTTAAGTGACAGATTCTGTAACAAACCTACTTGTTTTAATTTGCTTTGCTCTCTTTGTCTTTTCATTGTTGTTTTTTGTTCATTTGTGGTAATTGCAGTAACATGACATCACAATTGGTCCCATCATTACCCTGACAAACTGTGCAAGGTATATAAATAGTTATGTTTGTAATGACTACCATAGTCTTTAAATATTATTTAATATCTTATTTGAAGAGTTTAGAGAAAGAACGTGCTTAAGTGACAAAAAGGTGAAAAACAGAAAATGAGCATTAAAATTTTTCGTTTGCACTTAGATACGTTAAAAGTTGCGCTTGCAAAAGGTAAAAAATATGCATAATTTGAAAAGTTTTTGAAAGGGGGAAACATTTTATCTTAAAATGAGGAAATAGCGTGTTCATGGACACAAAAATCTCAATTTTTTCAAAAATGTCACTTAGCACGTTCTCCCACTTAGCTCTTCATTTTTTTCCCTCAAGATAATCTTCTAAATATTTATTCCTTGTTTATTTAATATAATCTTATGTACTGTACCGACTGAAACTCATACTAAACTATTTTAGCTGGTTCAAACTTTGCCATGGAAAGCCCCTCCCCTCATCGATGCCGACTGGAAACGTCGTGTTGCAAGCGATATGCTTATGAGTCTCAGTGAATCGAAACTAGCTCGCTCGATTTGCTGGCAGTTTCGCGAGCGATTAAGAGCTTCGCATGAGCAGTTTGCGGCTTCTCTGAGGCATTTGGAGGCCATGCATTCGGGTAGATTGGAGCGGACAGAAGAGCAGAGATTGAAGGTATCTAGTATTTTTGTTTGACATCAAGTCTAAATGGTGAATTGCTTCCTATGTTCTTATCATAGTTATGTAGGAACTCTGTTGGCCTGTACTGTATATTGATACCAAAAATTATTATAATTTGTGTTTTTCAAGAAAATGAATACTATAATAAATTTGCTTCATAAGCATAGGAGCCGGTTGATAGTTTCTAGCAGAAGTAGGCAATGTTTTGACTGCCAAAATTTTTCTTTTTTATATTTTAACGAAAATAAATGCTAATATAACATGGGGTTTGAAAGACTTTATTAAGAAAAGATCATTTATATCCTTATGTGTTAATATAAATGGAATATCAATAACTAAGCCTATCGGACTTTAATCTAGAATACCAGAATTGAGATGAAATTGATTTTGTTAGCTTGAACATAACTAGTAAACAAACTAATCTTTATATATGGGTAATGATCTCTTGGATATGATAGTTTTTTTTTAATTAATAATTAAGTTTTTATTTCTAAAGTAAATTCATTCCATGAATTTTAGTTTAAATTGAACTTATAAGCACATAATTTAAAGGCTTCTGTTACAATATAAGTATAACTTATATGTAAACTGTATATCTAATTGTTTGTAGGTACGAAAACTTCATGCTCCAAAACTTGCAAAGTTTGCCTTAGAAAGTACTTCCCTTAGAGACATTATTTTGTATGGTATGAGTAATATTGTATTCCATTTTTTTCTGTCTATTTTTATATATTCTTTAATAAAAATATTAAGAAATAAAAAAAAATTTATGAAGAGAACTTTACCTTATCTTAATTAATACCTTGAATTATTAACCTTTTTATTTTACCATGCCCTTAGGAATAAATTTTAATATTTAGTGTTTTGACAACTAAATAATACTATGCTGACTTTCTTCTTGTAGATTAGAACTCTTTTAAAAAAGTATTTAAAACATTCTCTTTTTTTTAAAAGAATAAAATTGTGCTATATTTCAGGGACTATTAAAAAAAGATCATAAAACAATGTACCATAAAATTCATGCAGATTATCCAATAATTGCATTCATTAATAGTCAACTAGTCACGTTGATTAATATTCAGCTAATTGTAAATTGTATCCTGCAAGCCATTTGAAAATTCTTTATTTAAATTTATAACATAGGGATGCCACACATTGGAAGAGAAATCGGTCGCGGCCAGTATGGTGTGGTCTATTCTTGCGACTCTTGGGCCGGATGCTCACCATGTGCTATCAAATCTGTGGTACCTCCTGATGACAAGCACTGGAATGATCTAGCTATGGAGTTTTATTACACAAGGTGAGATCTTGTATGTTTCTTTTATTTTCATAAGTTAAGGGAATATAGCATAAAGTTTTGTGACCTGGAGGAGATGAGCATAGGTTATATATCCCATTACTTTAGGTGCTTATGTTTGCAATACAATTTACTCTTTCTCAGTTAAGCAGAAAATTGCATCAGGGAAGTTTGAGAAAATAATCCATATGGCTTGTTTCAATGTGCGGAACTGCATAGTGATGAGAACATTTTACTTTTTATGGAGTTTTATTTCAATGGGAAAGTTTAGTTTTGTAGTGTAATTATTAAATTCTTTAAAACTTAAATGCTTAGTTTGGCAGAACCCGCAAAATGCAATACATAAAAAAAACACAAATTGTGTTTTCCACCTCGACTATAAGTCAATACAATTTCAGTTTGCTATTTTAATATTTTATCCCTATTGTGTTTTTGTTATGTAAGATTTTATACTAAATTTTAGTTGGTCGAATTTTTTTGCATTATTTCAAGCCTAACGGAGTAAAGGAGCCCAGTCAGTAAGGCTCTTGGCTTGCAGGTGATAGGCATGGGCAGCAAAAATAACTCGCAACCAATAAGCTGTCTGTTCAGCCAAAAGGACCGAATAATACACCGCTTTAGAAGGAGTGCACATTAAATCTGCTTCAAAGTCCTGACACAAAGTGCAACTTCGCTCTTAAAAAAAGTTGCATTGGGTGCCCATTCAGGTAATGGCTTGTCACTTAACTGTGGTTCAAAATTATGACGCCTGGTGCCAATAGCCCTTGTGTAGCTCTAGTGCAACATTAATTCAACTAATCTCACAGCACTCGATTTTAATCATTCTATCTAAGCCTTCTTTCACATGAACAGGATTTTATGTAAACATGTAAATTTTTTCAGGAGTATTCCAGAACACGACCGCATTGTGCAGATCCGTGGTTCTGTCATCGACCTGACCTATGCAGGTGGCTGCACACCTGCGGTCCTGCTGGTCATGGACAGACTACAAAGAGACCTCTACTCTGCTCTCAAGATGAGCCTCATATGGAAAAGCAGACTACAGGTAAAGTTTATTCTTTTGTTTTAAAACTAGGCAGATAATTTGATAATGATGGTTTTGACTCATCGAGACATTTATTGAAGAGGAAATTAATGTATTAAAAGCAGCTCTAATCCATTAAGTGAAATGAAAATATTCAATGAAATATCTAATGTTAAAAATCTTCACCTCGCTTTGAAGAAAATAGCTAAGATTTTATCTGCAAAGAATTAGTTACAATAGATATTTAAGCATAATGATCCTGGAGCAGATTTAAGTAAAAAAACTTTTCATGAAATTATATATAAGCTGTACTATCATTAAGTACTATGACTATCATAGGATGTATTACATTCATTACCAAAAAGTTAATAGTCAATATTTTTAACATTCTTGTGTTTCTGAGGCAATTTTAGGAAATTTTTAAACGGCAGTCTTCCTGTTATTTAAGTGTTATAAATTGTCACTGAAGTTTTCTATTATTTCTAGAGATATAACATTCTTTTACATGAATTTCTATATAATAATTTATAAATGCATTTTTTAATCCTAATTTGGGTACCTTTTGGTATTTTTGACTTATCTGCTGTTAGCATATCCACTAAAAACATTACAACTGCTTTGTTGGTTGTCTAACTGATACTAGCACGATTTTTAGTAGAATGTGTTTATAAATAAGAATTACAATAACTACCACTAGTGTTAGAAATATGTAAATTATTGTTAGTTAAAATTCAAAGCTTAATAATTGTTAATTTTACAAAAACTATAGATGTAATGGCACTTTTTTTTATACCAAGTGCATGTTCCATCCTTTTCAGGTTGCTTTAGATGTAGTTCAAGGCATCCGTTTCTTACATGGCCAAGGTCTTGTACATAGAGACATCAAATTAAAAAATGTCCTAGTGAGTGTTTTGTTTTATACCTTTTTTCTAATTTACAACGTCATGATTGATTTAACTTTTATAGTGTAGTTAATGTTGACAAACCATAGCCTACCGAAAGGATCCTCACGGTGGAGATAAGTTACTTCGACATTTTTATACTACTGTATTTGGTTGTTAACTAGATTACTGGTAGGAATGAGCAACATTTTCTACTAGAGGTCTAAGGGAACGCGGTACCCCAAAAATTAAATCCAGTATTTTTATTGCTAGCATTCAAATGAAACTATTTTTACAAAGAACTAACATTCAATAAACATATACGAAAAAATTATAAATATTAAAACGTAAGGGTTTTTTTTAAGATGAAATTTTTTTAACGTTTTTTCAAAGTGCTACTCCTCCTACAATTAAAAGAATTTTGTAATGGATTTTTTTCAAAATGTTCCCACAACATCTATTAATAAAAGTTGGTATGGATATTGAGCTATCAGTTAAACAAAAAAAAGTTATGTAGCTTTATGTATAAAAATGGCTAAAAAATAAGATTTTTTGTAAATTTTCACCTTCATCATTTAAAAAGAAATATCTATTCACACTAGACCTTATCCCATTCCAACTTTTGTTAAACGCATATGTTTCAACACAGGAAAAATTTTTTGGAGCTTTACATTAATTGACCTAAAAGCCTTAGGGTTTTAACCATTCACAAGCTGAAAAAATTAAAAATTTAAAAAAATCAACATAAAATTTCAAAAACCATTTTACCAAACCGCTATATCATTTTCAATAAACCTCCACCATTATAAAAGAAGCCTTCTTTTTTAGCAATATCCTTAGCTCACAGCATTCGAGCATGTTTAATTTTTTTCTGGGCAGCCCTAAATTTTTAGTAATGCGTCCCCTTGATAACTAATTGATAGAAGGTTAGTTGAATTCGAATAAAATTTACCCAGTTGAAGGAGACACATAAAACTTCAGCTTCACTTGTTGGAAGGTTTTATTACTTGCATTTAAACAAAAATATCTTTTAAGCTTAAACTTTAGCACATTTAGTTTTAAAATAAGCATTTCAAATGTTAAACAAATTAACATCTTGTTTTTAAATAAGTTAATTATTTAAGTTCGCAAAAAGTTTTTAGTTCGTAAAGAATCGGCATTCTGGATAAAGCAACCGGTTATCTGGCTCACTCCAACGGATTCCTCTATCTGGTGAACGCCCCTCTTTTTCTGTATTCCTGCTGAAAGCCCAAGCAAAGTGTTGCCACTTAATTTAATGTATTTCTGTTATTTTATTTTAGTTGGATACAAAAAACCGAGCAAAAATCACTGATTTGGGTTTCTGCAAACCTGAAGCCATGATGTCCGGTAGCATTGTGGGAACACCTATTCACATGGCTCCTGAACTTTTTAGTGGAAGATATGACAATAGTGTTGATGTATATGCTTTTGGAATCCTATTTTGGTATATATGTGCTGATCATGTGCGACTTCCCTATGTATATGAACAGTGTCAGACTAAAGACCAGCTCTGGACATCTGTGAAAAAAGGTTAGTCTTTGACTTTTTACACTCTGTTAAGTTTTTTTTACAAAATAATTGTTCATGTAATGGTTTGGCTGTTTAATTCCATTAAAATGAGTTTATTTCTGTTTAAAATCTTGAGTTGTAATTTAAGTAAAATTTGTAAATAAAATGCTGAGTTTATATTGATTTACCTTAAGTATGTCTTATTTCAAAAAAGTGCAAACTAGTTTTAAATATAAATGATTATATTTGGATTTGAATTACTTGTTGCTGGAATAGTATGTAACTTGTATAGCTTAAATATTAATAAATGAATATGTGTTGCAAAAAACTGGAACAGCCATAATCCCTGGACAAATTTTTAGACACACTGCAAGATTTCATGTATCAATCAATGATGAACAAAATACCTTTAGAAGGACATTTATGTTCCTAAACTTAAGCTATTGAATAGAAAATACTATCTGCTATACTTAATACATATATCGACATCTTTTTTATTGATATGGCATTATTTGGTATGTTTTCATCATTACTAAAAGAAATACAGTGTGTCAATAATTTGTCCAGGGACTGTACACTGTTTCTGCTTGATTCTAGATGTTTATTTGGTGACTATTACTTTTAGAGTTGCTAAAATTTGATTATGAGGGTAAACACTAGTAATTATTTACGTATCAGAATGTTTTTGCTATTTGGTGACAAATCTTAGTTGTTAATCGTTCCCAATTTTAAAAAAATAGTGTGAGTTGGTATCTTGGGGACATTGATGTATGCCATATTTTTTTTATTTGTAACTAATGGCCTGACTAATAACTATATTTTTTCAACTAGTTATAAGTAGAATTTTTTTTTATTTCGCTTCTATAGTCCAGCTCTGAACCAACTTTACGGATCTGGTGCAAATTTGCCACAATAAAGTAGATTTTTGACAACTAGATTTATATAAAGTAGTTGGGTATTACTATAGATAATTTTATAAAGATAACTATGTTCTAAATTTTAAAGATTACTGTTTTCTAAACATATTAACTGTATTTTACACATACCATTTATTTTATTCCTCTATTGGTCACTGTTTTATATTATTTATATTCTAAATATGCAAGCTATATTCTAAACAGGTAAACTATATTTTAAACATATTTATTCTATTCTAAACACATTTACTATATTCTAAATATGTTTACTATTTTCTAAATATGTTTACTATTTTCTAAATATATATTACTATATTCCAAATGTATTTATATTCTAAAATTTTACTATTTCTAAATATTTACATATTCTAAATTTTTACTAATTCTAAACTTTATTTACTATATTCTAAACTATATTTACTACATTCTAAATTATTTACTACATTCTAAGTATTTATATTCTAAACTTTTATTTACTACATTCTAAAACTTATTTACTGCATTCTAAACTTATTTACTACATTCTAAATGTATTAACTATATTCTAAACATAACTAATTCCATTCCTTTCATCCAGGAGCTCGCCCAGAACGCCTGCCCCAATTCGACGAAAACTGCTGGCGCCTAATGGAAGACTGCTGGAATGGCAAACCCGCGCTAAGACCACTACTTGGCGACGTGGAACCACGCCTCATGGAAATCATCCGATACTACGAGCTCAACCCCCTCCCCCCAAGTGGGTTTCACTCCTCAACCCTGCTTCACAAATCTCACGGTTCTTTGCCAAAGAGAAATGGCCGCCGCGGTTGTAACATGACACGGCGGAAAAACGCACCGCAATCGTGACTATTAAAGTTGCCCGACAGTATAGCGCTGTCGGATGTTTGTCCTTTTTCCGAAATGCTGGCTAAGGTTTCGGATGATTTTGAGGTTATTTCGGATAGGCTTGTGCCCAGCAAAAGTAGTAGTAGTTGAAATGTATTTAAGATAGCCATTAAGATAGCCAGTTTTTTAGAAAGAAACTATAAATCAAGAAAAAATTACATTTTTGTTTGTTGCTTTTCAAGTATGTTTTTGGACATTTTTAGGTTTTAAGAGCGAAATTTTTGAAAAATTGGAGTGCAAAATTAGTGATGTAATATATAGATAGAAATGTGTTAAATCCCATCTGGAAATTTCCTACTGTATATAACACCATAAAATGCCTCCATATGAACTCCTGTGTTTCACTCCTCAACCCCTGCTTCACAAATCTCAAGTTTCTTTGCCAAAGAAAAATGGCCGCCGCGGAAGTTTTTTATGGATTTGGTTCACTTGTTTTCTGAGGCCTCCAAATATGCTTTTAGATTTAGAGAAATCTGTTTCAACCGCCAAATTCAGCTGTTGCACAGTTGAAAATATTTTTATTTGGTGCTATAAAATGCGTATCTGTCTCAAGAAATTTCTTGCAGAACATTATTTTTGTAGTTTTTGGATGACACGGTGGAAAAACGCACCGCAATCGTGACTATTAAAGTTGCCTGACAGTATAGCGCTGTCGGATGTTTGTCCTTTTTCCGAAATGCTGGCTAAGGTTTCGGATGGTTTTGAGGTTATTTCGGATAAGCTTGTGCCCAGCAAAAGTAGTAGTAGTCGAAAGATAGAAAGTTAACATTTTTCGGAAATAAGCTATAAATTAAGAAGAACAATTACATTTGTCTGTTGTTTTACAAGTATTTTTTTGTATGGACATTTTTAGGTATGAACAGGGTTCGTACGCCTCCTAAAATTCCTGAAAAACTCCTGAATTTCAATTTTTTCTTTTAAGGGCCCTTATAACTCCTGAAATTTGTCTCATCTCCTGATATTTTACCCCCTCTCCTGAAAAAATTGACGACTTTACTTTATTCGGAATAAGTCTACATGCACAGTAGAAAAATCGAGTTCAGACATTGTGATAATAGTTAATGTCCCGGAATGCACCGCACAACTCTACAGAAGATTTTTTCTTCTGTTTCGTCATTTGAAGTGCAGTGAAGTCACTAGACTAATATGATAATAAACATATTCAATTTTATTCCTTGTTACCTCCTGAATTTACATTGCTGCACTCCTGAAAAACTCCTTAGAAACTCCTGAATTTCACTATCATAGATAGAGTATGAACCCTGTTTGAAGAACAGAATTTGTTAAAAAAAAAGTAGAGTGAAATATCGATGATGTATGTATAGATTCAGATACATGTGTGTTAAATTCTATCTGAAAATTTCCAATTACATATAACACCATTAATTGCCTCCATAAGGACTCGTTCTGTGTTTCAATCCTGATGATTTTTTTTCCCATCTTTTTGTGAACATTTTCAAGTTTAATGAGTAAAATATGGGAATAATCATGGTTGTGCACAATTAAGAGTGCAGTGTTTAGGGATATAAATGTGCATGTGTTTAAATCAAATCTTTTTATTGCATAGAAATATGTTTGGAACCTTTCTATGTTTCCCAATTGTTGAATATCATAGTGAACTTACAATTTATTTAAGTGGTTTCATAAGCAATTATGGTTAAACTGCTGCCGCATCCTTTTGTAGTTTTTATTTATCCTTTGTGGTTTAAAAAAAAAGTTACGGTAAGAAATTAAAACATAAACAGCGTAGTTTTCCAAGAATATAATTCTATTTTGTTTTAAATAACATTAATTGTTTTTCTATCAATGAAAAGATAATATGCTTTTATTATTTTGTTAAAAAATTAATGTTTCAAATGAATAAACCAAATCTAGAATTTATAAACCTAACTCTACTTTTAATTTCAGGTGACCCAACCATACCAGGGTAAAATCTGAGTGTTGTGCCGACTGTGGTTCATTTTGTTCTGTCTCCATCCCTTTATGTGTTGTAAATGGCTGCAGCTTTAATTCCAAACCGCAGTTACAGGTCTGCACCTTGTAAAAACTGTATCTTTGTATATCTGTACATGCCTAGTTCTTGTGTTAAATCCTTTGTTTGTTATGTTATTGAATATTAGAATCTATACCTTACAGCAAAAGTTAGTTTCGAAAAACCTATCGTGCTTTCGCTAAACTTTTTCCTCGTATTCTTACATAATGGTAATATTCAATGTTTTTAAAGGAAGGGAAATTTTATGAGTATTTTCAATATTTTTAATGTCTTCCATATAGCTTTCAAAAAAATATTACAGTTTCTGTCCTAAAAAACTTGTAAAGGTTTTTTTATTAGAAATCTTTGAATCGTTTGAAAAAAAAAACCTCCCTCTAAAAAAATATTTAAAAAAAAAATAGGTTCTAACCCAACTTATGTTTTGTTTTAAGGTAAAGAAACTTTTTTGACTCTCTCTATGTTTGTATTCGCACAATGGTCAATTCTGTGAATTTATGCCCATTTTTCAGTACAAGTTAGAAAAATTCCAGATATTAGGGTCCGGATATGATTAAATGTACTTTCTCTTTTAGAATAAGTGCCATGTTGGAGAAAATCTATGTGATACATGTCAAGGATATCTACATTGTTTCATTTGAAATGAGAATGTAGTTACAATTCCGTAAAGCTTTGAGCTTCCTATTTTTCCCCAAGTACAATTTTTAATGAACTTTAAATAGTTTATTTTTGTAAAAAATGTAAATATACAGGGCAATATTCTAATAATTTTTATACTAAAATTTTGTTTAAAAAATGATAAAATTATAAATTGAGTGCTGATGTATTTTAGAGATCTGTTGTGTAAATGTGTTTTGAAAGGTTAAGTGTAAATGGCCCTTTTATTTGTTATCTGCAGAAGACTTAATGCTGTGACATAATATCCCACAAAACTAAACATTTTAAGGTTGTAGTTAAAAAATTCAATTATCAAAAGCATAATTAAGCTATAGGGTCCAGTCTGTTCATTAGTGACTTTTGATATGGTAAGTTCAATTGGACGAAGTCTGCCAAGGTCCTAAATCTTAGTTATGCTTGGGAGAATGCGAGTTTTGTGACTACACCCTTAATTTAAGAAAATTTATAAAATTGTTAAACTTTTTTGAGATTTTGTGGTACAGTATGTTACAGCTGCATCTTTTCTTGTAGCCAGTTATTATAGTGTCTGTTTGATATAAATTTCATTTTAAGTGAAGTGTGAGAGGTTAAAAGTACTATTTTATCAATATCTCTTTGTAACATGTATCAATGTACAGTTTACTTGTTAAATTTCTATATATTGTAAGAATTTTTAAGAAAGTTGCTTATTTAGTCGATTTTATGTTGATGTATTTAAAATGTTTATAATAAATTTCATATTCACTAAGCTTTTTGAAATATTTATTGCTAATACTCATGACAATTTTTAGTTTTAATATTGTATTTATGCAAGGTGAAACGTAGGTTTAATCAAGTTTTAGAACACAGCATATGCTGCTTGGAAACACTTTGTAAATATTATGGTTTTACCCAGTTAAATTATTAGAAGGAATTGAGTAAACATAAAATACCCGCAATTAAGTATATATATACTTTTAAACCTTAATTTAAAGATTTAAAATTTTTTTAAGGACTTAACACTATGGGAATTTCTTGAATACAAAATGTTAACTTTCTATTTATCGAATTGGAGTCGGCTTATTAACTATTGCACAAAATACTCTTCTCATAGATTAAGCAGATCCTTTACACTTTTTATCATTTCAAGTATGAGAACACAAAGTTTATAAAATAATTTCTTTTTCATATTGCAAGCAATATAGTTTATGTGCTTTAATCTGTATTGTGCTTTGGCCACATTGGAGCAAATTGTATTTCTCTGAAAATATTCTAATTGTTCAGGCACAATAACTTAAAGGTTCACAACTTTTCCAACTATATTCAGGAAAAAATTATTTTTAAAATACTTCAAAATGTTCCCTATTGAATTTGAAGTCTAATTATAAAGTAGATGGCAAATAAAAAAGCAGAAATGTTATAACCTAAAATAGTCTAGGAATATCCGAAAGATTTAATTCAAACAAGCACTATTTGAGATTTTATCAATTTCTTAAGCCGGCAGCACTTGCAAGGGGGTCTATCAGACCCCACGCACATTCATGTTTCGAATTACCCAACTTCCCACTTTTTAAAATTGGTCAAACCCAGAGTAGCTGCCTTTAAGGTCACCCACTAAGGAAAGGAATGATTATCTTTCACACCCCGAAAGCGGTTTAGTAGAATTGTGGTTTTGAGGTGTGAAAGACCCCACGCGAGTGCCCGCGGTTTTTCATTCCAGTTCAAATTGTCACGCTACTTGTCCTATAAATGAGGAGACGGCAAGTATGCGAAAATTGTTAGCAGAAGTTTCTTCGGATGATAAATCTTCAAACGAATCAGAAGAAGAAGCTGGTGATGCTATGGATGATGATGATATGACAATTAATTATCTTCCTTGTTCCGAAAGTGAATCTAATGAATTGTTTGAAAATGAAGACATTACTGGTGATCCTGTGGATACGATCGCTGAAGTGATAAATTATATGGATCATAATTATAATTCCGATACCGAAACTTCTCCATAAATACTTTAAATATTTGTTAGAAAATAGTGTAAATTGTGCAAGTTTTAAATGTAAAAGTGATATTTGAAGGAAATTCAGTGCTGGGGTCTAAAGTTACCCCTTGCGAGTGACGGTGTTTCTCTTAGGAGCGCAAGTGCTGCCTGGTTAAATAAATTTCCAAAGTGCTCCTTTTCTGAACTTCAAGTTTAGGTAACTATAAAGTGAACGACTAATTTAAAAAAGCAGAACTGATAGAATCAGAAATAAAGAGCCAACAACCAAATCAAACGAGCACAATTTCAGATATTTATCAATTTTCTAAATAATCTAGACACATCATTAATTTCCATTCCACAAACAAAATTCTTCTACTTGGGTGGAACCCAGGCTTGAATTTTCGGTCTTGTAGTTGAATAAGGAGTGTAGGCCCTGCTTGTGCCTGACTCATTGGGTGTATGTTCCATCAGCCATTTGTAATCTACAGTATCACCTTTGGTGGGAGGGTCATCCGTTATGTGATGCAGCCATCGATGCCTAGAAATAAACAAGTAGGTTTGTTACAGAATCTGTCACTTAAACCGCTTCCATACAACATTTGTGCTCAACAAAATTAACTATTTTCATTAATCTTCTTTCTCACATTTAATAATTAGACTTTATCGGTTGCTAAATTTGTTTGAAGTTCGAAGAATAATGATGCAATTTTTTTAATAAATATCTTTGTGTCGCAACAATTTCCCATTTACATTTCTTTCGAAAATTCAGTTATTTACCATTTGTCAAATTAATTTACAGTTTGAAAAATATATAATTAGTACAATTGATGCTTTAAAAATAAGCGAAACTTTGCATATTTTTATGCCAAGTTTTTTAATGAAATTTGGAATGTAGCCTAATCTGATTTTTGCTTTAAAATGACATAACTCACTTGTTTGTGAGACTAACGGTTCGTTCTGTGAAAGTGGGTGACGGATGGACTGAACGATTATGAAACCTTCCACTTTTTACGTTATAAACATAGTGTGAAAGCTAAAAATACAGTTTAAACTAGAATCACTCAATATCAACATAAACTACAGAGTGAGGACAACTAGTGGTTTTGACGATGCTGTGAAATAAAAGATACAGCTTAAACTAGAGTCTCTGTATAACAGAGTTGCGACAACTAGTGGTTTTGGCAATGATTATAAAAGAAGATACAGTTTAAACTAGAGTCGGTAAATATCAACATGTACTACAGAGATCGCCATAATTAGCATATTTGGCAATGATTAGAGAAAAAATACAGTTTAAACTAGAATTGCTTACTATTAACATGTACTACAGAGTCGTGACAAATGGTTTTAGCTAATGCTAAGCTAATAGCCACCTGCCTTGTTCTAGCCAGAAAAAAGATCTTTGTGAACACTGTTTGTCATGACTCCAAAGTTGTCTCAACTCTGTGTACTTAAGTAGAGCCCATATCTAGTGAGTCTAAGTAAAACTTAATTGGGGCATTTTAATTCTACACAAATTAAATTGAGGTATCAGAATCATGATACAGTTTTGGCTGTTTAAATTTATATAATCTTTAATGGGAGTAGCAAAAGAGGACAGTATTTGCAAATAGTAGAAGAATTAAAAGTAAAAAGAGCATCTTAATTCTGAATAAATCCACATTTTTATGAATTCGAGTTATCATAATCACAGCAATACCAATTCATTTAATCCTGTGTGCCAAAAACTAGTGTTGTGTATTGTTTATGGTTGCCGATTTCCAACCTTGCTTCGAACTTAGTTTTTCGATGCAGCATATGCATATATCATAATTTTTAATTGCAGTTTCTGAGGTTACCCTAGTAAACACTATGCTCATATTTTATAACAGTTGTGCAAGATAAACAACTTGAACATTGTCTTAAGTTAAAAATATATAATACAATAATAAAATCGATATTACCATTTAGTAGTGAAACTTTTATTACTAATTACAAAAAATTACAAAGCAACACGGAACAAAAATAATCAGATTTCATACTAAACATTTAAGAAAGATTTCAAAAATATATCGCCACATCCTAAACCTTTGTAGATTTCCCTTCACAACTTCCTTTTATAATTTTTCTGGATTTTCTAACTCAATTATAAAATATTTAAAATGGTCCCATGTTTTCCAAAAATATAATGAAACCAACTGTATAAAATTGTATAAAAATGATTATGAAGCAAAATAATCGAAAGCAGATTTCAGAGGTCTTGCAAAAGCTTTTTCAGCACTAAATGTTAAACTTTTGCCTTAAAACAAATGTCTGAATGGACTTTTAATTACAAAAAACTGACAGAGCTTTTTTTTTCTTCATAGCACACAAAAAAAAAATTGTATTTTTACTGCTCCAAACCTCAAATTTCGCTGATTTTATTTGCCAATAGCAAATTTTAATAACTATTTTTAAATATATTAATTGTTTGAAAGATATGTTTATCAAACGAAAAAATGTGGATTTTGGGAGTTTACAATAAAAGGGCAGTGGGTCGGCTATGTCTTATGAATTTCGAACTTAAATTGCATTTACCATTCTGCCGGTACTTGGCTGCCATCATAATCCATGTTAACCCCTTGTGTATAATCCACCCAACGATCTCGAGCTGAAAAAAATTCCTTACAAAAATTAAATGCAAGCATTATGGTCAAATCACGTGACATAATTAACTATACACAAACATAATTTTGACAAATAACTTATAAGTGATTTTTTGTTGTAGTTAAGTTCTATTACAGTAACTGTATATGGGCCTATTAATATGGAACTAGAGTCAAAGCAAATTAAGAAAAAAAAAATCTTATATGGAGTTAGAACACTGGATCTCAATTAATTTAATTGTAACAGCCTCTTAAGTTCATGTTGTATTTTTTAATCGTTCTCAATCAATTATATGGTGGCAGTGGCTGCCAAATGCAGCATTCGATAGGGAAGAAAAATGAATATTACTTAGTTAATATAAAGATATTGGTTTAAATGTATTTAAATATGATGGTCAATGATGTATAAATAATGCTCTTATACCTATTGGGTATCAAAGAATGTCAAACATTGTAATGTAATTTTTTAAATAATAAATTCTTAAAGTTAAAAGGTTTTAAAATCTAAAGATTTAGTTAAAAATTAACTATTAATAAGGGTTTAACAAAAACAGAAAGGAAATAACAGAAAAAAAACTGGCTCATAGAAATAGCATTTTTTTTAAAAAAAGAGAATGAACTGCTAACATAATTAAAATAGACAAAAAAAAATATTGATAAAAAATATACTTACAGTAAAAATACATTTTGTTTTCATAGTACTTGTTTCCAAACTTATCAATACCAATTAAAGTGCCATATTTCAATTCATCAGTCCTGTAGAGAAATTTATATAATTTTATCTCAATAGGAAACACATACATAAACAAAAACAGTTATTTGCCTGGTTATCTAAATATCAAACAGTCGACCAAGATACTTAGTATTTGTCGACTCACAATTGAGAAATATATTTAAACAATCAGCAGAATCAATGCAGTGGTGACTTTCACACATTCTTTATCTGTATGACCTACTAAATTTGTTTAAGTAAATTTTTATCGTTGCACTAGAGCTACACGAGGGCTATTGGGGATGGGCGTCGTAATTTAGAACCTTAGTCATGTGACGAGCCGACACCCGAGTACGCACCCAATGCAACCGTTAAGGGCGACATCGTACCCAGTGTTAGGACTTTGGAACATATTTAATGTGCACTCCCTCTACACAGGGTATTTTTCGTCAGACACATTTAGCTGCATAGGTCGGCAGTTACTTTGGAGAAGCCCAGACCTGAACTGGGACCTTCCACATGTAAAAATGCGTTAACCGACTGGGCTCCCCAGCCCTGTCTAATAGAGATTTGTGTAATATGTTATAGTTTTAGATAGTAGGCTCTGAAAGAAGAACTAAGACAAATTTAAATTTTCAACTTCCTAACTGTCGTCGCTCAAAACTTCCCTCTCTAGGCCCCAGACTAATTAGCGTATTTAGAAATACGGCCCTGGTTCAATTTAGAAATAAGATTTTCGAGTACAGCTACGACATGTTTATTGGAGACTTTTGCCAAACTTAAAACTTAACGTAGGGTTGCTATGCCTATCGAGTTGTACAAAATATGAAGTAGAATAGTTAACATATTTGGGCATTTAATAAATAAAAGTCACGTGCGCTTCATACTTTAATTCGGATATTGTTTCAATATTTACACATGTGATTGTTTACAATGGTCACCATGATAAAAAAAAAAGTCAGAAATATATTTTAAAGTAAAGTTAATTTTATACTTGAGTGAACGCATATAACCAAAAAGGTAACGTTTTGTGGAGCTGTGAAATCCTACTGAAAACACCCACACACAAACTTAGATTAAAGCTGATGAATCCTACCAGGTCATTAGTTAAAGTACCCAAAATCAATCATCAGTGTATATTAAGGCACATGCCTTTTCTAATGCTTAATAGATTAATACAAAATTAATATTCCGATTACAATGAAATAAGTTATAAATAGGAGGTATTATATTTAACAAATTCTAAAAAGCTAGTTGATGTTCCGTGAGCAATTGCAATATCTTTTACCTGTAAAGAGTTTGTAAGGACTTAATAACCCCTCCATTGTGTTTAACAATATCAAATATTCTTTTGACTTTATCTAGACCAAGGTATCTGGCCATATTTGTAAGATTTAAATAAGAACACACTTAAAATATGACCGTGAACATAACTTTGACGATTGTGGTCATAACAAGATTTTGTTTTGTTTAGGTCGCAGAGCTGAGTTGAAGTGAACCTGAGCTGAAGAAAATTATTGTTGAACCTTGTTTATATGACGTATTAATTTTGGTTTAGTTAAAAACATTGTCGTGGTGGTGGGAAAAATCGTTGTCATCGGACCAATCTACATCTGGTCTAATGGAACTAGACCAGATACATAGGGTTAAAAATTTTCAAAAAATCCAAAAGCAGAAGTGGACTTTTCATAGCTTCTTTCACATGAAATTTCCAGGCATTTCAAAATGTGCTGCGACCAAAACAGAGCATTGTGGAATTTGGTTGGTTAGAGACTATTTTTCGGCTTGTGTGCTGGTCACAAGCGCTTAACTCGTCAAAAGGCGGACAGACATACAATTTGACAGTGTGCATCTATCGCACCTCATTAGCATGTCTCTGAAGGGAGGAAATAGTCTCCAGACCTGTACCGTGGAAACTGCCAATGACGCCCAGACTCGACCACAGATTAACGAGAGTACTCCGATTACTCGAACAATCCAGCTATGATTCGAACCAAACCGAGCTCAAGCTAGCTCCTACGTGCGCGCGGCGCTGATTGGGACATGTGGATGTTCTTTCAGTATCTTCAAATCAAACTATCAAAGACCAAGAACATGTACAACTTTACAGCTATAGCTCGTGTTCAAATTACTGGTAATTGAGATTTATACCCTTTTTATTATTTATTAGTCACAGGAAGGTGTGCGATCAAAATTAGCAGCAAAGACACGCTTTATCTCTCGCAATGAAATTATTGCGTTGTGGTCGAAAATTCAAAATGGTTTTTTGTTGTTTTTTTACATTTTTTTAGGATGCCGAATGCCGATTCTGAACCAAACCGCTAGTTTTTAAAACAAATTTTACATGAGTAAAGCGTTGTGATAGATTGTTACAAAATTTTATGTTTTGCAAAATCAGCACGAAGTTCTGAGCGGACGGTTAGACAGTCGAACAAAAAATGTAAAAAATAAGAAACTATTCTCATTACTCTCAAATATATGTGCTTAAAAAATAGTTGATTGGATTGGAAGTTGAAGTAGGATGGAAAGATAGACGGAAGTGCAGACAAACGGAAGTTTAAAAGAATGTGTAAAAAAATATCTACGATCTCAATACATAAATGAATAAGGATTAATAACACATGCCAAATACAAACTTCAAATTTGCACTTTTTTGTTCAATGGTATAAGTAAGCAACGATTATCGGAATAAAAAAAAAATCTAAATTGGATTAAGAAAAAAGTTAGAGAGATGTCCAGAATTATTAACATTTTCTGATTTGGAGATAATGAACAAAATTCACTAGAGCTACACGAGGGCTATTGGCGACGGGCGTCGTATTTTAGAACCACAGTCAAGTGACGAGCTGAAACCTGAGTAGGCACCCAACGCAACCTTTAAGGGCGACATCGTACGTAGCGTTGGGACTTTGGAGCATAATCGACGTGCACTCCCTCTACACGGGGTATTATTCGTCGGAAATTTTGGCTGCACGGGCCGTTTATAGGTCGGCAGTTATTTTGGCGATGCCCGGACCCGAACCTGGGACCTTTCGCATGCTAGGCGAGCGCCTAACCGACTAGCTCCCCAGCCCCCCCTTACCGAATAAAAACCTAAACTTTTAGTTTTGAAGATTCGAAACACAAAAACCTTATTTTTTCCTTCACTGAGGCCGGACATGCAAATCTAATCGGCCTCTTATGCCTTATTATGGGTACCGCGTTCTTAACCGGCCACATACTATAGGCGGATATTTGTTAGCGTAAATAAAAAAATATTAATAAATCCCCTTAATTACCGGAATCCCGAGTACACTGGAACGAACGACATAAGCGTACGGTATCGCTCCGAAGTTGCATTGGGTGCCCGCTCAAGTGTCGACCTCCTCACTTGACCAGGGTTCAAATTGGAGGAGCAATTTGGCTACATTAAAGCTCCTTGGAGGCTAGATAAAGACAGCCGGAAGCGTTCAACCTAACCTCGCCTTTTCCTTTCGAAGCATTTCTCTCTATTAAAAAAAATAAAGAATGAAATCTTGGTTTTAATTAAGATAGTTTTCTAACTGTTCTCAAAATATATTTTCGGATTTTTATGACCACGACTGTGTTTCGATATTTTTTTTTGTAGGAAGAATATCTACTATTCAAGCAAATACAAGTAGGGAGAAAACGTGAAAGAAAAACGTTTTTCTAAATTGTGCATAATTTTTACTATATATCTCACATACCTTATATGGGATCCTATTACCCTTGAATGATTGAAAGTTATAATAAGTTTAATGATTCCATGAGAAGAAATAAAGTACATATAAAAATATTTCGTTGTGTTTCAGACATGACCAGTAAATATTAATCCTCTTTTGTATTCATAGTCTAGTTAGAAATTATTATATTAATTTCCCATTTCATCAGGTGTTCATAATTTTTAATAATCTTAATAATAATAACTTTTTTTAAAAATATTTTTTCAAGTAACTTGAAAACAAGTAAATATTTTGAAGTTTTCCCATTTAATTTTCTCTAAATCCTGAATTAAGTGTTCCTATGTATATCGGTTTAATTTTATTGCGTTTCTTTTACTTTTCCAATAACTAAATTATTATGGCTTACAATGATGCCTTTAAAAACTGAAAGAAATAAAAAAAAGTAAAATAAACGAAGAAAATAATTTACGAATGAGTTATCTTGTAATTTCAATGCTTCGAAGCAAATTAATTTATTTTGTCACATCCAAAGTATTAAAACTAAGTACCTACTTAATAGCTCTAGGCAAAAAATATGGTTCCAAAATAATTATTTAAAAGCTGTAAGATTCTTCTTCAGTTCACCGAAAGTAACGTTTTATTATTTTATTTTAAGAGTTTCATTACAGAGAAAACATTATTTGTGTGAACTTAAATCAAAGGTGATGATACCATAAAATGGAAAACTTTATAAAAAAAATAGGATTGTATGTTTTTTTCAATTGGTAACTGAAAATGTCACATAAATTAACTTTTCGCCTTTAACGTTTAAATACAATATCGACAAAAAAAAAATATGAAAATTGCATTCTGTAAAACAATATAATTTTTTTTTAATTATATGCATCCATGAATTTCCAAAAGAGATTACTACTTTCCAAAATAATAAAAAAAATCGTTAATTATAAATTAATTCTTTAAAAAAAAACATGTTTAGGCGGTTTCGATTAGGGTAAGTTGATGCAATCCATTCAAATAGCGATAAATTAGTTATTTGATTATTATTTTTTTTTGCTTATTGTTTTTGAAAAAATTTAGGGACGTTTTGTATCTGCCATACTTTTATAACATACAAAGGAAGAATATCGAAGTTTTTTCAGAGAATAATAAATATTTCTGCATATTGTCTTAATTTTTTGAAATTAATATAATCAAGAGCATATAATATTGTTTTTAAAAAATGAAATAAGTAAAAAAGGAACAAACATTTTTTTAAAAAAGAAATTAGTTTGATTAATAAGGTAATGCAACTAGACTTAATACAATAATGTTATATTATATGTAATAAAAAGTAAGTATGTATAAAGTATGCAACTTGGTAAGTAAATGTTTTTTCGTAATTTCGTTTCGAATTTGCTTTTTTTTTCTTTAAATTTAATTTTAGAAATTTCTGATTTCTTAAGCCGCCTAAAAATCGCAAAAATTCTCAATTTCAATATTTAATGTTACATTGATGTTTTACATCGACGATGGAAATGATCTTTTGCATTTTCATTCTTTTATTTCATACTTTCAATGAGTTTAATAATTATTTATGCAACTAGTGTGAAAAGTAAGGCTTTTTTTTAAACGAGTTGAATAAATTCAAGAGTTTAAAAAATGCTATTTTTAACGTGTTGTCATGCATACACTATTTTTTATAATAACGTGCAAAAAAGTATTTTTTAAATTGGCATTTATTGATTGGCTTATTATTTATTTTAATATCACGTTCAAATGATTTGAAGGTGATTATTTATATTAATGATCATTTTAAAATCGCGTGCAAAAAGTTTTTCCTTAGATTGGCATTGGAAATAAGACACCAAATAAAGAATCACGTTCAAATAAAGAATTTTACACCAATCCCAAAGCCGCCGAATAAAATATCACGCTCAAATAAAGAATTTTACACTAATCAGATGCTCTTATTTACTTTGTCGCACTAGTGCGTAAAAGTAACTTTGAGACGCGATTTCGTTAAAAGCATCACTTTTGCCACGATTATTGATTTGAAAAGGTTAGGTTTTTTTGCACGATATTATAAAAAAATATTTAAATGTGGGGATCTCATTGAAATAACAAAAATGATTTCAACATAAAAATATCTGAAGGACACAGCTGCAAAACTCACATTCTCTAGATTTGAACTTAAATATAGGGACCCTTCATTGGCGACTTTCGATAATGACAAATTCAATTATCTCGTGTAAGGTGAAGTAGTTTCTTCCAGATTTCATTCCCGCTTTTCCTTCGATTGGTGCTCCACGTGGCATTGATCTACAATTGAGGCTCGAGAAATACTTTATTTTCATTGAGCATTTCTGTTGCCACTCAAGAACTGAAATATACCCATAAGACTTGAGAGTCAGAGGCTGGCTCCTATATCTTAGTTATACTTTGGAGAATTTGAGTTTTGCAACTGTACACTTATTAATATTATTAGTATTACTGTTTAAAAATGATTTCACTGTCAATTTAAATTGAGGACCATATTTGCAGCATAAGTAAAAACGGAGAGTAACCAAACAATTTTGTATATTCTCTGTCTCCTAGTTTAAGTACTAAAGATTTATATAATTACTTATTACATTGCTTTTCAACCTTCATTCTAAAAAGTGAAAAACACATAAACAAAAACTTTTTTAGAGTATAAACATCTTTAAAAAAAAACTAAGCAACAACATTAAAAAAGTTTCCATAAACAAAGCAACGTAATCTGCTTTTACAACCAAACTCCAGAATCACAAAATAAAGATTTTAAAACTCTAACATCGCACTACAACAAACAATCACCGCTCCCTCTCACACTCAATATTATAGGCCTTACAAAATAGTATAAATTTGTTATTTTTCTCATGCGAAACCACCAAGTTTAATGCTATTCCGAGAGCCTTTCTAAAAATTCATTGATCGTAAAGGTGTCGGTGGAGGGCGACCTCTGCTGGAGAAACACAGAAAATTTACGATTATCTTTTATGTCACAACTTGCGTCTTCGGATTTGCTCTCTGAAGCAGGTGACTTTAATGTATTTAGAAACTGAAGGGGGATTATAATATAGTAATACTGGGCTGGGGAGCCCAGTCGGTTAGGCATTCGCCTAGCATGCGAAAGGTCCCAGGTTCGGGTCCGGGCATCGCCAAAATAATTGCCGACCTATAAACGGCCCGTGCAGCCAAAAATGTCCGACGAATAATACCCCATGTAGAGGGAGTTCACGTTAAATATCCTTCAAAGTCTTAACGCTGCGTACGATGGCGCCCTTAACGGTTGCGTTGGGTGCCTACTCAGGTGTCGGCTCGTCACTGGTAAGGTAAGGTAAGGTAAGGTAAGGTAAGGTAATCGTTTCCGGCTGCCTATTTCTAGCCTCCTTCAGGAGCTTTAACACAGCCAATTACGCCTCGTATTTTAGAACTCTGATCAAGTGACGAGGTCGACACCTGAGCGGGCACCCAACGGAACTTCGAGCGACATCGTACGCTAACGCCGTAGGGACTTTGGACTCCACAGATTTAACGAGCACGTCTGTCCCTGTGTACTCGGGCCCATCCGTGATGAGGATTTTCTACTATTTCCAGCACAGATCCGATTTATAGGATGACTGGCAGTAAGTGGGATTCGAACCCCCGCACTCCTGAGAAGGTCGAACCTCTAGGCTGATGCCTTAACCACTCGGCCACGGACGGGCCTCGTCACTGGACTGTGGTTCTAAAATACGACCCCCGTCGCCAATAGCCCTCGTGTAGCTCTAGTGCGACGATGATTCAAACTAATTGTCATACTGCCGTGGACGGGTAAGCTGTAGTAACCCTAACAATGAATTGGATTATTTTTGCTCTGAAATAATTAGTCTGTTTTAGTATGTTTTCTTATAGATTAGGGTCAATAAGTGCTTGCTATTTAACTGCCCACGGCAGTGTTTTTCTGATAAGGTGAATTGCAATATCTCGACTACTAAACTTGAACCATTGTTGTAAGCATTCAAAAACAATAACCTGTAAGAAAGTATACTAAAATGTAGATTATTTAAGGGCAACAATATTGTCCAATTAACTATTAGGGTTGCTGAAGTTTACCTTTCCAAAGGCAGAACTGCGATTTGGAATAGAAGATATTTTATTGACACTTCAAAAACGAAAAAATCTGTGCCCAAGAGCAAAAAATCTTCTAAAAGAAAGGTTGAGCTGCCATTTAAAGAAATTCAAGAAATACTAGACGGATTATTATTTCTATTATATGAAATATAACTTATTTTACATTCAGATCTACAAGTGCGACCCTTTTTGTATGTTTTTAGCATAAAAAGAAAGACCATTTTGATTTAAAGATCTGAGAAATTTTCCTTGCAATCTACCTTTTTTTCTAAGAAAATAAGAGATTTTCGTAGATATCATGACAATTAAAGGTTTCTCAATATAATATCTTTGGAAGTTCACGTGTATAGCAGATAAGTAATGGAAAACCAATTAAATACCAAGTTCATGCGAAAAACTCATCATTTTCTCTTGCTATTTTTAAAAGGCTTTGCAATTATCATACAAATTTAGACTACATTGATGCTTTCATTATCACTTGACGAAAACCATTATTACTAATGTCAGAATTATATGGGAAACTATCTAGACTAATTTTTAGTTCTTGGTTCGTTTCTTCATCTAAACGTGCACCACAAATCGTGCACATTAAAATTTGTTCTCGTAATCTTTGAAATATAAAAACATAATACT
This sequence comes from Oedothorax gibbosus, assembly GCA_019343175.1. Lineage (NCBI taxonomy): Eukaryota > Metazoa > Arthropoda > Arachnida > Araneae > Linyphiidae > Oedothorax > Oedothorax gibbosus. The sequence goes on from CM033279.1 coordinate 10,274,552, forward strand.
TACAGCATTCCTTGGCTTCATTTGGTTGTATTAACGTCCCATTAGAGCTACATAAGGGCTATTGAGTAGTCTTTAGAAAATTTTTAAACTTAATATTTAAATTTGCAATATTTTTTCCATTATTAAACTATTTTGAATATTTTGATGCTTACTATTATTTCTTTTATTGCATTATTCGTGACCAAAAAAGTATTAGTTCCATATTTTCTTTAAGAATATAATTCAATTAATAAAATTAAGGAAATAATTTTAATAGGTTCACCCATTTATTCATTTACTACTGTTAAGTAATAATGCATCAGTTCTATATCTTAACAGTACCTTCTTAAATAATCTCCAAAACATGCAGAACTCGTTAAACAACGCAATCATGAACGAAGTTTATTTTATTTTATTCTCAGTTTAAATCAATAGATGACGCCACAAAAAGTAAATATGCAAACCTTAAGACATACAGAAATTCCATCATTCAATTCGTTTTCGTACAAAAGTTTTTTAACTAATATTTTTTTAGCTTGATTAAATATGTTTATTTGAATATTATATTTATTTAATAAGCAACGCTACCTGTTAACGGAAAATAAGATTGCTATGATTCAAACTATAATTTTTGTTACTGTAATTTTTTATTATGATAACGTAAAAGTGGAAGCTTTTATAAAAGGTTCGTCTGTCCGGTGTCCCATTGACAACCCAAACTACAATTACTACAGACAAGTGTGATACGTCAAAAAATTCAGCACATCGAAATTAGAAGACATTGAAAATCTCATAATAAAATTCGAATTCGAAGTACTTTAATTATTTAAAAAACCGCAAAATTTAATGCTCATTTAAAAAGCATAAGAAGCCATTTTTTATTGGAATTAAATCACCATTGCCATTCGCAGCAATCACTCGAGAAACTTTAATTCTTTAAAAAAATAAATTAAAAGAAATTTATTTTAGCGACATCAATCAGTTTGAAATGACGTTAAATATATTAAAAAAAAAGAGAGATATTTGCTTACATGTTGATATGAATCGTTTCGTACCACTTAAAAGAGAGGAATATTACATATTTATTCTATGAAATATAAATTAAATTTTGCAAACGATAACAATCATTGAAGAAATAATTATTGAATTTTAGAAATAAAATAAATGAAAATAACCAAATTTAGCGTGTAACTATTTATTATAGAATTAATATTTTGTTTGGCGACTTTTTCCCTGTTGAACACAAATGTTGTGTGGAAGCGGGCTGAGTGACAGATTCTGTTACAAACCTTCTTGTTTGTTACTATATTTTTTATTATGATAACGTAAAAGTGAAAGCTTTTATAAAAGGTTCGTCTGTCCGGTACCCCATTGACAGCCCAAACTACAATTACTACAGACAAGTGTGATACGTAAAAAAAATCAGCGCATCTAAACTAGAAGCCTTGAAAATATCAGAAAATATTCAAATTCGAGTTGTAGTTCTATTATTAAAAAAAAACCAGCAAAATTTAATACTCGTTTAGAGTCAATAATTTTCTATTACGTTTTTTTTCTTTATAACATTTAGTGAAATAGGAAGCGTGTACGCGTACATAAATCGATTAGTGTTTTTTTTTGGTTTTGGTTGAATTAATGTCGCACTAGATCTAAACGAGTTCTTCTCTTATGGACGGTGTTCCTTGTGATGGGGCCCGGATGGCCGAGTGGTTTGGACCATTACGCTAGCAGTCTGCGCGCTGTAACGGGTGCGGGTTCGATTCCCGCCTTCGCCCTGGGTGTACTTCCTTTCTCTGTGACAGTAAAAATTCTTTCTGTGTCTGTCTTACTTGACGAAGGCTTCATAAGCGGGTCTCTGATCAGGCACACAAGCCGGAATATATATGTAGCCCCTCCTTGTGATTTAGAATTGCCGTCAAACAACAAGATTCTATGGGCTTTGTCCTTTTTTACATTTACAGATTCAAATGTAATAGTTATAAAAATATCATTACAAAATTATCATTTCATTATTAAAAAAAGTTTTTTTCTGCAATCTAGGACTTTAGTCATACTCATACACTCATACTCATACATATATATTCCTGCTTGTGTGCTTGATCAGAGACCCGCTTATAAAGCCTTCGTCAAGTAAGACAGACACAGAAAGAATTTTTTACTGTCACAGAGAAAGGAATATACACCCAGTGCGAAGGCGGGAATCGAAGCCGCGCCCTGTACAGCGCGCAGACTGCTAGTGTAATGGTCCAGACCACTCGGCCATCCGGGCCCCAGGACTTTAGTCTTTATGTACGTTAGCAGCAATTAAATAAAATTAATGTAATGTTTGGATGGTATTTGAATAGGGTTAAAATGTTGTAAAATATTTTCTATTAATCTTACTTTTGGTCTTCATTTTTTTTAATTAAGTATGTTGTGACATTACTAATTAAGTATGTTGATGTCTAGATATTAACCTCCCGAACGACCCGGAAATGGTCAAATAGGTATGGATGTTTTCACTGCATAAATTTTAAATTTAATTTATTTCAAATAAAATATTTTTTAAAAAATTGAGTCAGGTTTATTTTGAAAGAGATGACCTTGAAAACATTTCCAGATGAAAAAAGTACATTATGAATAAAAAAATGTGTAAATTATAAAATTTTGAAATTTAAGATTATTGTAAGAAAAACTAATGCACAAAAAAAAACCCGGAAAAAGCCGGTCTAACGATCGGAGGGTTTTAATATGATTTCCTAAATGAGATTTCTCATATACGCTTGCTCTCTCAATGGTTAATACATATTTAAAAACTATTAAAATAAAATTTAAATCCGCTAAATCCATTGGCCTTGAAACCATTCTATAAAAAACACTTTCATAGTATACCTAAACATAATTGACGTCAAAAAAAAAAAACCATCAATATCTAACTACATGGCAATCATAGTAAATAAAAGTCTTGGTTGATTGGATCGTGATGCCTTAATACCACGCGTCACCAGGAAATAGAGAAGGCGATAGCGCGGAATCGGAAAGGGACACTTATCTCGCCTTCGTAGAAACAACGATTTTTCCAACATCTTGAGATATTAGTACCATATCTCAATGGACGGGAAAGAGGGGTTGTAGTGTTAACATAATGTGGGAGAGAACTATGGGAACTTCTACGGAGGAGTTTGCATAGTAAAATATGGAGATATTTGTATCATATCGAACTAAAAGTGGAAACTGACGTTTCGGCTATGTTAGCTCAATAGGAGAAGACAGTTTCCAGCCGAGAGTGTGAAAGCTTTTTTTTATTGACTTCGCTATAGAGTAATACGCGGACTATTGAAGAATCTAGTAGCGAACATTCACATTCTCCAAAGCATAAACGGGACCGTATGGCCGAGTGGTACCATTACGCTAGCAGTCTGCGCACTGTAACGGGTGCGGGTTCGATTCCCGCCTTCGCCCTGGGTGTACTTCCTTTCTCTGTAACAGTAAAAATTCTTTCAATGTCTAACTTGACGAAGGCTCATAAAGCTCGCATAGTAAAATATGGAGATATTCGTATCATATCGAACTGAAAGGGGAAACTGACGTTTCGGCTATGTTAGCTCAATAGGAGATAAGACAGTTTCCATCAGCCGAGAGTGTGAAAGCTTTTTTTATTGACTTCGCTATAGAGTATAATACGCGGACTATTGAAGAATCTAGTAGCGAACATTCACATTCTCCAAAGCATAAACGGGACCGTATGGCCGAGTGGTACCATTACGCTAGCAGTCTGCGCTCTGTAACGGGTGCGGGTTCGATTCCCGCCTTCGCCGTGGGTGTACTTCCTTTCTCTGTGACAGTAAAAATTCTTTCTGTGTCTGTCTTACTTGACGACGGCTTATAAAGCGGGTCTCTGATCAAGCACACAAGCCGGAATATATATGTACCTACCCCCCCCCCCCCCAAAGCATAAAGTCCGACTCGTTCACTGACTATTTCGTCCAGTTAAGTCGCTAATGAACGGTCCAGGCTTGTATTATATATTTTGGACAATGTTATTTATTTTAACTATTTTTCACACTTTGCAGTAAATATTGTCGGTTATATACCATAACTTCCCATACACCGCGATGAACTCATTGATTTTATTAAAAAAATTACAATAAAAGGAAAACTGGATGGTTGGCTTTTCTTAATTTAGTTCATTCTTTGTCTTCCTCCAGTATCAAGCTTTTTCTTAATTTCTGAGAGTTATTCACTTTTTAAAAGTTTGAAAAAACAGTACATTTTTTATTTCATAAAATAACTTATAAGAAATAATTCTTGGAACAAATCATTGTGGCTTTCAATAATGGCTGGAAATATTTTTGAAAGAGTTTTTTTTTTTTACAAAATAAAAACTGAAAAAGGAACAAGTCGCCCAAGTATCACCTATGGTAAAATAAAAAGAGTAGTTCAAACGAAACTTATTCTAAAAATAATGTAGTTCTTAGCCAATTGGACGAGAATTTTCCTTTATTTCCACCCCTGAAGCATTCGAAATTCGAATGTGAAAAATACTTCATCCGCTTCAAATGATTTCTTCCTCCAAATTCAGAATAAAATTTTATTTACTAACGAGAAGACTGGAAACACACAAGTATTGAACTTTAGGTTTATTTTTGTGCTTAGCATAGCTTTTTAGTGTGGAGTATGCTTAAATTTTGTTTTTGGTGAGTTGGCCAATACGAAAAATGAGTCAGCTTATTGTTTATTTATATCGTAAAAAGTGAAATATTTGAGAACTGTTGTAAAGCCAGAATAGCTACAACCGAAAACACGACAGGCCATAAACACAACAGGGACAAAATCCCCAAAAAATCAATAAATTAATGCAGTTATGCTTAATTAAGGGCAATTTAATTACTGATATTTGCATTTAGGAAGAAGGATTTTCATTTTATTGCTATGTAACTAAAATACTTTTGGTTCGAAAAGGGTGTGTTATATTCGAAATGCGTTTTATACGGAAATCACATACATAATTAATCGGAGTGTTTTAAATAGTCAATTGTACATGTTTATTTTTTTAGTGTTTTCGTTTTGTAATTTGGACTTATTTATTATATTGCCTGGTCCCGATGGATATAATTTTTCTTATAATAGGTAATGTAGTAAGTTAATGGAGTTTTTCGAGCTGAGTTAAAATATTTAATGGGGTTGTTTCATGGAGGATCTGGCAATAGCTCTGCGGTTTTGTTTTGTTGTCTCTCAAATTACTTTTGTTGATATTCGAAATTGAGTTTTCTAAGAATAAGTTATTTTAAATGTTATTTTTTAAAATTACAACTTCTTGTTGTGCTGTTGGTTGTTTTAATCATTTATCAAGGAAAACTTGCATTGAAAGAAGTTGGAATTTTAAAAAGTTAACAACTAAAATATTCTCTTTTAAAACTTGCTCCCGAATACCAAAACAACAGTAATTAGAGATACATGAACACAAAACCGCAGAGCTATTGCCAGATCCTCCGTGAAACAACCCCATAGTACACAATTTTTTTTAAACAACTAACAGTTTAAATATTATTAAAAATAAACATTCTAAATTCGAAATATAAGCAAAAAATATGTATTTCAAGTATCGGAATTTTGAACTAGTCTAAACTTGCCCATGTAGGTATTTCGGGAATTGTTGGACATTATTTTTTTTTTCATTTGATTTATTATCTGATTTTTAAAAAAAAATTGTATGTAGAACCTTGATTTTTAATGCTTGATCAGAATTACGCAACTTGATTTAATTTTGATATTTACAAATGGAAATCTGTAGCAATATTTCAGCATAAATCGTGAGTTTCTACTCCATAAATTTTGGCCAATCATAATAGATGCAGATGGTGCATGTATATATATATATTTTTTCAATCTTTTGCCATGTATAGCTCAGAATAAATGTCTACGGAAGTCTGTGGATTAAATGTGAGATATGTTACAGACAATAGAGAAATTCAGAGAGATTAGGAAAATAGTTGTGAAATTAAGAGTAAACATTTTTTTTAATTTTAAAATCAGAGAAATTTGCTGCATTGTTCAGTGACAGGAATTGAGATAATTTATCCTAGCTCTGCACATCCTACAGAGGTCTACGGGGAATTTCTTACAAACTTCTTCAAGGGACGGGGTCTAGTCGGACAATCCGGGATTCTATCACCGGATTGCCCCCTGTGGCGTGGCAATGCGAAGCACTACCCACTTAGCCACTGGACCTCTAATCTATGAAATATAAAAAACATAATACATACAGCATTCCTTGGCTTGATTTGGTGTAATTAACGTCCCATTAGAGCTACATGAGCGCTATTGAGTAGTCTTTAAGAAATTTTTAAACTTAATATTTAAATTTTCAATATTTCTTTTTCCATTATTAAGGTATCCATATACCTTAGACAACTTTTTCTTTAATTTTTGAGATTAATTAATTTTTGAGACTTTTAAAACTTTGTGAGAAGATCAGGCACATAAAAACTAACATAAAAATACTTTATTGCAATAAAAAAATATATTAATTAATAAATTAATTGGCAATTAATTAGTCGGACATCCAAATAATAAAAATAATAATGCTGACGATCAATATGAGGGATGTAACTATAATATCTTCATGGGTTGCTTATCAATAAGAAGTGGGATCAGTTATCACAAAATAAAAATTTACATAATGTACAAGTAACCTTTATTAAGGGCATAATCGTGCATCACCGGGTATATAAAGCGAGTTGTAATATATTTTGAAAATATAAAAACATATTTTAATTTTCTTATATTTATCATTTTAAATCCATCAAATTTCCCATAACATATATTTGACAACAATTAAATTAAATACAAAATAAAATTTTTTGAAAACATATTGTACTGAGAATATCATTAGGAGTTAAAAACGATTTTAGATGTTGTGAAGCATACATTTATTCTTTGGGTTTGACTTGCCACGTAATTTCACGGAATATAGTTTAGTTAAGGACCCATATAACCTATATAAATTACTTAGATTATATTGGCTCATAAAACCTTTAACAGTATTTATTGGCAACATTCAGAGTTCAAATTTCATCAAAATATACATTTTATATCAACACTCTTTATTAAATTCTCAATAGTATTTGTAAATGGAGAGTTTGATCTGTAAAACTTGCTTTTCCTTGCAAGTCTTTTTATATTCAAAGAAACAACATTAAAAGTGATATTTTACGATTTTCTTTTGAAAAAGTGTATCAAATAATTTATTTAGATGTCAGTAGGTTATAACGTAAGTACCAAAGCTGACACTTGAAACAGTTATACCTATTTTTAAAAAAATGCACAATAATGGAGTTTAAAATATCTTTAGGTAAAACTGAGGTAATTTTAATTAGATAATTTCTTGCCTAGTAAAAATTATTTTCTCTATTCATGAAACAAAAATACCTTAAATAATTTAATTTTGTTTCAAAATTTAGTTTATTATTTATTAAAAATAATTATCTTAACTAAATTACAATAAAAGCGATTTTTTCTAAAAAGTATTGATTATAAAAGTCTATTTAATGACTAGAAGAAAAAGAATCCTAAATTTGTACGCAAACATACTGATTGTTCAACCGTTTTTCTTAAGTGATTGTTGGCAAAAAATTTACTCTCTAGTATTTGATTTATTTATGAATTTCAAAAATGCTTTTTAGAAAACTTCCTTATATAATAGTATCTGAAAAAAAAATGGATTTTTGTAAGAAATAGCATTTCGGTCGTGCTGTCGATGGAGATATTTTATAAAACTCGATATCGAAAAGCCGCCTACTCATACTTTTATAGAAAAGTATACTAAAATATTAATATGAAAAATTGGTTCCTCACCTTTTTATAGAAAAAGTGCAAAAAATCTTTTGTCTTACGTTCCAAAAGGGCACGTGGATGAAGTGAAGAGATCAGTAAGTCGGAAAAAAAGACGATGTTAAACAGAAAAGAACCACGAGATATTTCTTCAAATTTGAGCTACGAGTTCCATGGGATGGTTAAACACTCTGTATATTTTGATAGATATAAATAAAGACAAAATTTCATTTATTTAAAAAAAATTCGTTAAATATTTGTAGTTTTTATCGTAGTTCCAGTTGTAAACTCCAGTAAACTTGCTCTCACATTTAGGTTTTGGAACTTAGTTCCTTTTCAAATAACTTGGTGGAAACACAAACTGAAAAAACAAAAACTTAGATAGAAGCCATCTGATTGGTTCAAAGGCGTGAGTGAGGCAACCAATGACAGATCTCCGTTTCGTCCGTGGGACGGAACGGAATGGCTGACGCGCGCCATGCGGAGTTTATAAAGCAAGCCGCTTCTAGAATTGAGACCCTTAAAATTTCGTCTACAGATAGGAAGAGAAGACACTAATTCCGACATCATCGACTGAGAAGGTCTTAAATATTTAAAGACATCTAAATTCATTGAGGTAAGACCATATAAATATCGAGATATTAAGAATTGTAGTTAAAGAAAATATTAAATTTTAATTTTTATTCGCTTAGATATTTTGTAACGTAATATTTTATTTAAAAACAATATTTAATATAAATTAAACAATCCATATAAATTTCGAGGTATTAAGAATTGTGGTTACGAAAATATCAAATTTTAATTTTTATTCACCAAGATATTTGAAAGATAATATTTTATTTTAAAACGATTCATAACATCTACACAAATCATTAGAAATTGTTTTTAAGTGACAAACTGGTATTTCATTTTATGTGTCCCGATCATTTTATTTTTCATAGATTTTCAACTATTTAACATCGTTATACGTACTAAAGTAACATTAATGCTTTTTAACATTGATAAAATAAAATTGAAACTGGCAGTAATTTTTTTTATTAAATTCCATTGTTTTTTCAGTGATTGAATTTTTTTCTTTGCTTTATGTCGTGGGAAAATCTTTTAAAAATATTTTAATATGTTAAAGAGGCTTTGAACAGATTCACTATTATAACGTTTCTTAAGACTTAAATTATTTGAAATACGGCATAAAAAAAACAAATATAAATCTTAATAGTATCTGCTTATGTTTCTAAACTAGTAGGTTTGTAACAGAATCTGTCACACCCGCTTCCACAAAACAGTTGTGTTTAACAGGTAAAAAGGCGCCAACACAGCAATTATTCTATATTAAACATTTACATGCTAAATTTGGCTAGTTTCATTTATTTTATTTCGAAAATTCAATAATTATTACTTATCGTTTGCAAAAATTAATTTATATTTCAAGAATAACAATGTAATATTTCTCGCTTTTAAATAGAATGAAAACATTTCATATCAACATACAAATAATCTCGTAGTGAAATATATTTGACGTCGTTTCAAACTGATCGATGTCTCAAAAATAAATTTATTTTAATTTATTGTCTAAAAGAATTAAAGTTTCTCGAGCGATTGTTGCGAATGGCAATGGTTATTTTATTCTAATAAAAATGGCTTCCTATGCTTTTTAAATGAGCCTTAAATTTTGCAGGTTTTTTTTTTAAAAAAATTAAAGTACTCCGAATTCGAATTCTTTTCTAAAATTTTCAATGTATTCTAATTTCGATGCGCTGAATTATTTGACGTATCACACTTGCCCGTAGCATTTGTAGTTTGGGATATGAAAGTGGGTGACGGACGGACTGAACGATTATAACACGTTTTACGTTATAAACGTAGTGTGGAAGCTAAAACTTAGAAGCAGAGAACTTTCTATTGGATGCAAAAAATGCGGCCTAAAGAGTAACGTAGATTAATACGTAGAATTTAGTGCCTCGGCCAAAGTTGTTTCAATCTGCAGTAATAATAATTTTATATTGATTTTATTTTCGATTTAATGATTGATATTAATTAGTCGTATTTAAACAACGATTTAAATATACCATTTTTAATTAATTTATTTCATTGGTTACGTTATCAAAAAATCGGGTCTGTTTGGTTGAAAAAAATTCATTAAAAAATAGAGCTTATAGTAGCCACCGTTAAATAGAAACATAATCCTTCCACTTCAATTTAGTTCAACAAATTGTAGATTTTATTAATCAGGGGCCCATAAAACTAAAAATTTATATGGAGTAAATGAGGCCTTTTAAACAGAATTATGAAGGTACATAGAATATAGTTAAAATATTACGTTTTTCATCAAGTCAAATACGTAGAGGATCCATGACAATTACCCCCCCCCCCCCCATCGCTCAATATAATACGTACCACCCTTCTTGTTTCGTGATCGCACTCTAGAAAACAAACAGGCGAAAGTTTTATTGTAAGTTTAATACTAATACACCTGTAAATTATAGCTCCATCTCTATTATTTATTAGCTCAGTTCATAATGTCTTCCGTGAATAAAACTTTTATGTGCTTAAAATTTATTAAATAATAGTTGTATAAATTTTTAATGTCATGTAATCTAATATCTCTATAAAATCTTAATAATTTTTCTTATAGTTTATATCTTTGTAACATATATCAAGATCAAAAGAGGAGGAAAATTTAAGGAAAACTATAAATTCTGGGAAATTGAAATTTTTGAAGGATTATTACATTCAAAGTTCGAAAATATTCATTAAGGTGGCGGAATTTCAGTTTAAAAAGTTAATAATTCTGATTTCGTATAATTTAATTAGTTCTAATAATTTCTAGCAATTAAAATGTAATGATGATAATCAAAATGAAATTTAAGTCATTAACTGGTTTGGATATAAATGCTCTTAAAATGGAATATGTAAGGCAAAGACAAAACCAAAAAATTATTTGAATTTTAATAAAACAATTTTTTAAAACTTTTTCGATGGTAGTCACCTTTAAATCAGTATCGAATTAAAATGTATCTTGAGTTTATATTGTATGCACTGAAAAGATAATAAATGATGGTCTCTTAACTCTCTAAAACTATTTTTTTTTTTATATTACAACGAAAGTTAAAAAGTATTATGTCGATAAAATATTTTTATGGTACATTCGAGAAACTACAAATCCACGACCATTCATTCATTTTTATAGATGTCTTAATATTAAATATATAATGTATTTTTATCTATATTTTATGGTTCAATGCATGATTTTTGAATTTTTTTGTCCGCTAAAATATCACGTTACACGAGGTTTTGTATATTTGAAAATATTGCGAATATTTTAAAAATATTTATATACTTTCTTAGAATCTAAAATTTGCATTTTAAAACGAATTTAATAAATGATGTTTTCCTCAACATTGTATTTATAGTTGTAATATTTATTTGTAAACCTTCTATTAACCTTTAAAACGTTGTTTTCTTTGCCGAGGATGGTAATCATATTATAATTTACACAGTGCCTTAATTTACATAATGTCACAAAATGCCTTTTGAGGAAAACCTTTTTTTTTAGACAATTACTCATAATTTGTTTTTTTATACTTAGTTTGAAACCTTTTCAGTTAAGACACATGTATGAAATTCTGTTTTCAAACACTTTAATAGGCGTACTAATAATCATATCAAATCAACCTTTAATTAGTGGAAAGTAATGAATCACTCATTTAGAAATATAAGATTTGTTAGAATTGACTTCGATTCAAAGCTATACGAAGGCTATTGATGTGGAAGAACGCCATTTTTAATCATGGCCAAGTGTCTGATTTAAATAAAGCAAAACTAGAACTACAACAACGGCTGTTGTATGTTAAAGACCAAATGTATTATTCATAAAATATAAAAATAATCATCAATAACTTACATTTTAAATGATTATCGCACATTTTTTGTCGTACACAATAAAGGTTTTGTTACATTAAATATAGAGTAATAAAAAAAATACTTCGTATAGTGTATGTGCGTTTTGTTAGAAATAATGACATTTAAAAAAAAAGAAATTGTGAACCTTTTAGTTCTAGATTTTACTAAACAAAATATTGATTATTTTATTTCACAGAAAATACAACCAATTTCCATACCGATTTTACCAGAAATTGTGGTATTTTTGTGCTTCGTAATAAAAAATAGTAATGAGAGAAAAATAACACATTAAAATCACTAATGATTCAAACAATTAAAAAATATAAATTTCCAGCATCAAACCAATTCCTAGTTCATAAATTAAAGTTTAATTAAGGATCGAATTTTCTGGAAAATACAATTTTATTCTGTTTAAAATTGCATTATATGATAAAGCTTTTATAATTGACTGGAAATCACAATTTACTTTTTTAAACCCTATAATTAATATAAAATGTTACTTGATTGCATTTTTCTACACTGTTCATACTAAAACTTAAATAATGTGTTAAATTTCATGAGCCTTATAATAGATCATTAAAAACAGATTTTCTCTTATAAAGAAAATAGTTTTATAACTTTCTATTCTGTAATAACTCCCGGCGTTGTAATAATAGAAGAGCTTAGTGGAAGAACGTGTTAAGTGACATTTTTGAAAAAAAAAAGATTTTTGTGTCAATAAACATTCAATTGTTCATATAAAGATAACAATCTTCCCCTTTTTCGTAAACTTAAAGTTAATTATATTTTACACCTTTTGAATGTACCATTTTTAACGGGTTTAAAGTGCAAACTAAAAACTTTATTGCTCATTTTCTCGTTTTCACCTTTTTGTCACTTAGCACGTTCTTCCACTTAGCTCTTCAATTTTGACTGGTATATTTTGTAATGCTGGAGACTGGTAAAAAAATTAGATATTTTTTTACCAAACTCGCTGGGCCTCTGGCCTGTTGTTGGTCGACAACTTTTGTATTTGTATAAACTTTTACTTTATGCCAAACGTTCTCCTCCTTATTGGTAAGCACTCCATCAGTATACTTCATAAGCTTTTCAACCCATGCTGACATCAGCATTTTTTTTATTTGGTATGTTTGACTGAAACCAGTCTTTTTTTGTATGAAGTACGACTTCCACATTTTGTACAAAATAATTCACAATATTTCCATTTCTTAGCAGCAGAATTAAACATTTACAAAACTAAATCAAATTATGGAATATTATTAGAATAGAGTTTAATTAATTTGACCAATCATTGTATGTTTGTTTTTTCATCAACAAAACGAATTAAAATATACATAAAAATATTTTATCAGTTATAAAAACTTTTTGCAAATATTTTCTAGAAAATTACATTGTGTGGAAATTTCAATAAACACAGCGTGGAGTGTAAACTAAGTTTAAAAGATCTTTACACTCATTAATTTTCTTTAAGATAAAATATTCACACATTATGATTAATTAGATGGCCAAAAAACATATTTTTTAAAAATTGAATATCAAGAAAATCCTACAGGGCTTACAGAAGTGAGTGGAAAACATTATTTAACAAAATAAAAAATATGAACTACAAAATCCGTGTGACAAATACAATGCAGATACAATTAAAAAATGAATACATACAATTAAAATGCAAACACAATTAACATTGAAAAATTAAAATAATTGAAAAAATTGGAAAATTAGATAGGTTTATAAGTGTCATCAATAAATTTAATAAAAACAGCAAATGAACTTTTACTAGATACTAAATTATCAAGCGTTGGAGGTCAGTTAATGTTTAATTTTTTCAAGGCTAATTTAAGGACATTCCTTTGTGAGGCAAATTTTGAACACAGAAATAGAATGTGCTCGATGTCTTCGTCTCTTCCAACACTACAGTCACCAATTGCATTCGAGCAAAACATATTTGGGTAGATTAAAATGTTTTTTTAAAACCATATTTACTTTTGACTTCCCGACTAAAATCTGCCATATAAATTATTAGGACCAAAACATACCTAAAAACACAACAAATCCATATACGTAAACCTATTCCAGAGATCTTTTTAAATCGAAAGCTATTTTAAATTATTTCGGTGCAGCTAAATATAATTACATTTAAAAAGTCTCAAACTATTTTGTGCACTTATTATTTGTAGAAGTAGTTATTGTTTATAGAAGAAGCAAGTAAAAAGATTTATGGAAGGCAATAATGAAAAGAATTCCATTTCCAAAGAATTCGATTTTAATAGTGTAAAGGCAGATTTTTTATTTTCGCAGAAGAAAAATATTTTTTCAAAGATATCTCTCGAAAAGATATTATTGGTTTCAAATCGTAATTTACGTAGAAAGGTCAATTGACTTTGTCATATAAAAAACCCCTTTTAAGTATAAAATTGATATTAGATGTAAGAACATATTCAATTTCGGTTGACTCTAAACTATGTCATCTAAATCAAACCAGAACTAATATTTATCTTTCATTCTATTTTAACATCATAATGTGAGAAAACAGATATTTACTTAAGATAAAAAAAAACATTTTCTTTGAATCCTCTTTATGTAAAACCAAAACTTTTTATATTTAAAGCTTCAATTTGTTTTTCTGATCCCGTGTTTTTTATTGGCATTTAAAATTGAAATCCATTCAAAATGTCAGAAATCGAAACTTATCTCTTAAATTCTGGGTCACTTCGGTTCAAATCTCATTCTCACAAAAGCAGACGATCAGATTGAAGCTATAGGCTTAGCAGTAGCGCAATAAATATATTCGGTTTTATTAAATTCCAGTATCAAAAACCTCCAAGAAGCCAACGAGAGAGCAGTTCCCAGTCCGATTCGGGAAAAAAGATGAATTGCCATTGTAAGCTCAAACGGAATTTGCGTCGAAAGCACAACACAAACAAAAAGAATAAAACTTCTTGGAATATGACTTGCTCTTTACGATAAAGGTCAATTCAACTACAAAACTCAATAGACTCCTCTTAGGTGCATTTAGAGTCATTTGATGTCGAATTGTGCTACTTCTTACATGGCAATTTCGTTCCAATAAAGTGCCTTCTAGGCCAGTGCCGATCCGTGCACGAGAATAATGACTTCAATAAAATGGAATAGGTAGTTTAAACAAACCTAACTACACTTAAGTACTGTCACTATTTCTCGTATTGTTTATTTAAAGATAGTTTTTTTTCACAATATAAAGTTTTAGAATTTTCTAGAACTGTTCGTGTTTGTGGGTTTCAATGGTGTAAATTCACAGTATTTTGTCAATTTTATCACAGTTAACTTTATTAAACAATTTTCAAAATCTTATATTGCCATTTTGATCTTAATATTAACATCGGCTGTAATTAAGATTAATCTAAATTTTTAAGTGTTAGAAGTTTAAGGGCACTGGGTAGTCTACGACAACATAAAATGATAAAATTTAACCCATTGTTTAGGTCTTTGTAAGTAGCACACTTAATATTATTTTAATTTAAACCATTTTTTGTACAAATATTATTCAAACATTTCTACACAAGAATTGATAATTTATATTAATGTATAATGGTAATTTATTTAGAAACAAGCATTTGATTATCAGTTGAATCGAAAAATATTTTCGCGTCAATATATCTCGAGGTTAGCACGACACGAAAACTATTTAAGATAACAAAGTAAAATTTTCACCACAGGTGTAAGAACCTTTAAAGTACATATTAAAACAAAAACAATTAAATATATCACCATATTTTATTTAATAAACTAAAAACTAGGTTAAAATTGTAACGTTTTTGGAACCATCAAAGTAATAATTACATTATTTTTTCTGTGTGCAAATTTTGTGCTTAATTTATGTTTAGTGCTCTATTTAACATTTCTAAACAAATTGAAAGAATTAAAATCACTATTTTCTTGCAGATTATGTCTGCGAGCTAACCTTGAGATATAGTGACGCAGAAATATTTTTTTGATTAAACTGATAATTAAATGCTTGTTTCTAAATAAATTACCATTATACATTAATATAAATTATCAATTCTTGTGTAGAAATGTTTGAATAATATTTGTACAAAAATTGGTTTAAATCGAAATAATATTAAGTGTGCTACAAAGACCTAAACAACGGGTAGAATGTTATCATTTTATGTTGTCGTAGACTACCCAGTGCCCTTAATTAAATGCAAATATTAATTGAAAGTTAATTGTTTGTATTATCTTTTGGCAAATTAAGTGAATTTAAAACTTTCAGCATTTAGAAAAAGTACAATTAAAACTATTTTTGAATAAAACAATAAAATAACTTTTTCTGGAACTAATATACAACTACATTTTACATATGTCGAACTAAATTTCCATTATTCAAGCAAGATTTAAGTTATTAAAAACAAATGCTGCATAATACTAGATTTTACATTATTCAAAGAAGAATATGTATTAGGTAAACGGGGTACAACGTAAAAGGTGCTCTCTCATTGAATATAATAGTAGGATCACAGAGTCTACGATTTTACTCTATATATTCGCGCACTGTGATCCAAGTCTATATAGAGATATTTTCCTCCTATATGGAACTTTCGTGGCGCATTAGTAAAGATGCTATGCAAGTATTTCGACTTTCAGTGAAGAGAGCATTCCGAAAAAGAATATTTTTGTGTTTTATACGTAGAATATTGCAGACGAAGAAGAAAGTTTGCATTTATAAAACATAGTATGCAGTTGAAAAATTTATTAGATCCACTACAATACTTTAAAAAATATCTAAATATTTTAAAAACTAAATTCTACCTGCAATTTTTGTGGCATCAGATTTTACAGAAGTGATAAAAAAACGATTTTACAAATAGTTTTTGTTTAAATAAAATATTATAAATAACCTTTTATTCTTTCACTTACTAAAAATATGTTCTATAATCTAATATGTTCTATGTTCTAAAACTAAATTCTATCTACAACTTTAGTGGCATAACCTTTTTACACAACTAAAAAATAACGATTTCACCAATATAGTTTATGTTTTACAAAAATGTTAAACCTAAGTTTTCATTCTTTTACTTACTAAAAATATGTTTGTAGGTCAGTGGAATTTTCTTTAAGAATTTTACAATTTTCGAAATATATATTCTTAGTACAAAACATAGAAATCAGATTTTTTAAGATCTTACGCGAGAAATATGTGCTAAAAAACTCAAATATATTGCTTTCAGCATACTTTAATATAAAAGGTTCCAATGCGTTAAACTAATTTATCTAAATCTTATTAACAAGGCACGGAAAATAATTACATTTTTTTGATGTTATCACGTAATATCAGAAAATGCACTTGAAATATTTTGAAATTATTATTTATACTATGGTACTCCAAACAACGATATGTTATATATTTGTTTATACTATATATTATATTTCTTATTTTTTGTGTACATACAAAAAAACAACACAAACAATATTTTATCGAAAATATATATCATTTCTATCTAGTTTAACCAAATACCCTAGGCATTTTTTAAATGTTTTTTTCCAAATAATAAACACAGTTGTATTTTTACAGTAGCCAAGTATTCTTTAAAAAAGTTATATTTTTATTAGGTTATACTTTATCATTCTTTTTTGTTTGACAGTAGGTTGTTATGAAACTAGCAAAGCTCGGCTGCTTTTTAAGTATTTTTCATGTGTCAAAGGTTTAGACCACGAACAAATATAAAATATCGGTTTGTATAAGTTTTTTTATTTCTATATAACGAAGATACGATGAAATATTACTTTAAAGAGCTATTATTTTACACGGTATGTAACAGTATCTGTATAAGATTCCATGGTAAAAAAATGGTTTATAATTTAAATAGTTAAGGCTTTTTAGAATGAAAATTACTTAAAACGCATTTTTAATGCAAATATGCTCTCTAAAATCATCTACATATCTTCCAATAAAAGAAACTGTGAGTGTTATTGTGTTATAATTAACGCCATAGTGTTAGTTTTTATCTACATAACCACAATGATTTATTTTTCAAATTGGCGCTACCTTAAAACACATAAAACAGGAAAAGCTGGAAAAACAGAAATAATTAGTAAGCTTAACACATGGGAAGATCAACACCTGAGCTTTATAAAATGTAATTATAATTTAAAAAAGTTTTTTCATTGAACACAAACTTTTGGCTTGAAGGATGGGGTCACCACACAGACACAATCCGGGTATCGCCAAACTAACTGCCGACCCATAAAAGGCCTTTACAACCAAAAGTGTCAGGCGAATACTACCCCCTGTAGAGAGAGTGCACGTTAAATATGCTCCAAAGTCCAGACGCTCCGCAGAACAAATATCAGCAGCCATTCTATCTTTCAAGTCACGCAACCCAAAACCCTCGAACATACACCATGTACAAAAGAAAGGATGTTAACTAAGATCTTCACCATCGTAAAAAGCAGAAGGAGTTACAGTATTAGTTAAAGGGGGAATGGGAGTGGTAGCCGGGGTCTCCAAACCGAAGTCATCTCTTTGTGTTAATACAATAGAAAAAATAATTTTTTAAGCCAAATTACTATGACTGAGTTGAATATTTTTAAAAATGATTATTTTATGTGATAAATGTAGCTGGATTACAGGGCTACATAAATCAATTTTTTGAAATTGGTTTGAATATTTTGTCATAAATTTTTTTTATTAGAAATTAAATATTCGAATCAATTGCAAAATTTGGTATTATAGAGCCCTTTTAGCCAGCTACATTATCATATAAATTAAACTGCCTGTAAAATGTTCAATACTGCCGGAGTATAGTGGCTTTGCAAATTATTTTTTTCCCCTTTTGATTAACACAATGTGTAGCATTCGTTTTGGAGAACTTGCTATTGTTTACTTTCCCCTTAAGGAGGAATGGGCGCGCTGAACCGGGGGTCTCCAAAGCAAAGTGCGTCAGTGTTAATCCTATGGATAAAAAAATATTTTCGCAGCCACATTTCTCCGGCTGTATTGAATATTTTTACAAGCGGAATTTTTTATATGATAAATGTAGCTGACTTACAGACTCCCGACTTTCCCACTTTTTGAAATTGGTTCGAATATATTTTTTTAATTTTCAATAGATAATTTTACACAAAATATTCGAAGCAATTTCAAAAAGTGGGAAGATAGAGACCTGTAAGTTATTTACATTATTTTTTTAAAAAAAAAACCGGTTATAAAAATATTCAATACAGTCGGAGAAATGGGGCAGAGAAAATAGATTGAAACTGAAGAACTTGAGTTTGGAGACCCGCGGTCCAGCGCACCCATTCCTCCTTAATCTGTAAGTATCAAAGTACCTTTTCCAGACCATTAGGACAATGACTCTGAAAGAGCGGCAAATAAATAAGGAATGCGATTGTGCTTTTTTACTTGGTTAATACGATTTATTTAGTTGTATTCACGCCGAACTATTTTGGTTTAGTTTTTAAGTCACTATTATGTAAGATGGTCATGATTAATGTTTTTCCAGCAAAGTATGTGTCTTAGACTTGGTAAAAACTTTAAATATACTCATTCTAACATTAGTAGTAGTACTACCATGCGCAGGGCTATATTTTGGACAGCTCAGAAAAATCCTGACAGAAAAACTAACTTTACTAAACTATATTTTGATGAAGTTTGAATTGTACCTGTATATAATTGTTACCTTTTTAAATTTAGCGAAATTAACATATACATTCCTACAAGAGATGCAGCTGCACTTTACAGCAGCGTGAACCATTACATTCTAAGAAGGGACCTTTGTATGGGTTGCCGTTTTAGTGGTTTTAATCCCTTATACGCTTTTGTGATTGCTCAGGACAGGCTATTTTAATAACATATCCTACTGTAAAAAAAAAACCCTCTAATTTTTATCGTAAAAGTGCTGTCATCATTCTGTTATGTATATTTATATATAATGTAAAATTTATTGTGGTACCCACGAAAATGTTTGCTTCACAGGCAGTGATTGGATGCGTATCCATCTTCTCTGTTTAAACGCTATTGAAGTAAGCTATTCGTGTGACTCTGTACTTCGCGAAAAAATCAACCACGGATGTCAAACCACGGCCTACTCAACTGCTAAGGCCGAAGAAGCTTTCCCAAACAAGCTCGGGGACGGAAATGTTGACGTCATAGTTCCGAGTGACGTTGTTCCGAAGATGAAGACCACGTGTCTCGAAACCTGTTCGGAACCACTCGTTCACGGCTGACCACAATTTTAGGGTTCCGAATGCATCCGAACTAGTTTCTCGATCTTCGGCACTGGGAACAGTGACGTCAAAATTTCCGTCTACGCTCATGTTTGAGAGAGCTTCTCTGGGGCCTTTTTATTGAAGTTGGCAGTTGTCAAACTAGCCATGCAAAACTGTATTGTAAAAAGTAGCCATAAAAGGTGTTGTACTTTTCAAAGAAGTTTTTTTTACAGTACAAAAGGTATTGATTAACCAGAAACCAATAATTTAATGACCCTTCATTATATTCACATCCTTTGTCATAACATTTCAGGAAAGTTATCCAAACTTAATGATGAACTGTCAAAACAAGGACCAATGTCATTTTAGTAGCTTATTAGTAATCGATGGATACACGTTAAAAGCTTAATTGGACAGTCCATCTTTGTCATCAAGTGAATGAAAATGCCAGAACGTCGCATCTATCAAAATGACAGCTTGCATATTGACATCACTTTGACAGTGAACTAGACTGTTATAACTTCAGAATTTCGACACAGCCGGCGCTAGTTGTGTAATATATATCTTACAGAACACATTGTCAAGATGTAAGTGAAGTTCTGGATCTACAATTGTATTGGTGAATATGTTATATTGAATAACGTACACTCTTAAAACAAAAGAGTGAAATTCACTCCTATAGGAGAAGTGCATTTTCGGCACCGGAAAGGAGTGGAAATTAACTCAGACTGAGTTAAAACCGCTCGTTTTAAGAGTGTAGGACGCAGATTGTTTTCTTTTATTTCTTTTACCCACTCCGAAAAAGAGTGAAATTCACTCCTATAGGAGAAGTGCATTTTCGGAAAGGAAAGGAGTGGAAATTAACTCAGACTGAGTTAAAACCGCTCGTTTGTTTTAAGAGTGTAGCTTAGTATTTAAAAGAGTCAACTATACTTTACTTCTTAAATTTGAAAATAAACCATTTCTTTTTAAATTTGAGTAATAGTAGCTTTTAACATTTATATAAGCTTATAGAAATTTTATCTGTTGGAAGTTGTGAACTGATGTAGAGACCATTGTACCCTAACAACACACCAATATCGAACTATATATTTCCGATATTATCCTAATATTGAAACTCAGAGTCAACGAATAAGAGTGTATTGTGTGATGTCGTGTTCTAAAATGATAAATTAATTTGGGTCATTATATAGTCTTATGTATGACAAACTCATTGTCTAGTCTTAGATTCTAAAACATATAATTCTTTATAAAATATCGTATTAAACGTCCTCCAAAAGCAGAAACTGTACGTAAATGTGCATAACAGTGTAAATGTTTATCATATGTATTTTTAGGAATTAAAAAAACCAAATATTTAAAATTTTTGCTTTGGACAATCTATGTAAACTTAAGTTTTATATTTTAGTTATAAACTAATTTAAATCGAAAAAATAATATTTTCGGCTTAGATTGTCACAAAGTTTTTAAAAGCACCTCATTTTTTAACTAAACCTCATTAACATAAAATATTGATAAAGAAGATAGACAAATCAAAACAGAAAATTAAATTTGTCCAAATATCAAATAGAAGGAAATAATTTCTACGTTATTAACTTTTTTTCCAGACATACTTAAACTTTCTGAGAAATTATTTATCAACAAAAAAAATTAAAAAAAAAGAAACCCCTTTAACTTAGAAAAAACTTAACTATTAGAGACTCTTAAAGTAAAGTAGAAAGTTAGGAGTTTATAAAATAAAAAGATTTGTTAAAAGATAATAAATCCTTAAAAATACTTTGTATTTAAAGGGTTACATTTTTTTTTAAATTGTAAAAATGTAATAAATTTTTTTAGCTGAAGGTTAAGCACTTAGAATCAAGATTCGTAATGGTGGACATGAAGGATGAATTTGTATTCGATTAAAAATGAAATATTATATAAATAACTTTACAGAGAGTACGGTGATAATATTTTATTATTTGTGTTTAGTAAAGCGTTTATATTTTTTTGAAAATTTTACGAATAGTGTCAATATTTAGTTTTTTAATGTAATGTGAGGTTGATGATATTTCAGTATTCAATGACTAAGTTACATAAAAGCTCAAATAATTGCTTAATTTTGTGTAAGAAAAATAGTTTTTTTGATATTTTTATTATTATGTTAATATATGGTTTATATTTCTCTTAAATCGAATAATAATGAAACAGTATAAATACGGATGAGTTTTTTGCATTCATAATAGTCTCGAATTGAGATACTATATGATTCACTGACTTATGTTCAACTTTCAAAAGTAATAAATTAATCTTCTAACTAGATAAAACATGTGATTTTTTTATATTATTAATTTTTTTTGAAAATAATATTAGTTTTTCACTTCATAATAATGTTAAACAGTAATAGTAAAAGATGGTTTTTTTTGAATTCAGTAATTTGTTCAATGAATAGCTAAAATACTTATGTTTTCACTTTCATAAAAGTAATCTTTAATACTTCTAACTAGATAAAAGCATGTGTATTTTTTTAATATTAGTAATTTTTTCTGAAACTAAATACTTATGTTTTCACTTTCATAAAAGTAATCTTTAATACTTCTAACTAGATAAAAGCATGTGTATTTTTTTAATATTAGTAATTTTTTCTGAAACTAAATACTTTATGTTTGATTTTTGTAAAAGTATTACAGCATTTTCTGCAACTAATAAACATATCGTTGTATAATTAACTTTTAAGATAAAAAAAAACGTTATGATACAAAAGTTTAAAATTATTAATATAAAATGTATTAGTAAGTTTTTGTGGAACAATGAACAATCTAAGAACATTTTAAATTCAAATGTTTATTAAAACAAATCAATACCAAAATTACTTTTAAGAAAAGTCATTAATAACTATTGTTAGAAAAGTTTTAATTCTTTCCCCGAGTATTTTAATATCAATAAAAGAATCCACAGAGAGATAAGAGTGAACACGAGTAATTCAATAAGCTTAAAACTTTATTTCAAAAAATGCGTTACCTCATATTTGGTAACAAAAAGCTATTGTGTTAGTGTGATTTTTGAATTCGAAATCAAACTTTTGAACACAATGGGGTTGTTTCACGAAGGATCTGGCAATAGCTCTGCGGTTTTGTTTTCATGTCTCTCAAATTACTTTTGTTGATATTCTAAATTGAGTTTTCTAAGTATGTTATTTTAGTTGTTATTTTTTAAAATTACAACTTTTTGCTGTGCTGTTGGTTGTTTTAATTTATTTATCAAGGAAAACTTGCATTGAAAGAAGTTGGAATTTAAAAAAATTAACAACTAAAACATTCTCTTCGAAATCGTACTCCCGAATACCAAAACAACAGTAATTCGAGTGACATGAAAACAAAACCGCAGAGCTATTGCCAGATCCTCCGTGAAACAACCCCATGCAATTAAAAGTTTCTCTTAAAAGGTTGTTCAAAATATCAGATTTTAGAATTACTTTGTTTTGTTTCAACGTTGAGGGATTATTTTGTCTTGTAGTACACGTGGGTTGAAAGTAAGAAATTTATGTTTCTAATCTTTGTTACTTTTCTTAGCTTTATATTGAAATAAAAGGAATTTCGAAACCAGTTTAACCCTTTCAGTCCCAGTGATGCCATTTGGCATCATTATGTTTCTGATCATAATTAAAAATAATAATAGGGCTGACATCTATTGAAATTATTTTCTAATAGAAAACAGTTTGAAGAATAGAATGATGTGCTTTTTGATATCATAAATGGTTATGGACGATCAGAATTTTTTTTAAAATTATGATGCCAAATTGCCATTGGGACTTAAAAGGTTAACATATTTAAAACTTTCTGGATGCTGCAACAGTGAAACTATAATGAAATCGTTTAAATTGTTACAACTGCTTTTTAACACAAGTTATACACTTCCCATAGGGTGTTTAAAATTTGTTAATGCAACTAATATTTAAACTGTACTTAAACTTATGTCTTAACCAAATGAATTTTGAGTTGTAAGAAGGTTTTCATCTAAAACTAATATTTTCATCACATCATTTTTATTATATCGCACCGTACGCGGAAAAGAGACCTATCGCAAAAAAGACCATTCTTCAGGAGAGCCGTTTAAAGTTTTAGTAAAATTTCAAATTATCACAAAATCGTTCCAAATGAACCTAGATCAAAAATATTTGGCATGGATATCAGTTTTATGAGTATCAAAAGGTATGCATAGTCATTTTTCACTTTAAATTTGCCTTTGCTGAGATATTTTCAGATAGGTCTTTCTTTCGCGTACAAATTTGAACGATTTTGTTCGCGAAAGAAAGACCTATCTGAAAATATCTCAGCAAAGGCAAATTTAAAGTAAAAAATGACTATGCATACCTTTTGATACTCATAAAACGGATATCCATGCCAAATATTTTTGATCTAGGTTCATTTGGAACGATTTTGTGATAATTCGAATTTTTACCAAAACTTTAAACGGCTCTTATGAAGACCGGTCCTAAAAAGTTTGCTGCTAAATTCATTCTAAATATTAAGGAAACGTACTTATGAAGAATACTCATTTACTTAATGCATTTTTATAATCTAATAATATATTGATCAACAATAAGAATATATTTTTTAAAATTAAATTTAACAAAAAGCTTGTTTAACCAATTTAATGAAGTTTATGTAATAAGGTTTATCTCTTATCATGTAATTACGATATTATTTTAAAGTCATGTTTATTTTTATAATTTAATATATTCAATGATTGAAATCATAACAGTTTGTTTATATAAAAAAATAGGTTTTATGGAACGAATGACTTTTACAAAATCAGGACTTACAAGATATATAAGAAATGATATCCACATTTTTCTACAAAAACCTTTCAATCTAAATTTTTACTATGTATCATGTTTAAAATTAAAACAAAAATTAATTTTGAAGCATTTTTAAAATTTTAAAATCATTTTAAAACTCATGGAAATAAAAAAAAAGTTTTAAATTTTAAAAGTAAGTTGTAAGGATATTTCATACCTAAAGTAAACAGTTGAATTCACTGATTTTATATCGCAAACTGTCAAGTTATAGCAATTGAGTTTAGATTTGTAGTAAAATACCGACGTTGAAAACGATTTAAAACTATTTATCGTTTGCTAAAATATTAATTTGAAAAAAAATATATCTACACTCTTAAAACAAAAGAGTGAAATTCACTCCTATAGGAGAAGTGCATTTTCGGCACCGAAAAGGAGTGGAAATTAACTCAGACTGAGTTAAAACCGCTCGTTTTAAGAGTGTAGGACGCAGATTGTTTTCTTTTATTTCTTTTACCCACTCCGAAAAAGAGTGAAATTCACTCCTATAGGAGAAGTGCATTTTCGGCACGGAAAGGAGTGGAAATTAACTCAGACTGAGTTAAAACCGCTCGTTTGTTTTAAGAGTGTATACATATTGACATATCATTTTGCAATCTACACATATTACATGAATTACTTTACATATATTGTACTAAATACCACAAAACAGAGCTTTTGAATGAGTATTTCAAATAAAGAAACAAAGAAAAAAATAAATAAACGACTTCAACCTTTCTACTTAAGAACTTCAAACTTAAAACTTCATCGCCGCCGCAGCTGCAAAACGCATAACGAAAAAACGCCAGGTGTGATAGGTCTTTCTTTCGCGCTCATTTTCATCCAAAAAACGAACGCGAAAGAAAGACCTATCTATTAATTGCAGCCGAACTAGGGCTCGGGTCGCTATGCCGATTGCACCAATCGAAAGATATCAAAATTTTGCATCCTATAGTAGTGTTATCTTAAAAAGTCATTTTTGGCCGATAGGTCTCTTTTCCTCGTACGGTGCGATATACATTTCGTGTAGTCTGTCATATTCAATTTTAGTAGTTAACCGTATAATAATAAACTGTAACATCTGAATATATATACATTTAATCAATAATTAAAAAGCTAAAACAGTTAAGCACAAAAAAGTCTAATTTCAATGAAGACAAAATATAAAAAAAAAATCAAAAGTTATATTATATTAGATTTTTCTCTAAAAGGGAATTTAGGAGTGAATTAAACGCTATAAAATCCCTTTTGTGTGTCATTGGGGAAAAGTCTTTTCCCTAATCACATCACTGAAACCGTAACTATTTCAGAGGTTAAACAGTAATTAACCTCTATTTTATGGATTTTATAGGCCTAGCCTACGAAGCTAAAATTCTAGTTCTATTGGATGGGTAATCAATAATGTTATGGGATAATTTAACGTTTGTTGATCGATATCAACGCAAGAGTAGTTTTCTAAATATTGGAATAAATTTGAAGGGTGATATCCAAAGTCTATAACTGTCCATTTTATTCAAAAATGGGTTTATATGGTCGTTTTATTGCTTAGTACAGGGCAAAATGAATACTTTCTTATTATGGAATCGAAAATGTCTTTTATAGATTATATAGTTTTAATAGCCATTTGTGGAGAAAAGTTTTAAAGTAAATATATATGTTTTAACATTCTGCTCAAATTAATGACCAAGTACTTACAGAGAAAAACCACTATGCTACTAAAATAATAAAACAAAATTAATATCTAAAAACTTTTTCAACAAAGTGTTGAGTTTAAGAATCTAAAGAAAAAACGCAATTATTTTAATTTATGGGTGGATAGCCCTTAATTATACTTTTAGTTTTAAGAATACAATAGCGAAAAAAGAACATTATTTTCATTATATTTCTAAAAATAAATTAAATTGCAACAGTTTTTAATGTTTTTATAGTGAAATAAGTATCTTTAATTACATATCTTTATTAAATTATTACTGCGAAATGCTGTAAAACTTGGGTATAATTAGATATACCTTTACTCCATAAATCTTGAAGAAAATAATTTTATAGAAATAGTAGACTATTTTTTTCGTATGATAAAAAATAAATCAGAAAATCTGTTCTTTAGTGGGTCCACAAAAGTACGTGTATAACAACACTAAATACTTAAACTTTCCTTTCATTAAAAATGTTTCTCTTACACTGTATAATTTGTGGTGTAACGTTATACCCCAAAATAGAAGCTTAAAACTTCTCTCAATTTGTAGTGTAATGTTACTCCATAAAATAGAAGCAAGCTTAAAACGTCTCTCAATTTGTGGTGTAATGCTACTCCATAAATATGTTACTCCATAAAATAGAAGTAAGCTTAAAACTTCTCTCAATTTGTGGTATAATGCTACTCCATAAATATGAAGGCAGCACATGCTGTCACCAGTTTAATAGAAAAAAAGTTAGACCAAACTTTAACAGTAAATAAACTATAAAAACTTGAAGATAAGACAATAACAAATGAATTGTCAAGTTTAATCCAACAGCCTTTTTTTTTTATCTATATAACTCTTTCACGTCCTAAACAAAAGTATATTTTCTTGTAAATTGACAATAAATCGTTTTTACACATTTTTCAATAAATATAAGATTAATTTGAAAAGTTTCTGAAGCGTGTTTTAGAACATTTAAGGATCAGTTTTACCCAAAATTACGGTTTACTTTTCAAACAAAGCCGTTTATCAATTGAATATCACTCAGACAGCATTAGTAATGATGCATTAACCCAATGTTTAGGGGTATCTGTGTGGTATACTTGAATCATTTCTCATTATATAAGTACATGATATCGTCTATTCTGAACATCCAAAACTTCAAACAGCATTATTTATAGTTAACCAATGTTTGTAGAGACTCCAAAATATATTTGAAGTTCTGATTTCCTTCAACGTATGGCATATCCATTCACGGCTAAACAGTTATTTAATGCTTAATGCGTACGATGCTGGTTGTGTATCAAAAAGTTTGGCACAAGTAACTCGATAATGAATTACATAATATTTTAAAATATTCCAAGTCGCATATTAATTTATAATATTTTCCAATACTAGTGTAAAAAAATCCTACATAATTGTGTTGTTTCTGATGATGTAACTCTCCAGTTTTCATAAGTTTCCTTCCACAATTTCATGGGTTGTTTACGTTTTACTCCCAATAAACGTTTTTTTTTCGTTCGATGTGTTCTATTTTACAGTTGTTTACTTGCAACTTATTGTTATTCTTACTATTTCTAAAACTTTATTGGTTTCAGTTCGATTAAATTTCAAGCATGCAAAACTTTGCCAAAACTTCAATGCAATTGGAAAGCTTCGGCTTGGATGATATTTTGTCTTACGTGGTTAAATTAAGAGATCTTGCAGTACATCAATTTAGCGTGATTCACGAACCTAGAAAAGACTTATTAATATTGAAAAAAAAGTTTGTACGCAAGATTCGATTCCGCAAAATAATAAAACATCAATATTGTCCATAATAACCATACTTCCAGGAAGACCCAACAATGAAAACAATACCGCTGGAACTGTTGCCACTCAAGAAGTGAAACATTCCCATTAGCGTCGGATAGAAAGTCATATATGTTAGGATGCACATACGGCAATCTTTGTTCGTTTAGTTCACTCACCAGTTTATAGTTTAGTTTGAATTATCGTCGCACTAGAGCTACATGAGGGCTATTGGCGACGTGCGTTGTATTTTAGAACCACAGTCAAGTGACGAGCCGGCACCTGAGTAGGCACCCAACGCAACCGTTAAGGGCGACATCGTACGTAGCGATGGGACTTTGGAGGATATTTAACGTGCGCTCCCTCTACACGGGGTATTATGCGTCGGACATTTTCGCCTGCACGGGCCGTTTATAGGTCGGCAGTTATTTTGTGGATGCCCGGACCCGAACCTGGGACCTTTCGCATGCTAGGCGAATGCCTAACCGACTGGGCTCCCCAGCCACCACCAGTTTATAACTTGAACGAACTACTAATGCTTTTACATTAACGTACTATACCGCGTACTCTCCAAACCATATCATAAACACCTAACAAATATCCAGACCATCTGTAACTTCCACTAATCGCAGACAAAGCGGATGTATCGAACACTTCGCCATTTGGGAGAAGCAACACCCTAGAGATCATGGAATACTCCGAAGTCCTTAAAGCCTTAGCTGCCCTTTAAGGTCCAGCGAACCTTAAAATCTGTCAGACACTTTAGCACGTAGCAGACGGTTCTGGATCAAGGATGTGATTGGTTGAAATACTTGGAGAGATGGAGGATCATGGGTGGTTTTGCGAAATCTAAATCATAGCTTATGCCGTAACTAAATAACAATTGCAATTATTTAAATACTAGTTGAATGGAATTTTGGACATTATTAAAAAACGAGCCGAGCTTTATTTTCAATACATTAAAATAAAAAAAAATATAATTGTAAACATTTAAATATTTGAAGATTATAATCCTCAAAGTATTTTTTAATTATATATGTATTTTATATTATGAAATAAGCAACAGAAATATTTTATTAATAATTAATATTTATATTGAAATGAAAAAAATGATGGACGCGTGTTAGGTTTTGAGTGTCAACAGAAATGCTGAATGAAAATAAAATCTTTCTCGAGCATTCATTGGTGAATCAATGTCACGTGAGAACAGAGCACCAATCATAGCACCAAAGGAAACTTAGGATTGAAAGGTAAAAGGTATTTCGTTAATTGTAACAAGCCAATTGTAAACCATTCATGTTTTTGTATCTTAAATCAATACTGACCTAGTGACTTATTTTTCGTCTCTGTATAAACTTTTCAATTTTAAAAATAAACCATCGGTAAGAGAAAATTCTAAATTAGAAATAATTACCATGAATTAAGATCTGATTAAACCAAATCCTCATAAATCCTATATTGTGCCTTTTATCTTAAACTAAAGCTTTGGGAATTGAAACTTTAAATAGAATTGCGGATTACTTTTTAAAAATCACATTTCAACTTCATTATTCGAATTTATAAAATATTCTCATTTCGCTGCTTGGATGATAATGAAAAAAAAACCGGTTTTGAATTCTTAGTTCCATTATCTATTTCGAATGTTGCTGCACCTCAGAAGCTGCTATGTATGAATCAAAAATGAGGTTATTCACTTTTTGCACTTGTGGTTAACATTTCGAATGTGCAAAAAGTAAAAGTTGTTCCGTAAACTTAAAGATGCAGGTTTCTAATTTTGCCACATTTATTATATGGTCAAAAAATTAGTTAACTTGCATCATAATAACTTTTTCTTAATTTTTGAATTGAAAACAAAATCTTAAAAATATTTGCTTTAAAACGTTTTAATAAGGCGATACAATTTTGATACTTAATATTTTAAATTGACACACACTTATACATTATTACATTGCTTACTACACACTATACTTACTATATTATACTTGCTACTACTCTATACTTACTACACACTATACTTACTACATTGATGTAACTTTTTAAAATAGTTTTTCTGTTGAATCTAATAGCAAGCTTGATAATCGTGAGTGATGAGTACGTATTGGCAATTTTTGATTGGCGCTGTGTGCAATAACTAAAATGCTCTTTATTTACAGAAATGGGGTTCTATTAGCTTCCACACTACGTTTATAACGTAAAAAGTGGAAGGTATTATAATCGTTCAGTCCGTCTGTCTGTCCGTCACCCACTTTCATATTCCAAACTACAAATGCTACGGACAAGTGTAAATACGTCAAAAAATTCAGCGCATCGAAATTAGAATACATTGAAAATTTCAGAGAAGGATTCGAATACGAAGTACTTCAATTTACTTAAAAAACTGCAAAATTTAATGCTCATTTAAAAAACATAAGAAGCCATTTTTATTAGAATTAAATCACCATTGCCATTCGCAACAATCGCTCGAGAAACTTTAATTCTTTTAGACAATAAATTAAAATAAATTTATTTTTACGACATCGATCAGTTTGAAATGACGTCAAATATATTTCACTACGAGATTCTTTGTATGTTGATATGAAATGTTTTCATTCTATTTAAAAGCGAGGAATATTACATACTTATTCTTTGAAATATAAATTAATTTTTGTAAACGATAAGTAATAATTATTGAATTTTCGAAATAAAATAAAAGAAACTAGCCAAATTTACCATGTAAATGTTTAAAATAGAATTAATGCTGTGTTTAGCGCCTTTTTACATGTTAAGTACAACTGTTGTGTGGAAGCGGGTTAAGTGACAGATTCTGTTACAAACCTACTTATTTTATTTTTAATCATTACATTGATACATGATTGCAGCAACTATACTTTATTCGTTGAAAAATGTCCCAATCGTTTAATAATACCCTCGACATTAAACTATATGCAGGGAACTCTCTTCCTCCCTTTGCTCGATTTTGCTCATTTTAAAACGTAACTGCAATTATAAATGTTCGGTACATTATTTACAAAAGACAACTCAGGAGATTGTCTAAAGATGTCACGCTCATTAGAGAATAACATTCTGATTCTATTGCATAAATAAACGACATTTCGTATTGTAGTTTAGGAGGTCAGAATAATATGAAGATGCTGTCGGGACAAAACCAATGCCAAAACCATGTTCTAAGTGAATCCATGATCGTTCCCATGATATGCCCAAACAAAAACTCGGATATTTGTTTCTAGGCTGTCTAATGATACACTTTGCCAACTTTTTGTTCAGTTTATGTTTGTATATTTTTTTTCTTTCTCAAGCTTCAATAAAAGAATTATAAAACTATTACAGTTTCTTACTTGGGAAAGGAAATATCCCATTTCGTTATGGATTCAGATCTGGAACTACATCCTACACCGAAAAAAAAATATTTTTTTTGCCTAAACTTAAATGTTCTTGAAAATATAAGAGAACTCCTGTTAATGGCATGTTTCCATAGATATCATAGTTAAAGTATTAGATTGGCAGATCACGTGACCTCCAATGCTAACGACGGGACGCGCATGGAGGCCAAATAAGAGGGCAAAATGGCCAGTGTTGCTGCCACATTAAGGAAAAAAATACTACGAAAAAACACCATTTAATTCAAAAATTACAAAAAAATATCGTGAAAATACTAGCTGCATTTTGGAATCTTTTTAGTGACTTTGAATCCTTTTCTATTATTTTGTTTTGTAATTTTAGAATTAAATGGTATTTTTTCGTAGTATTTTTCTCCTTTAAGTGGCAGCAACACTGGCCATTTTGCCCTCTTATTTGGCCTCCATGCGCGTCCCGTCGTTAGCATTGGGGGTCACGTGATCTGCCAATCTAATACTTTAACTATTATATCTATGCATGTTTCTGATAATTTGGGAATCGTTTTCATTATTTTCAGTGTGTCTCTTACGAATGCACAAATGACCCATACCGTCTCTGACAACACGACCGAGAATACCCCATTAAGGCCCTTCCTTGGTTAGTGGTTAAGACGTCTGCCTCGCGATTAAACCTTCTCAGGATTGCGGAGGTTCAAATCCTACCTACTTCCAGTCACTTTGTCAAATTGCTAGAAATGTTTCTAAATATTGCAGAAAGAGGCTTCCAATATACTCGGAAACGTGTCTGAAAATTAAATACACCGTAAAACTGATTCCTAGTCAAATTCCTAGAAATGTTTCTAAATATTGCAGAAAGAGGCTTCCAATATACTCGGAAACGTGTCTGAAAATTAAATACACCGTAAAACTTATTCCTAGTCAAATTCCTAAAAATGTTTCTAAATATTGCAGAAAGAGGCTTCCAATATACTCGGAAACGTGTCTGAAAATTAAATACACCGTAAAACTGATTCCTAGTCAAATTCCTAGAAATGTTTCTAAATATTGCAGAAAGAGACTTCCAATATACTCGGAAACGTGTCTGAAAATTAAATACACCGTAAAACTGATTCCTAGTCAAATTCCTAGAAATATTTCTAAATATTGCAAAAAGAGGCTTCCAATATACTCGGAAACGTGTCTGAAAATTTAAATACACCGTAAAACTGATTCCTAGTCAAATTCCTAGAAATGTTTCTAAATATTGCAGAAAGAGGCTTCCAATATACTCGGAAACGTGTCTGAAAATTAAATACACCGTAAAACTGATTCCTAGTCAAATTCCTAGAAATGTTTCTAAATATTGCAGAAAGAGGCTTCCAATATACTCGGAAACGTGTCTGAAAATTTAAATACACCGTAAAACTGATTCCTAGTCAAATTCCTAGAAATGTTTCTAAATATTGCAGAAAGAGGCTTCCAATATACTCGGAAACGTGTCTGAAAATTAAATACACCGTAAAACTGATTCCTAGTCAAATTCCTAGAAATGTTTCTAAATATTGCAGAAAGAGGCTTCCAATATACTCGGAAACGTGTCTGAAAATTTAAATACACCGTAAAACTGATTCCTAGTCAAATTCCTAGAAATGTTTCTAAATATTGCAGAAAGAGGCTTCCAATATACTCGGAAACGTGTCTGAAAATTTAAATACACCGTAAAACTGATTCCTAGTCAAATTCCTAGAAATGTTTCTAAATATTGCAGAAAGAGGCTTCCAATATACTCGGAAACGTGTCTGAAAATTAAATACACCGTAAAACTGATTCCTAGTCAAATTCCTAGAAATGTTTCTAAATATTGCAGAAAGAGGCTTCCAATATACTCGGAAACGTGTCTGAAAATTAATACACCGTAAAACTGATTCCTAGTCAAATTCCTAGAAATGTTTCTAAATATTGCAGAAAGAGACTTCCAATATACTCGGAAACGTGTCTGAAAATTAAATACACCGTAAAACTGATTCCTAGTCAAATTCCTAGAAATATTTCTAAATATTGCAAAAAGAGGCTTCCAATATACTCGGAAACGTGTCTGAAAATTTAAATACACCGTAAAACTGATTCCTAGTCAAATTCCTAGAAATGTTTCTAAATATTGCAGAAAGAGGCTTCCAATATACTCGGAAACGTGTCTGAAAATTAAATACACCGTAAAACTGATTCCTAGTCAAATTCCTAAAAATGTTTCTAAATATTGCAGAAAGAGGCTTCCAATATACTCGGAAACGTGTCTGAAAATTAAATACACCGGAAAACTGATTCCTAGTCAAATTCCTAGAAATGTTTCCAAATATTGCAGAAAGAGGCTTCCAATATACTCGGAAACGTGTCTGAACATTAAATACACCATAAAACTGCCCCTTATATTCAGTAACATTTATGTTTGTTATAGTTTACAGCTGAGCAAACAGTAGTTTTATAGTTTTAACTAACAAATAATTCTGAAAGATTAAACTTATGAGTTTTTCATTGAAATCATCACTAAGGGAAATTTTTGTTCAATTAAATAGACCAAGTATAGTGATGCATCTCTCTGAAGGCTTCATACCACGGTCTCTGTACGACATTACACAGACAATTTTTAAGGCAATGAATAGTTAGAAGGCGTGTCTATCTAAACATTATAACTAATAAACATCATAACCAACATGCTTTATAACCAATATTAATAATAACCAATAAACATATTAACCAATACACATAATATTCAATAAACATGATAACCAACATGCTTTATAACCAATATTAATAATAACCAATACACATAATACCAATACACATAATAACCAATACACATAATATTCAATAAACATGATAACCAACATGCTTTATAACCAATATTAATAATAACCAATAAACATAATAACCAATACACATAATATTCAATAAACATGATAACCAATATGCTTTATAACCAATATTAATAATAACCAATAAACATAATAACCAATACACATAATATTCAATAAACATGATAACCAACATGCTTTATAACCAATATTAATAATAACCAATACACTAATAACCAATACACATAATAACAATACACATAATATTCAATAACATGGTAACCAACATGCTTTATACCAATATTAATATAACAATAAACATAATAACCAATACACATAATAGTCAATAAACATGATAACCAACATGCTTTATACCAATATTAATAATAACCATAAACATAATAACCATACACATAATATTCAATAAACATGATAACCAGCATGCTTATAACCAATATTAATAATAACCAATAAACAGATAACCAATACACATAATATTCAATAAACATAATAAAAATACACATAAATTCAAACATGATCCTCCATAATATTCATAATACACAAGGACAGTGGAATCAAGCCTCTATGCGCACATTCATTTGTTTGGGCTTATACAGGAAGGTCCGTAAAAGAATGTCCTAGTTTTAATGGTATATTACAGGAGTTTATTTTATACTAAATATAACAAATCATACATGACATTGAAGGAAAACCAACATAGTTTTTCCTATAAGTGCTCAATGTGTGCGCCTTTAGTGATACGGCACACATCCAAACGAAAATGCAATTCTTCCCATACTGTCTGCAGCAAGTCGGGAGTAATGAAAGCAACAGCCTGTGCAACGATGTAGCGGTACAAGCGCATGCGCTTACCTGAAACTGTTGGAGTTATTCTTTATTCGTCACCTTCAACCACATTACAATTACACTTCAACCACAATACTATTACAATTCGAAACTCGGACATTCTTTTACGGACACCCTGTAGAATTCACTTTGTGATTTAAAGGCGGCGTCACTTTATTCTGGAGCCTAACAAATTTAAACCTCTACAAATGAAATAAATGGTTAAGGAACGAAATTATTAAGAGTCGTACTCCTTTATTTAGATAATTTCGAACTCTAAAAGCTTCGAACGATTCATTATTTGACGATTTTGGAAATTTGAAACCTTTCCGATACTTTGTAGTACAACTACGCTTTTAAGTTAGAGTAAACAATTTTTAAGATACACAAGGATAAATGGAAGCTCGGGTTAAATGGAATACAACTGAGGTTTTAAGATTGAATTAAGTGATACATCTTTGAGTGTTTTATTTGAATTGAATGAATGTTTAGACGACATGGAACATTTCGTCCGGTGTTAATGAATATGCAACAAGAAAACTACAGAAAATGTGGGTATGTCGTAATTACAAATAGTTGGACAGTTTCGATCATATACGTTACTGAACAATGGAATTAATATTTGCAGTAAATTTTTAGTGTCCTTGAAAATCACATAATATTTAATAAAGTTGGATAAAAGGAACTGAAAGTTTGATATTATTTTAATAAGGCTTAACGCTCAATTATGTTACTAAATATTTAATAATCATGTAAACAATGAGTGTAACAAAATTAATGTAACAACTAGTATCGATTTTAATTGTTAGTTTTGGTAAATATTCACCGCAAACAGCATGTTTTGAAATTAACAAAATTTTTTTACAATCTTACGAACTCTGTGAATCTCAATAATACCTATATTTTCGATAAATATTTAAAAAAAATTCGTAATATTAAGCTTTTTTTATTCGTGCATTTGGTAACTTAATTTGTCCTACATAAATTATTCAGGACACTAATCTTCATTTGTCGTAGATTTTATTTAGGTAAACTTTTTCAGCAATTTCATTTTCGCGTGGCAAATTTTCCTGCCAATCGTCATTAATGGATGAAGAAGAAAATAATATTGTACAAGTACTAAAAATTATCTGCTATTTTAGTTCAAAGTTGATGAAGAAAAATAACATTATGTACTAAGGAATAATTTATTTTGAAGAAAACCACATATACACGTTTTCCATCCGTTATCTTCAGATAATACATGAAGTAGTTTGCAAATATTGGGGTTTTATGTTCAGAGAAAATCTTCTCATCAGATATTTATCGAAAACAAAATATACGGTCGAAAACAGATAAAATGAAATTTATCGAGCAACATTTTTTTTAAAAGTATCATATTTTTGCTTTTTATAATGAATACATTCCAGTATGTTTTGGATTTTCTGCACTTTTTAATTGATCTTTGTTTTATGAAACTAGAGTAAATAAAACTAGAAGTTGTGTGTTATGAAATGTTATCACGTTCAACAAAAGCCATTATTTATTAACTATTCTTAAAAATCTTATGACGAAATTGGAAATGAGGGATGTATGTATAATTTAATTTGGTAGCTATTCTTTTAAAATCCGTATTCTAAGAATATTTTTTTAAATACTGTTCATTTAACACATATATGGAATAAACAAATTTTTGGAATTAAATATTTCATTTAGATCCACGGGAAAAAAGATGGCTAACTTTAACTTCAACTAGTGCCTTTTAAAGTTTGAAGCTAATTCAGTTTGTAGGATTTTTTTATTGGAATGCAATCATGCACCATTAAAAATAGTGAATTTGATATTAAATTCATTCTACAAAACTGTTGCAAAAACATCACTTATTACAACTCTTTTTCTAAGGAATTAGGAATAATTAGGAATTTTCTAAGTAACTCTATTTTCTTAAGAAAAAATATATTGTTACTCCACACAATTTTATCGCAATTGATGAATATATTACAAATATTTCAAGATATTTAAAAAAATTACTTTTAATTATTTGTGAGAAGTATCAAATATATTACATAAAACTTCTCGAACTATTTAGAAGTAACTTTTAGCAAATAGTTTTCAAAACAATTAATTTTAAATAATTTGCATTATTTATTATTAAGTAACTAATTTTCATGTTGTTCTTAAGTAGCATTTCTTATAAATGTTTCCTTAAAATTTAAAAATTTGGAATAAGATCTCACAGAGATTAAACCTATCATATTAATCAATAACGTTAAAAAATATATGTTGATCAAAAATATTTATTTTCATTTATGAAATCAAAGTAAAACTTCAGATATTGTCTCTATCTTAACAATAAATTCTATAAATAAAATTTTCAGAAATCTCGTAGAAAAAGTTCTTTGTATTCTTCATAAAATATCATTCTAGAAATTGATTTTGATTCCGTGAGGCACGATTCAGCCATTTTCTTAAAACATGTTTCTTTTAAATGAACAACACTTTCCAAAACCTATCAGTGAAAAAAATTGTTTTAAAAAAAGCTCGAAAGTAAATCGACTTTTGAGAAAACAGCTTTTGTGAAGTGTACTGAAATTTAGTTTTTTGACAAGTCTTCTGTGTAACAATAGTTTATCTTGCACATGGTATTAAGACTGGGCATTATACTTTAATCAATTTGAAACCTATCAGGATTTTCTGAGTAGCTAAACAGTTAAAATCTCGGCTTTTAAAATCATTTTTTTTTAAATGTTGAACTGCATTGAATAAATTGGATTATATACATTGCCTTGCTTACCTGTGTACACTGTTAAAATTTGTGTGGTTGGTTTCATTATAATAATGATTCTTAGTAGTTGTAGTGGCTGTGTGTGTTGAAATGTTTCAATATAATGGTATGAGAATTAACCATTTTTCAGATTTTGTAAACAAAAAACTTAGGGTGGGTAAATACATATTCCGGCTTGTGTGCTTGATCAGAGACCCGATTATAAGCCTTCGTCAAGTAAGACTGACACAGAGAAAGGAAGTACACCCGGGCGAAGGCGGGAATCGAACCCGCACCCGTTACAGCTCGCAGACTGCTAACGTAAAGGTCTGCTATCCAAAACACTAGGCCATCCGGGCCCAACAAAAAAATGATAAATGGTTCAAACATTTCATCTCACCACAGTTGCAGTTACTAGGAACCATATGTTTGGTGAAACCAAGCGCCACATTTTTAACAGTGTAGATGTTCTCAATTGTTAGCGACCAAAAATTGCATTGCGTTGCAAATTGGTTATTTAAATAATACATTTACCAACGAAATTTTTAACAAATGCTTGGAATTGCAAATTTTTTTATCAATACAAAACCCTTATGATAATTCTATTTAAAATTTAAGTTATCATGTAGCGAACTCTTTGTATTGTATTAATAATGTAAAATGTTAATTTTAACATTACCCTGAATGAAGTGTAACTTAGATTAAAATAAGGACATAGGAGTATTTTTATCCTGGAACAAGATTTCAGAAGATAATTTACATATGTTGATTTATTTCAACAAAGTCACTGGCATCCATGTTCCCTGATATTTTTAAATTCAAGGATTGTATGTTATTTATGCAGTTTAACGCAAAGTTTTCTTGGTAAATCACATTTCGCGACCTTAAAACTCATGTTTCGAAATATTTCGTTGAATAAATGTAGGAAAATATTAGAAAATTCCTAAGTAATAATATTGCATGAGTTTGCTCATTATTACAATACAACATAAGTTTACTCAAAACTTAATGAATAACTTAAAAAATATTCAAGTTAACCCTTTCATTCCCAAGAGCAATTTGGCATCATCATTTTAGAAATTTTTTTTCTGATCGTCTATAGCCATTTATGATATCAAAAAGCACATCATTCGATCCTTCAAACTTTTTTTCTATTAGAAAATATTTTTTATTAATCCCAATAGATGTCAGCCCTATTATTTTTTATAATTATGATTAGAAAAATGATGATGCCAAATAGCATCATTGGGACTGAAAGGGTTAATAGTATGAAAGCCTAATAAAAAACTTAAATTAAACTTTTAAAAGTTAGAAGTAATTTAAACATTTTCCATCACAAATAACTTAAATAATAAATTTCAAATTAATCCTGAAACAAAGAAATTCAAAGAAACCATTTAACTAAATATTGGACTGATATCAAAATGTACAACTTTAAGCATTCAATTGTAAGTAAAATGATACTAAAACTCTATTTTATTCCCTTTCTATAAACAGTGATAATTTTCCTTGACCACAATTCAAAATTTTCGTGTTCCGTCTTTAGTCGTCACTAGTCCTATTGTAGTTCTAGACTACAGAGTTTATTTTCCCAAAGAAAATGTTTAACCAAATATTCAGTGTACCAGTAAAGTACTTATGTATCAAGGCAAAAGCTCAATCTGTTTAAAATTTGTTAATTTCTCTGTAGTAAAGAAAATTTAGAACAATACAATTTTTTAACATTTAATTTTAAAGGTTACAAAAATAAGTCACAAAAAATAAAAGTTTCAATTCGAAGTTTATATACATTAACGATAAGAAACGGCATGAATTTAAACACACTGTTTTTAATAATAATTTTTTGAAATCCAAAACCCCGTTACTTCAATCATTCAACCACAAACGAATTGCAATTCTACACGTTTTACAAGAAATTGAACCAATTTATTTTTTAATAATGTTGGTCTTTTCCTTGAGGTACAGAATTTGTACCCACATCTTCTTACAGTAATTTCATGACCGATTGATAAAAACCGAGACTAAACTTGATAATAGAAAAAGAGAAATAGTTCTCTGATTAAAATCTCGTAGTGTATAAGTAAAAAAATAGGAAGAGAGATAGAACTTGACTTGGGAGATGTTTTTGTCTCCCTATCCAATCTGCGTATTTCATTCGAAATAGAAAGTTATTCCTTCAGGTTGTAATAATTCGAACGGGTTTATCGAAGAAAGACAAAAGAATAAATATGCAGTAATTAGATAGCTTAATCTTAGGATGTAATTAATTTTTCTGAATAAATTCCATTTCTCGAAACGAAGATTTTTGTCATAAAAGTATA
This sequence comes from Oedothorax gibbosus, assembly GCA_019343175.1. Taxonomy (NCBI): domain Eukaryota; kingdom Metazoa; phylum Arthropoda; class Arachnida; order Araneae; family Linyphiidae; genus Oedothorax; species Oedothorax gibbosus. Next base: position 10,314,813 of record CM033279.1, read on the forward strand.
ATCTTGCTTATTAAAATGACAGCAATGAAAAAAAACTTTTTTTTTGTCAGGGACAAGAAGTTTTCGCTATGTGATTAGGACTTAGATTAGTTTAGTAATGCCACTATAGTGATAGAATAATCTAGTGTTTTTTTATTAATCTGTAGTTATAATAGAATGCATAGGTCTTGATTTGTTTCGTTATTACATTTAACGAGTTTTATTGAAAGTGACTTAAGTCAATTAAATTTGTTTGATTTGTTATTTAGGTTTTCAAGTGGTGGTGTTTGTTTGTGATTGTTTTAATGAAGTGATTGATTGTTGTGATTGTTTTAATGAAGCGACGTTTTTTTAATAATAAAAGAGAGGTAGTCATAATTTTCCACAACTTAATAACTAATTTATTTACATATTATAGAAAATTATACTAACTGTGTGACAACAATGAGATAAAACAAAACTTAGTTCATTTGTATACTACTTATTCAATTTTCTTCTAGTAATTAAATACTGTTTATAGAAGATCTAAATTCATTTTGAGATTAGCATCTTGTTTTAACGAAGTTGTTATATACTAAAAAACTAAATTATTTTACTAAGTTACTTAGCTCATGAATACATTTATTCATAATTAACAGTTAATAATAATTATATTAATTCGGCGAATTATTATTATCATTAAAGTTTGGACAAAAATTATATCAAAATGGAAACTTATCAATTTTACAAGAATTCTGCAAATAGAAAAAAAATCGCCGATAAATATTTATTTCCTAAATAACTACCGATATTCACCATGTAATACATTTAGGAATGCACCAGTGTTTAGCTCTAAGTAACTACTGTAGATGGAGAGTTGGTGTACGTGGGAATCATAGATATCATAGATAAAGTATTAGATTGGCAGATCACGTGACCTCCAATGCTAACGACGGGACGCGCATGGAGGCCAAATAAGGGGGCAAAATGGCCAGTGTTGCTGCCACTTTAAGGAGAAAAATACTACGAAAAAATATCCTCTAATTCTAAAATTACAAAAAAAAATATATCGTAAAAATACTAGCTGCATTTTGGAATCTTTTTAGCGACTTTAAATCCTTTTCTAGGTTTTTTTTTTTGTAATTTTAGAATTAAATGGTATTTTTTCGTAGTATTTTTCTCCTTAAAGTGGCAGCAACACTAGCCATTTTGCCACCTTATTTGGCCTCCGTGCGCGTCCCGTCATTAGCATTGGGGGTCACGTGATCTGCCCATCTAATACTTTAACTATGATATCTATGGTGGAAATTTTTTTTTTGTTATTTTGTGTACTTTGCTACATTGTTGCGGTTGTAGATCGTAGAAATTTGTGTACCAGGATAAAGTGTTTATTCTTGGAGGAAGAAAGAATATTGGCATTCTATAGATAGAGCGTATGTAGACTTTTGGGATTGGCGATTTTTCTTTAATTAACGTCAAACTTGTTAATACCATTAACAAATGGACTTTCAAATGAAAACGTTCAATTAAGTTTTTTAAATTAATTTTTGGTAGAGGTTAGTTTGTCCTACAATGTTTTAAACGTGTCGCCTGGTTTCAACAAGAATGTGGTTCCTAGTAACTGCAATGACTGTTCTGTAGTATCACCATATTTTTGATATTTGGTTAACTCATATCTCAGTTTTTTCCAAAACTTGAAAAATAGTTCCATCTAATACCGGAAATATGGTGAAACATCGCACCACACAGACGTTGTAACTACCAGGAATCATTCTTCTGATGACCCTTAGCAATAAAATTTTAACATTGTACATAAATTGTTCAGTACAATAGTCTTCATATGTCTTATAATTTGTTTATTTAAATATACTTAAGCAGAATGCCCATTTTAGCTTTCACACTACGTTTATAACGTAAAAAGTGGAAGGTATTATATTAGTTCAGTCCGTCTGTCTGTCTGTCCGTCACCCACTTTCATAGCCCAAAATACAAATGCTACGGAAAAATGTGATACGTCAAAAAATTCAGCGCATCGAAATTAGAATACATTGAAAATTTCAGAAAAGAATTCAAATTCGAAGTACTTCAAGTATGTGAAAAACTGAAAAATTTAATGCTCATTTAAAAAGCATAGGTAGCCATTTTTATTAGAATTAAATCACCATTTCCATTCGCAACAATCAACCGAGAAACTTTAATTCTTTTAGACAATAAATTAAAATAAATTTATTTTTGCGACATCGATCAGTTTGAAATGACGTCAAATATATTTCACTACGAGATTCTTTGTTTTTATGTTGATATGAATTTTTTTTGGTTCTATTTATTTGAGGACATATTTAATACCATAATTTATCCTATGTAGTCATATTAGAAAATGCATCTTTATCCAATAAAAAAAGTTTGATGGCCTATACGTTTGTTTGTAACAACTTAGCGCTAGAACTATACTATGGCTATTTGCTATTACTTTCTTCAAACAGGCCCCTGCACTCAACCATAATCACACTAAATCTTTATAGTTATACAATCATCAATTTATTCAAATAACCATTTGTAAGTTTCACTCAGTTTGAAGAACCTCAAATAGAAACTTTTATTGACGCAATACAAACCCATTAAGATCTCAACATTCAAACGATTTTAACAAACGTTTTCGTTATCTGTAAGTGTTTGTTAAATAAAACTTGGAAGCATTGGAAAGTTTAGATGAAATGGCAAAATTAGGAGGGAAAATGGCACGATTTTACAGAAATATCCGAATATACTTTGAAAATTTCTCGGCCAAAACCTATGTATTGAAATATGTTTTACTGTTATTTTCGTTATTAAATTTTGAAATTTATTCTAGTATTCCAAATATGTTTACTATTATTCTTTTATTTATTAATATTTGAAATTTATTCCAAAATTAAAATATTAATTTTACCATAATTCTTTTATTAAAATAATAAGGTAATTATTCCAAAATGAAAGAATATTAATTGGTTGTTATATAAATTATATAAAATTTTTCTATAACACATTTTAAGGTTTACTACCAGAATAGTCATAACTCTATTTTCAACTCGTTGACTATTTTTTTTGATATAACACTTAAATTTATATACTTAATACAGCTTTATTTCTTGCTAACCTACAAAGCTTGTTTACTAAAATTTTCTTTTAAAAAATATATATTGAAAATGTTACCATGCATTGCGTTCAGTATTATCTTTTGATATGTTTAAATTTAGGATCAAAATTCAATTTTTTAAATAAATTTTAAGTTAGTTATTGTTATGCACTGTGGCTTTGTAGAATTCACAGAAACGTAGGTTTAAAAAAAAGTATAATTGTGTGTGAATTGTTGTGTGTCCATTGTGTGTGAACTTAGAAACATTTAAATGACTTAGCAACCAAATCGTTTAAAGTCCTCCCAATTTATGATAAAATACCTAAAATAATGATGACTGACAGACATTGGCATCACTTAAAACCACATTTTGAAGCCATGTCTTCCTAAACTAAATTATCCACAATGAAGCAAACAATTTCCAATTGAAACTTCCACAACCGCGGATTATTTATTTATGAACATTGGCTTTTGCTCAGGGGAGTTGGCGATAATTAGGCATAGACACTTCTGCGTGGCACTACAACATATAATTCTCCTTTGAAACTTAGGAATGAAACTGTTGTTATTTTTATAGAACATTTCTTAACATACATTGCTTTTTAAAGAACCTATTTTATAAGTTATGCGTTAACATTTCCATTAAAAATGTAAAAATATGTGGATCTTTGTAAAATTTCACGTCAAACCCTCATTTTAACAGTTTTCTTAATATTAACTTTCATATTATAAACAAGAATGTTCAAGCTTTCCGAAAATACCTATACCGAAACAGATGATTTATTAATTTTTAAATAATATAGTCGTACGAAAATCATGCTCTATTTCGTTGGTTTCAAAACTTTTTTGAGCGCAAAATTTATCAAACATTAATTAAAAAAACAGTTACCATTTCCGAAAAAAAAAACACAGCTTGTTCGAGTTCATAGTGCAAAAAGTATATTTTTAGGGCTTTAAAACAAATTCTATTGAAATAACATACCCTCAAGCATTTTTAATATGCGTCGAAATACCGCCAATGCATTTTTAACAAAATAATTATACCAAATTACTATTTTTTCAGAGAAATTTTTTCCTTGATATAATTTTTAAATTAAATGTTACTTTTAAATAATAATTCCTAGTGACCGATTACATATTATATCATATCTATTTTTTTATATAAAGTGTTGACGAACTGTAATGTTGACCTATAGTGGGAATTAACATCAGTATAAACCAATTATAATTTTTTAAAAAGTAGTTGCTTAAAAACTGTTTACTGGCAAAAGTATTTTTTGAGTTAAATATCAATAAACTGTTTTCAATTTACATCTGGTCACGGCCAACTTCAATAACAAAGCCAGAGAAGCTCTCCCAAACATGAGCGTAGACGGAAATTTTGACGTCACTGTTCCCAGTGCCGAAGATCGAGAAACTAGTTTGGACGCATTCGGAACCCTGAAATTGTGGTCAGCCGTGAACGAGTGGTTCCGAACAGGTGTCGAGACAGGTTGTCTTCATTTTCGGAACAACGTCACTCGGAACTATGACGTCAAAATTTCCGTCCCCGAGCTTGTTTGGGAAAGCTTCTTCGGCTTTAGTAGTTGAGTAGGCCGCGTTATCTGGTCTATATAATATAAACTGTGTGGTTAGGAACCATGTGCAAAATAAGTAAATAAGCTTCTCTTTCCGATCCCCGACCGAAAGTTTTACAAAACCGTAAGAAAAGTCATTTTATAAACTGCAGGTGAAAATTGGATGGGAAAACGTCGCTTTCCAAGACGCTAATCCGACGTTAATGCAAAGTTAACAGGACATCCCGTCGTCATGGAATGAATTTTAATGACTTTTAGAACGCTTCGATAAAATGTTTCAAAACTGAGAATGCATATGGTTTTGTGGTGGACGGATTTTAAAAGTAGGTTATTATGGGGTTCTGTATTGAGGGTAAAAGTTACTCAAGTTCATTGAAGTGAAGTGAAAAGAATGAAGTTTATAACAGTAAGATTAAGCCTAGTTTATACAAAGTAGGCCTAATACAATTTTTTATTGAAGTATCAAAGATTGTAGGACAATAATTACCGAATTGGTTTGATATTAAATAAAAACTTATTATTGTTAAACTTAAATTATTGACAAAAATTATGAATTTTATTCATACGTGGAGTGCACTTATAATCCTTAGGGAATATATGGTTCTTAGAACAATGCTGGAGTGTAATAATAAAATTATTATAAAAGTATAATATAAAGTAAAAATTTGCAGTTTCATGATGATGTTTGAGTTTTCCAACTATTAGAGATTTTAAAAAATTAAGGAATATTTCAATTGTCTTCATTCGTATAAATATGTTTAGATACAAAATATATGCTAAAATTTCACATTAAATTCGGTATTTAGAGAATACTAAAATAAATAACTTTTTCTCGTTAATAAATTATATTGCATAACATTAAATTCAATTAGGTATTTGGAGAATACTAAAATAAATAACTTTTTCTCATAAATAAATTTTATTGCATAACGTAAGTTTGACTGTATAGGTAGAATTTAGGAATTTCAAACTTTGAAATATATTTTTGATCATTTGAGTAAAATTTAAATTTTATTTAAAAATATATTTGATTATTAAAAATATTGCAGTATAACAATACTTGTTGTCGATCCATCTCATATTCCATCAAGGTTTTTAAGAATAAAGTTACATAATCCATTTCTAAACTTGACAATTTAGAAGATTTATATATAAACTAAAAATATCTAAATCTATTTTTTACAAGGTATATATGGAGTTTCATTCCTTTTAATTTTGAATTCAAGTCACATACTTCATTTCTTTTTCCTATAAATTAATTCAGAACTAACGATGCGGTTAAATGTGTTCAATGTTCCAACAAAATACAATCACTCAATTATTAAGAGAGAATTCTAGAACATCTCCTCCTCAACATTGTTTCATCCATAAAAATTGTAGAAAGCTCGCCTTTGGGGAAATTATAGGGTCCAATAATTTTCCACCCCCGAGAAACCCCATGAAGAGGTCAGAATAAGATAGACTTTTGTAACGAAAAAAAGAATGACGTTTCCTGAAAATTTCAAAATCTATGCACTGTAAAACTGTGATACTACTACATAAACTGGTAAAAGCCTAACTTTTTCCAGTTTTAAGAAGTAACGTTAAATTAGGTTTATAGAGTAAGGTAACAAAAAAAAAGATCTATTTCATAAAATGAATTGATCATGATGAGGGAATTTGGTTCCAAAAAATGAATGAAGTTTCTCGAAAATCTCAAAATTCATACACTTTAAAACTGGGCTAGGTAATGTTACTTCATCAAATTGGTAGAAAACCTTGATTACTCAAGGTTTCGTTAACTTCGATGTAACTCTACTTTCTAAATTTAGCGTAGCGTTACTTAAGGAGACAGGGAAAATATCGAAGCTTCAAAATATCAAATTTTCATTTAAACTTTCAATCACTAAAATGAATATTTACGAAATTTTTTTTGTATAATACGCACCTCAATATGGTGTTGGAGTTCACAAATTTAGTAGTTAATTTCAATATAACTTTGTTTCCAGCTTCATATGTCATTATTTTAAAACACCGATTTTTAGCTTTTAAGTACACTGTTAAAAATTTTGTGCTTGGTTTCACCATGATATTGGTTCCTTGTAGCTGCAACGGCTGAATGGTGAAACGTTTCACCATATTTTTGGTATTCGGTTGAACCATTTCTCATGTTTTTGTTTCCAAATCCAGAAAAATGGTTCAACCAAACACCGAAATAATGGTGAACATTTCACCATTCAGCCGTTGCAGCTACAAGGAACCAATATCATGGTGAAACCTACCAATATCATGGTGAAACCTTGCACCAAATTTTTAACAGTGTACACTTTCCAGCACAACTATTGCGTGTCTCTAAAAATAATTTTTTATAGATATAAAAAAATTCTATTCAACGCAATGAACTTCGATAAATGCTTGACGATAAAACATTCATAATTTCAAGTTATTAACATAAATAGAAATTTTGCGCATTTCTTAAATTAGAAAAATCGTCTTATTTTTACTCAATATTTTTTGGTTCACTGTGTTAAATAGACACAAATACGACATCACAGAAAATTTCAACCCTTCTAGTAAAATAGAAAAAGAGAAAAGTGTACCTTAAGGCTGAAAATTGGTGTTTTGGAATAATGGCATTTAAAGCTGGCAACAAAGTTATATTGAAATTAACTACCAAATTTGCAAACTCCAGCCCCATATTCAAATGTGCATCATAAAAGTTTTTTTCGTAAAGGCACGATTCAGTAACTAAAGTTGAAATAAAAATTCGAGATTTCGAGTGGTCATTTTATTCCGTGTTACCTTAATAAAAATGGAAGTAAGACTAGCTTCCACTGATTTTGTGGAGTAAACTAACTGTGTAATGTTACGCCAGAAATTTGATGTAACGTTACTAAAACCTGGAGTAACGTTAAAACAAAGTTTTACAGTATGTATTAGGTACAATTTAACGTAACTCAAATTTACATTTTAATAAGAACCGTAGAATTTATTGTTTATAAGTATTTTAATGTATATATCACTACAAAGAGTGGATATTTCAATTTCCCATGTAAAATTATAGCTTGGTTACCTGAAAAAAATAACACAAAATAATTGGCCAAACTTGATTTTAGAGTTGGTTTGGGCCTTTTGCTAAAGCGATCAATGGGTTCACTTGGTAACCCGGAATTCTCGTCGTTTTTTGTACAACCAGTATCTCCATTGTATTCCTGTCTTAATGGAAAGTCAACTTATATTTAGGAATTCAAGATAGCAACGCGGTGGATGAAAATAGTTGTTGTTAAAACGATGTTTTCTAAACGACGTAATTGACGTCGATGTTACTTTATGGGGCATCGGGAATTTATTAAAACCGTATGTTTCGTCGGTAATGGCAATGCGTGTTTTGTGAGGTTTTAAATATTAAAAGACACTAAATTTATCTACGTGGTAGGTAATGGAGTTTTGAAAGATTGTTTTGGGATTCAATGTTTTACACATTGTGTGAATTTTTCGAAAGATATGCTAAAAATAGGCAAGGGTCTAGAGAGCAGGTAGGATAAGAGCGATACAAATTCGGCCACTATATGATTCTTGACGGATGTATATTTTCTCATGGTAGGACGTCCTTGGGTCCCCACCGTTAGGTTGTCCACATTTAAATTAAACACTTCTCGTTTGTTGTAGACAAATTGAATATATTTCAATCTTATTTTTCTTAAAGCTTTAGGAATGCAGGATAAATTGAAACTAAGTACTTATCAACAAGAAATAATAATCATATTTAAATACAAATACCTAACATATTATGCAATTAAACAAAGAAGCCAGTTTTCAGGCTTGAACATCTAGCGAAAATTGGTTTTATACAAAAATTTAAATTAGCATAGAAATTTTTAATTCAACTCACCTAAGCTGTTAAGTTAAGTTGAAGGTAAATCTAGCAAGTTAGTAGCAGTAAAAAGCTAGAATAGTAATGAACGAAGGGTCTAGTTTCTAAATTCGCATTCTAATAAGCATAACTAAGGAATAAGGTCCAATGAGTTCATCGGCAACTTAAAGATAGTAAAATTAAGAACTGATAACTGAACAAACTCAATTAACTTAAGAACTTAACTGAACAACTTAAAAATAGTAAATTCATTTTTTCGAAATCACCAATGAAAAAACCGGACCCTAACAGCAGTACACCAATATCTTACTTGTCAGACCCTATATCTTAACTATAATTTGTAGAATGTGAGTTTATCAACTAAACTCTTCAAATGATAGTTAGTATACCGTAAAAAGATAAGGCCCATAAAATTTTCTTAAAATAGTTATATGTTTAAAAGTTATTTTCTATCGAGATTTTATGGGCATCCGTATAATTGTTTCTAGTAGTTTAAAAGTATACTTTGTTCAATATCACTCAGAAGGACTATGAGTAGAGAGAAAATGAGAGTACTGCGCCAGGGAGGATCAAATGAGCGGATCAGGATCAGACCAACCGCTGATAACGCCTATGACGTAGTTGGACTATGACGTACGCTCTAAGACGTTGCCGGAACCAAGCAAATTGCTACCAATTCCTTAAAATTTTTGGGGAAAAAAATAAATGTTTATTTTATTGAGGGAATGCTCCCTTATTTTTTCTTGATTGAGGAAATATATGAAACTTTAAAAATAGTTTAATTCAAAACAGCCTATAATAATAGCTAATTCAAACCAATGCTCTAACAGCGAATACGGAGATACAATCTTCATTTGCACAGGCATATCACTAAGTACCTGCTCTATCCATGTATATCAGTGAATGCTGCATTAATATACCAAAGATAATTAACCAATCGGTCAATATCATAGATATCATAGTTAAAGTATTAGATTGGCAGATCACGTGACCTCCAATGCTAACGACGGAACGCGCATTGATCCCAAATAAGGGGGGGAAATGGCCAGTGTTGCTGCCACTTTAAGGAGAAAAATACTACGAAAAAATACCATTTAATTCTAAAATTACAAAAAAAAATACTAGAAAAGGATTTAAAGTCACTAAAAAGATTCCAAAATGCAGCTAGTATTTTTACGATATTTTTTTTGTAAGTTTAGAATTAAATGGTATTTTTTCGTAGTATTTTTCTCCTTAATGTGGCAGCAACACTGGCCATTTTGCCCCCTTATTTGGCCTCCATGCGCGTCCCGTCGTTAGCATTGGAGGTCACGTGATCTGCCAATCTAATAATTTAACTATGGTATATATGGTCAATATCGTATCTGCCTATTCAAACTTGCTAATTTAACGATTTGGTGGCATACAATGGGATGTTAAATTTATGTAATCGAATACCTTTGCATTTAGATTCTGTTTCATGAGCAAACTATTTTTTCCCGCAAAATCCCAAGATCAAAATTATTCTTAAAATCGACTTCTAGATATGCCCACAAGATGAATTTTCGGTAATATTTTGCATATAAAAGGTTCACAATATAACAAGTTCCATAAAACATAACTTATCCACCAATCACATCAAGAAGAATATAGGTTTGTTAAAGCTTGTGTGTTTCTAGCTAATCCCATCAAAACAGTAAATTTGTTATTATGTATTTTAACTTCTAAACGCGTTTTTTCCCCATAAAAGTAACATTTTCCTTACAGTGTACAATATACAACAACCGAATGAGGAATGTATGGGTGATTATCACAAAAGTGTATAATTCCAGTCTGTGATTTAGTGAAATATAAGTTTTTTTAAAAAAAAAAATTGCTAAAAAATACTTAAAATAGCGTGTTTAGAATAACATTCAGTCATGAATTTTAAACACAATTTTTTTTTACTACTGGTCCCTATGAAAATGTCAATTGTGGACAGTAGTGACAAAAAGTAACAAACAACTTTCTATATACTTTGTATAAGTTAGGCTTGGGAAAAGCACAACAGCATGTTTTGAATAATCAAAAAAAAAAATGTAATATGTGGTAAAAATCAAAAATCGACATAAATCATAATACAATAAATTTAAGTGAGGGATGCATAAAACATATTATATTTTAAAGCTTGTAATTTCTTTTTATGTCCATATTAATAACCAACTGCTGCTGTCAAGATTCGAGATGGCTTTATATGTATTATTATCATAGATATCATAGTTAAAGTATTAGGTTGGCAGATCACGTGACCTCCAATGCTAACGACGGGACGCGCATGGAGACCAGAATAAGAGGGCAAATGGGTCAGTGTTGCCGCCACATTAAGGAGAAAAATACTACGAAAAAATACCGTTTAATTCTAAAATTACAAAAAAATACCATAAAAATACTAAAAAGGCGTTTATGTTTTTTTTTAAAAGTCACTAAAAAGATTCCAAAATGTAGCTAGTATTTTTATGGTCTTTTTTTGTAATTTTAGAATTAAACGGTATTTTTTTCGTAGTATTTTTCTCATTAATGTGGTAGCAACACTGGCCCATTTGCCCTCTTATTCTGGTCTTCATGCGCGTCCCGTCGTTAGCATTGGAGGTCACGTGATCTGTCAATCTAATACTTTAACTATGATATCGATGATTATTATACATCTGTGAACGTATAAAAATTGTCGGGTTCAGATTACAAGAGGACAGTAGAGACCAAAAACTAGGGGACAAGGATTTTGACTCAGAATAAATATATAAAACTCTTTTTTTACAAGAATGATTGTTTATTTCATAAATTAAATTATAAATTTTATATTTAGTGGTAAAGTTAGTAAAACATTATAATGGCAATTACGTATGGTGTATTAGTGACTGTTTTTTTGCATGATATTTATTCTGATATATTTATATAATTTTTCAAGGTATTTTCAGAGAAATAGCTGTAAATATTACCTTAAGATAATTTCAAATACTCGAAATATCACTCCTGTCTGTTGTGACTCCACATCTTGCACTGATCTTATGGAACATGTGAACTTCAAGAACAAATTATTCACTTATGAGAAAATCAGCGATATGCTAAAAAAAACCCCTGTAAATAAGCTATATTTACTACACTGCTCAAAACAATTAGGGAGACAGCACGATTGCTGTTTATAAACCACCATTTTCACCCCAAAATGGATGTTATAATTGTGGAATCACATTCCAGCTTGCAAAGATTTTCTTTTCTTCACATATAGTTGATAGCTTCGCTCACTGTTATGTATCGTTAGATGGAAGAATCATGTCTTTTGAAGAATTAAATAATGTTTGTTTTAATTAAATGAAAATATTAAAAACATAATAAAATAAAATTAACTCTAAAATTTTTTTATGAAATAAATTGACCTTAAATTCTTCACGCTCGCATTATTAGATGTTTAAAACAAATATTAAAAATAAAGTTTTTAAAAAATTATTGTTATAATTTATTCAAAAGTTATTATTTCAATTTTTCCCCTTAAATTTTATTAAAAAAATTAGGATTTTTCTTCTGTTTCTCGCCATTTCATTCTGGATGCATAATGAATCTATTTCACAAATTTAAGATTTTTAGAATAAAAAATAAAAAGTTGAAACTGAAAGGCTTAACAAAAGTACGCAGAATGCTCCCCTAATTGTTTTTAGCAGTGTTATATTAGGATCTGTGAAATTTCATTATTGTAAATTATAACAATATTATGACAGGGGGTAAATCTTCTTTGACTTATTAATATAATATATAATTTTGACTTCTGGTTTACAAGAAAATCCGCAAACATAAATAAGCGAGCGCGTGTTTACCTTTTATTATAATTAAGAATATTTCTATTTCAACTGCACTCATATTACTAAGTTAGAAGATAGGGGTAAATAGCTTTTGTTCAAATACCGTTTATCTAGAAAGTTTCTTAGAAACTTCAAATAGATTAACTGGAATAGTTATCTAATTTCTTAATAATTAATTACTTTTCAGCTATTGTTTATTGAGTAATATTGCTAATCTAGTGTTGTGGTAGAAAACAAACTGCAAAAGTATTAGGATTCAATATCACAAATGACATTATTTTTTAAATATCTTGTTGTGTTAGTTAGCTTATTTTGAACTTGAAGTAATGACTCAATGCATTTTTTAGACGGGTTTTTATATCAACAAAATATGTTCTTAAAACATACTTAAATAAAAATAACTAGTTATTTTACACTGTAAAAAATCAAACTTCTATGAATATATGGGGCAACTGTGGTGCAAGTCATTTTCAGAACAATTTCCAATTATTTTGAAAACTGCTTTCTCTAATATTCAGAATTTTTTTTAAACATTTCATAAGAATAATATTTTCCACTACACATCCAATTTATAAGTGACTAGAAGTAGGTGGGATTCGAACCTCCCCGCCTTCCTGAGAAGGTTCAATCTCGAGGCAGATGCCTTAACCACCAGGCCACGGAAGGGCAGAAACTGCGTCTTCTTTTCCAATTTCCCGGTCCTGTTGACAGAGATGGGGTGGAATAATTTACCCATGCGTCAAAGGAATTCAGCTTCTTAACCTTGAAATTAAATGAAACGTTCCCCAAGTGATCGAAAAATGTCATTGACATGAGGTATCTTATATTTTCAGAAACCTTTCAGTTAATGCAAAAAAGGTTTCAAATATTTTTTCAATGTAAGAAATGCAATATGTAGATATTTTTATAGATATCAATATAAAACATGTAGTCTACACATTTCAAATATTATATAGAGGTAAGATTAAAAATGTCCTGGCTTCCCTTTATTTTAGTATTTTTGTCTATGTGACAACTAGTAGTAAACACTGCCTTGGATTTTAAATTTATCAACTAGCCAAAAGGCGTGAGGTATAAATTGGGTCCAAACAAATTTCCATACATCTAAAGCTGCACTTTACCATTCAAATATTTAAAAACCTTCAAAATAAATTAAATATTTATATTTAAAATTAAAAAAAAATTGAGGTAACTAAAATGAAAAACTGTAACCTAAGATCTAAAGAAACCGTTTGGAAATTTATTATGCAAGAAAAGTTTTTAAACTTTAATTTAAAGGCAGGATGATTTAGGAATTTTTATATAGACTTAACATTGTGAAAGTTGCACAGTAAGCATTTGACTTTTCTAAAAAAATGTCTAAAGTTTTTATTTTGTGATAAAATTACTTCCAAAATAACATTCCGAAAACTTCCAAAACATATTACACTGATGTCACGAAATATAAAATATCGAACACCAACAAAATAAAACATCAATCTCATAACAAACGAGAAAAACTTCTTTTAATATCCGATGAAAACAAATCAGAACACCAAAATGTACAAGATATTTCAAAACTTTAACAAATCATCTCAAAATAAAATAAACTTCACCGCATGAAACCCCAATGGGCATTTATTTCGGCCAAAGTGACAAATCGAATGACATTTTTTTCCGAGAGAAGCGAAAAATTTTCTGTCGAAAGATTGTCGGAAATATTTCAAAGAGTATGTGGAGTCTTTAAAAGAAAAAGCTATTATTTTGCTCCATGGGAATCTTAAAAATCGTAACATTAGCTGAAAAAGCTTAATAAGATAGCTCAATAAAACCTTACGCATCAAATTGCAATTGTAACTTTTATTGGAAAACAACAAAGTAAATTTATTGAAATTGATGTAAATGGACGATACTATACACAGTAACAAAATGTTTATTTTACAGAAAAGTCTATATTTACAGAAAAATATACTGCTGTTTTTTCTAAACATTTTTTTCAGTAAAAATAAACATTTTTTTCAGTAAATATGTTTGAAGTAAAAACATGTTTTTTTTTCTATTTTAACTTCGTAAAGAGAAATAGACTGCAATCAAAGAACCATTTTAACTGTTTGTTGAAACTATGTGTGCCGAAAAAGCTGAGTTGGTACTGTTGCTAGTATTCCTGTCTGTCACTGGAGTGAGAGGGGATTCGATTTCCGTTCGGGGGAGGTAGAATTTTGAAGAATTTTTTACTTTACAATTTTGTGTTAAAAAAGTTGTTCTGTTAAAATTACAAATTCTCCGTATAGATTATTATATAGACTTACTTAGTTTATCGTAATATGTTATTTATCTAATTAACTGCGTTTACCTAATTAATATTTATAGTCAACTAGCAAATTTATACCCGTTCTTCGCACGGAATAAAAAAATATCAAATAGATTCCAAATATGTGTATCATATACCATGTTACAGGATCATAAACATATTATTGTTTCCGCTCGTTATAAATTATAAAATCCCATTTCATTGCCTTAAAATTCCAAAATGAAAAATACGCTATAAAATGCACTCATAAATGTCATCACAATTCCCTCATAAAACTTCCCAATACATAAAACCTTTTAGCTCATTTGGCGCGTTTTGGGAAACAATTTGGCGAGAAAATAGATATAGCTACCCACACCTATTATACAGCCCTAACACAAATACCTTCGAACAACCGACCAGCTTATAAATTATTTATAAAAGAAATTGCCTATTTGGCGAATTTTAGTTAATAATTTGTCGAGTTTGGCAACGTATTTGGCGAAAAAATAAAGACATAAAACACTAATAGCTCTAGTGCGATGGCTTTTATTAACCATCATAGTTCAGTAATAGCTTAAATATACATTTATTGCTTAAATATGCATACATGAAGTCAACAGAAAAATCAATGAAAAATAACCCAAAACCACATAAAATCCGGGAATGAAGACTGGCGGAATTACGTCACTTGAAACATGTCAATTATTTTTCAAATAATGATTTAGTTTCTGAAAGTAATGGCAAAAGAATAAAATAAACATTTTGAATTTTAAATGTTTTCGTTAAAAGTTTTATTTATTTTTTCAGCTGATGGCATAAGGAAAGAGAAAAAATGATCGGTTGTGAGCGAAAGTGGTGTATTTTTTTCAGAAAATTCGAATTTTCTCTAAAAATGGAACAAATATGAAAAAACTAAGCCTCAGGTGCACACGTTGGTATTAAAGGGAATCTATCTTAAAAATTTCGAATTTCTGAGGGCAGTATAAGTAGGTCTTTTACGATCCGAAGACAAACAGATACACAGACTCTTTATTTTATTATTATAGATAATGCTGTCACTTAGAAAAACTGTTTTAAAAAATTTATTATGACTTTGGAAAAAAAAATAATTCTGTTAATTATTGTAATATAAACTAGACTAAAATGTACTTTGAGGTTTTTATTGTAGCTTTGACAATTTATGTATTCTGTAGAAAGATGTAATTTGGTTTTCTTGATCCTTAGGTAAATAGTATTATATAATTTGAAAAGACAAATAGATTCACGAAAATAACGATTATAACAAAACAATTTTTTAAAAAAATCTAATTTCGAGAAAAATAAGAATTTCTAGGAAGGTAGCTATTACATTTGCTCGTCAAAAAAGTATTTTATCAACTGAAATATTTATTTAAAACTGTCATAGTTTTATAATTTAACTATTACAAAAATATAGCGAGAGAAATCGATACTATTTATTGTAATCTGAAATATTTTTTATAACTTTTATTTTAATTAAAAAATGACACAATGCCCTATTCAAAACCTAACTAATGAACAATAGTTAAAAGGTAACTTCAGGTGAACAATGAACAGATATTCTTTCCTTACAGTATCATTCATTCTCAGAATGATGATACTGTAAAAAAAAAAACTCTTGTACTCTTTAAAAAAAAACAAAAAGCTATTGTTTCTGTAAATCGAAACAAAATGGTATAGTTTCGTATTTTTTTTTACAAAATTACAACAATAACAATAAGAAAAAAAGGTCACCATTATTTTATATTTCTCTTGAAAAAGGTAATTATAGTTGGTCATATTGTGGCAAACACAAAAGAACAAAAACGATATCAACTTTTATTTAGGAAGAAAGCGTTGGCAGCGGAAGTTTTTGCAAACGATTCCTCGGGGGAGTGTCCCAAGAGGGTGGACTGAGGACAAAAATCGGCAACAAAATAAGTTATATTGTTCTTTTTTCTTTTTGGTTTGGACGGAGGAAGTGCCAAGGGGGCTGCAAAAAGAACAAGAGTGATAATTGACCAATAACGAACTTTCTCGGAGAAGTGGAAATATTGGAACAAAATACCGCGGGAAGAATTTTGATTTTGCCGTCAATTGTACTTTCAGCGAATTTTCAGTTGTAGAGAAATTTATTTGTATCGCAAAACCACAAAATAGCTATGCTGAAAAAAAGTTTTCCTCAAGAAAGAAACCGATTTCCAAACAAAAAAAAATTACCAAAATAAAATACTAAAAAATATATATAACAGATGAAGATTTAATAATTTAGCATATGCGCATCACATAAATTTTTTTCCAGCGGCCATGTTTCCGTGGTTGATTACTTGGGTTTTTAGTCAAAGTATAAATTTTAAATTTTATGTAATTTGAAAATATGATCTTAAAATCATTCCCAAGGGAAATAAGTACATTATGAATAAAAATTTCTTATCGATATAATTTTGAAATTTAAGATTATTGTAAAAAAGACTGATGCTTAAAATACGGCAAAAGAACGGTCTAACGATGGGCGAGTTAAAGTTCATAGCAAATTGATGATGATTAGTTGTGAATTAAAATTTATCTATGTCTGGCAAATTTTGAAATTAAAAATTTGAGGATATTCCGCGTTATATGAAAGTAAAACATCCTGTCAACTAATGTAAGGAGGCAAAAACCTTACACAGAAGAATGTACTAATTCTTTAATTTCATTCTAAAAATGAGAGATATTGAACGTTTAAAGACTTTTTATTATAAAGAAATCTTTTTAAAGTATCTAAAAAGAAAGGGATCGAAGCTGTGGACAAAATGCACACCACCTCACATGTTGAGATCTAATCAAGCATTGTCTCTACTTTCAATGGTAGTGGGAATAATGGACCAGGAAGTTTAAGTATTCTGCTAAGCTTGCAATTTCTCTCAGAAATATTTTAATCACGCGCCTTTGGATCGTGGGAATTATTTGGCGGATCGGGAAGACATCAGTAGGGTTGTTTCGCGTCGTGGGTGGCAACAGCTCGAACGTTTTGTTTTCATTTGTTGTCCGGAATTACTTCTGTTTTGGCAGTCGAAAATGAGTTTTCTAGGAATATTTTATTTATTAAATTTTTTTAAATGCCAACTTCTTTCTGTTTTTTTAGTTGTTCAAAACATTTGTAAAAGAAGGCTTGTATAGAAAGAAAAGTTTCTTTTTATCTATATCAGTCATTTTGAGAGTGAAACCGAAGCAACCAATGAAATCGCAGTATGAAGAAATTCGAAACATTTCTATTGAAAATTATTACATAAATAACTTAATATCATAAAATTAAAGATTTGTGCGATCTAGTACATAGATAGTTAAATTTTGTTATTGTACTTTGTTAAATTAAAAAAAAAATAATCGAAACCATTAATTTATTCGTTTCAATAAAAAAAGTACATTGTAGAATTTATTGATTGCTTTCTTAATAAATGCATAGCTACCGCATAATTGTAGTAAAAGTGTACTTGAATAAATAAAAATGTAACTTTATTAAATATAAGTAAAATTAAGAAGTGTTCTGTGTCCTCAACATACATTTCTAAATTTCATAACAAATTCACTATAATATAAATATGTCACGGATATAAATTAATCTGTACGGCAAAATTATGTGTTTCAATATTTTAACATTGCCGCATAAAGGAGAACTGCCATCATGTATCGATAGTCTAGTGGTAGGATGCTCACCTACCACGCGGGTGGCCTGGGTTCGATTCCCAACCAGTTCTTGTAATATAGGGAAATCTTAAACTAAAAATGTTACTTATTATTTGCCTGGAATCGGGATGATTCTAGAACTTTCTTTAATATTCCATTTCGATTATTCTAGAATATTCTATGTAACTATAAAACCTAGGTCCCACCACAGTTAGTGGGCATTCTGCATTCCGTTGTCTACTAAATAAATTAGATTGTTAGTTTAAACCGTGTATTTATTCTAATCTTCGCGACAATATTTATACCAATACAATAATTCATAGATTTTATTATTCATACTGTTTTATGCGTGTCCTTAACATTTACATAATTTGCATCCAGAAATAAAACTTGTCCGTATAAAAGGGATAAAGGCTTAAAATGATTAAAAGGTAACTTTCCGATGAACGAGAAACACCTGTTCTTGTAGTACAGTATTATTTATTCTCATAATAATTTATATTAGTGCTGTAAAAAAAATTAATAAAAAATTTATTTCAACTATTTAGTACGCGATATTATAGTTCGTAACTGCTGTCCTGATTATCTCCCAGGACATTGCAAGCAAGTGAAATGTTTCGGATTTGTAAAAAACTGCAGTAAAACACATTTGTAATAGATAATAAACAAGATTTAAAGATTAACTTATAATTTAATTACAAATAACAGTTTATCAGAAAAGGGTCAACATTGCAAGAAGGGGGGGGGGGGTAAACTGAGGAACTGAGGGTTGTATAAAGATGTACTGGTGACGAGTGGTTATGGTCAACAAGAGGTGACCTTGTTTGCCAGAGTTAGAGTTTATTCGCTACACATTTATGAACTAACAATAACAATAAGAATAAGAAAGATTATATAAAAAGTTTTTCGTCTGTGAGACCATTATATATGGTTTTGAAATTCATGTCCCTGTAATTCTTCTTCTTCGTTAACACTATAGCCTGTTACATAGCAAGGCCGTCTCTCCAAGACCCTCCATCTGACTCTGTCCCCCCAATGGCCCTCCATCGATTCAATCCCAACGCCTTGAGATCCCTTTTCACTACATCCAACCATCTAGTTGGGTGTCCTCTGTGGCGTAGTAGACTCGTTCGTGGTAGTGGAGTACAATATCTCTGTTGTGGCGTCACCAAAAATCAAGGATAGTTGACGGAATCACGCTTGTGAGATTAAGACATTGATCAGGAAGCAGCAAGGACGAGTTTTCCATTTACAAAAACACTTTATTCATGAGTTCAGAGCACACGTACACTTAAATCCAATTTGCAACATCGAGGCTAACAATACGAAGATGACAGTACTCTACCGAAAACCGGCTATGTTTGGGGAGCCGATACACTTCTCTCAATCCGTTAAAAGACTGATTGAGCCAGCCTTAAGATATAACTATATAAAAGAACATTAAAAAGCTTTCCCTAGCAAAGCTAACGTTAAAAACACTTCCAAGTTTAAAAAAAAAAACCCTTCAATTACCACTGGCGGATCTATTCGGCAAGTCACCAGCTCTGACTGTCAACCTCAACACCAAAAAAACGCCTCCCTATTTTTAGAGCGGAGTTGAGGATAAAAGCAGCAACAAGGCCACGAAATAAACCATTACACTGTTATCACAGCACAGTTACTGACCATTATACGATCACGGCCGAAAGGGGAAAAATTGGTAGGCAGTGTCAAAAGTATATGACATCCTCCTCTGCGCCGTTTCCCTTCCACCTTCGAGAAAGTGACTTTTTTTTAGTGGGGAAGCTGTCTTCGTATCGAAACACATGGCTCAGCCACCTAATGCGGGATGACTTTACCACCTTTAGAATGTCAGGATCACCATACTTTTTGTATATTTCGTGGTTGTAGGCGATTCTCCAAACATCGTCTTGTTTAACTGGTCCGAAAATCTTTCTGGGTATTTTTCTTTCAAAAATAGATAAAAGGATCCCTGTAATTACTGCTCCCAAATAGAATTGTGTTAATGAACAAGTAAAAAAGATCAGTAGAAAATAATTTAATATTCAATTATAAATTCATAAAATATGTGATTGTGAAGTTACTTTCGAGGCCCAGTGGCTTAGTGGTAGTGCTTCGTATTGCCACGCCACATGTCCGAGGATCGAATCCCGGATTGGGCGAGGTTGACCCATCCTTTCATCCCTTAAGTGGGTCGATAAAATGAGGACCAAGCATGCTTGGGAACTAAACACTGGAGGTTCCGCGTGAGGCTGATCACCTTACCGGGACATATGCCTAGCACTCCAGAGCCCTTGGTCACGAAAGCTGAAATGGGCACGGCAGGCCTTGGCCCACTAATGGGCTGTTGCGCCGAGGAGTTAAGTTTAGACGTTACTTTCTCTTGATGTGGAATTCAAGTGAGGGGACAGTAGTTACGAAATGAGAAAGAGCATGGCACACAAAATCTAAGGTTTTGGTATAATCGTCTTACTACTTTTTTAATTGGTAATTTGTTTTTCAACAGTTATCCTTTCAACAAGCCGCCCATCCCAACTGCTCCAGTGATGACCAGTTGTCGGCATTTCGCATGGATCCAAATGCCCATCCTAGCGGTTCTTATGTTCGTTATTTTTCAGACAACCAGCTCGACTAGTAACGGTAAGATCAGATGGCCGAAAATCGATTAGTTTATACATTGACAAATCCAATATTAATAAAATTCATCTAGCAATACATTATGTTATGTAGCAAAAATAAATGTTAATATTTAATACATAATGTGTTTTGTTCTTATATGATTAATTTAGTTATTTATGTGTTGATTCATAATTTTTGATGTGCTATAGTTATTTTAGATTTTTTAAATTTAAATGTTCATGGTCACATTTGAAGTTATTGTTTAATGTTTGTAACAGTTAATTTTCTAATGTGAATATACCTTAATAATGTTTAAATGTATATCGTAGCTGAATATGCACAAACTATTTTAATCAAATGTCTCTTTTAACATAAGTTATTCAATAGTTTTGAAAATATTTTAAAATATTTTTTTTATTCTACTATAGTATAACCAATTAAAATACAACCTAAAAAAGAAATGAAAGTTTAATAGTTATTTGTTTTGATCTTTTTTAGTTAGTAAAAAAGGCTAAATAATAAAGTGTACAAATATCTCAACTTAAATCTTATTTTTTTTCGCTTAATCACAATAAAGTTATTTTTAATATATTTAACTTATTATATCCATAATTAATCACAATTAAAAATTCACTAGCTGACAGGAAGTTAAGTAAGACACGCAAACTGTCATAAGGTCAATTAATCAAAAAGTTCGGATTTATTTTTTTAATGAAACTTGAAGCTGTAATCGCGACTTAATAGAGAAATATGATTGATTTCTGTTTATTATTAGTTAAATGTACGGTTTGATGTAATCACATTCCAATTAACACATTTAAGTTCAACATATTTTATGAATAAAGTACTGAAAAAATATCTCAAATATTATTCTCCATTGTGCTCCAATGATCAACCAATATATTAGACAAGTCGAATGTTAAGTTCTTATATATTTGCATTGAATGGTACCATCAAAAACTAATTTTATCAAAAATAAGTTAACTAGTCGAAAATCAGTCCTGCTAGGAAAACAGATGATTTCTTAAATGAAAAAGTGTCTGTCTCTTCGATAAGAAAGTATGAACGTCTCGTCGTCCATGTTCACGTCTCCCAACTTCATAACAAATGTTCACGAGCAACAAGAAACTAAAGAAAAATTCTCAACTAAACCAATAACTCAATAAGGTAAAACCATTAAGTATTAAAGATTCTTTAACAACGTATATTCTTAAATAACTTGCACTTACGTAGTAAAAATCAATTGATTGAATTATTTAAACTAAATTTGAGAGAACTAAAAAAACGAAAAAAAAAAAGACTGAAAAATAAATCAAGGAAATGTGATGCATATCGAATGGTCACTGACTCTTAAAACTGGGTTACAATTAAAAAAATGCATGTTTTATAATTAATTTTTTTTAAATATTTCTTTATAGCACATTATTTGTTGTTAAAAACTGCTTGCTATTTTCATTAAACATAATTGTTTGGTCTCGTTCGTTAAACATAATATATTGGGTTAATTATTTAATGTAAGGTTGTAAATGACCAAAGGAAATTCCACGAAACTTTTTTTTCTGAATCACAGAACAAAAAGATAAGACAAGCACAAAATAAAAAAAAAGAAGTTCCTAATCTTGGAAGCAAAACTTAATCCTTTTAATTAAATTTCATATGCATCAAATATTTACACAAATCTTCCGTTGAGCAAATAACTTCTCTGATTCGACGAAAACTTGTTATTAACCATTAGCTATTATCCTTTCAATTAAAAATTAATGTCACTCAGTCTACTCAAATAAAAATTTGATTCTAAGTTTAAAGGGAACCAACAGCTGAGACGAAAAAAAACCCCGTTTATTTTCTACATAAGTTCAATATCAAGATTGATAAAAGCTTAAGGAACTAATTCCCATTTTAGAATAACTTATTTAAAATATTTTAAATGTCAAAAGGTTGTTTTGAGTATAAAAAAAAACTTAATGTAATTTTCATACTTTTATTAAAACATTGGGTTAGTTACTTTTTGCTTTTAAATTTTTTTTCTTATTTTATAAAAGCTTTGAGCATAAATAAATGTTTAAATTTTACGTTAAAGCTACAGATTAAATAAGCATTTTATCTAAAAGGATATGTTTTTTTAAAAAAATAATAATTTACTATTACAAAAATTAAAAAATGTAACTCTATTACCATTTTTTCTACTAATAAGTATATATTCGCTACATTCTTTGAAACATGTGAAGTTGGTTAATGTTAACTAATAAATTCAAAAACTAGTAAAATTACATTTAAAAAACACTTTTTTTAGCAACATATATATTATAAAATATTATTAGTATTGGTTTGAAAAAAGATAAAGGTCAATATACATACTGATGTATTATTGTATTTTTTTTCATTTGTAATAAGTTACTATATATACTAGAATGCTAAAAAAAATTATTACAATTTACTTTCTTAATTTTGTAAAGGAATAATCATGATTGTCTAAATAGTCACAAAACACATTTTATTAGACAAAAATTTTGTATAAATAACTGAAATCATCGATCTTAGAAACTCACACATAACTACAATAATTTTAAATTTAAATTTCTTAAAAGATTTATTTTAATATCCAAACCATTTAGAATTTGCTCGAACCAAAGCTTCTTAAAAACAAAAATGCTTCTATTATCGAAGAACTAGATCATTGGCATTTCAAATATTGGTGATAATTCAATTATAATTTTTTTATCGTAGGGAATTTAAAGCGTCACGTTATTCTAAAAACATCCTTGGGGTTTCTTCTGCGCTAAATTTGAATGTTTATTGACGGCTGTGTCGTTTGGATTGACCCTAGAATTAGCATATTAACCATGTTATTGCGAAAAAAACGGTGGCAACAAGTCAGAATTTTTTGACGAGTGTACGATAAGATTTTTTTATAACAGACTTCAGGCGCAAATGTCTGAATTTTCTTCTTAAGTTGAGGTGGCGTCCTTAGGCTATAATTTAATAAATGAAAAGTATTCTGATTTTTGCAAACATTTCATGCGAAAACGTCAATAAAATATTCTTTAAATTATATCACAGTTTTCTTATGCAATGAGTTGAACTAATGCCAATGTGCCGATAAATTCGTCACTATAGATTATAGTTAAATGAATATAAAACACTGGACATAATTTAAATACATTATTTAAATGCATTCTATTGAGCTTTACTTAAAACATTAAGCACATTTTGAAACTTTAATACAATTCGATGGCATTTAATGAAAAGTTGGAAGGCGTATAATAAATGATTTACTTCTTCTTTAAAGGTTTAACACAAATATGGCTACAGACACTTTATCAATTATTTGTTTATCGCATTTGGAAATAATTGATTAATGATTAATGTTCTTAATAGAAAAGAGTAACTCTTCTATCAATGTTACGACACATTAGAATAGAAAAAAATTCAGCCAATTAGATAAAGGAAAACTGTATAACGTATAAACTTAAGAAAATTATTGTGCAAATAAAGTAGACTATGTTTTTACCTATCTAAACGTTTAAGATTTATGTGTTTACCGTTAAATGTACGCTAAAATAAATCTTCAGAAGGTAGGTTATAACAAAAACAATGAATAGCTGGATATTTTGAGGGTTTTCGTACACTCATTTGCATGAAAGAAAACGATAAAAAACAGAAAATATAAAAATGTTGATTTGACAAAAAATAAACCAAAATTTCAGTACAGATGCATCAACTATGTTTCATCATTATGCTTTAATTAATTTAGCTAAACAACATTATATATCTTGCAAAAAATAAGTAATTTGCAATTTTTATATCACGCAATTATCGTAACAATATGCAAGTTTAAGCTTAATAATCTTGAAACGCAGAAAGCAATTTTTGTCGCTGTTGATTAGCCGAATAAATGTAAAATTCGTATCTTATAAATCGCTTTAATGTGTTTATAAAACACTATAAAATTAATTACTATCTTACATTTAAAACAAATTGCTGCTTAACTTACCTTTTAACTTAACCGGTATTTGTACTAGGAGCATTCCTTATTTCTGGTTTAAAATCATCAAATATTTATTTCATATTTGTTCTAATAAATTGGAAAGAGTATATATGAAATAGTGAAATAGGGTAACAAATATATATGTCTTTCAATGCTAATATTGTTTTCGATATAACTAAGTAATTCAAAAAGATTTCTGGAAAACTTATAATATATTTCTTCTTAAAATAATCATATTGATTCATGAATCGTTATCATAAGGTTCAAATAATAACTTTGAAGTCTGAAGGAGAAATAGAAAATGTAATTTTATCTACAGAATACAGATCTTAAATTCAAAAGGTGAAATTCTTGACTGTTTACATTGAATCAGTAGAGAAAACGTTAAAATTCCGAAGTATTGAAATAAAAACTTTTTTTTTCAAGTTCCATCGTTACTACTTAAGAAAAATCAATACCATCCTATCTCTCTATGGTGTAATGAAAGCCAAAAGTCTTCTTGAAACTATTTTTTTACATAACTAGATCTGTGTGACTATTTGTAGAAAAAAAGATATTGGATTGAAGAATCAGGTTCATTTTATACTATAAAAGTAACATTTCAATGAATATTTTTCTTAAAATAGAAATTTAGGGAGAAATCTGATATGGGGAAACGTTGAAACTGCGGCAATTTGCATGAATATCTTCCTTGGTTTGCTTATGGTAGTTTTATAATTCACCATATTTGGCTATTTTAAAGTAGAACTTATAATGATTTAAATTAAAGATTCTTTAAAAAATGAATAACAGATTAATATTTGGACACAAGATTTTTTAAAAAAATTTATGGTGAATATTTATTTTAAAATGGACTGTATTTATTCAGCTATAATATACTAAATAGGAAATTTATGATATGTATTTTTAATACACTGTTAAAAATGCGCTTGGTTTCACCATGATATTGGTTCCTAGTAGCTGCAACGGCTGTGTGGTTTCACCTTATTTTTCAGTGTTTGGTTGAACCATTTTTCTGGATTTGGAAACAAAAACCTGAGAAATGGTTCAACCGAATACCAAAAATATGGTTTAACGTTTTACCACACAGCCGTTGCAGCTACTAGAAACCATATTTTTGGTGAAACACAGTGTCTAATTTTTAACAGTGTACAGTTCATTTAGGTATTATATTATTGATGGAATATCTTCTATGTAATATCTGAAGCGTAGGGATGGATTTTAGGTACCATTGTTTTTATGGAAAAAATTCAAACTAAAGACAATTTAGGTAAAGTTTAAATTTATTGCTTTTGAGTCACACATTAAAAAAATAAAATCATTAATTTTTAGAAAATTTTAAGAGGCATTCACCATCAGCGCATATTATACTACGTATGATTATTTGTCGAAAAACTTATCGGTCTTGCATTTATAGCAAAGTAAAGGAGGGGAGAAAAACTATACGCGTATTTTTTGATAATTTCGGAGCCAATTAAAAATACAAGATATCAAGCTTTAGTTGAAAGTTTATTGAAAGTTAAAATATTTGAACCAATTTCAACAAGTGGTATTATAGAGCTCTGTGTAGTTTAGTTTAGTTTGAATTATATATCGTCGCACTAGAGATACACGAGGGCTATTGGCGACGGGCGTCATATTTTAGAACCACAGTCAAATGAGGAGCCGACACCTGAGTTGGCACCCAACACAACCGTTAAGGGTGACATCGTACGCAGCGTTGGGACTTTGGAGCGTATTTTAACGTGCACTCCCTCTACACGGGGTATTATTCGTCATACATTTTTGGGTGCACGGGCCGTTTAGAGGTCGGCAGTTATTTTGGCGATGCCCGGACCCGAACCTGGGACCTTTCGCATGCTAGGCGAGCGCCTAACCGACTGGGCTCTCCTGCCCCACAGAGCTCTGTAAGTCAGCTACATTTATCATATAGAAATCAGTTTGTAAAACTATTCAATACAGACAGAGTAATGCGGCTTAGAACATTATTTTTCCATCATTAGATCAACACAGAGGCACTTTGGTTTGGAAACCCGCGATCATTAATCCCCCTGAAGAGCACATTTTCAATGGTGCCATCCAGTGTTAGAAATCGGATGCAAATATTTAGAAGCAATTTGTGCTACTAAATAAAAAAAAATGTTGGAGCAAATGCACATTTTCTGGAAGCATATTTGGAAAAATATGGAAAAAATGCTAGTTTCATGAAATTTATGCGAAAACTCTTTTAATTGTCGTAGTTGGGCACCCATAAAACCATCGGAGTTTTGCAATTTCAGCTGAGCTGATGCTCCTAAATTTTTGAAAGCACAATTAACGATCGCAGGAATTTTTAGATTTTACGATCGTCGGAGTATCGCATTTTATGTATCGCCGGAGTTTTCCTACATTATAAGATGATTTCGGGCAAGATCTTTAGAAACCACTTTTAAAAGTTGATAGTTACATTTAAGAAAATTACTGGAGACTAAATTAATTTTGAAGTAGGACACATTTAGAATTTGGTCGCATTTTGCTACTAGCGACAGTGAATTTTGAACCCTGAGCCATTTCGTCCGAAAAATTCCGTCCCACACAGAAATTATCTTAGAGATATTCCACATGTCCCTTGACCCTATTCTATATTTCAGACTACATCCTGGATACGATCCGGGACCGTCCATCCACTCTCCCGGAAAGCAGTCTACGTCATATCGCGCATCTGGTTTCGATAGGAACCGGATTCCGGGGGTTGAGTGTCCCCCCGCCCCTCAACCTCCGGTTCAGAGAAAAATCCCTCAAGAGGGCCCGGTTGTCCAGACCCAGACCCAGGAAGTACGAATACGTGATCGGGTCAGAGTTCTTGGGCAAGAGATCCGATCCCGAAGAAGGGAAACGAATGGGATCGGAGTTCTTGGGAAAGAGATCCTATCTTGACGAGAATAAAAGAATGGGATCGGAGTTCCTCGGGAAACGAATGGGATCCGAGTTTTTAGGCAAAACATCGGTGGATACTGCAAGCCAGAAGAAGATGGGATCGGAGTTCCTGGGAAAGAGGTCATCGTATCCAGACATTGACAAAAGAATGGGATCTGAGTTTCTAGGGAAGAGATATGATCCAGATGAAGCGAAGAAAATAGGATCGGAGTTTCTAGGGAAGAGGATAGGATCAGAGTTCATCGGGAAACGAATGGGATCTGAATTCTTAGGAAAGCGATCTGATCCAGAAGAAGAAAAAAGAATGGGATCTGAATTCTTAGGGAAGAGGATAGGTTCTGAATTCATCGGAAAGCGAATGGGATCGGAGTTTTTGGGGAAAAGATCCGAAACAAATGATGATGATGACGAATATGACGAAGGATCGTCTGAAGAAAAGCGGATGGGATCTGAATTTCTCGGTAGGAAGCGGAGACAGACAGAAGTGCAGACAAGTTCAGCAGAGGCGTAGGGGGTGAGGTTATTGGATGTGCCATGCCGAGTGTCTTTCTTCTGCTACCTCTGAATGTTGCCATGCTATGTAATTCATGGATGTTGAAATGCGAGTGTATCTATAGAATGTATGTGTATGTATGGAATGCATATGTATGTGAAACTTTTGGAGTGCTTAAATTAAAAAAAATTTACAAGAAAATTTTAATTATAAAATTTCTAATCGTATTCTTCCAAGAAAAACTTTTTAACAACGGATTTTATAAAAATTTTACCATCGATAAGGTATAAATTTTTTTATTAAGTTATTTAATTAATTAAAAGTATTTTTATATGTTTAAAATTAATTTTCATGGAAACAAGAAAGTATGTTTTTTTTTACTAAATGAGCAAATCATACAAAAAGTTTTGATACTTTTATTTAGATTCGAGGGCATTGTTTGCTTTTAAATATCAGGCTTTATGTGTCTAATTACTTTAATTTAATTTTTAATTAAAATTGAAAACATAACGAGTTTAAGTCGAATAACAATCTGATTTGTAAACATTTTATTCTTCACCAGCGCAAATATTTATCACTTTAAATCTTTGGGAAGGTAAAATTCAATTTCAGATTTGCAACACCAACACATAATTGTAGTCGATGTTTTATGTTTATGACTGTAATTGCATGAGTGTCTGCTCGAAAACTTCTAGCATGTGATGTCATTTCTGATTTATAATACTTAAAGTGCATGGTCATAACAATAAATACGAAATCGGAATACTGTAACAATAGAAGAATGCAAAGAGAAAAACAAATGCATGTGAAAAACTAAATATGTTTATTCTTAGCTTACGACTTTAAAATAAAGTATAATTTTTGTATAGCAAACATTCAACTTACAAATATGGAAAACTTAAAAATTAATTATTATTATTATTAAAATGCTGAATAGAAACCCCCCATTTTTTCGCAGCTGTACATTAGATGAAGTTATTGTTTTCAGAATTTTGATCACTTTTAATTTTTAAACAAATAGTAGCACTTTTTATTTTGAACCAAAATGTTTGAAGTAGTAGTCTCCCTTATTACAACATTTACAAAATAAATAATATTTCGTACATTTTTATTTATATTTCCCGTAGAACCTTTACTCTAGTAAAATAGTTCCAGAATAATTACTTATCAGAAACCTACTAAAAAACTGTGTTTTTAAAATTAATATTGAAACTTAAATGAGCATGATATTTATGCACGTATGTGTTAATAAAAATACATATTTAATTAAAAAGTTTATTGGTAAAGTTGCTTATCTGAATTGAAAGAATTTTTTTGAAGCACCAAAAGAAGAATGTATGAAATATTGATTGACTCATGTTTACAGAAAGTATCCAAAAATAGTTTTCTATAAAATATAAGTTACAGTAAAAAACTGAACATCGAAAAGACATTTGTGTATTGTTTTATTTATTTAATGTGATCAATTGGAAAAATGAAAGAAATTACATTAAGAAAATAAAGATTTTAAGTATTTAAAAAATATTCAGGAAGATTTTAAAATATTAATCAAAACTTAATTTTGGATCTTTCTTTTTGTGTGATTGCATAATTGTTTCATGCGTTGTTAAAAAAGTTACAAGCATCTTGGAAATGAAATTGTTTATCAAAACGAATGTTTAATTGTTCGTTGTTAATATAATACTTGATGTTTGAACATAAGCATTTTGGCATGTTTGTTGTCGTCAACATTTGTATTTTGTATTAATAACATTGCAATTTCATATTATCAATTAATAAATGCTATTTATGTATTTACTAACTAAGAATTTAACTAAGTGTCTATTAATCATAACTGCATGATTTGAAATGTTTATCTTTTTTAAAAAAACATTATTTCTAGGTCTTTGGAATCAAGTATTATGCTGTCTAATCTGAAATTTATTGCAGGGTAATTTACTGGAAGTTAAAAGAACGCACCTCAAATTTGATTCTATAAAATGCGTATAAATATCAGAAACGCAGGATATCAGTACCTGCAACTACAACGGACAAAAAAAATCAACGTATACAGTCTAAAAGATAATAAAAAAAACATTTCGATTCGTAAAATGTCGTATATTTTTTTTATCTTCTCTAATTATTTTTAACGGAGGCTATCGTTTTAAATTCCTTTTAAAAAAATAATTAAAACAACCAATAAACAAGTAATAAATATAGAAGAAATGAAAATGCATGATCATGGGCATGGTATTTTGGTGTGATGTTACGGTGTTTTGCGATGTCTACATGTGCTGGATTGAAATAAAGAAATGCATGGCTTCGATGGGCTGCATGAATTGATATTCCAAAGCATCTTGGCTCTAAATATTTATAATAAAAGTTTTAAGTTAAAAGTAAATTTATTCGAATGGCAAAATTGGACGCTGAAAAAAGGTATTCAAATTCTTAATTTCAGATTAATTGTCAATCGAGATATTTTTTAAGTTTTAACTTATGTAACTTAAAGTTCAATAGTAATTACTTTTTGAAACTTATGTTTAGTAATGATGTAAACTTTGACTTTACACAAAAAAATATTAAACGATTTAATTTTATAATAGATAATAATCAATAAGAATGGAATTTATATCTTATTCTCATCCTACTACTAATGTCAATATCTTTGTGTTATTTAAATTAAACTTAAATTAAGCTCAACTATGCATTTATTAAACATCATCTATCAATGTAACAATCACAAACTCTCGATTCACACCATTCATAATAATTTCATAGATAACCTTCAGATACAATTCATCTACATAATGTGAACCATAAACTTGTTTTAATGGTGTAATTAATTAATAATATTTACACAGTTATCTTCAAAAATCTTTAATTGTAAATATTTGATTCAAATAGCAAACTTTTGAAATGCTTCAATGAATTAGTTATAAGACAATTATAACTAATCCATTGAAGGCTGTAGTCAATCTCTTTTGAGAAACGATAATGATGGAGTACGAAACTCTACAATTTTTGTTTTAAAAGTTTTGATTCGGAAACAAGGTATTAAATTTCTTTGTGAATTTACGTAACGAATGTTTTCTTTTCAATTTTTCTTAAACTTAATTTTGAAAACTTGAATCATTTTTTTCAAAGTATTCTGTCACTACCTTGCAATAAAAAAGTTAATTATCAAAGATACGAATTAACCAAATTACCGTTAGTGAACTCATAAAAATGTATTTTTAATGAAATTTAATATCCCATTAAGACTTTGAATGCCTTTTGTTGCATAAAAACCGACTTTTTTTTGCGCTTTCATTTAAATTGATAAAATGATTTAAGAACACCATTTCATCCATATCTTATTAAAGTAAATTCACACAAAAAATGATAAATAACTGAAATTTAAATAAACCCACAACAAACATTTGTAATAAATTCGAAAAAAATTGGGAATGCAGTTCAAAAAATAATCAAATTTGAATCTGAGTGAATCAAACATTTCAAGAAATCGTGTTTACTCACAAAAAGCCACAGAATAATTCAGTTTCACATGAATTTCATTTATTTAAACATTCTAACCAACGAACTGTATCAAAAATATTTTATTTAGGACAGATATAGCATATTAAATAAGTGAGCACGAAATTCACTCCATTAAATGTATGCAAATACAAAGAAATATATGCATTTTAAATACTGGATATGTGAGACGGTAGAGAAGGTAAATGCATGAATGAGTTATTCTGAGACGTTTGCGTGTTAATACCGAGGTACTGAATTATTTATTTCGTGTCATACATGCAAGATATATTTGAAATGTTAAACTTTATATAATTTTTTTTATCAAACTTAACGGACAATCGAAGAGCTTAGTGTAAGAATGTGCTAAGTGACATTTTCGAGAAAAAAGATTTTTGTGTCAATTTATATAGTATTCTCTTCTTTAAAGATAACAAGATGACCCCTTTTCTCAAACTTTAAGTTAAGTATATTTTTTTACCGTTTTTAAATGTCATTTTTAACGTATCTTAGTGCAAACAAAAAAACTTCGAAGCTCATTTTCTCATTTACCTTTTTGTCACTTAACACGTTCTTCCACTAAGCTCCTCAATCTTTTTATACACTGTTAAAAATTTGGTGCTAGGTTTCACCATGATATTGGTTGGTTTCACCATGATATTGGTTCCTAGTAACTGCAACGGCTGAGTGGTGAAATGTTTCACCTTTTTTTTCGGTGTTTGGTTGAACCATTTTTCTGGATTTGGAAACAAAAACCTGAGAAATGGTTCAACCGAATACCAAAAATATGGTGGAACGTTTCACCATTCCGCCGTTGCAGCTACTAGGAACCAATATCATGGTGAAACCAAGCACAAAATTTTTAACAGTGTATTCATTGATGAATTAAAATAAGCAGTTATTATTTTTTTAGTTGTTAATGTTTAAAAGCTACACAGTACTATTTAAAAGAAATAAACACTCCATTAGTTCTTTTTAAAAATTTAAAATTAATTAAAATTTATTTTAAAAAAGTTTAAATGCAATATCTAGAATTCTTAAAAATGCAAGTTCCTTTTCTTTATCCAGTGAAAAATATATATCAGTTAAAATGTGTTTTTCTTTGTGAAATATAAAAAACAATTTTAGTAAACTTAAGTAACTCGGTATTTAAATAATTTTTCTTGCGTTTACAAAAATAATAAAATTCATAAATATTAAGCAAAGCTTAGTTTAAAAGAAAACAAATTACAGGTAGTTTAGTTAAATATTTTTTTAAATAAATTAAATATTGCTAATTTTTTCTCAGAAAGCACACAAATATTGTAATATGATATTGAAAAAAATAAACAAAAAAATAAACAAAAATAATATATAATTGCATCAGGGTATTAGTGAAAATAGAAAACAGCTTTACGCATTAAAAATAGTATCAATTTTAGCAAGTAAAAGGCTTCGAAAATAAACTATAATAGGTGTTATATAATGAAGCCCCTAGTGTAAAGAATGCAAATTCCTTATAATATCATAAAAATTAAGAGTTTTTTTTTAAAAAACTGAACTACGTTAATGAGAAATGGATGAAATATATTACGAAAAAATCCATAAAAATAGTCCAATTTTGCCAGTTAATTTATATATTCAGTGCCAAATGTTTTCGGAATGTTTTCAAATTTATTTTCAAAGAAAAATTCATGCTTATTGTGAATTTAATTCTCTATAGAGTGAAGTTGTAGCACTGCAAATGCGGACGAAGTATTTTTCAGTTCTTAGATGTCATCACAGGTAAGAATGAAGGCGACGTATGTACGGTCATTTTAAGGAAACAATATATATATATAATATATTATAATTATATATATATATATATATATATATATATATATATATATATATATTATATAATAAAATTATAAGAATAATCGTTTTGAAAAATGTGCTTGCTTACCTAATTAATATACAATTAAAAAAAATAGTATTTCTTCATTGAATTTGTTATAGAAATATATAATTAGGCTACAGAGATAAGCATCAAATCAGTGCTTTCAGAGAAAATATTTAGATGTGAAATTTTATTGTTTTGAAATATATAATTTACTTTATTGCACCATTGCGATAGTTTATTTCAATGAAACATTTAATAATATTTATATTTAACTTTTTATTTATTAGGCAAACTATTTTAATTGTAATAAAAAATTAAAAAAAAATAACGAATTAATTTATTACTATTTTATTTTTTAAAAAAACTGATAATTTTTTTAGATATTCATTATTTTAATATTTTTAAGTACTAAAGCTATAAGAATAAACAATTTCTAGCATCACTATACATAATTTAAATACAAATAGACACAAGGTAACTTTTAAAATTAAACTATTTTTACTATAACTTCTGACCCTCATTTAATTACAAAATAAAAGTTAATTTTTATAATGATTTAGTTAAAAGAATAACTTCTTTGATATTCCTTTAAAAATGAAAGACAGTGGAAGAATCTTATTTTTTTTTACTTAATTCTTCATATATACTGAAAACTTTTGATTATAAAAGCTTTTTTTTTATATTTTCCCGTTTTTTGTATAATTAAAAACCATTTTAATCATTGTAATATTTAAACGGACAAGTGTTTTTTTATGTTTTAAGTTACGCTTTGATACAACGTCAATTATTTCAGTGAATATAAATTTTTTCAAACTTTTTTTATTCAGACAGTCACTTTTAATTATGAGATAACATTGATTTTTATAATAAATTTTAACATTTAATCTCTTAATTAATTTAATCTGTTTGGAAAAATATGCTTTAAAATTACACAAATGTTTGTTTTTACAAACATATTTTGTTGCTGATTTAATTTAAATTCTGTTTTAAAAAAAAAAGACTACCTACACAAAATATTAAAAAATTGTTTTCATTTTCGTCACAGCGAACATATACATTTCAAAACTTCAAATAAAAATAAAAGAGACAACTCAAAACAACTCGTGTTTATCTTTAAAAACAAGTTTGGTAATAGTTCAAACAGAATTTAAAAGTCGGAAAAACTAAGCTTCTCTCATTTTTTTTACATGGAAATTTTTTCATTCGTTTACAATGATAAGCTCACGTATAAAATATGTTAAATGTTTTAACAAAGTATATAGATGCTATAATTTCTCTCGTCTATTTTATAAATGCCAAAATTATTTTTCAAAAATAACACATTTTGAAATGAGTTACTTTCTCTCTACATATATTAAATTTAATGCATTTTATTTAGCATCAGTATCACGATTTATGTAAATTTATGCAGCTTGTTTGCAAATTTATTTAAACAAATCACAGTACTATAATCTCTTATAATTTTTTTTTCGTCATTAACTTTTGTACCTGATTTTTCAAACTATAAAATATATATTAAAATTTCTAAATAACCATTGACTGGATGCAGCAAATAAAAACCCTTAGACCTAAATCATGTGATCTCATAATTTAAAGAGCTATTAAGATAAAAGGAAATCAAATAGGGGGCTGAAGCTGCATATAATAGTGTAACAATTAGGTATAAATAATAAATATATATAAAAAAAATGAATGGAGGAATAGTGGATTTTACACTTTTTCCCGGAGCATGCACAATAATCACCATTAAAAGGACAGTTAATGCTTTTCATTTGAGATGAACACAAAAGTACAAAAAAAATCAACCAATTGCCGACAGATCACAATTGGACGAGAGGATTATAAGCGTCATGGGTGGTGAAAAGAAGCGTTCGATAAAACTACGAGCTCTTATTACTTTACTATAATCAGTATTCTATAGTCCATATTCAGTGATTTTACGCCACCTTCAAAATTGGCCAACTAATGTGACGTCACATCGATCAGCATCGGGCATTCTATTATTGTGCTTACGAATATAACAAAAGCTTAGAAACCACTTTCTTCCCCTTCCTCTTTGTGTTGGTTTGTTGGTTGACATATATTTTCAGGCTTGTGTGCTTGGTCCCAAAGACCCGCTTATAAACCATTGTCAAGAAGAACGGACACGACATACACACACATACAAGACAGATGCTGCCATCTATCGCCACCTCTACAATTTAGACATGTCCCTGAAGGGGAGTGAAATAGTCTCCATGGACCTGTACCCGTGGGAAACTGCGCAATGACCGCCCACAGGACTTTCGGACCCAACAGATTTAACGAGCACGTACTCCGCATATACTCGACAAACACAAACATACATGCCTTACCGGAATTCGAACCCGAACCCAGAGGCTCCAAAGGCTAGCTCCCTAACCGTTGCGCCGCCGGGTCGGCCTATAATCAGTATCCCATAGTCCATATTCAGTGATTTTACGCTACCCCTACCTTAGTCCACGTTCTTCAAAATTGGCTCACCGATGTGACGTCACACTGATCAGCATCGGGCATTCTATTATAGTGCTTACGAATATAACAGAAGCTTAGAAACCACTTTCTTCCCCTTCCTCCTTGTGTGGTTTTAAAGGAAACAGCGTGAACGTCGCTGCTCTAAACCTGCTTTGTTTGAGGCTATGCTGTCAGCGTGATGGCACATGGGATCGCCGGGCACGCGATCGACATGCGAATTCGTCAATTTAGGTGTATTTATTTCACCATTCTAGCGATAACCGTTCCAACCTGGACATTACTTTCCAATTGCGCTGTTTATAAGATTACCAGCTTGGCCTATTTATCTCCCCAAGAAACCATGAGGAGAGAAATTTTTAGAAACAGAGTAAAAAGTCTAGCAAAAAAAAAATCTCAATATGTAGGACCCCCCAGAAACTTGTTTTTGTCTAGGCGGATTAAGGGGGAGACGTCCCTTTCCCCTTTCCCAGATCAAATGCACTGGCCTGCTTTGTCTTGCATTTTCTGCAAGCCATGCTCAAGGTTGTAATGTGTATCATGTTAAATGTTATACGTGGATGTTATTTGGCCTTTGTTTGGCCTGTAACGGCGCATACGATCGAACCACACTCGTCAACATGCTATTATCAGCGAAGGGGATCTTTATGCCAAGCTTGGCATAGTTGGCGGATTTCGATCTCGTGTACGGCGATCACTTGAGCCCCAACCGCTGTCAGGTTCACCCCAACTGCTTTCCAAACCAAAGTAGTGTGTGGGGAGAAACGAAAAGAGTATGACGTCGTTTCCTGGAAAACCACACGAGGGTGTAAGGGAAGAACATTCTTTCGATGCTTGCGTTATAATCGTAAGAACTATAACACTGGACAACAAAATTTCAAACATTTTCTCTGACTGAGATTAAAATACCCAATTCGGGATGATTTCAACGTGCTAAACACGAATATCACCTTTAAAAAAATGCTTGTTAGCTCTAGTTTTGAGGTTACGGTCGTTTTTTTCATTACATAGGATACGGCAAAATGAATGAGTTAGCATCTCCTCCTACCTCCATGTTTATAATATCAAATCTAGGTGGTATTGCCTACGTGGTATAATCTAGGTGGTATTGCCTTGGACTAGCTCATCACAAATATCCCTTTCAGATGCGGAAGATGCATTCTCTTCAGACTGGACCCGGGACAAGCCGGACCAGCGGATCTCCGAATTCATGGGTGGACCGGGCAAACGATTCTCCGAATTTTTAGGCGGACCCGGCAAGCGAGTCTCCGAATTTCTCGGTGGTCCAGGAAAGAGACTATCCGAATTCCTTGGTGGACCTGGAAAAAGATACTCAGAATTCCTTGGTGGACCCGGCAAAAAAAGGATGTCTGAATTCCTCGGTGGTCCCGGGAAGAAGAGGTCCAGCTACTACGATCTCCAAGAGGAAAGTTCGGATAAGAGATAATCCGGTTATCCGTGGACTCGTTTATCCGATTGTGGTCCGGCGTGTAAAGTAGACTTCCTCGTTAGAGACGTAGAGAATGAAAGAATACAGCTTCCGGATTCTTTGAGGACATTTATTAAATTTTCTTCCACTTTGTCTATTTTTCCTTCATATACTCTCTTTAATGTTTTTTGAGGTTTACGAAAATACTTGGTGTGCCAAACTTTGTTTTAATGTCTTGTGAATGTGAAATGGAAAAATATATATCGATGTGTACTTCGAAAATGAATATGAAAAAGAAATTATTTGTAACGCAGGGTAATATATTGTACATTATTCTACGTGTTACATAAAAAAGTATATAAGAACCTAATAAAATTTTCTTCCTAAAATGTATAAGATATTTTATTGTCGTACTTGTCTCATTATGGCTCTCATGTACATCTACTTGTCAAGAGTACACAGTTCAAAATTTTGGTGCAAGATTGCACTGGAATAATGTAACTCTCTATAGCTGATACCACAATTTGGAGCGTGATTTAACACTTTTGCAGTCTATAAAAGTTATGGTTTTACCACAAAATTAGTAAATTCACGCTCCAAATGGTGGGGACAGCTAGAAAGTAACAAGATTCTTGTGCAATCTTGTGCCAAACTTTTTAACATTGCACCACATATACAAACAATTCAAAAGTACCGTCTAGAACAGGTAAAAAAAAAGCAAAAACCTAAACCTTAACAAAAGTAATATACGTTTTAAAAAAATGTGTAAATTTATTTTTCAATTAATAAAAAATGACTTCAAAATCAAAATTTAAAATTGAGTTTACATAATTCTCATAAAATGATCCACACAAGAAAGAGCAATACTGGCCGAAGTTGTTTAAAACAAAATTTGGATATTA
Organism: Oedothorax gibbosus; assembly: GCA_019343175.1. Lineage (NCBI taxonomy): Eukaryota > Metazoa > Arthropoda > Arachnida > Araneae > Linyphiidae > Oedothorax > Oedothorax gibbosus. Next base: position 10,353,256 of record CM033279.1, read on the forward strand.
ATGTATATGTATAAGCTAATATACATAATTAACAGGCATTACATTTTTAACGTGTCTAAAGTAGCGGATAGCTAAATATGATGCTTTTCATTTAAATCTGATTTTAATAAATTACAAATTCAGTTCAAGCTTATTTGCTGCTGCAAAGTCATAAATTATCGAGTACATTTTTAGAGATGCAATTGTCGTTTAAATTTTGTATTAATTTTAGGAAACTCGGTAAATCTTCGAAACCACTGAAGTAACAATTTATGTAACTTGATATCATAAATTTAATAACATTTTTAGTGTTATCCATTTTATGTTTTTAGATAATAATCGGACAAAAAGTTTAAAATCTAAGTCTCTAATGTCGTAACTTATACATCAGACAAAAAAAATCGAAAGATTGATAGTAAGATCAAGAGGTGAAAAAAAGACGCGTAGAAACAAACAGATGAAAAGACTGGTGAAACGATATCAATACTTTCATTGCTACTTTTTAATTCTTAAAAAAAGTCGAAAATATGAGCGTAACATCTACACTGTTAAAAATTAGGCACTTTGTTTGGCCAAAAATATGGTTCCTAGTAGTTGCAACGGCTGTGTGGTGAAACGTTAAACCATATTTTTGGTATTCGGTTGAACCATTTCTCAGGTTTTTGTTTCCAAATCCAGAAAAATGGTTCAACCAAACACCGAAAAAAAGGTGAAACATTTCACCACACAGCCGTTGCAGCTACTAGGAACCAATATCATGGCGAAACCAAGCACACATTTTTTAACAGTGTAAAGTTTCAAGAAAGGTACGCTCAACCAGACGAAAATATCCAAAATGCCAATACTTTCATTGCCATTTCTAATTTCTTTCAGATTAAAATAGTAAAGTAGGCTCAAAAATGACCGATTTACGTATTTCTTTAAAATATTAAAACCAAAAAAAAAAACCAAAATAAAACCATTATTCCGAACCGTAAACCGAAATGCAAAAAAAATTCCCATAACGGATCAATACTTATATTGATTTAAAGAAAGAAATCTTTCTTACTCATACAAAAGTACTAACCAACTAAAAATTCAGGTAAAACCATTTATAAATTTGGTTACTTGCACAACAGTTTCTAAGTAACCTAGTTTTAGCTTTCACACAGGAAATTTAATGCTTTTATAAAGGCTGTGTCCCTGTCTGTCTGTCCGTCCGTCCATCGGTAGTCATCCACTTTCGTACCCGAAACTATAAATGCTACAGACAAGTGTGATGCATAAAAATGTCAGTGCATCGAAACTAGAAGACATTGAAAATCCAAGAAAAACATTCGAAATACTTCAATTATTATAAAAGAATCATATCACCATTGCCAAGAAACACGTGTTTCCATCGCCTAACTCAGAATCTCAGTTATTAGTTATTAATCGAAAAGCCAGAGACCCAGATAATCTTGAATTTCGTATTTGTCTTATTTGAGACCTTTTATGGAAAAGTTTATTATCAGGCATTAACAGCGAAGAAAACTTAATTCAAATGAATGAACATTTCAATAAAGGTTTTTGCACGGGCTTAAAAATTCGAATAGATAGCACATTCTTTCACAATTATGTCAACGATGACATCATTTATGATAACTTATGTCAACTATAATACCATTAATGATAACGTATAGCATAATTAAAGCATTTAAGGGAATAGTTTAATGCTGAGTATAAAAATACATTTTATAAGATTTTAAATGTAAGTTTCAACACATTCAAAGCAATTTATTTTTTTGGAAATAATTTTTTGTTCTTTACATCCAGATATTTATAAGCAATATGACCTTAAGAAAAGAATTGTAAATTTTATACGCTGTTATGAACACATAGTACGATCTGTATGGTTCTGATAAATTAATTTGTAATGATAAAAAAATTAAAGCACGAGAAAAAAATAATTTTAAAACATTTTAAGAATGACTGTCAGTCCCATAGAGCTAATGCATTAGTTTTGTAATCACAACTTCCGCAGAAGTATTGCTTTGCCATGTTAGCCCATTTTGCCCAGGTACGGAAATTAACATAACATCGAAATGAAACAAATTTGAAACGAAAATGTTATCCAATTATTCAATTATATATTTTTAAATTTTTAAAATACCAAAAATATACAGCAGATGGCGACACTATTTTAAAACTTTATCAATTAATAAATAAATAACCGGATGTTATTTTCTTTTCAATTTTGTTTTAAATTGATGTTATGATGATTCCCATACCTGGTGAAAATGGGATAACATAGCAAAGCAATTCTTTTGCAAAAGTTGTGATTTCAAAACTAAAGCATTAGCTCTATGGGACTGACAGTCCATCTTAACCTGAAACTTTTCTCGAAGTGGCACGTGCTCACTTTTGAACGTCAAGATATTACAATGTTGAACGATTAATGCAGAAACCTAGACAACTATTTTTATTGTTTTGTGAAACTCTGTTACAATAGTATCTAAATCAGGAGCTTTGAAAGAAATATGTAAATGAAGAACTTATTAAATTTTCATTCCATGCAACTTTTTTGTACCTCAGTGTGAATATTAAATTTCAGTCTAGCATTTAATAAAGCAGGAAACTTATCAAACGCAATTTCTCACTGAATTTCAACTTTCAAACGTTTTAATATCGATAGAATTGGGCGTTGGGAATTGTAATTTCTACAGAATCGAATACTTAGAATATTTTCACGAAGAGTTAACAATAGTAGGAAAATATAAGATTAATTTCAGAGAAAATTTATACAATGATATAATTTTACTAAAAATATGTGATAGTAGTATTCTATTAATACGTTTTAATGAGTCAGTAGAACTTTTCTATGCTTGGTTAAATAAGTTAATGCTCTACATTGAAAGAGTTAGGGTTTTAATGTCTTTGTTACGTAAAAGTTTATTAGAAATAAAGCTAAATTATAGATTTGGGATATTTTAATTAATAAAAATTTTTGTAGTCTATAATTCTTTTGTCATATAAAAAATTCAACTTTTTTATTATCTTTTCATCATTAACAGTAATGTATAAACTGGAAAACCAATTTTCTTTTGAAAATAGCTTCATGGTAATTGTTTGACTTCAATTCTACAGTTCAAAATGTAATTCCGTCACATATATAATTGCACAGACATTACAATTTAAAAAGAATGAATTATTTAATTGTCAGAATTTCTTACTTATCATATATTAAAATTTAAAAAGAATTAATTTTTATACCATTTGATGTTTAATAAAATTAATATATATCCAGAAGAATATCTGAAGAGTTGCATATGCAGATTGTACAATTTCGTGGAAACTAGATAAAATAAATTTAACACTCTAGGGTTGGGTTGAAAAATCGTGCACTAGAGCAACACGAAGGCTATTGAAGATGAGAATCGCAATTAGAACCCCACTAAGTGATGACCCGACATCTGAGTAGGCACCCAATGCAACTTTTTAGTGTGACATTGTAAGCGTCGTCGGGAATTTGAAGCCTATTTAACGTGAACTCCCTCCACTGGCAGACATTTTGGCTGCACAAATCGTTTATATGTCGGGAGTTATTTTGGCGACCTGGGACCTTTGTCCTTCAAGGCTCCAGGTATCTGTAAATAGTCAAAGAAAACCTATAATGAATTGACTTCTAATTGTTTCTGAGCTGTATTAAGCCGAAAAATTCGAAAAATGAAAGTCAAATTTTTTGAAAAGATTGAAAAATTTCCAAGACACTACTTTTTTTAACATTTTGTAGAAAGGTAAATAAAAGTTTTACAAATGGATGCATTTAGTGTGAAGATTAATATTTTTTAAATTTAATTTCAATTCTTGAGGTTTATTTCCCTACTACTTTTTTACATTTACAGTCTCTTTGATATACCGACATTTACATTTAAATTAAGTTTTCCCACAAATGCTTTCAATTTCCACTCTGCTGGTTCTTATTCTTATATTATTTGAATATTGAAAAGGTAAATTTATCTTTTTTTTTAATCAAAACATTAGAAAAACTATTATCTTCTACTTTACAACATTTTAAATACAAAATGTTTCAGTATTAATGTGTCTTATGAAACTCTTGTTTCAACTTATAAAAATATTGAAAACAAGAAATTCTTAAAGAACTAAAATAATCTGCTTTCCTTTTACTTTAATTCTCATAGAAATTCTTATAGCAAGGACAGACAGACGGACGGACAAAGAGTATAATGACTATCTATGATAGTATATCATTCAAACAAAAGAAAATTTTAAAAATTGGCTACTTACGAAGAAAACAGTTAAAGAGAGGTACAGAGAAACGAACGGATAAACAGAAAAAAAATGGAAGTAAAGACACATGGGCAAAATGTTTTTACATCATATCTTTCGAACAAACAAAAATGAAAATCAAACCGTTAGAACTAAAATTTAAAAGGATTTGGACATATATACGGAGGAACGTACACTACAGACAGATGAACAAATGTATAAAATATAGGTCTCTGATGTCATAACCCTTCAATCAAAAAATAAAATTAAAGATTTGGATGGTTGAAATGGAATTTAAAAGTATATAGAAAGACGGACTAAAATCTTCTCTAAGCCAGCAATATCTCCCCCTCTTCTGCATTTTTTAAAAATCTTTCGCATTTAAAAAATAACAGAAAGTTAATGATTAAAAAAGAAGCCCTGTTTGTTACGTTTAAAATACTGTATGGATTTTTATTATTGTTATGGATTATTACTATCGTAGGATAGTTTAATCAAAAGTTATAGCTATTTCAGTGAAGCATAGTGTGTCAAATTTTGCCGTAACCAAACTGGAAGTGGAAGATAGAACTTTATACTTTAAACGCATTTTCTGAAGAACGGTATTTTTCAACAAAAATGTGTTTGTAAAACCTGATATCTCAAAATCTACTTGATATAATGCAATAACATTTTCTTAACACGTTTATTGTAAGTTCATGTGTGTTTTGAAATAAGATCTTAGTAAAATAACTAATAGAATTTATTTTATGGACCTATTAATATTAAAATTTCCTTGATTTTTGAAAAATTTCTATAAACATGGCTTTAATACTATGTAATTCCTAAAATATTAAGAGTTTTGCTGATATCTAGTTTCAAAACATGTAATAAAGTCTAATGAATGACTCTGCCTAATGTTTAAGGAACAAATGAATTAATTTTCGACTTATGATGTTTTGCGTAAGGCTTATATTTAAGGCAAATTTCTTCAAAATTTCCATTTATTTTTTAAAAAATTAAATTTTAATTTAATTTGTTGGTCAAATATTCCATTTAACATTATTATTCATCATTACCACTAAAAAAATTAGTTAATTTTAAAGTATTAAAAAATTAGACCCCTCAAGGTATGGAGGTATCTTAAAAAAATAACAGAAAGTAGGTTAAAATAATGTTGCTGTCCATAATGTCGTTAAAATACCTCCAGTAACACTTCCGCTCTTTTATTGAGCTCAAAAGGTTGCTAATCCCAGCTCTAAGTGGGATATTTCTTGACAGTCTTACGTTTACTTAAAAACTTAGTTTTTTTAATGCAATAAAATATATAAAAATACTATGTTTTATTTTTGAAAATTCCAAAGAGACGTCATTTTCAAAAGGCTAAACACACTTGAAATTTGCCCCGAATTAAATTAACTCCCATCATCTAAGAAATAAATTGAACTGCTGAGGCGTAAATAAAAGACATAATTACATAATTAAATTCCTCGAAAGAAATTTATTAAATTATTAGTACTAAATTATAATTGACTAAGAAAAAGCCCGTTTTCGCAGAGTATGATTAAGTCATAAATGTCTTTTAGAGATGCAATTAACGGTGATTTTTAATCAGTTTTTCCGACTTTCACATAAATTCTGAATGGGTTTTAGCATGCAATGTAAGATTAAATAACTATTTCTGGCTAAAAATTCATTGTAAGCTATTTAAATATTTACAATGAAAGTAAATGAAGATAACTTTAAAAGAAACTTTTCAACAATTTAATGAAGATGGATTTTATTAAATGATTATATATTTTTTGTTAGTTTAAATTAGTTGTACGAAAATTTGATCGACGAATTTTAAATATGTCGATTACTACGACTTTTATTATTACTACTTACTATGTCCATTATATGTACTTTTTAATGATTTCTCCGAAATATTCTATGAGATGATGTTCAATTAAAAATGTTAAGGTGGTTTTTTTAAGGGGGGTCGGTTGGGTGTTTGGGTCAAAAAATGTATAATTTCTCTTTTTCTTTTTTTATATTTTACATATCTTAAGCTTTAATTTTAGACCAAGATTATCTATTTCTGTTCAGTGGTTTTTTTTTTATAAGCATTTTTGAGAAACACTTAACATCAGTCCTTACCCAAACCTAACATTTCTTTTGCGTTTCCTAAAATATAAGGTTTATCAACAGTTAGGAACATTTTTTTCAGGAACTATAAAAGATATCAACATATTTTGTTTTATTATTTCTTCCTCATTAATAGCTCTTTGATTTAAACTGAGGAATTTTAAGTATATCTACTCAAACAAAAATTATATAACTTTAAATCTGATATTTTTGTGTTTTTAATTAATTTTTTTTAAAAAAAAACTCTCTCTGGTTAAGTATTTTTTCATACTTTGAATTATCCTCATTTTAAATCAAAGAGCTATATGTAAAGAACAAAATATAAAGAAGTTCATAATGATATCTCATATAGTTTCTGAGAAAAATGTTCCTAAAGTTAGGAAAATTAACATAGGCGAGATAGAACCATCCGACTCCCCTTAAAGTAAAATTTTCTTATACGAAGATTAGATTTTATGTAGTAGTATATTTTGAATTTTCAAAAAATAAATACTTATTGAAAAACAGTATTAAATTAACATTTTTCCCAAATTAGAAAACTGAGTAATTTAAAAAAAACAACTGTTTAATGGAATTCTTACCCAAAGAAACTTTTAACTTATGCCCTGAAGTAGACGATCAATAGGCATGACAAATACAACTAAAATAAGTTCAATACCATTATAATATTATAATTATAACTTAAAATTAATTTTCTGAATGAAAATATATAGTTTAAATTAGTTTGAATTATCGTCACGCTAGAGCTACATGAGGGCTATTGACGACGGGCGTCGTATTTTGGAACCACAGTCAGGTGACGAGCCGTCACCTGAGTAGGCACACAACGCAACCGTTAAGGGCGACATCGTACGCAGCGTTAGGACTTTGAAGGATATTTAACGTGTACTCCCTCTACACGGGGTATTATTCATCGGGCATTTTTGGCTGCACGGTCCGATTATATTTAGTTAGGCCAGTTATTTTGGCGATGCCCGGACCCGAACCTGGAACCTTTCGCATGCTAGGCGAATGCCTAACCTACTGGGCTCCCCAGCCCCGGAAAATATATAAATCGGATGAACATGATAATGCATTGCTAATATTTGCAAAAGGAAATTTTTATTGACCCACAACACAGAATATGTTTACAGTATTTAAGTTTTGCAAAGCCAAGAATCAAAGAGGTTTTCATTTTATAAAGCAGTTCAGGACAATATGTTAACATTTATTAGTAATTTGCAGTGTCATAAAGTTAAATTATACTTTAGATGGAAGAAATTATTAAAATAAAAAACACTTACTTCGATTATAATTTTAAACTATCTTCTGTAAATAACAAGCTGTAAATTATTCACAGTTCAAGGAAATAATCTTCTATAAACAAACGGTTTTGGGGAATTCAGAGTTAAGTAGTTCGAGTCGCATTTTTATGGCAAAAACCTTATATTTTTGAAATGTAGATCAAATTCTAATTTGTAATGTTAAAAATTCATAATATAATATATTTTAATTGTTATTTATTTTATACATTTTACTTATTAACCATGTATGAAAACGATTGCTCAGCATACACAGTCCAAACCACACGGAAAAAACAATAATAACAATCAGCACTTGGCAGTGACTTTAAATTATAACGCCCGCCGCCAATAGCGTGTAGCTTTAGTGCTACGATAATTGGTTGGTTGATACATGTATTTTCAGGCTTGTGTGCTTGATCAGAGACCCGCTTATAAACCTTTCGTCAAGTAACACAAACACAGAATATTTACTGACACAGAGAGAGAAATTATACCCAAGGCGAAGGCGGGAATTGAACCCGCATCCGGTACAGTACGCAGACTGCTACGATAATTTAATACAACTCAATTCCACAGTTATCACGGTTACCGCATATTTTTATACCTATACCTGATAAATTTAGAACATCCTGTGTGGTTCTAAAATACGACGTCCGTCGCCAATAACCCCCGTGTAGCTCTAGTGCGACGATAATTCAAACTAAACTAAACTAGAACATCCTAAAAATGTAGGAAATGCAATACATGAGCTTTACTATTCGTAAAAAAAATTAAAGGACATTTGAAGGGTCTAGTTGCAAAACTCACATTTTCCCAATGAGGTATACACGGCCCGATCTGTTCATTGACGAATTCTTCCAAATGAATTCACGATCGTCAAAAGTCGCCATGTGAAAGAAACAGACCTTTTATTTTAGTTATATTTTGGAGAATGTGAGTTTTGCAAATATACCCTTCATTTGTACTAAATCTTATACTGGAACAACGTGATTTGTGTGGTTTTGTAAAGATACCTTTACCCAAGCTAAAATGTGCTTATGTTTAAGAGTATACCTACTTAAGAAAGTCTCTGGATATTTCTCTCCCAATTTTTCAAAAAGTAGGGATGGCACTAGTCCCCAGAGATCCATTGAACAAAGTCCTCCAGGTTGTTTAAAGGGACATCGGAAATGACGATTCTGGCAAACGTCAACAGTGTCCGCCCTTGTAGGATTGATGAGTCGCATTTCGGTCTTTATTGGCCAGCTGATTTGCACATAAAAGGAGAAATTGGGATGTGGTTCGGCTTGGTTTTTCGCCGGAGCAATTGAAGGGCTTAGTGGAAGAACGTGCCAAGTGACATTTTTGAAAAAATTGAGATTTTGGTCTCAATGAACATACTTTAAAGTTAAGTTGAGGCCCAGTGGCTTAGAGGTAGTGTGAGATTTCTTACTGGAATTAGTCGCACTTAGTAACAAAACAACTTTTATTCTTGCTACTTATACATGTAGTTTCACACTATTTTAACACTTAAACACGGGTTCACCAAGCTAAATCTTACAATGATAAAAAGCAGCTTCAAACACGAATTTTCAGGAATGTCACTTTTTTTTCGAAACAGAAACTCAAATCTCCAGGAAAACCGTTAGTCACGTGAATATAAAATATTTTTAAATGCTCGTGCGAAAAATAAAATTAAAGGTAATCTCACGATTTCACAGGTAGTGCTTCGCATTGCCGTGCCGCACGTCCGGGGCTCGAATCCCGGATTGGGCGAGGTTGACTCATCCTTTCATTCCTTAAGTGGGTCGATAAAATGAGGACCAAGCATGCTTGGGAACTAAACCCTGGGGGTTCCGCGTGATGTTGACCACCTAACCAGGACAAATGCCTAGCACACCAGATCCCTTAGTCACGTAAGCTGAAACAGGCATGTCAGGCCTTGGCCCACTAATGAGCTATTACGCCGAGGAGTTTAGTTTTTTAAGTTAAGTTAAGATTATTAAGTTTTAACAGTTTAAACATACCGTTTTTAACTTAACACGTTCTTCCTCTAGGCTCTTCAATTGAGTTGTTTCAGGTGACGTAATTCTTTCAGTTTTTTCTCTTCTTGCGTTCGGTGCTCTGAATGGTCCTCTATTTACACGTGACATGGGTTCACCAATCGAGGCTCAGGGAAGAATTTATGTTCATTTAACATTTCGATTGCCACTCAAGACCAGAAACATGCCATTTTTATGCCTTATTTCAGGTTTTGGCGTTGATTGGATACATTTGTGTTGGTTGGTTGGTTGGTTGGTTGGTAGACATATATATTCAGGTTTGTGTGCTTGGTCAGCGACCCGCTTATAAACCTTCGTCAAGTAAGACAGACACAACAGACAACACACACACATAAGTGGATCCATCTAATTTTTAGAGACAGAGGCCAACTAGAGGATCCCCAGAATTGGCTTGTCACCCCCAGAGGCATTGATTTGGTATGGGAACTTAGAGGACTTTCGGACCCAACAGATTTAACGAGCACGTACTCCGCATATACTCGGTAGGTCTTCAGTGGTACCGGGACTCGATCGCAGGACCTTCCGATCCCGAGACCGAGACGCTGACCACTAGGCTCACTACGGCCCTATTTGTGTTGAATTTAATTTGGTTTGTAGCCCCCAACTTAAGGATACACGTCTGTTGAAGCTCTAGTTTGAAATATTCCTGGATAATTACAATTTCGTAATAGAGCTATATTTAGTAATTAGATAAAAGTTTGTCTAGGATGCAGGTTAGGTTAGTTTGAAATATCGTCGCAATAGAGCTACACGAGGGCTATTGGCGACGGACGTCGTATTTTAGAACCACAGTCAAGTGACGAGCCGGCACCTGAGTAGGCACCCAACGCAACCGTTAAGGGCGACATCGTACGCAGCGTTAGGACTTTGAAGGATATTTAACATGCACTCCCGCCACACGGGGTATTATTCGTCGGATGTTTTGGCTGCACGGGCCGTTTATAGGTCGGCAGTTATTTAGGCGATGCCTGGACCCGAGCCTGGGACCTTCCGCATGCTAGGCGAATGACTAACCGACTGGGCTCCCCAGCTCCCTCTCATAGATGTAAAATGATCCATTTTCTTATAAATTTGATCGTCTGGGTTACGATGTAGTAACGTGATTTGTCCGTAAAACTGAACATTATAGCTAAAGGGGTATCTTTTTAGAGTAACTAAGAGGTGGAATTAATCATTCTAGATATCACATGTAGATATAGAGTTATATTTATAAGTTTATTTCAAGATACAATACAAAACCGTCATTTGAATCGGCTTGTTTCTGGTGACGTAGTTCATTACTGCACGTCTACGCTCCGATTTGCGTTTTGTTTCTACATGACATTAATTCACTTATTGAGGCCATAGAGGTAGGAAGGAGGTGTAGAGTCATCCAGTTGAAAGGATTTGAAACAGGAGTGTCAGGTTTTTCGAGCTACTGCGCATAACATACTGACACCGAGGCATCCCAAGATGCACCGCTCTAGCCTGCTACGGCGCATATACAAGGACCTCACTATTCTCCTTCCCTTCTATGATTGAGGCACGAGAAAGAATTTATTTTTGTTCAACATTTCTGTTGCCACTCATGAACTGAAACAAGGTCATTGAAAAATTTAAAAAAATTATGTTTGATTTAGGTAATTTACACAAAGGGGTTATGTCTAATAAGGAAAGATTTTATAAGCACTACTTGCAATCGTTTAAAAAAGCATCATAAATATTGTTTGGTAGAAAATTCGCCTGATAGACATCAACATTTCTTATATTTCTATATGACGCAGCTGTAAAAAATCCCTTATTTAAATATTATTTTTTAAATAAAAATTTAATGTGTGCCTTAGTAAAAAGGTACGAACTAGAATAAATCAGTTCTGACTTTTCAAAAGGATATTAGAATGTTTTCATAATTTTAAGAGACAGTAAAGAGTTGCTGTTTGGTGTTGTACCATCGTACATTGTTAAATAAAGGGAAGGAATTGTTAAATAAACGTATATTTCAATTGACAGGTTTTTATTTCTCGTCTGCGAGATACTTGCGCACATATTAGGGTTGCTTTTCACATAGTACTTCTTACTGTATCTTATTTTTAATGATCTTCAATAGACAATAAATTTAAAAAAGCACTAGAATAGTAGACTTTTAGGTTATTTTAATACTGGCTAAATACTAATAGTAAAGATATACGGATATACGAATATATAATATATATATATATATATATATATATATATATATATATATATATATATATATATATATATATATATATATATTATATATATATATATATATATATATATATATATATATATATATATATATATATATATATATATATATATATATATATATATATATATATATATATATATATATATATATATATATATATATATATATATATATATATATATATATATATATATATATATATATATATATATATTATATATATATATATATATATATATATATATATATATATATATATATATATATATATATATATATATATATATATATATATATATATATATATATATATATATATATATATATATATATATATATATATATATATATATATATATATATATATATATATATATATATATATATATATATTATATGATATGATAGCATAACTTTTCTAACGGATTTTTTTAATCGGTTTGTTGGAACTTTCGTTATAACAGACAGTATAGGACAGATGAACGAAAAATACTATTGCTATTATAAAGGTATAAATATTGCTATAGTATTGTTGGAAAACTGCTATAAATAAAGGTATAAATATTTTTGGACTGATGGTGCCTGTTAGATTACAAACCATCTTTGTTAAATTTTTATTAAAAAACATTCAAATACCTATTTTTCAAACTTCCTTTAACCATAAAAATATTTGAATAAATTTTTTTGAATCTTTTCCGAACTTCTAACTTATATCGTTTAGAAGAAATATTCTAAACTAAAATGTAAGGTCTAGTTGGAATATCCATCATATTGCCTTGTGTGTCTTTTTCAAAAGTCGAGATAATTTTTTTTTAGTTGTTAAAAAAATACAGTTTAAAACTTTGAAATACAAAACACTATTTGAAGTACAGATGGAACAAAATTCTTATATAAATACCAGCATCTTATAAATAAAAGCATTTTTATTAATCTCCAATTTGTAATTTATTCATATAACTTGTTATATTACTTAATATTTTTATTCAAAATTGAATAAAAATATTTATGTATGGTCACTTCGTTGTTTTTTACCAACGGATCTTCACAAAAGAGTTATATTCTACTTTTCAATACTTTGATTGCCTTGTACCTAAGCACTAAATGAAAAACATGTGTTGCTATATTAAAAGGCTCATGTATGCAGAAAAACTGGTTGATGTTATATATAAATAATACTATTAGGTAAAAATTGTATTTTAAATTTTTTAAATTTTTTTTTATAAAAGTTCAGTGGACTTATTTAAAAAAAAAAGCTCTAACGTACACAAATTAAATTGTTTGATTCTTAAAGTTTTTGAGAAGAAAAAGAATAAAATATATAATATTTTAGGGCGAGTAATCCTTTAAAACCCATTAAAAAATCTACTTCTTATAATTCAACATAAAGGATTAGATTTACTATTTTTAACCGAGAAATCTTTTACTCTTGTTTTTGTACTTTTTCCTAAAGTAAATTTTAAAAAAATAAAATAATAATAACCTTTCAGTTATAAAAAGTGTTTTATTTGTTATCTTAACAAATAATTATTTTTGTTGTCAATTTTTCCCAACCCATTAATGCATTCTCAATTATAAAATCATTATGGGGATATGGTACCCAAAAATTGGTCAAAATATCGACTTTTCAGTTTTTACTTCTTATTATTCACAATATCTTTCTGATCATTTACTGAAAGTTTCATAATGATATCTTTTGTAGAAAAAAGTTAATACATATTTTCTGGAGTTATTCCTATAAGTTTGAATACATATTTCGTCTGCTTGCAACCTTTTTTCTCTGCTTCGCGTTTTTCAATTCTTGTGTTTAATAAATCCCTAAGGCTTTTTTGCTAATTAAGTTAGAATTTTGAAATTTTTAACCTGCGTTCTTATATATATGCAGCACGAAATTGTACATGGAATAAGGTCTACTATGTATAGTTGTTTTTTAAAAAAATGTTGAATTCAATAATTTGTAATTTTTTTGTGATTTTCAGTATAAATGCATGTTAATTTTTAATTGTAGCTCACATTTTAAAATCAATGCACAGTTCTTGACACAATAGTACTAAAAACAAACTATAAAAGTTTGGTAGAGTTATTCTCAAAATTGAAAGAAGAGTAGCGTTTTAAAAAAGTTCAAAATTTTGACTTTTTTTAAAATAAATGAAAAACTACTGGTAAATATTGGTTTTTATTGCTAGAAAAAAATGTTTATTTAGAGTGAACACTATATAAAACCACTATAATTTACAAGTTTATGTTATTATTTCTAGAAATAATGTTTTGGGTACCATATCCCCTTAAAAACAAAGTTTAAAACATTGAATACTCCCAATAGAGATGTATACAAAGAGAAGGAAGAAGATGATAAAAAAAATAATGCAGACCAAAGTCGTCTTTTTATGTTAATCCATTGGAAAAATTATTTTCCAAATCAAATAACACCGGCTGCATTTAATATATTTTTTTAATTTTTATTTTTAATGATAGCTGGCTTACATAGCTCTATAATTCTCATTTTTGAAAAGGGTTCAAATATTTTTTGGATTTTCAATATATAATTTTACAGAAAAATTCTCAAACTAATATTAAAAGTCCAAATATAGAGCATTGTAAGCAAACTACAGTTATCATTTAAAAAAACTTTCTAAAACTATTCAATAAAGATGTTTTTTTTTGCCTAAAATATTATCTTTTCTATTGGAATAACACAGAGAGAAGACTTTGGTTTGGAGACCCGGCTACCACTCCCATTCCTCCAGACTGTAAATCAAAAGTTTTAATTATTTATTATAGTATAAGTATAAAAAAAGTATTAATATAAAAAATTTAACTATTAGAAAGCTGTACATTCTGGTGTTTGCTAAACGACGACATGAAGCTTACCGTTTGTATCAGATACTAATTGGCTGTGAAACCTCATGCACCAAGTGGGATTTAAAACCATAAACTATAATACCCCTAGATATCACAGTTAAAGTATTAGATTGGCAGATCACGTGACCTCCACTGCTAACGACGGGACGCGCATGGAGGCCAAATAAGGGGGCAAAATGGCCAGTGTTGCTGCCACTTTAAGGAGAAAAATACTACGAAAAAATACCATCTAAAAAAATATCGTAAAAATAGTAGCTGCATTTTGGAATCTTTTTAGTGACTTTAAATCCTTTTCTAGTATTTTTTTTTTGTAATTTTAGAATTATATGGTATTTTTTCGTAGTATTTTTCTCCTTAAAGTGGCAGCAACACTGGCCATTTTGCCCCCTTATTTGGCCTCCATGCGCGTCCCGTGTTAGCATTGGAGGTCACGTGATCTGCCAATCTAATACTTTAACTATGATATCTATGATAATACCAAAGACAATAGCTCTTATTATCCAACATTATTATGAGGCTGAGCTAGTTTTAGATACGATTTTTTTACCCTTTTATACCCTATTTCGGTGGAGAATTTGAGCATTAGAATACGACTAAAATCGAAGAGTTTAGTGCTAAGTGGCAAAAAGGTGCAAATAAGAAAATGAGCTTTAAAGGTTTTAGTTTGCTAGCATATCTGCTATCAACGATACTTACAAACCGTAAAAAATATACTAAATTTAAAGTTTATGAAGTTATTATCGTTAAAGAAGTTATTACTATGTTCATTGACACAAAAATCTAAATTTTTCAAAAATGTCAGTTTTTCCACCAAGCTCTTCAATTATAGTCCCCCCCCCCCCCCCCACGTAAACAATAGAAATGCCAAATATCACCCCTATGTTAGTAAAGCTATGTAAAATTATGTTACTAAAGCCCTATGTTAGTATGACATGTTAGTAAAGCAAGATGGATTTGTAGTCATTCACTCTCTATGTAAACGAGTGTAAAATGTGATTCAATAAAATAGAAATTTAATAGTGCGATTATTCTAAACAACAAACATACGCTATTCAATTTTCGTTTAAAAACAAAAATAAATTCTATATTAAAATATATTTGAATAAATGAAGATATCTAGTTTCATACGACTCAAACTATTCTTTCTCCAAGGTTCAAAAATGGACCATCAGTGGAACAGTGCCAAGGTTAGAACAAATTCCCTACTCTCACACCCCCAACTTCTGTTACGGAACTATCCACAATTGGGTATCGTCACAGCCGGTGCGAGAGTATATTTAATTAGCCGCAGGTGGTTCTTTACTGAGAATCCTAAAAAAGTAAAATAATCTAAAAAGATAATATGCATTTCCTCCACTAGAGGGTTTAATAATTATCCGATAATCAAGAGATTTGTAATATGTTAATTAATCAAGTAAATTCGTATGACCCAAACTTTGGAACAAAAACTAAATATGAATAGCTTCGTGAAAGAACGTTCTAAGTGACAAAAAAGTGAAAACGAGAAAATGAATTTTTAAGTTTTTAGTGTGCACTTAAATCCGTGAAAAACGGTACTTGAAAGCTTTAAAATATAGTTAACTTTAAGTTTATGAAAAAGAGAAAAATCGTTATCTTTAAAGGATAAAATAATATGTTAATTGACACAAAAATAATTATTTTTACAAAAATGTCACTTAGCATGTTCTTTCACTAAGCTCTTCAATGTCATGCAATGAAAATGTAGTGAGTTTCAGTATGTAATATAAAATAAAATTTTACGATTGATGATAAAAATATTTTTTCTTAATACTAAACAAAACATATATTAGTGAAAAATAATTCAATAATTTCTTTTCTTTTTTCCTTATTTTCTTTCATTAGACATCTATTAATATCTATAGATATTTTTCTACTATAACGGGAAGTTATTAGGACTTGAGCTGCACTAACTATGAGATTTAAGTATAAATATTTATTTTGAAAGGTATTTTTGGGTTTAATAAAAAATCTTACGCGTTTTTTTTCTTGATCAACATAGTTTACGTATTCCATTAGTATAAAATTAGATTAATTACATCTTTCTCTTTTTATATGGGCAAATAATTTATTCAGGAGTATTAATTCATCAGTGTACATAGAAAACAGCTAGAAAAATGCTAGGGTGTAAGATGTTGAAGTGTAAACAGAAGAAAAAAATGAACTAAACGTATACTTTGCTTTAGTTATTGGAATATTTTTTTTATCTTAAAGAGTAAGTATACAAAACTGTTTGGAAAATAAAAAAAAATGTTGCTAGAATTTTTTTCTTATTAATATACACTTATGTTTTAAATTTCAACAATTTATATCCATATTTTTCTGTTAACTGTTAAGGAATAAAGAAAGAAATGTCTTAATTTTTTATGTAGAGAACCAAGTAATTTTCCACCACTACAATTTCATTTATTTTATGGTAGGAACATATATAGCTTTTTTCTCAGATTTTTGTTAAATATTTTTTTCTTAGTTACATTCTTAGCAAATATCTTAACGTTTTAATTAAGTAACAAAAACTTAATAATACTTATTTAAAGTT
This sequence comes from Oedothorax gibbosus, assembly GCA_019343175.1. Taxonomy (NCBI): domain Eukaryota; kingdom Metazoa; phylum Arthropoda; class Arachnida; order Araneae; family Linyphiidae; genus Oedothorax; species Oedothorax gibbosus. The sequence goes on from CM033279.1 coordinate 10,370,545, forward strand.
ACTTTTTTATACTAGTGTATCTGAAATATACGTGAAACCGTTCGCGTAGGTTTTGATCTCATGCCTTCTCGTTGGTTATTATGGAATGGGCTTGTTTCACGTGGGATCTGGCAACAGCTCTGCGGTCTTGTTTTCATTTTTCTCGAATTACTTTTGTTGATATTTGAAATTGAGTTTTCTAAGAATAAGTTATTTTAGTAGTTATTTTTTAAAATTACAACTTCTTGCTGTGCTATTGGTTGTTTTAATCATTTATCAATTAAAACTTGCATTGAAAGAATTTGGAATTTTTTAAAAAAAATAACAGCTAAAATATTCTTAGAAAACTCAATTTGGAATACCAAGTCAAAAGTAATTCGAGAAAAATGAAAACAAGAACGCGGAGCTATTGTCAGATCCCTCGTGAAACAAACCCTTAACAAATTCGCTTGAATTAACTAAAATTTCTCCATTACACGAATATTGTGATGAAAATGTCACTTTTTTTATCCACTGCGCATGAGAAATTTAAAATCCAGCCAAAAATTTCAAAATGCATAGTCATTTTGTAATGAATGTCGATTAATTTAACTGAAAAACACACGTGAGAATATTACCAGGTGATGAAGTATTTAATTTAAAGTTACCTAAAATTTAATTATTAATTACCTTCACTTTATGCTGTGCAAAGAAGTAACTTAAAAATAAGTAGGCGCAAAATGTTTACTGTGAAACGTGCAACTACGTTAATTGATAATTAATTTCTAGCGAATAATGTAAATGCTGGATGGTATTTTATTGGGAAAACATCCTGTACTGCAACGAGGCGTAGACTATTTGCTAACTATGAAAGACTTGGTAATTGAGAAGATATTTTGTTTATTCTAAAGTTAATTTGCATATTGTTTTACTGAATGAGTGGGTGTGTAAAATAGGTTAGCAGTCCAATTTTATTTTTATTTGAAAAACCTGAAAACATAGAAAATTATATAATTTATATAGTGGAGATTTTTACTCTTCTTTCTGTTCATTCGTATTCCCCTGTCAAATACTACCTTAGCCATCTGTTTATTTAAAAAAAAATTGTTTGTTTAAGGGCGGTATGGCGTCATAGACTCAATCTTTATAATTCATTCTGTATCTTTTATCTTCTGTTTTAAAGTCTAATTTTTTAAAATTATTTTCTTGTTTGCAAAATATGAGTTATGGGATAGTTACATGGAATTTCCAAATCTACAAAGGTCTAATTCAATAGAAGCTTCATTAGAAAAAAATGCAATACATTGTAAAAAAAAATATATATACAACTTACAGCATTTTTGCGGTATATTGTTGCATCATAGTGTTGTAAGGTTTGTTTTGCAGCAATTAATATTTTTTTTACATAGTCACATGAACAACTTACTCTAATATCATATAAACTGACAAAATGCGTGCATATCCAATCACTTCCAGTGAAGCAAACGTTTTCGCCGGACTAGACAAATTTTTTACATTAAATGTAACTTAACAGCACACGTGATGACAACACTTTTACCATTGCACTGTGGTATTAAATTAGAGAGAATTTTAACAGTGTTTCTCATTGAGTGAGTAAAGAAAATGTTGCCTCTAGCCTTATCTTTTAAAAAAATCTTTCAAGATTCACCTACTTCAATCTTACACACCTTAAATAATAAAAGTTTATAACTTTGTTTATTTTTTATATAATGCATCCACCGATAACCTAGTCTTCTAATCATATTAAACCATCTACGATGTAATAATAAAGAAACATTTTTTTTGTACGTTATTGTTTTATCGCTATTATCACTAAGTCCTCGACTAACACTCTTTGATGATTCTTTTTCGTAGAAATTGTTTTTTCGTACGCGGGACAATTTTACGGTTGACTAATGCAGGATCTAAAAAAATCAATTGTTGCCCTTATAGTGAGGAGGATTTATTAATTATCACAGCCTATACAATGGGCTCAACAAGCATGTAAACAAAAAACATTTTCTCAAAAACACAAAGTAGGGTCTACTTAAAAAGTTCTAAGGCTTTTATATATTTTAACTCATATTCGTATGTATTAATAAATTTAGAATATTTGTATAACATTATTAGATAAGTTATGCACTTTAACTGAATTCTATTATAGTTGTGAGAAATTATGATGCACTTTCATAAATTATTTGAACTATCTTAATCTAAAAAAGAATTGAATTACCTTACTTCATTGTGTAAGGTTTTTATAAATCTTTGTAATTTATAAATCCCCGTATAAAACATTTTTCAAATAATAGTAAATTTCATAATATAATTTACATTCTTATTTTTACTTAACTCTTAATTATATCACAGCCAATGTGTAATTAAGTGATTTTCCTAAAATCATATTTTTGAGTAAATACTGTACCCTAATAAGAATAACAAGTAAAAGTACAGCAAAGACATAAACTAATAACATGGATAGTAATTACAAAACTATAGAAAAGACCTAACGAATAAAAAACAATTATGTTTCTTTATTTTTGTTGTTCATCTTTAAATAAAAATGTGTGTTTGTTAGTTGGAAATTACTTCTGAAAGTTTGTTACCAATTGCTTTAAATTTTTTCCACCAGGTGACATTCGATTACATTCGTGTTAATATAGACCAGTTTCAGAATTTTTAAAGGTCAATTTGTATAGATAATTCAGGTTTAGAACTTTAACACCTGAAAATACTCGACAACATTTCCTCTGAAGTAACTGTTTTATTTCTAATCTGTTGACATTATGTTAAGAATTTAAAACCGTTATTAGTTAATTAATTATTTAAAATAATAATTATTTTCGATACTTTTACGCTAAACTCTCCAAATAATGCCGACATTTCAAATTATTATTTTGTGTGCTATTAAAATATCTTACAATATATATATTTTCGAAGAGGAACAAACTAAATTTTATTTTTAAAACCGGTATAATTTCAATTTGAAATGTTGAATTTCAGTATTTTACTCTTAAAATTATCATTGAATCACTGAACGCGGGTGTTTGTATAAAAGTTTTACCTTATTTGTCTTAGGTATATTGACATATTTTAGCTATAAAATATTTTCCACAACGCATTAGAAAACCTAAGTTGAGACACACGTAAATGCAGCTGATTATGAGGAGTCACGCAAGTTGGGTACATTTTCCAGAAAAGAAACTGAAAATCGTTTAATATTTTCTTTTTATTAGTATAACTATCATTAGTATTGTATGGTATTGTATTGATATTTGAGAAATCATTCTATGTTTCTGCCCATAGTTTTAAAAATTTCTATGGCAATTTTGTGGTTAGATGACGATTTAATGCTCAGATTTCTACTGTAGAGATACTTAAAGAAACATTCAAATTTTAAAGATAATCATGTTTATTTCCATTTATTTCGAGTAGTGTATTGTATACACAGCATTTTTTTTAAAGAAATAAATAAACCCTCTAAAAGTTCTTTTATTGCAAATACTTTTTAGCAAATTCATCTATTCATCTTGAGCTCACTTAACTATTTAGTTTCACTATTTGAATTTAATTAAGTTTTTAATAACTCATAGCAATCTGTAAAATGAATTCTTCAGCAACTAACTTATAATGTGCTGTTAGGTAGATGGGATGGTTCTTGTTTTATAGAAAGTGCATTATAACCATTTGGTGTAATATATCAGATTTTATCGACATTTTTATTTTCTGAGATATTAAATATATAAAACTGAAGACACGTATAAAATGGTATAAGGTATGAATTATTTGAGAGTTGTTTATTTTACATGTTAAAATATTGAGTCCTATTATATTATAATACAAATTATTTTATCTCTGTAACAACTTCATGATATAGTAAACTTGTTGTAAAGTTGAGTAATGTGTGTTGAGGTCACCGGGCAGAACATTACATTTCATTATATTTTATATTTTTACTTATAATTTTATTGCAATGATGTGAAATTTATTGAATTGTATTTCTTTCGAGCATTTAAATAAAAAAAATCATTAAATAATATAAAATAAAGATTTTCAATAAAAATATGGATCAGGGATACAAATGTTATAGTTTTGAGAAAATTTCCCAAACAATTGACAATTTATGGAATAAAGGAAATATTTTATCATGTTCCAAGTAAGTTACCCACTTATATAAACTAGAATTCTTTAAGAAACTGTTTAAAATGGAAAATAAGACATGCTGCTCAAATATAAGTCCTTTGTTGAAAAATAGCGGTGGTTTTACTTACGTCATTTAAGCTCACTATTCTAGAAGTTCTAAGAATATCGCAAGACGTATGATGCTCCCTCATTTAACGTTTTCGATTTGTTGATAGCAGGTGTTCTTGACAATTGGCGGGAGTTTAGTTGTTGCCATTTTGATCTATTTATTCGAAGAAAAAATTTATCGCTTGCGGCTAATTATATTTCGCATTCGATGTTTTGGAAATAGGGGTTTATTGTAAACGAAAATTTCACAGTTCATATTTTTTCTTCAGAAAAATATGTGTTGCTAGAGTGATCTAAGGTGTTACGCATTTGTAAAGTGTCTAGAATTACAAGGAATAAATAATATCGATTGGTCTTTTACGTTGTAAATACAGAGTTATTTTTTGCAGCATTAAAAATTATTGCACTACCATAAAAAGTATCACTTACTAGAAATTATTGACGACTGTTTATAGCACTGAATTGTTAATTGTAGAAAAAAAGTCTGTTCAAGAAGAAATTTACAAAAAATTAGATTACTTTTTCACATACTTGTTTGTAGCTACAGTTTTTAAACCTTTTACTGCTAACGGATCGAAAGCTTATGACGTTAAGTTTAATTCTACTAAAATCATATGATAGAAAAAAAATAATTTGCGCAATACTTTCTACATTTGTTTTAAAGTATTTTTCAATTCACGATTTAAATCAATTTAACTGAGGAACATGCGCCTTAAATATTAACAAAACGGTACTAAATTTTTTCACAGTTTTGATTTTACACTTATTTTTTCAGTATATTTTTACGGGTTTCTGTAAAATAAAATTTTATGGTCGCGGAAATATTAACGTCGTTAAGCATAACCAGCGTTTTTAAAATGTATCCTTTCAAGCTCATTTTCCTAAGCATCAACAAAAAAAGTGGGCAATTCTGCTATTAAAACAAACATCAAAAACAATCATTAAAACATTTTAGTGGCGAATGTGTGTTTCAGGAAGAAGATTTAAGATAATTTTTAGACACACACACTGACGTTGACTTAACTACGACGGTTTTTCAATTTTGTTCCTTAAACAACTGAAAACGTAATAAATAAAGTATGTAATAGGATATACGTTTGAGTCTAAGTATCCTTAATATACACTTATCTCTGACTGATGGGATTTCTTTAGCCACTGCCAACGTTGACTGAAGTATGAGTCACTAAGTGGCTTTAATGTATCTTTTGATATGTGGTAAATTCAAGTGATTGCTAGAAGGATGTTATTTGATTTGACGATTAGGAAGTATTTAATGGTTTGGGCTTAAGGTTGTAAAGGTTTTCTTTTGAAAAAAAAGCAAATTGATAATAATATAGGGGCAGTTAAAATTCTTGGTACACTTGGGGAAATATTGTATTTTTAACAATTCTCATCCCGGTAAGGCATGGATGTTTATGCTTGTCAATAAATGTTGTTATTTGTCTATGTGTTTGTGTCGTTTCTTTCTTTGTGTGTCTCTTGTGCCGGTGTCATTTCTGGGGTTGAGTACAATAGACCTGAGGTCGCAGTGCTCGGCGAACTTGCCCCCCACCAAGAAAGTCATAAGTCATAACAATTCTCAAACACTACCAAAAATTATAGCATCCAATTGAAGACTTGTAACATGTGTTACGGTACATGTTTTCGTGTTCATAAATAGTGTTTAATAATGGAAAAATTTTATGACACAACTTATATATTTCACAGATTGTTAAATGATCGTAAACTTTTGTTCATTTTAATCAAAACAAATTATAAACTAATGACAGCGAGGACGTATATTTGCTTTTTTGCATGCTTATACCCCCTAACTTAACACTTTATAAATATAAAAGTATTTTATTTATTTTAAGTAGTTTTCTTTTACGAAATGTAAATTAAAATTTTGAAAATAACAAAATTTTCCAAACCTTGCACAACATACCTCCAAGAGAGATAACTAGAGATATATTCAAAAATCTCAGATTTATTTTCGTTATTGTTTCTAAACTGTGCGTGTTGTGCATTTGAAATGGTCAATTTGAAAGTCACACAAAAGTATGCATTTGTTTCCTGGAACTACACAGCTTTACTTGGAATTTTGCATACACAAAAACCCGCATCATCACGCCAACTTTCGAATTCCTTTGGTCGAGCTGCGTTGAGTTGCAATCGAGCTTCTTCGGAGAAAAAAACACTTCGTTTGTTGGTTTTCCATTCAGAATTTTTTTCTACCACTAAAAAAAAAATATCTCGCCCTAACACCGATTTCTCAAAAGTAAAGTTGTCGAGGTTATTCCTTTTTCTTTTCTTTTTTGACTTGATGGCAAAATCAATTTCTCTCGCACAAGGAAAGTTCGCATTAAGAATACTTTTTTTCCTGCGCTTGAGAGTACATCATGCAAATTTCAAGATGTCTACAAATGGGAAAAATAATGTGATTGAGTTCATCCCATTTTTATTTACGCACTTCTGCTGTACTTTGAAGAAATTACTTGTTTTTCGACTAGAATTTTTTTTTTGTGTGTTTTTGAACTTGTTTAAATAAAATACCTTGTTATGAATGATAAAAATAGAATTACATTATTTTTGCAAAGTTTTGGAGAACATAGTCGCTAATGCAGTTTTAGATTAGATTTATAATTAATATTTAATATTTAGGTTGTAGGTTCAAGTATAACTGTATTTCTTTTTCAAATTTTTAAGAATATAACCAACTTAAAAAACGGAATTATTCCGATTTTATATCGATTTTTATGGTGAGAAATTTTCAGGAAAAGTTTATTTGATTTTCAGAGCCTGCAAACACTGTTAAAAAGTTAAACTACAAATTCTTTTTGTAAAATTTTCTAAAATTAAAGAAAAAATATTCTGTTAAATTTTGATAAAGCGTTTCCAATAGATTAGAATAAATATAATTTTATAGGAGTATACTGAATTTAACTAACGTGGAATATAAAGAATATAACCATAATTTAAAATTCAATAAATATGGGTAATTCTATGCAAATAAGCTAAAATTATGAAACTGAAGGATATTTTAAAATGTTATATAGAAAAATTTACAAAATATTTGTTCATCATAGTTTGAATGTTTTGTTATTTTAGCTAAGAAATTTAAATTAGTAAAGGAAATTGTATTTTTTTTTAATTTTAAACCTGCTAAATACCATCCCCTCACATGCAACTATGATCATCTGGAAATACTAAGAATATTATTTCTTACTGCATAGGTTGTACTTTTCAATTCTGCCATTTGTTTTATCTAATGAATGTATTAATTCATTAATTTTTGTTTTAGCGCATAAATTTAATTTAACATAAAAGTTTGCAACTAATATTTCAAACCATTTCTTCACTAATTTTATTTTAAGATGTTAAAGCTAGATGTCATAAGTACATAGGTAGACGCAAATCGCATACATTGTCAGAATTAGTAGTAGGGATGAGAAAATTGAATTATTCGATGGGGGGTAATTCACAATGGTGTAGAAATTTTTTTAAGTTCTCTAAATTGTAAGCTGCTTGAACGTTAAGGGAAACTCAAATCCCAGCCTCATAAATAAGACCAATACTAAGTTTTTAATAACCAGTTTAAAAAAAGTTTTTAAAAAGAGTCACTATCTTTACTAACAAGTTTTAAAAAAAACGCCAGACAGAAAAAAGGTAAGTAATTTTCATGCTTGGGGCAATATTAAACTTAACAGCCAAAATTATCTAAGTTAACAGTATTTCACGTTGTCATGTCATTGGGTATAGTTCTAGTACGACCTTAATCCAGACCATCAAATCAACATTCAAGTGTCTCTGGATCACAAATAGGCCCTTGCAGCCAAAAATATAAGACGAATTATCGCCTATACCTTATACTCTTTCACGTCTTTAGGAGATATCTCTCCTTCACCCGGGCTTTCTGTGTTTCTCTTGGGGTTTGGCGGAGTGATGCAGTAGTCTTGAAGCACACCTTTCGATCTTTTTTTAAATATTTGTTTACATGCTACTTTCAAAGGAGGCTAACTTTATTATCAACATAATGAATACAAGTAACAAGTACAATATAGTTACAGTGATTGTAGAGGGAGTGAACGTTAAATATCCTCCAAAGTCCTAACGCTGCATACGATGTCGCCCTTAACGGTTGCATTGGGGGCCTACTCAAGTGGCGGCTCGGCACTTGACTGTTGTTCTAAAATACGACGCCCGTCACCAATAGCCCTCGTGTAGCTCTAGTGCGACGATAATTCAAACTAAACTAAACTGGATCACAAATAAAACTAAAAAGACCCAATACAGTTCCAATTGCCTGATGGAAGCTAAAAAGGTCTTCAAACTTCAACCTTGGTTGATCGTTAGCGGGATCTAAATGCCCTCTTCAAAGAAGCCCTCTGTAGAGGACAATTTACGGGCTATTCCCTTGTCCCTCTATCTCACGAGAGTGGTGAACAGGTAATGGCGTTAGAACTCCCACTTATTTCTGTGGCGAAGAGACTTCTTGTAGAAGAAAGAACGAAATGGCATTAGTGGAACGTGGAAGAAGTTCAGAAATGGACCCCGAAAAGAACTTTTTTTTGCGTAGAATCCTCTGGAGTATTCTGATGAAAATTATTCTTTGAATAATGATGAATAATATAGTGAATATACAAATAGACTTTGAATAATGATGAATATACAAATTGCTTGATTAAATGCAGAACACTGAAACTCAAAAACTTGATATTAGAATGTTTGATTCACTATTATAAAATATTAATAAGAAAAATTTACTGTATCTATTTAGTTCTATAATGTTTGCATTAATTTCTTAAGACGGATAATCATAAAACATTTATCAGAGTTTTAATATTAAACATATGATTACTATTAATACAAAACTACATTTACAGATTTTATCACAAGTGTTTATTTTATACTTATAATATCGTTATAAATATGAAACGATATGGCAGATTTCATCCTATATATTTATTAAAGTTCCTGTAAAAGTAATATAAACAATTTTTACAAACCTTACTCAAAATGTTTGTTTCATCATTATAATAGTGTCATTAACATGAGACAACTTTTACAGATATCAACCTAAATGTTTGTTTCATCCTTATAATAGTGTACATTAATAGTAATAGTTTTACAAATTTCACCCTAAATGTTAGTTTTATCTTTGTAATGGTATTATAAACATGAAACAACATTTACAGATATCACCCTAAATGTCTGTTTTATCTTTGTAAAGGTATTATAAACATGAAACAACATTTACAGATATCACCCCAAATGTTAGTTTTATCTTTGTAAAGGTATTATAAACATGAAACAACATTTACAGATATCACCCTAAATGTTAGTTTTATCTTTGTAATGGTATTATAAACATGAAACAACATTTACAGATATCACCCTAAATGTTTGTTTTGTGATTATTATAGAGTCATAAACATGAAACAACTTGTACAGATACCACCCTTCGTTTTTAAAATCTTTTTATAAACATATGTTACCGTTAAAACCCGAAATCAGCTAAAACTAGAATAAGCTAGTGAGAACTAGTTTTAACTGATGCCCTTAGTGAAAACTAGTTTCCACTAACTAAAACTGACTTCCCTAGCTAATACTAGTTTTGACCGATTGCATTGGTTAAAACTAGTTGTAACTAGAAAAAAATATTTTTTTATCATGTTTCTCATAAAACGAATTAACTGCGAATGTTTGACTTTAAATTTATTGTGAACGTTAATTTCTTTAAAAAAATGGCAATATCTTTATAGCTGTGAAATTTTTTAATAATCTAATTTGCTTTATTATATAAACTTGAATACATTATTAAAAACTAAACATATTATTCTAAATCGTGCTAACCTAAGTTTTTTATAGATAAAACTAATTTAAACCAATCTATTTCGTCAAAACCAGTATTAGCTGGGTATAACTGGTTTTAGATAGTGTAAACTAGTTTTAACTAATGGTCTCAGTTAAAACTAGTTCTCACTAGTTAATTCTAGTTCTAGCTGCTAATTTCTAGCTTTTTCTAGTTCTAGCTGCTTTTGATTATTATGTCTTTGTAAGTTCTCGGAGTAACAAATACAACTGCGTAACTACGATTCTGCTGTTTCAGGGAAAACTCAATATACATTTTCTCACATTCTAGCAGTTCTTGATTACCTAGTTGTACTTATATTAATAGTACAAGAAAAATGTATGTACAAGTACTAGAATACTAGTATGTTGCGGATTTATTCTGTTTTTTTTTTATTTACCATACTTGCCAAATTGGTACTCGGTATACTTACATGAAATTTTAAAAATATTTATTGAAAATAACAAATTGAAATATTTAGAAAACATAGTAAATACTGGGTTAGTTTTAGAAGACCTAGGTATTTAATCTTATTTTAAGTTTTTCTCAGAATCTAAAATATGGAATTAAAAATTACTTACGCTCAAAAAATAGGTTTTTAGAGACAAATTTAACAGTCACACAACAAATCAACAATTATAAAAAAAATAATTACATCAGAATGATAGAAGTTTAAATTTTCCAGGATTTTTTTAGTTGGTAACATGTGGATAATGCGTTATTTTACTTACATTGAACGATTTGATTTGCTGAATTTTGCGGAGGTGTACCTGGATCATGATATGACAAACTTTGAAGTCAAATTGTTTTAGAATAAAAAGATACGAACAAAACAACAAGGCTTTTATTAATATTAGCTGAACACAATGTACTGTAAAGGAAACATGCTTCACGATAAATTTAATAACATCAATACTTTACGCAAAGTTAGAGTAAGCTTGACTATAAACCGTAATCTCAACCTCAAAGACAAAGCTATCGAATATTGAATGAAATTTTGGATAAGGGGGCCAAACCGAGTAACGATTTTGTTTTCAAACGATACTAATTGCAGTGAAACTAGGCTGGGAGAATTTTATTTATATATTTCAGGAAGAGATATTTCTCCGAAGGCTTTTATTGCCCTGGAAAAGTTCTGGAAATTTGGTTTAATTTGAAAACAAGCAAAAGAATGTGTGCATGGTAAAGCAGATATTCTTCTAAAAAAGATTAAAAACAAGTTGTGGCCAAACTACATATAAACAAACTGAAAAAAAAGATAGCTTCGTAATATTCTTTAAGTAATAAGACAAAAAGGTATAATTTATAATTTTTTATCAATACGAAAATGGAATAAAATCCTTTACCTACAAAGAAATAAACGTAAAACCCATTATTTTAATAAATTTGTTATTCATTTTTTTAAAATTTCATAACGTGTATTTTATTAAATTTTATGTTGATGATGTTTTTGTAACTACATGAAAGCGGTCAATTACAATGTCTAATTAAAAATTGAACAACAAATATGTCAATGTTTTGCTAAAATATTGACTACTTTAGTAACAACTGTTGTGATTAACGATAAAAAAAAGAAAATTTAGAAATTTAAAGAGAAAAAAAAACTACAGAGTCTTAAGGAAATCCTAACCTTCATCTTTTCAGTGCATGCAACTTTGTGTATTAAATTCTCTTAGGAAATGCAATACACAAACTTATACAGTTTTGCAAACTTCTTATGTATAAATACCTTTCTTGGTACTGAAACTCCATCTTTAGACTCTAATAGCCTAACCGTCTAATGAAGTCTATTGATTGGTGAAAGCGACAATTATGGAAAATTTCTCAGAAAAGTTAATTCGCATTCAATTTAGTCTTTAATCATAGAAACACACCCATCCCTCTAAGTGAAAAATTGAAGAAGTTCGTCTAATAGATATTCAATAAACAAGTAATTACGTACTTGCCTTTATCACAAGAACGCGAAAACCGGGAAAGTTGTCATTTATAATTTTGACAAATAATAACATTTTCACCGGAAAGAAGAATCTACAAATGGGGTTGACGTAAAAAGAAATTGTTCAGCAATCGGAAATTTTTAAATCAAAATTTTGAAAAATGAAGAGGTAACAAAAGGGAGAAAAATATAAAAGGATTATATTGATTTGAATTTTTATTTTTTTTCACTGGTTGATAATGTTTCTATTTATAGAAGACGTCATTTAAAAAATCCAAAAAGAATAAAGACGTTTCCTGATTCTACAGAAAAAGATATTTTGACAGATTTCTCCCATAACAAAGCAAACAGAAATTATTTGTACATAACAGATTTTTTAAACAAAATATCTGTTATTTATCTAGCATGTCTATTATTTAATAATAATATTTTTATTACAAGAACGAAAACCAATATAAAAATTCTATCGCACGATAAGGCGTAATATCTCGTACAGGCAAAACATCAAAATCCGACAAGCCAGAATGTCGACATGGCCAGAATCCTACAGAGTCAAAGTGTTTGGACAGAGTCAAATACAAAATTGTTCGAAATTCTTAAGAACCATAAAAATTTAAAACGTTATGCTTAATTAAGGGCAATTTATTTACAAATTTTTGCATTAATATTTTTGTATTTGGGAAGGGGAAGTTTTCTTTTATTTTTATGTATGTTTTATGTTTAATATTGCGTCGAAATGCATTTTGTATGGAAATCACAAACAAAATTAATCGAAGAATTTTTAATAGTCCATTGTTTATGATTATCTCATTGTTAGTTTTCATTTTATAATCTGGACTTATTTATTGTGGGGTTTGGTCCCAAAGGTTGTATATTATTTTATAATAGTTAATTGTTAAAGTTAATGGTGTTTTATAGCGAGTTTAAATATTTAATAGTACAGAATAATTTTTAACAACGAACAGTTTATATATTATTTAAATTAAGCACACTAAATTCGAAAAAAAACCAAAGAAATAACCAAAGAATATCTGCATTTCTAGTGTCGGGAATATGACCCTGTCGGGTAATGACACTATGAATTTTTCACACAGTCGGATTATGGTTTTCGGAATTCTGGCTTGACTTTATTTCAGCAGTCAGGATTATGTCACAGACCTTCATGAAAACTGGAATTTGACTTTTTTTATTTAATCTTGTATTATGAGAATTTTCCTTAAGTTGACAAAGTGCTTTGTTCCGATAGAGGAGAAGGCAAATTTGTAAAAAAAAAAAGCATTGTAGCGTACAAAGAGTAAAGGATAAGTTAGTAAGTTAAGGATTCCAAAATCCGTTTAAAATAATAAAAAAAATCATTTAATACATTTTAATTCATATTTAATCAGATATTAATTACAATAATATATTTCAACTCAAATTCAGTAGTATCATATGCATTTTAAGAAACGAGATCACAAGAATGATTTTTAAATTTTAAAAAAAATTATTTTTACTAGAGAAAAATTTCATGGATCTCACTGGGATTTTTTGATATTTTCTTTTGAGTTTATAGGTAGTTAAAATTATTTTTGTCATTGTAGAAGACAGAAGATAAGTTCTGATAATGTAGGTCAAGATTTAAATCTCAATTCATTACAAACCATTTATGGTTTCACCTACGCCAAACAAATTAATTTCCTAGAAAAGCTCCGTTGGCGCACTTTTTACAATGAATATAATCTATTTTAAAATGACTTCAAATAGAAAAGAAATCATTTTTTTAATTACTATACTACATACTTTGTTTACTGAAATGAAACATAAATTTTCTTCATCTATAAAAACCAATATATCTTTTTAGTTAATCCTTTCTTCAGCCGAAAAGAGGATTTCAAGACAATTTTTAATGAATTAATGGAACTATGCTGCGCGACTATGTTTGTAGAGATTACGCTCGACGAAATCTTTTAAAGCTATTTATAAAAAGTAATGTCTACGAAGAATGAAAACTACAGGGTGAGGCAAATAAAAGCGGCCCCGGTCTAGAGATACGTTGAAATGCTTGGCGTGAAAAAAAGCCGCCTGAAAGCTTTCAAGTGGAAATAAAAGATTATTAAAGCGTACAATGGTTTCACTTAAAACCTGTTTTTGCATTGGTTGGATTGGATTAGCATCACATTAGATAGCTACTCATGGACTATTGGCCAGTTCAGATCGTAGTGTGTTGTATGAAGAAAGGCTTTTTTATGCAATTTTTTTTTTTTTTGCAATCAATTTAGAATGTTTTTTTAGTAACAAAACAAAAAGGTCCGTTTCTCTACGATAAATAACAACCGAAATAATCACTAGTGGGAACTTTTTTTGATCAGCTCTACAAACCTTGTTTATATTTCATTTGAACTAGCTTTTCAAACCATAGCGTAGTTGCCGGCAAATAAGTCGCCCAAAGCGTTTTTTTGGGGCTTAATATTGAAGCGATAAATGGCTTCATGTTAGCAAACCTGTTTTTTGTATTGGTTTTGCTTGGCAACATTTATGTCGTATTCTTATCTCCACGTTGGGGCCGCTTTTATTTGCTTCACCCTGTACAACTGAGCTTGTTTGGATAGATGATTTAGATCTATTTCTTTTTATTAATTTGAGGAAAATGATTCTTGGTAATAATTTTTGTGAAGATTCTATTTGATTTTTTTTTGTTTCTTGCTTATAAAGTGGAAGTTTGTGCAATTTTCCCCCGTACTCTTCATATTTATGAAGAGAATTGGCATTTGGAGAAATATTCAGCAGTGTTGTAGTACAAACAGGCATGATCTCTGATGGATGTAAAATTTTTATAATATGCAAAAGAGGATACAGATTCTTGCGAAAATATATTAACAATTTGATTAGTAGTATGTAATCGGTTGTTCTTAAAATAATTTCGAAAACTCTGTCCATTTATGACTTGATCACTCAATTTCTTACGTTCTTAAAATTCAATCTTTAATTTTTCGAAGTGTTTTCATAATAAAGTTTTCGGATATCTTTTGTCTTTCCGAAATCTTGTCAATGTCAAAATGGGATTCATATTTTTCTATTTATTTAGATTTTTAGATAAACACACACAACAGCTTACAACCCAATTATAGTGGTGAGGAAAAGGACAGGAAAGGGACAGTTCAATTGCATAAAATCCGTCGACATTCTTTTTAAAATAATTAAAAAGTTTAAATTCGATAAAAACTATAAAGTGGATGTTTAAACCAAAATATTTTTTTTACAGAGTGGGTACAAAAATTTAATCTTATTAGGGCAGGACGTGACTTTTTACAGAAAAATAAATCAAACACAAAATGTTTCAAGACAATCAACTATATAATTTATAATTTTATTAAAGAACCACAAATAAGAAAGATGTCTGAAGATTAACATATTCAATACACATATTTCATTATATCAAGATTTATAAAGTCCACCTCGTTTTTAAATTCGTCTATAAATGATTAAGATAATTTCTGACAAAATGGATGTGTGTTTCTAAATAATCATTTAATTAATATCTACTCAAATCGTGTAAAATTTCGCCTAAATATGAACATTGAACTTTAAGAGCTGCTGATTTTATCCGCATACCCTTGTCGGAGGTGTAAAGATGAACTATGTAACCTGGAATTTAAGAGAAAAAAGTAGTTATTAGAAAGGAAATAAAAGTCAAACTTTCACTTGTCCCCAAAAAATTACACTAGTAGGGGTTTGTGAGACATCTGACTTCCCACTTTCTTCGAACTTCGACTTTTTATTCGGTTAATATATCTATAATATATTATATAAATATATATATATATATATATATATATATTATATAAATATATATATAATATAAGTATATATATATATATATATATATATATATATATTATATATATATATATATTAATATAATATATATATATATTATATATATATATATAATATATATATATATATTATATATTATTATATATATATATACTATATATAATATATATATAAAATATATATAATATATATATATATATATATATAAATAAATTCTCACCAGCCAATACGCCCCGTAATTAAACCCTGGTCCCAAATGACGAGGGCGACATATGAGCGGGGGGCCCAACGGAACTTCGAGGGGACATCGTACGCTAACGCCGCCCGGGGCTTTGAACTCCACAGATTAACGAGCACGTCTGTCCCAGCGTTACTCGGGCCCATCCGTTGATTGAGGGTTTTTCTACCCTTTCCGCCCCAGATCCGATTTTAGAGATGACTAGCAGTAGGGGGGATTCGACCCCCGGGACTCCTGAGAAGGTTTGAATCGTGGTTTGATCCTAGGGTGATGCATTTGCTTATCCATTCGAAGTTTTTTGGCAGCGTGCCAGAAACTTCGCCACTTCGATAGTTTCGATAGTCTCGTTCAGGCGAATCTATCGATTTTCAACTCGATCTATTCGGCCTACGTCACAACAATTCATTCGAATAGGGAACTATGGATGTTTAAGGAACACTAACTCTCACCGAAAAGGGTTTTTTTTTGTTAGCAGCACGGGAATTGCTCCTAAAATTTTTTGCATCCAATTTTCTAACACTGCTCGTAGCCTTCGCGAAAGGTATTAGGCATTTTTATTTTTTAAAGGGCTTATTGTTATCCTCACCAAAGAAATTTTCAAATTATCTCTACGACTTAGTTTCATTGAAATTTTTTATAAAAATGCTTTCCCCTAAATCTCCCGAAAACTATAAACCCATCATAGTAGAATTATTGAGCGGCAGATCACGTGTCCCCAATGGCAAACGGCGGAACCCCGAATGGGGTCAAAATTTATGGGAAACCAGCCGTGTTTTCCAACCCTTTAAGAGAAAAATTCTACGGTATCATCGAAAACTATCAGTATTCAAAATTAGAAAAAAAAAAAATACTAGAAAAGGGTTTCAAGTCCCCTAAATTTGTTTTTCGTACATGAAACTGCCCTTCATTACGGTTTTCCAACTATATTATTAGTGTTTTTTTCTAGCAGCTGGCCCTTCAAAAGCTTTTTTTGTAATTTTTAAATTCTTTTTCTACATTTTTTTTGATATACTTCCACTTTAGCAACTCACTCATCTTCCCACGCGTCGTTTCATTAAAATTCAATCTTATCACAAAAAATTTTAGGTAATATTTCAGATCCTCATTTCTAAAATTTACCCGAAATTCGCAAATTACATATCAAAGCAGTATTCGAAATTGGATAAAGAATTGAGGAGCAAAACCCGTGCGCTAACTTGAAAAAATTTTTGTACATTACCTAGAGCATTTTTTAATTATGAAAAAAAATTGCGTAGTTTTTTTTATTAAAAATTCAAAAAGGCAAGCTTTTTTGCTATGGTGCGATTCATTGGAAAAATCGAAAAGCGTTATTTTTATTGAAAGTACTGCTGCTAATTTTAAACATAAAAAAGTTTTTTACCTGAAAGGAATGCTGTATAATAAGTCTATTTCTGCCGTCCTACATTGCGTTATCTATGAATCGAATTGCTTCTCTCGCATTACGTGAAATCGAACTCGTGCTCTAAAAAGAATCAGAATATAATTTTAGAAATTTGTTAAAAAAAAACAATGTATCTCTTTAGACTAAAAATATATTTTTTTTTTATATACAGGTGTTAAATGCAATATTTAAGGAAAACCCCATTTTTTTACTGAATGTTGCAAATAGTCTAAGGGTCAATATAAGAAAAATGTGGAATCTGTGTCCCGACCAATTTTGTAAGCATTAATTTTAAAATGTCGTCTCTTAAACTATTTTTTCTCCAAATCGTAAAATATCATCAAATTTTATGTCTATCTCTTATTAAGAAAGGTTTTGAAGTTTTCAAAAGTCAGATCGGGCACGTGTCACAACCGGTTGATTCCGATTTTACACAGACATCTTATTCATTTTATACTCTGTGCTCTCTCTCTCTCCCCTCTCTCTCTCTCTCTATCAAAAGAATTACATACTAATGATAGTATTACTTTATTTAAGGTCTTTTTACAATTATTATGTGTCAGTTATATAAAAATACACTGGAAATACGCAATGCGACGCAAAATATGCATGTCACAAGCTTACGTATCAGGTCGGTAACATCAACTTCGGAAAAACGAGTGACGGTCCGAAAACGACATTTCCGGAAAGGAACTTCGCCATTGAATCGTCTCCGTGGACTATTTATTAAGTTCCATTCTGGAACTTCAGATTTGAATTGTGTGAAAAAAAAGTACTTTTTTTCACTCAAAAGCAGTAAAAAAAAGTACCTTTTTTCACTCTTTTCATAAGATGCCAACATTTCAAGTAAAACTTTTATTTCATAACTAGGGGGCACCCCCTTCTCGCTATCGCTCGCCAACCCCCGGGAACTGCTTTCGTAGTTCCTTTTGGATAGCTTCGCGATCCATTGCTCGCTTCGCTCGCTCACCGTTCATTGAAATATTTTAGTCTAGCCCCCCCCCCCCCCCCCTTAAGGGTTAACATCAAATACCTTAAGGGTTAACATTAAATAAATAAAAAATGTACCTTCTCTTTTTAAATGAAGGCAGTAGTCTAAAGCCCTGTCATCATTATTGCGACCGGGCAACGGATTCAACTTCTCCAATTCGGCCACCTGTAAATGAAGCATACGTATTTTAACTATAGAGTTGAGAAGAAGATGGAGATGCTTGACGAGAAACGAAGTGAAGCCGTCAGAAAGTCGCCAAGCAGCCCCAATAAGTCTAAACAAACTACTCACTCCCTGCTAGTTTATGCTAAATCGCAGACTTTTATTCTTTAAAAATAAAAATATAATGTTTGCGCAGTTGTAGCCTGTAGTACGAGATCTGTATTTCCATAAGATGTTAGTAATTTTTTCACTGTTAAGAAAATGCATTGTAATTGTAGTTTTTTTAGAGAGTCAAAATTCAACAAACCGATGTACGAGTAGTAAGCCTATACAAACTCCAATGTAAAATTGCGACAAATATTTTGTCGAGAGCTTTTGTTTGGGCTTATTATATAAAGCGATCGATGGCTTCACTTGGCCAGTTGGTTTTGTAATTTGTAATTTACAATTTAAACGTTTCCGACGGTCTTTTTCTACCCTTCATTAAGAGCTTTAACACAGGCAATTAGGCCTCGTAATTTAGAACCCTGGACAAGCGCCGAGGTCGACAACAGAACGGAAATTCGAGCGACATCATACGATAACGCCGTCGGGACTTTCGACTCCGCATACTTAACGAGCACGTATACCGCAGTGTACTCGGGCACCCCACTGATTTTTAGAGGGCTTTTTCCCACCCAGCACACGAATACGTCTATAAAGTGGATAAGACAAGAACAGAACCAAGAACCTCTCGGTGTGAGGCTATCGATTATTCCGAGTTTTTATTGATTGGTTGGTTGGTACATATCTTTATGCTTGTGTGCTTGATCCTCTGATCAAGCACACAAGCCGAAAGATATGTACCAACCAACATGTATAAACAACCAACATATGTATAAACGTTCGTCAAGTAAAACAGACACAGAGCGAGTTTTTCTGACACAGAGCGAGAAATTACACCCAGTGCGTAGGCGGGAATCGTACCCGCACCCGGTACAGTACGCAGACTGCTAGCGTAATGGGCTGCGATCGTAACCACAGGCCACCCGGGTCCCTTTGTATTGATAACTCTATATGTGCAGGTTGTAAATTTTCAGACGATCTATTTCTAGCCTCCAAGGAGTTTTAGCATGACCAATAACTCCCACGAAATTTAGAGCCCTGGTCAAGTGACAATGTCGACACCCGAGCGGGGACTCAAAGCAAGTTAGTGGCGCCATCAGGAGCTTGATCGGGACTTTCGACTTCACAGTTTTAACCATAACGGGGCCCCCCAGTGGCCATGTGAGATAATCGACGAGATTCTCACCTAGTGTTCCTTAAACATCGATAGACTATCGATAGCTTCGTACGCAACTCGATAGTTTCAATGGCGGACGCACTTCGTAGTGAAAAATCGATAGTATTCGCTGTAAAGAGAGACTATCGAACTATCGAAGTGGACGAAGTTTTCTGGAAGCGTGCCAGAACAATCGAACTATCGATAGTATTGAGTTGGCCGAAGTTTTTGGCAAGCTGCCAAAAGACCTCGAATGAATTATTCGTTACCTCAAGCTGATGATGCTTCGATTGTTTCCCTTATGACGTGTGCTTGGCATTCTTTTGGAAAGAGGAGTGATGTGTTATTCAAAATAGCAATTAACGCATCACGACAATATATATATATATATACATATGTATACATATATATACATTATATACATACGAGGTCGACATATGAGCGGGTACCCAACGGAACTTCGAGCGACATCGTACGCTAACGCCGCCGGGACTTTGGACTCCACAGATTTAACAAGTACGTCTGTCCCAGCGTTACTCGGGCCCAGCCGTGATTGAGGATTTTTCTATCATTTCCAGCACAGATCCGATTTATAGGATGACTAGCAGTAGGTGGGATTCGAACCCCCGCACTCCTGAGAAGGTTGGATCGTGGTTGAATCTCTAGGCTGATGCATTTGCATTATCCATTCGAAGTTTTTGGCAGCGTGCCAGAAAACTTCGCCACTTCGATAGTATCGATAGTTCGATAGTCTCGTTTCAGCGAATACTATCGATTGTCAACTCGATCTATTCGGCCTACGTCACAACAATTCATTCGAATAGGGAACTATCGATGTTTAAGGAACACTACTCTCACCGAGAACGGTTTTTTTAGTTAGCAGTACGAATTGCTCCTAAATTTTTGCATCCAATTTCTAACACTGCTCGTAGCCTTACCGAAAAGTAATCTAGGCATTCTCATTATTTTAAAGGGCTTATTGTTATCCTCAACCAAAGAAATATCAAATTATCTCTACGACTTAGTTCAATTGAAATATTTATAAAAATGCTTTCTCTAAATCTCCCGAAAACTATACCGATCATAGTAGAAGTATTAGAGAGGCAGATCACGTGTCCTCCAATGGCAGCGGCGGAACACGAATAGAGTCAAGAATTTCATGGCAAACAAGCCATTGTTGCCACCACTTTAAGGAGAAAAATGCTACGGTATCATCGAAAAAATACCAGTTAATACTAAAATTAGAAAAAAGTACTAGAAAAGGGTTTCAAGTCACTAAATTTGTTGTCGTTACATGAATCTGCCCTTCATTACGGTTTTCCAAACTATTATTATTAGTGTTTTTCTAGCAGCTGGCCCTTCAAAAGCTTTCTTTGTTAATTTTTAAATTCTTTATCGCACATTTCAATTAATATATTTTCACTTTTAGCAACATCACTCATCTTCCCACGTCGTCGGTTTCTATTAAAATTCGAATCTTATCATTAAATATTTTAGGTAAGTATTTCAGATCCTCATATTCATAAAAATTTACCCGAAATTCGCAAAATATACATATTACAAGCAGTATTCGAAATTGGATAAAGAAATTTAGGAGCAATCTGTGCGACTAACTTGAAAAACTAATGTACATTACCTAGGAGCATTTTTTTAATTATGAAAAAAAGATCGCGGTAGTTTTTTTTAAATTAAAAATTCAAATAGGCAAGCATTTTTGCTATGGTGCGATTCATTGGAAAAATCGAAAAGCGTTATTTTTATTGAAAGTACTGGTGCTAATTTTAAACATAAAAAAGTTTTTTACCTGAAAGGAATGCTGTATGATAAGTCTATTTCTGCCGTCATACATTGCGTTATCTATGAATCTAATTGCTTCTCTCGCATTACGTGAAATAGAACTCGTGCTCTAAAAAGAATCAGAATATAATTTTAGAAATTTGTAAAAAAAACAATGTATCTCTTTAGACTAAAAATAAATAATGTTTTTTATTTTATCTACAGTTGTTAGACGCAATATTTAAGGAAAACCCCATTTTTTTACTGAATGTTGCAAATAGTCTAAGGGTCAATATAAGAAAAATGTTGAATCTGTGTCCCGACCAATTTTGTAAGCATTAATTTTAAAATGTCGTCTCTTAAACTATTTTTTCTCCAAATCGTAAAATATCATCGTATTTTATGTCTATCTCTTATTAAGAAAGGTTTTGAAGTTTTCAAAAGTCAGATCGGGCACGTGTCACAACCGGTGATTCCGATTTTACACAGACATCTTATTCATTTTATACTCTGCGTCTCTATCTCTCTCTCTATCTCTCTCTCTCTATCAAAAGAATTACATACTAATGATAGTATTACTTTATTTAAGGTCTTTTTACAATTATTATGTTTCAGTTATATAAAAATACACTGGAAATACGCAATGCGACGCCAAATATGCATGTCACAAGTTTACGTATCAGATCGGTAACATCAACTTCGAAAACGAGTGACGGTCCGAAAACGACATTTCCGGAAATGAACTTCGCCATTGAATCGTCTCCGTGGACTATTTATTAAGTTCCATTCTGGAACTTCAGATTTTTTTTATAATTGTGTGTGAAAAAAAGTACTTTTTTTCACTCAAAAGCAGTAAAAAAAAGTACCTTTTTTCACTCTTTTCATAAGATGCCAACATTTCAAGTAAAACTTTTATTTCATAACTAGGGGGCACACCCCCTTCTCGCTATCGCTCGCCAACCCCCGGGAACTGCTTTCGTAGTTCCCTTTGGATAGCTTCGCGATCCATGGCTCGCTTCGCTCGCTCACCGTTCATTGAAATATTTTAGTCTAGCCCCCCCCTTAAGGGTTAACATCAAATACCTTAAGGGTTAACATTAAATAAATAAAAAATGTACCTTCTCTTTTTAAATGAAGGCAGTAGTCTAAAGCCCTGTCATCATTATTGCGACCGGGCAACGGATTCAACTTCTCCAATTCGGCCACCTGTAAATGAAGCATACGTATTTTAACTATAGAGTTGAGAAGAAGATGGAGATGCTTGACGAGAAACGAAGTGAAGCCGTCAGAAAGTCGCCAAGCAGCCCCAATAAGTCTAAACAAACTACTCACTCCCTGCTAGTTTATGCTAAATCGCATACTTTTATTCTTTAAAAACCGTTAATTAAAAATAAAAATATAATGTTTGCGCAGTTGTAGCCTGTAGTACGAGATCTGTATTTCCATAAGATGTTAGGAATTTTTTTCACTGTTAAGAAAATGCATTGTAATTGTAGTTTTTTTTAGAGAGTCAAAATTCAACAAACCGATGAACGAGTAGTAAAGCCTAAACTCCAATGTAAAATAGCGAAAATATTTTGTCGAGAGCTTTTGTTTGGGCTTATTATATAAAGCGATCGATGGCTTCACTTAGCCAGTTGGTTTTGTAATTTGTAATTTACAATTTAAACGTTTCCGACGGTCTTTTTCTACCCTTCATTAAGAGCTTTAACACAGGCAATTAGGCCTCGTAATTTAGAACCCTGGACAAGCGCCGAGGTCGACAACAGAACGGAAATTCGAGCGACATCATACGATAACGCCGTCGGGACTTTCGACTCCGCATACTTAACGAGCACGTATACCGCAGTGTACTCGGGCACCCCAGTGATTTTTAGAGGGCTTTTTCCCACCCAGCACACGAATACGTCTATAAAGTGGATAAGACAAGAACAGAACGAAGGTACATATCTTTAGGCTTGTGTGCTTGATCCTCTGATCAAGCACACAAGCCGAAAAATATGTACCAACCAACATGTATAAACAACCAACATATGTATAAACGTTCGTCAAGTAAAACAGACACAGAGCGAGTTTTTCTGACACAGAGCGAGAAATTACACCCAGTGCGTAGGCGGGAATCGTACCCGCACCCGGTACAGTACGCAGACTGCTAGCGTAATGGGCTGCGATCGTAACCACAGGCCACCCGGGTCCCCTTTGTATTGATAACTCTGTATGTGCAGGTTGTAAATTTTCAGACGATCTATTTCTAGCCTCCAAGGAGTTTTAGCATGACCAATAACTCCCACGTAATTTAGAGCCCTGGTCAAGTGACAATGTCAACACCCGAGCGGGTACCCAAAGCAAGTTAGTGGCGCCATCAGGAGCTTGATCGGGACTTTCGACTTCACAGTTTTAACCATAACGGGGCCCCCCAGTGGCCATGTGAGATAATCGACGAGCTTCTCACCTAGTGTTCCTTAAACATCGATAGACTATCGATAGCTTCGTACGCAACTCGATAGTTTCAATGGCGGACGCACTTCGTAGTGAAAAATCGATAGTATTCGCTGTAAAGAGACTATCGAACTATCGATACTATCGAAGTGGACGAAGTTTTCTGGAAGCGTGCCAGAACAATCGAACTATCGATAGTATTGAGTTGGCCGAAGTTTTTGGAAAGCTGCCAAAAGACCTCGAATGAATTATTCGTTACCTCAAGCTGATGATGCTTCGATTGTTTCCCTTATGACGTGTGCTTGGCATTGAATTAACGTCATTCATTTATTATTCATTAATTTAAATTATTAATTCATTTATTTATTCATTTATTAAATAAATAAATCTATATATATTTATCTATCTATATATATATACACATACACATACACACATACACACACACACACACATATATATATATATATATATATATAATAATATTTTATATATATATATATATATAATATATATATATATATATATATATATATATATATATATATATATATATATATATATATATATATATATATATATATATATATATATATATATATATATATATATATATATATATATATAATATATATATATATATATATATATATATATATATATATATATAAATAAATTCTCGCCAGCCAATAACGCCTCGTAATTTAGAACCCTGGTCAAGTGACGAGGTCGACATATGAGCGGGGACCCAACGGAACTTCGAGCGACATCGTACGCTAACGCCGCCGGGACTTTGAACTCTACAGATTTAACGAGCACGTCTGCCCCAGCGTTACTCGGGCCCAT
This sequence comes from Oedothorax gibbosus, assembly GCA_019343175.1. Lineage (NCBI taxonomy): Eukaryota > Metazoa > Arthropoda > Arachnida > Araneae > Linyphiidae > Oedothorax > Oedothorax gibbosus. The sequence goes on from CM033279.1 coordinate 10,395,448, forward strand.
CCGTGATTGAGGATCTTTCTACCATTTTCAGCACAGATCCGATTTATAGGATGACTAGCAGTAGGTGGGATTCAAACCCCCGCACTCCTGAGAAGGTTGAATCTCTAGGGTGATGCATTTGCATTATCCATTCGAAGTTTTTGGCAGCGTGCAAGAAAACTTCGTCCACATCGATAGTTTCGATAGTTCGATAGTCTCGTTTAGGATTGTCAACTCGATCTATTCGGCCTACGTCACAACAATTCATTCGAATAGGGAACTATGGATGTTTAAGGAACACTACTCTCACCGAGAAGGGTTTTTTTAGTTAGCAGCACGGGAATTGCTCCTAAATTTTTGCATCCAATTTCTAACACTGCTCGTAGCCTTAGCGAAAGGTAATCTGGGCATTTTCATTATTTTAAAGTGCTTATTGTTATCCTCAACCAAAGAAATATCAAATTATCTCTACGACTTAGTTAAATTTAATTTGAATTAGAAAAAAGTACTAGAAAAGGGTTTCAAGTCACTAAATTTGTTGTCGTACATGAATCTGCCCTTCATTACGGTTTTCCAAACTATTATTAATAGTGTTTTTCTAGCAGCTGGCCCTTCAAAAGCTTTTTTTGTTAATTTTTAAATTCTTTATCGTACATTTCTTTTGATATACTTCCACTTTTAGCAACAGCACTCATCTTCCCACGTCGTCGGTTTCAATTAAAATTCGAATCTTGTCATCAAATATTTTAGGAAAGTATTTCAGATCCTCATATTCATAAAAATTTACCCGAAATTCCCAAAATATACATATCACAAGCAGTGTTAGAAATTGGATAAAGAAATTTAGGAGCAATCTGTGCGACTAACTTGAAAAACTAATGTACATTACCTAGGACCATTTTTTTTAATTATGAAAAAAAGATCGCGGAAGTTTTTTTAATTAAAAATTCAAATAGGCAAGCATTTTTGCTATGGTGCGATTCATTGGAAAAATCGAAAAGCGTTATTTTTATTGAAAGTACTGGTGCTAATTTTAAACATAAAAAAGTTTTTTACCTGAAAGGAATGCTGTATAATAAGTCTATTTCTGCCGTCATACATTGCGTTATCTATGAATCGAATTGCTTCTCTCGCATTACGTGAAATCGAACTCGTGCTCTAAAAAGAATCAGAATATAATTTTAGAAATTTGTAAAAAAAAAACAATGTATCTCTTTAGACTAAAAATAAATAATGTTTTTTTTTATCTACAGGTGTTAGACGCAATATTTAAGGCAAACCCCATTTTTTTACTGAATGTTGCAAATAGTCTAAGGGTCAATATAAGAAAAATGTTGAATCTGTGTCCCGACCAATTTTGTAAGCATTAATTTTAAAATGTCGTCTCTTAAACTATTTTTTCTCCAAATCGTAAAATATCATCGTATTTTATGTCTATCTCTTATTAAGAAAGGTTTTGAAGTTTTCAAAAGTCAGATCGGGCACGTGTCACAACCGGTGATTCCGATTTTACACAGACATCTTATTCATTTTATACTCTGCGTCTCTCTCTCTCTCTCTATCAAAAGAATTACAAACTAATGATAGTATTACTTTATTTAAGGTCTTTTTACAATTAATATGTGTCAGTTATATAAAAATACACTGGAAATACGCAATGCGACGCAAAATATGCACATCACAAGTTTACGTATCAGATCGGTAACATCAACTTCGAAAACGACATTTCCGGAAAGGAACTTCGCCATTGAATCGTCTCCGTGGACTGTTTACTAAGTTCCATTCTGAAACTTCAGATTTTTTTATAATTGTGTGAAAAAAAGTACTTTTTTTCACTCAAAAGCAGTAAAAAAAAGTACCTTTTTTCACTCTTTTCATAAGATGCCAACATTTCAAGTAAAACTTTTATTTCATAACTAGGGGGCACACCCCCTTCTCGCTATCGCTCGCCAACCACCGGGAACTGCTTTCGTAGTTAATTTTGGATAGCTTCGCGATCCATGGCTCGCTTCGCTCGCTCACCGTTCATTGAAATATTTTAGTCTAGCCCCCCCCCCCCTTAAGGGTTAACATCAAATACCTTAAGGTTAACATTAAATAAATAAAAAATGTACCTTCTCTTTTTAAATGAAGGCAGTAGTCTAAAGCCCTGTCATCATTATTGCGACCGGGCAACGGATTCAACTTCTCCAATTCGGCCACCTGTAAATGAAGCATACGTATTTTAACTATAGAGTTGAGAAGAAGATGGAGATGCTTGACGAGAAACGAAGTGAAGCCGTCAGAAAGTCGCCAAGCAGCCCCAATAAGTCTAAACAAACTACTCACTCCCTGCTAGTTTATGCTAAATCGCATACTTTTATTCTTTAAAAACCGTTAATTAAAAATAAAAATATAATGTTTGCGCAGTTGTAGCCTGTAGTACGAGATCTGTATTTCCATAAGATGTTAGGAATTTTTTTCACTGTTAAGAAAATGCATTGTAATTGTAGTTTTTTTAGAGAGTCAAAATTCAACAAACCGATGTACGAGTAGTAAGCCTATACAAACTCCAATGTAAAATTGCGACAAATATTTTGTCGAGAGCTTTTGTTTGGGCTTATTATATAAAGCGATCGATGGCTTCACTTGGCCAGTTGGTTTTGTAATTTGTAATTTACAATTTAAACGTTTCCGACGGTCTTTTTCTACCCTTCATTAAGAGCTTTAACACAGGCAATTAGGCCTCGTAATTTAGAACCCTGGACAAGCGCCGAGGTCGACAACAGAACGGAAATTCGAGCGACATCATACGATAACGCCGTCGGGACTTTCGACTCTGCATACTTAACGAGCAGGATACCGCAGTGTACTCGGGCACCCCAGTGATTTTTAGAGGGCTTTTTCCCACCCAGCACACGAATACGTCTATAAAGTGGATAAGACAAGAACAGAACGAAGGTACATATCTTTAGGCTTGTGTGCTTGATCCTCTGATCAAGCACACAAGCCGAAAAATATGTACCAACCAACATAAAACAACCAACATATGTATAAACGTTCGTCAAGTAAAACAGACACAGAGCGAGTTTTTCTGACACAGAGCGAGAAATTACACCCAGTGCGTAGGCGGGAATCGTACCCGCACCCGGTACAGTACGCAGACTGCTAGCGTAATGGCAAAGCGTCCTTGATTGAGAGGGAAAAATTTATACTTTCAAGCGTGTCACACAGCAGTCAGTTTCGGAATCAACAGCTGCCACTAGATGGCGCGTTTTCCAACCCCTCGTAATGATGCTATTGCATACTGCGATAGCGCTTTTTTAACTAATTTAAAATTGATAATTATATAAAAATGGATTGAAATGACGAATGTTGAAGAAAAAAGGGAGAATAAAAAACCGGGATTACTAGATTGATAAGCATGAACGTTTGAAATATTTATTTTTAAATTTGTTCTTAATTGTTTACTTATTTTTCAGCAATTCTTTTTTGTTCAGAAAATAATCTATATATTAATTATTTTCACAAACTTACGAAAAAATATTTCAAATTAAAATACTTTAAATCTGAAAATGAACCATGTTCAATTTATGTGAAATATAAATTCAGAATCAGGCCATTTTAATACATTTATTTTTTAAGACACATATGACGAAAAGAAATTAAAAAAAAAATACTTTGTAGCTGGGAAAACATAATTTTTATGAAAAAAATTAACCCCAAAATTATATTTTTATGAAACAAAATTAAAAAATTATATTTATCATAATTATAAAACAATTAAGAGCAAACACTCAAATGTTTTATACACATATGAGGAATAGAAATTTAAAAACAAAATATTTTGTAGCTGGGAAAACATTCAAAATTATATTTTTATGAAACAAAATTTAAAATTATATTTATCATAATTATAAAAGAATTAAGAGCAAACACTCAAATGTTTTATACACATATGAGGAATAGAAATTTAAAAAACAAAATATTTTGTAGCTGGGAAAACATTCAAAATTATATTTTTATAAAACAAAATTTATAAAGTATATTTATCATAATTATAAAAGAATTAAGAGCAAACACTCAAATGTTTTATACACATATGAGGAATAGAAATTAAAAAACAAAATATTTTGTAGCTGGGAAAACATTCAAAATTATATTTTTATAAAACAAAATTTCTAAAGTATATTTATCATAATTATAAAAGAATTAAGAGCAAACACTCAAATGTTTTATACACATATGAAGAATAGAAATTAAAAAACAATAAGCAACAACAATAAACGATAAGTGTTGTAACAATATGCACTCTCTGATAGTGGGTTCTGTCCATTTATAGTGCTTCTTGCCGTAGTTCACTATGCAGTCAGTTAAAAACTGTGCTTTTGGATCTGATGCATCCTTGGAAATTTTTTCAGCACTTTTGAACAAATAATTGTTTTTTAGTTGCTGAAGTTCCTCCCTCAATTTGTCATACTTTGCTTGTAATTCTTGTAAAGCCTTGTCTTTTTTTCCATAAGTCTGAATGAAGACGTTTGATCTTTTTTTTTTCAGCCCTTGGATGTGATCAGTATCATTTTTTTCGTTAACATTTTGTTCTAAGTCATGGCTGGCAAGATCTGGGGTTGAAGCTGCAGAAGTCACAGGACCCTCATGAATGTTTTCCAGTTTGTTCTTCTGACGTTTTTTGGGTGACACTTTTTGCATGTACTTCGGATAATTTTCAAAAACTGAGGGCACAGCACCGGGCTTTAAACGTTTATTTTTCAATATTTTAAAGTAATTTGTGCTTTTAAAATGCTTTTCACAAACAACAGATGACGGGCAATTACTATTAATTTGAAAGTCTTTCCTTGATATGGCGGCCAGCCATCTCGATCTCAAATCTGTATTTGACGGGAATTCGTGAAAAGAAAGGCCTTTAACTTTTCTTTTTTCTTTGCACCGAGGCCCACAACAGTAAACCATGCTCTCCAAAAAAACAGAATCTAAATTTATATAATTCACTGAGTTAACAACGATTTTTGACGACAAGGAACGTACGATCAATCGAATACAAAAAGGTAAACAAACGATGGAGGGGTTGGAAAAAGCGCCATCTAGCAAACTGTTTGGATTCTACCAACCTAAAGCTTTTCCCCCCCATCTGACACGCTTGGTAGTAGAATTTTTCTCTCAATCAAGGACGCTTTGGTAATGGGCTGCGATCGTAACCACAGGCCACCCGGGTCCCCTTTGTATTGATAACTCTGTATGTGCAGGTTGTAAATTTTCAGACGATCTATTTCTAGCCTCCAAGGAGTTTTAGCATGACCAATAACTCCCACGTAATTTAGAGCCCTGGTCAAGTGACAATGTCAACACCCGAGCGGGTACCCAAAGCAAGTTAGTGGCGCCATCAGGAGCTTGATCGGGACTTTCGACTTCACAGTTTTAACCATAACGGGGCCCCCCAGTGGCCATGTGAGATAATCGACGAGCTTCTCACCTAGTGTTCCTTAAACATCGATAGACTATCGATAGCTTCGTACGCAACTCGATAGTTTCAATGGCGGACGCACTTCGTAGTGAAAAATCGATAGTATTCGCTGTAAAGAGACTATCGAACTATCGATACTATCGAAGTGGACGAAGTTTTCTGGAAGCGTGCCAGAACAATCAACCAACTCAATACTATCGATAGTTCGATAGTATTGAGTTGGCCGAAGTTTTTGGAAAGCTGCCAAAAGACCTCGAATGAATTATTCGTTACCTCAAGCTGATGATGCTTCGATTGTTTCCCTTATGACGTGTGCTTGGCATTGAATTAACGTCATTCATTTATTATTCATTTATTTAAATTATTAATTCATTTATTAAATAAATAAATCTATATATATATTTATCTATCTATATCTATCTATATATACACATACACATACACATACACATACACATACACATACACATACACATACACATACACATACACATACACATACACATACACATACACATACACATCACACACACACACACACACACACACACACCACACATACATACATACATATATATACTATATATATATATATATATATATATCATATATATATATAATATATATATATATATATATATATATATATATATATATATATATATATATATATATATATATATATATATATATATATATATATATATATATATTATATATATATATATATATATATATATATATATATAAGAGAGAGAGAGAGAGAGAGAGAGAGAGAGAGAGAGATTATATTTATCTAAATAATTAAATTCTTGCCAGCCAATAACGCCTCGTAATTGTAATTTAGAACCCTGGTCAAGTGACGAGGTCGACATATGAGCGGGAACCCAACGGAACTTCGAGCGACATCGTACGCTAACGCCGCCGGGACTTTGAACTCCACAGATTTAACAAGCACGTCTGTCCCAGCGTTACTCGGGCCCAGCCGTGATTGAGGATTTTTCTACCATATCCAGCACAGATCCGATTTATAGGATGACTAGCAGTAGGTGGGATTCGAACCCCCGCACTCCTGAGAAGGTTGAATCGTGGTTGAATCTCTAGGGTGATGCATTTGCATTATCCATTCGAAGTTTTTGGCAGCGTGCCAGAAAACTTCGTCCACTTCGATAGTTTCGATAGTCTCGTTCCAGCGAATACTATAGATTGTAAACTCGATCTATTCGGCCTACGTCACAACAATTCATTCGAATAGGGAACTATGGATGTTTAAGGAACACTACTCTCACCGAGAAGGTTTTTTTTAGTTAGCAGCACGGGAATTGCTCCTAAATTTTTGCATCCAATTTCTAACACTGCTCGTAGCCTTAGCGAAAGGTAATCTAGGCATTTTCATTATTTTAAAGGGCTTATTGTTATCCTCAACCAAAGAAATATCAAATTATCTCTACGACTTAGTTCAATTGAAATATTTATAAAAATGCTTTCTCTAAATCTCCCGAAAACTATACCGATCATAGTAGAAGTATTAGAGCGGCAGATCACGTGTCCTCCAATGGCAGCGGCGGAACACGAATGGAGTCAAGAATTTCATGGCAAACAAGCCAGTGTTGCCACCACTTTAAGGAGAAAAATGCTACGGTATCATCGAAAAAATACCAGTTAATACTAAAATTAGAAAAAAGTACTAGAAAAGGGTTTCAAGTCACTAAATTTGTTGTCGTTACATGAATCTGCCCTTCATTACGGTTTTCCAAACTATTATTATTAGTGTTTTTCTAGCAGCTGGCCCTTCAAAAGCTTTTTTTGTTAATTTTTAAATTCTTTATCGTACATTTCTCTTGATATACTTCCACTTTTAGCAACATCACTCATCTTCCCACGTCGTCGGTTTCAATTAAAATTCGAATCTTATCATCAAATATTTTAGGTAAGTATTTCAGATCCTCATATTCATAAAAATTTACCCGAAATTCGCAAAATATACATATCACAAGCAGTATTCGAAATTGGATAAAGAAATTTAGGAGCAATCTGTGCGACTAACTTGAAAAACTAATGTACATTACCTAGGAGCATTTTTTTAATTATGAAAAAAAGATCGCGGTAGTTTTTTTTTAATTAAAAATTCAAATAGGCAAGCATTTTTGCTATGGTGCGATTCATTGGAAAAATCGAAAAGCGTTATTTTATTTAAAGTACTGCTGCTAATCTATAATAATAAAAGAAAGAGTCTGTGTGTGTGTCTGTGTCTGTCTTCGGATCGTAAAAGACCTACTTATACTGCCCTCAGAAATTCTAAATTTTTTAGATAGATTCCCTTTAATACTAACGTGTGCACCTGAGGCTTAGTTTTTTCATATTTGTTCCATTTTTAGAGAAAATTCGAATTTTCTTAAAAAAATACACCACTTACGCTCAAATCCGATCATTTTTTCTCTTTCCTGATGCCATCGGCTGAAAAATTTAAATAAAACTTTTAACGAAAACATTTAAATTCAAAATGTTTATTTTATTCTTTTGCCATTACTTTCAGAAACTAAATTCATTATTTGAAAAATAATTGACATGTTTCAAGTGACGTAATTTCGCCAGTCTTCATTCCCGGATTTTATTGTGGGTTTATTTGATGATTTTTTCATTGATTTTTCTGTTGACTGCATGTATGCATATTTAAGCAATAAATGTATAGTTAAGCTATTACTGGAACTATGATGGTTAATAAAGGCCATCGCACTAGAGCTATTAGTGTTTTATGTCTTTATTTTTCCGCCAAATACGTTGCCAAACTCGCCAAATTATTAACTATAATTCGCCAAATAGGCAATTTCTTTTATAAATAATTTATAAGCTGGTCGTGTCATTGTGTTAGAGCTGTATAATGGGTGTGTTTGTAGCTATATCTATTTTCTCGCCAAATTATTTCCCAAAACGCGCCAAATGAGCTAAAAGTTTTTATGTATTTATGAGGGAATTGTGATGACATTTATGAGTGCATTTTATAGCGTATTTTTCATTTTGGAATTTTAAGGCGATGAAACGGGATTTTATAATTTATAACGGGCGGAAACAATAATAAGTTCCTATAACAGGTTATATGGTACATATATTTGGAATCTATTTGATATTTTTTTATTCCGTGCGAAGAACGGGTATAAATTTGCTAGTTTTAAACATAAAAAAGTTTTTTACCTGAAAGGCATGTTGTATTATGAGTCTATTCCTGCCGTCGTACATTGAGTTATCCATAAATCTAAGAGCCTCTCTCGCGTTGCGTGATATAGAACTGGTGCTCTAAAAAGAATCAGAATATAATTTTAGAAATTTGTAAAAAAATTTATCTATTTAGACTTTAATTTTTTTTATCTACAGTTGTTAGACGCAATATTTAAGGAAAACCCCATTTTTTTTACTGAATGTTGCAAATAGTCTAAGGGTCAATATAAGAAAAATGTTGAATCTGTGTCCTGACCAATTTTGTAAGCATAAATTTTAAAATGTCGTCTCTTAAACTATTTTTTCTCCAAATCGTAAAATATCATCGTATTTTTTGTCTATCTCTTATTAAGAAAGGTTTTGAAGTTTTCAAAAGTCAGATCGGGCACGTGTCACAACCGGCGATTCCGATTTTACACAGTGTGACGATTTACTTGCGAATTCAGACATCTTTGGTAGCGTTAAATAAATAATTTATTAGATTTTAAAATATATCTTCAAGAGCGTTTAGAAAATCAACCTCCATTTTCTTTTCTTTTTTACAACAACATTGCCACACATAGTTTCATAAATTCTTCAGTCACGTTCTTTAAAGTCTGTTTTTTAAATCCTTACAGACTCCTCCCCACCAAGGGAAGACTTTTGATAGAAGATAAAAAGTCTTAAAAGTTCACAGTCTTTAAATATCCAAAGTCTTAAAGAGTCCTAAAGTCTTACTATAAGTCCCTAGCAGTTTTGGATCAGTGCAACTAATTAACAAGTGCCTAATTTTTTTTAAAGTTCCAGTAGGGTTATAAATTACAATTAAAATGCTTAACAATATTAAGGTAAGACTAACAACTTCAGAACTACAATGTGTACGCATGCAACAACTAAATTACAATTCATGGAAATCTTCTCAGGGTATCGGCATTTTGATGGAGACATCCCTTTCTGTGAACAACCTCATAATTGAATGTTTGTAATGATAGGGCCCATCTCAAAAGTCGCGGATTAGTCCCTGTATTTTTCTCTAGCCAGACCAAAGGATTGTGATCAGTCTGTATGGTGAATTTTTGTTGCCCGTCAAGATTGCATTTTAATTTCTGAATGGCATACACAATGGCAGCACATTCCCTCTCTGTAGTACTGTACTTTTGTTCTACAGGGGAGAATTTCCTACTGAGGTACATTATTGGATGTTCTTCATTATCCTGATTTATCTTGGACAATTGAATTTTATGAGCACTATTCTCCGATACATGGTTGGTTCTGGTCTGTGGTTGAGTTTGTGAGACTTCCAATCTTTTTAATTCCAACTCATGTTGTCTTAATGCTATTGCCTCTTCTCTTTCTAACTCCAACTGTCTTAATGATTCTCACCTTTCTAACTCAATTTTTCTTTTTGATTCTTCACTTTCTAACTCAAGTTTTCTTTTTTCACGAGCCTCTTGCTTTTCATTCTCTTCGTTCCTCAGTCTTTCTTCAATAATTCTATCAAGCATCACCTTAACCTCTATCTCGTCATAGCTTTCACTTCCTACAATTACCTTTTTAATTTCTGGGACCTTACTTAAATGATCTAATTCTTCTCCTAACTCCTCACAGATCACAAGCAAATCTTGCTTCTTGCCCTTTCCAAGAAAACTCATTTTGTCGCCAAACAAAAACCTCAATCAAAATGCCAATCGTTAATTTACTTTTTTTATTTTTCAAAAGAAAACCAACGTAACTCAAACTTTAACTTCTTAAATTCTAATTAATATTATAAACAAAATCAATTAATATTAATTACGATCATCAACATCAGATACAAACAGTAGTATTTTAACTGAAAATATCGAATACGAACAATTTTATCAAATCATTCAAATGCAGTATTCCAACAAAATGTTTAAAATATTAGTTTATCCACTAACAGAAGTAAATCTAACTTCTCAAAATATTATTAAACCTTTAAATAATATTCCAAAACTCACTTTAAATCTTATTTAAATATACCACCAACAGTAACCAAATAAACAACTTCAGCTTAATATTCTATTAGCTATCGTCACAGATCAACTTCAAATAAATCAATTTCACAAAACTATTCCTAGAAGATAAAATTCTTATATCTACTTTGAATCCTGAATATTACTTAACCCTTCAGCACTGATCCAAAATAAAATATAAACTTACATTTCTACGAAAATTACAATGGCTACTTTAAGCCTATCTTCTACTTCAAGCCAATCTTGGTGAATCTCCTTTCACACTGGTTTCTTTTACACCGATCGCCATCCCGACGCTGCCGCCAATTTAATGGCCTGTGACGATTTACTTGCGAAATCAGACATCTTTGGTAGCGTTAAATAAATAATTTATTAGATTTTAAAATATATCTTCAAGAGCGTTTAGAAAATCAACCTCCATTTCCTTTTCTTTTTTACAACAACATTGCCACACATAGTTTCATAAATTCTTCAGTCACGTTCTTTAAAGTCTGTTTTTTAAATCCTTACACACAGACATCTTATTCATTTTATACTCTGCGTCTCTCTCTCTCTCTCTCTGTCAAAAGAATTACATACTAACTAGGGGGCACGCCCCCTTTTCGCTATCGCTCGCCAACCCCCGGGAACTGCTTGCGCAGTTCCCTTTGGATCGCTTCGCGATCCAGGTTCGCTTCGCTCGCTCACCGTTCATTGAAATATTTTAGTCTAGCCTTAAGGGTTAACCTAAAGGAGCATGTCCGTCATTTTTTTCGCTAAATGTGGTAACCACGCCAAATTTGTATTATGGCAGCCCATTGGCTACGAAAATCGCCACAGATAGAATTTTAAGCGAATAATTTTCAAATAGTTCAGTTTTTTCTATGTATTCTGTTTGCATTAGAGAACTTATTTTGCTACTTTCTTTATAAGTTAATCCTGTCCATTTCTTTCAGCGTTAAGAATTCTTAAATCGTATTAATACATTTCAAATATTATTAATCATTAATTATAAAAAGAACTCATTTCTTAAATTATTTTTTGTGCACATTGTTTTGAACTTGCAGCAAAGTGTTGAGTTCGGATTTTCTTATTTTAAAATATCGCTATGATCTGATCGCAAATGCCAAGATAATTTTAATAAGGAAATCTTTCATGTTCTCTCTGCAGATATTTTCAGTTTTGAGTAGCATTTTAAGTAATTATTTGCTGTCATTTTACAGACTTGGCAAACGCTCGGTTTTTGTTATTTTGACTTGGCGACATTTTTCGACTGGCGCCAAAGCCGGAAATGGTCCTTTAGGTTAACCGCCTAAAGTAGTATCCTTTTAAAATAACATAATTACAAATTAATGCTTATAAATTAATGGCTATCATTGCGAAAATATGTCGCTGCTTGAAAAAGATCCATTTGTAAATAAATTGGAAACCGTGGTAGCCGTCAACGCTTAAAACTATGTTTAAAAAATAATTTTTAATTTTCCTTTTATTTATTACATTTATTATCATGTTAAATTTAAACTTACTAATTCTATCCTAAAGTTGTTGTTTCAAACACTTTTCTATTGTTTTCAGTCGGCCATTTTGAAATTAGTAGTATTTTTGTTCATTTCGATTGTTGCTATTCCAGAGATAGAAATATAAGGAAATTTGGGCGCCGTATAAGAGTGTTATATATATAGACTAGGTGGCACGCCCCCTGCTCGCTATCGCTCGCCAACCCCCCGGAACTGCTTGTGCAGTTCCCTTTGGATCGCTTTGCGATCCAGGCTCGCTTCGTTTGCTCACCGTTCATTGAAATATTTTAGTCTAGCCTTTGGTATCCTTTTCCAATAAAATAATAACAAATTAATGTTTATAAAGTTATACGCCTGTGTTTTTTATTAACAATAGTGTTTGGTAGTTCAGTCAATCGAAATTATAAGGTAAACCTAAAGAAGCATGGGTTAACCTAACGAATCGGGCCCGGCAAATTTACGTCAAATCTGGTAGCCCCCAAAAATTGGTGTTATGGCAACCTTTGGCCGAAATTAGCAATTGCATTGCCAATTTCTAAATGTTAATCCATTTAAATCTTAAATGTATTTAATTTATTTTGAAGTTTTTTACACCAATCTTCTATCAATTATATCCTTAACGATTTTAAATAACTATTTACTCTTTTTAAATAAATTCTTCGTCATTTTAACGTTCCACGTTTTCCATAAATCTGGTCTGCAATGTAAATGTAATGAATTTTTCCTGTTACGTAAAAATTTATTTTCTTTTAAATTTTTCAAAAATTAAAAAGAAAATATTCATTTCATTTTCATTTTTGAAATTTCATTCAAGATGGCAACCATCTCGGCAATTGCCGGAGTTTGTTGTCATTTCGACTTGGCGAGAGTTTCTAATGGTCGCCAAATCCGGGCACGATTCTTTTGGTTAACCGAAGCATGTCCGGCAATTTTTTTTGCCAAATCTGGTAACCCCGAAAAATAAATTTTATGACAACCCTTGGCGACAAATTTTAAACGCAATGAAAAATATGACAACGCTTCGCCGCTACTTGTAAAATTTCAATCCTTTGCAATCTACTAATTTCGTAGTGTTTTTAGTAAAAAAAAATATTTTTTCTATTTTACTGAAATATCGAACAACGTTTTGCACATAATATTTATGGTTATTTTTCATTTTTGGACTTTTTACAGCTATTCCTGAAATTGCCAATTCTTCGTAATCCACTAATTTCGTAGTTCTTAAAAAAAATGTATTCAATGTTTTTCTGCTGTATCGAACTATGTTTTGGGCATAATATTTAAAGTTATTTTTTCCTTTTTCGCCTTTTTAAAACCATTCCTGAAAGTACACTTTTTTGTTGTTTTCAGTCGGCCATTTTGAAAATGGGTAATATTTTTGGTCACTTCTGTCGACCGTTTTGAAGGAAAGTCGCCCAATCCAGACAGGGTCCTTTAGATTAATCAATTATAATTTAAATTTTTATACATTAAACGCAACTAATATTATACATGTTTAAAGTTAAACTTACTGATTATATCCTAAAGTTGCTGTTCTTTTGGCCTTATTGCAGTCATTCCCGAAATTGTCAATCCTTGTGTTATTTCGTGGTGCTTTTCTCAAAAAAATATACATTCAATGTTTTTCTGCCATATCGAACTATGGTTTTGTGCATAGTATTTATAGTTATTTTTCCCTTTTTCAAGCAATTCCTGAAGAAACACTTTTTTGTTGTTTTCGGTCGACCATTTTGAAATTAGTAGTATTTTGGTTAATTTCGATTGTTGCCATTCCAGAGTTAGAAATATAAGGAAATTTGGGTGCCGTATAAGAGTATTATATATATATATAGATGATAGTATTACTTTATTTAAGGTCTTTTTTCAATTATTATGTTTCAGTTATATAAAAATACACTGTAAATACGCAATGCCAAGCAAAATATGCATGTCACAAGTTTACATATCAGGTCGGTAACATCAACTTCGGAAACGAGTGACGGTCCGAAAACGACATTTCCGGAAAGGAACTTCGCCATTGAATCATCTCCGTGGACTGTTTACCAAGTTCCATTCTGAAACTTCAAATTTTTTTTTTATAATTGTGTGAAAAAAAATACTTTTTTTCACTCAAAAGCAGTGAAAAAAAGTACCTTTTTTCACTCTTTTCATAGGATGCCAACATTTCAAGTAAAACTTTTATTTCATAATATTCATGTTAATATTAACATTGGATACTGTTGTTATTAATGCTTATGTTTGGCACTCTGGTTGCAGTGGAATCATTCTGGTTGCAAGAACTTCCGGAAACTAGAAACTGTTAAATTGTTTTTGAAAATACGAATTAGAATCCATGTTAATATGTGCGACTTTTAGCTAAAAATTAGTTTGCGTTTTGTAGTTCCAAAGATTTATCGATTTGTTTTACGTAAAAACATTATGCACGTGAATTATTTTTGAACAAATGATATTTGTTTTGTTTTTCACGTAATTATAAACAAGTAGGTTTGTAACAGAATCTGTCACTTAACCCACACAAAAGTAGTGTTAAACAGGTAAAAAGGCGCCAAACACAGCATTAATTCTATATTAAACATTTAGATTATAAATTTGGGTAGTTTTATTTATTTTATTTCGAAAATTCAATAATTGCTACTTATCGTTTGCAAAAATTAATTTATATTTCAAAGAATAAATATGTAATATTCCTCGCTTTTAAATAGAATGAAAATATTTCATTTTCATATCAACATACAAAGAATCTCGTAGTGAAATATATTTGACGTCATTTCAAACTAATCGATGTCGCAAAATTAAATTTATTTTATTTTATTGTCTAAAAGAATTAAGTTTCTCGGGCGATTGTTGCGAAGGGAAATGGTGATTTAATTCTAATAACAAACAGGGCCTTTAGCTATTTGTAATTCAAACTTTTAAACGCCAAAATTAACTATTTTTATTAATCTTCTTTCTCAGATTTAATAATTCGACTTTATCATTTGCTAAATTTGTTTGAAGTTCAAAGAAGAATGATAAAATCTTTTTTAATAAATATTTTTGTGTCGCCACAATTTCCCATTTACATTTCCTTCAAAAATTCACTTATTTATAGTTTGTCAAATTAATTTACAGTTAAAAAAAATATATAATTAGTACAATTGAGGCTTTAAAAATAAAAGCGAAACTTTGCATATTTTTTTCATGCCAAGTTAGAATTCTCTATGCATCTTTCTTCATACATATATAATGAACCATCAAAAGAACTCTAATGTGATATTACAACAATCCAAACTGAATTATATCACATAAATAAATATTCTTTCAAAAGTTTTTTATTTTTATTTTATATAAAGTTTCTCGTACGTTTAACGAAATGGCAACAGTGAAAATATTGAATAAAAATGGAATTTGCATGTTATTTCAATGTAGATTAAAATTTTAGTTATTTAAATTTTAAATAAACTTCTATTTTATATTTTTTAATGAAATTTGGAATGTAGAATAATCTGAGTTTTTGCTTCAAAATGACGTACCCTACTTGTATGTGGGACTTGTGGTTCTTTCTGTGAAAGTGGGTGACAGACGGACTGAACGATTATAAAATCTTCCACTTTTAGCTTCCACACTACGTTTATAACGTAAAAAGTGGAAGGTTTTATAATCGTTCAGTCCGTCTGTCTGTCCGTCCGTCTGTCTGTCTGTCACCCACTTTCACAGAAAGAACCACAAGTCCCACAGACAAGTGGGATACGTCATTTTAAAGCAAAAAATCAGATTAGGCTACATTCCAAATTTCATTAAAAATTTTAAATTAGAAGTTTATTTAAAATTTAAATAACTAAATTTTTTTATCTACATTGAAATAACATGCAAATTCTATTTTTATTCATATTTTCACTGTTGTCATCCACAAGTCCCACAGACAAGTGGGATACGTCATTTTGAAGCAAAAAATCAGATTAGGCTACATGCCAAATTTCATTAAAAAATTTAAACTAGAAGCTTATTTAAAATTTAAATAACTAAAAATTTAATCTACATTGAAATAACATGCAAATTCCATTTTTATTCAATATTTTCACTGTTGCCATTTCGTTAAACGTACGAGAAACTTTTGTTAAAATAAAAATACACTTTTGAAAAAATATTTATTTATGTGATATAATTCGGTTTGGATTGTTGTATTATCACAATAGAGTTCTTTTAATGGTTCTATATATATGTATGTAGAAAGATGCATAGAGAATTCTAACTTAACATAAAAAAAATATGCTAAGTTTCGCTTTTATTTTTAAAGCATCAATTGTACAAATTATAAATTTTTTGAACTGTAAATTAATTTAACAAATTATAAATAAGTGAATTTTCGAAAGAAATGTAAATGGGAAATTGTGGCGACAAAAATATTTATTAAAAAAGATTACATCATTATTCTTCGAACTTCAAACAAATTTAGCAAACGATAAAGTCTAATTATTAAATCTGAGAAAGCAGATTAATGAAAATAGTTAATTTTGGCGTTTAAAAGTTTGAATTACAAATAGCTAAAGGCCCTGTTTTTATTAGAATTAAATCGCATTTGCCATTCGCAACAATCGCTCGAGAAACTTTAATTCTTTTAGACAATAAATTAAAATAAATTTATTTTTGCAACATCGATCAGTTTGAAATGACGTCAAATATATTTCACTACGGAATCCTTGTATGGTGATATGAAATGTTTTCATTCTATTTAAAAGCGAGGAATATGACATATTTATTCTTTAAAATATAAATTAATTTTTGCAAACGATAAGTAATAATTATTGAATTTTCGAAATTAAATAAATGAAACTAGCCAAATTTAGCTTGTAAATGTTAAATATAGAATTAATGTTGTGTTTGGCGCGTTTTTTCCTGTTAAACACAAATATGTGGAAGCGAGTTAAGTGACAGATTCTGTTACAAACCTACTTGTTTACGTTATAAACGTAGTGTGGAAGCTAAAAATAGTGTATGCAACGCTTATGAAAAGTAATCTTTTTTAAACGCGTGGCATTATTCACGTGAAATAAATTCTACTAGTTTTAAAAAGTATTACTTTTCGCACTTGTTGCATAAATAACTATTTTTCCAACGAGGCGGCTTTATTGGCGGTTAAGCCTTTGAAGACTCAGAGGGCCGCGCCGCAGCTTCTGGGCGCAACCCCTCTCCAACCGGCCGTAATGGGAACAAAATGCAGGCACTTCCACCTCAGAGAGTCGCGCCGCAGCTTCTGGGCGCAACCCCTCTCCAACCGGCCGTAATGGGAACAAAATGCCGGCACTTCCACCTCAGAGAGGGGGAAAACAGAAGACAGGGCCTTGCTCTTCTCGAAATCCGCCATTGACGAGTGACGTCAAACGACCGACCCACTGAATTCGCGCGGGGAAGAACCAAAGGGAATTAAATAAAAAAAAATGCTTTTTTTTGTATCGTTGATTTTGCTATTTTGAAAGCAGTCGGAGATAAAATAAGAACCTATTCAAAAAGAAATCAATGTCAACATTTTTTATATAAAAATATTTAAATCTTTTGCATTATAAAAGAATATTTGAAGCCAAATTTCCAATTTTTCGCATTTAATTAGGTAAGATTAACGTAAACATCTCAATAAATCTTGTGTCTCTTAATTTCCTTATATTATATTTTTTACAAGCTGTAGATTAAAGCCTTTATCAAATAATAAACGGATCGATTATTAGCAGAAAGTAAATAACAGGTTATTTATTTTACTCCATTAAAACACTTATAGACTTGCATTTAATTTCCTTAGTTTCGGTTTTAAATTTTTGGTACTCGGTATGTTACATTCCGATTCTTCTCATTCCGATTAAGGCCAAGGGAGCGAGCGATGAGGAATATTGAAACAAAATTTCCAGTCAGTTGATAAAAAAATTCAAAACCTTATGAACAAGTAGCCAAGCGAGCTTACTTAACTGAACATAGTTCAGATTAGCAATCAAAAATTAAGTGTTTTTTGCCTACTTTTCTTTTTTTAATTTGAAAGAATTTAAAAAATGTAAAAGTAGGTATTGACATGCGGTCCATGTCCGTCTGTCTGTCTGTCCGTACCCCCCTTCCAAAATCGGTTTTATCGATCGTATCTTAAAAAAAAAAATTTGTTAGAAAGCTATGACCTCAGAGACCCAACTTTCATACTTTTTGTCCTCCTGTCTGTACGTCCAGACGGACAAAAAATTACTATCTGTCGGCCGATTTCCCATTGGAATAGCATTGAAATTCAATTTTGAGTCATTTAAATCACTGCTGCCAAATCAACAATAACATGAGAAACTTTATTTATTTAAAATTATTTGAAGCAAAATATTTTTTTCGTGAATCAGTTTGGAATGACGTCATAAAATGTAGCACAACGTGATTCTTTGATTGTTCATTAATTGTTTACCAAGAAAGCGGCCAGGCATATTTTTGCATACAATTATGCTTAGTTTTAATTTACATTTCTTATTTTTTAATGCAGTTTGGAGTAGTTTCATTACTTTTGTTATTATTAAATATTTAATTATTCTTCGTACTACAAATAAATCATGCAGACGATTAATACTATTAAGTTAATTTGCGAAAGAATATTAAGAAAAATAGTTGATTTTGGCTCTTCGAAGTTGAAATTATAGCTGAATGCTGTCTTTAGCGATTTTTATTTTTCGAATGTGTATAAATCTAGTGAAGAAACGATTGTTAATTGTATTACTGTTAGGAACCTAGTTGTTTTCCTATTAGAATTTCAGTAAGTAATTAAGTCATAGGAAAGTAGGCTATTTTAGTTCTTTAAGAACTTCTTGTTTTTTTCGGTATTGCGGTAAATTACAAGACACGAGTGTAGTACGAAATTTTTTTTATACACCTGTACATTTGTTTCTAATAAGATTGTGTTACCATGTTTAGAAATTTGTTGTTTTTCAACCATCGAGATGTTTCATCAAAATCAACACGAAAGGTAACGCTAATCTTTCGGATGCGTTAGATCAAAATGTAACTTTTTTCAAAGATTAAATATTAGATTTCTAATGTATTAGTTAAACTTAAACACATATAGTTTCTAAGAATTTTTTTAAATAATCAAATCTAAGGAACAAAAAAGGAAATCATGTTCTAACTATTAAGTAAAGGGAGTCGTTATTGCTGAAAAGTTACTTGGTTTTGCAGACCAAAAAACAAAATCAACATTTTTAAAATATGCTGAAAATGCTATAGTATTTATCAAATTATGATCAATAACTCATTTATAGTTTGTATTAACACATTTGTATACTGGAAACAGCAATTTTGTATTTTTAATTTAACAGTTCATGATTTAAAAGCTTATCGAACATAAATCAAAATAAGGTCATAAATAAAAGTCTTCAGTTCATAAAATCTTCCGCTTTTGCGCTACTTTACCGTATTCCCCTATGCATATCTCTCAAATACAGCGCGCAACACTATAATCTTACGTCTTATCTTTTAAGCGATCTAATCTTTTAAGCGATAATAAAACATATACTAAACATTTAATTATATGTAAATATTAAGAAATATTGAGTTTTACCCCTTTTTTTTATTAGCAGAGTATACATTTAAGGAAAAGAAAGTTTTACAGTCTCTTGGGCAAATATTCCATAGTCAAATAATATTAAAGTATAAAAAGAATTCTAAATCGAAAATTAAATTATCAAACACGAATGTTCTAGATTGTTTTATAAATTGGAATTAATATTTTACTGTTTATTGCATCAATAATTTATTTTAAATAACATAATTAAATTTATATTTTAAAATCGCTCTAATATATTTTTTTCTCTTTTTTTCCCCTAGAGTTTTGAGAGATGTCTTGAAAATGATTTACTCGTTCTGCTGAGAAAATGAGAATAATTCATCATAATTCCAAGAAAATTTAACTGTTGACTGGAATAAGTTGTTTTAAAAAGTAGAAACAATTTTTAATTGCATTTAATTTGCTCACAAAAGGAGTAAGAAGCACCTTTTGCTTTACTCCTGTGTGTTTGCTTCACTGTAAATAATGTACATGCAAGGTAAAAAGAGTTTTACAGATAATGGTTCTCGGATGTCAACTGCAATTTTTTAAGCGATTATTTTAATTTTTAGCCTATATTTTAAACACTGAAATAAATAATAGGAAGGTTTACACTAACATTCTCCAAAGTATAACTAAGATATAGGGTCAGGTCCGGTCCGTTCATTGGCGACTTTTGACGGTTGCAAATTCAATTCGACGAAGTCGCCAAAGAACGGAACTGACGCTATCATAGATATCATAATTAAAGTATTAGATTGGCTGATCACGTGACCTCCAATACTAACGACGGGACGCGCATGGAGGCATTTTAAGATGGCAATATTGCCAGTGTTGCTGCCACTTTAAGGAGAAAAATACTACGAAAAAATACCATTAATTCTAAAAGTACAAAAAAATAACGTAAAAATACTAGCTGCATTTTGGAATCTTTTTAGTGACTTTAAGTCCTTTACTAGTATTTTTTTTTTGTAATTTTAGAAGTAAATGGTATTTTTTCGTAGTATTTTTCTCCTTAAAGTGGCAGCAACACTGGCAATTTTGCCCTCTTAAAATGCCTCCATGCGCGTCCCGTCGTTAGCATTGGAGGTCACGTGATTAGCCAATCTAATACTTTATAAATGATAGCTATGGACGCTATAGAATAAAAGTAATATATTAGTTCCCAAATTCAAAACTTAAAAAAAACGTAATCCTGTACCGACACTAAAATAAATGGAGTTGTAAAGTTGGAAAAATTACTTGCTTCTGCAGACACAAAATGATTTTTTTATTAGTAAATGGGTAAAGCGATGTTTAGAGTGGTCACACATATAATTTAGAACCAATAACGCAGTTAAAATTCGCAATTTAGCACACAAGTGAGCAAAAAAAACCCATCAATTTCGCTTGTTTAATTGAACCACTCAAACTTGAAAAGCATGTAGGAAACATGCCAAAGTAAGATTAGAGAGTAGATTGAAATTCTAGAGATAAAATATTCTGCTTTTGAGCAATTCAACTATAAATCCACCTATGATATATTTATATGAAACTTGCACCTTTGCGAAGGATTGGATTGATAAAATATCTCTTGAAATGAAGTAAGAACAGTTATTTGCAGGAAAAAAGAAAAACAAGAATGAAAACATTTTGAGAGAGCATTTTTGGGAAAATATTTAAAACACCTTACACGAAAACATGTGTTTTAGTACAATGAGTCGCATTATAATATAAAAAGATTAAAATACAGCATTTTGTTAAATTTTCTTTTGACCATTATCCCCTTGTTAGAGGATCGTTCTACTTAGAGTATGAACTTTTATGTAGAGGGGGAAACTAAAAACTGCACACAAACAATATCTGACTCACAGAATTCCTACGAGTGACTCTGGTGCTACGTTTATTCAGCTAACCAACCAGACCCCTATCTGTATTTGATTCGGTATTATACATCATTGGAGGCTAGAAATAGACAGCTGGAAAATACAAACTAACTAGACCTAAACATCTTCCGGATTTCGGACGCCAAGAAAAAGTTAACTGTTTCCCGTTCCGAAAATGTGGTAATTTGTACATATGATACTGAAAGTCAGAAAATAGTGAAAAATCCGGTATTACCTGGTTAAATTAAGGACTTAAGATTTTTAAAATAAAGTTAAAACTTCTTTATGAGTAACAATTACTTAACACGATTTTGGAACAGTTTAAAGAATAAAAATAAATATTATTTCGGTGGAGCCACGATATAAAGGCCGGACTGTTTGAAATTTTTTCGAAGGGTTGCTATACCTATCAAGTTGAATAAAATTTGAAATGGAATGTTATCACATTTGGACCTTTACGTTGCTTGGCGATGTAACGCAAATCGCCAAATCGGAGTCGGTCATTATATTATAGCAGTTCCATTATTTATTATTTGCATTACGCATTTAAAATTAAAATATAAAACATATCTATTTAAAAAAATTGAAATATTTAATGCAAATTTTAGAGTGTTGTGTGGTCACAAGTAAGTCCTAACAGAAATCTAGAAAAAGCAGTCAATTTTAATAGACTCACCAGTGCCGGAATCTGAAAATGCTTGTCGCCAATGGCCCAACGAGGTTCTAGTGAGAAGTTGATTCAACCAAACATTTTTATGTACAGAATCATCACGAAAATTCCTTATTTAAAAGGAGAAACTCTTATACACAACTCAAGTGGGAAAATCTGAAGATAGAATGAATTCAACAGGCAAAAATTTAGTGTAACATTGTTTGGTTTCATTGTTACAAACAAACGCATTTTGAAACATTAGATTATTTTCTTCGATTAATGGTACTTACAAGTGAGTATTGTTGCGTTTTATTGAAATGACTGCAACAGGAACTTTTTTTGTTAAAATAACCTTGCAACAACTATATTCAAGCATTAATGGGCTATTATAAATTCATGTTTTAGAAGAAATAAATGTTTTACCATTGCTACATATCAATGAGAGTGGGATCGTTATAAAAAAAATCAGACGCCTTTTGACGCCTCTGAGCTAAAAGAAAAGAGCTTAATGCAGTCAATAAACTCTAATTTAGAAATTTAGTTATAAATTTTGCACAAATGTACAGTCATAAGAAACAATAAAATACTTCATGACTCAAGAAAATAAACATACAATAACCAATTTAAATCGGTTAAGTTGATACGGTACCCAAAACATTATTTCTAGAAATAATAACATAAACTTGTAAACTATAGGGGTTTTATATAATTTTCACTATAAATAAACATTTTTAGCAATAAAAACAAATATTTATAAGTATTTTTTTAAGTCAAAATTGATCTTTTTTTAAACGCTACTCCCTTTTCAATTTTGAGAATAACTCCACCAAACTCTTATAGTATGTTCTTAGAACTATTTGTTCAAGAACTGTGCATGGATTTTAAAATGTGAGCTACAGTTAAAAGGTAACATGTATTTATACTGAAAATCACAAAAAGATTACAAATTATTGAATTCAACATTTTTTTTAAACAACTTTATATAGTAGACCTTATTCCATGCAAATTTTTTTGCACCGTTTATATAAGAACACAGGTTAAAAAATTTCAAAATTCTAACTTAATTAGCAAAAAAAGCCTTAGGAATTTATTAAACACAAGAATTAAAAAACGCGAAACAGAGAAAACAGGTTGCAAGCAGACGAAATACGTTTTCAAACTTATAGGAATGACTCCAGAAAATATTTAATAACTTTTTTTCTACAGAATATATCATTATGAAACTTTCAGTAGATGTTCAAAAAGATATTGTGAACAATAAGTAGTAAAAACTGAAAAATCGATATTTTGACTAATTTTTGGATACCGTATCCCCTTAAGTAACATTTCAAAAGATAACTTGAATAACTATTTTATCATAAAACTAAATTTGTTCATTCTTATTTTTGACACTTCAAACGCAGACTAATAATCTCCCACCAAACTATAAAGTGTACGCATCTGAAGTGATTGATTGGACTTTTCAATATATAATCTTGAGTTTACATAAAAATTGTCAGATATACACAAATATTTTTGTTTTGGTGGTTATTTTGTAATTTATTACCTTCATAACTGCGTAACAGCATATGCACAACAGAAATATTTGAAAGTGTACTTGCTAAACGATTTTTTAAACTCAAACAATATTTTTTTTCGTGCAATGAAATCCTTTTCAGAGCTTGTAATTTTTAAGATGTATATATTTATATAAAGGAAAAACACGAAAGGCAACTTAAGCTATATTACCAGTAATTTCTCCAACCGGCCGTAATGGGGACAAAATGCAGGCTCTTCCACCTCAGAGAGTCGCGCCTCAGCTTTTAGTGCAACCCTTCTCCAACCGGCCGTAATGGGGACAAAATGCAGGCACTTCCACCTCAGAGAGTCGCGCCGCAGCTTTAAGCGCAACCTATCTCCAACCGGCCGTAATGGGGACAAAGTGCAGGCTCTTCCACCTCAGAGAGTCGCGCCGCAGCTTTTAGCGCAACCCTTCTCCAACCGGCCGTAATGGGGACAAAATGCAGGCTCTTCCACCTCAGAGGGTCGCGCCGCAGCTTCTGGACGCAACCCTTCTCCAACCGGCCGTAATGGGGACAAAATGCAGGCACTTCCACCTCAGAGGTCGCGCCGCAGCTTTAGGCACCCTTCTCAACCGGCCGTAATGGGACAAATGCAGGCCTTCCACATCAGAGAGTGCGCCGCAGCTTTTAGCGCAACCCTTCTCCAACCGGCCGTAATGGGACAAAATGCAGGCCTTCCACCTCAGAGGGTCGCGCCGCAGCTTCTGGAGCGCACCTTCTCCAACCGGCCGTATGGGACAAAATGCAGGCTCTTCCACCTCAGAGGTCGCGCCGCAGCTTCTAGTGCCACCCTTCTCCAACCGGCCGTAATGGACAAAATGCAGGCCTTCCACCTCAGAGGGTCGCGCCGCAGCTTCTGGTGCAACCCTTCTCAACCGGCCGTAAAGGGACAAAATGCAGGCTCTTCCACCTCAGAGAGGTCGCGCCGCAGCTTCTTGCGCAACCCTTCTCCAACCGCCGTAATGGGACAAAATGCAGGCCTTCCACCTCAGAGAGTCGCGCCGCAGCTTTGACGCAACCCTTTCAACCGGCCGTAAATGGGGACAAAATGCAGGCACTTCCACCTCAGAGGGTCGCGCCGCAGCTTCTGGTCGCAACCTTCTCAACGGCCGTAATGGGACAAAATGCAGGCTCTTCCACCTCAGAGAGTCGCGCCGCAGCTTCTGGGTGCAACCCTTCTCCAACCGGCCGTAATGGGAACAAAATGCAGGCTTTTCCACCTCAGAGAGTCGCGCCGCAGCTTTTAGCCAACCCTTCTCCAACCGGCCGTAATGGGACAAAATGCAGGCCTTTCCACCTCAGAGAGTCGCGCCGCAGCTTCTGCGCAACCCTTCTCCAACCGGCCGTAATGGGGACAAAATGCAGGCTCTTCCACCTCAGAGAAGTCGCGCCGCAGCTTTTAGCGCAACCCTTCTCCAACCGCCGTAATGGGGACAAATGCAGGCACTTCCACCTCAGAGAGTCGCGCCGCAGCTTTTAGCGCAACCCTTCTCCAACCGGCCGAAATGAGGGACAAAGTGGCACGGAGGAAAAGCTCTTCCACCTCAGAGGGTCGCCCGCAGCTTCTGGGGCACCTTCTCCAACCGGCCGTAATGGGACAAAATGCAGGCTCTTCCACCTCAGAGAGTCGCGCCGCAGCTTTGAGCGCAACCCTTCTCCAACCGGCCGTAATGGGACAAAATGCAGGCCTTCCACCTCAGAGGGTCGCGCCGCAGCTTCTGGGGCCAACCCTTCTCAACCGGCCGTAATGGGAACAAAATGCAGGCACTTCCACCTCAGAGAATCGCGCCGCAGCTTTGCGCAACCTTCTCCAACCGGCCGTAATGGGACAAATGCAGGCACTTCCACCTCAAGGTCGCGCCGCAGCTTCTACGCAACCTTCTCAACCGCCGTAATGGGGACAAAATGCAGGCTCTTCCACCTCAGAGGGTCGCGCCGCAGCTTCTGGGTGCAACCCTTCTCCAACCGGCCGTAATGGGAACAAAATGCAGGCACTTCCACCTCAGAGAGTCGCGCCGCAGCTTTTAGCGCAACCCTTCTCCAACCGGCCGTAATGGGGACAAAATGCAGGCACTTCCACCTCAGAGAGTCGCGCCGCAGCTTTTAGCGCAACCCTTCTCCAACCGGCCGTAATGGGGACAAAATGCAGGCACTTCCACCTCAGAGAGTCGCGCCGCAGCTTTTAGCGCAACCCTTCTCCAACCGGCCGTAATGGGGACAAAATGCAGGCTCTTCCACCTCAGAGGGTCGCGCCGCAGCTTCTGGACGCAATCCTTCTCAACCAGCCGTAATGGGGACAAAATGCAGGCTCTTCCACCTCAGAGGGTCGCACCGCAGCTTCTGGGTGCAACCCTTCTCCAACCGGCCGTAATGGGGACAAAATGCAGGCACTTCCACCTCAGAGAGTCGCGCCGCAGCTTTTAGCGCAACCCTTCTCCAACCGGCCGTAATGGGGACAAAATGCAGGCTCTTCCACCTCAGAGGGTCGCGCCGCAGCTTTTAGCGCAACCCTTCTCCAACCGGCCGTAATGGGGACAAAATGCAGGCTCTTCCACCTCAGAGGGTCGCGCCGCAGCTTCTGGCGCAACCCTTCTCCAACCGGCCGTAATGGGGACAAAATGCAGGCTCTTCCACCTCAGAGAGTCGCGCCGCAGCTTTTAGCGCAACCCTTCTCCAACCGGCCGTAATGGGGACAAAATGCAGGCACTTCCACCTCAGAGGGTCGCGCCGCAGCTTCTGGACGCAATCCTTCTCAACCAGCCGTAATGGGGACAAAATGCAGGCTCTTCCACCTCAGAGGGTCGCGCCGCAGCTTCTGGGTGCAACCCTTCTCCAACCGGCCGTAAATGGGACAAAATGCAGGCTCTTCCACCTCAGAGGGTCGCGCCGCAGCTTCTGGACGCAACCCTTCTCAACCGGCCGTAATGGGGACAAAATGCAGGCACTTCCACCTCAGAGAGTCGCGCCGCAGCTTTTAGCGCAACCCTTCTCCAACCGGCCGTAATGGGGACAAAATGCAGGCTCTTCCACCTCAGAGAGTCGCGCCTCAGCTTTTAGTGCAACCCTTCTCCAACCGGCCGTAATGGGGACAAAATGCAGGCACTTCCACCTCAGAGAGTCGCGCCGCAGCTTTTAGCGCAACCCTTCTCCAACCGGCCGTAATGGGGACAAAATGCAGGCACTTCCACCTCAGAGAGTCGCGCCGCAGCTTTTAGCGCAACCCTTCTCCAACCGGCCGTAATAGGGACAAAGTGCAGGCTCTTCCACCTCAGAGAGTCGCGCCGCAGCTTTAGCGCAACCCTTCTCCAACCGGCCGTAATGGGGGCAAAATGCAGGCTCTATTCCACCTCAGAGGGTCGCGCCGCAGCTTTCTGGCGCAACCTTCTCAACCGCCGTAATGGGGACAAATGCAGGCACTTCCACCTCAGAGAGTCGCGCCGCAGCTTTTAGCGCAACCCTTCTCCAACCGGCCGTAATGGGAACAAAATGCAGGCACTTCCACCTCAGAGAATCGCGCCGCAGCTTTTAGCGCAACCCTTCTCCAACCGGCCGTAAATGGGACAAAATGCAGGCACTTCCACCTCAGAGGGTCGCGCCGCAGCTTCTGGGTGCAACCCTTCTCCAACCGGCCGTAAATGGGAACAAAATGCAGGCACTTCCACCTCAGAGAGTCGCGCCGCAGCTTTTAGCGCAACCCTTCTCCAACCGGCCGTAATGGGGCCAAATGCAGGCACTTCCCCCTCAGAGAGTCGCGCCGCAACTTTTATCGCAACCCTTCTCCAACCGGCCGTAATGGGGACAAAATGCAGGCTCTTCCACCTCAGAGAGTCGCGCCTCAGCTTTTAGTGCAACCCTTCTCCAACCGGCCGTAATGGGGACAAAATGCAGGCACTTCCACCTCAGAGAGTCGCGCCGCAGCTTTTAGCGCAACCCTTCTCCAACCGGCCGTAATAGGGACAAAGTGCAGGCTCTTCCACCTCAGAGAGTCGCGCCGCAGCTTTTAGCGCAACCCTTCTCCAACCGGCCGTAATGGGGACAAAATGCAGGCTCTTCCACCTCAGAGGGTCGCGCCGCAGCTTCTGGGTGCAACCTTTCTCCAACCGGCCGTAAATGGGACAAAATGCAGGCACTTCCACCTCAGAGGTTCGCGCCGCAGCTTCTGGACGCAATCCTTCTCAACCGGCCGTAATGGGGACAAAATGCAGGCACTTCCACCTCAGAGGGTCGCGCCGCAGCTTCTGGGCGCAACCCTTTTCCAACCGGCCGTATGGGGACAAAATGCAGGCACTTCCACCTCAGAGAGTCGCGCCGCAGCTTTTAGCGCAACCCTTCTCCAACCGGCCGTTATGGGAACAAAATGCAGGCACTTCCACCTCAGAGAGTCGCGCCGCAGCTTCTGGGCGGAACCCTTCTCCAACCGGCCGTAAAGGGGACAAAATGCAGGATCTTCCACCTCAGAGGGCCGCGTTGCAGCTTCTAGGCGCAACCCTTTTAAAACCGTCCTTAATTCGACAAAATGCAGGCTCTTCCACCTCAGATGGGGTTGTTTTACGTCGTGAATGTCATTAGATCCACCGATTTTGTTTTCATTTTTTGTCTTGAATTACTTTTGTTTGGGTGTTCAAAAATGAGTTTTCTAAGAACATTTTACTTTTTAAATTTTTAAAATGTCAACTTCTTAATGTTCTGTTGGATAATTATTTGTTAAAGAAAGCTTTCATAGAAAAAAATACGAATACAAAATTTGTCGATCAACAACAGGCCAGAGGCCCAGCAAGTTTGGTCCAAAAAATATCACATTTTTTACCAGTCTCCAATAACTATCGAGATTCTTTCTTTTCATCTATGACGGTCATTTTGAGAATGAAACCGAAACAACCAATGACATTGCACGACGCAACAAAAAAAATGCAAACAAGAGCGTTACATCATCTGAAACATTCCCATTCCCAAAATATCCTCCTTGGGGAAACTCAACCATTTTCCAAAAAAAACCCACCGTCATCTTGTATTTGTTGAGTTTTACGCATAGCGACTAAATGGAGCATATAATATGTTTCTTATTATTTTTTGATGCTGAACAATAATCTGGTTTTCACTTTCTCTGCCTCTAACGGTTTTGTCTCAATCTGACTGTCTATCCAAAAAAAAGTCTCATCTTCCCACTTTTCTGTGGATGACAATTTTAGCAATATTTTACATAAAAATTATTAGTGAACTAAGAGTTTTTACAAAAAAAATTCACGTAGAAAATTTAAAAACAAAATGTTTTGAAAGTTGTCTGACTCTTACATTTCGTAGATTTTACTCGCATTCCTTTCGTAAGCGACTTGCATCTGCTAGTGTGTTATGTGATATTTAAAATTCTAACTGCTGTTCCTAAGTCGATATCAAAATACAAAATATATACCAGAACTAAACAACGTAAATGTTAAATCCATGGCCGATTAGTCAGCAATAAAGTAAAATTTGATACAGGCGTGTATAATTAGCATAGATTTAAGAAGTATATGGAGATGCTTGGCGAGAAAACAGGGGAAGTCATCAGAAAGTCGCCAAACAACCCCGCCTAGGCCCAAACAAACCACCTACTCATTATTAATTCATGCTGAAACGCTTCATTTTATTCCTTAAAACGAGTTGATAAAAAATCAAAAAAAATACTGTTTGAGCAGTTGTATTCTGTATTCCGAAATCTGAATTTTCACAATATTGAAGCAATTTCCTTCACAGGTAAGAAAAATGCGTCGTAATTATAGTTTATATTAAAGAGTCAGAAATTCCGCCAAGTCTATGTAGTAAGCTTATACAAACTCAAAGGTGGAATAACGCCAAATAGTTGGCACAAGAGCGTTTGTTTGGGCTAACTACAGAGCGATTGATGGCTTCACTTGGTTACGGGTTTTGGTATTGATTTTTGCCCGGTATCTTCTTAACTTTATGATTATTATACATAAAGAATATTTGCTACAAAAATCAAATCTTGTGTGACCGCGTTAGTTTTAAGGTTGACATCTTACTTTAACTTAGTTACTCGGTACTCTAGATTTAGTATAAACATTCCGCTTCACATTTAATTCAACTCGGTAGGTATGGTTTAGATACCCAACATTAAATATTCAAGCTTGCCAAATGTCGCCAATGAACAAGCAGGTCATTATATAACAAAGCTATACCAAAAAATATTTAATTGGTACTTTTGAGATAGATATAAACCCCCCAGTTTTATTATATTTAAAAACTGCATTTAAACTTGGAAGGAGAAAAATAGACTAAACTTTAATTCTCATGATAATTTGCAACATTAACTTACTGTTAATTATGAATTTTTTTTTAAAAAAAATATATATTTAACCTCTTCCTTCCAGAGGTACATATACGAAAATCTTTGTAGAATTCACTTCACAACTTCAGTTTACAATTTTTCTTAATATTACTAACTTTTTATTATAAATTAGAATATTCAAGCTTTTCGAAAATACCGATACCGAAGCAGCTGGTTTATTACTTTTATTCAAAAATGACGTACCAAGAGGGTTAAGCAACGCCTAATTTATCGGACATTTTTAATAAAAATAAACGTAAAAATGGTCTATTAATCCCAAAAAACTGACAAAACTTGTTTATATATATTTATAGCACACCAGAAATGTGTATATTTCACCCGCAAAACCTGAAAATTCACTAAATTGGCGTAACCCTCAATACTAAGAACAATTTGTTTTAAAATTACTCGCAAAACATACTTCTAAGTACATAATTATTTGGAAAATATGTTTATTTAAAGAATATATGCGTAGGAGTGAAGAGGTTTTACTTACAAGTCTCTGTTGCGTTGGCTACAGTTGAGTCCGGTTGATTATTAAAGAATTCGGTCTTGAAGAATCAAACTTTTACTAAATAACTTTTCTATGTTGAGCAGTTGAAATGTTAAAAGCACTATTTTATGTAGGAATTCTAGATATTAGTTATGCAAAGTGAAGTTCAGTATATTGAAATTGCTAAATCGCTATTTCATGCTAAGTCGTTGAAGTCCGAGAGGCATCTGAAGTTAATTGTAGAAAATTTCATTGTTGCTATTCGATACATTGTTTTAATGCGTTAATCTGTTTGAATGGATTGCATATTGTTAACTAATACATATTTTTATAAAATATCAATGCGTTGTTTATAAAACTGCATACATTAACCTTTATTTTTTATTGTTAAAATTATAACTGTAAACATATGATTCAAATTTAATTGGTTCATTACCCCCACGTCTACAAATAAGGGATTAGCCAAAGTAGTTTTGGATTCCACATATGAGGGAGTTTTTTTATTAATTTTTCAAAAAAATACATTAATTTGAAACATTCGTTCCTCACAAAGCAAAGATTAATAAATTATGTTAGCTTATAAAATTTTTAATGTCTGAAAAAGCGTAGGAGAAGGGGGGGACTTTAAAGTAGCCTTACTCACTGTTTCATTCACATTAAACATACCTGTTTGCACATTATTATAAAATCTACTTTACTCAATGGGGCACATTACAAATTCCACTTTTTTTTTTTACTTGGAGTAATAATTGAAGAGTTTAGTGGAAGAACGTGCTAAATTACATTTTTGAAAAAATTTAGATCTTTGGGTCAGTCTACATGTTACTCCGGGGCCGCAGCGAAGAAAATAAAGGGGGAAAACAGAAGACAGGTCCTTGCTCTTTTCAACAGCCGCCATTGACGAATGACGTCAAACGACCGACCCACTGAATTCGCGCGGGGAAGAACCAAAGGGAATTTAATAAAAAAAGGGCTTTTTTTGGACGTTGATTTTGCTATTTTGAAAGCAGTCGAAGATAAAATAAGAACCTATTCAAAAATAAATCAATGTCAACTTTTTTTATTTAAAATTATTTAAATCTTTTGCATTATGAAAGAATATTTGAAGCCAAATTTCCAAATTTTCGCATTTAATTAGGTAAGATCAACGTAAACATCTCAATAAATCTTGTGTCTCTTAATTTCCTTGTATTATATTTATTACAAGCTGTAGATTAAAGCCTTTATCAAGTAATAAACGGATCGATTATTACCAGAAAGTAAATAACAGGTCATTTATTTTACTCCATTAAAACACTTATAGACTTGCATTTAATTTCCTTAGTTTCGGTTTTAAATTTTTGTTACTCGGTATGTTACATTCCGATTCTTCTCATTCCGATTTAGGCCAAGGGAGCGATGAGGAATATTGAAACAAAATTTCCAGTCAGTTGATAAAAAATTTCAAAACCCTTATGAACAAGTAGCCAAGCGAGCTTAACTCAACATGGTTCCAATTAGCAATCAAAAATTAAGTGGGTTTTTTTCGGTATTGTGGTTAATTACAAGACACGAGTGTAGTTAAACAAATTTTTTTTTTTTGCACCTGTACATTTTTTTTTTCTAATAAGAATGTGTTACCATGTTCAGAAATTTGTCGTTTTTCAACCATCGAGATGTCTAATCAAAACCAACACGAAAGGTAACGCTAATCTTTTGGATGCGTTAGAACAAAATGTAACTTTTTCAAAAGATTAAATATTAGATTTCTAATGTATTAGTTAAACTTAAACACATATAGTTTCTAAGAATTTTTTTAAATAATCAAATCTAAGGAACAAAAAAGGAAATCATGTTCTAACTATTAAGTAAAGGGAGTCGTTATTGCTGAAAAGTTACTTGGTTTTGCAGACCAAAAAACAAAATCAACATTTTTTAAATATGCTGAAAATGCTATAGTATTTATCAAATTATGATCAATAACTCATTTATAGTTAGTATTAACACATTTGTATACTGGAAACTGCAATTTTGTATTTTTAATTTAACAGTTCATCATTTAAAAGCTTATCGACATAAATCAAAATAAGGTCATAAATAAAAGTCTTCAGTTCATAAAATCTTCCGCTTTTGCGCTACTTTACCGTATTCCCCTATGCATATCTCTCAAATACAGCGCGCAACACTATAATCTTACGTCTTATCTTTTAAGCGATCTAATCTTTTAAGGATAATAAAACATGTACTAAACATTTAATTATATGTAAATATTAAGAAATATTGAGTTTTACCCCTTTTTTTTATTAGCAGAGTATACATTTAAGGAAAAGAAAGTTTTACAGTCTCTTGGGCAAATATTCCATAGTCAAATAATATTAAAGTATAAAAAGAATTCTAAATCGAAAATTAAATTATCAAACACGAATGTTCTAGATTGTTTTATAAATTGGAATTAATATTTTACTGTTTATTGCATCAATAATTTATTTTAAATAACATAATTAAATTTATATTTTAAAATCGCTCTAATTTTTTTTCTCTTTTTTTTCCCTAGAGTTTTGAGAGATGTCTTGAAAATGATTTACTCGTTCTGCTGAGAAAATGAGAATAATTCATCATAATTCCAAGAAAATTTAACTGTTGACTGGAATAAATTGTTTTAAAAAGTAGAAACAATTTTTAATTGCATTTAATTTGCTCACAAAAGGAGTAAGAAGCACCTTTTGCTTTACTCCTGTGTGTTTGCTTCACTGTAAATAATGTACATGCAAGGTAAAAAGAGTTTTACAGATAATGGTTCTCTGATGTCAACTGCAAATTTTTAAGCGATTATTTTAATTTTTAGCCTATATTTTAAACACTGAAATAAATTATAGAAAGGTTTACACTAACATTCTCCAAAGTATAACTAAGATATAGGGCCAGGTCCGGTCCGTTCATTGGCGACTTTTGACGGTTGCAAATTCAATTCGACGAAGTCGCCAAAGAACGGAACTGACGCTATCATAGATACCATAATTAAAGTATTAGATTGGCTGATCACGTGACCTCCAATGCTAACGACGGGACGCGCATGGGAGCATTTTAAGATGGCAATATTGTCAGTGTTGCTGCCACTTTAAGGAGAAAAATACTACGAAAAAATACCATTAATTCTAAAATTACAAAAAAATAACGTAAAAATACTAGCTGCATTTTGGAATCTTTTTAGTGACTTTAAGTCCTTTACTAGTATTTTTTTTGTAATTTAAGAAGTAAATGGTATTTTTTCGTAGTATTTTTCTCCTTAAAGTGGCAGCAACACTGGCAATTTTGCCCTCTTAAAATGCCTCCATGCGCGTCCCGTCGTTAGCATTGGAGGTCACGTGATTAGCCAATCTAATACTTTATAAATGATAGATATGTACGCTATAGAATAAAAGTAATGTATTAGTTCCCAAATTCAAAACTTAAAAAAAAACGTAATCCTGTACCGACACTAAAATAAATGGAGTTGTAAAGTTGGAAAAATTACTTGCTTCTGCGGACACAAAATGATTTTTTTATTAGTAAATGGGTAAAGCGATGTTTAGAGTGGTCACACATATAATTTAGAACCAATAACGCAGTTAAAATTCGCAATTTAGCACACAAGTGAGCAAAAAAAAAACACATCAATTTCGCTTGTTTAATTGAACCACTCAAACTTGAAAAGCATGTAGGAAACATGCCAAAGTAAGATTAGAGAGTAGATTGAAATTCTAGAGATAAAATATTCTGCTTTTGAGCAATTCAACTATAAATCCACCTATGATATATTTATCTGAAACTTGCGCCTTTGCGAAGGATTGGATTGATAAAATATCTCTTGAAATGAAGTAAGAACAGTTATTTGCAGGGAAAAAAGTAAAACAAGAAGGAAAACATTTTGAGAGAGCATTTTTGGGAAAATATTTAAAACACCTTACACGAAAACATGTGTTTTAGTACAATGAGTCGCATTATAATATAAAAAGATTAAAATACAGCATTTTGTTAAATTTTCTTTTGACCATTATCCCCTTGTTAGAGGATCGTTCTACTTAGAGTATGAACTTTTATGTAGAGGGGGAAACTAAAATCTGCACACAAACAATATCTGACTCACAGACTTCCTACGAGTGACTCTGGTGCTACGTTTATTCAGCTAACCAACCAGACCCCTATCTGTATTTGATTCGGTATTATACATCATTGGAGGCTAGAAATAGACAGCTGGAAAATACAAACTAACTAGACCTAAACATCTTCCGGATTTCGGACGCCAAGAAAAAGTTAACTGTTTCCCGTTCCGAAAATGTGGTAATTTGTACATATGATACTGAAAGTCAGAAAATAGTGAAAAATCCGGTATTACCTGGTTAAATTCTGAGAATTGGAAGTTCTGTGTGACTTTTTTTGCTTTACAACATACTCCTTTTTGTGTTTAATTTTGAAGATTTTAAAAATAAAGTTAAAACTTCTTTATGAGTAACAATTACTTAACACGATTTTGGAACAGTTTAAAGAATAAAAATAAATATTATTTCGGTGGAGCCACGATATAAAGGCCGGACTGTTCATTGGCGACGTTTGGCGGGCTTGAAAATTTTTTCGAAGGGTTGCTATACCTATCAAGTTGAATGAAATGTGAAATGGAATGTTATCACATTTGGACCTTTACGTTGCTTGGCGATGTAACGCAAATCGCCAAATCGGAGTCGGTCATTATATTATAGCAGTTCCATTATTTATTATTTGCATTACGGATTTAAAATTAAAATATAAAAACATATCTATTTAAAAAAATTGAAATATTTTATGCAAATTTTAGAGTGTTGTGTGGTCACAAGTAAGTCCTAACAGAAATCTAGAAAAAGCAGTCAATTTTAATAGACTCACCAGTGCCGGAATCTGACAATGCTTGTCGCCAATGGCCCAACGAGGTTCTAGTGAGAAGTTGATTCAACCAAACATTTTTATGTACAGAATCATCACGAAAATTCCTTATTTAAAAGGACAAACTCTTATACACTACTCAAGTGGAAAAATCTGAAGATAGAATGAATTCAACAGGCAAAAATTTAGTGTGACATTGTTTGGTTTCATTGTTACAAACAAATGCATTTTGAAACATTAGATTATTTTCTTCGACTTTAATGGTTACTTACAAGTGAGCATTGTTGCATTTTATTGAAATGACTGCAACAGGAACTTTGATTATTAAATTAACCTTGCAACAGCAACATACAAGCATTAATGGGTTATTATAAATTCATGTTTTAGAAGAAATAAATGTTTTACTATTGCTACAATCAATGAGATTGGGATCGTTATAAAAAAAATCAGACGCCTTTTTCCTGAGCTAAAAGAAAAGAGCTTAATGCAGTCAACAAACTCTAATTTAGAAATTTAGTTATAAATTTTTCACAAATGTACAGTCATAAGACACAATAAAATACTTCAAGACTTAAGAAAATAAACATACAATAACCAATTCAAATCGGTTAAGCAACTTTTCAAAAGATAACTTTTAAAAAAGGTTTGAATAACTATTTTATCATACAACTAAATTTGTTAATTCTTATTTTTGACACTCCAAACACAGACTAATAATATCCCACCAAACTATAAAGTATGCGCATCTGAAGTGATTGATTGAACTTTTCAATATATAATCTTGAGTTTACATAAGAATTGTCAGATCTACACAAATATATGCTTGTTTTGGTGGTTATTTTGTAATTTATTACCTTCATAACTGCGTAACAGCATATGCACAACAGAAGTATTTAAAAGTGAACTTGCTAAACGATTTTTTTTTAACTCAAACATAAATTTTTTCGTGCAATGAAATCCTTTTCAGAGCTTGTAATTTTTAAGATGTATATATTTATATAAAGGAAAAAACACGAAAGGCAACTTAAGCTATATTACCAGTAATTTATCAAATAACATTTTAAGGGAATGCCTGATATAAATTTCAGGCCAAAATTTATAGAGTCAGAATGTAAATCAGAACTTTTAAAGAACCTTTTTTTTTAATAACCTTAAACAAATTTTATTATCACTAACATACACTTACATTAAAAAAATTTCGAAAAAAGATTTACCACCTTCATTTAAAAATTTTATAATCATTTTCTCTTACATTTAAAAACATTTAAGTTGCGTTTTCCGCTCAGGTGTGAACCAGATCACTTGACTGCGGATCTAAATTTGCCAAAATTACTGAAAATTTAGCTAGGTTTAACCAAAACAATGGCTTAGTATCCAACGGCTAGGCATTGAAATGTTTCACA
Source organism: Oedothorax gibbosus (assembly GCA_019343175.1). Taxonomy (NCBI): domain Eukaryota; kingdom Metazoa; phylum Arthropoda; class Arachnida; order Araneae; family Linyphiidae; genus Oedothorax; species Oedothorax gibbosus. Next base: position 10,432,282 of record CM033279.1, read on the forward strand.
ATATTATCAATATTCGGTTGAACCATTTTTACCGTTTTGAAAATCAAAACCCAAAGATGGTTCAACCGAATGACGAAAATATGGTGAAAGATATCACCACATAAATGTTGCAGCTATTAAGAAACATATTATTTTTGGTGAAACCTATCATCAATTTTTTCATTAGTGAGTCAGTCTCTAAATGCTATGGTAACAAGAAATCTTGGCATGGTCTGAATTGCATAGATTTAGTGTTGCAGAATTAAAAAGGACTCTTTATAAATATTCTTTATTTTTTTACAAAGTATTTTTATTAAGGCTACGAATGTTGATCTTAAATGTAATGCAAAATATTTGTGTGTAATGTGATAAATCATAACACGCGAAAGAAAACAATATATTCTTTTAAAATCCTAATGTTTGAAAAAAGTTTTTCAACATTAGTATTCTATCATTGCCTTAAGTCAATTCGTCAACTTTATTCAATTTGTTTCATTACAATTAAGCTAAATTACAATTTATTAATTACAATTTAAGCTTTAAATTACAATTTAAGCTTTAAATTACAATTTAGCTTTATTACAATTTAAGCTTTAAATTACAATTTAAGCTTTATTATTATACTAGGGGGCACGCCCCCTCCTCGCTATCGCTCTCCAACCCCCGGGAACTGCATGTTTAAAGTTAAACTTACTGATTCTGTCTTAAAGTGAATTTTTTTAAAACTAATCACTTTAAGACAGAATCAGTAAGTCAAACAAAATCAATTGTTGCCATTGCAGAGTTAGAAATAAAAGGAAATTTGGGAGCCGTATAAGAGAATTATATATATATAGGTTCCATTGCTAACTCAAATACTATAGACAAAGCTAGTAATACACTACAGATTTTTTTACTAAAATACAGAGTGTACTTTTCTCTATAAACGAAAAACAAACTATGTGTCTTTCTAGTTAATCTCTTCTACAACCTTTTATAAAATGTCTGCGGAGAATAGGTTTTAAAAACCTTTTTAATGAATTAACGGAACTATAATGTGTACAACATTATTTGTAGAGTTAGACGCTCAATAAAAGCTTTTAAAGCTGTTTATAAAAAGAACTGTCTAAGAATGAGTGAAACCGACAACTCAGCTTGTTTGGCTACAGGATTTGGAATTATTTTATTATTATTAAATTTTAGGAAAAAGATTTGTGGCAATGATTCTAGAGTGTAAAACTTTATTTGATGGTTGTTTTTAAAATGAAAGTTTGTTCATGGTTTATGTTGAAAAACAAAACTAGGATTTATATTTGAAATTGACGGATTTAGTACCTAGGCATTAGGTTTAAATGTTCCATTTAAGCTTCTTTGTGAACTAAAGCCTGTTTTGGGCGGATTACTTCAATAGAGTGACAGAATTAGGAATTTAGCGTTACAACGATATTTTATTTCTTACCGTGGTACATTATAAAATTAATTAATCATTACTCCAATCATATATTATTGTCACTGGTGTCGGTACTTTATTTAGTACAACCTCACGAACGGCCTGTAAATAGGCAACTATGTATTGTTGTTTTCACTGCATAAATTTCAAATTAAATTTATTTCAAATAAAATATTTGTTTAAAGAATTAGAAACAGGTTTATGAAAGAGATGATCTTAAAAACATATCCAGATGGGAAAAAAGGTACATTATGAATAAAAATTTGTAAATTATAAAATTTTAAAATTTAAGGTTCATGTAAGAAAGATTGATGCACAAAATATGGAAAAGCCGGGTCTGACGATCGGAGGGTTAAAAAATATCACTAAGATACACACAAGGAAACTAATGCATAAAAAAAGCTCAATAACAACCAACACTACTTGAAGAAAAACTTTTTTGTTGAATTGTCTTTTTCTCTTCTTTTGCAACGGGGCTGCTTTATTTGGTGGTCAAGCCTTTACATACTCGACATATTCCCCAGAACTAAGAGCCTTGTTGAATTGTTAAGCTGTTGAGTTGTCGAAATAGTGACCAGTCTTCAAGTGTATTTCCGAACTCTGACAAAAAGAAAACATACGAAGAAAGATAACTGCTATGTGTATAATGACTCGTCTCGATTCGACGATTTGCGTTACGTTGCCGAGCAACGCAAATCCCCAAATATGGTAAACATTCTACTTCATATTTCATTCACTTTGATAGGTATTATAGCAACCCTACATTAAATTTTCAAACTCGCCAAATCAAGACTGATCATTATATTATATGTTTACCTAAAAAAAATTAAAATAAAGGAAACTAAGGCAGGAAAGACCTCAATAACAACCGACTCTCCTTGTAGGAAAACCTTCTTATTCAATTATTAAGCTGTTGGGTTGTCGAAATAGTGACCAGTTTTCGAGCATATTTATGAATTTATGAACCCTGATTAAAAGAAAACGGATGGAAAAAGATATAAATCATTAAAAAGTTAGTCAAATCATAATAACTGTCAGAAAAATAGCCACATGTAAACAAATCTCCAAATACACCATGTCTACAATTCGTACAAATTTAAACGTAGCAAGTGAAATTATTTGAATTGTGCAATTATAATTATGTGATGCCTTTGACTGAATGCAAATGAAATTAATTTGTTTCGGCGGCTCTTTAAAAGTTAATTACTTATGGAGGCGTGAAAAGAATTTAAAAGCAATTTGTATTTAGAGAACAACAGTATTATTCCTTTGTAAACTTGCCGCTAGTTTTAAGTTTGAACTGAGTGTTAAAAGTAGGGTATTTTAAATTCATTATATTTGTGATACAAATTAAATTGTCACACGTGCCAATGGAGGATATTTGGGTATAAGATTCCAAAGTTTCAGAAAAACTTGGTACTTTTAATTGATATACAGGTCATATTCTTTTATAGAATACAGTAGATATTAGAAGTACATGTTTGCAATTTGCATATGACATATAGGTAACTAAGTGATAATATCTTTTGTTTTTACACGAAATTTCAAATATATACAATTTATAGTATAACAACGGTCTGTTGATGAAGGATTGTAAATACTTAAATATATCTATTGTATTTTGTAATGTAAATAGTTAAATATATTTATTGTATTTTGTAATGTAATTAATTAAATGTTTTTATTGTATTGTAAGGTAAATAATAACGCTATGCATTAAAAATATTTCAAATTATGTTCGTTTATTTTAACATCAAATTATCATTTCTGACACAACTAATTATTTTCTAGAACCGGACCGGAAAAGATGTTTACTTACCAAACATTTTCTTTTGTTTGAATTAGATCTAAAATGTCTTGAGGAATTAAACTTTTGTTTTGTTTTCTTTCTAGTATCTGATACTTCGAATACGTAAACAAAAAAAAGCATTAAAATTTCAAATTAATTTTCAAAGCTTAGTTTAATTGATATTTATATTTTGAAATAAAATGAATTCACTTTTTAAAAAAATGTGCTTTCTTTCTGGATAATAATGGTTTCTAGTAGCTGCAACGGCTGTGTGGTGAAATGTTTAAAAATATTTTCGGGACTCTTATGATCCATTTTTCAGGTGTGTGGTGAAATTTTTAAAAATATTTTCGGTATTCTTATGATCCATTTTTCAGGTGTGTGGTGAAATGTTTAAAAATATTTTCGGTATTCTTATGATCCATTTTTCAGGTGTGTGGTGAAATGTTTAAAAATATTTTCGGTATTCTTATGATCCATTTTTCAGGTGTGTGGTGAAATGTTTAAAAATATTTTCGGTATTCTTATGATCTATTTTCAGGTGTGTGGTGAAATGTTTAAAAATATTTTCGGTATTCTTATGATCCATTTTTCAAGTTCTGAAAACAAAAACCTGATAAATGGCTCAACCAAACACCAACCCAACGCCAAAGTGAAACATTTCACTATACAGCCGTTGCAGCGGCTAGGAACCATATTTTTGGTGAAACCAAGAGCCAAATTTGTACCAGTGTTTAATTCTTTAGTCACCAAATCTAACGAGTAGTATTATTATATTAATTTAAAAGAGTGACCCCCACACGTCGCATTAATTCACGTCGCATTAAATTTTTTTAAATCATAGAACACATATTTTTTAAAAATTTGTAATGTTGAATTTTATTTTTAACTGTAAAAAAGATTTTTAAAATAAGTAAAAGGTTACTTGATATCTAAAGTTAAACAAATATAACTTGTAAGTATATATTTTAATCTTAACACTAAAAAATATATAAATTTATAATACTTTTGACAATAAAAAAATCAAAGAACAAATTAATTCAAGTTAAAAATAAAAGAAATTAAAACCCTTTATCTCCCAAATAATGTAATTTTAAACAAAATTTAGACTTTTCTTCTAATTTAGAAAATAAACTTACATATTTTTATAACTTAAATTTAATACTTTAAAAAACGCACTTTTCTTTTACAATTTGTTCTCATATAATTTTAAGGCACATGCTAAACAAAGAATATTTTAAAATATTCTATTTTGTGAAATGTTTAATAAAACAAAGCTAAAAAGTCAATTCCGAAAGTAGAAGAGGTCTATCAAGAATCAAAAAAGCAATTTAGACTTCTATATCCTAAACTTTTCACTTCGAATGTTCTAAACCTCTATGCTTCATTATGTATCACTGAGAATTCATTCCATACCAAGATAGAATTATAACAGCGAAAGAAAACTATCATTGAACTAAATGAAAAAGTTTTGATGTACAAATGTTAAGAGTTTTTTTTTAAAGTTCAGTGGTTCCCCGTTTTTTTTCCAATGGGATTGTTTCACGTCGTGGATAGCAACAGTTCCAACGGTTTGTTTTCATTTGTTCCCTGGAATTACTTATGTTTTGGTATTCGAAAATGAGGTCTCTAAAAATATTTTACTCATTAAATGTTTTAAATGCCAACTTCTTGCTGTGCTGTTGGTTGTTTAAAATATTTGTTAAAGAAAGCTTGCATAGAAAGAAAAAAAGTCCTTTTCATCTATATCGGTCATTTTGACTTTGAAACCGAAGCAACCAATGAAATCGCAGAAACATTTTCATTTGTAGTGTTACATAATAAATAACTTTTTTTGTTGCATTGTTAAAATACTACCCATTCTACGAAAAAAGCTAAGTAATGATGCTTGTGACTTCTCTAGACTGCACCAATTTTTATATTTTATCAAATTATATTTAAATACTACATAGTTTAAGAAAATAGGATATCAGGTAATAAATGACAATTAGTGAACCCTCGCAACAGATCTTTCAATGGGACGGAACTCTGGTTAGTTTTTAGGCCGTTTGATTGGTTGGTTGGTAGACATATATATTCAGGTTTGTGTGCTTGGTCAGAGACCCGCTTATAAACCTTCGTCAAGTAAGACAGACACAACACACACACACATAAGTGGATCCATCTAATTTTTAGAGACAGAGGCCAACTAGAGGATCCCCAGAATTGGCTTGTCACCCCCAGAGGTATTGATTTGGTATGGGAACTTGGAGGACTTTGTGACCACGACGGAGGCCGTTTGATTATCTAGATGGATTTGATCGTAGCATAACATTATACGAATACGGAAACGAAACGGGACAACTACGGTACGAACTACGAATGACGTTGAAAAAACTCAATTATTTATAAGACCAAGATAAACGTAAAAGATGGGCCGTAGTCAGCCTAGTGGTCAGCGTCTCGGTCTCGGGATCGGAAGGTCCTGCGATCGAGTCCCGGTACCACTGAAGACCTACCGAGTATATGCGGAGTACGTGCTCGTTAAATCTGTTGGGTCCGAAAGTCCTCTAAGTTCCCATACCAAATCAATACCTCTGGCGGTGACAAGCCAATTCTGGGGATCCTCTAGTTGGCCTCTGTCTCTAAAAATTAGATGGATCCACTTATGTGTGTGTGTGTTGTCTGTTGTGTCTGTCTTACTTGACGAAGGTTTATAAGCGGGTCGCTGACCAAGCACACAAACCTGAATATATATGTCTACCAACCAACCAACCAACGTAAAAGATTAAGTGTTCTGATTGTTGTGTTGTTGTGTCACTGAAGACCACCGCAAAGCTGGCACTTATTAGAAACATAAGTGAATAAAGGTGAAATAGTAAAACTAACTTTAATAAGTTAACAGGTTTTGAAATTCTATCTTTTGGTGATAGACGAATTGGAGAAATTAAAAGCATGATATTTTAGAAGTAAACTTATTTTAATTGATTTTGGAGTTAAAACGTTGACTCGAACAAGTAAAAATCTATCAAGAAGGCTAAAAAAATATACCTAGCAATTTGTGTTAGCAGTAGATTACAAAGACAAAACTTGAGCTACGGTGCAACTCAATTATTTTTTCTATAATATGTTACTTAACTTTGTAAAATAAATAATTCTGAAAGAAATTTGTTTGTCAATTGAAGAGTCTAGTTGCAAAACTAACATTCTCCAAAGTATAATTAAGTTAAAGGGTCTCTTTCAATATAGCGACTTCTTCCGATTGAATTTACGATTGTTAAAAATAAATGAACGAGCCTCTGACCATATACCTTAATTGTACTTTGAAAAATGCAGGTGTCGGCTCGTCACTTGGCTGTGGTTCTAAATTACGACGCTCGTCACCAATAGCCTTCGTGTAACTCTAGTGCGACGATATTCAAACTAACTTAACTTTGGAAAATTTGAGTTTTTCAACTAGACTCTTCAATGGGCATGTTTCACATCTGTACTGGTATCAGAAATTTGGAATTGCAAAATAAATTCTTTCTCCAATTCCATTGGTCTTCTGTACCCACGTGACATTAAATAACCAGTCAACTTTCGAAAAAGAATTTATTTCCATTCTGCATTTCTGTTGCCACTCAAAACAAGCCGGGAAACATGTAAATTACTGTAGTTGGTTGGTTGGTAGACACATATATTCAGGTTTGTGTGCTTGGTCAGAGACCCGCTTATAAACCTTCGTCAAGTAAGACAGACACAACACACACACATAAGTGGATCCATCTAATTTTTAGAGACAGAGGCCAACTAGAGGATCCCCAGAATTGGCTTGTCACCCCCAGAGGTATTGATTTGGTATGGGAACTTGGAAGACTTTGTGACCAGGACGGATTTAACGTGCACCAGTCACCATTAGCGTACACGAGGGTCTTCGGAAGGCAGCGGGACTCGAACTCGCAACCATAGGGATACCAGTCCAAGACCTTGCCGACCAGGCTATCCCGGCCCACTGTAGTTTCTTTGTCATATTCTTGAAATACTGCTCACTTCATTACTATTTAATTTTGAGTCAAACTATTAATCTACCTGAGCTATATTTCTAACTAGCAAATTGTATCTATAATTGCTGGTCAAATGAACATAGGCTAAATGGGCAAACTCCTGAAGAAACAGGATACAGTACGACACATTCCTGATCATTAAATCTTTGGAGTCACATATGTCCTAACCCCACGTACGATGTCGCTATAAAGTTGAGGTAGTTGCCAGCTATAAATATCGCAGCTTCGTCCCTTGACTGCGATATAAACCTACGAGGCAAGTTACCAATAGTGTTCCTTTTACCTCCAAGACGTTAATTCAATCAAAAATAAACATCGTGCGAATTGAAACAACATCTCCCCCAGTAGGTTAAGACGTTCGCCTTACATGCGGAAGGTCCCAGGTTCGGGTCCGAACATCGCCAAAATAACACCCGACCTATAAACGGTTCATGCAGCCAAAAAATGTCCGACCAATGGTGTAGAGGGAGTGCATGTTAAATATGCTTCAAAGTCCCAATACTGCGTACGATGTCGCCCTTAACGGTTCTGTTGGGTCCCTTCTCAGGTGTTGACTCGTCACTTCATTGTAGTTCTAAATTATGACGCCCTTCGCCAATAGCCCCGTTGTAGCTCTAGTGCGACGATATTTCAAACTAACCTAACATAACCTAAACAATATCTCCTATTTTTGAACCACCTAGTACGACTTTCCTACAACCAAGACATGAATTTCCGATTCCTTTTTTTTCTGTATTTAAAACTATTATGCTGATTCGGAGGATATCAATTCCTCTTTGCTGATGCTAACCAAGGTATAAAATACACAATTTTACACCTAATTAAATCCGCTCGCGTGTCCAACCCTTCACGACAACAAGAATTCCACCTCTTCTGCAGCAGAAACTCGCCCATGTATTCCCGTGCCTCTTCACACTTGTCGGCCTCTAGACCGGGCTCGCCCGCTGGATCGTCCGTGAGCTCGATGTGGTCGTCCCCCTGTCCATCCTCTCACGGTAAGACACTATTGTTTGAAAGTTCCTGGATCACACCTGTGTCATGGTGAAGTTATTCGCAGTATCTGCAGACTCTTCTCTGTGAAATTGAATTAACCATCTGAGGGCTAAGCGAATTGGATGAAGTGTTGACTTGCTTTTACTGCACGAGTTTAAAACTCAAAAGTGAACTGAATTATTAATATTATAAATGTTTATTTCTATTGCAAAGGAAAGTAAATGACTCCACCATTCTTGAAAAAGAAATTTTAGTTTAATTTGAACAATTTATAGATTCAAATCGTGTATTGCTGGGAAAACCTAAAATTTAGGTGACTGGTTTATAGTCTGTATCCCCCGGAGGGTTAAAAATATTTGTTTTTCTCTATCAGAGGTTGGTTTTTTCGGCGGCTTATTCCTTTGCAGTCTATGGAAATTCTCATAAACAGTCATTTTGTGGTTTCATCTAGATGGATTAGGCTACCAACTTAAACATTCAGATTAAAATTGATCTGAGCTCTAACGGTGTTAAAATATACAGATATAATTTTGCCCTGAATACTTTAACAAAATTGTACTCGAAGTATTTTACATGCCACTTAATTATCTGTCATGCGGGCTATAACAACCCATAAGTATGTTACCCAAAAACTATCTGAATCGGTTTGGTTAATACGTTAATATGCTCCGAATCCCGGCGCAGATTGCGTCCTAGAAAGTTGCGTCGGGTGTCATCTCGTCACTTGACTGTGGTTCTAAATTATGCCCGTCACCAACCCTAGTGTAGCTCTAGTGTGACCATAATTCAACCCTTGCCTCTTGAAACAAACCTAACATAGTTATCTTGTTCATATGTCGCCAAACGTTTATTTTTGTTATGAAATGTAATACTCTCCGCTGGTTAGACTTCCTGTGGGTGAACGATCTTTCGGTCGTGATCTGCAAAATACTTCAAAGAGGAAAAAACGAATAGTAATTGTTTTGTACCCTGTTCTTTCAAAATATTTTATGTATTAAAATATCAATTTTTAAACTACTTTTGCGCATCCCATGCTTTATTTCTTACTGTAGGCGATAGTCTTCCTGAGAAAGAGGGCTCTGTCCTGGAACCGGGACAGAAAGAGGAACGATTCCGCATCGACCGCAAGAAACTGGAGGACATGATCCAGACACCCCACGCCACGGAAAATGCTGACGTCTTCTTCCAGAGGGTGATGCTTGAAACTTCCACTCAAATCTCGTGGCCGTCGAAGCTGAAGATAGGGGCCAAGTCCAAGAAGGATCCCCATGTGAAGGTGGTTGGTACACCCGAAGCGGTGCAAATGGCAAAGGAGATGATACTGGAAATACTTGACACAAAGGTGGGTGAGGATCATAACTTGATTGTTGTTGTAAGAGTATACATACTGCCGTGGGCATATAAACTGCGGTATCTAGACTAATGACTAGAACCATTGTTTTAAGCACTCAATAACTCGAAGCGATAAGAAAGCTTAGTAAAAGTGTGCCAGGGTCCAAATGGTCTAATTCCTTGTTGTATCATTGTTGTACTCATTGCTGTTTACCTGCCCACGGCAGCATACGTAGTCTAAACTTTTCTGCCGAAGCAAGTAAACTGTAGTAAGCACAACAATGAATTCTACCATTTTTGTCTTAAAATCAGTTTTCTAGTTTTTATTTCTTGGAGCGAGAGTGCTTACAATAATGGTTAAAGTCATTAGTCTAGATACTAGAGTTTACCTGCCCACGCCACTGTTAGTGGGAATACGATCCAACATTTAGAAAGAGAAGACTTTGACTTTTTCGGATTGGAAGATTTAAGACTACTTTCCCACTAATATCTAATTATTAGTACATTCGTCATTTTATTGCGATAAGAACCTGCATAAGGCTGTACGTAGCTCTGGTATTCCAGTCATCATCCTTGTACTATGAACCCTACATTTAAAAAGAAATTGTTATGTTTTGTTAATGTTTAATTTTATAAAGTTCAAACCGCATAATTGCACATCAACTTTGACTAACAGATCTTACTGTATGGATGTGAAAATTATTAGATACTGTGGCTGAGAGCTTTAAGCAATTGAGAAACTCTTGTCCTTTTTGATAATTATTAGATAAGCAATCTTAACTTGAGTATATTGGAAAGGGCTACAAGCTAAAAAATCTTGCATTAAAAACTGTCAGCTGGTACGCATGAAAAATAGTGTAATTTACCAAGAAAATCTATTTTTACACGGACAATTTGTAGTCTTTATTCAAAAAGCTGTTTTAACAAATTGTAACGAAGAAATAAAATTATATTTATTCGAGAAATAAAACCCAGGTCTCTCCAGTGACAGACGGCAATACAATACTATCGAATAATTAACTGAACCCGAGCCACGGCCCCTTAGATCTGCAGTCCAAAGTTCTCCCAACTGAGCGATTTCAGCACTCTAAATTCAATAGTTAAAATGCTTGTTCTATTGCAGTCTAGTACTCTTTGCATGGTTAAAAACAAACAATTTAATTTGAACAGGACAATAACAGTATTTATCTGCAAATATACGTTTTTCTGTAGTACAGTTAACATACATTTTTACATTGTATATTTCCGCATGTTTGGTATTGCAGAAGGACCGCGTCACTCTAAAGATGGATGTTTCTTACAAAGACCACTCGTACATCATCGGTAAAGGTGGCTTCAAGATCCAGCAAGTCATGGAAGAGACCGGATGCCACATCCACTTTCCGGACTCTAATCGTAACGGCTTGGCAGATAAGAGTAACCAGGTCTCCATAGCTGGGCAAGCCCAAGGGGTAGAGCTTGCGAGGGCGAAGATCAGGGTAAGATGAGACGTGCTATAGAAACGTGTTCTTCCTTTTATATATTGCATATTCTAAGCTTTACCTTTACGAGGGTAATATACGACCAGCACAATAAAAACGAAGTTTCTTTCACCCGTTTGGCTGCATCAGTAATTGCTAAGTGCAATAAATGCTATCATCTTGGAGAAATTTTAAGATGGTATGTCGTGGACTTAGAAATTGGTAGCGGAACGCATTGTGATTCGGTAACGCGGTAACTAAATATTCCATTAGAGCGATTGGCGGTTAAATTGCTATGCTCTAAATTTTAGTTTCTTCAATCAAGGCGAGGGTACACAGCGTACCCATTAGAGCAACATCTACGTCGTGTACCTTGTCATATAAAATTTAAAACTCATTTACTGTTTGGGGAACTGAAAATCGGCAACTTTACGCCAAACTAGTGTTCACTTTTGCAAAAAATAGTCCTCTCGAAATTTTAATCCCTTTGATGTGGATTTATCTTTCATGAGGCTTTAAATATTATCCTTTGCTTGTGCATTCGAGTCAGTTTTGTCTTTACGCACACAATTATATATAAATTTGTAGCCCCATGTTAATTCATTTTCTTGATATAGGAGCTACTACCCTTGGAGTTCTCATTCGAGCTCCCCGGAGGAGCTGCAGTGAAACCAGGGGATGACCCTGCCATCCAACACATCCAGCAGACCTATTCCTTCAACGTATCTTTCAGGCCACTTGGAGCCCCAGGTCGCACCCTGCTGACTGTCAGAGGGTGCCAAAGACTCTTGCCCCGGTTGAGGCAAGGATTGGGCTTGCTTATGGAGTACTTGACTGGATCAAAAGCGGTAAGACAAATCTCTAATAGTATCTGTAATGTTAAACTTTCACATGCAAAGTCTGTCTTCAAACTGTCTGGAATTTAACTTTTCATAACTTTCCAAAACTTTTCATAGATTAATACTAACGTTATAAGTAATATATCTAATACGCGCGTAAAGGCATGACAAGACTTGTGTTTTCTTTCAGATCCCGGTGCTGGGTTTCCTCCAGACCGAAGTAGCAGCCCAGCATCAGGCATTCGTTCAAGGTGTGTGCGGTGCCCACGCACAAACTATACAAGCCAAGACAGGCGCCCGCCTACTGTTTCCGGATCCAGCCTCTTCCCCTACCCCAGGTCTCTTCAGGTCGAAGTCAACAGTCGTCATACAAGGATCGTTTGATGGGGTATGTAGTGTTTTGAGCTACAACACAGTTGGATAATGGTTGCGTAATCCAGATTAGTTAACATTTTTTCGACTTGTGCTAGGAGGTTTCGGTCTCTTCAAAAGCAATTACTATTTTGTTGGTATCTCGAAGCTAGTACTTGCCATTCCCCAGTTAACCAATTAGTGCATCGATCTTGGTTGTCTCCGACATGCCATGCTCAGTAGCTGCGTTCACATGCAAGATACGATAACGCGTAAGAAACCCGGAAAGAAGGCTGAAAACCGGGAAGCTGTTTTTGTCCTCACCGCCAAAAAACCGCTTAAGAAATCTGGAAACCTAGCAGGTTGGACGGTAGGACGAATCTGTTCTTTTCAAACACTCGTGACTCCAAATTTCCCAAAAAGTAAAAGAGTGGTAGACGTCTGTGTGAAAGCAGCTAGTGGAGAAAAAACTAAAAGGATATGTTTAATATTTCGTAACTTGCTTTTACTCTTGCCAATAAGTTACGTCATAGATATCGTAGTTTATACTAAATGTCAATTAGTATAAAGACAAGATTGGGTTGATTGTGACGTTCAGGTCAGGGGATTGCAAAAGTAACAGCCGACCAAACGGTTTGTGCAGCCGAAGTCCGAATAATACCCCATGTAGTGGAAGTGCAAGCTGAAGATGCTTCAAAATCCCGACGCCGCGAACGATGTATTTGGGTAGCTACTCGGTTGTCGGCTCATCGCTTGACTGTGGCTCTAAATTATGACTACCGTTACCAATAGCTCTAGTGCTATTTTAGTTCTCAACTCTTATCTCGTAGGTATGCCTCGCGTGGCAGGAGCTCTTGAAGCGTTTGCCCATGGTGCTTATGTTCGACCTTCGTGAAGGCCAAGAGCTCGATCCCGTGGCAGTGAGCAGCTACATGGAGGCTTTCGACGTGTCCGTGATGGTGAGGCCCAAGCTGAAGGACAACACCAAGTCTGTGCTGGTCAGAGGGGCGGAGAAAGATTCCGACATACTGTTCAGAATACGCAGGGATATCTTGGGGCTTCAGGAGGATGACTCGGTCTCGTGTTCAAGGTAAATGTTTTGAGTCCTTAACATCTCCACTCGTAAAGATCCTATGCATATATTCTTTATATAAAGACATTTTTCAAACAATTATGCATTTAAAATGATTCTCAAGTAACTCTGAAAAATTAGTGAGAACATTTGCTAAGGGTCACGTCAATTTAGTGGAATTTGAGGGTTAAAAGTACACATTTTTGGTATGCTATGAATAATCAAGCTCTATCAGTTTGATTAATAGCCAATTTCCCTTCTTTTTGATCCAAAATGATCGATTAATTAACCGCTGAAAACTTTTTCACCACTTTTTTTAAGAGCCTCCGAGATCTTTACCCTCTTGGTATATAATTTTTCAATATAGGTAAAAAAAAATCGGCTACTTCGGTATTGGTTATATTTTTGGGAAGCTTAAACACTCTAGTCTAAAATAAAAATTAGTATTAAGAAATGTTGTAAACTAAAGGTATGAATTGCATTCTACAAAGGTTCTCGTATGTAGAGCAAGAAGTGGACTTTTTGATGTCCTATGGTGGATCTTACAAACGCTCAATGAAATGCATTATTTTCCAGCTTCTCCACTGCTGAGCCTACCTACAGAAGAGATTTCCAAGAGCAGACACCCCTTACAGCAGAGTCTCTCAGCATCTTGAGCAGTCTACTCCATCCACAGGTACGGCATTTTTAAGAGCACTCCATTTTAATCGTAAAGAGTTGGTCTGTATAAAACCACTAGAGGGGTATGCAGAATTAAAAAGGATGCGGAATTAAAACCCTATCTGTATACCTCCTTGTCCCAAGTTTCTGCACCAATTTTAAGTTTAATTTTTTATTTCATCTTTTAAAGAATTTACTTTTCAACTGCATTAATAGAATCTTAAACTAATGTTTAAGTCTTAAATTTAAATCTCATGCACTAAGAAACGAGTTCATATTTCAGCGGAAGTTTATTCCTCAAACAATAAGGATATGTCCAAAATAGGCATTCACTCTGATGGTGATTTGTAATACCAATAAAATGCAAGTAGGAATGCAGAGGGGTTTAGCTTGATTCTGACTCATCCTGAAGCCTTAACCACCGTTATGTACACGCCATTGGAATTACGTGATAAAGGATTACAATTTTAATCCTTTTGTGTGGGAGTTATTTATTTGTAGAAATATTCTTTTAAAACGTATTTGGTTGAATTCATCTAGTTTTTTAACGAATCATAAAAGGCTTTTAAACAGGACTAGGTGCATCCATAAATTAAGTGACTTATTCAGGATGGGAAAGGGTTTAGCAGAGTATCGCCAAATCTCGCGTGGAGAAGGGGTCGCGTCAAATATCGCGTAATTTTTTCCTTCGTAAAATTGCGAAAAAAACGAGTTACATTCTAATAAAATTTTATGAAATTAAATTTGGCAATATCTCGTAACATTTATAGTGGCTTTCCGAACCATTCTTAAAAGTGTTAGGGGAAAACGGTTCACTCTTTTATATTAATTCAACTTGCGTTCACTTTCTGTTCTCTTTATTAGTTTCAATTCTGACCAAATGACACGTGTGCAAAATATTTTCACAAAGGAAGAGTAGACAAAATGTGAATCGTATGTGATTTTAAGTACTTTCCCACCATCATCGGGTGATGCAGCTGCTGTCTGGACTACCCAAGTTTGGGGGTTGAAAGTCATGTCGATTAGCATGTGTTTTGAAGTTTTCTGCGTACCAAACGTCCAAATCAAAACTTTCAAAAGCACTAATTTTTTTTTTTAAATGTCACGTGAGATTATGGGAGAAGGGCGGGGTCGAGCCAAATATCGCCATGGGGGAGGGGGTCAAAAAATCGTCGAAATCTCATCTGTCGTGTTGAAAACCTAGACTAAAATATTGCATTGTGTCAGTTTAAAAATAGATTGGTAGATAAAGGGTTTTAAAAGGAGAAAGTCTATCGGAAGAGCCGGGTCGCAGCTGTGTCGTGCATAATGTGATTGAAGAGACAAGCACCAAGGTATAAAAGAAATACATTTATTAATGGATAATTCTGGATATAATATTTTCAGCACATAGTTTAAAATGGTTGGACAGTCTAATTTTGGGTCTAAATTTTCAACACGACGCATCACTACATTTATGGACGCCCCATTCTATTAGGTGCTGGGTCTTCTCCACCGTCTGCCTGGCATGCTTCCTCAGCCTGTCGCTAGCCCCCAGCCACCTCGTGTTCAGCACTACCACAAACAATTCCCGAGTCGAAGTGTGGAGAGCTGGATAGACCGCAGCTTCGACTATTCTGCAGCCCCAAACTTCATGCAACACAAGGATGCCACTCTTGAGGATGGCGATTCCGGCATTTTCCTGCCCACCAACAACAGGTGAAAGTTGCCTTTATCTTCCGCTAGGTAGCCCAGTCGGTAAGGTGCGCCTTGCATGCGAAGAGTCCCAGGTTCGATCTCGGCATTATTAAAATAACTGCCGACCTATAAACGGTCCGTGCATCCAAAACGTCCGGCGCATAATATGGTGTTGATAATACCCCGTGTAGAAGGAGTGACCGTTAAATATGCTTAAAAGCCCTTGACAGTTGCTCTTAAACTTTGCTATGGGTGCCGACTTGTCATTTGACTAACACCTTGTGTAGATTTAATGCGACGTTAATTCAACTATGCTTAGTTTATCTTAACTTTAAACGAGTTTAGTGGTAATAGACTGAAGATTATTCCTGCGCCAGGCAGTGTTGGCATAACAGTAATTTTTTGTAGATTTCGATTATATTTGTTTTAGTTTAAGTCTATTCTAAATATTTTACAATTATACAATCTAAAAGGATTCCTATATAGTAAAGTCTAATTTCATTTTATTAGTAATCTTAACTTTATGCTTCAATTAAATGATGTTGAACTCTTAAATAATACCACTACCCAAGGAGTTATAGTGCGTACTTCTGAAATCTGTACATATCCAACACTTTTACTCTAACATATTCTGAAATTTCCAAATTGAAAGACATTTATCCCAGCCTACCTGGTCTTGTCCCTGACATAATTCTAAATTTCGACGCATGTCGCCAACAGACTTCGTGCGCCGATAATTTAACCTAGCCTGCCTGATTTTCCAGATTTATAGAACTGGCCCTTAAAATTTATTTGAAATATTTTAAGGTTCTTCGGTGGATCCCGGTACGATTCCAGCAGCAGATGCGACGACCGCACGAGCCGAGCAGAGTCATCCGCTTCGTCCACCTCTTCAGACACGCAGACTGACCATTCTAGGTATCCAACGGACTACGGGCTCCAGAAACGTGTGGCCACCAATGCCGTGCGACAAGGCATTGGGGAGGGTAGCGGGGCCAGGCGCCCCAACACGACGTTCTCTGGGTATGGTTTCTCAAAGTCCATGCCCGATTTTACAAAGGGGAACAAGAATCAAGATTCTGGTTCCATCTCGGAATTCCTTGAGGTATGCCTTGCATCTTGCCTTTATTTTTGCTTTCCATTTGAATTAAAAACGATAATTCGTAAAATGCTTAAAATACCTCTAAATTACATTAATCTTATCTGTTTATAAAAATGAAATCTAAGGTATTAATTTTACATGTTTTCGCAAGTGACAATTATTTGATCATATTTAGTCTTTGAATGGAGTTGTGTAATTTCGTACTTGAATTTTAATCTGTACCGTACATAATATAACTGTCGATTCACATTGATATTTTTCTCAGAATGAAGTAGTAGGAGAAACTATGTCCTCTTCCAAACCATGGATGACTGACGTGCCAGAGAAAAACGACAATCCGCTGGAGCAAGGTGAGCGTTAGTCTGAAATCTTTGTGTAAAAGAATATAATTATAAACTCCTTGGCCTTCGATAGGTTATAAAAACTAAGGTCTAATCATGCCAGTGTTATGAAGCTAAAAGCGATAAAATTCAGATTCGCTTAGTCACTTCGGAGTGGGTTAAGGCATCGTGCCACTGAGGACCGAGGTTACCTTTCGGGATTCTGTAATCGCATTGTTCATGCTATGAACAGAGTCCTTGGCAAAAAAAATCCAAAATTAGCTACGTGTGTATGGAATAAGTATACGTTAAGTCGGAAGTGATTAAAAATCCTGACACCGCGAACGATGCCTCTATAAACTAGTGTTGGGTGTTGCGGTTCTACATCATGAGGCCTATCACAAATGGCCCTCTTTAGCGAAGTTATTTCCAATTAACCCGTGAAGCAGTTGGTCAACGTAGCATTGTTCAGAATCTGAATTATGAAGAGTAAAGGGAAAAAGAGCTTGATT
The DNA here is from genome assembly GCA_019343175.1 of Oedothorax gibbosus. Lineage (NCBI taxonomy): Eukaryota > Metazoa > Arthropoda > Arachnida > Araneae > Linyphiidae > Oedothorax > Oedothorax gibbosus. The sequence goes on from CM033279.1 coordinate 10,449,822, forward strand.
GCATAGGGATGTCTGCATCAGGATTCTCTGGCAACAATAGCGAGTCATCGACAAAACTGTAAGGAAACCGGTTACTCACTTTGTTTTTCTCTCGCGGCAACCCTACCCGCCAGAGATCAGTGGACACGAGTCACACGTTTGTACCGCGAAAGGAAACCCGGTTTCCTGTCGCCAATGTCCGCCAAGCACAAAAGAGTACAGATTCCTACGAAATCAAGCTCTTTTCCCCTGTACTGTTCAATTGCCAAAGGAAAGGGTAGGTCTAGTACGACAGTAATGCAAACTAGCCATGCCTCGTTGACTTCGGACATTTTCTTTTTCTTAACAAGCTTAACAAGTTTATACTATAATATTCTTTAATATTAAATGTATGCATCCATTTATATAACTAAAAAATTAACTTGCAGTGCCCTCTCCGTTCGGTCTGAGCAACTTTTGGGAGCGCCTTCCAACGCGTTGTCAGGTCCAGGGCTCCACAACTACAGTGGACTACGCATCTGTAAGCTCCTTGGAGGAGCTGCTCTCTCTTCTGGACCTGGAGTTTGCCATGGAGTCGTTCTGGCACCACGAGATAGACCTGCAACTTTTCACCACGCTCACTGAACAGGACCTGCAGAAGTTGGGGTTTGGATACATGGCGCGCAGGAAGATGCTAGCTGCCATTGCAGGTCGGTAACTGTTTTAACTTTAAGAATGCTTTACCGTAGCAAGTCCTAAATATCTTAGTTATAAGGGAAGAATCTAAATCGACCAAAAACTTGGATATTTATAGCTCCTTGTTCTCAAAGCTTAGAAACGGGCATGTAAGCTCACATTGCAGCATGGAGACAGGTGCAGGTTTTGTGGCCTCGGTCATGACTCCCGTACTTGCCCCTCCCGGGAAGACCCCCCAGACCCACCGCTGTGCCAACTGCGGCGGGAACCACCCTAGTTCCTCGGCGTCCTGTCCGGAGCGTCCCAAGCTCTCAAGGAGGGAGCTTCCACAGAGTGCCGCCAGGCGGCAGCACCCCAAGCCCCGCCTCCAGACTGATGACGTAGCCTCCTTAACAGATGCTCTATCCGCCGTCAAAGATGCCATTGCTGACGTCTTCGGCGATCTGCAATCATTTAAGACGACGGCAGCTGCTCTTGCAGCCTGCACCACCAAAGCCGACAAGTTGGTCGCACTCATTGAACTGCTCTCCCCATAGAGCCCCTCCCTGGACCAGGCCTTAACCTGGAGATAGAAAGCTGCCTAACAGCTATGTCAGACTTTTAAACTCGGGTGCCACTGGCATTCCTCACGACGAATCGGTATGGGGCCTTCGGCCCAACACAGAGTTACACTTTATATTAAAGATTAAAGAAGCTTGGAAAAGGAAGCTGCTTTTCATGAGGTAACTAACGAGGAAATATTGGAGAGAAAAATTGCCTATACTTCTAGCATTGACCATCCTTATAAGTTTGTAGCAATGATCTTCTCGATAGGAACTTTAGTGATACGCTAATTTAAGCAGTGGTCAACAAACTAAAGGTAGATATGCGGGATGCATGTTGACTTATCCTCGGTCTGTATGGCCAAATCGGGAAAGACAAATTGGACAAGTGACCTTTTAAAAAAATCTAGAAGAGTATGAAGGTCCCAAGTTATCATTAGAGGCTCACTGATTTTGACATTTTGTTCATGAAGCAAAGGCTTTCCTGCCTTCTCATAAGACTTAATGTGGCTGCTTTTCAATCGTGGAATTGCCGTTTGAGAGGCTCTGTCGCGTTTAAGAGGTAAATATCCAGGTTTTGCCTTTATACCAGGTGTTGGTTAGGCGGGATATTCTATTCTCGAAATTTCATAATTTGTTCTGAAAAGGTGAGGTTGAGGAGATGGGTGGAGAGGCCAGTGGCGGCTCGTGGCATACAGCAAGTACAGCCAGGCTGTACCTAAATATTCAGTTTAAAACAAAATCTCTAATCCGATCATGTAATTTTTATCCACTATTATAATTTTCCAAAGGAGCGTTTTTTTTTTAATTCAACGCTTTCACGTTAAAATTGAAAATTTCACTCCAATAGTGGGATTGATAAAAGGTACTTATTTTTGTATCAAATGAGTTGCCTGCTAATAATCCAATCCAACTGACTGCAGCCCGTAAAGAGTAACGAGAGAAGGGCTGCAGGACGCGAACCTGGTTGCCATGACGAAGAAGAATATGCATTGCTTATTTCACGTACAATTAAATGGATAAAGGCGCGGAGTGCTGCCCAAAACGATATTATGCTTTTCGGCTGCAGTTGGAATTAGCTGATATGATTGGTGGTTGCCAAACACGTGATAGGCCATGTGTGATGATGGGGAATCGAGAATTTGAACTCTTCAGCGTTAAACGATTATCATCTTACGGTGTGTAGGAAAGCTTTTGTTTCTTGTTTTAATGTTTTATTTGTTCTATATTTAAAAAAAGGGAGCCCCGCTATGACAAAATATACTTAAAGTAATACACTATGTGTTTTTTAAAGTAAGTTTTCTATTTTCTATAATTTTTTATACTTTTTTTATTATATGCTGCTCAATTTATGCTCAGCCAACTAAAGTTTGCGTGTGGGGGGTGTCGCGTTTCCGCGGCTGCACCAACATTTTTGACCGCGGGCCGCCACTGGGAGAGGCACTACAGTTCTTTGTCAAAGATATCTTCATTGCCAATTATGTTAACGTATGTTAATATCTTTTGCAGCTCTTCGTGAGCAGAGAAGCAGCGAGTGGAACCGCCGACGCTTCTTGGCCGCTCCTGGAGCAGAACGGGAAAGAATATCTTCATCAAGGCATGACTCTGAGGAGGATCGCGATGCGTCACCAGCAGCCTCCACCATGCAGTAGACAAATGCTCTTCTAAAGAAGCCTTTGGGCCCTTGGATCAATTCGGGAATAAGAATCGTATGTTGTCAAGACGTAGACAATGTTATGCTCTTCTGAAGAGCTTTTGTTAGATGCCCAACCAGTTCTGTTACTCAGCAATAGTCGGACTCTTAAGGATGACCAGATACACAACGCGGATAGGAAATTAAGGAATCGTGACTAAATCTGAAACCGGTAGTTCTTGTACCACTTAACTTTCTTAGCCAACACGCATTTATTCTTGAAAAAGTTTAAAACGCGATCTTTTTACAACATTATTAAAGTAGGACACCGATGCCTTTTGCATGCTAATTTTTAAACTTAAATTCGGATTGAACCGCTTTTATTGCTTAACTCGTAACTTACAATTTTTCACAATGTTTTTTAGACTAACCCTCAATTATTAAATTCAATCAACGTGTTTGGGAGTTGCCCCACAATTCCCTAATGTTTAGTTTCAATGTTTTTAAATGACGTTTAGAATTTGACCATGTTTCGAATGTTTTCATTGTTCATAACGCCTATGAGAATTTTTCTTGTTCAATGTTTTACGTAGTTCCTGTTTTTTAAATTTCTACGGTCAAAGTAGCCTTAGCTACTGTGAAAAAGGCTGTTTGTTCATTGTTTATCTTTGGAGTTGATGTTACTAAACTTTCATATTTGAAACTGAACTTTTACTTTTCGTTGCATTAGACACTTTTTTTAAAAAAAAGTTGAAGCTAGAGATAAAAACTTTAATGTATTTTCGTCTTCAGAACAAAAATAGCCCGTTAGATTTGATCAAATTGTACTTCTGACTAAATCTGTTCTAACTGCATCGAATTATTTTTACTGGTGAACTAAGATTCTGTAACATGACATGTTTTATCAAGTTTTGAAATTTTCAATAAAAGGATTTCTTCTGAAGTGTTGTATTTGTGCCGTCTATTGTATGACTTAAAAGCGTCGTCGGTTTATACTATACAGTCAAGTATGTACAATTTTTAAAGTCATTACGAGACTAAGTATTGTTGGTAACTAGTATATAGCACGTTCAGTCAGTATTACTTGAAAAAACTTAATTTAAATAAGTTTGAAAAAGATGTGTACCATAATAGATTCTACGGTTGGCAAGCCGAAAACAAGATTAAGCTTTTTAAGGTGGTATCTAGTAGAATCCATCAGAGAGGACGAATGTTTGATTGCATATTTGATATTCCCAACAGTTTTTGCTGCAAGATATGAGCCTATTAAGATTTATGCAAGTCAATTTTATATCCTTATAACTATCTTGACAAGGAAAGAATATTTTGGTCTGAACTCTCCTTTAGTAAACAGTCGGTGTGACCAAGTGACATGATTAATTATATCTAGTTTTAACGTGCAATTAAATAACTGACATAACTGAAGGATTGTTTACTAATGGGATTTTTAATTGACATAATGCTGGCAAAAAAAAACTTCTACTCGGGATATTTCTGTACTTTATGTTGGACTACAAGCAAAATAAGATGCCTAAAATATTATACCTGCCTTCCCCAATAGCTTGTGTAGCTCCAGTACGACGTTGACTTAAACCAAATCAACCCTCCCCTTGGGCATATACTGTATGACTGCGATCAACTCCAATAAAAACTAAATTGTGGAAGATTTCATTTTTCAAAAAATAATCAATGTATTACATATATGGTTTAGTTATTTTAGCAAAAACATGAGATTTCTCTTTTAATTGCATTTAACAAACATCTAGGTATTAAAAAATAAAGTTTTTACCATGAAAATTTCTACTGTACTAAGTTCTAAACTAAATATTTAATTATTTTATGAAGTATTGAAATTTTAAAGTTTTGATTTACATTTTTAATGCAAGTTTTTTTTTAATTTCGGATTTCTTTCTAAACTTAATGACGCATAGTTAATACATGTAGGCTTAAACATTAAGTTATCGAGAATCCAAGAAGAAATAAGATATTTTAGATTATATTGTAAAAAATATGGTAAATAAAAATACCACTTTTAAGAAGAGTTTTTCCTACATTTTATTTGTGGATAAGAGACTATATAATAATTCTAGCTAAAATATTGTATCTGTTGATACATAATTTTGCCAGTTAAGTTATCTAGTCATACAGTAAATACTGAGTCGTTAGGAAGTTTTTATGAACTAAAAAAAATTTTCAACTATAACTGGAAAAATTTATTAATCAACAAATATATATTTACATTTCATAAAGTATCACCAGGGTTGCGATAGAATACTCTTGGCTTAATGTGGAAAAATTCAATAAAAAAAAAAAATTTAAACTATTTTTGTTAGATTTAACTGAACTTCCAAGTTTAGTGCCATTGCAATAAATTCATTGTTTTATAAAGTAACCTATATCTATACAATAGTAGTTGTTACAACATCCAAATAATCCAACTGATTCAGGAGAGTTTTAAATAATTTCCTGTAGTTAATGATTCAGGGTTATCTCAAGATGAGTTTGAAGACTTGAGTTTCGCTGCAATATTTGGAAAAAATATCCAAAAAGAATATTTTCAAAATGACTAGACTAATTGACTGCATTAAAAAAAACTAAAATATACATAACAAATATAACTTGACTAAATCCAATTATATAAATACATTTCAAGAAATTAGATCGTTTTACTAAAGCTAAGTACTTAGTCAACATATCACACAAAAACTGGGGGGGGGGGGAAATTCCACATACCTAATATTTTACATTACTTATAAAGAAAATGTGACTTTTTACACACTTCAGTAAACAATGTAAAGCAAATAATAGCCTTAATAAATAACTAAATCTTGATTAACATATGGAAAAATGTATATACCAAAGAGTATTTTGGTTGAAAGATCTGTAAATGAACACAGTTTTGAGAGAGATTGATGAAAATTGAATGAAAGCAATTTTAAATTTTGTTGCCTAAATTGTTATAATACACTAGGCTTTACATTTATAATAAATACTAATGACATGTAACACATAAACTTATATAATTTTAGATTTATTTTCAGTAAACCTTTAACATGGTACTTTAAGATGCCAGTTCAGGTAGCTGGATTTTTATCTGGTTTGCTAATTATTGTAATGATATCCCAATGATATGACAAGGTCATGTAAAATATATCAAATAAATGGTATAAGATTTTTTCCCCAAGCTAATGAGAGTCTTTTATGAACAATTACTCATAGTCATCTAACCTCTAAGGTTATTTTAAGAAGAACATATTAAACCTACTTGAGTATCCTCATTTTTGCAAGGATAATTTTTTGGGTTCTGTACTAAATATGAATAAATTATTTTAAATACTATTAGCATAAGTTTGCAAACTAAGTGCAGAATTTAAAGCAATGAGGTACTCTGTAGGGAGTTCTCAAGCATGGAGATAGAAGAGGATTGTATTACAAACATTATTTATTTAAAACAGCCATCCTAGGAGACTTCTTTTTGGTAATATTTAGCAAGATAATTGTATTGATCAGTAGGTAAAATCTTGTTCTTAATTTTTTTTTCTCAAACCTTATAACCTCCTCATCTTAATATACCAATTGTTAATCAACAGCCGGCCTACAAATAGTTTTATTTCCTTATCATTATTTATTCAGTCACTAGTTGTAAAATACACTCACTTTTCCCTTAGAATTTTGAACAGCTTTCAAACAATAATAAAGGCAACTGACATGGCACCTTAATTAACCAAATATAGGAACAATTTAAACCATAATAAACTTAACCCAAAATTTTCTCACTTCACTGTCATAAGCTGAATCTGTCCCTGATGTTACGTTTAACTCTTATCATTTACAGTCCCTGGACAAATTATTAGACGCACTGCAAGATTTCATGTAAAATATTAATTACAGGGTGATATTGTACCGTTTTATTATTTTAAATTGATTTGTTTTTTATTTTTATATTATCCAATCAATTACCGATTTATTTTACATAAATAAAACAGCATTTATTTAGAAAAGCATAAGTTTATTAAGTTTTAAAGAAGTGTAATTTAGAAAAGCATAAGTTTATTAAGTTATAAAGAAAAGTGAAATTAATGTTAGTAAAAGTCAATATTTAGTTGAGCCACCTTTAGCCGCTATCAAAGCTTTAATTCTGTGTGGCATGCTATCAATGAAAGACTGTACTGTCTCCTGCATTTGAGGATGATGATTCCACACATAAATAATCTTATAATAAATAATTAATATAAATTAATCTTAATCATAATAAATCATAATTATCTTAAATAAATACAAATATGTAGTCTAAACAACAATTCTTTTTAAATAAAAATCATAATATTGTAGTTTCAATATACCATTATTGCATAAAAACTCTTAAGAAACATAAAATTACTAAAAAAAAATACAGTGTGTCTAATAATTTGTCCAGGGACTGTAACTTATTATTAGTCTTGCCTTATTAACTATGCCAATGTTTGGAATTGGGGGAGAGGATACTAAATGAAAATCTGGTCACATTAGGTAAAATCTAACAATATCAACAAGTAAGCAATTTGAGTTTTTCTTCACCTTTGTAAGGATGGTTATGCCATGTTCATTGCTTACTGCAAAGAGAAAAAAAAGGCTTGTTTGAAGTCATCAATTAAAACTGAGACTTAAATGGACGTTTTTCAGCTTATATACAATGTACTCAACTAATATGCAATGCATATGTACAATGTCCACAAAACCGAGATTGACCATCCTATATTCACTTTGAAGATAAAGGAGAAGAAAAGTCTTATCTGATATAGTTCAGAGTTCCGATATGTTTGTCGAATTTGAGGACTGGTGCACTCCTGGGCTTGAATTTGAAAAATGGTGACTTGGATCCTACAATAACTGCTGGGTTATCTTTCAACATGAACCTAAAAAATATTTAAATTACAAAATGATAGAGGAAAAGCAAAACACACCAGGGTATAATTACACAAATATAATTTTTTTTAAAAACTCATAGGATCAGATAACGGATATTTATAAACAAAGGTAATCATAGTAAGTTAGAAGAATACAGGCATTACAAAAAATAAAATATTGGAAAAAAGTTGTTTTATTATTACCATAGAAATATGTAGAACATAAGCGGATGACAATTGTCTTATTAATTGAGAACTAAAAGCTTGTTTTCAAAGTAGAGACTTTCTATTTTCGAAACAAATTTTCCTTTGAAAGTATTTTAAATTTTTAGAATAAAGTTCATAAATTGTACACTTCCTCCTTCGAAATAAGAGAGTTTCATCCAATTTAATTTACCATCATCTAAAGTTGCCAGGGAATGAACCTTATATCTTATTTGTTATTTGGAAAATGTCAGTTTTGCCACTCCACTCTTCAAATGAACTAATATATATGTCTATATAGGATTAGTATACTTTTCTTTTCATATAAAAGACAAGTACTTTGAAACTAATACAATTTAAAATGTGTAAAAACACTTAAGGAGTTTGAAATATAAATGTATAATCAAATAATAATAGTCTTTAATACAACATCAGGGAATAGACTTGTTTTCACCATTTTTTTAAAAACGTAGTATGGTTTAAGCTATGATGAATTTTAAAAATACATATATTTAAAAAGAGATTTTTGCAAGAACTATTTTGTAAACATTTAAATTAGTTAAATTTAATTTTAAAAATAAGGACTTAAATGTTTGTGTGTAGTTGCATTTTAAATGATTTGTTCCATTTACCATAATAAGTAGTTGGTAACACATTAAGATTAGTCACATTCTTTTTAAGTACAAAGCTTAGTTTCAAAGTGTTTACAAGCTTGATGCTTAATATATACAGGGTGAGGTAAAGAAAAGTGGCCCCAGTCTAGAGATAGGAATACGTTGAAATGGTTGGCGAGAAAAACTCTTGAAGCCGCCTTGAAAGCTTTCAAGTGGAAATTAAAGATTATTCAAGCGTGCAATGGTTTCACATGACAAACCTGTTTTTGCATTGGTTGGATTGGATTAGCATCACATTAGAACTACTCATGACTATTGGCCAGTTCAGATCGTAGTGCGTCAGTGTGAGTTGCGACTGTGTGAGTGTAAGTTGATCAATTCACAGGTGAAGATGAAACTCACAGTACAGCAGAGAGTGTTCATTGTAGAAAATTTTATTAAAACTAATTCGTGGAAAAAATGTGACCAGTTGTTTGTTGAAGAATTTAAATGTGTAAAAGTGCCAAAAAAAGAGTACTAGGCAGCGTTCAGTAACGAAATGGCGTCAGCCAGGATCTGCTCTCAACAAGTTCAAAAACATTCCGAAACTGGTCGGAACACCAGATTCTGGGTCTTGTAATCAACTTAGAATGTTTTGGTTTTGTGTTAACAAAAACAGAAAGGTCCGATTCTCTACGATAAATAACAACCGAAATAATCACTAGTGGGAACTTTTTTTTATCAGAGTTCTACAAACCTTGTTTATATTTCATTTCAACTAGCTTTTCAAACCATAGCGTAGTTGCTGGCAAATAAGTCACCAAGCGTTTGTTTGGGCTTAATATTGAAGCGATCAATGACTTCATGTTAGCAAACCTGTTTTTGTATTGGTTTTTGACTTGGCAACACTTCTGTCGTATTCTTATCTCCACGTTGAAGTCACTTTTATTTGCTTCACCCTGTATCTGGTTACAGCCAGGGTAGATTATGGTTAATATAAAATAGTTACAGTTACTATGACGGTTAACACTTCAACAAAACCTGTCAAACAATAGGCTACAAAAAAAACTGTGGATAATTTTGTGTGTAGGGCGATAAAGCATAAAGCTCACAATAAATAGAAACTTTATTAATGTTTACCTCAGCACTCCTTTGTATAGTCCTCTGACAGGATAGTGTGGATGGTGGAAAAGTCCAATGCACTGACACAGTTGTTGCATAGTTGTGATATCCTGTATACTATCCTGATGAACAAAGATTCCCATAGTCTTACCAGGAATCCTATCAGAATAAGAACCAATAAGTAACATAATAAGAATCAGAATAAGAATAAATAAGTATCAGACTAAGAATCAATAAGTATCGGAATAAGAATCAATAAGTATCATAATTAGAATCAATAAGTATCAGAATAAGAATAAATAAGTATCAGAATAAGAATAAATAAGTATCAGAATAAAATCAATAAGTATCAGAAGAAGAATCAATAAGTATTAGAATAAGAATCAATAAGTATTAGAATAAGAATCAATAAGTATCAGAATAAGAATCAATAAGTATCAGAATAAGAACCAATAAGTAAAATAATAAGAATCAATAAGTATCAGAAAATAAATACAAATAGGTATCAAAATTAAATTAATAAATATTCAGAATAAAATCAATAAGTATTGCCTTTTATTTAGATTCCCAGAATGGCAGTAATAACAAGAGTTTTTTCTTTTGTCAACAAAAGTAACATACTTTAAAAATAGTCAGTAAACATTAGGCTATTTAACTAAAATATTACAATATCAAAATATACAAGAAGTTTCATAAAGAACTAAAATAGCCTACTTCCTGTTACTTAAATACTTACTGAAGTTCTAATCGGGAAAAAAACTAGGTTTCTAACAGTAAATATCATCAACAGCCGTTTCTACACTAGATTTATACATATTAGAAAAAAAATCGAAACACAGCATCCAGCTAATAATTTAAACTTCTAAAAGCCAAATCAACTATTTTCCTTATTATTATTTCGCAAATCAATTAAACATTATTTATCGTCTGCTCGCGATTTATTTGTAGTTCGAGGAATAATGAAATATTTATTAATAACAAAAGTATTGAAACTCCAAACTGCATTAAAAAAATAAGAAATGTAAATTAAAACTTAGCATAATTGTATGCAAAAGTATGCCTTGCCGCTTTCTTGTTAGATAATTAATGAATAATCAGGAATCAAATTGTGCTACATTTTATGACGTCATTCCAAACTGATTCATGAAAATATTATTTTGCTTTAAATAAATAAAGTTTCTCATGCCATTGTTGATTTGGCAACAGTGATTTAAATGACTCAAAATTGAATTTCAATGCTAATTCAATGGGAAATTCGCCGACAGATAGTAGATTTATGTCCGTCCGGACGTACAGACAGACAGACGGACAAAAAGTATGAAAGTTGGGTATCTGAGGTCATAGCTTTCTAACAAAAAAAAGAATTTTTAAGATCCGATGGATAGAACCGATTTTGGAAGGGGGGTACGGACAGACAGACAGACGGACAGACAGACAGACGGAAAGACAGACAGACATAAGAACAGACAGACAGATGGACATCAACCGCATTTCAATACCTACAGTGATTTAAATGACTCAAAATTGAATTTCAATGCTAATTCAATGGGAAATTCGCCGACAGATAGTAGATTTATGTCCGTCCGGACGTACAGACAGACGGACAAAAAGTATGAAAGTTGGGTATCTGCGGTCATAGCTTTCTAACAAAAAAAGAATTTTTAAGATCCGATGGATAGAACCGATATTGGAAGGGGGGGGGGGGTACGGACAGACAGACAGACGGAAAGACAGACAGACATACGAACAGACAGACAGATGGACATCAACCGCATTTCAATACCTACTTAAATGACTCAAAATTAAATTTCAATGCTAATTCAATGGGAAATTCGCCGACAGATAGTAGATTTATGTCCGTCCGTACGTACAGACAGACGGACAAAAAGTATGAAAGTTGGGTATCTGAGGTCATAGCTTTCTAACAAAAAAAGAATTTTTAAGATCCGATGATTAGAACCGATTTTGGAAGGGGGGTACAGACAGACAGACAAACGGACAGACAGGCGGACAGACAGACGGACAGACATACGAACAGACAGACATACGAACAGACAGACAGATGGACAGACAGACAGTTGGACATCAACCGCATTTCAATACCTACAGTGATTTAAATGACTCAAAATTGAATTTCAATGCTAATTCAATGGGAAATTCGCCGACAGATAGTAGATTTATGTCCGTCCGGACGTACAGACAGACGGACAAAAGTATGAAAGTTGGGTATCTGAGGTTATAGCTTTCTAACAAAAAAAGAATTTTTAAGATCCGATGATTAGAACCGATTTTGGAAGGGGGGTACGGACAGACAGACGGACAGACGGACATCGACCGCATGTCAATACCTACTTTTTCATTTTTTTAATTCTTTCGAATTAAAAAAAGAAAAGTAGGCTAACAATTCATTGCAATTTTTTCAGTTAGACAACCTGCAAATATAAAGCCGAGAAGTATAAGTACAATATTTGAATAACCTCCCCTTTAGCACTCTGACTGAGAGTTTTAATTAAAGCAGACTAATTTATAACATCAAAATAATTAAATTTAGTTTGAGTTAGTGTTATTAACTTATAAAATTTAAGAGTGCAGAATTTATGTACTAATACTAACTTAATTTTTAAAAAATCAAAATTTTCAAAATTTGAATCGGTTTCAAAATTTTTAATCTATATTTGCTTTATTTTATTAAAGCTCCTAACAAAAACAGAAGCTACAAACAGATGTAGTCCAGCTGTCACATAATTGTCATCAATTGCACATTCATTTCTTTTTTATCTTGACTTGATTGTCAATAGATTTTCATCATCTGTAGTATGTATTATTTAACACATGCAGTATCACCTCGGGGAATGCTATAAGTCAAAATATAGCTGTGCAACAATAGTGAACCCGATATAAATTCGAACAGCACTTCACTTGAGAAACTGTTTCCACGCCTTAAAGAAATATGCGCCTGCCAAAGCAATGAATCGCAAAATATAGTAACTCTTGCCTAAACCAAAATCTTCCTTACCTTTTTTCAAAGTGGACTGTTCCACAATCAAAATATTTGAGATGTTAAAAAGTGACAGGCAGACTAGTTTTATTGTGAAAAAATGGAGATATTTAAAAGAGCGAAGGTTTTGCCTCATCAAAACAGTACACACATTTTGACATGCAGATTGGACTATCTATTTTTCCAAATACTAAGTCACTAAAGTCAAGTTAAAAATCAAAAATTTCAATAAATAAAAGACTACAATTAAAAGTTTCAGCCAAACATAATGATATTTTTGTAGTCAATTAGTATAAACTTTACACAATGTCATTGAATAGGACCGAAATATCTTACAATGTCGAATTGAGGAACATCGACAGGTTTTCCAACAAACCCGATTGGAACTGTTCCTTCTTCTGCAGACAATCTACCAGGGACTTGGCATCAAAGACCAGGGTTGCCATGGAAGAAAGGTCCCTTTCCAGCTGACGATGATACTCGCCCTTTTGGAGCTTCTCTGGGCTCTTCAATGCGATGTTCTGTTCACTGGTGGGCAGAAATAGTATTGAGGATTGTGTATAAGTTTGGGAAATAGCAGAATTCTTGCTTCACAATAAATCAACAATGTCCAGTGAGAGGGGAAATTATATGTAAGCTGCTTTCTTCCACAAAAGAAAGAAAATTGTTCTTATGTTTTAATAAACTAGCGTTGATTCTGGACTAGTTTATATAAATTATTGGAATTTCAAATTTTGCATAAAAAATTAATGCTTGAATGAAATTTAAAAAGATTCCTCTGAGTTGGTACTTGGCAAAATTTAGATTATGTACAACATATCTCCATAAATATTAACACCCATGTCACCATCACAATATAATATCTTATGCAATCCAACCCTTTTTGTTTTATAAACTTTTGTAAATTAACTACTAAAAGAATGAGTTTGTAAAAACATAAACAATTATTTAGAAAAATTACAAGTCTTGTTTTTAGTTTTAGTACTTAATTTCCTAATTTATTAAATATAATATAAAAGTTTAGTGTACCAAAATTTAAAAAAAGGTGTCAACAAATTCATATTTGTTTTAACAAACTTAATGTTAAACAATGGAAGTACCACTTAAACTTGATTCCAATTTAACTAGTTAGTAAAGTGTAAACCAGACATTAGCAATAGCCTTTAAATCTACGGAAAGTAAAATTTAAATGCTCACTAAGTAATGGTCCTATCATGGGAGAGGTAATACGAAGACACATCTTTGTCGGAAGTAGCAGAAGCCAAAGTCACACGAGAAACATCTGGAATCAGACTGACTCCTTTGATATCCGATGAGATGAACAAGGGGTCACTGACAGACCTGAAATCAATAGAAAGAAGTATTTGTAAGAATACTAAACAAATAAATATTAATTATCACTTTATATTTACTTAATTCAGTTTATCCCTACTTAACTAATATTCAGGAGAAAGTTTTATTCATGATGCTATAAAAAGAGGGATGCAATAAATTATTGTAGACACATCATTTATTGCGGCACTATTTTTATAACATCATGATTAAAACGTTCCCCTGAATAACTCTAAGTAAGGATAAACTAAGCATAGTTCTAGAATCATAAGCATAGTTTTAAAATCAGCAAAGACTGGTAATGTATTTCTGTAATGAAAAAGAATTTTAACTATTTAAGAATCAAATTTTTAAAAAAATATTTTAAATATAATACATTTACCATTCAAATCTGTCAAACTAATAAATGAGTATTTCATTTTCATGCACATAAATAAACATAAATTAAACAATAAGATATAGTAGAGTCCCGCTTATCCGAAAGCTACGGGACCGAAGCACTTTCGGTTAATCGAGATTCCATAGGAATTTTCGGATAATCGGGAACCATCCACTTCACACCTAGAAAAACACTGGAGAAGAGAAAATTTGAAGTCAGAGTGTTCGCCTTGTTCTTATTGGCCGAAAAGGAGATATGAAGCGCTTCCCAATTCTGAGTCTAGCAAATGCAGCATTTCGCAAACGGAAGCTACAAAAATCTTAGATCAGCAGGCCCTTAGATTCATAGAAGCGCAAGATGAAGCCACTACTTCAGACGTTCTCTTGTTTAAAAGATGGAGGGACAGGGCTACTTTAAAATGAACCAAAATTGGGTAGCAAAAAATAAAAAAAATTACTGCATATTTTGAGAAATAAATCCAACTTTGTAAGTATGTATTTATATTTTGTGTATTTCTTTATTTATGCGTATATGCATTTCATATTTTAGCAAAATAAAAAAAATCCGGAGCCGTTCGGTTAAGCCGAATTTCGGATAAACGGGACTTTACTGTACATTCATTGTATAACAGCTTTTGAAAAAATCTAACAGCAAAAATAATAACACAGCAGTAACAACAGATTCAATTTAGAATCGGAAAAAAATTTAATAATTAAGGAATTCTTTACAAGAATAACAGTAATACCTGGAAGAAGATAGAACTTACTCATTACGACACCATGATTTTTTGAAGAAATCTTTTCTTACTAAGATTGCTAGAGCTGAAAAGGACTCAACCCTGTAGGCAACAGAAGAATCACCAGATAAACTTTTATAACCTAAAATTAATATTTTCAAACATATAAACATAATGTTCTACCATATGTTGATATTTGTATTATTTAGACCAGTAATTGGCAACCTTTTTCGTTAAAAGGGCCAAAATGTTAATTTGTGAGGGATTTTGGAGACATTGCGGACCGCACCAATTTTTCTTCAGGTAAGAGAGGGGTAAGAGATAATAGTTTAAATACTCATTAAAATAAAAATGAATCCCTAAAACATACAAGTATTCATGATCATAAAATGCTTTTTTTTTAAAATTTCACACAAAGTATTAGAAAAGTTTTTTGAAAGGGAATGGATGCATTAAAGGGGAAAAAAATATAATAGTTTTCCCACATTTGTTTACAACATAAAAAATCCGGATGTATACGCATAGCCACAACACCAATAGCCACATTTAGGGGAAATTATCGAAATGAGAAGTGAATTATTCATTCAAAAGGAGATGTTAAAAAGTGATCCCTAAACAAGTAAAACCTAGCTTGAAGAATAATCAGTTTCGTCACCATTGGAATAAGCTAAGAAAATTTTGCGAATTATGATTCATAACTATCTTTGGTATCTTTTATTTATTTATCTCTCACTGTCATAACTGTTCAATTAAATGATTTAATGATTGTATGAGCTGACTTCCTGGATCATGACACGGTGGGGGGGGGGGGGGTAATCGCTTGTGGTTGGTTGGTTGGTAGACATATATATTCAGGTTTGTGTGCTTGGTCAGAGACCCGCTTATAAACCTTCGTCAAGTAAGACAGACACATTACACACACACACACATAAGTGGATCCATCTAATTTTTTAGAAACAGAGGCCAACTAGAGGATCCCCAGAATTGACTTGTCACCCCCAGAGGTATTGATTTGGTATGGGAACTTGGAGGACTTTGTGACCACGACGGATTTAACGTGCACCAGTCACCATTAGCGTACACGAGGGTCTTCGGAAGGCAGCGGGACTCGAACTCGCAACCTTAGGGATGCCAGTCCAAGACCTTACCGACCAGGCTATCCCGGCCCTATCGCTTGTGTGACATAACACTTCAGGTAATTTCCCTTTTGCAAGGAATAAATCTGTTTTACATAAAATAAAGTTTTTGAGAAAAATATCTTAAATATTTTTTTATCATAAGAAACAGTTTATTTCAGAAATGAGAATGGGAAGATTAATAAATACCACAACATTGTCATTATTAGTCTCCGATATTTTACAGACCTTCTCGTAAAGGTACTTTGTAACACGCTAAAATTCAACACTTTATTGACCAATCAGAGGACTAGCAGCTACCTGGAAGAACACCAAAAGACCCAGAACCAGACATATCTGATTACACCCAGACTTTTTTAGAAGACATTAGCGAATGGTTAGTTAGTCCTTGGACAACAGAAATGTAAATACAATGTCAGTCTCTTCCTATGAATAAATTATTTAACCAAGATAAATTTTACTTTTCTTCTTTCTAAGTTAATTTTTTAAAAAAATTATAAATATTCATTATTTTATTTTTTCAAATTTCAGAAACAAAGAGAAATAATAACTTTTTCTTTGAAGGTGAGGGGAATGCAAGAACATGACGTAATTTTAAGGAGAGGGGTTTGGTCAAACGTGACACAGTGTGACATAGGGTGAGGGAAGGATAAAAAAAAGTCAAAATTTTACATGACGTAACTTATGTACGTCCCCTTAGGAAAATATCATTTTGAAATGTAAAAAATATTTATCTTTCAAAGCATTTAATTCTTAGACTGCAGGGAAGCTTTAAATTACAAAAAAACATTCATTTTTATGTTTAAATAATGAAGATATGAAATTATTAAAAGAAATGTTACTAAGAAAATACATACCATTTTCATTCAGTGCGGATACAGATATAATAGAGTCATCTACATTTAAAATTGACAACAACTGTCCAAAGTAAAAGAGAAAATCGGGAGCTAGAATGGCTTTTTCACCAATAAGGAGAGTATCTTTCTGAAAAAAAAAGACATTTAGGTTTTTAAAGGGGTTTAGTTTAACTAAAGGGGAGGGGGACATAGCACACCGGAGTACTAATGTCTTCACTTTAATATACATAGATATATGTTAGTATAGATATATAGATGGTATTTTTTTCCTAATATTGTATTTTTAGTTTTAAATTTGTGAACTAGATGCTAAATTAACTTCAATTAACTGCTAAAAGAATGGATTAAATCAAACATAAACAATTATTTGAAAATTAACTAGTCTAAAAAAGTTTAGTCAGTAACTAACCAGTCAATTTAAACAACAATCTGAAAATAATTAACTGAAAATGCAATATGTAATTTTAAAATACTATTTTAAACTTATTTCAAGGGATAAAACTATTACCAATTCAGGAAATATCAGTCTGGTTATTTCAAAAGCTTCTGACACACGATCTAGAACAAATGATGGATTTAAACCATTTCTGAACAAAATCCACACACAGCTTAGTAGCTAAATAATAATACTTCAGGTAATTTTCGTTTTTCAGAAATGAAACTTAATTTAGTGAATGCAAAATCAAAAGTGATATATATGCAAGTGATTTATAGAGCAAACTAAACTGAAGTAATAAAACTTGTAATTAAATAGCAGAAAATATAAACAAAATCCTTAAGTTTCAATGTTTTAAAGGCTCATCCAAAATAACAAAAATATTGGAAATACATTTGTTAAGTTTGAATTTTTTAGACCCCAAATGTAGGAACATAGGCCAGAGCTTCAGAATTTGAAATTAGCCGGTAAATTCATAAAACAAAATCACTCATTTGAATAACAAAACTGCTTTAGTGTTCTAGTTCAATTTCAAAAAGAGGGGTAGTTTCTTTTGAGACATTTTTGCACAAGAGTATTTATTATTACACAACACAAAAAAGACATAAACTTTTACTTAAAATAGACAGAATTGTCTTTTTATTTCAAAGAGAGCTTTTAAAAACATATAGATTAGATGTATAAAGAATCATGGATACTCAAAGGCCAACACTAAAACTCTTCTGTACTTTCATATTTAAAAATATTTTTCATTAAATGTATGTATATAGTCTTTGTACACACAATACAAAATAATTTTCTAAATGTTTGCATTTAAAATTAAACAAATAGGTAAACATAAAAACTGTATAATACCACAATGGTTTGGAGACGGGGATAACTCTTCAGACATAAATCCAAACAGTTCTGACAGATTTTGAACCATCTTATTTTGAGGAAGGTAAAATACCTGAAAGAGGAAATATATAAAATTTGACTCCTAAGACCACCTATATTACCAAAATTAACATTTTCAATAATAAATAAGATTGAATGAAAAAAGCTATTGCTAATACTTAATAATATTTAATCACTAAATACTAAATACAATATATATTGAGGGTGCTGATAACGAAACCGAGTGGCATCATAAAAACAACATTTTAAAAAATTAGAAAAAACATAAAACAGCATATAGTCCAAGCAAACATATGCAAAATGCGATAAATATCACAAGAAAGAATTTATATATTAAATTTTAACTGCATGAAAAGCAATTTTAACATGCAAATTTAATCATGAAAACAATACAGTTACTACCGATACAATATAAATTTATTTATCATATGCCTTAACAATTAACAGTTAGAATTCAATAACAACTGTTAAGTAACAATAATAAAACTAACATAACAAGTATACAGTTCAATCTTAATTAAATAAAATTAATATAGACAGTAGTACTTTAAAAGTTTGATGATCAAAATAAATTCATCATAATAAATCTAATCATTAAACTATGAACACAATCCAAAATAATACTAAAAACAAAAACTTACCAAAACCATATTAGGCTTAACCCCAGGTTGACGAACAAGTGTTTCTAATGTTAAGGGTAAAAATTGAACATTGTCACCTGAAAAATATATTTATTAGATCTGAATAAGAATGAAGAACTTCATGCTTTGATACAGCTTTTTATAATTTACAGTTGTATGGAGTAATATTTTTTTTAAAAATAATACTGCGACATTGCAATTTAAACAAGATGCATTTTTGGTTTTTACCACAGCATGAATTTTTTAGATTTTAAAAAAATTCATCATTATGATAATATTTATGAGGGGTTTTAATAGCATAAATAGATGCAATTAACATTAAATCCAAACAAATAAAATGTAAGCCACAAATATGAGGCACAATATAATTTTTTTAAATTTAAAAATATTGATCGTTTTATTTTTAATATCCTGGAAAATTATACTTTTTAAAAGCTGTATACAAAATTACTTTTTTTCCACCCCAGAATGAGTGGAAAAAATATTTTTTTTTCAGCTCTTTTCAAAGAGCCAACTATGATCATTTTAAAATTCTATATCGATTAAAAACAATAAAAGAAATTATTGATCTGCTATTTATGAATGCACCTTAATATCTATTTTTAATTTTTGAATAAATACCTTTCTGTTTGCTTTAATCTAAAAATACAATTTGTATTTTATTCAAATTTATCGATGTCAATCAACGTTTACAAAAATTGCACAGAAATTTGAACCATCAGCATCTCATTTTTTGCACTACATTAGAAAAACAGATACAATTGGAAAAAAACGTTTTAAAACATGTGATTTTTCATCCCTACCTAAAACAAATGCCTATTTTAAAGATTTACACTTGTTGCATAAATAACTATTTTTTTAAATATAAAGCGCAGTATATTGCATGCAGTTTTATTTTAATATCCTTGTACAATTTATGACACTTTTTTTAATTAGCTTTTGTTTATATGGAATAAAATAATGTTAACTTTCTTACCACTCATGACTATGATTGGTACATCATATATTTTGTTTATGGCAGCTGGTTGCTTCCAAACAGGAGCAGGAACTAATGGATCATTTACAACATCTCCTAAAAGATATAATAACACATTGAACAAAAAATATATAATATGATATTTGAATGCACCCTTAAAATCATCTAAGTAGAGAATTTTTTTTTAATAAAAACCTTTCTGTTTGTTAATCGTAACAATTTAACAATCTTGCATTTTCATCTATATTGTGTCAAATACAACGTTTACAAATTGTCAAAGAAACGCATCATTTCATCATCAATGCTCTTTGCATCACTTCAGAAACAACAGATACCAATTGGCAGGACAAAGACGATTAAATATATTTGTTTACACTCACTACCTAAAACAGATGCTATTATAAGATTTTTTTTATATAGAATCATGTACTTTCTAAACATATAATATTTAAAAATGGCTTTTTAAATTCCTTAAATCCATTGAAGAGAACAAAATATATTATTCTAAATACAGTTCAGTGCAAGATAAATACATGCAGTTGTTATAATGAATTCAGAACATAACTTATAACAAAAGTGGAGTGACCCAGGAAAAGGCAACGCACATATACCATTGGTCAATTCTACTAACCGTACATATGGACCTAAACGAAGAACAATTCATAAAATAAAAAAATGCCTCAAACAAATGATATTTTGAAGATATGTTGTTATAAAGAAGGGGTAATATTATGAGGGCTTGGATAACTATTTTTTTGTGTATTTTATTCAACAAAGCCTAAAATCGTAAATAAACTTTCAATGCACAAAAATAATAAATCGTGACTTCATAACAATGCCTACATGAATTATACTTAATGAAATAAGTAATGATATGTTTCATTGTAAACTTCTTAGTAATGATACAATCAAAGAACTACATAAAAAAAAAACATATACACAAACCCTTATAAATCTTTGTATTTTTAAAAATATGTTTTCATGTAAGCACTTAGCATGCATATTAAAAAGTTTACAATAAGGAAAAAGTCATTAGATATAAGAGTTGAAGATAATTTAAATGATTAGTATATTATTTTCTCCAAAAAAGTCCTTCAGAGTCACTAATCACAATATAAATAAATATAAAATAAAGGGGATTATTTGATAAGAAAACATAAAAACTAAACCTAAACAACTCACCATCACAGAACATAGGCAAATCTTCGTACTTCTCACAAAATTCAACTCTTTGTGGGTTGCTGTGAGGCATAGGATCAGGATGAACATAAGTACCATGAACTAGATTAAAAAGAGGTTTTTAATTTATAGCGTGAAAATGCAATACTCTGATGATTGCAATTAAATCAAAACAAGTAATGTATAATGTGTTATACTCGTTTAAAATGTCACAAGATCAGTTTTTAACAAGTAAGATCTGTTACGAGTCCTCATAATTTAACCTTAATATTTTTTTATGTAACAAAGTCAAGATTAAACTATTTGTATGCTGTTTTGCTGTGTTAACTGTATTAACAGTTAAAAAAGCAAATTTTTTATTCAAATACAGCTGTAATAGCCTTATTCTCAAGAAATACTGTTCAGCATAAGAATACTTTTTATGGTAAATTTTAAAACTACAAAAAAAAAAATCTAATATCTTAATTGCTCCAGATTTAAAACAAAAAGATGTATATGCAAAGAGCACATGCAATTTTATCAAAATAGTTTGAATCTGATACAGTTTAATTTTTATTATTGATTTACCTTTATAAAAATATTAAGCATTTAGATGAATAAATTCAATATTAAGAGACAACATAAATCTATTTTGAAGTTTTATTGTTTTTTTTAAATTTTTGAAAAATTAAACTAACATTTTATAGTATGTTTTCAAAGTTATCTTTAACATAGTAGTATCAAGAATTGAATACAATAAAAGAATCAGTAATCAGTCAGAAATAAAATTTTAACCTATTATTTAACAGAAATAATCTCTTTATACCTACTTTCAAATGGAACACATAATTTTAAGTCATGTTCAATAGGCCAGCCATTATTTTCCACAAAATGGAGCTGTAAAATATATATACATTAAAAAAAAACCTAAAACAAACTGCAGATGCAAGTACGAAACTTAGTTAAATGATATTAGCTTGTGAGAAGTAAACTTCCACAATGCATTTTTGTAAAATGTAAAAATGTCATATTAATTGTGAATTTTTAGACACATAATTAAAATAAATGTACTGTTGCAAAACTCATATTCTCTTAAGTTACTAACATATAGGATCCATCCCATTGATTAGAGACTTCGTCCAATGGGGTTGTTTCACCTGGCAATAGCTCTGCGGGTTTGTTTTCATGTCTCTCAAATTACTTTTGTTGATATTCAAAATTGAGTTTTCTAAGAATAAGTTATTTTAGTTGTTATTTTTTTAAATTACAACTTCTTGCTGTGCTGTTGGTTGTTTTAATCATTTATCAAGGAAAACTTGCATTGAAAGAAGTTGGAATTTAAAAAAATTAACAACTAAAATATTCACTTCGAAAACTTACTCCCGAATACCAAAACAGTAATTCGAGAGACATTAAAACAAAACCGCAGAGCTATTGCCAGATCCTCCGTGAAACAACCCCATAGAATTTAATATTATCAAGAGATGCCAATGAACAGGCTGGACCCTATATCTTAGTTATACTTTGGAAAAAGTGAATTTTGCAACTAAATCCTTCCAATTATATAACTTTTTTTATAATGTATTAGGTAAATAGACATTGGAAAATCTAAAGATAATAGAATACTTTACCAATTAAACTTTCTTTTTTTTATTTTTACTTTCACAAAAAAAAAGTTATGTATGTGATTTATACTTAATGACTTAATAATTTTATCGCATCATTATTAGTTAAACATTCTAAATTATACAATTTCATATAATGTGACTTAATATAAATAATTGCATGCTAAGAAGTATACAGTATTTACATCTTCAAATGGTGTAAATCCTGAAATTCCTTTTTGAGTTATCAAATACCAGCTTCCCCTATAGCTTAAATTTTGAACTAAGCCACTCCCAAGGTCAAATAGCAAAAGTCTGGCAATACGAGACAACCTAAATAGAAGCCAAAATAAGTTATATTAATTATTTTATTTGAATGATATCTCTAAAAAACAAGTATTTAGAAGCAAATCTATAATTAACTCATTAAAAGTTTATGAGGAAAAACTAACTGAAACCATTTTTATAAAATTAGTTAACAGTTATTCAACATACAAAGGTGCAAAAACCTTTGTGTTATTAATAAGATTTTAAAAAGCAATGTATTCACAAACGCAAATGAAAAGTTATAAAATCTTGCGTACAGCCATTTCAGGACTTAAACGAATTCGCATCTTCAGTGCTTAAAAATGATGAATGAATGAAAAAAATCTGTCATTCATTTATAGTTTTTATGCACTGAAGACAGGACTTTGTTGAATTCCCAAAATGACTGCAGGTTTTTTTTTAAAGAGTGTTTACCTTTTCATTTGTGTTAGTGAATATGATGCTTTTTAACCTCTTAGTTATGCAACAGCTAAATAGTTTTATGTACAAAAGTAAGAAAACTTAAATTATAGGTTCATAATAAATAAGCAAAGTAAATATATCAAGCTGTACTCCAGAAATAAAAAAAAAATAAAGATGTTTTGAAGATTTATCATGCTATGAAGATAATAAAAAAAAATATTATTAAATGTTATAAAGATTATTCCATACATATAATATAATACAACCATGAATAGTACAAACCTACGTAAACATGACTGAATTAAGTTCATAGGAAGACAACAAATCAGGTTGTGAAGTTACGGAGAGAACAAACACCATTTCAGGTCCATTAAATGTGAAAAAATATTTTAATTTAAGATAGCTTACTTTCTAGATGATTCATCAAAGGTTATCATGATCACAATATCGCCTGGCCTCAATGTTAAAAGTAGAGTTTCCAAGTTTGTCGATTCTAAAAAATATTTATTGTAAAAATTAACAATCTAATTTTAAGTTTAAAGTTTTACTAAACAAAATTTAAAAAGCAACATTTTTTTTTAATAAAACTAATAAAATCTATAACAATCATTTGAAATTAAAATATTGAGCATTATTACAAACATCTTAATTATTAAACTATAAATATGACATAATGAATATACAGGGTGGCCCAAAAGTAGGCTAACAATTAGTTAAGTATACAGTTATTTATACAGCAACAGTTATTCTAAAGCAGGTCTGGTTGTTCAGTCAGTTGATTGTGCATTATATCACAGAAGTGTAATTCGCGGTCAGGATCATCCTCAAAAAGGCCTCATAACAGTCTTGGGCGGTACGGTTTTAGGTTTAGCTGGTCCATCAGGCATTGTAACGTTGCTCTAAGAATTGTAAGCTCCTGAGGCGCTAGTCGTGTGGACTTCTTTTTATGTTTATGAATGTATAAGGGCTGCATTCATCTCATTTTCCTGTGTCAATGTCGTCTATATTCGTCCATAATTAGGTACATTGTCAACGAAACTCATAGTCTCAAACTTGCCTCTGATGCGGTAAATCGTTTGACAGAACGGCACAGACAAATTAAACTCATTTTCCCATATCCTACGCAACTGTCTTCCCATTTTCATACTTTCAGTTGGTCTTAAGGATCCACCGTCGGTGCTCCTCTCTCAGATTCCCAGAAATGGTTTGCACTTATGAAAAAAAGCACAAATTTTCCGCCAGCACAAATCCTTTTTATCGGATAACTGGCAGATGGCGAGATTCGAAGTTTCATACTCTGGAGACATTATTTGCTTATTCCTCGAGCATCAAATAAATATTCTGAAGCTATCTCGAAACTAAACCAACGAAAGTCCAGGAATCGCCACTCTTTGGATCCGATACGCTGTAGTACGACTTAATTTTAAACAACCAACAAAATTAGGCACGACTATGTCAAATACCTGTTCTAAATAACCCAAAGTTCTTGCCAATGGTACAATGGTA
This sequence comes from Oedothorax gibbosus, assembly GCA_019343175.1. Lineage (NCBI taxonomy): Eukaryota > Metazoa > Arthropoda > Arachnida > Araneae > Linyphiidae > Oedothorax > Oedothorax gibbosus. The sequence continues at coordinate 10,474,841 of CM033279.1, forward strand.
CGGCATTAACTGTTAGCCTACTTTTGGGCCACCCTGTATAACATATTTCGAAAATTCTAAATAACATCATTTTTAATATTTGGGTTCTGATCATGGAATACAATAAAATGGAAAATTTGTTCTTTTATCTTAATGTTTTGTGCTATTTTAAGATGCTATAACATATTGCATACTTTCTTAAGAACATGTAAAATACAAAATAAGGTGCAATAAGTTTCTTTAATAAAGATATTTGAGAATACACATTTTTAATGTTGTAGAATACATGAACATATATAAGAAATTCAAATAGTTCAACTATTTGTGTACCACTTTATAAATTAACCCTTAAACTTTTTTTTAACTGCAACCATTCACATAAAATAGAATTTTCCTTTTAACAAATCTAGGGATTCATGTATATTCAATAGATCTATTTACAATGAGTGAATTAGTTTACAAAAAAAAGTTATAAACTTATTTTTAAACTTTGAGGCTAACCTTTATCATATGTGTCGAAATGGCTAACCCTTATGATAGTGCGTGTAAAGTTGTCAACCACAGCTACATTCATACCACGTCCTGCTTCATTGACATCTCTTGAAATAACACTACATTGGAAAAATTAAACTAATAAACATAGTTATAAAATGAATATGAATGCATAATAATTACATTAAATAATAGTTTAAGTGTTACTGGAACTTTATGGTAGAAACTCAAGATTTTATATAAGAACATCAAATGCTTTCTGCTGCTATAAAGTTGTTCACAACAAGTAGGTTTGTAACAGAATCTGTCACTTAACCCGCTTCCACACAACAGTTGTGTTTAACAGGTAAAAAGGCGACAAACACAGCATTAATTCTATATTAAACATTTACATGCTAAATTTGGCTACTTTCATTTATTTTATTTTGAAAAGTCAATAATTATTAGTTATCGTTTGCAAAAATTAATTTATATTTCAAAGAATAAATATATAAAATTCCTCACTTTTAAATAGAATTAAAACATTTCATATCAACATACAAAACAAAGAATCATAGTGAAATATATTTAACATCATTTCAAACTGATCGATGTCGCAAAAATAAATTAATTTTAATTTATTGTCTAAAAGTATGAAAGTTTCTCGAGTAATTGTTGCGAATGCCAATGGTAATTTAATTCTAATAAAATTTGCTTCCTGTGCTTTTTAAATGAGCATTCAATTTTACAGTTTTTTAAATAATTGAAGTACTTCGAATTCAAATTCTTTTCTGAAATTTTCAATGTATTCTAATTTCAATGCGCTGAATTTTGGACGTATCACACTTGTCCGTAACATTTGTAGTTTGGGCTATGAAAGTGGATGACAGACAGACAGATGGACGGACTGAACGATTATAATACTTTCCACCTTTTACGTTATAAACGTAGTGTGGAAGCTAAAAGATGTAGTAGAGTAATAATTATATATTTATGTTTGATAACTTCATACTTTTCATGGTTTTGAATTTCATACTTTTTGGTTATTCATTTTCTGGTAAGAACTGAACCTATTTATTTATGAAGTCCAAGAACCAGTTAAAAGAGGATGTGATAAAAATACTGTGGCATTCATCTATAAATTATGCGCTATCTGTGAATTGGTTCTCTGTTATTGACTCCACCACCAAGTTACTTTTAGCTTCCACACTACGTTTATAACGTAAAAAGTGGAAGGTATTATAATCGTCCAGTCCGTCCGTCTGTCACCCACTTTCACAGAAAGAACCACAAGTCCCACAGACAAGTGAGATACGTCATTTTGAAGCAAAAAATCAGATTAGGCTACATTCTAAATTTCATTAAAAAATTTAAATTAGAAGTTTATTTAAAATTTAAATAAATACAAAATTTTATCTACATTGAAATAACATGCAAATTCCATTTGTATTTATATTTTCACTGTTGTCATCCACAAGTCCCACAGACAAGTGGGATACGTCATTTTGAAGCAAAAAAATCAGATTAGGCTACATTCTAAATTTCATTAAAAAATTTTAATTAGAAGTTTATTTAAAATTTAAATAACTAAAAAGTTAATCTACATTGAAATAACATGCAAATTCCATTTTTATTCAATATTTTCACTGTTGCCATTTCGTTAAACATACGAGAAACTTTTTTAAATAAAAATAAAAACTTTTGAAAGTATATTTATTTATGCGATATAATTCAGTTTGGATTGTTGTAATATCACAAAAGAGTTCTGTTGATGGTTTATTATATATGTATGAAGAAAGATGTATGGAGAATTCTAACTTGGCATAAAAAATATGCTAAGTTTCGCTTTTATTTTTAAAGCATCAATTGCACTAATTATGTATTTTTCGAACTGTAAATTAATTTAACAAACGATAAATAACTGAATTTTCGAAAGAAATGTAAATGGTAAATTGTGGCGACACAAAGATATTTATTAAAAAAAGTTTACATTATTATTCTTCGAACTTCAAACAAATTAAGCAAACGATAAGGTCTAATTATTAAATCTGAGAAAGAAGATTAATGAAAATAATTAATTTTATCGTTTAAATGTTTAATTACAACTAGCTAAAGGCTCTGTTTGGCGAATTTCTTTCTGAGGTGTATCAATAGTTTGTTTCCTGTTGAGCACAAATGTTGTGTGGAAGCGGTTTAAGTGACAGATTCTGTAACAAACCTACTTTTTTTTTTGAAGAATACATAACATTTTTAAAATGTAAATGGGATATTGAAAAATACTGGCAATACTATTATGATCCCTAATCCATTGCATACTTACTATTTACTGTCAATGCATAACCTGGGTTCATCCTTATTACCATTGCCTGTGTAGAGGTGAACAGAAAACTCATCCTTGCCACACACTTTGTCGAGACCACAGTTTGGTACAATTTCCCCAACTGCCACTGAATTTTGGAGTACTGACACTTTTCTAAGAAATAAATGATTGACACATTATTTTAAGTTCTAAAAATAGATATTAATAAAGAAACTTGCAAGTGGATTCTTGAATACAGTGTAAATCCCCATAGATTGTGTGCTAATAAAATTTAAAACATCTAAATGTGAATTTTTTTCATAATTTGTTATAACACATAAACATTTTTATTTCTACATGAAGAAAAAATATAATACTTCTATTCATTTTTAAAGAAAACAGTTATAGCAAAATAAATGGGATAAATTATATTATTAAACAAAAATTAAGATATATTTAACATTATTATTAAAATGAAATTAATATTTTAATAATTAAATATAATTTTATAATAAATTAAATATTAATATTTTAATAAATTAAATATTAATATTTATAATAAATTAAATATTAATATTTATAATAAATTAAATATTAATATTTATATTAAATATTATTATTAAAATGAAAATATAAAAATTAAATTAATTATTAATATTTTTATTAAAATTAAAAATAATATTTTTTATTAATCTAACGAAAATATCAATGTGAACACTGTAAAATAAGTGTAATCATCGCAAAACGCAACAAAATGAATTAGCTTTGTATCGCATTTAGTTGCAAGATGCTAAAAGCATCTCTTTGTCATAACCATGGTGTTTTTTTAAAAGATTAAATTTCGAAGTCAATCGCTTGTTTCAATTGTAGCTGAGCTCAATCTAATTCGATTGTTGGTTTCGTGACAAGGAAACTCAAACTCAAAGACTGGTATAGCAAAAGGTAAAAACCGACATATGGAAGACAGAAAAATTAGCGAGATTTCATTCAATTATGTTGCGAAAATCTAAAAATAAAATATGCTGGCTATACACGAATTTTAAAAACTGAATCATGTTGTTGGATCCGAATAATGAGTGGCTGAAGTAAGAATCTAACGGTAACGTTGTTACTAAAATAACGTGCGCTTTATGTGCAAAGCACATAGATAACTTAAAATGTAAAAAAAAAAAACTCGAATATAATTTTAAAAATTCTTACTTTTTAGTATAGTATAGCCTTTATTATGTAATATTCTAAATTTATCCAGTAATGTTTTTAAAGCTATATGCAGCGTTTTTTAATATAATGCAATATGTTATATAATTAATAATTATAATGTAATGTGTGTGTAAATATTATTTGCAAGAAATAAGGAAACAGGAAGGGCGATAATTCTTAAAAAATAACATTTCCCCACAAAACAATTAAAGGAACTGCGACTGGAAGAGTCCTTAATTTTTTTCAAAGGTGCTATGCATTCATTAAAAATTGCTACACACAAATACTTTGGTGTAGCAGAACTGCTATACACACAAAAAAAAGTATTTTACACGCTGCATGTGAATATTAAATTGAGCTAGCCAAAAGTTTGTTTCATAAAAGAAATAAGCAAATTACTCATAAAAACCGAAATAGATGACACGAAAATATATATGCATTTATCAATTATGCTAAGAAAATCTAAAAATAAAAATTGCTAGGCCATACTCATTTTCTAAAACTGGTCTCTCATAAACTTTATTCACTTGTTGTTTGCGAATCATCACATTTGAAGTCTCTGTGTTGACAATAATAGGTGTCTCTGTATAACCTATAAGACATAGCAAATTAAATTTTAAAAATTAAAAAAAAAACTAATTTAAAGTAAAGTAATTTAAAAGAGAATTATCAAAATATAACAATAATAAGTGATAATTCATATATAAAAAGCCAATTCATGTATAAAAAGTGTAATTACTTGTTTCGTTAAATAGTTCAGCTGATGAAACTGATGAAACTGTTGCAGGCTGTATTTTATCTGAAATAAAAAGCTTAATAAACTTAAAATCATTGTTACTTGAACTCATAAAATAAATTTCAGAAGAAGTATTATAGTTGTTTTTAATAGCAATAATAATTTTAAGTAGTAAGTGAATGAATTAATTAAATATTCTCAAAATTTTGATTAAATATAAGAACTTTATAATTATAAAATAACATATCTACATCAATTAGAAAATGTAAAGCCAAGTAGTGGTTTAAATTAGACTCATAAACATTGCAATAGAGTAATATCGAGAAACCAATACACTACTAAAACCTTATTAAACCCTATTTATAGTTGTTTTTAAATATTTGATTGGTTAGGTTTTAGTTCCCTCATGACTATACTTGTGGGCACCCTCGCCAAGCTGGGTGATGTTGTTTCTTTTATGGAAACTTCTATATTTTAATGAATATGTATTTAGTTTTAGTTTTGTTTAGCAATCGTGATTCTGATTGGTTTAGATTAAAGCGCTATTTTCGAATGTTCAGATTCTGATTGGTTTAGCATTGGTTCCGCACGAACAGGATTGGTGCCAAACAAAAATCGCCAATTTCGCCAAGGGGCACCCTGAAGTATAGTTTTACCAGGCTTTATGTAAATGCTGTATAAAATTAGTTATACTATAAAGCTAAACAGAATAGTTCCATCATTTAAACTTTTTATATAATTGTAACAGTCAATGTTAACCATATGTAATTATTAATAATAACCAGTTAATTATTACTAATGACCAAATATATCACTCTAACCATAGCCAAAAACAATACTTACCAATGCTTAAAGAATAAAGGGAAGTAGATATGTAAAGTGATCCGATCGCAATCAATAGAAGAGCAAGAAAGCTTTGTCCTGAAACTATATTTTCATAAATAGTTATTTTGAAATGCATAGGTGTGTTGTTAATGAAACATTAAAGCATATTAAACAAAAAATAAATACATTTTAAGGATAGGTTTTTTTTAGACATACTACATAAAGCTCAATTATCAAGAATACCAGAGAAAAGCAATTTCAGCAAACCTAATTTTTCCTGGAAATTGAATGATTAATTGTGTTTCTGTTATAAAAATCCAGTTTTTAATGTCAATTAGCGGTGAAGTTTTATTACCATATTTTAGACACTTTAATTTTATAAAAATATTATTACTTAGTTAAACAACTAAATTTTAACAACCAACATTATTTTAATTATATAGTAACCGGAGTAATATTATTTAGTACTAAATTTCATAGACACAAAAAATACCTGTTGCAATGGGGGGGGGGGGGGGACTTAATTGGAGGCAGAAATCGTAAGTAAAATACTTTTAGATATTTTTCAGTAAGTAAATTGAGAGACCTAGTGGTAATTGTTAATTTTAGAATATAAAGTATTTGGTTTTTTAAGTCCAGCTATGTAGTGTTTCATTTATTATTTTTGGTGACAAAATAACATTTTTTTAAAAAAAAATTCACCTTTGCATTTTCGACAAAATAACTGGATAGGAACGGCAATAAAGAGCTTCAAGAATGTTTTTAGGCCCCTGGAAATAAAATTTATAACTTTTATTAAAACTAAACCTTTATAATTTAGAATCATTTTTATTATAAAAAATGATTTTCAACAAATCGCAAAATTCTTTAAAGCTTAACAAACAAACTTACATGGTCAAAGCAGTTTTGCAATGTTGTTTTTATTATTACATAATAATATTTCAAAAAATTTAAGTGAGAGTGAAATTAACCACGCGTCCGAACGCAACTTATTTTATTGCATTTGTTACTTATAAAAGTAGAGGAAAAAACCATGTTAGAAATATTTAGGCCGGCCGTAAATCAAGAAAATTCGATTGTTATTGTTTACTTGAAAACGAAAGCTGTAAGTGTTGCCAACTCTCAGCTTCATTAGCTTCAATAAAATGTTGAACTGAAAAGTTTAAATTGGAGCCCGGGTGGCCTGGCCTAGTGGTTAAAAAATAAACAAAAATACGCATATAACATAAACTTCCAGAAATGAATATTGTTGAGTCAGAACGAAATAATTTTCAACATTATAATGGGAATATTTCTTATGATGTCACGCTCTTCATACTACGATTTCATTGGTTGTTTGTTTTCTTTGACAAAGTGTTGAAACAAAGGCCCATTTTAGAAATGGCTTTGTTATGCCCTTTATGAAATAAAACCCAGCCTCTTTCAATATCTTAAATAGTGGTTGATGAAAACGACGACACCTGAGTTGTTATCTCTGTGGTTGTTTTAAAAAATATTATAGTAACAAAAGGGACTGTTTGGGGTTATTTACTGAGTTCTTCAAAAATTAACTAAAATATATGCCTTTATGCATTGAGGAATCAGCGACATTACAAAAATAGTCCGGTGCGGTGTTAACAAAAAATTACCTTGCAATTTTGCGACTAAAAAATCTCGTTTTGCCCAAACTTAAAAGCTGGAAAGACTTAAGTCACCTGAAACAAGCCAATTTGTACCTTTTATCAATTACAGAAAGTTTATATTCCTTGCCTAAAAGCTACGGTGATTAAACCCTGTATTATTAATTAAAATTTTATTAAAAATGAGATTCTTCAACTTCGGCAATCTCATTGATTTCAGTGTGTATAGGCCTCTATCCTTAATTACTTATTTTCGAGAAAGATATATATTGATTTTAAAAGTGAAAAGAACACAACTTTTTTTTAAGTTTGTATTTATTGTGTCTAATAAATATACGATAGGATAGTAACTAACACAAAAAGTGACCAACATTTTGTTTGAAGTTATAAAAAAATATAACACAATGCTCATTAAATTAGTTGTTTATTCAACATTTGTTATTCTAAAAGATTGTAGTTCGCAAAATAAAATGCTACAAGACTTGATTGCGATGAACTGACATACAGAAGTAACCATCGTTACTTTCCACATAAATATCTCCAATTAACTCGATAAAAAACATATATTCAATTGAAGTTTCAATAATAATAGCATTGGAAATTTTAAAAAAAAACATCAAAGGAAGGCAAGCTATGAGCAGTTATTTTAGATGCCATACATTTTAAATGTGTTTTGGCGCGTCCAGTACAAAACTTCTGCTACAGACATTTCTCGAATCGCAGCTACTTCGGTTGCAACGTGGATAGCCATGCCCGGATGAGAAAATCTGCTACACCGGAATCCCTGAAAAAAGAAACGTAAATATAAGGCTATATAAGAATTGAAAAATATTAAATTATTCGATTGTAAATGATATGAAAACTTACAATATTTTAACCTAATACAACTTTCTTTTATAGTTTTATGAGTGTCCCATATAATACGCTTTAAAGACGTAACATTTAAATGTGAATTAATAGAAAATATCGCATCATCTAAAATAATAAAAGAAAGAGTCTGTCTGTGTGTCTGTCATGGATCGTAAAAGACCTACTTATACAATACTGCACTCAGAAATTCGAATTTTTTAAGATAGATTCCTTTTAATACCAACGTGTGCACCTAAGGCTTAGTTGTTTCATATTTGTTCCATTTTTAGAGAAAATTCTAATTTTCTGAAAAAAATACATTCACTTTCGCTTCAAATCCGACAATTCTTTCTCTTTCTGATTGCCATTTGACTGAAAAAATTAAATGAAACAAAGAAAAATTAAATTAAAATTTTTTTTTATTCTTTTGCCATTACTTCAGAAACTAAATTCATGATTTGAAAAATAATTGAACGTGCCAATGAGCTAAATGTTTTTTTGTTTTTTTTAAAACCCAGAATGGAGGTTTTGCCGTGAAATAACATTGTTATACAATTATGGTTAATTTTGAATTTATCAGGAAAAGTGCGATGACAGTAAGTTCATATTGAGGAAGATTTTTGTGATATGAATATGTGCATTTTATCGTGATGTATTTTTATTTTGGAATTTTAAAGCAATATAAGTAACGGGATTTTATTCTTCATAATTAACGGGAACAAAGGCAAAGTTTATTATCCTATAGCAAATTAAATGACACATATACTTGGATGGATTTGATATTCTTTTAGTCCGGGCGAAGAACGAGTATTTATTTGCTAGTAGATAATAAAAGGATTTTCGTGACTGATTCGGTTGCATAATAAAAATGTATCGGGCAAGTTTTTGTTCTTTTAAACTTTTAGAAGTAGTGACTATGTGAACTTTATCTCCCACATTTCATAATAAAACTCAGAAATCGATGCGAGCTTCAGTTTTGAAGAATCCAGTTTTTTTTTATATCCAAGATCCCATTATAAATGCAAATGTCTCCGACTGAAATTTATCAAATAGTTATTCCATTAAAATATAAGTTTCAAATACATTTTGAAATGGCTCATCTTTTTTGGCTTCATAAGTGATCACTTCACTCTAGCGTGTTCAAAATCTACGATATACAAACCTATCTTTTTAATAGCTCGTATTAACTGTTGAATTCAGAAGATTAATGAACCCAATTTAATGGCAACAAACGATTAAAATAAACGTGAATAAAAGCTTTTGTAATTAGCCTACTAGGCCAATAACTGCAGAAAAGTAATAAGTCGGCACCACCTAATGGGCGTCATAGGCATATAGCAGAACTTAACAACATGGCGTAACATAAGAAAACTTTATTTTTACAACAAAGTTATATTTGAGTGAAACGGTTAGCCAGTATGTGTTTTGCATTCAAATGGACATGAAGAATTCAAAATAAATGTTGACAGTTATTGGAGACTGGTTAACAAACAGAAAGTTTTGGAGCCAACCGTAGCTGGACTTTGATCTTGGTGTTGAGAGTCATTTTTTGTATTCTTATTTGTATAACATTTAAAAGATATACCTTTTTGGGTAGGAAGTAAGGTGCGTCTGTTTCCAGTAAAAGCCTCTTCAGTGAGATGTGCTTAGCCACTTCGTGAACGGCTCGTGCGCTGGGGTAAGTCACCAGATTGGTGAGTCCGATAAACAAGTTGGGAAAAGCTCTGAGCCATTCATGGGCAATATTCCACCCCTCATTGAAGCAGTGTAGGTGGATGTGATGATCCCTCGGAACGAACTGCAACAGAAATAAAGACTTAAATTTAGATAAGATACTAGAAATGGTTTGATAGGCGGTTCTAAATAACAAGGCTTGTGTAGCTGTGTTAAAGCTCTGTCTTCAAACAAGAATTAGAAATTGGCAGCAGGTAACAAATATTATCTTACCGCTTCCCCTAAGATCAGCCTAGAGATTCAACCTTCTCAGGAGTGCGGGGGTTCGAATCCCACCTACTGCCAGTCATCCTATAAATCGGATCCGTGCTGGAAATAGTAGAAAAATCCTCATCACGGATGGGCCCGAGTACACAGGGACAGACATGCTCGTTAAATCTGTGGAGTCCAAAGTCCCGACGGCGTTAGCGTACGATGTCGCTCGAAGTTCCGTTAGGTGCCCGCTCAGGTGTCGACCTCGTCACTGACCAGGGTTCTAAATTACGAGGCGTTATTGGCTGTGTTAAAGCTCCTGAAGGAGGCTAGAAATAGGCAGCCGGAAACGATTACCTTTCCTTACCCTAAGAATAATGATCAACTCTATGTAAGAGGGTGGCAAGTATGGTAGTCTATTTATTGGCAAGATATCAGACATTTGCTCAGACCCGAGTTCCGGATTTAAAGACCCAGGGCCCCTAGGCACTTGACATTTGGGGCCCCCACCATCTCGAAGCTATTTTGCAAATTTAGCAAATTAAATACACTAGTACGGAACCTATAATTTTTTAATCGACTTTAATAAACATCAGAATAATACAGTATGTTACTATAGTTATTCTATAAAATTTATAAAATCACACGGGCGAACTTTCTTCTGTGCAAAAGATCGAATGACGTCATCATAGTAAATTGATTGCATTATTTCTGACTCTATATGTACTTTACTGAGAGTGAGTTGAGCCTGTTCTCTCCTATGTTATCGGGCTATAGGTTTTCGAAGTTTGTCGATTTTCAACTTTTAGGCGATTTTTTTGGCGATTTTATCTTTTTAAAGGCCCCCTTCCTGACTAGGCCCCTAGGCCTGGGTCGAAATCCGGCACTGCTCAGACACCCCCCCCCCCCCTTCCCCCTTAATGGTACGGGATTACCCACTCCCTTAGATATTTCTTACACAATTTTTTTTATAAATAAATAAAGATACTTTTACTTATGTTATACGGTGCTTTCCAAACTTTCTGTTTCCCTAGGCAGGATATTATGTTTCTGTTTCATGTCATGCGTGTCTATCATATATTAAAAATAAATGTACATACCTCTTTCAGAATTCTCATACAGTCATCTGTGGCATCTCTGCAGTGTATAACGAGAGGAAGATTGAGGTCCAAGGCGATACGTATCTGACGCTTCAATACTTTGTGCTGCATGCTCTTTGGGCTATAATTCCTACAAATACAACATGAATATGTATTTGGGATTAGCTTCATAAGAGTTTAAGTGATCCTTTACTAAATTTATCTAACATAAGAATGTATGCTGAAAATAAATATTGCTCAAATTTCCAGTAACTTTTGACTGTAATAAATGAAGTTATATAGGTCTATTGTATACAGATCAAGAAACCGTAAAGACTTTTTTTTAAGACTGCATGTTTTACTTAATATCAACTAACAAAACCAAGTTGCTCCGTGCAAAAGAATCTCGCATCTAGGTTTACTAAAACTTAATATAAAAATTATTGTCCTGATCAAATCAAAATAATATTTCATAAAAATGTGTTAGTAAAATTTTCCCATTTTTAACTCGTATATTATGCTATTTGTGAATGAATGTCAACATATTGAAATAAAATTAAACAGTCTTTCATTTACCTTTCTGAGTAGTCCAGGCCGATTTCCCCAAGCGCGCGTACCTTCGAATGTAACAGAGCAGAGCAGAGTGCACTTTCTATGTGATCGTCGTAATACTTGGCGTTTTTAGGGTGACAACCGAAAGCTGCCCACACGCCTTCTTCCTTCAAATACGCTTGCCATATTTCTTTCTAAATGTAGAAAAGGAAAAGGAAAAACATTTAGACTTAATATTACAATCCAAGTAAATAATTAAAAATTTCATTACTTTTGGCAGTTCTGAAATTGTAATTGGAGAGTCAAGAGCATTTTAAACTCTAACTAAAGAAGTCAGTGACCAATGAAGACATTTACACCGCTTAAAATACAAATACATTTGTCTAAAATTGAATAAAAAATAAAATAACGATTATTGTCTTTTTAGATTTAAATGTAATATAATATTTCTAGTAGTGGTAAGTTTCTTTTGAGTTTCTTGGCCCCTCATTCAATCATTTATGACTTCCAATTTTAGTCCATTAAATTTTCGAAGGAGCATATATTCAATTAATACTAAAAAATTAAATTTTACTTATTTTACTATGAACTCGTGAAGCATAAAATTGTAGTACACCTATGATATAATGGTGATCCTATTTGGCGACTTGCGTTACGCTGCCATGCAACGGAAATACACAGATGTGGTAAACATTCCGCTTTATATTTCAATTGGCATAGCAAGCCTAATTTAATTATTCAAAATCGCCAATGAACAGACCGGCCATTATATCATAGCTGTACCACAATTTGAAATATTGTGGCCTACCTCAATATAGTTTATCTTAATGAAGTATTGAATTTTAAAAAAAAGTACAATATTAGAAGTAGAATGTTTTACCTTCTGAAACGAAAACGGGTCGCAGAAAACAGTAACACATCCTTCGTAGTTCGATGGATAGGTGTCTTTATGCAACTCCAAGTACTCAGCATGTGTGCCCCTAAAATTCTGCCTCTCAAAAAGAAAGTCAAGATGGCAATGCGTGTCTATGAAACCACGATCCGAAGTCAGACTGGGTAGATCCAAACTATTGTTACTTCTTGACGAAACCGTTCTCACAAGTTTTAATAAATCCGATCCATGGGTAAGTTTAGAATATTTTTGAGATGGACTACATTCTTTAGACGAAGGTTCATTGTCAGAGAGTTCGACAATCAATAGGTCTTCACTTTCAGATTTTTCGGCAAAACTGTTCATCTCTGTTCTTTTCAAGTCAATCTTTTCTATGAAACCAGGATCCGAAGTCAAAATCTGTAGATCCGAACTATTGTTATTTCTTGGAGAAACCGTTCTCATACCTTTCAATAACTCAGATTCATGAACAGCCTTAGAATATTTTTGAGATGGACTACATTCTTTGGACGAAGGTTCATTGTTCGAATGTTCAACAATCAATATGTCTTTACTTTCTGATTTTTCGGCAAAGCTGTTCATCTCTGTGTCAATCTTGTTTTTGAAACCAGGATCCGAAGACAAAATCTGTAGATCCGAAGTATTATTATTTCTTGGTGAAACTGTTCTCATACGTTCCAATAAGTCAGATTCATGTATAATTTTAGAATATTTTTTAGGTGGACTACATTCTTTAGACGAAGGTTTGTCACTTCTTGGTGAAACAATTCTCATACGTTTTATTGCATCAGATCCATGTACAATTTTCAAATCTTTTTTAAATGGACTGTATTCTTCACAGGAAAGTTGGTTTACAGAATGCTTACTTTCTGATGAATTACTTTCGGATTTTCCGTCGATACTAACCGTCTTCGTTCTGTTCAGTATTTTTTTGGGGGCTAATCTTTCTTCGTTACTTGACACTTGTTTTTCGTATTCTTTTAATATAATGTAATTAGATTCAGTTTCAGTTTTTGGTGATTTCGATGCGTTTGCATTCGGTACTGTTTCACATAGGAGGCATTCTTCGTTTTGAACAATTTGATTCTTATAATCAGTTAACGAAACATGTATTTTTGATTCTTTTTCCAAAATCTCAGTTTGTGTAGTTTTATCTATCATTTCCTTTTTAGAATTAGTTTTACGTACTATTTTTATTATCATAACATCATCATCATTTGAGTTATCCATTTTTAATTGTTTTGAGAGTTGTACTTGTGTCTGTTGGTTCTTCCCTGTCTACTTTTTGAACTTCACTAAAGTTTACGAACTTGGATGTTCTCGACTTTTTGACAGATGATTTTGGGACCTATTGTTCATTGGTTGACTTCTTGATTGCCCAAAAATACATAAAAGCCCTGAAAAATTCAATTATCCAAATAGTTACATAATTTCAAATAAAATATTAAATCTTTTATGAACAGCTGGACTGTTTGACGAATGCATCGCTCGATTATCTGTTGAAACTTTTAACTTAGGGTAACTAAAACTACCTAATGTAAGTAAACTCGGTGAAATCCTAATACCCGTTCCGGCGACATTTGGCGAAAATTTCTAAAGCCGATAGAGTTTGTAATTTGAATTGTTTGATGTTTTTTGATACTAAATATTTCGAAATATCAGATTTCTACAAATCTTTAGGTTGATATTCCTTTAATAATAAGGAGGGTGAGTCAATTAATCGCTGTCGAAATTTTCAAACGCGCCAAATGTCACCAAAACGAATACGAGGATTTGATCGTAGACATAAGTTGTTGAAGTAAGAATTTCTGGATCAGAATTTTTAGCTAGTTGCTAGCTATTCTTAGCTAGTTGGCAAAAAACCTAATTACTCATCACGCCAAACATTTGCATAATTAGAATTTTACCTATTTTTAAATTAAGTAATCATGATGTCATCTGTACCGCCATTTTTTTTAGATGAGAAACAAATATTTAACCATTTGAAAACTAATTATAAACCACAGTATACTTCAATATGCAAGTAATATTATTAAATAGGGTTAATATATGAAATTATCCAGACTACTTTTCCAAAATATGTTTATAGTACTTACGGTAACCTATTCGAGTTCTTCCAATAATTTGTGGTTTTTAAATATATTAATAAAACTACAGATATTCCACGATAACATATATTACAAATTGTATAAATTATATCTTTCTAACTAATTAAGTTTTTAATTGAACGTTGCCAAACATTAAATAAATAAAATGTTCTCAATAAATTCCGTATTTGTTTTATCAAGTGAAAACATTTTTGCATTTAGGTTTTCGTTTGATTCGGAATATTTTTTTTATAAAAAAATCTAAATTTAAACTATAAAAGTTTCCAATTTGTTTAATAAATATCTTTTAGGTTTATTGATAGATAGTAATAATTTTACATAAAACTTATTTTCAAAATTTTTTCTTACTTTTTAAATACAGTAAACTCCCGATTATCCGCGGGCCACGATCCACCTCCCACCTTTTTTCCCTGCAAAAATAATAATTTAACAAAACGCGATAAATGAAATTTATTTGTTTCAAAACTTGTTGGAAGAATGCATTCCAAGAACAACGAATTCCTTTCAAGAACGACGAACACATTCAAAGAACAACGAATGCATTAATCACGAGCAGATTTTTGTCAAAAAGCGTCACTTGTAAAATAAACTGCCCGTTATTTTAATTGAACTGCTTTGGTGATTTTGATAGTAGCGAAATGCGTGAGGAACGAAAAAAAAGTTGTCTTGACAATTCAAGACAACTACAACTCATTAATAAGATGGAAAACGGATCCTCTAAAAATCAAATGTGTTTGCAGTATGGCATAGGAGAAACGACAATGAGAGACATTTTGAAGTAAGTAAATTTGATAAGTAAATTTGTATTATACGATTACTGTACTTTACTTTTATAAAACCCAGAAGGAATTTTGAGGATATGTATTTTCTTCACTTTTTCGGATTATCGGCGAATTCACTTATCCGCGGATGCCGCGCCACCCAATTCCGCGGATAATCGAGAGTTTACTGTATTTTTCGTATTAAATTTACTAATCAGAACAACTTTTCTCAACCAAAGTTAAAGTAATCCAGTTGTATGTAGCACCGTGTAGCACCCATAGATATCATAGTTAAAGTATTATTTGTTGATTGGTATATTTGAACTTTCCGATCACAGCGCTACTGTTTCTTCGTAATGTACTATAATATTACGTCAGTTTTTAAATGATAATTGTAATTTTCTATTTTACGGCTACCTAATTCTTGAGAATGAATTAATACAACGCTAATTATTTATTTGCTGCTTGGTATATTCGGAATTTCACCTCCTAGAGAGTAAATTTCGGTTACCATGACAAAAGTTGATAAATACATTTTTTAATATTGTTCAAATTTGTTTGTTTCTTTTTCGTTCGTCTAATATTATTTTTTTTTGTAATTCTTATTTAAATAATAAACTTCGAAGAATTTTCAGCAATCATAAGAATACACGACAGTAAGTGTAATTCATAGAAATAATATTGCGAATTCTTATTCTTATTGGTTATTTTTAGATGTCTGTTCTGAACGATAGTAAAATTTCCTCGTGTTTTTATGAAAGTCGAATGAAATTTATCTATTCTAAAGTGATAATTCAGTGTATTGGTTAACTTACTATATAATAATTATGCTATTGTTTCGAAAGTTATAAGCCTTAAAAAGATCTTGTAGCTTAAATTGCAATATATTTTACAAAAAAATCTAAGTACCAGTAATTGTTGGTTTTAAACAATAATTTTATTATGTAACGAATATCTATTTATTCATTTTTAGCTTCCACACTACGTTTATAACGTAAAAAGTGGAAGGTTTTATAATCGTTCAGTCCGTCTGTCCGTCCGTCACCCACTTTCACAGAAAGAACCACAAGTCCCACAGACAAGTGGGATACGACATTTTGAAGCAAAAAATCAGATTAGGCTACATTCCAAATTTCATTAAAAAATTTAAATTAGAAGTTTATTTAAAATTTAAATAACTAAAAATTTAATCTAAATTGAAATAGCATGCAAATTCCATTTTTATTCAATGTTTTCACTATTTCCATCCACAAGTCCCACAGACAAGTGGGATATGTCATTTTGAAGCAAAAAATCAGATTAGGCTACATTCCAAATTTCATTAAAAAATGTAAATTAGAAGTCTATTTAAAATTTAAATAACTAAAAATTTGTTGTGTTGATGTGACTAATCCTCCTTGGTCTGACGAAGTCAGATCATCAAGTCCAAAGATCGTTGACCCGAAGAAAGTCGATAACCAGAAGAGGAAAAAGGAAAACCTCCTCTCTGGAAAGGCCGACGCAGTCCAGAATGTGTTCGGGAGAGGCCTGCTGAACATGACATTTAGAGCAAGTTGTAAAGATCTTCCTGCCCTCCGAGAACGAGAGACATTTTACTAGGTGACCACTTGCTAATCTGACGACCGCAGTGCCGGTGGGTCTGTCGCAATTGAGAGCCAGTGAAGAGCCCGGCTCCTTGCCCGCATACCAGTGATGACTGGGAGGGATTCTCCACTCCTTCGAAATTTCAGAGTTGACAATGGATTGGTGTTCTAAGAAGGACTAAAAATTTAATCTACATTGAAATGACATGCAAATTCCATTTTTATTCAATATTTACACTGTTGCCATTTCGTTAAACGTACGAGAAATTTTAAAATAAAAATAAAAACTTTTGAAAGAACATTTATTTATGTGATATAATTCAGTTTGGATTGTTGTAATATCACAATAGAGTTCTTTTGATGGTTCATTATGCAATGTATGAAGAAAGATGCATAGAGAATTCTAACTTGGCATAAAAAAAATATGCAAAGTTTCGCTTTTATTTTTAAAGCATCGATTGTACTAATTATATTTTTTTGAACTGTAAATTAATTTAACAAACTATAAATAAGTGAATTTTCGTAAGAAATGTAATTGGGAAATTAAGGCGACACAAAGATATTTATTAAAAAAGATTACATCATTATTCTTCGAACTTCCAAACAAATTTAGCAAACGATAAAGTCTAATTATTAAATCTGAGAAAGATAATTAATGAAAATAGTTAATTTGGGCGTTTAAAAGTTTGAATTACAAATAGCTAAAGGCCCTGTTTGTTATTAGAAATAAATCATCAGTGCCATTCGCAACAATCGCCCGATAAACTTAATTCTTTTAGACAATAAATTAAAATAAATTTATTTTGCGAAATCGATCAATTTGAAATGACGTCAAATATATTTCACTACGAGATTCTTTGTATGTTGATATTAAATATTTTCATTCTATTTAAAAGCGAGGAATATTACATATTTATTCTTTGAAATATAAATTAATTTTTGTTTCAAAACAGCATAAGTTAAATTAATTATTGAATTTTTACGAATACAGATTTCTCGTTAGAATTCATGAAGAGCGTGCGAGCACTCACAGATTTATACCTGTTTTAGAAAACAGTGATAAAATAAAAATTGTTTTTTTTTTTTCACGCGTCAAAAGAACAGTGAAAATTTTTCACAAATAAGTACTTTTTTTTCATTCTAACACTACACTTAATGTAAATGAAAAAAATGCTTAATAATATTGAGAAATATTGTCTTTCGAAAAGTGATTTCATTAAAAATAAATAAACTAGGTAAAATTTGCTTCCTACTGCCTGTTTTTCCTGAGCTTTAACACAGCCAAAAGAGAGATACTTTCTAATAAATCGGAAAAGTATTTAATTCATTAAATTACACCAAGAGATAAATTTAACTACAACTTCAACCATTTTAATTACAATAATATTATACCAAATCGCATGACAACGATGCGTTGTCGTCAAAAATAGTTCCCTTAGACACAACGGGTGCGCTAGTATCTATGTCAATTTCAATATAGAAATCCCCCAATGGTAATCCAATCAGAGTTTCAGATCTGTGTAGCACAACAATCTAATAACTTTTGGGAATTACAGTTTTACTTATTATGTTTTAAAATTCCGGAACAAAAATTAATTCTAACCATGGAATTTTCGGTTGTATTGAACAAAAGCTTTATATAAAAGAGGTTCTATAAAAGAATAGGAAATATGAATGGGTTCTATAAGAAAAGGAAAGGAAAACCGTAAGTACTAATTTTGAATTAGATTTGCACATAATTGCAAAAACATATGCTTATGGTGCCATGCTTTTACAGACATTAATGCACGGTGACAATATTAAGTTCGATTAGAGCTTTAACAAGCAATAAAAATTCATTATTATACAATTCAAACTGAGAAATTCGTTCAGGCAGGACCAATGTTACTACTTTAGAGTGTAACTTTTTACATAGAAAGTAGAATTTGATATAAATCAAGAGGAGAAAATGTTCTTTTATTGTAATTTCAATTGCCTGGGTTCATCTCTCGTTATTTACATTTAGCCTGCAGACACGTCGAGTAGAATTTCGGGTTAGTTTGTATATTTGGTTAATGACAACAGATGGCGACACCACCGATATTTAAGTATTAATTTAAACAATATGCGTGAATTCGTTTTATGATGCCAAATACAAAGTATTTTAGAAAAAGAACTGCTTACAAATAATAATATACAAAAAATAGAACTTGTTGCTTTCAATTAACTTATATAACATTTAAGGTAATGTAAGAATTGCGATGTGGTCGAAAATCCGAAATGGAGATTTTGTTATCTTCATATTGAGGAGGCTTATTCTCGAAAAGTAGTTTTTAAACATTGGTCCGTCTGTCTGTCCGTCTACCAATTTCACTTTCTGAGTTTCTGAAACCACTCTACAGATCGAACTTAGTGATCTACGGTCTTTGGAATTCAGTTCTTATTACCTGTCCGACATCATTATAAGCTTTTCGAGAAAATCACGAGTGCGTAAAAGATAGCTGTCATATAACTTTTCTTTATAGGATTAAAAGGTATTGCACAAACGCATTGAGACACATATTTCAAATACTCCATTGCTTCAATATACATTAAAAATAACCCTGACCCTACTTTTACTGACGAACTTGAACTCATACACGACATATCTGAACCAGCCACATACTTTGCGGAGACTTTAATGCTAGGCATTCCGCCTGGGGTCAGACTGTTAACAATAACACTGGTTCCAAACTTCTTACATACACGCGACACTTTAACTACAACATTTTAACACCTAATACTCCCACACACTTTTGGCACACTGGCAACCCTACAATCATTGACCTTGCCCTCACTAAAAACTTAAACCTTAACTTTGGCATTGACTCCATACCCGACCTCAGTTCGGACCACAATCCTGCCATTCTTGAATTCTTTAATCCTTTCTCTTTTAATAAAAACGGTAATTTTCTTCATGCAAACTGGGAAAAATTCCAGCAAACATTAATCAATGCTGATAACCCTTTCCATAATGTTAATTCTATTCCAAATTTTGACCTAGCAGTCTCTGAGTTCACGAAACACATCACTAATCCTCATATTCAATAATCCACCATCAAAAACAATAGTCAAGAAATTTACACTCCACCTGAAATCAAAAATTTAATCAAGCTCAAAAATAAGGCCAAACGCGATTTTCAACGGTCCAGGGACCCAAGGGACAAAACTAACATGAATCGTCTCCAAGCTATTATTAAACGTAAAATTAAAAACCTCACACAACAGGACTGGTCCAACTACCTAACATCTCTCAACCCTGAAGACAATTCCCTTTTTATGGCCACACGAAGATGCAAAAGAAGCAAACACGATATCCCTAAACTTAAATTTAATGGTAAAATCGCACTCACTGACACCGATAAAGCTGAATTACTTGCTGACTCATACCAAAAACAATTTACAGAAAACCCCACTCCCAACACCATTTTTTATGACTCCGTCAACCAGTCTGTTTTAGAAAGCCTGAGGGAACCCACCACCACACCGC
Source organism: Oedothorax gibbosus (assembly GCA_019343175.1). Lineage (NCBI taxonomy): Eukaryota > Metazoa > Arthropoda > Arachnida > Araneae > Linyphiidae > Oedothorax > Oedothorax gibbosus. The sequence continues at coordinate 10,495,228 of CM033279.1, forward strand.
CACAACCAGTTCAAATTCATGAAATTACAGATTACATCAAACGACTTAAAATTAAAAAAGCCCCAGACATTGATGGCCTAACCAACAAATTAATTAAAAATCTGCCACACAACATTATCCTTCATCTAGTTGATGCATTTAACACCATGCTCAGGCTTTCCTACTTTCCGCAAAACTGGAAAACTGCAGTCGTCATTCCCATCCTTAAACCTGATAAGGATGCTACTGACCCAGTTTCATACAGACCAATTTCCCTTCTTCCAATTCTTGCCAAAATAGCGGAAGTAATCATCAAAAACAGACTGGAATACACACTTGACATTAATAACACACTTATCCCCGAACAATTTGGATTCAGATACACTCTCTCCACAACACAACAGCTCTTACGTGTCACTGAACATATTATGGAAGGTTTTAAACTCAAACACACTACTGCTGCTCTCTTTATCGATATTGCCAAAGCCTTTGACCGTGTTTGGATCAATGGTCTGATCTACAAATTAATCCAAGCTAATATCCCGGACTATATTATTAAACTTCTTCACTCTTATCTTACTGATCGCACTTTTACTGTTCGCAATGGAACAACTTATTCTACCACCAGACCATTGATGGCAGGCACGGTCCAGGGCTCTGTGTTGGGACCAGTCCTGTTTAACCTCTATATTAATGACATCCCTAAACACCATAAAACCAAAATTTCTCTTTTTGCTGATGACACTGCTATCTACTCCCAAAGTAAAAACGTTCGTCTCGCCATTAAACAACTCCAAAATCATATAGACAAACTGCAAACCTGGCTTAACGACTGGAAAATTAAAATTAATGTTGACAAAAACGCTGTTATTCTCTTCAATAAAACAATTCGAACCTCTACAATTAATTCACATATAAAACTTTCGATGTATAATACTCAAATTCCCTGGCAACACTCCACGCGTTACCTCGGGGTCATCCTGGACCGTAGACTTAATTGGACTAATCATCTCATATTTATTAAAGATAAATTCCGCAAAGCCACATTCAGCAGTTATCTCCTCAGACGAGATTCTCCTCTGAATATCAAAAACAAACTTTTAATTTATAAATGCCTTCTACCCCCAATCATCACCTATGCATGCCCCGTCTGGGGTGGTGCATGTAAAACCAGAATGCAGGACTTCAACACACTTCAAAACATAACTCTTCGTCACCGAGTCTTACAAGCACGTTGGTTTCAAAGAAATACAGACATTCTCAATACACTTAAAATTCCTAAACTCACTGATTATATTGCCAAACTTTCAACCCAATTCTACAACAGAACCGACCAAAATGACAACCCCACGCTACAGTCTCTGGACCGCTATGACCACACTGACCCTACCAACACCAGACGGCCAAGAGCCTCAATGTTCCCAGCGACCTGATTTTTCTACCCAAACAAACCTCTTTTTCTTTGCCTGTTGGCTGTCCTCTAGTTTTTTTCAGTCACCCATCTTGAACTTAGTTCGACACCTCACTTTCTGCCATGATCCCTTTTAATTTCTTGTCACCACTCCCCTGGGAGGGTGCCCATTTGCCACGTACTGTTATCAGCCTCTCTTTTGGGGTATTTGCTGCATCTTTTTTTGTTTTGTCCATGTCCTATTCCCCGCCGTTACTCCCCTACTCGCTTTTTTGCGGCCATTCATTGCCATCCTGCCATGTTTTAATTCCCGCCATACCGGAGGTGGAGGTAGCTACGCTACCATGTACTCCTAAATTTGTTAAACGTCGTCGTCGTCCTAGTATAAACAAAAGGGTACAGACTGCATCTGCTCAGGGGCATCTGCTAGCTACAAAGTGGCATATTTATTGCAGGATGTCAAAGGTCATATCCATATGGCTGCTGAGAAGAAGCTCTTGTTACTGTTGGATGTGAAGGAAAATACTGATTGATATTTTTTTTCTCAGAAATCCAAAGTGGCGTCTTCTTAAGTAAAGTTTTTAGGTTCTGCCTTCTACGAAAGACATAAATGTTTTCAATTTTTCAATAGTAACCTTGACATAGTTTTATAAAAAAAATATATCCCAAAAGACTAAGAAATAATCTTCTAAAAAACCTAAAGGCCACTGGTTATGAATTTGCGCAGCTTTTGAGCATTTATAAAAAATTACAATAATAAATTATAGCAATTATCAATAGAACTAACTACTTTTATGATTTTATTCATTCTGGATCATTTAAAAAATTTGATACTTTAAAACTATTTTAAGAAAATCACATTTTTTTTTTCATCAAAGGCTAGCTAAAGCATTTTAAAACCATCAGTTTCAATTCTTTTCAGAGAGGACATGACTGTCCTGCACTGCATTAACATAAAAAAATTAAAAAGATACCATTAAATAAAAACATTTATATTATTTATTAACCCTCTGAGGGGTTTAGGCGTAGTATAAACCCTTAACCCTACTTTCAGTATTTTCATCAATGCACGTTGCTTTTAAAAATTTATAAAATTTAATTTTACTAAATTTTAAAATTTGAAGTATGGTGGAGTCATTTATAATTACCTACAATTTTTTTTTTCAAATTTAAAGGTATTAAATTTACAATCGAATCAAAAATTTTGTTCTCATGCAGCGAAAACAATATTATATTACACTTCAGACAATTTACCCTAGTGGGTTAAGCAGGAGCCAACGAACAGATTATTCTGAAATGGACCGTTGTAGTACTTCATTTCGAAGAAGGTTTCGTCGAAAGGAAAACACTTAGGCAAAACAAAGTCGACCATGATTTCACCCTCAAATCATTGTTTAAAAACTGTTGGTTTCATAATTTCCAGATGAATTCAGTGACCCTGTGTCTATGGAAACGGTGTGACGTCACCCGTTTGCATTATTTTATCCCAACTGCTAAGTCGGGGCTTAATTTTTTTACTAATGTTAACCTTATCAGTCCCTAAGTACACGATGTGGGTAGATCTTTTTTGTTTTTAATTATTTAATTTGCAATTTTCGGGTGTATTTGCTCTTTAAATAAGTTGAATTATTGAAATAAAACTATTCTAGAAAAATTATTTAAAAAATATATATAAATCGATATTTTTCATACTCTTAATAGGCTAACAATAACAATATCGGTATTTTTTTGCAAGAAACTCATAGGATTAAGTGGGACTCATAGGGTTAAGCAATACAAACACCCCTTTTAGCTTCCACACTACGTTTATAACGTAAAAAGTGGAAGGTATTATAATCGTTCAGTCCATCTGTCTGTCCGTCACCCACTTTCATAGCCCAAACTACAAATGCTACGGACAAGTGTGATGCGTCAAAAAATTCAGCGCATCGAAATTAGAACATTGAAAATTTCAGAAAAGAATTTGAATTCGGAGTACATCAATTATGTAAAAAACTGCAAAATTTAATGCTCATTTAAAAAACATAATTTTTATTGGAATTAAATCACCATTGCCATTAGCAACAATCACTCGAGAAACTTTAATCCTTTTAAACAATAAATTAAAATAAATTTGTTTTTGCGACATCGATCAGTTTGAAATGACGTCAAATATATTTCACTACGAGATTCTTGGTATGTTGATATGAAATATTTTCATTCTATTTAAAAGCGATGGATATTACATATTTATTCTTTAAAATATAGATTAATTTTTGCAAACGATAAGTAATAATTATTGAATTTTCGAAATAAAATTTAAATGACACTAGCCAAATTTAGCATAAGAATGTTTAATATAGAATTAATGCTATGTTTGGCGCCTTTTTACCTGTTAAATACAACTGTTGTATGGAAGCGGGTTAAGTGGTAGATTCTGTTATTTATTATTATAGATATAAAGAAATATGCATAGAGAATTCTAACTTTGCATAAAAAATATGCAAAGTTTCATTTTATTTTTAAAGCATCAAACTAATTATATATTTTTCGAACTGTAAATTAAATTGTGGCGACTGAAAAATATTTATTAAAAATGATTGTATCATTATTCTACGAATTTCAAACAATTTTAGTAAGCGATAATGAGTAATTATTAATTTGTGAAAGAAGATTAATGAAAATAGTTAATTTTTTGGCGTTTATTAAAAAAAATGGGAAAATTATTTTGTATGTCTTTAATGAAAGAACGGGCAGTTTCTATTCTTTCGCTATAAAACAGGAGGCTAAGACAAAATTGTTCTAAAACCGACAGCTGCCGAGGTTTATGGTTTGGAAGAATGTTTTGACAAACGCTGAATCGAAAACCCATGGACAAAGAAGGGTAAAGTACCATACCCTGCCATCTGATGCCCAATTAAAGCTTGCAGGTGGTTCCGTAACGATAAAATTGTTTATAGTAGTTGGGATTCAGAAGACGTCTGTTTTTACATATGTCAGCAAAGTAGTGAATGTTTTGCCTACTGTTGCTAGCGTTGACTTAAATTTTAAAAATCAAATCACCTGCCGTTTTTGTAATTCTTTTTTAGGAAGATAATCACATTTGTACTTTGGAGAGATGGAAAATGAAAGTTTATTTAAAAAAACTTTGAAGGAGATATATACAATACACTCTTACAACTTAACAAATTCGTGTTTTTAAGTACATGCGTAAGAGTTAATTACTTATCCATTCAAAAATTCATATAATTAAATAACTTTTCCTTGAAAAACGTTGGGCAATATTCCAAAATTGGGCAATAAATCAACTTTTCAATAATTCAAATTTTTGTTCATTAAAATTTGTGCGACTTTAAAAAGTTTTTAAGAACATTGTTATTACTTAATTTCGGAACTATATAATACAGTAGATATGGTTTGTCAGAAACTAACCATAATAAATGAAATTTATTACTTAAAAATAGTTGGAAATTATTTTTTAAATGAAGGTCAAGCATTTAAGAAAAAAGACCAGACTTTGCAAAAAAGAACCCCGACACATCCCTTAAAAAATACTAATATCTCGGTCGTCTGGTTGCCCTAAATACTACCCATTTATGATTTGAAAACATGTTCTAAGTTCTATCCACACATTATGATATGATTCAGTTTAAATAACCTTTTTGCAAAATAGTTTACAACAATCCTTAAGATGGTATTCAAGAGACTGCTAGTTTTTCCAACCATTTAATCCGGTTGAAATTTTTAGATGTTTTTATTTTGTTAAATTTTACAATTCCCAAGGTATCGGAAAGTTAACATTTACGATGAATATAAAAAAAAAAGAATTTTTTCCAAAAAAATAATCTATTAAAAAACTATTAATTTATTTTAAAATTAAATAAAAATTAAATTGAAATTTAGAATTTAATTTAAAATTACGATAATTTGTAACAAAAATTTTTAAAGTTAAATAAATTAAAAAAATAATTAATGTTGTTAATTTTTAAACAAAAATTTACTTAATATAATTTCATTTAAAATATATGAAGTGATTGCTAGAGTGACTGCTTATCCCACAGAGATTCTAATAATTCCTATTAGTTTTTAGTAGCTAAACTTGAATTAGTTTTACGATGTAAATTGGTTATATCCTAAAAATAATTCAATAGACAAATATTGTTTATTCATTTGAGTTTTCAACTTAAGTTCTTGTTTTTTAATCCGAAAGAATTTTAAAAATGAAAATTTGATTGATAAACATGGCGATTTCCTTTCGCCAGTTCACATATATATCCCTTACAAAATCCTTTACCATTCTGTTTTTATTTATTTTTTAAAATTTTTTTTATCCATATGTCATGACGTCAGAATAATCTTCAGAAATTTATCTCAGATTTTTTATCCTGCCGTCAGTCATCTTTTCATATAATTAAAAATTCTGTGAGCATTAAAGTAGCAAAAAAATGGGTTAGATTCTTTCAAAATTTCTTGTTTATAATATTAAAACAAAGAAAAAGGCTTTGAGAGTTTAAAGACAAGAACATTCGGTTCTTTAGTTGGAAGAAAGTGGTAAAGAACGGATTGTTATCGTTGAAGATGTTGTTCGTTGAAGAACATTGTTCCGAATAATGTTTTGACGACGAAAAATTTTCGAAACACAAAGATATGGCACCACTTTGGCAGCTGGTAATTGCTTCCAGGTGTCATGGAGAATCATTTTGTTTATCATTAATAGGGAACTTCAGACAGTTCTTATTCAATTACTTTGCATCAGCTAAAAGATTCGATTTGCAGCTGCAGTTGTTGATATTACACATCTAAAACACAACCATTTGCCCGTTGTCCAAACAAAGGCAAAAGAACGAATTTTTCCAGAACTGCCAGGCTTGGCTAAATTTAGCCATATTGGCTATCTCTGGGTTACCCTGGTTTGTAAGAGTTTTAGTCATGAACCTTTTTTTTTGCCAGTGCACCCCCCCCCCCCTACTAATTAAGTCCTATGTTTGAAAAAAAGGTTTTAGTAGCAACCCAACGTCGAAATTACTAAACAAAAAGTTAAACTACACTATTTTCAGTAGGATGCATAGATTACAACTTGAAATGTATTGTTTTAAAGTATTATTTAATTTGTGTGAAATAATTTTATACTTTTCCGGTATCTTATGGGATTTCTGAAGCATACAACAATAATTTGTGTTTAAACTACCAAAAATTAACATTAATTCATGTTTTACAGTCAAAATATTGTTAATTTATTTTTTTAAAAATATATAGGGTCATAATAGAGAAAGTAAAACTACAGCCTCCAAATTGATTGATTTTTTTTGGTCGAAGTTGATTATCTAACGTTCAAACTGTTTTAATATTGAATGTTATATATCTTGTAGAACCTTTGAATATTGGTCACTATTCATAAGATTAATTTGAATACTTTCTTAATTTGTTATATGTTTTCCGAATGGTAGGAGTCAGCCTTCAGGATTGAAAGACTAGTATTTATTATATGGTGCCTATCCTGAAAGACAATATGCATATAATTTTATGATTTCTTCAACCATTAAACCAACGTTTATATTGGAGTCAAAAACACAACTTTGATAAAATAGTACTTAAATGTAGGTGTCTTTAAAAATTGATTTGTAGTTGGTAGAAAGTGAATGGTAGTAGCAAATTCTTCAATAATTTTCCGTTAGATGAAGCTACTTATTAACATTTTGTTAATTATTCATAAATATTTCTCAAATTTTAGCACAATTTTAGATGATTAAAATGCATTTAAATCTCAAGAAAAATTTAAAGTTAACTGTTCAATTACACTAGACTATCAATAAGCCTTTATTAATACTAATAGGTTAGTATTTGCATTTTCTAACAAACTAGTTTTAAATACCCGGCGTTGCACGCGTGTGCCATTAATGATGCACCTAAAGCTATGATACTGTAAAGGGGCGTCAATAAATTACGTGATGCGTTAAGGGGGAGGGGGTCGAGCCGAATATCACCGAATCACATGGGGGGGATCCTGTCAAATATCACGAAATTTTTCCCCGTAAAAAAATCAACGTAAAATTGCCATAAAATGGCGCAAAATTCTAGTATTTTTTTTCTGGATATAAAATTAGCAAATCTTGCATGATAATATTCATTTTGGCATTCCGAACCATTCTTAAAAGTGTTAGGGAAGAAACGGTTAATTATTTTATATTAATTCAACTGGCGTTCACTTCTTTCTGTTCCCTTTATTAGTTTCAATTCAGACCAAAGGACAAGTTTTTAAAGTATTTTCACATTTCATAAAGAAAAAGTAGACAAAACGTGCATCGTTTGCGATTTTGAAGTACTTTCCCACTTCAGCAGACGATGCAGCTGCTGTTTGGAATATCCAAGTTTGAAGTTGGACGTCGAATATTATGTATTTTTAAAGTTGCCATTTCTTTGAAAAATAAATAAAAATAGAAACGCTTATTTTCAGTTTTATTTTATTATTACATAAAATTCAACAATCATAATGTGTTTTAAAATAGGAAGTCATAGCATAAGAAAAAACCTAGTAACTCCAAAGGCTTTAAAATCACGTGATTGAGCGTGCGTAAGCCTAGTAGAACCTTCACAGACAAACTCAAGCCTGCTTTGTTTACGACAGAAAATATTCTGTCAAACGTTCAAATCTAAAACTTTCAAAAATACTAATTTTGTAAAATTTCACGTGAGGGAGGGGTTGGAAGTCGAGCCAAATATCACGATAGACCACCAGGTAAGGGGTGGGGGGTCAAAGAATCGTCAAAATCACATAACATAACTTATGGACACCCCAATCCGGTTTTAATTTGATGATTTGCCTTATGTTGCCAAGTGATGAAATAAGACAAATCTAATAAATATTCCACATCATGCGTATCAACAAAGCTGACTAAGCATTACAAATCAAATAAAGATTTTAAATAATTAATTTTTTAAAAGCAAATAATAAAATTTAAATTACGATTTCATGAACTAAACCCAAGAGCTTCATTTTAATTATTTTTTTCGCCAGAAAGATATAAAAAAAAAATTTGGTTTTATATTAAGACAGATTATTGACATCACAGAGACTTTTGAAAATATCTGTCTGTGTGCTTACCCTATTTTCGGTTCCCGTTCTTACTATTAAACTTTTCCAAAATTCTTGTTTTTAGTATGTGTTTTTAAGTATCTCATTATATGATCGTTAAATGTGAAAAGAAAAGTTTGTTTTTATGTCGTTAAAAACATGAATGCATGAATGGAGGCAATGTTGTTGTTTTAAATTTGCTTCATTTTTCATGCCTGCAAAGTACAAATTACCCACACTGTTACCATACCGGATTGTACTAGTTACGTTTTAAAAAAAAGTTAACCTATAATTGATTGAAATCCAACAATACCTAACCAAGCGTACTCTTTTGTTTTCTAATCCTGTGAAAACAAATCCATAACTCTATAACTTACACTGATGAGAAATACTAAATGAATGTATTTTAAAATTACCTCCAAAATCAGTGAAACCTGACAAATAAAGTTATTCTGTACTGCACAGTACTATATGGGGTGAGCCGCGGTAGCTCAGTCGGATGAAGCGTCGTGCTCGCATTGGAAGGGTTGTGGGTTCTGTCCTCGGCGGTGCTCGCAATTCTGATGGTTGCAGGGTCGGCGCTCGTATTTAGCTAAAAACCACCGTGTTGCTAAGGGTGACTGGGGCACGTTAAATATGTCGTGGTCACGAAGTCCTCCATGTTCCCATACCAAATTAATACTTCTGAGGGTACCAGATCAGGGACTATCTGGAACAAAATTCCGATATGCGAGTGAGAATGGATGTGTGAAAGGGACCTTCCTGTAAAATAGATGTGTCATGCTGACGTGCATGCCCACTTCGCCTTAAAATCGTGTAGTTCTCTACTCCGGGCTCGGTTACCGAGTGGCATTAGAAACAACAACAACTATATGGGGTAAAGCCCTCTATAGTTGAAATACCTCAAATTTTTATGTTACCAGCATGTATTCATATTTACACTCACCTCCTATATTATTACGCACTGTTTATTATTTAGAACTATTAATTTTTTCTAAATAAATAACCAGATACCGTTAATAAATTTAAAAAAAAAACATTTGGTATTTTTCATTTTTTAAAATGTATAAAACTTCATAATTAGCATTATATACGATGCCTACGATATCAGGCATTCTATAGAATCCCTAACTTCATATTTATCCGACAACAGTTGTACTAAAAAGATAACACAAACGATTCTAACTTGATTCTCGGGATAAATATGTTGATAGACACGAAGAGATCATTGTTATTTTAAACTTTAAGCACGTAACTGATCCTATGGAAGAAGAACTGAATATATCTGTTCACAGCCTTTATTAAAGGTGTCCGTCATTTATCTCTATAAAATTTTTAAAAATTACGAGAATCAATAACAGCTTTATTTGGCATTCATAGGACCCAAGAAATGTGCTTTGGTCTCAGGATATTGTAATAGTAAACTAATAAAAACATATACAAAATGTGATACTTTTGTGATAAACATTGCTTAATTTATTAAATTTCGTGTTAGAGAGATTTATCAGATTCACCAACTTCGCATTGCATTATTTTAAAGCTATAAATAGAACTGTAGTTAAAATAGTATAACAAGGATACTAAAAATAGCTCTTTGTATTAAATCAAAGAACAACTAAAATCATGAAATTTTGAGTATTTATACAATTTACGGAGGATGAATGATTCGAATGAGGAGGAATTGTTCTTTTGTCTTACCATCACGCATATTTCTTCAGCATTAAATATAAAAGAGTAGGGTGTAAGATAATGAAAGAAAAAAAAGCCCTCTTAAAGAAAGATGTCGTCTCATAACTGCAAGCAAAGCTAATATTTGGGGAATCGAGCTGATTTCTTTGTAAAAAGATATATGTTACACTGCAAATATTGTTTTATACATCTATTATCATTTTCTCCTGAAATCTAGACCTTAATGAAAGCCCAACTATATGTAAGAAGGGTCAATCACGAAGATCAGTCATCGGGAAATTAACCCTTTATTCTTAAATACAGTTTTCAGAAATACAACACTAATAACAACATAGTAATGTCACAAATAAAGTACATGCAGTAACGCAAAATAGAGATCAACTAAATCATAATTTAACAGTGTACAACTAAAGTCATAAAATATTGAGTATTTTGATGATACAACAATGAATAACTATTGATAGAATGTTGAAAGGATATTTTTTTTATTATTACTCATATTTCTGAAGTGTTAAATAAATAGGAATAATGTTTAGACAATAAAAGAAAAGCCTAAAATTTAAAAAAAAATATTTTTATACGGAAGATTTATTTTCTTAACTGGAACTAAAGCTGTAATATGCGGTATAGATGTTTTTCTATTAAAAAGTAAATATGTACTTCTGCAAATATTAAATTATTATCAACACAAGGTTATTTTATCCTAAAAACTAGACCTTGATGAAAGCCTATGTATATTGTATACAAAGGTCAATCACGAAGACCAGTCATCGGGAATTTAACCCTTTTTTCTTATACAGTTTTCAGAAATACAACGCTAATAACAACATAGTATTATGTCACAAATCAAGTACACGCAGCAAAGCAAAATATATCGAGAAACATTAAATCATAGATTAACAGTGTACAAGAATAAATAATAATAAAATCAACAATGAACAATAGTCTCCTAGGTGTGAGACGGGTGAAGAGGTCGTAGAATGGTGATAGACAAGTTCTCTATGTGCTGGAAGAACTGTGTTTCTATTGTAAAACTTTGCTGTACTCGTATGCTATGCAACAGCAGTAGAATTCAATAGGCTGGGAGAACTGGTCAGTTCCTGTGCTGTCCTCTGTTGTCAAGGCCTCTGTGCTGGAGAGTAGTGATCAATGTTCCGGACACACAAGAGACGTTCAATGTTGTAACTTTACTAACAGTAGAAATCAGTAGGCTGGGATAAATATTAGTTGAGAATGTGGAGTTCAGATGATTTAACGCCACTCTGGGTGTCAAACTCATCTATAAGAGCGCATGGCCCAGTGGCAACTCATAGAGTTCAATACCCAGCGTGCGTCAGTACGTTACATTCAATTGGTTAGTAGAACTCAGTGAGCTGGGGAATATGCACCTAAAAAATAAAAATGAAAGGATTCAATAAACTTGTTAATAAAAAAAATATGAAACCGCATGAAATAGCTAATAAAAATAATAATTTATTGGTAATTAAAGCGTTTAAATATTTATTACAAAAAGAACATGTTATAATTAACGGTTTGCCAGGCTTTTTCGTTGAAGGGAAACAAACATTCGTCCTTTTTACTAACACTGACATGTTCTGAGGACTATAGAAAATACGGTTTCTTTACTTGTATATTCTAATTAAATAATAAATTAAATAAACATAAAATAAATGACTATATTTGATTTTTTAGTCTAGAAAGTAGTATTATTTAAGCCAACATTTATCTTATAAAAAAACGTCTGTAAAATATTCAATAATGTCGGAGCAATTTGGCTTAGAAAATTATTTAATAATTTAAGAACATTATTGAATTAAGTTTATTTGTTCCATTGCATTAACACAGAGATAAGACTTTGGTTTGGAGACCCGCTCCCATTCCCTCCTAAATTACAAGCTTAACTTACTTTTTTCCTTAGAATCACACTATATAGGATCTAACGGTAACGGTCTATAGGTAACGTAAACAGCGTTGAATTAACCTTTGTGGAATAGAAACCCACGTTCAACAGGAGCTTAGGCTTAGGCGGCGGATCTCTACTGTCTTAAAGGACACTAAATTGCATCGGGCGGAGACAAGTAGATGTAAAAGAATGAATCTAGTTTATTTTTGGTCTTTCATCATAGCTTACCGATCCACGTCTGGAAAATCTTCCAGATCCAAACCTCCCTCATCCCTCCACTCTAGAGTGATGTTCTCTGGTCTCTGGCGGAGGTGATGGGCTTGTACGACGTACGTGGGCATTAATTCGGAGAGGACGTCGTGGATATTGTTGTCGTCTTGGGATTCCTATATAGGAAAATAAGATTTTGGATACTATGACTGTAATTTTCGATTACTTACATTACTTTATTTAATACATAAATAAAAAACACTTGATAAACAGCGTTTATTTTGGATATGATTTTTTTTAATTAGTTTTTATTTTATTTATTTTTTGTTTGTAGTTGAAAAATTTAATACATTTAGAAAGAAGACGTCTCATATTTTAAACATAAAATTATATTTCTTTTTAGAAAAAAAATGACACGTAAATTGCCTCTAAATTACTAAAATTAAAATAATAAGTAGTTTGATTGCATTTTAATATGTTAATAAATTTTAGCAAGAAGGCATCTGATATTTAAACTAAAAAATTGGAGTAGTTTAGAAGAAATTTATGAAGAATAAATTATCTCTAAATTAATATAAATAAAATTTTAAATTGAAATATTTTTTATTTAAATTTAAATTCAATTTATGAGTTAACTTAATTAGTCACAAACCTATTACTTCATTAATAATTTACCCAATCACATTATTTGTCTTTTATTTACAATAACAGAAATATTATAAAAAAAGTATTTGATTAAATATATATATTTAGGGTAAACAATATTAAATGATAAATTTTGTCTTTATGTTATCCAAATCATCTCAATATGTTGTAGCATTTTTAATTTTAAAAATATTTTGACTAGTTATGCAAGTGGAATTTGAAATCAAAATGAACACGCAGAATACATAGTTGAACAAAACATAGACCATAGTTGTGAATGTGATATGAGAATGAACACTCATTTAAAAAGCTGTAAAAACTTGCATTACTTTGCATTGGTACTTGAATATGTGCTTGTACACTATGTACAGGCACCTGTTTATTTAAGCTTACAAATATTGGACTGAATACTAAACTGCCGGAAATTACGCAAAAATAAACTGTTAAATGTATTTAAGCTCACAAATTGAAACGTAACTAATTTTACTTTTTTTTTTAATTACAGGTCTTGAAAAAGATAAGAAAGTACGAACCTGTAGAACTCGGTGAGCTGAGACAACTTCAACACAACCATAGAAATAAAACAAATATAAATTAAAGATTACAAACATAAAAATACTACCATATTAAAGGAATATTTTCAACGGTCATTATTTTTTAAATTTTCCAATATGACTTTTATAATCCTATATTTATGCTATTTGTTACTAAATGTACAAAATTTAGAAGCTTAAAGTTTTATTTAATAAATCTATTTGAATCCGATAATAAAAACTGTATAATTAGTTTTATAATAATACAATATTGTAATTTTAATTTAAAATTAAAAAGTATGATTTTTTTAACGCACTGCTATATAATAATTAAATTGATGGGTGATTCAATATTAAAACAAAAGTACTCCCCATAGATTTCTAAAGTAAGAATGTTTACTTACCTAATTCTAAAAAATTTCATTACCAAAGTCATAAAATTAAAAAAAAAAAAGATTTTAAGTTAAAGCCCGTTAATCTCAATGACTATACGAAAATCGAAACGAAATGACGTGTGATCGGCTGACGGCTTGTGCTTCGTTTGATAATATGAGAGATGCAGGGTTGCTTTATTTCCAAAAAGTTGCCAATAGTGCGATATTTGGCGACTAATTCTTTTTATTTCAATTATTACATTCTGTAACCCTTGTAATAAAAAAAGTGTTAGAGAGGCAATACAATTGTAAGAGGGAAACAACACAGAACAGTGTTGAAATTACTTGATGATTCTATAATCTAATCATTATTTTTAAATTCAAATTCATTTAATAAATAAACTTAATCAGAAATAATGAGTACACTTAATTAGTCACAGTTTTTTTAATTATTTAAAAATAAAAATTTTAAACTGAAACATAAAACAATTATTTTATTAATAATTTATGCAATCAGATTATTTTTCTTCATTTACGATTAAAAATTTATAAATATTATGAAAATGAGTGTTAGATTAAATATATATAAAGTGACAAATTTAATGTCAGTGTTGGCTTTAATGTTAACTAAATTGTCTTCAACATTTTGTAGCATTTTAAATTAAAAAAATATTCTGAATAGTTGTGCAGGTTGGAATTCGACATAAGATTGAACACTCAGAAAACAGAAATGAACATAGATGTGAATGGGAAATCAGAATAAAGATACTTTTTAAAAAAAAAGCAGCATGAACTTTAAAAATTTTACTACATTACTTTGAACGGCAGCTGGAGCAGGGACTTGTACGTTTACCAGTTGGATTTGGTTAAGTAGTTGGTTACCGTCGTTTCTCTGTTCTAAATCTATAATTTTTAAAGTTATTTAAAGTTTGTATTAGAGACTCTACATACTCATCACTATGGAAAAAAATACAATAAAGATAAGAATACAACAAGAAAGTTTCTTTAACATAAGAAGTCTAACTTATGGAGAAATACCCTATACGCTTCTATAGCAAAATGATTTAGTTTTCAAAAGGAATGCATTGTATGTTCTGGCAAGTTGCTTGAATACAAACTTTTATTAAATGGGTAAAACGTAGAAATTAGTTTAAAAAATATTATTAACAATATATAAATATAATTTTATGCATTTAAAAATAAAATATTTTTTAATTAGGCAAACAATCATAAAATCTTTTTTATAAAACTGTCACATAAAAAATATTTTTAAAGTTTTTTTTTCTTTAAAAAAATGTTTACTAAAATTCAAAAGTTTTTGTTAAAAAATTTGTTATGTATATGAATAATATAATGAAATCCTAAACAGAATTTCTAGTTTTAAACTTAATATAATTAAATATTTGTTAAAGTTATTTTTATATTATTCATTTAGGCAGAATAGCGTTGATTTTCTAAATTACTAAGATTAAAATTTTAAGTAATTTCCTTATTTTTAAATTTAAATTCAATTAACGAGTTAGCTATATAAAACAAGTAGGTTTGTAACAGAATCTAAAAAAGCCAGAATCTAAAAAAGTTTGTAACAGAATCTATACTCAGCCCGCTTCCACGCAACATTTGTGTTCAACAGGAAAAAAGTCACCAAACACAAAATTAATTCTATTATAAACATTTATACTCTAAATTTTTCTAGTTTCAATTATTTTATTTCGAAAATTCAATAATTATTCAATAATTATCGTTTGCAAAAATGTATTTATATTTCAAAGAATAGATTTGTAATATTCTTCTCTTTTAAATGGAACCGAAACATTTATCATATTAACATACAAACAAAGAATCTCTTAATGAAATATATTTGACGTCATTTCAAACTGATTGATGTCACAAAAATAATTTCCTTTTAATTAATTATTATAAAGAATTGAATTTTCTCGAGTGATTATTGGGAATGGCAATGGTGATTTAATTCTTATAAAATGGATTCTTATGCTTTTTAAACGAGCATTAAATTTTGCAGGTTTTTAAAAAAATATTTAAAGTATTTCGAATTCGAATTTTTTCTGAAATTATCAATGTCTTCTAATTTCGATGCGCTGAATTTTTTGACGTATCACACTTGCCTGTAGCATTTCTAGTTTGGGCTATGAAAGTGGGTGACGGACAGACGGACTGAACGATTATAATACCTTCCACTTTTTACGTCATAAACGTAGTGTGGAAGCTAAAACGTGTTAACTAGTTAAATTTAGTAAATTAAATTTTGAAAACAAAATTTCGACTTCAAATAATCGATTTTCTTATATAAAACCTTCTAAAATATTTTTAGACAAAAGAATAAAAATGTTTAACTTTGCTGTCAAATTATAATTCATTATTTGTAGTAACATAATTTTTTTCCAAAAAAAAAAACTTACCATCTTCCAGAATATTCATTTGGTCAAAGTCATTTCTGCACAAGGAAATCAAGAATAATAAGCTCAAAACTTTGAAACCAAATATTTATAAATAAACTAATAATTCTAAAAAGGTTCAATACATTTTCCTTCATAAAGATAAAGACTTTTAAATAATCAAAAAATAAAAATGGGATATTTTTCATCTTTTAATAAATAACTTTAAAATTCAACTTATGATACATCATCACTGTTAGCTACAATTTTTTTATGGGGATGGAAATGTTAACTTGCAGACCAAGGGCAATAAACCATGTATGAATTCTGCAAAACCCTAATTTTCTTATATTTAAATGCAAATAAATTTTTTAATTTCTTAGAACAGACATAACGCTTTAACATAATATTCAATATATTCGACTGAATACTCTCAATAAGAACACAGGACTCTTTTGAAATTACTTGATTGATTTCATTACATAGTTACTAATATTGTGTGTGTAAAATATGTGGGACATTTTTTCATAAAATTTATTCATTTATACTCATAATTATGAATGGATATTTTGATTTGTATGTTATATTCATTGATTGACCAATTGATTAAAAGTACGTTATTATGAATAAATGTTATTAAATGGGTATTTAATATTAAAAATTCAAGTAAAAATACACACTATAATTAATCAGACTTGGACACAATTTCAGCATAAATATGAGAAGCATATTTGAATTCCCCTTTTTTAATTAACTTAAAGTAGGTAAATAAATAAATAATTATCTTAAATGAATTCAAGAGGAGTCATAATTTTTGTAAATATGTCTTTAGTACGTTTTAACAAGAATGAATCTTATACTATCACATTTTGTGCGCTTTGAAATTTCTCAGTTTACATAGATAGTCACTACGAAAAATTACATTTTATTTTAATTATACCGACCTTTCTACTACGAGTTCTTCTTGTTCCTGTCTTTGAACTTCAGGAAATAGTTGCCTGCGCTCCAGGGGACTCCTGGAGCGACTACGGCTCTGTCTTCGTACGTTTCTTCCTCTCCTCTCACGAAGAGGGCTGGGGGTTTCAAGACGGACTTCTGGCCCCACTGGATCTAGGATTATCATAATTTTTGTTAAACAAATACAATTGTAAGAGGGAAACAACAAAAATATATATTATTTTTTGAAAATCATTGAAAAAATATTTGTTGACCTGATGCGAGTAAATTTTGTGATTAAACACATACTTTTTTCGTCGTTCATCAGGGCTTCTTGATAATGCTTGCACATGCATTTTGGGTCAGAGTTTATCTTATGTCACCAGATATTATTTTAAAATTTGATGTGGAAGCTTATTATTTTTAAACTTTTATCCTACTAAGGCAACAGCTGGCTCTGACAATCTTAGACATTTGAAGAGCTTAGTGGAAGAACGTGCTAAGTGACAAAAAGCTGAAAACGAGAAAATTAGCTTTAAAGTTTTTAACTTGCACTCAGAACTGTTAAAAACAGTACTTACAAACCTTAAATATATATTGTAAACTTAAAGTTTATGAAAAAGGGGAAACTAGTTATCGTTAAAGAAGTTGTTATAGGTTCATTGAACACAAAAATCTCATTTTTTTTTCAAAAATGTCACTTAGCACGTTCTTCCACTAAGCTCTTCATTTGTGAGTATGACTCTGGTCAATGAAGTGTCAAATCAACATTTCAAAAAAGCAATCGAAATAGTAAACAATAAACATACAAAAAAAAAATTGGAAACCAGACTTATGGTAAGTTTGCTCGAAGCGATATCAATAAAGCCATTGAGAGCTCTATTATTTTTTTTAAAAAAACTACTTTTACATATAAAAGTAACCCCCCCCCCCCTATTCCAGAAAAAAATATTTTGTATATCCAAATAAAAGGCCAAAGACAGGATTTAAATAACTTTACTTAAATGATAACCTTTTATCTATCTCTCTCTCAGAGCAACACACCACTCTGCTGATAACACTATTTTACCTTCACCCAAGTAAATGATAAATATAAATATTTTTTTAATTTAAATTTATTCCATAAGCTTACAAATATTGGGCTGACTACTAAACTGCCGGCACAGAAATATTGCGCAAAAATAAACTGTTAAATGTATAAAAGCTCACAAATCGAAACGTAACTAATTTTACTCTTTTTATTTTAATTACATGTCTTGAAAAAGATAAGAAAGTACGAACCTGTAGAACTCGGTGAGCTGAGATAACTTCACCACAACCATAGAAATAAAATAAATATAAATTAAAGATAACAAACATAAATACAACCACAGTAAACGAATATTTTTAACGGTCATTATTTTTTTAATTTTTCATTGTGACTTTTATAATCCTATATTTATGCTACTTGATACTAAATATACAAAATTTAGAATCTTAAAGTTTTATTTAATAAATCAATTTGAATCCTATAATAAAAACTGTATAATTAGTTTTATTTAATAATATTACAATATTTTAATTTTAATTTAAACTCTTATAAGGTATGATTTTTTTAACGCACTGCTATATAATAATCAAACTGATGGGTGATTCAATATTAGAACAAAAATACTCCCCATAGATTTCTTAAGTAAGAAAGTTTACTTACCTAATTCTAAAAAATTTCATTACCAAAGTCATAAAATTGGTTTTAAAAAAATTAAGTTAAAGCGCATTAATCTCAATGACTATACGAAAATCGAAACGAAATGACGTATGGGCTTGTGCTTGGTTTGATAATATTAATATGAGAGATGCAGGGTTGCTTTATTTTCAAAAAGTTGCCAAGAGTGCGATTTGGCGACTAATTCTTTTTATTTCAATTAATACATTCTGTAACCCTTGTAATAAAAAATGTAATAGATAGGCGTTGATTATAAAATGAATTATTATAGTAAACATAATACCAAAGTAGAATGTAGTTGAATTTCTAAGATAACATGGGATTTTAAAAATAAAACCAATGTATTATTAATTTTCTTAACTTCCAATCATTCTGAATTGTAAATATACGAACTTTTTAATAATGATTACATAACCGGCATTAACAATACTAAAATATAGTTAATTTAAACGCAATGGGGCACTTGAAATCGAAGTTAAATGGCACCTGCGATAGTACTTGCAATAGCAGTTAAGATGCGATTTTTCTCCAGTTGGTGAAGGTTGTGTAGAAATTTCGTCAAAATAAAATATGATATTGCATATAAAATACGAATGGGGAAACTTCTTTTGTTGTTCAATTGCTGACTAACCTTAAATAAAAAAATATATAATAATAATACTCACCAGTACAAAGCGCCAGTATTTTACACTTTTTAGACAGAGTTACAAAGTCAAATTTTGGCAACTCACGTTCTCCAAAGTTGTGATATCAGGACCGGTCCGTTCAATGGTGACTATCGACTATCTGAAATTCAAATGGACAAAGTCGTCAATGGACGGACCATACCCTATATTTTAATTATACTTAGGCAAATGTGAGTTTTGCCACATGATTTTACAAAGGCGTGAACTACGATTTTTTTTTTACCTGATATATTTTTACCTCCGAAAATACCTTTTTAACTAACCCGTTTGATTTGGACCGAATAAAACAACATAGTATAAGATTTAATGCACAACTTACGCATCGTAATTTTGACAACCGGCTTTGCAAATTGCCACAGTAAACACTAAATTGTCAAAATAATCCCTTAAACAGGAATTTTTCACCCTAAAAATGTCAAAAAACGAGGAAATTAATTTTGAGTACATTATCGTGTACATGTATTTTTACGTATAGATTATTTCATTTGAAATGTGCAGGTGTATTTGTAAAAGCAGTATTTATTAAAAAGGAAAACAGTAAAAATTATCTTTAAAAAAAGGGTTTTCAGCAGCAAATTTAAAGGTATTTTATATTTAAAATTATGTTAAAGTTAACTATTAATAATTTTGGAGTTTTTCTTACATTTGTAGCACTAAAGGATACCTTACATTTCAGGAAATTGAAGTGCCCTTCCTATAATCATTAAACATTATTTTTTTCAAATTTACTTTCAAAACATGCTTGGTAATATATGTTTGTTTAAAAATTACATTTATGTAAAGAATATTATAAGTAAGAATTTTCTGCAGTCTCAATAGGATATCTGCAATAGTAAATTAAGAGACATACACAAAATTTTAAATTTTTCTGATAAACATAGCGTAATTTATTAAATTTCATGTTAGAGAGGTTTTATGAGATTGACCAAATTTGCTTTGCTTTATTTTAACTTTAGTTAATAGAACTGTAGTTATAACTAGGATATAAAAAAAGATTTTTGTATTAAATTCAAGAACAACGAAACTCATAAAATATTGAGTATTTTGAAAATTCAAAAATGAATGAAATTTTTTGTGATATTTTTATCATTATTCCTATTTCTTCAGTGTTTAAATATAAAGGAATAAGGTGTAAGATAATTAAAGGAAAAATCTTTAATCTTGATATTTAAAAAATATTTCTTTGTAGAAGGCGGACTTCTTTGCTGATTGCAAAGCTATATATATACTAGCAAATAAATACCCGTTCTTCGCACGGCTAAAAGAATTCCAAATCGATCCAAGTATATGTGTCATTTAATTTGCTGTAGGATAATAAGCTTTGCCTTTGTTCCCGTTCATTATAAAGAATAAAATCCCGTTACTTGTATTGCTTTAAAATTCCAAAATAAAAATACATAACTATAAAACGCACATCCTCATAGCACAAAATTCTTCTTCAATATTAACTTACTGTCATCGCAATTTTCCTGATAAATTCAAAATTAACCATAATTGTATAACAATGTTATTTCACGTCAAAACCTCCATTCTGGTTTTTTAAAAAAAACATTTAGCTCATTGGCACTTTCAATTATTTTTCAAATCATTAATTTAGTTTCTGAAGGTAATGGCAAGAAAATAAAAGCTATTTCAATTTTAATTAATTTTTGTATTTATTTTAATTTCTTCTGTCGAATGGCAACACGAAAGGGAAAAAATGATCGGATTTGAGCGAAAGTGGTGTATTTTTTTCAGAAAATTGGAATTTTCCCTAAAAATGGAACAAATATGAAAAAACTAAGCATCAGGTGCACACGTTGGTATTAAAGGGAATCTATCTTAAAAATTTCGAATTTCTGAGGGCAGTATAAGTAGGTCTTTTACGATCCACAGACACACAGATACTTTCTTTTATTATTATAGACTAGCTTTATATACCCGGCGTTGCACGGGTGTACCCTTAATAACCCTAATTAGTAGGGTTTTTTTTTTTATGTAAACTTTTATTTATACCAATTGATCCCTCCACTGTGGTCCACTCCATCAGGATATTATAATCTCCTTCCATTCTGATATGAGGGGTTGATTTTATCCAGGCCCTTCCGGAGTTTGAGGGCTTTCCCATAGGGCCCTATTCAAATTGCCAGAACAGCTATATGTTATAATGGCCTGTTTATATTTCACAATTAGAGCAAAACGAAACTGCCCAAATGTGGTAAACATTTCACTTCATATTTCATACAACTCGATAGGGCTGGGGGACCCAGTCGGTAAAGACTTTCGTCTTGCATGCGGTAGGTCCCAGGTTCAGGTCCGGGCATCGCCAAAATAACTGCAGACCCATGAACGGCTCGTGCAGCCAAAAAATGTCCGAGGAATAATACCCCGTATAGAGGAAAGGCACTTTAAATGTCCTCCAAATTCCCAACGCTGAGTACGATGTCGCCCTTAAAAGTTGCATTGGGTACCTACTCACGTGTCGGCTCGTAACTTGACTGTGGTTCTAAATTACGACTCCAATTTCCAATAGCCCTCGTGTGTAGCTTTAAAATGCGACGATAATTCAAACTAACCCTAACCCATACAACTGGATGGGAATAGCTACCCTACGTTAAATTTTCAACTTCGCCAAAAGCCGCCAATGCCAAAATTCAATCGACCGTTACGCCATCTTAACATCAGAAAAAAACAGACGTTCATCTTGTATGGTTGGAAAAGTTTTATAAAGTACAAATTCCTTATTTATGCCGAATATATTACGGTTAACCTAAAGAATCATGGCCTGAAATTTTACGCCAAATATGGTAACCCCGATGACAACCTTTGGCGAAATTAGCAATTGCATTGACAATTTCTAAATGTTAATCTATTTAAATCTTAAACGCATATAATTTATTCTGAAGTTTTCTTATACTAATATTTTATTAATTAGATGCTTACTGATTTTAAATAATTATTTACTTTTTTTTAAATCAATTCTTCGTCATTTTAAAAAATCACTTTTTTTTTATAAATCTGGTCTGCAATTTAATGAATCTTTCCGCTGTTTTAAGTCGGCCATTTTGAAATTAGGTAGTATTTTTGGTCATTTCGAGTTGGTAACCATCTCGGCAAGTGCCGGGGTTTGTTATTACTTCGATTTGGCGACATTTTTGAAAATTCGCCAAATCCGGCCACGATTCTTTAGGTTAACCTATATTCCTCCATATCATCATTTCTTACCATTTGTAAACATCAATTAAATTAAATTCGGAAACGTAATTAAAATCTAGTTGGGAAAATCTGAAAAAGAGATTTAAAATCAACAAATAAAATGCTGATATTCAAATAACAATCCAGCAAATTAAACCAACGTGCTCTTTTTTTTTCTTTTTTAATTTTCGTTCACGCTGAACGCGCTGAAATTTCTTTAAATTGAATTAAAAAGTATAAATTCTAATCTTACAATGCTATTCCTATGGGGAAATTGGCGCACGTTTTGCACTCTTACAACCGTTTGGGTTCGAATAAAAAGTATTCTATAGCCTATTCCTGGTTCTAAGCTATCTCCCCACCAATTTTCAGCCAAATCCGTTTAGCCGTTCTTGAGTTATAAATGGTCTAACTAACACGACTTTCTTTTATATATATAGATAATAAGGTGAATCGACCTGATTTTTATGCTAAAAAAGATAAATATTTTAAAGAAAATATTGACGTTTTCATCCATATATGGTCAATTTATCCTGAAAACTAGACCTTGGTGAAAGCCCAAAAGGGTCAATCACGAAGATCGGTCATCGGGATGTGTTAACCCTTTATTCTTACATATTTTCAGAAATACAGCATTAATAACATCATATTATTACGTCAGAAATCAAGTACATGCAGTAACGTAAACAAGATAGCGAACTATAAATAATAGTTTAACATAACACAATTGTAGATTGGATGAAATGACAATTGTATCAATAAAAGTATAAAAGTCCCCTCAGAGCGGCACAGGTGAAGATCATCTTTGGTAGGCAAGTCATCTGTGTGCTGGAAGAACAGCTTAGGTTTCGATCGTTCAACTTAGATGTACTCGTATGCTGTGCTCCAAAAGTAGATTCATCCACTTCATTTTCAATTCATTTATCGACTTTAGGCGGAGACGAATGGTCTGGTCAGTCTCCGTGCTGGAGAGTAGTGCTTAATATTCTGGACGAACAAACGACAGTTCAATGTTGCAACTCTACTCATAGTAGAACTCAGTAGTCTGGGTTGAATATTAGTTGAGAATGTGGAGTGCCGGATGATTGCACGTCACTCTGGGAGTCAAACTCATCTATAAGAGCGTTGGGCCGATGTCCCAGCGGCAGCTCATAGAGTTCGATATCCAGCGTGCGCCAGCGCGTTCCATTCAGTTGTTTAGTAGAAGTCTGTGAGCTGGGAAATCTGTGCCTAAGCAGTGAAAATAAAAGATTCTCTAAACATATTATAACTGAAAAATCTTCTTGTAAACCAGATTCATAAAAAAGCATCTAAATCTTATTTAAATTTTGAAAATGGCCTAAAAATCTCTAAAGTTTAGGGAATTAGATCTAATCTAACAAAGTTTTATTTATGGTCACATATTTTATTGATCTTTAAATTTCAAAACTTATATAAAAAATAGTTATATTTTACAGTTAAAAATATATATATATATAATTTGAAAATATTTGAAATGCATACATTTGAATAAAATACAAATAACAAAAGGATTTTTTGAAATGCATACATTTGAATAAAATACAAATAACAAAAGGATTTGGTTAAATTTATATTTGAAAGATTTTTTTAAATATATATTAAAATAGTAATGTTATATTCCGGCTACTAATCCGTTTGATTAATAATTTAAATTTTAAAATGTTCTTATCAATTAAAATTTCAAAAATAAAATAGGAAAATTTAAATTCCACCTATGTGGATAGGTCCAATAAAAAAGATAATAATTTGAAAAATATCACAAAAAAAATCGTTATGCGATTTTGAATTACTTACAAAATATTGGATAATATAATAGTTTGGTGCTCTAGTAACTTTAGGTGCTAGTAAAGCATTAAATATGTCAAATCTTTGAAAAAACAGGTGTACCAATAAGTTAAAGTATATTAAATCCGTTTTAATCTTAGAGTTTTATAGTTATATATGATTTCCCAAAACGCGCCAAATGAGCTAAAAGGTTTTATGTATTTATGAGGGAATTGTGATGACATTTATGAGTGCATTTTATAGGTATTTTCAATTTGGATTTTAAGGCAATGAAACGGGATTTTATAATTTATAACGAGCGGAAACAATAATAACTTTATGATCCTATAACAGGTTATATGGTACACATATTTGGAATCTATTTGATATTTTTTTTATTCCGTGCGAAGAACGCGTATAAATTTGCTAGTTTAAAATAAGAGAGAAGTATACGGTTGCTGTATTTCCTAAAGTAACCAAGTGTGCGATTTGGCGCCGGAATATTTTTATTGCAAATAAAACAAAATTTGTAAATTACTTACTTACTTTTTACTTACATTTGTTGGAAAAGCGTTAATCTTAGAAAAGAAATCATTATAGTATAGGCGTGAGCGCTATGATTTTTTAATTATTACTTTAACCTTTTAATAGAAATATAATTTTTTACTAATCCTATTGATTTGGACCAAATCATTTAACGTAAATGAAAGCACCTTACACATCATGAATTTGCCAATTGGGCAGTTGGCCAAACCCAGTTGACACAAAATATTGTCCAAATAGTTTGTAAAACAAGAAGTGTTCACTCAACGAAATGTGAAAAACTTCAGAAATGTGTACATTTATTTTTACATCGTATGGATTATTTAATAAAATTTCAGGCGTATTTGTATCTTAAATCGGAAAGAAGTAAAAGAGATCGGTAAAAATGTTTTTTTTTAAATAATTTAATAAAATATAAAATGTAATCAAGTTAATATATTTTTTGTTCTTTGAATAGGTCAACAATGATATTTATCAGCTTGGTTGTTTTTGACAGAAAAATTTAAACAGGGAATTAAAATAGATCAAAGGTGCCAGCTGAAAATATTCATAATTAATCTTGAAGGCTTTGAAATTTGAAGTAATGAGTGTGAAATATAATTTATTTATAGTAGGTTTATTACTGGTAATTTATAGCAATTATTGGTTGCAGGTTAGTACCTATTGTGCAATTGTATTTCTTCCATGCCATTTCTTACTGGCGCTAAATCAGAAAGGATGCTGTATGCGAATTCTCTAAGAAGGGCATTGCCATTCCGGTTCATCAAACACCTTTTTACTGCTCTTGCAATACCGTCTTCCATCTGGTCCATCTGTAGGAGAAAAAACGTATTTCTATAAAAATTGAAATCAATGTAATGTATCCGTATGATACATTTCAGCTTCTATGCTTAACTTTAAATTACATGATCGTGCAGTTATATTTATACGAAGCATAAATAATTTATTTTTCAATTTGTAGGCAATTTTTTACTTTATATTGGCTAACAATGATTATTAGAGTGAGAAAAGTTACTTTTGGATGGTAAAATAATGTAAGTAATTATATAATAATTACGATTTTAGCTTAAAAAGTATAATTTTAAAAAAATCGGGAAAAGAGAAAAATGTTGCTTTAAAAACTTTGTTGGGAATTCATAGGGGTAAGTATATCAGTACTTATGATCTTAATTAATCATTTAATATTTGGTTTTAGTCTTCCTCTAGAGGATACGGTGACACATTTTATTTTTAGACTGACTAGTAGATAACAATCCCCTTTACAAATTCTTTCAATCTCGTTTCAGAAAATTGTCTTTTTCAGAATAGTATTCATAATTTAAAGAATTCTGATGACATAATAAATATCTGAATTTAGACGAAGTGATCTTGCTTTAACTTTAGGGACTTATTCGCTGCATTGGTGTAAAACATTTCTTGTTTAATAGACATATTCATTTATTTTTTTAATTGTTATCATCTGTAATATCCAGTGCATTTTTAATATTAAAAGGGGTTGTCAGTCCCATATATATAATGCGTTAGTTTTGAAATCGCAACCTCTACGAAACTATTGCCTTGTCATGCAAGCATTTTTTCACTAGATGTGATAATCGTCACATGCGCAAAATTAAACAAATATTAACGGGATTGAACTGTTATATATTATTTAATTATAAATTTTAAAGACTTTATTTTCCCAAAATATTCTAAAGAGGGCGATACTTATTTTAAACTTTATCACTTAATTACTGAATAACCGGATGTTATTCCCATTCCAAATATGTTTTATTTTGAAGTTGTGACGATTCTCATACGTGGTTAAAAAATGCTTTCATGGCAAATCAAAACTAATGTACCGCCGTGATTTCCACGATTTCAAAACTAATGTATTATGGCTACCATGTTAGACTGAAATATGTACTGATTCACTATTAACATGTTCTATAGAATACGTAGTCATATTTAGTAGATAATTCTTTTCAAACGTTTAAAATGTTTTCGCAATTGTATATTGAATTGATTTATAATACATTAGCAAAGTTTACGTAATTAGAAACAAGCTTATAAAATATTAATACAAAAATTTCGCTTCAAAATTTATTTTTGAACCAAAACTCCAAAAGCGAAAGAGATATTTGTGACATTTTTAAATATTATTTTATGTATACATAATTTTCTTTACACCTATATTTCTTACTCCTAAGATGCATATAAATATAAAATTTTAAATATGTGATCTTTAGCATTGTTTTATAATATTTGAGGGTCGCATTATTTTCTTTCTACAACAATTAAAT
Source organism: Oedothorax gibbosus (assembly GCA_019343175.1). Classification (NCBI taxonomy): domain Eukaryota; kingdom Metazoa; phylum Arthropoda; class Arachnida; order Araneae; family Linyphiidae; genus Oedothorax; species Oedothorax gibbosus. The sequence continues at coordinate 10,522,527 of CM033279.1, forward strand.
ATTTGAAGCATTTTATGAAGCGATTTAGCTTTTATTCTTGTTTGAAAAGTGACAAAAAATATCATAGTTTTTACCAAAACTGATTTTGATGGCTAAATCTTTAAATTACCTAATACCAGTTGAAAATTTCGAAAACATTAGTTAAAAATTTCGAACTTAAAAAAAAATAATGTTATTATATTTAAAAAAAATCTTTTCAATGATAATATGAAGAGATTAGTGGAAGAACCTGTGTGCTAAGTGACAGAAAAAGTTGAAAGCGAGAAAATTGTCCTTTAAGTTTCATTTGCACTTAGATACGTTCAAAATGGCACTTACAATGAGCAAAAAAATATACTTTACTTAAAGTTTATAAAATGGGGAAACTTGTTATCTTTAAAGAAAGGAATAACGTGTTCATTAACAATAATTATTAAAGTTCAATAATAATAATTTTCAAAAAAAAATGTCACTTAGCACGTTCTTCCCCCAAGCTCTTTAATTTTGTTATTAGGGGGCAGCAGTGCCAATTAAATTAAATCCAACTGTATTTTTAAACAGATGTCTCTTTATTTGCTCAAAAGATGGCAGCAGGAGTATATTTAAAAAAATTCTCCCGATGTTGTGCAAAAAAACAAAAAAGCCTTTTTTTACCCTGTAAATAAAATTTCTTATTTTGTTATACTTTACTCATTTACTTTATTATGTTGTAATCATTAAAAATATCAAGTTACTGCATTTTGAAGTAATCTTACATTATGAAATTCAATTTCTTAACTCGAAACTTTTTAAGTTAAATTTTAGCGAATAAACTGCATTTTTCGGGTTAAAATTTTTTTTTGGTTTAATTGAACTTCCAGTTTTTAATTCAAACTAAAATTTACATGGTGCTTCATGTTTCTGAACTCGCAAATCCCAGCAAAAGTATTTTTTTATTCTCTTTATAAATTACTAAGTATTAAAAATATATAAAAAAGTACGAACCTGTAGAACTCGGTGGGCTGAGGTAACTTCAACACAACCATAAAAAATGAAATAAATATAAATTAAAAACGCTTTACACAAACTAAGATAATTACTACCATATAATAGGAATATTCTCAAGTGCTATTCTTTTTTTAAATTTTCAATATGGTTTTTATAAACCCATGATTATGATAGCTGTTAATAAATGTTCGAAATTTATAGCTTAATTTCCGTATATTATTCAATCCTAATTAATCCGATAATAAAACTGTTGATTTAGTATTATTTATAATATTACAAATCTCAACTAAAATTAAAACTAAAAAAGTTCGATTGTTTAACGGACTGCTTTAATAATTAAACTGATAGGTGGTTCAATATTAAAACAATAAGATAGCAAAAGACCCTCCAATAGATTTTTTTAAATTAAGAAAATTCACTTACCTTATCCGAAAAACTATCATAAGCAAAGTCATGAAATTTGTTTAAAAGAAGTTTTTTTGAGTTAAAACGCGTGAATCGCAATGACTACGAAAATGAAAATCGAAATGATGATATGAGCTTAGCTTGGTTTGGAATCAAAATTAAGATAGTAGTAGGGTTGCTGCATTTCCAAAAAAGTAGCCAAGAGTGCGATTTGGCGTTTATATTTTTTATTGCAATCAAAGCAAACTTTGTAAATTACTAGTAAAATAGTAAAAATATGCTACAGGAACGTTAATTATGGGGGAAAATCATTATAGTAATAAGTGAACTATGATTTTCTTTAAACTAATACTTCAACGTCCAAATATAGTTATTTTTAATAACCCGATTGATCTGGACCTAATAATTTAACATAGTATGAGATGATCGCACCTTACACGTCAAGAACTCGACAGTTAAAAACCTCAGTTTTAACACATAATTGTCGAAATAATTCGTTAAACTAGAAATTTTTATTCAACAAAATGTCAAAAATTGTAGAAATGTGTAAAATTTTTTTACATCGTATGGATTATTTAATAAATTTTCAGGCGTATTTGTACAGGGTGGTAACAGAACCTGGAAATCAGGGAATTCTCAGGGAACTTTTTAATTCTGGAAATATCATGGAATTCTCAGGGAATTTTTAAAATTTCACAAAATATCAGGGAATTTTTCCATTTTGGATTACTTAAACAACGGGTTTAGGTTAATCTTGTGATCACTACTAACAAACACTTGATCAAAAGAAAATATTCCGTTTGTCTCCGTTGGATGTCATGCTTAGTAATTTTTTGGTCGGTAAAAAAAAATTGTTGGGTATGTGTGTGACATCCAATAAAGACAAACAGTAACAAATAGGCCGGGTGGAATTTGTTTATGAGAGTTCTACTATAGCTATTAATGACTGTTTGGAAACATGGGGTTTAAAAATATTATGATATTATGTAAGAAAGAGAAAAATTGAAGTTGAGAAAATTTTGATACAATTCGAGTTTGCAATAAATAGTACAGACTTTTTCCCCCTATACTCAGATAAATTTTCAAGCATTTGGACTTGAAAAAATGAGTTTTTTCATTCAAAACTTTTCAAGGAGTGTACAAAAATATTATAACACGATTCTCTGATCATGTGGTTCCTCTTAACTTTTTCCGATTTTGGGAAATCTGGAAAAGTTAGGTAGGCTAACCCATAATCCGGAAAGTCCCGCGATGTCTGGTTTAAAAATTTTGTACTGCTTTGAACTGTGTACATTGTATATTTTCTTGGTAATTGTAAAATCAGGGAATTTTTTGTGAAAGTATCAGGGAAATCATGGAAATATCAGGGAACTTTTTTTCAAGGATTTTGTTACCACCCTGTAATGTATCTTAAATTGGAAAACAGTAAAAATTATCGATAAAAAGATTTTTTCTCTAAAAATAATTTAATGAAACATAAAAATATTAAATTAATATCGTAGTCTTAATTAGTTTAGTCTTATCGTTGGCTTAAGTAGTTTAAATAAGCCAACAATAAAAATTATCAGCCCAGGTATTTTTTTACAGAAAAAATTAAACGGAGAATCAAAATTGGTTAAAGGTGCCGAACTAAAATTATTCATACTTTTTTTTAAGGCGATTTAAAGTAATGAGTATGAAATATTTTTCATTTATAGTAGTTTATTACTAATAGTTTTAAGCAGTTATTGGTTGCATTTAGTACCTATTGTGCAATGTTATTTCTTCCAAGCCCCTTCTTACTGATGCTAAATCATGTAGGATGCTATATGCGAATTCTCGGAGAAGGGGATCTCCATTCACATTCATTGCACATCTTTCGACTGCTCTTGCAATACCGTCCATCTGTAGGAGAAAAAACGTATTCCTATAAAAATTGAAATCAATGTAAATGCACCCGTATGATATATATATGCACTTCAGTTTCTATGGTTATAATTTGGGGAATTATTTTATTATAACCTTACAAATCTTGGGCTGAGAACAAGATGATGTTAACATTATTTTTTTGGGGATGCATTACTTCTTATTCGAGTTAAAATTTTTAAGTTGCTATTGGACTTAAAGTTTCTGTAAATCGCGGCATTTTAAAGACTTGCATCATATGAAAACAATTTACCACATGCTTCTGGCCGGCACTACCATAAGCACTTAATCTCATGAGACGGTTATAGCAACAACCATACATCGTTGCCCTTTGATTAAGATACCCTTTTGTCCTTCCCCTACTTTTTTAAATCTAAAAAACCTAAATTGATGAAATAAAGTTTCTGAAACAAAAGGTTACTCTTCGAAGTAGCTCCAGTGAGAAACTGCTCTTTAAAAAATAACGCATTTTTCTTTCAATCATCGTGTAATGAGCAGCTGTGGTGATAAAGCAGGTGTCATCTCGACGCTCCAAAGCGCAGTTTCCACAACATTTCAGACTTCCTGCCGGAGAAACAAAATAAAGAAGTTCGAAGTTTGAACATATTTATTTTCTTTTCGACATGTGTTACGCAGACGTTCGGACTTCAACTATATATAATGAATTTGATAAATACTGTACTAAAAATGTTACAGTTTAAAGTAGCCAACAGTTCATCCTCTTCTGCTTTTTTTGTGCCTAAATACGAACTTTGATATTTTTCTAGTAATTATCTATCCTTAATTTATTATGAATTCCTCTTTTAGAACAACAATAAACAAGAAAGTTTCTGCAAACAAAATTGTCTTGTAAATCTGCTTTCACGTTAAATTCATGAGTCTAAATAAAGCGGAATAAAAGCATTATTGGCTATAAGTTTTACATCACAATTCTTATTTAGATTAACTCTTTTGGTGAATAAAACAAGACATTCTAAATCGTAATCTCATTATTATGTCTACTGCCTCGCATTGTATCCATTCATAGTCAAAAACTTATGAGTTTAGATTGAGTTAAAAAGATAATTTCAGCCAATTTGTTTTGTCAGAAGCTGATGTAATAATACTAGTGAATAAAATCATGTTTGGATTTTTTTAATGTAAAGAGTATTCAAAATATGTACAAAACAATCAGACAATCTTTTAGCCAGGACGTTTTTTCTGACGATATTTAAAAACCAGGATACCGGACATCTGGTAAGCTATAAATTTAAAAGCATAATTGATTCCATTCTTTTAATGGAGGAATAATTCCTCCAAATTATTTACAATTTGGAGAAAGCGCTGGGCAAGTTTTCAAAAAAAGCATTTAGAGTACCAAACTTTCCCAAAAATATAAATTTTATTCCACCATGAGGAGCCAATTGGTGAACTTGGCTAGTTTTTGGAAAAAAGACAACCCTACTTTTGCAAATGGTCTTGCCATTGTCTCTTAGATTGAAGTGAAGGATCTTTTCAATTTTCATTTCGTTCTTTGTCATCTTTGAACTAAGACTTTGAAGATTATTTTTACAAATTTAACATTGTTTTTTGATTTCTTACCTTTTAATGCTTTGCTTATAATATGGTTTCACATAGGTGAAAGTCTTTAATATTGTTCCACATCCCTTTCTGTATAAGAAGAAATTCCGTACGATCATCAGTAAATTACATTATTTTTGTTCTATGAATTAAACATAAAAGGGGCTTGTGTAGTAACTTGCATTGAACTTTTTTTTTTGTTCTCACTGTCAGATGAAATTTCATTATTAGGGGAACAAACTGTGACTATTACCAAATCAGTAGCACATAAAATCTATAGGCGGTTCTTAAAAAAATTAGTAGCAAGGTTCAAATTTAGCGAGTATTTTCTTAGAACATACCGTCAGTCTTATATAATTATTATAATATATATATATATAATAATATTATATATATAATATATATATATATTATATTATAATATATATATATATATATATATATATAATATATATATATATATTATATATATATATAAAATATATATATATATATATATATATATATATAATATATATATAATATATATATATTATATATAATTATATATATATATATATATATATATATTATAAATTTTATATATATATATATATATATATATATATATATGCATACATACATACATACAACATACATACATAGATTGATTGATAGTGACTTAATGATATTATTATGACTTTTTTTTTAAAAAAAACTAATATGGGGTTATTATCTCGATGACTGATCTTCATGACTGACCCTTATATATTTTATGATTGGGGTTTCACCAAGGTCCAGTTTTTAGGATTTTGTAATCCTACATTTATATATAGAAGACTAGTATGTGATGTGTATACTGTCATGACAATGAGATAATATTGACAATAGTACTTCTATTAAGTTCTCTGATTTTTACTATCCCAGCCCAAGTAGCACATATATGGGGCTTTTAAGATCGTTAACGATTAACTTTCATTGAACTTCGCTCTTTTTTCTTTTAAGTAATTTTCTTACTCTTCATATGACTGTCTATACTGAAATAGTGGTAAAAAATAGTAATTACAACAGACATCAAAAGTTGTTATGGCTTGAAATAATACTTAGTGTAAGGAATTCATTTAAAGAGTAATTTTCAAAACCAATTACTCTCAATTTCTCTGTATACGTTAATTCTATTATAGATATTCCTTGGTCTTTTAGCTAATATTGATCATCAAAAAATATCAAGATCAAAGTTTTCCAATTTTCTGCCCGGATACATACATTTTCTCCGGGGAGACATTAACAAGTTTTATGGAATTTTGTTTTCAATTAAAAAAATTTTACAACGACTTCTCGGCTTATCTTATTTTGGATAGCGAAATATATCTCAGGCAGAGATACTGAGTTTTTAAAAAAAACTATTTTTATTGCTAAATAGTTACGATTCATCTGGAATTTTAACTAATTAAAGAAATGCATAATTTAGTGTTAAGTAGGTTCATAACTGTTAAATGTACAATTCAAATTTTTTAATTACTTTACTTACTAATAGAGTGAATCAATTTTGTTGTAATATTTTGAATGTAAATCTTGAAAATTTCATCGATTTTCTATGTTTTCCATATTGCAATCTTAAGATTTAAAAAAAATATTGGAACAATATTACGAGATCCGTAAATTTACTTGAAAAAAAGATTTTGGTAGCCCATTCATTACTGTTGCAATAGGCTTTGTTTTGCTACAGATCTATAGCTTAAGGCATATACAAGGAGATGTATATGCCTAAGTACAACACAAATTTATTAACAATTCAAACAAATTTTTTAATTAACAAAATTTTCAAATAACAAAACAAAAAAAATCAAAAATTTATTTTAATTGAGATTTAATTCTTATATGCATTTATACATATGCCTTAAAGATATTTTTGTTGCAGTGTTTAAAAAAAATATATTGAACTCATTTTTCGAAAATAAAAAGAAAGAGGATGAAAATTTTTCTTCAGCGTACCAAAAACTTTTTTCGCATTTAACTTTTCAGGCTTCTCATCCAAGATCTAAAAGTAGCTTCAATAAGAAAATAAAAGTAAAGTTTTCTAATATAACTATTAACACTTAGAATCAACTATTTTTTAAAGTTGTGGGCGCTGAACCTATGTAACACAGTGACTCTTTAATTTCTTATTTGTATGAAATAGTTAAGACTAATAAAGTATAAACTTTAATAATTTTATTTTATTTTTAAAGCACTTTTAAAAATCTAAATTTAAATAAAAAATTATAAATTAATGGAAAGAATCAAAAAGAAAATAACTACTCTTCAAAAAATACAGTTTTATTGATAGAAATTTGTGAATCACCTGCCTTTTTTTTTACTCAATTTGGAGAAACATATGCTCCTATTCCTAATTAGTAACCTCAACTCAAAACTCCGCCTACTCGAGATCGAACAAATATTTTGGCGCGATTTAGTTCAATGATGCTAAAGTTGATGGAGGATTTATTGGCTTTTTCTTCAGCTTTTAAAAAACTTAATAAAAAATAGTAAATAGTTAAACATCTTTAATTTTATATTTAAAAAAAAAGTAATATGTATATATTTAAAATTTCCTCTTATTTGAAGAATATTTTCATCTTCGACAATAATTATATTTTATTTGTAATATTTTTTGTCGTTTTAAATTAAATAAAAAATCGTTTGGTTTTATTACAATTCTAGTCGAATTGAATTGCGAATTCAATCAGTTATCTCGAAAGCATCAAATGGTTTAGGTCACACATATTATCAATCAAAATGGAATATTTTTTATTCCGTGAACAAAAAATGTCAAGAAATGTTATAATCGGTAAATTTTCACTCTTTATTTCTAATTAATGAATATGTTTTTATTAATTATAATGTGAATTAACTTACAAATATTTTTAAAGAGTAAAACTGTTTTTTCACATTTGAAAAAATATGTTTGAGAAATTAATATGTGATTAAATTGTTTTTTAAATTTTGATTTAAAGAATTTTATTAATATTCATGATTAATTTTATTAACATTTAAAAAAAGAGTTTAGAGAAAAGTTTCAATTATATTTGGTAATTTCATGACAGTGATGAAAAATAGTTCGAATAAATTATTTCGAATGTTTTAAGTTTATAAATTGCTGTTTTTGTTTTATCCCTTTTACTTATAATTTAAGCAAAATAATTTACAAATAAAAATCTATTCGTAAATCAAAAGGTATTTTTGATTTTCTATTTCGCATACATATAATTCGAATGTCGACTATATCTTCTTGACAAAAGTTTCACTTTTTAGAACGTTTTTTTAAACTTTTTTTTTACTGTAGTGTATTTTATAATCTAATTTAATTAGAGAAATTCGAAATATAATAAAAAAAGACTTTATTTATTTCATATACTAAAAATATTTTCTTTAAAAATTAATTTTTTGAACTCAAAATAGAAGAATGTGATCAACATTCATATTTATTTTAGAACTTACTTCACCTTCACATGCATGTATATACGACAGGGGCATATTGAATTGTATATTGTAATTACAAGTTAATTTTTTAAATTTTAAAAGAAATTTTTAAACAAGGAATTATTTTTCCTAAATTAATGGTTGCATGTATCATCCAATAAAAAATTAATAATTAAAAATAATTTAATACCACGTATTTCATAATACTTATTCAAAAAATAATTGTAATTTCCGTTGTGATCCTATATTTTTAAATAGAAAATTAACGAATTTCATGGAATGACGCTGTTATAGAAAATATTCTCAGTAATGATTGGTTATTCGATCGCGGTTTGCCTCTCTTCAGTAAGTATTCGAATATCATATCATATTAGCATAAATATTCGGAAATTTAACATCCTAAAAAAATGCTCAATTTATTATGAGGCATTTTTTTGTGACTAAGCCATTACTTATTATAATTTTTATTTTTAAGAATTTTTTCTTTAATAATTTTTATAATATTTAAGAGAATGATTATTAAAACCAGTGATCTTTAAATATAATGTATTGAATTTAATAAAATATTACTTACACTTCAATTATGATAATCTTACACTGTAAAAAATGTTGTCTAACATTACTTTTTTATTATGTATTATTATTATTTTAAAAAATTTATGGCTTCTGAAAATAAATATAGAATGTTTTAGACGAAATAAATATCTGGTTTTACAATTAAAACATAATTTTTCAAAGGTTATTTAACTGTACTTTGAAATGATTAATTGTAGATTTCATAGAACTATATTGATTATAAAAATTATAAAAATAAATTTATTTCATTTTTCAATTACGTTTGCTTTTATCAGCTCATTCTTTTCTAATTCATTCAATCTGTAGAAGCTTCACCAATAGGGAAGAATTTGGTTACATATTAAAGGCTTATGTTGTATTTACTTTGTATTAATATTATTATTATATAGTTTGTTTTGAAGAAGTTAGAAATATTTTAGAATTGACAATATACTGACAGAAAAGTCGAGGGTAGAGATTTACTGTACGGTCCCCCTTGGCGAACTTTCCAAAATCGCGCCAAAGTTCCGTATTTTGGCGACTTTTTTTTAAAAACCACGATTCAAAGTAAAGATCACATGGGAATATTTCTTATGAAAACTCACTAACGGTCCGATAGGGTTGCCGGAAAACGTCATCGGTGCGAAGTCATAGAATTCGAATCTTTATTCAAAGTCAGACAGGTTGCCAGAAAAAATTATTTATCGCCAAATCCGGAAAATCGCGCCAAGGGGGACCGTACAGTAAATCTGATCCAAGTCGAGTGTCCTCAATGTATAGTTATAATATAGTTTAATATTCTGTATTGCACCAATATAGTTTATTACCGAAACAATATTATAGCTAATAGATACTTGATATCAACGATTAGGTTACCCAATTCGACTGGGATTATTTGTGCACAATTTTAATGTGTTGGATAAAAAGTTGTAAAATCAAAATAAAATATGTTTTAGATTTAAATAATATTATTTTAAGCAGTAGGGAGACTCAGTTTAATCTATCACAAAACACTGGAAGTAATTTAGTCGTGTATAGCAAAATAAAAGAAACATATAAGATAAAAATAAAAGAGTCTGCCCCATGCTTCCTTTAAGCGGCATTAAACATAGATATTTAATTTACAAATTATTAATTTCCAATTTTGGGGGTGTTTTAATCGACATTTTACAGTATATGAATTTCTAGAAAAAATGCAGCGAGAAAAATTTAAATGATTGTAAAGATGTAAAAACAATAACGTTTTGTCTTCGTTATAGAAAAAACAAAATGAATAATATTAATATTCAAGGATATCATCATCGAACAGCAGTGTTCATCAATGATACAACAAGGTTCATTCAACAAAATGAACAATCAGTAAGTCAAATTATTGTATTGAATGTGATAGATTAAGTTCCAACTTTGTTACATTAGTAAAAGTATCCAAAAACTCCATAAAGGGTAAACTTTGCATTGGTAACCCACAGCCACAGTCAGTTTATTTAAATGTTTTTCTTCACTTTTGTCAGGACTTTTTTTCTGAGATCTCAATCCATTTAAATAATGTGATATGGGTGACTTTATGAGAATGTTAAAACATCATAAGGTGCCCAGTTCCTTTTCTAAAGAGCACCTCATCCACCTTTGTTCATACCGAGTGGCTAAATGATTCCCCAGACTGAACTACTCTATTTATGTAAAATTGGGACATTTGATTTGGGGAAGATACTAAAACATTGCATATTATCAGTTCGAGATTTTATTGATCAATATCGTTATTGTTTTAGTTTTATTGATTACGTATTAATTATATATATATATATGTATATATATATATATATATATATATATATATATATATATATATATATATATATATATATATAATATATATATATTATATATATATATATTATATATATAATATATATATATATATATATATATATATATATTATATATTATATATATATATATATATATATATATATATATATATATATATATATATATTATATATATAATATATATATATTATATATATATATTATATATATTATATAATATATTATATATATATATATATATATATATATATATATATATATATATATATATATATATATATATATATATATTATATATATATATATATATATATATATATATATATATGTTAGTTTTCAAATCCTCTAGGAGTTGCTTGTATCTCTTCCCAATCAAATTATTAATCCTTTAACATACCATGTGATTTGCAAGGCATTTAAAGTTTAATCTGAGATCTAAATCTAATCTCAAGCACCGGTTCATTGTCTAATCCAAAGGATTGGCATTGGCAGCAAAGAAACAGCAAATCCAAGTACGAGAGGGATCAAATTTAAAATCTTGGTTAATTGGGCTAGTTTTTTTACTTAGAAATATTATGAAGTGTTTTGTTCTTTCATCTTGATTTCGATGTAACCAAATAAATACCTTTCTTCCGTACAGATTGATGTACTAAATCAAGCCTTACGAAGAGTAATGGAAAGATGTGTTGTAAATATTGATAACGAACCCTTAGTACGAGAACTAGCATTTGACATATTACACGACTTAGGACACATTAGGAGGGCCAGGGATGAAATTGAATTCAACAACAGGTACAATTGATGATCTTTAGTGGAAGAAAGTGCTAAGTGAAATTTTTGAAAAAATTGAGATTATTGTGTCAATTAACATATAACTAACTTCATTAACTATAAAAAATTTCCCATTTTACGCAAACTTTAAGTTAGGCATATTTTTTAATTGCATATTTAACAGATATCTGAGTGCAAATTAAAAACTTTAAAGCTTATTTTCTCGTTTTTACCATTTTGTCACTTAGCAAATTCTTCCTATAAACTCTTCGATTCACAATCCATTGCTACTGACTTATAACAGCGTATACACTGAAAAAATTAAAGATTAACTGATTTAATTATTTCTTCATAAAAACTAAATTACTATCCATTAAAATTCCAAAAAATATTCACAGTCAAAGTATCAAATTATAAATTAAATAACTCTCCATATACACTGCTCAAACAATTATGGGAGCACTTCGTACTTTTCGTACTTTTGTTACCTTTCAGTCTCAACTTTTTATTTTTTATTTTAAAAATTTAAAATTTGTGAAATCGATTCATTATGCATCCAGAATGAAATGGTAAAAAACAGAGTAAAAAATCTAAATTTTTTTAAATAAAATTTAAGGGTGGAAAAATTGGAATCATAACTTTTGAATAAATTATAACAATACTTTTTTCAAAACTTTATTTGTTAAAAATAGTAAAAATCAATTTTTAAACATACAAAAATTACATGCATGAAGAATTTAGGGTAAAGTTATTTGCTAAAATTGATTCAGAGAGAATTTTATTTTACTATGTTTTTCATATTTTCATTTAATTAAAACCAACATCATTTAATTCGTCAAAAGAGATGATTCTTCCATCTAACGATACATAAGTACTAGCTTAACTTATTTAGAAAAAATTCAAGCTGATGATTCCAAATGAAATTATTGGGAGTGGAAGGGTTTAAACCATGTGCTCTCCTAATTGCTGTGAGCAGTGTAGTTTGATAATAAATTGCATTTATTTGTATTCTGTTTTTGACCTTTTTATGTTACCTTCACTTTTTAATTCGAATTAATAACTAGCATTTCTTTTTTAAATAATAGGTTATTCTGTTTTAATGAATATAAAAAGTTTCCGAATGAGTTTCCTTAATATTAACTTGAGCCCTGATGGTTGTTCATAAGTGAAACAAATTCTTCGGTTGGTGTGATAGCCTCATTCTAAGTAAAGATTCATTCTAAAATGAAATCATAGCATTTTGAGAATGGTCTTAAAAGTATAATATTGCGTTTATAAACTGGGCATTTTGTTACATTTGGAACGGGAAAAGTTTCTCTTCTATTAACGTCAAATAAAAATTATTAAAATCTAGCTTTGGAACGTCATTTATATATAGTGTAATTGAACTATTTTTTTGAAAAATTTGATAACAATATGAATTTTGTCCATCAGGTCTGCAACGGATGCAATTCAGCGAGCCCGAATTGAACACATTAACTTTACGAATTCTGTAAGGGGGAGAGTCCCTACCTTGTTGGCCCCAGTTCTCCCGGCCCCTCCTCCCCCACCTCAAAGAAGACAAGATATAAGGGAACTTAGTAAGTATATCAGGTTCAACTTCTTAAATCAAGTAATAATAATTTACTAGTGATAACTAAACTAAACTCCTCGGCGAAACAGCACGTTAGTGGGCCAAGGCCTACCGTGCCCATTTCAGCTTACGTGACCGAGGGCTCTGAAGTGCTAGGCATATGTCCCGATTAGGTGGTTAACCTCAAACGGAACCCCTAATGTTTAGTTCCCAAGCATGCTTTTACCTCATTTTATAGACCCACTTAAGGAATAAAAAGATAAGTCAACCTCGCCCAATCCGGGACTCGATTCAAGGACCTGAGACATGGCAATGCGAAGCACTACCACTAAGCCTCTAGGCCCCATTTACTAGTGATAGTCAAGTAATAATAATTTACTAGTGATAAAAAAATTTGTGGGTAAAGAAAGGGAGTTTGCAAAAGTTTTGTGAAAAGATACCTCATGAACGTTTCAATTTCTAAAAAGTTGACTCCTTCTGTTACTACGTTATAATTATAAAGAAAAAGATTACTGTTTTTTAATTTCGGAATACATAATTTTACAGCATAAAAAAATTGAAATAAGAAGTAAAATATACGTTTTAAAAGATAGGACACAAAAGTTATTTAAAAATAGGAATTTGATAAACTCTCTTTTTAAAGTGAGTATATTAAAATATCAACTTTAAACTTTGTTTTTTATGCGGTATCCTTCCAGGCCCAGTTCGTATGGCACAACTCCCACCTCCGATCAATGATATTGAAACAGAGTCGGAAGACTCTGATGATGAAAGAATAGGTAAGTTTTTGATTTTTTGTGGTTGTAATAATGTGCTAATAATGAACAAGTAGGTTTGTAGCAGAAGCTGTCACTTAGAACTGCTTCAATGCGAGACCCTCCACCAAGAGTCCAAAAAAGGGCCAAAAAGAAATAATTAGTATTAGGACTTCTGAAGTGTTTAACAAATAATTAATTGTAAATGAAAAATTACGTCTGATTTTTAAATAAATAAAATAGAACGCCTTGCACCTCTTTCTAATCAAGCAATGCAAACTATCGAAGAATCTCATTGTGACAAATATTACGACTTTATTCCAAACTGATTTATATCCATAACAATTTCCTATGAAAGTGGGCTATGTAGTGTTTGTTCTATGAAAGTGGGTTAAAAGACAGACGGACAGAAACTTTATAAAAGCTTCAATTTTTTACTTTGTAAACGTAGTGTGAAAGCTGTATAATGTGCAATTAAACAATCTGTATTAACGTCGATGGTATTATTTACTTGGGTGAAGGTAAAAGAGTGTTGTCAGCAGAGTGGTGTGTTGCTCTGATAAATGGTTATCATTTAAGTTAAGTTAGTTAAATCCTGTCTTTGGCCTTTTGGCCCATAAGAAGATGCTTGGTTGAGTGGGTCCATGGACGGTCATGAAATTCTTAAATTCAAAGGTATGAAATTATTTTCATATTGGGGATTTAAATCACTTCTTCAGAAATGTCGAGAACATATAAGAGTTATCAAAAAAAATATTCAAACTAACCAAATATCGGAAAAATCACACGGACCTGTAAAAAAATGAGAATCTTTTGTCACTTTCACTTGTAACTTGTTTTTTGTATTTAAGTTTTTAAAGGCAGAGAACAACCACTTATTAAACAATCTAGTTTTATGACAAAAAATCCTAACAATCATTTTTGACGTTGGGTGACATTTACAAAACTAATGCATTGGGCTCTACTCCGAAAGCAATTTCTGCAGTAAAATTTGACTCAAATCATTTGCTTATAATGAAAGCTTATTAGAATATTGATTCTACCCAATATAAAAAAAGAATGGAATTTTTCTTCCAGAAGTGCCTAGAGCCAACAACATTGAAGTTATTAACATTGCTGAGGACAACCGTAAGTCGAAAAATGAAATATATTTTTCTCTTATGGTTATATTCTCTCTTATTGTTACATTCGTTACAGCCTTTTTCCATGTGAATTTATTACAACAATAACTTTACTAATCTAATAGAAATTATCGATAAAAAAACATTCCACTCAACTCACTTGAAATCAAAGAAGCAATAATATTAATTATAAAATAGTAGTAAACAAATATCAAGTTTGTTTTAAAGTTAATAGTTAATAACTAAAGAATCCCCTTTGAAACGCAAATGTATTGCTTTAATTTTAAAGGACAAATAGTTTTCAATCGACCTCGTGCATGCGCAATAGGCACCTTCCATAGAACGTTTTAGGTTTTAAAGTTACTGGAAACACCTTATTGGGTATATAAACTACCTATAATTGTATTGATGTAAAGAGCGGTAATCGGAAAAGCGTTTAGTGTTACACACCATTAGTTTTTACTTGAGACCATAGGAATTTTTTTTAAATAGCTATATCATAGCACCTAATTATTTAGATACCCATCTGTTCAGGTAATACACATCATTGTTAACATTAATACTTCCCTATAACATATTTTTTTATTTAGTTAAGTTCCAAAATGTTTAGATTTTTAAGTCAAAATAAAGAAATGAAATTTTTCACCCTTCAATAGTAATTTTATACCTTATTTTAGAAATTAACAAAAATTGTATTCGTCTGAATTTAAAGATCGGATCATTTCTAGATACTTAAAGCTTAAATTCTTCTTATATCAAAACACAAGGTTGGATATACAACCAGTTGCCTTAAAAATGTAAGAATTAAGACTTAATAAGTATATTGTTATTTTTAAAAAAATTGAAATAAAAACATTATTTTATAGTTGGTGTTGATCCAGATTGAGTTTTTAATTTTTTTTTTAAATTTCTAGAAGCAATTCAAGAACCACAAAATGAGGTAGAAGAAGAAGATTACCAATTGGTAATCGAAAACCTCTGGGAAGTTCCGCAACTGTTCAGTATGTATGATGTTCTACACATTTTTATATAACGTAAAACAATTTAAAATATATATTATTTAGCTATCACGTTAAATCATCAAAACAAAACATTTCTTTCACAAATTACATATTCCGATACAGATTTTTTTTAAATATTATTTTTCTGGGAGAGGGGGAAAAATTCAGTGGAATTAGTTTTTGTAACACGAAATCGATAAAATCTGTTTTTTAAATATACAATTTACAAAGCAAGAACAACAATTCTCTCATCGTCTGAGATAACATCAATCAAAATAACAAAAAAAATTCTAATGGATAACAAAGGGAATAAGATTTTTCAGGTTCAAAAAAATGAGAGATGATACATTTTATGATAAATTTTTATATTCATAGATTTGTTGTCAACAGATAGCCTTTAAAAAAACTTCGAAATGTCTTGTACATGCTGGACATAAACCTCATTAAAAAACCTTATTAAAAAAACTAAACATTTATTACTTCAGAAATATTAGAATATTCTTTCTTTACTTCCAAATGAATTGATTATTATCGAAGTTTTCTTCTTCCGGTAATGGTTCTTATGATGTAATGGTTCTTATGATTCGGAGGGATATATTGCATTAAGTAAAAAGAAGTTTTAAGTTCAAAATTCATACTGTTGAGCCAAAAAATAGTTATAACATGTTTTTAAAACAAAATATTTGAAATATTTTTTTATTGGTTACCCTCATGTCTAAAATATTATTTATAAAAAAATATGTAGTGTTGGTATTATTTTGTGCTTAAAAATAGTTGGATAAAACCAGAAGTTTTTTACCAGAACAGGAAAGTGAAATAAGTATTATTATTTTCATGTATTTTTTTACTTTTGAAGTTTATATGGTAACCTTTATGTGTAAGAGTGTTTTTTCTTAAATAATAAACCCCCAATGGCTTCACTGATATCGCTTCGTTCAAACTTACCATAGGACTGGTTTCCAATTTTTTATAATTGCAGAATCATACTCACAAATTTCTAAGATTGTCAGAGCCACTGTTGCTCTAGTGAGATTTTAGTTTAACTAAAAATAACAAACTTCCACACCAAATTTGAAAATAATAGCTAATGACTTAAGATATACTCTGACCCAAAATGCATGTTCAAGCATTATCAAGAAGCCCTGATGAACGAATAAAAAAGTATGATGTGTTTAAACACAAAATTTACTCGCATCAGGTCAACAAATATTTGTTCAATAATTTTCAACAAATAATATGTATTTTTGTTGTTTCCCTGCTACAATTGTATTTGTTTAACAAAAATTATGATAATCCTAGATCCAGTGGGGCCAGAAGTCCGTCTTGAAACCCCCAGCCCTCTCCGTGAGAGGAGAGGAAGATTCGAACGAAGACAGAGCCGTAGTCGCTCCAGGAGTCCCCTGGAGCGCAGGCAACTATTTCCTGAAATTCAGAGACAGGAAGAAGAAGAAATTGTACCAGAAAGGTCGGTAAAATTAAAAAAAAATTTTAGTCACGTAGTGACTCTATCTAGGTAAACCGAGAAATTTCAAAACGCACAAAAGGGGATAATATTAGATTCACTCTTGTTAAAACGTACTAAAGACATATTTAAAAAATTATGACTCATCTTGAATTAATTTAAGATAATTATTTATTTATTTACCTACTTTTAAGTTAACTAAAAAAAGGGGAATTCGAATATGCTTCTCAAATTTATGCTGAAATTGTGTCCAAAGTCTGATTAATTATAGTGTGTATTTTTACTAGAATTTTTAATATTACATACCCATTTAATGACATTTATTCATAATAACGTACTTTTAATCTATTGGTCAATGAATATAACATACAAAAAAAAATATCCATTCATAATTATGAGTATAAATGAATAAATTTTATGAAAAAATGTCCCACATATTTTACACACACAATATTAGTAACTATGTAATGAAATCAATCAAGTAATTTCAAAAGAGTCCTGTGTTCTTATTGAGAGTATTCAGTCGAATATATTGAATATTATGTTAAAGCGTTATGTCTGTTCTAAGAAATTAAAAAATTTATTTGCATTTAAATATAAGAAAATTAGGGTTTTGCAGAATTCATACATGGTTTATTGCCCTTGGTCTGCATGTTAACATTTCCATCCCCATAAAAAAATTGTAGCTAACAGAGATGATGTATCATAAGTTGAATTTTAAAGTTATTTATTAAAAGATGAAAAATATCCCATTTTTATTTTTTGATTATTTAAAAGTCTTTATCTTTATGAAGGAAAATGTATTGAACCTTTTTAGAATTATTAGTTTATTTATAAATATTTGGTTTCAAAGTTTTGAGCTTATTATTCTTGATTTCCTTGTGCAGAAATGACTTTGACCAAATGAATATTCTGGAAGATGGTAAGTTTCTTTTTTTGGAAAAAAATTATGTTACTACATAAATGAATTATAATTTGACAGCAAAGTTAAACATTTTTATTCTTTTGTCTAAAAATATTTTAGAAGGTTTTATATAAGAAAATCGATTTTTTGAAGTCGAAATTTTGTTTTCAAAATTTATATTAACTAAATTTAACTAGTTAACACGTTTTAGCTTCCACACTACGTTTATGACGTAAAAAGTGGAAGGTATTATAATGGTTCAGTCCGTCTGTCCGTCACCCACTTTCATAGCCCAAACTAGAAATGCTACAGGCAAGTGTGATACGTCAAAAAATTCAGCGCATCGAAATTAGAAGACATTGATAATTTCAGAAAATATTCGAATTCGAAATACTTTAAATATTTTTTAAAAAACCTGCAAAATTTAATGCTCATTTAAAAAGCATAAGAATCCATTTTATAAGAATTAAATCACCATTGCCATTCGCAATAATCACTCGAGAAAATTCAATTCTTTATAATAATTAATTAAAAGGAAATTATTTTTGTGACATCAATCAGTTTGAAATGACGTCAAATATATTTCATTAAGAGATTATTTGTTTGTATGTTAATATGAGAAATGTTTCGGTTCCATTTAAAAGAGAAGAATATTACAAATCTATTCTTTGAAATATAAATTAATTTTTGCAAACGATAGTAATTATTTAAGAAATAATTATTGATTTTTCGAAATAAAATAATTGAAACTAGAAAAATTTAGAGTATAAATGTTTATAATAGAATTAATTTTGTGTTTGGTGACTTTTTTCCTGTTGAACACAAATGTTGCGTGGAAGCGGGCTGAGTATAGATTCTGTTACAAACTTTTTTAGATTCTGGCTTTTTTAGATTCTGTTACAAACCTACTTGTTTTATATAGCTAACTCGTTAATTGAATTTAAATTTAAAAATAAGGAAATTACTTAAAATTTTAATCTTAGTAATTTAGAAAATCAACGCTATTCTGTCTAAATGAATAATATAAAAATAACTTTAACTAATATTTAATTATATTAAGTTTAAAACTAGAAATTCTGTTTAGGATTTCATTCTATTATTCATATACATAACAAATTTTTTAATAAAAACTTTCAATTTTAGTAAACATTTTTTTAAAGCAAAAAAACTTTTAAAAATATTTTTTTATGTGACAGTTTTATAAAAAATATTTTATGATTGTTTGCCTAATTAAAAAATATTTTATTTTTAAATGTATAAAATTATATTTATATATTGTTAATAATATTTTTTAAACTAATTTCTACGTTTTACCCATTTAATAAAAGTTTGTATTCAAGCAACTTGCCAGAACATACAATGCATTCATTTTGAAAACTAAATCATTCTGCTATAGACGCGTGTATAGAGTATTTCTCCATAAGTTAGACTTCTTATGTTCAAGAAACTTTCTTGTTGTATTCTTATCTTTATTGTATTATTTTCCATAGTGATGAGTATGTAGAGTCTCTAATAGAAACTTTAAATAACTTTAAAAATTATAGATTTAGAACAGAGAAACGACGGTAACCAAGTACTTAACCAAATCCAACTGGTAAACGTACAAGTCCCTGCTCCAGCTGCCGTTCAAAGTAATGTAGTAAAATTTTTAAAGTTCATGCTGCTTTTTTTTAAAAGAATCTTTATTCTGATTTCCCATTCACATCTATGTTCATTTCTGTTTTCTGAGTGTTCAATCTTATGTCGAATTCCAACCTGCACAACTATTCAGAATATTTTTTTAATTTAAAATGCTACAAAATTTTGAAGACAATTTAGTTAACATTAAAGCCAACACTGACATTAAATTTGTCACTTTATATATATTTAATCGAACACTCATTTTCATAATATTTATAAATTTTTAATCGTAAATAAAGAAAAATAATCTGATTGCATAAATTATTAATGAAATAATTGTTTTATGTTTCAGTTTAAAATTTTTATTTTTAAATAATTAAAAAAACTGTGGCTAATTAAGTGCACTCATTATTTCTGATTAAGTTTATTCATTAAATGAATTTGAATTTAAAAATAATGATATTACTTTCAAATTTTATTTTTAGTAATTTAGTGACAGATTATGCTCGATAATTTTATTAAAAAAACTACTTTAATTTTATTTTAAAAATATGCCTTCTTGCTATAATATATTAAAATAATTAAATGCAAACAAATAAAATATGAACTATTTATTATTTTGATTTTGGAAATTTAGTGAAATTTTATGCTTCTTAAATTTATACTAAAAATTATTTTAATTTTATGTTTAAAATATCATAAGACATTTTAAATTAAAAATTAAATAAAAAATCATAGTCAAAATAAAACGCTGTTTATCAACTGTTTTTTTTATTGTTATATTAAAATAATGAAAGTAATTGGAAATAGCTGACACTAACTGCCACCATCTTATTTTTAAAAATAGTGAGACAACAACAACGGAGACCAATTCCGCGCCCTTTGCGTATCGATGACCACCTCCGAGCCCATCGCCTCCGTCCATTAAACACATACCAAAGAAACTGGCGACCCGAAAACATCGCCATGGACTGGAGAGAGGAAGTAGGGGTAGATTTGGAAGATTTTCCAGACGTCGATCGGTAAGCTATGATGAAAGTCAAAGATAAACTAGATTAATTTTGTTACATCGACTTGCCACCACCCGAGGCAATTTAGTGTCCTCTACGATAATATAGATCCACTGCCTGACTAAGCTTCTGAGCAACCTGTGTGTGGTGAACGTGGGTTTCCATTTCGCCTCAATTCTATTTACGTTACTAGAGCCAATATAGTGACTATGGAGGAAAAACCCAAGCTATTTATATAAGGGGCAATGGAAACAATAGCCGGGTCTCATACCAAAGTCTTTTATCGTGTGTTGAACCAATAAAAAAATAATTTTCTAATCCAAAATACTTCGGCTGCATTGAATACTTTTACAAACGGTTTTTTAATATGATAAACGTAGCTTACTTACAGGTCTCTATAATACTACTTTTTGAAACTGATTTGATTTTTTTTTTCAAATTAATATTCGAATCAATTTAAAAAAGCGTGGCATCATAAAGCCCTTCAACCATCTACATGTATCATAAGAAAAACTATTTGTAAAAATATTCAATGCGGCCGGAGTAGTTTGGCTTGGAATTTTTTTTTTTGGTTGGGTGTAGATAGAGAGAAGACTTCAGTTTGGAGACCCGGCTGCATTCCATTCACCCTTAACAGGGGTGGTTTTTCGATCCTGACACCAACATAATTATTCAAAATTTTCTATTTATTTTTAGCAATATATATTTTTATGATTGAATTGATATTAAAATCAATGTATATAATAGTTCATATTTTTTACTATAAAATGCCGTTTAATAGCCAGTTTGTTGAAATGAAGCAGAATAATTTTAGTTGTGATTTTTTCTATGTAACTCCGAAAATGTTAATATTTAACTGATTTGCACATATTTTACATATTTCGTGCTTAACTAGCACCTAGTGTTACCAGAGCGCCAAACTGTTATATATTTTCCAATTTAAATAATTTTAATTAATGAAAGCAATAAATAAAATAAATTTAATAAATGGATGAAATAATAAATGGCAAAATGAAATCTTTCTGTAAATAATGTTAACCTATCTCAAAAATGACTTTAAAAACTGTATTTGGCTTTAAAAAAATAAAGGTGTAAATCGGGGTCTTACGGAACTATTAGGTAAAAGGGTTTACCAGACAACCTGGCTCAAACTTATATATTCCCCTTAGAATACCATCTCCTCTACGAAGACTGGGGTTCCAGTTTCTTCCCGATGTCCCCTCAAGAAATGAGGGAGTATTGCGAAGAAGTCGCCGAATTGCTGAACGCCGACAACGGCGTTGAGAGGGAAATGAACTACACATCATTAAAGCCAACTAAGACTGCAAAAATTGGCAAAAAGACAATCTTCATATAATTTGGCATTAATCCCATCAAATCTGTTAAGTTATATTGTTATATGAACTATCCACATAGGCAAAATTTATATTTTCTATTCTATTTTTTGAATATTATAATTCAAAAATTGAAATTATCTCAATCAATTTAATATATAATTTAAAGTAATCAATCTACTGCAAAGTATAATTAATCTATTTTGTCCAACCAAACAACTTTACCGTTTAAATTAATTCAAATCTATACATTTTAAATGTTTTGAAAACTATATAATTTCTTACTTTTATAGCAGTAGAATATATTAAATTCAAGTATAATGTTTACTTAAATATTAAAAGTTAAAGATTAATTTCTTGAAAATTCCCAACAAACAAAAAAGTGTCTTCTAAAATGTTTATAAATGTTATGTACATGAATCAAATTTTGTTAGTTTAAATCTAATTATCTAAATTTCTGAAGTTTTACTCATTTTTCAGAATAAAAATTTACAAAAATCAAATTCCATACATTCAATCCAAAATAAAACTTTTTGACCAAACATTTAGCACAATTACAGAATTTTTTATTAATAATTTGTCTTATTTTTAAATACTAAAAGTTGTTTCAAATAGGGAAAGGAAAAATCGCTAAAAAAGGGATCTAATTATTTTTTAATAACTTATTTAACTAAATTAATTTACTTTAGGTGTTTAATGTTTTGATGAGCCTTACAGACCTGGGCAGAATGTATCCTGTTTTTTTTTTAAATTATGTATTATTTTTAAACTTTCCTCTTCCATTCGTGATTAATCGTTATTTCTTTTGTTAATTATTTTTACCAGTTTATAACTTTTGAGATGTGGCTTAAGAGGAATGCCATTAAATTTTAGCATAAAACTTAATATTTTTTTATAGAAACGAGCTAAAATATACTTTTTATATGAAGATAATCTTTATGTAATGTTGTTTTATATAGCTAAATCAAATGTATCACATAAAAAACTAACTTATTGTGATAATTTTTTTAATATCTTGAAACTGTGTTTAATATTAACACTTCATAAACTTCCTTCTCAAGGCCGAAATAATAGGAAAACAATATGTTCCCTCAAACAACTAAAATTAAATAGATTTCGAAACATTAACCATCTTTAATAAAACTTTTCTGTAGAAGTTGTTTCACTACTATTGACATGTTGTAATAAGAAAAACAACTTTCAAGGATACTTTTTCTAATTGATGCTCTAAACCTTAATAGTACTTTATTTTATAGTTTTGGGCTTATAAGCTATTCGTAAAACCTTCATTCTATGGTGAAAAAAATTATTTATGAAATTTTCCTAATTAAAATATACCATTTTTAAATCTTATAATAATTGTTATTTTAATAAGAGTCAGATTATTTTTATAATAACCTTAATTGAAATTGCACTCTTATTTAATTAAGTCTAAAAATTTCTTAAAAATATATTTCGATTTAAAACGAAGTGTAATTAAATAAACCGGAAAAAATTGTATTACATAAATAATAATAAATAATTTTGTTATAAAAGGGGAAAGGAAAAACGTGTGCTCTACTGCATCTTAACATCCAGGCGTAGCGAAAGGCGTTGAAATGAAAAAACGTAATAATTTGTGGAATTACGGAA
The DNA here is from genome assembly GCA_019343175.1 of Oedothorax gibbosus. Lineage (NCBI taxonomy): Eukaryota > Metazoa > Arthropoda > Arachnida > Araneae > Linyphiidae > Oedothorax > Oedothorax gibbosus. The sequence goes on from CM033279.1 coordinate 10,546,371, forward strand.
GAATTTAAAACAAAATATTACTAAAATAGTTATCAAGTTATTTAGTCATAAATAGTATCGGTTTGGTTAATGGATTTTGTTTTAGTTGTTAAAGCTCGTCATCGATTGTTGCATAGTTAAAATTTTTGGTGGTTAATGGATTTTGGTGGAGTAGAACGTCAGTTTTGATTTATTGAGAATGTAAGACGACTTCACGAGACCGGGCGAAATGTGCGATTATCGTCCATTCGAAACTTTTAAGGTGGAAAATATTGCTTTTTCAGTGATAACGTTCGAATCCTATTTTTTATATATTTAAATCATTGTAAAATGCACATATGGTATAAAAATGTGAATTCGTTCAGCATTAAATGCACATGAATTAGCCAAAAGATTCAAATAGTATTCATTTGAAATATATTTTTTAAAAATTTAAATGCACGAATTTGTCATCCTAGTTCTTGTAAAGTATTTTTGAGTTTTTTAAAAGATGGGAACTCCCCAAATCAAAATATCATCAAAAAGTACCCACAGGAAGTAGCACACCCCATAGGTATGGAGTTTGGCACAAAGGCCACATCAGCAAAAAGTAATAAATAAATTAGTTTACTTTAAGTATTTAAATTATATACTTTCAATTGAGACTTAAATTTAATTGTAAAGCTCACATAGCCTCAAAGGTATATATTTTAAATTAAAACTAAATAATTTCACAATGTTTGGCAATTCTAAAGTATTTTACCTTTTCAAAACGAATTTTATGCTTAATTTTAAAGGAAATAAATCTTAGTAATATTAAAAATAGTCCATTTTAATAATCAAACATAAATAATATTCCTTTTTTGAAATAATATTCAAGTCGAATTTATATTGTTTTAAATTATTTAACTGTTAAATATAACATTGCTGTTTTCCTCATTTCTTTGCTGGTTTCTGTTATTTCATTATTTTTTTTTAAATCTCAACAAATTGATACATTTAAAAAAATATATACATTTAAAATGCCAATATATTGAAATAAATATTTTCCTAAGGGATCATAAATAAAAGAAATATATTTACTGTTGATAACTTCGTAAAACTGATACTGTTACTCATAAAATGATGTTAAGAATCTGAACAGGTTTTAGTAAAAAAATATGGACACTTTTTCAAAACTTCCCTTTTGATGTGGTTGGTAAGTTTTTCAAAGCTGGTTTCCAACTTTTTAAAAGTACCATTTTTTTTATTCAGAGACAACGATGTTTACAACAAAGGTAAACAAATAATAGACCGAGATAACCAGCACTAAAATTTCATGGGCTTTATTTGTTGTATGCACAGGCTAAATAAACTACTCAAAAAAAAGTTCCTTAATTTATAACTTTGTGAGAAAAGTTTCCTAACTCGCTACCGCTTGGCCAAACAACAAATGAAAATAATTCTATAATACTTCCATTATTACTCCGCTATGGGGCTATTAATCCCCTGCAAGTTAAAATTTTTATGCATAAAAAAACTTTTTTGTGAGTTTATGATACAATATCTGCATTTGAAATCAGAATCAGGAAATCCAGTGTAAATAAATTACAAAAACAAAACCATGATACTTCCGATATGCAATAGAGCATTTCGTGCATGGACACCTAACCAATCACGAATTCCTTTCGCAGAAACAGTTATCGGCCACGACAGCCACACATCATGCACTGCCGTCCAACACATGCAATGTCCGAATGCTTCCACCGACTGACAACAGCATCACGAGATGACAGGGGCCAGATTCGCTGATGGCGGGATGTCAAAATATGTCACATCGGCGGCGATCCTTAGGGTAAGCCATTGGTAAGCCATTCCGTGCGTTTGGGAACCCTCCCATTCTAGCCACAAGAAGTCATTCCGCACCGGTAAGACAATCTGCCTCGTAGGCAGGAGTCGCAGGATGATACGATAGGACCGTGTTTGCCTCATATTGCATTGTGAAAAATGCTACTTTAATTATATAACTTGTTTTAGGACTTGGAAAATTATACATGTTTGCACTTTTTATACACTATTTTTTTGGATAAAAGATAAATGTTTCTCTGTGTTCAAATGTTTAAGGTTTAATTAAATAAGTAAATTTTAATACATAATATTTAAATTACTAGCATGATTTGATTAAAATTAATAATTTAATAGTTTTTTAACCCCCTTTTTGCTATTAACTTTTATTTAAGAAAAGTGTTTTTAAAAGGATAATTACATTGACATGCGAGATTTTTTACTGACCCTGTACGTGTATTAGTACACGATTTTATATTTTTTTATAAATTTAAATTTCACTTATTATGTTAATTAAATGTAGAAGGAGCAATTAAAAACTCATTGTGCATAAAAAAACTCATAGAGCATATGGTTTTAACTATTAAAATTTACATGACAGGTAACTCAGGTCATTATTAAACATGCGTAAATTAATGACATTTTAACACCCATTCTCAATTTAAACTGACGATTTCTCAACAAAATATTTCATCATCCTCTGGAAGACATTTTTACATACATTTTTCAAGAAATTTATTTTATTAATCTAAATATTTTTTTATTTGCCAAAACCCAATGCACTCATAAACGTTACCTTATAAAATGATCTAAAAACCTTTCATTTGTGTTGGGTTTTCTTTTATGTTTTTTTCTCTTCCCGTTTTTTCGAAGAACTTTTCAATAACCCTTTGTAAATCAAAAATTTAGGAAGTTTTATTTTACAAAAACTTAGTATTAAAAGTTTCCGGTTTTACCAAAAAATCTGAACTTTTTAAATGCAAAATAGTTTCAAATGAAGCTTTGTAATTTTATATTAAAAACTCAACTCAACCAATTTTGCAAAATAGCAGCTTATAATGTTAGTTTATTATAGTTATAGGTAATAAATAGTTAGTTTTAAGTAGTTAAGTAGTGTTTTAATTTCTGTACATGGATAAAGTGGAGCTAGTATTTTTTTATATACATCGGGACCTGTTAGTGTTTAGATAAGAATTAAGTCTTAGCTATATTTTTCTCGTAGAAGCACACATATTTCCGCGGAATATGTGTCCTTCCGTATTAAGAATGCGTATTTCCGCGGAATATACATTCTTAATATGACTTAATTGAACATATCCGCGGAATATGTGAAATTAAGTAGAGTAAAAATATAGCTTATTTTCTATCAGTGAAATGGGCAGCAACCAAAGCTCTACTTTATGTACAGAAATCTTTACCAGTACTCTATATACTCTATAAGTACTTTAGATATTTTATACTTTATATTCAATAAACTAACATTAAAACTCTGCTATTTAGTTAAAATTGAAAAGTTGAGTTTCTTGCAGTAAAAAATTGATTTAGATAATCGGTTAATTTTGAAGAACATGTAAGATAAACATAACATTATTTAACACAGACAAAAATTAACTACTTTTTGACTAATACAAAACTTAAATTAATTTGATTTTGTAATTTAGAAGTTCATAAGTGTAGGATTTCATAACGGGTGATTGAAAAGTTCCTGAACAAAAATGTTAATCTGTAAAATAAAAAACAATTCTGAAAATCTAGTTTTTTTAAAAAATATGTTAAAATTACATCTTATTTGAGAACTTATAATGCAGATTTTTTTTTTCAAATACCTAGTCCATGAGGATGATGAATATTAGCCCCTTTAGAAAACACACACACACACAGCTTTAAATTCTGAATTTAATTCTAATTTTTCAGTCTGTCAAATATTTTCAAATACCAGAAAACTACTCACTTTATCCAATTTTCCTTTTCATGTTAGTGTTTATGAGCTTCTCTGTTTTTTTTATTTTAAAACAAAGGTTATTAACTTGTCATTACGACCTTAATACGTCAAGAGTAATCCATTTGTTTAGTTTTTATAGTTAATGGATTAAATTTTTAATTTTTTAGCTTAACTTCGCTTTAATTCGATTCATTTTCCAATAGATGAGGATGTTAGGCCCGTCAGATACCACACAGTTTTGACTTGACTTAAGTGGCGCATGAGGCCACAGCGTTCCATCCCCTCCGGTCAAGTGCTGCATCCCTTGCGATTCCCCCAACTTGGCCATCCAAAACTGTTTTGTTCCTTTATCGAGTTTGGGTCTACCCCTTTTCCTCTTTTCATCCGGTGTCCAAGTAAGGGCAATGTAATTTGGGTCTGATGAGGGGCATTCGTATTATATACCCCACCCACTGCCATCTTCTTTTCCTTATTATTGTTTGATATCTTGTATATTTCATATTTTGTTATTTTGTTTGGCTAGTATATTTTAAATATTTTTCGTATGCAATTTTGTTTGAAAAGTACCAAGTTTGTTCTCTTGTTGTCTGGTGAGCTCCCAGGTTTCACCACCGTAGAGTAGGACTGCTCTTTCAGTAGTATTAAAAATCTGAATCTTAAGTTTTAAGTTAATGCTGCCTGACCTCCAGATTTTAAGGAGAGTTTTAAAGGAGCATTGTGCTTTTTTGATTTTTGAGACAACATCTTTATCTGTCCCTCCTTCAGCTAGTATGTTGGCTCCAAGATGCATAAAAGCCTCCACTTTTTTAATAGTTTTTCCATTAATACATATGTTTTCGTCTCTATTGCTGTTGATTTTCATCAGTTTTGTTTTACTTTCGTTTATGTTTTACCCAATTTGTTTTGAATTTTCTTCTAACTTATTTGTTTTAGACAACAAGTCTTTAAACTTCGATAATAACACGGATCGCACAATGCCGTCTGCATAGTCAAGATCTTACAGGTGACTATCGAAATTCCATCGAATTCCAGTTTTAGAGTTTTTTAGGGTTTTCCGGATAATCCAATCAATAACTATATTGAATAACAGCCCTGACATTACACATACCTGTTTAATTCCACTCTTTTTATAGTTAATTAATTAAATTTTTAATTTTCAATAAATTTGTAACATTCGGACGGTAGCTTAATTTTGCTTGATTCATTTGCCAATCAATGAGGATTTTAGGCCCATCAGATACCTCACAGTTTTAAATTGCCCTAATTTATTTTCGAATTTTTTTAGTCAGTTTTTCTTTTATAAACATCCCCATTTAATTTTTTAGGTTAACGATTTTTGTTTTTATAATGCCTATTTTGAGGTCCTTGTCTTTTAAAAATAAATGAGTCTTATTAACCAACTTTTCATTAGAACCTTAATGCATTAAAAGTAATATTTGTTAGTGTTAATATGTAACAAATTAAATTTTTAAATTCAAAATTTGTAATACTCACCAAGTAGCTTAAATTTGCTTCAGTTTAACTATTTTATATTTTATTTTGATGGAAACTAATTAGTATAGGGATATAAATGCATTAGTATACCCAAAACGTTTGCTCTCAGAGAACCAGTTATCTATCTTCCACACTCACAAATACATAATTCAGACAAAAACAAATAAAACATTCAGATACAAACACTTTTAAACACACTCATACATAACAACACATACATACCTACAAATACAAAGACCACTCACATACACATGCAAACACAAAACAAACACTCGCATACACAACACATGCAGACACAAAATAGACACTCACATACACAAACAAATCCCATACACTCATATATACATACAAACAAAAAAGCAAACACATACATACAACAAAAACAATCCAATGCCTACACAAGACAAACACTCATATACACATGCAAACACAAAAACAAACAATCACAAACACAAACAAATTCACAAAAACACACATATCAAGTTTTCAAACAGGAAAAATAATTTTAATAAAACATATTTCGGAATGCTCCATGAACCAAACACTTTACCTATCTCTTCATGTTGCTTTCCTGACTATGAGTTAGATTCTCCTTACCATCGCGTAATGCCTTCTTATGAGTAGAATAGGACGATACCTGGATGGACGTAATGTCTTATCATGGCACCCTATGGACCCCCTTCGGTGTGTCATTTTCACTGTCATCCTGCTATCAGCTAATCTCGCTCTTGTCATCTCGGGGTGTTCTTGTCAGTTGGTGGAAGTATTCGGACACTGGATGTGTTGGATAGCCATGCACGATGTGAGGCTTTCATGGCCGATAACTGTTTCTGCGAAAGGAATCCATGATTGGTTCGATGGCCATGCACGAAATGCTCTGTTGCACATTGGAAGTATCGTGGTTTTGTTTTTGTAATTTATTTTGTGTGATACCAAAGTCCGGGGATGGGACTTTAGGTGTCTTTAATAATCCTTTCGAGTCCAAAATAAAAAATAAAAAAAATTCTTTAAAAATAAAAATAAAATTTTAAGAAAGAGTAGCAAAAAAGGAATAAAAAAAAGAGTTTTAAAAAGGAATTTAAAGAAGAGTTTTAAAAAGTAATATTTAAAAAAGAGTTTCAAAATTTTTTTTAAAAAGATTTAAAAAAAAGAGTTTTAAAAAGGAATTTAAAAAAGAGTTTTAAAAAGTTATATTTAAAAAAAAAGAGTTTCAAAAATGTTTAAAAAGGTTTTTAAAAAAGTTTTAAAAGTTTTTTTAAAAGTTTAAAAAAGGAACATAAAAATAGAATATCAGGAAAACAAGATTTGGACTCGAAAGGATTAAAAAGCTGCCCCTAATTTCCCCTAAAATGATTTGAATCATGGGTTAAAATGAGAGAAAAGAGATTAGTTCAGCAAAACTGGAATTGGAGGAATTTGAAAATGACTGTACATTGACGTACGTGTAACATGTACTAAGAATATAACAGGTATAAATTGAGAATCAGATGCAAAGAGATGTCATTCTTAATTTATTTACCCTCTGCTGTTATTGATTGATTACCTTTAGCTGTTGGCTACATTTTTACCAGAGGTTGAAATGCCGGACTTTTTTTTCAAAACATTTATGTTTTTAGAGCTTTAGATAGTAGCTTCCAGAGCTCCTGGATTAATATAGTACTGTGTACTACTTTTGTCTCTTTACAATTTACCCTTTTTTGTGAAAACACAATTTCCTTAACAGTATTCCCAGAGCCATTCCATTATTTGGAAAAATGCACTTATTTAAAAGAAGCTGAGTATCTTTGAAAGTCCATGCTTAATTCACCTACGAAACAGAAATTAGTAGAAGAGTTGCTTTAACTTTTAGCCGTCGGCTACATTTTTACCAGTGCCTAAAATCCTGGACGTTTTTCAAAACGTTAATATGTTTTCAGAGCTTCTAGGAAGAGGACATTAAAAGCAGTATTGTGACAAGGCCATTAATATAGTACTGTGTACTACTTTTGTCACTTTACAATTTACACTGTTTGTAGAAACACAAGTTCGCTCACATAATTGTAGAGCCTTGCATTATAAGGGAAAATGAACATAATTAAAAGACGCTTATTGTATTTGTTCCTTCATGTTGCATTCACCTACGAAACGGAAGGGATTAAAAGAGCAATTTTGCATACGCTCTATATTTTTGACCCACTTCTGGGAATTCTTACCACCTCAGCCATTACATTTCAAATGCAGATATTGTATCATGAGCTCATTAGAAAATGCAGGTAATTAACCCTTTTTACTCCAGCCTAATAAGCAATAGTAGCAACCAGTAACTCCAGAGCTATATTGATAACCAAGCGTGTCGCTTGTGCGGCGACAAATGATTTATTCCTAATATACGAAATGTAGCAAATGCGACAGGAACGGATTTATTCCTAACATACGAAATGTAGCAAATGCGGCAGGAACGGATTTATTCCTAACATATGAAATGTAGCAAATGCGGCGACAACGGAGTGCAAAGGGTTAAAAGGGGCAGATTGCCTTAGTCAGTTCAGATTTCATTCACTTAACAAACAGAAATTAAGCTCCAAAAACTGATTACGAAAAGACAGGAACTCATTTAACTACTATGATTATTTTACCTGGTAACCCTGCCAATACAGTTCTCGATAATAGTCTACTTCACTAATTACACTGTACATATTGGCCACTGATATTAAACTGCTTTGTAAGGAAATTTTTTGTGGAAAGTGTTAATGTTTGGTTATAAAACTACTTTTTTAAATGCTGTGGGTCTCAGTATCAGTTCTTACAACATATCAATCCCTTTTTGTAAACCTGCAAATAAAAGTCCTAACGTCTTTCCAACTTACATTATTTTTTTTAAAATTAACTTCTTATGCGCAAATTATTTTTATCTAAAAATCAGTAGAAAAATCTTACTAACCCTTTTAAAAACCAGATAAGAATGAGGAAAACACACAAAAAAAAAGAATTTTAAGAAATAGTTTTTTAGCAATATTCTTAAGAACATTTTTAAAAAACCAAGACCTTAACTTTTTCTAAGTTTTACTAAGACCGTTAAATAATATAAAGAAACTGTTAAAATTAATGTGATGTACTTCAGAAATCTCACGAATTATGTGATAAAAAAATCTAATTTAGTTAATAATTCACCAAGTATCCTTTTCATTCTTTTTTATATTAAAAACCAATTTTGGCCAACATACCCTACATCAATAATAAAGTAGAGGGCTTAAGGTTGGCCTCTACTCTGTCCGAATTAAAGGTCTCAAAACCTTCCCTCCCAAAACCCTTTTTTGCTGATCATGCCTTGACTAATTCTAATGCAATAATGACTGTGCCTATGTAAGTGCCCTAAAGTTAGTGGACGGAGTTTTCAAAAAAATCCCCACAAAATATTTGTTCTGGAATTAAATTTTCAACTTTCCTTTTTTGCTGATCATGCCTTGACTAATTCTAATGCAATAATGGACTGTGCCTATGTAAATGCCCTAAAAGTTAGTGGACGTAGTTTTCCAAAAATCCCCACAAATATATTTTTTTCTGGAATTTTAATTTTTAACTCTCGCTGTTATGCAAATGGAATGATTTGTGCCCATCTATAAGTGCCCTATAATCGTGTGTAGAAAAAATAAAAATTTTATACATCAAATTTATAAATTCAAATTCAGAAGGAATTCAAGTTTTTAACTGTCACCCTCATCCAAAAGGACTGTGCCTATCTAGTGCTCTAAAAGTTTGTGAACATAGTTGTCAAAAAAATCCAAACAAAAATTATGAGAAATACTATTTTCTAACTATCGTCGGTTGTCATGAAAATGGACTGATGTGTGTCTATATCTAAGTGCCCTAAAAGCTAATTGCTATAAATAAAAAAAAATTATCACTGGGTGTTGCAAACTAAAGAATGTATAGATAAATAATGAACAATTAGCAATCAATCAAAATCAAAACATGTATTCTTTCCGTGACTATAAAGTTTTTTGATAGGCTGTTCGGAACTTAAAATTTTATTTTAGTTGTTCTTAAAGTATTTGAGTTTTAAAAGCAGTACTAAATTTAAATTGTAGTTAAATCTTGGAATAGAAAGGCGTCGGTTGTTTCAGAATGGGCTTTTCAAAGTTTGTCGAGTTGCTCTTACATTCTTAGAATAGATTTTTACCTGTTGCTTCATCCCCAATTCCGTTAACATAACATAGCATAGCAAAATACGTAAACATTTGAATGAGCAAAAACCGATTTCATTATTATGTGCCATTTCCTGGCGAGTTAAAATCAAAATTGATAATGGAATCCATCTCGTGTAAAAACTTCTCAAATTTTTTTATTCTTCAAGAATTTTAAAATCATAAGAAATTAAAAATCACTTTAAAAATGAAAAATAAGCGTTATCACGCATTTTGTGGTATAGCACATGTTTTTATCTGCCCATATTTTAGAATAAATTTAATAACTTCATAAACTTTGTTGGTGGTTTTGAGTATAAAAATATTTCTACTTTATAACTATTAAAATTTTAAATTTCATGTTTCAAACCTAAATAACTGTTTTTTCTAATTATCATCTTCTTTCCCTGCATTGAAAAAAAGGTCTATACTCTCTTTTCGACCAAAAAAATTATCTGAAATTTTCATTAATGTGTTATTCAAATTATTCTTTTTAAACAGTGCAATTTCAATTGAGTTTTATTTAATTTTAAAACAACGTGTTTTATATGAAATTTGATTTAATTGAATTAAGTATAAAAGTCGAGCAATAAATAAGCTAATCATAGCACATTCAATGCATAATTATTATTTGCAATTTTAAAGATCTTGAGTTCTATTGAATCAGCAAATTTTGCCCTTGAAATTAGTTATTTTGCTGGGGTGTACAAAAGAAGCTCTGATCTTTATGTCAAATTGGAACCCAAAGTAAATGAACTCTTTATATTACTATTTCTTACATTTTAGCAATAATTTAACATTCGTTACTAAAAATTATTATATATGATTGGTTTCTTCTTTATTTTCTAAAAAAAAGAATTCAATTGTTTTTTTTAATTATTCAGAGCACTAAAAAGTGTCGCTTAGATGACAGTGACGCTCTGACATGTCTGCGTATTTTGAAAATTTGTGTTTTTTTTTTCAATTTCATATTGAAATAGAGAAATATTTATATTATAAATTTTTAATCACAATAAAACTGTAATATATTTTTGCAAATATTAATTAACAATATATTTTAAAATGTGAAAGACGCCAACCTTTATCGAAGTGCCAAAAAGCTAAATTTGAGTTATTCAAATCATAAACTTGGTCTGAACATTTAAACAGATATCCAGTTTTTTTATATATAGCTGCCAATGGCAAACTCATTGGTTTACTTGTACGTCTAGCTTAAATATCTTTGTGCTTCAATTAGTGGTGTTCCATAAATCCCCAAAGAAACATAAATAAATTGTCTCAACTTTTCTTCACTAAAATTTTCCCTAAATGTATAAATAGTAGTTGTTTTGAAATCACTTCCACGTTTCAAATTATCTATTTCCTTAAATATTTAAGTGTCAGCAATGGTTGAATTGCTATTAATAGAAAGATTACACTTGAGAGGCCAATGGCAAACTCATTGGTTTACTTTTACGTCTAGCTTAAATATTTTTATGCTTCAATTAGTGGTGTTCCATTAATCCCCAACGAAAACAAATAAATTGTCTCATCTTTTCTTCACTAAAATTTTCCCTACATGTATAAATATTCCGTACATGTATAGATAGTAGTTGTTTTGAAATCACTTCCACGTTTCAAACTATCTATTTCCTTAAATATTTAAGTGTCAGCAATGGTTGAATTGCTATTAATAGAAAGATTTCACCAGAGAAAACCAGAAAGATAATCAGCTTTTGCTTTCGTTTCACCAGAATGTTTTGTTCTTATTGTTTCTCAGTAATGTATTTTAGCTTTTTTTTAAAAATCAAAATGACATATAAAAACCCAATAATCATTCTGCCCAGACCATCAGCTCATATTACACCTACTGAATAAAATACTGCTATGATTAATCAAAATGTAAAGTTTATACTTTCTATAATAAATTTGATTTTTTTAAATGAATATTTGAATGTTTGGACATAAAATTTGCCTCTGAAATTTTAAAATTTTATTGTCTTTTAATCGAAAAATTATGTATTTAAAAATATTATTTTTCAATAAGCGAATTTAACTTCTTTCAATAAGACCATTCCCCTTGTTCCCCATTTTTAACTTTGATTAAAAAATGTTAAAATAAACTTATTTTTATAAGAAAAATTGGTCAGAAAGTTGGTTTGGATGAACTTCGCTTCTAAGTTCAAATATAAAACATCTACAATAAAAATTTAACTAATTTATAATTACCTAATTCAACGTTTAACGAATCTAAATTAACTTTTGAATTGTGAAACACTGTTGTTTCCCAAAATTAGATAATTGTCACCAACATTAAACGAAGCAATCAATTATTTGTTGAGTTATTCAAAAACTGTCGGGATGTGCATTGTCAAAGCAGATATCTCGTTTTTATAAAGCTGCCAATGGCATATTCATTGGTTTTCCTCTACGTATAACTTACATAACTTTGCGCTTCGGTCGACCGTTAGGTGTGACATTCATATCCATAAGATATATTAAATATTCCTCTTATATTTTAAAATTTTAAGATCTTTTGTCCAGGAATTATATTTCAATAAAACTTCAATTTAATTGCTTTAAATGAAACTGTTACACCACAAAGAGCAATGACTTGAATAATAAAAATAATCATTGTCTAATTCTAAAGATAATATTAATCAAAAAGGTTATCAGTTTGTTAGAATCTTTTATATAAATTTAACAAAACTTCTTAAAAATTTACTAAGTACGATTAAAATTTAAGTCCTAATAATACAAATTGTTACTCTGAATTTCAGACAAAACTTTCATAAAGGGTTTTGGTTGGATTAATGTCGTGCTAAAGCTATGCACACGATTATAAAATAATTATTGCTTAATTAATTGTAAATTAGACTCATGAAAAGCGACCAAAGCTAATAAAAATGTTTATTTTAAGTTAATAAATCCTGAAACGGGTATCAGAACTTATGCAAGATTTAATTAGTCTTTGCAATTAGTCTGCTATATATAGTTGCCAATGACATAACATTGGTTTTCTCCTTTTGCTTAAAAAACCATTATGGCTATTTGGTCGTAAGTAATGTCTAATGTTAAATTGAAACGTCACTAGAAAGTGAATAAAAAACATTTGCATTTAATTTCAATCTGTTTCAAAATGTTTTTTTTTATTAACTTGTGTGGATAGTTCATGTACTTTTTAATAATTTAAAATTTTTTAATGCTTTTCATTTTGCCTACAGAACAAGTTGTTTCAAAATGAACATGATAATAATTTGAATAATTTCCAACTTTGAACTTTAAAAGTTGTATTTGATAATATTGTATTTTTTACTTAGTAACATTATTCATGATGACTTTACTTTCTTTAAACAATCAAAAGAAAGAACTTTGTTAAAAAAGTGTTATTTAGGAAATTGTTTAAGATTTTAAAAAATGTCTACATGCTAAGATTGCCATTAGACATCCTCGGTTTTGTATTTCGACCCAGCTGCAGTAGGTAATAATGTTGAATTGTACCGCTGCTTGTATCGCTACATTATCACCTAAGATAGGATTAAATGGGTCATTTTCACGTATCTCTTCAAGCATTCGTAAAAAAAGACAAATTAGAATCATCTATAAACTCTGTAAAATAGTAAGTTCTAATGATTTAGTATCAGTGGTAACAAAAAATTATGATATTGTATATACCTATAGTATTGAAAATCATGATAATTATTTCAATACTTACAAGAAAACATGTGATTTATCTTGTGCTTACACAGCTTCATTTGAGGCATCTGTATTTAGAGATGAAATGGCCTCCCCTATAACAGGAGGTAAACTTTGAAAAATAGTTATGGTATGATGAATAGTTATGGTGCTATCTTGAGTGTAAATATTTCGCGCACTGGTATATCTAAAGATTATTTGAATTATTATAATACATCAACCATGGAAGAAACAGCATTTTTTTCCGGACTTGTTACCACAAAATTATACTTCTAAATTAGAATTTGTAGTACAGCAGGAATAATCAGTGTTAATGATTTAGTATCATTAACAAGAAAAACTTGTCACGAAAACTTCACTTGCACATATAACATTGCACAATCAAACTAATAATGATGTGTATACCTCTAGTATTATAGTGAAAAATATGTGATTATTCTTACAATTTTTATAAGAAAATTATGTGATTTTTTCTTACGTCATTATTCTTACAAGCTTCTCAGCTTGTGTTCTGTGCATAAAATGTGATATTTAAATAATCTCTATACATAAAGAATTTTATTATACGTCAATTTTATTGCTTATATTTTTGATACCTTAATGATGCTCTGTATTTATAATATTCTTACTATACGTCTCTTTTTTACATTTTTATGGCTAATTTTATTAATTTAATATTTGTGCTGCAACCAAGTTTGGTTTTAAATAGTATTTTTGTACTTGGAATAAGATTCCAAGTAGATGATGGTTCCCGCTTTATAGTATATTGTTTTTCAATTGATGGGAACAAATAAATGTTAAAGAAACTATTTTAGTTAGTTTCATTGTATCAGAAATCGACAGTTTTTAAATTTGTATTTAAATTTTTAACACCACAATGTTGTTTTGAATATTTTCATTTATGTTTTCTTTCCAAGTTATTATTATAAGAATGTTTCATAATAATAGAATAATACTATCATTATTTATAGTGCTATTAATGTATGATACCTTACTTACATGCATTTTTAATGTTTTGTCGCAACCAAACTTCTTTATTACGTGGTAATTTTTATCTGTTTCTGTCATGCAAATGAACTGATGTGTGGCCGTTTATAATAATACTCTAAAATTTTGTATAGAAAATACCAATTTTATGTATCAAATTTATAAATTCAAATTTTGGAGAAATATAATTTGAATAATATTATCATATTGAAAATTGAATTGCAAACTGCCACCCTCACTCACATGGACTGATGTGTGCTAATGGACTGATAGACCACGTGGACAGATGTGTGCTAATTCTTCCTAGAAATGTGATATTATACCTCTGTGCATAATATATATACTCTATACGTATAAATGTGATATTTACATAATCTCTGTATATGAATATTATAACTCGGCACATAATATATAATAGCTATTTTTTATTGCTCATTTTATTAGTGTAATTTTTGAGTAGCAACCAAAGTTGTTTTTAACTGGTATTTTTTACTTGGGATATGATTCCAAGCAGGTGATGGTTCCCACTTTAACGTATATTGTTTTTAAACTGCTGGAACCAATGAAACTATTTTAGTTAGTTTCATTGCATCAGAAATCGGAAGTTTTACAATTTTTATTTGAATTTTTAATACCACAATATAGTTTTGTGGTATATTTTGCTTATTATAATTAATAAGTTTCCACTCATGTTATTGCTTATGGATTTTAAAAAATGTCTACATGCTAAGATTGCCATTAGACGTCCTCTATTTTGTATTTCGACCCATCTGCAGTAGGTAAAAATGTTGAATTGTACCGCTGCTTTATCGCTACATTATCACCTAAAATAGGATTAAATGGGTCATTTTCACGTATCTCTTCAGGGATTCGTAATAAACGACAAATTAGCATCATCTATAAACTCTGTAAAATAGTAAGTTCTAATGATTTAGTATCAGTGGTAACTAAAAAATATGATTTCACAGAAACTTCACATGTACATATAACTTTGCACAATCAAACCTCAAATCATGATAATTATTTCAATACTTACAAGAAAATATATGATTTATCTTGTGCTTACACAGCTTCATTGGCGGCACCTGTATTTAGAGATAAAAAGGCCTCCCCTATAACAGGAGGTAAACTTTGAAACATAGTTATGGTCCTGAATGTAAATATTTCGAGCACTGGTATATCTAAACATTATTTGGATTATTATAATACATTAACTATGGAAGAAGCAGCATTTTTTCCAGACTTGTTACCACATTATTATTATTAAAATTATACTTCTAAATTAGTATTTGTAGTGAAGCAGAAATAATCATTGCTAATGATTTAGTATCATTAATAAGAAAAACTTGTGATTTCACGGAAACTTCACTTGCACAAATAACATTGCACAATCAAACTAATAATATTGTGTATGCCCCTAGTATTATACTGAAAAATATGTGATTATTCTTACAATTCTTACAAGAAAATATTTGAGTGATTTTTTCTTACGTCATTATTCTTACAAGCTTCTCAGGTTGTGTGCTGTTCGTGAAATGTGATATTAAATAATATCTGTACATAAAGGTTTTTATTATACGTGAATTTTATTGTTTATATTTTTGATACATTAATGATGCTCTGTATTTAGAATATTCTTAATATATGTCTCTTGTTTACATTTTTAAGGCTAATTATATTAATTTAATGTTTGTGCTGCAATGCAACCAAGTTTGGTGGTTCTAAGTGGTATTTTTGTACTTGGGATAAGATTCCAAGTAGATGATGGTTCCCGCTTTATATTATATTGTTATTCAACTGATGGGAACAAATAAATTTTAAGGAAACTATTTTAGTTGGTTTCATTGTATCCGAAATCGACAGTTTTAAAATTTGTATTTGAATCTTTAATACCACAATATTGTTTTGAATATTTTCATTTATGTTTTCTTTTCCAAGTTATTATTATAAGAATGTTTCATAAAAATGGAATAATACTATCATTATATCTATAGTGCTATTTATGTATGATGCCTTACTACATACATTTTTAATGTTTTGTCGCAACCAAACTTCTTTATTATGTGGTAATTTTTATCTGTTTCTGTCATGCAAATGAACTGATGTGTGCCCGTCTATAAGTACTCTATACTTTTGTATAGAAAAATACCAATTTTATGTATCAAATTTATAAATTCAAATTTAGGATAAATATAATTTGAATAATACTATGATATTGAAAATTGAATTGCAAACTGCCACCGTCACTCACATGGACTGATGTGTGCTAATGGACTGATAGAACACATGGACAGATGTGTGTTAATTCTTCCTAGAAATGTGATGTTATACCTGTGTACATAATATATATACTCTATGCATATAAATGTGATATTTACATAATCTCTGTACGTAAATATTATAACTCTGCACATGATATATAATTGTACTTTTTTATTGCTAATTTTATTAATGTAATTTTTGAGTTGCAAGCAAAGTTGTTTTTACGTGGTATTTTTTTACTTGGGATATGATTCCAAGCTGGTGATGGTTCCCGCTTCAACGTATATTGTTTTTCAACTGCTGGAACCAATGAAACCATTTCAATTAGTTTCATTGCATCAGAAATTGGAAGTTTTGCAATTTTTATTTGAATTTTTAATACTAAAATATTGTTTTGTGGTATATTTGGCTTATTATAATTAATAAGTTTCCACTCATGTTATTGCTTATGTATAACTATGAGGTGTTTTCCTGTTTTATTATCAGCAATGTATTATGAATATACGACTCAATTTTTTGCATTTTATTATTATAATATTTTGTTGCAACCATTTATAATTTTAGTGGGTTTTTTACTTTTTGTATCAAAACTTTTCGACTTTCCAAGTCGGTTATATGGTTCCTATTTTAAAGTATTGAAGGGAACAACAATTTGTATAAATTTCTATTGTGCTTATTTTATTGTTTTATTTATTATTATTTTTTGAGGTTCTTCCTTTATTGTTTTAGCTCTTTTTGCTATATTTGTATTGATTTAATAATCAATTTATGTAAAGTAAGTGCGTAGAAATCTTTTTTTACTGAGATTTAATAAAAGAGTTTTTAATGGTGTGGAGTTTTCTTCTCAATTTTTTGGGCCTCTTAGTTTTTGAGTTTATTTGGCCACTTTTCAGAAATGCCAAAGTTAAGTCACATTTGGCACCACCTGAAATTCTTTAGCTGAAAACTACTCCACCTATGGAGAAAGGAATGACGGAATTATCTGTCTATTTGTTGTGATTCTCAAAGTGAATAGTGTTTTTTTTTAACATGTTTTATAAAAAATTTCAAAACTGTAATTTTAAAATCACCCCTTTAAATTTATAAGAAAGTCTTAAACACTGTAATTTTCACTTTCAAGAAAGTTTTACTAGACTTAATTAAATACAACTTGAAAACTCAAGAAAACTTTAAGAATTTATAATTGTTTTTAGGATGATCTGATGAACCGGTTTTGTGAATTTTTCAATAACCAATAAGAAAAATGTTTCGAATAAAAAAATGTTTTGTACAAAAGCATGGTCATCCCAGTTCGAAATTCATAAAAATAGCTAATTACAGTGTTTTAAACCTCTTTAATGAAATTTAAAGGGTGTTAAGTTTCAAAAACTAAGAATCCGAAAAAAATTAACTGTTTCTTTCTTGTTTAATTTGACTAATTTAATTCTTTAAAATATAACTTATGATATGTCGATTTGTAGGTAATTGATTGATTATATAATAGTTGATGAATAGAAATATAGATTAGATGGTAAAAATTATTCAATGAACCCACTAATGAATACCTATTTTTTAAAAATATGATTAGAAATTAGGTTTTTTTTTTGCATTATTTGGGATTCCTTTTTCGTCGGACTATGTTAATAAGTATTTTCAAATTTACATAACTCTGGATCAAAAGTAAAGAAAGTGTAATTAATATTTTTTTCTTAAAGTTTTAAAGAATAAAATTTTTTCCTAGCATAAAGCTAAGTATGACTTTGAAAATGCAATCATATCATAAATTTTACCTCAGAAATAATGTGAAATAAGCATATTTTTTGTTGATACTATGTATATCTTCAAAACAATATCAATCTATTTGATAACTTTTATAATATTAAATAATAACACTCTAAAATTATTACACTCCAGAAGATATACATTGACAGTAAATAAAGAAATTCATAACTATAATTTTAATCAAATATAATAGTTTGAAATTTATGTAGAAATTAAATCATTTAAGAAAATTTTGACTTAATAGTCTAACATTTCCTTCATATCAGTTGCCATCTCAGTAACCGCCATCTGAAGCTATTATTTCATGCGAAAAAACATTTTGCGTCTTACCTCAATTTTTTTTTCAATTTATTTAATCTATTTGATCATCGTTCAATTAATCTGCAAAAATGAAGAAGAATCTATATGAAACAGGAGGAACATTTGGATGAAATGGCCAAGAAAAATCGATTTAGGTATGTAGCAAAATGCCATTCAAACTTGTTTAAGGATTTTTGTAATATTTGGTAGATTTTAAATTCTTAATTCATTTCAATATCTCTCACCTTGTGCGGAAACGGAATGTCGAAAAAAATTACGATTTTTATTGAGAATCATCTAAAATTGAGCATTGAATTATTTAAAGTAGATTAAATACATTTTCTAGCTTATTATTTTTTTATTTCTAAATTTTGTAGGGTCCTTTTTTCGTAATCGATATCAATCTTAGATGGCGCCACTTAGCCCGTATTTTATTTTGATTATAAATTGTTTGTACTGCATCGTTATAATACATAAAATTTATTTCTTTAGACTTAACTATTATACAAGGTTAAAGCTCGTGTTATATAATTAATTTCAGTTGATAACATCAAATTTTAAGCTGATTATAGTTTTCTAAATTTGAAAATTTTCTCGTGTCCATTTCTCGTAAGTAATATTAAATCTAGATGACGCCACTAAACTTTTTTATGTAAAGTGGAACAGAATTGCTGAATAAAAATAATTCTCGAGTATCGATTGGTAAATTAAATTCAAGTGAGAACAAAATCCGATCGAAGGAAATGCAGGAATGAAAGGTGAAAGAACTACATCACCTGAAACAACCAAATTATTTCACTAAAATTTTACAATCTATTATTCATTTTTTTCTTTTAATATCAGCACAAATTTTCCAATGATTAAAATATCTGTTAAATTACTCCGATAATGGACTAAGGTGGTATTTTTTTTTCTCCCTAAAACGCATATTTTTGAAGCATTCATTTGTCCTACTCTTCATTATTTTGCTTAGTTATCAGCATATTGTTTAAAATTAAGTTACAGCAAAGCTTAAATTATCATAATTAATTGGACCCGGTTCCGTTCCGTTCATAAAATCAAAAATTTGGCCAATCTTTTTTTTTGTCTGAAAAAAAACCGTATATATTATTTAGTTAACTGAAATACAGTGTGTATGTTAAAAAAATAATAGAAACAATTTTGGTAGAAAAAGAGCTTTTAACTCAATAATAATGTAATAATTTTGCGCGTTAAGGGTTCGGTAAATGAAAGTCTATAGCAAAATGACCCAATTGGGTTAACCTGGCCAGATTTGTATCAGTCATTAGCTTTTCGACAATGAAATCTTCGTTAATTTTTCACAAATCATATTTATTTTGGTTGCTTTTGCTTGGAAAGCGTTTTAAAAAATAAATGGATACATCCAAAAGGTTTTATAGTTAAAAATTTCCATAAAAACTAAACCGTAAAATGCAGTACGCCTGCGGTCACCCTCGAAAATCTGATAGTATTGATTAAAGTTAAAAAAATAAAGTTTGTGTACCTGAAAAACCGCACCATAGAATAGAATTAACAAGGTAAAGCGGAAGAAGGAAGATATGTTTTTTTTTACTTATCTTTAATAAATTAAGAAAAATTTGATAGAACACAATTTTTTTATTTCAAATAATACGTCAGTACAAAGAATATTTTCTGTTTATCACAAAACACTGCGTTGTTCATTTATTTATACAAACATCAAATAATGTTTTCTGAATTTTTCTTTTGGCTCTCTTCTGTATAACTTTCTTTAATTACAATATTTTGCCGGTATATATAATGGCTTTTTGATGTTTTAAAAACAAAAGCTTGAATTTGAGTTCAGATATTTATAAGTTCGAAAATTTAAGTGTTCTTTATTTCATTTTTTATTTGTAGCTGCTTTAATCAGACTTGTGCTTAAAATGTTTAATTGTTCAGGTGGCAAACTTTAATTTAGTTTTATATTTTATCAGGCGGAGATTTTGAAACATAAAGTTTCTCATATGTGTATTATCCCAAGAACCATGAATATTTGGATTATTTTCATTATGTTTCAATCGATAATCCATCTTTTGTTCCTTTTTTCTAGAGAGTGCATGAGGCTTGGTTTCAGAGAAGATCCTTTAATTATTTATTAAATATGCATCAATATATTTTTATTCGATCACACTCCATTCACTAAACACCGAGGTTTTCTTATATTCTTCAAGGTCCAAGCAATCAAAAAGAATTTCTTCCGAATCTACGTCCGAAAGATCTATAGAACAAGAATCAAGCGGAACTTCAGTTCGGAAATAATTTGGCGAGAAAATAGATAGAGCTACCCACAGCCATATACAGCTCTAACACAATGACCTTCGAACAACCGACCAGCTTATAAATTATTTATAAATGCCTATTTGGCGAATTTTAGTTAATAATTTGGCGAGTTTGGCAACGTATTTGGGCGAAAAAATAAAGACATAAAACACTAATAACTCTAGTGTGATGGCCTTTATTAACCATCATAGTTCAGTAATAGCTTAACTATATATATATTGCTTAAATATGCATACATGCAGTCAACAGAAAAAATCATCAAATAAACCACAATAAAATCCGGGAATGAAGACTGGCGGAATTACGTCACTTAAAATGTCAATTATTTTTCAAATAATGAATTTAGTTTCTGGAAGTAATGGCAAAATAATAAAATAAACATTTTGAATGTTAAATGTTTTCGTTAAAAGTTTTATTTAATTTTTTCAGCCGATGGCATCAGGAAAGAGAAAAAAGGATCGGATTTGAGCGAAAGTGGTGTATTTTTTTCAGAAAATTCGAATTTTCTCTAAAAATGGAACAAATATGAAAAAACTAAGCCTCAGGTGCACACGTTGGTATTAAAGGGAATCTATCTTAAAAATTTCGAATTTCTGAGGGCAGTATAAGTAGGCCTTTTACGATCCGAAGACAAACAGACACACAGACTCTTTATTTTATTATTATAGACCAGCAAATTATCCGTTCTTCGCACGGATAAAATATCAAATAGATTCAATATGTGTACATATACTCTGTTATAGAGCATAACTTATGTTGTTTCGCTCGTTATAAATTATAATCCGTTTCATTGCTTAAAATTCCAAAATGAAAAATAGCTATAAATGCACTCATAATGTCATCACCATTCCTCATAAATCATAAAACTTTTAGCTCATTTGGCGCGTTTTGGAATATTTGGCGAGATAGTATAGACCCACACCATTATACAGTTCTAACACAATGACCTTCAACAACCGACCAGCTTATAAATTATTATAAAAGAATTGCCTATTTGGCGAATTTTAGTTAATATTTGGCAGTTTGCAAGATTTGCGAAAAAATAAGCATGAAACACTAATAGCTCTAGTGCGATGGCCTTTTTAACCATCATAGTTCAGTAATAGCTTAACTATACATTTATTGCTTAAATATGCATACATGCAGTCAACAGAAAAATCAATGAAAAAATCATCAAATAAACCCACAATAAAATCCGGGAATGAAGACTGGCGGAATTACGTCACTTGAAACATGTCAATTATTTTTCAAATAATGAATTAAATTTTTATAAAGTAATGGCAAAAGAATAAAATAAACATTTTGAATTGTAAATGTTTCGTTAAAAGTTTTATTTAATTTTTTCAGCCGATGGCATCAGGAAAGAGAAAAAAATGATCGGATTTGAGCGAAAGTGGTGTATTTTTTCAGAAAATTCGAATTTTCTTCAAAAATGGAACAAATATGAAAAAACTAAGCCTCAGGTGCACACGTTAGTATTAAAGGGAATCTATCTTAAAATTTCGAATTTCTGAGGGCAGTATAGTAGGTCTTTTACGATCCGATAACAGACACACAGACAGACAGACTCTTTCTTTTATTATTATAGATTAGATGGCGCCGCTTAAAACTTACTTTGTATAAAATATTGAATTGATTGTAATAATCTTACTTAAGTTTTCCATATCAAAATATATTTGCATTTGATTTTAATAAGGTTTAATGATGAGTTATTCAATTGTTTAAATAGATGAAATCAATTTTTTAACCTTATTTTTAAAGGTAGAGTCTTTTTTCTTAATCAAGTACTGTACTAGATGGCGTCACTAAAGTACTATTTGTATCAAATAATTTTACTTCATGTACAAGCGTATCAAATTAGGATATGAAATTAAAATTCTAAACAATTATATTAGGTTAAGGTAACCTAATTTTTAAAATCCTTTAATTTTTAACAATATGAAATTTTTTACAAAAGGCTACTGTTATTTCAAATAGAGATCTAAAAATTCCCAAAAGATTTTAGAAAGATCTATAAATTAATTTGGAGCTTTTAATTAAATTACGATTAACATTTTAGGAGACAACGAGAACACAACGACGTTTTAATAGTAATCAGGGGGACTGCTCTGCGTAAAAGGAAAAATGAAGGTAATACTGAGAATTTGATGTTCAATAAAAAATAATCTGATTTTAGTTTCCATTTTGTTGCAATTAAATGAATGAATGTTTTATTATAATTTTAATATTCTTCTAAAGTTTTCGTGATAGTATCTATTAATTACTGGTTTCAGATAAACCATGCTAACAGAACACTAGGGTTTAAAAAAAACTAAAGGTGTATAGCACTACAAGAGTTTCCAATTAGCACTCATTAAAGCCATACACACATTTAAAGGTAATTTCAATACCTTTAAAACCAAAAATGTTCTATGGCAAATTGACTTTCAATTCGAGGCGTGGAGTGGTTTCAGACTGACAGACGGAACAATGTTCAAAAACCACTTTCTTAGAATCAGCACCCTCCCAAAGAAACACAAAACGCAAGTAGAAAACACAAAACAACCATTTCGGATTTTCGACCTCATCACAATATTTTCATTGCCTTATATTTCATATATTAGGTAATTTAAAGAAGGGAGAGAAAATGAACTTTTTTCATGAAATACTGGTATCAAAGTGACTCAAACCCGTCCAGAACAAATGAAAAAACAAAAACAAGCAATTGAGCATAACACAAAATACACTAATACAAAAAAAGACAAGGCAAAAGGAGGCACACAAATAACGAACTGCTTAAGATATTGATTAAAAGTCGGGATAACTTATCTCAATATTAACAAACACGACAAAATACATGAATATAATTAAATAATTAAACATATAACACACAAAAGTAAAAATTTAATTTTAAATCACTCCCTCTAAAACTGTGCTTTTTATTTTCATTTATTTTCATTTGTTTATTTATTTGTTTGTTTTGGTTGGGTTGGTTTGTTTATTTATTTAAAATAACAAATAAATAAATAAGGTATTTTTCTTCGATCCACATTATTTTATTGTTTATTTGCTCTGTATTTTGACAAACATTTTCTTGTAGTTTATTAAGCAGTAAATGTTTCAAGCTTATTTTATTTACGATAAAAAATATATACACATAAATATAAAGTATGACCATTGAATTTTTTTGTTAGTTCGAATTTCTTCTGTTCATCATAATTCTTTCAGATTTATTTCATCCGCAATCGAAAAATGTGTTTAAAATATTATTGATTAATAAAATATATTGATATAGTTATTTGAAACAATATCTCTAAAAATATTTTTGTAAATTATAAGGAATTCAGTGAATTTTGTTATCAAATTAACATTTAAAATTCAAGGTTGATTTATTGGATTTCTTCAAAAGTTAGACATCTTTAAATGGTGAGGCAAATGTTAATAGTTTGTTATTATATTATTTAACATAAATGTTACATTGTTGTATAGTTATCATATAGTTTCTTAATGTTTTAGTGAATTTCTCCAATATTTATCTGCAAAAACAGACAGTTCCCACTCTTTATTTTTTTCATTCGATGTAGACGGTAGATTAAATAATGCGAAAAAAATTTGTTTTCCAATTCGTGTTTATTTTTTTATTTAAGAACTAGCTGACCCGACAGACTTTGTCTTGTCTTTACTATGAATATTGAATTCTAATTGAAGGTTGATCAAAAACTCCATCGATCCTTGGCAAATGCAGCCAAAAATGTCCAAAGAATAATACCCCATGTGGTGGGAGTGCACGTTAAATATTTTTCAAAGTCCCGACGCTGCGTACGATGTAAAAGTTGCATTGGGTGCCTAATCAGGTGTTGGCTCGTCACATGACTGTGGTTCTAAATAAAGACGACAGTGGCCAATATCCTCTTGTATAGCTCTAGTGCGACGATAATTCAAACTAACCCTAACCCATAAAACTGGATGGGAATAGCTACCCTACGCTAAATTTTTAACTTCGCCAAAAGCCGCCAATGCCAACATTCAATTGGCCATATCATAGCTGTACCAAATTGACAGTTTTATAAACATAAAGTTTTTACGCTATACATAGAGGGAATTAACATTTATTAGAAGTATTCATCAGATCTAGAATAGTAATCGCCTTTACTGCCATGATACATTGTAGCAATATCTTCACTTCTTACCATTTATAAACATCAATTAAATTTAATTCGAAAACAAAAAAAAAATCAAAAGATTTAAATTCTATAAATAAAATAAAATAATGATATTCAAACAAAATCCTACAAATTAAACTCACGTGCTCTGACGTGTTTAAAATTAATTTTCGCTGACGCTGAACGCGCTGAAATTTTTTTCAAATTAGAAAACGAAATTTATAAATTAAAAGTTCATAACAATGCTATTCCTATGGAGAAATCGGCTCACGTTTTGCACTCCTACACCCGTTTGGGCTCTAATTTCGAATAACTCATTCATTAAGAACCTTTTCCTGACAATAACAAACACAACGAAAAAAGAATTAGTGAAATCAGTCCAGCCGTTCAGGCGTGATGCCGTCACAACAAAAAAAATGGAAACTTTAATTTATATATAAGACTAGCAAATTTATACCCGTTCTTCGCACGGAATAAAACAAATATCAATAGATTCCAAATATGTGTACCATATACCCTGTTATAGGATCATAAACTTATTATTGCGCTCGTTATAAATTATAAAATCCCGTTTCATTGCCTTAAAATTCCAAAATGAAAAATACGCTATAAAATGCACTCATAAATGTCATCACAATTCCCTCATAAATACATAAAACCTTTTAGCTCATTTGGCGCGTTTTGGAAAATAATTTGGCGAGAAAATAGATATAGCTACCCACACCCATTATACAGCTCTAACACAATGACCTTCGAACAACCGACCAGCTTATAAATTATTTATAAAAGAAATCGCCTATTTGGCGAATTTTAGTTAATAATTTGGCGAGTTTGGCAACGTCTTTGGCGAAAAAATAAAGACATAAAACATTAATAGCTCTAGTGCGATGGCCTTTATTAACCATCGTAGTTCAGTAATAGCTTAACTATACATTTATTGCTTAAATATGCCTACATGCAGTCAACAGAAAAATCAATGAAAAAATCATCAAATAAACCCACAATAAAATCCAGGAATGAAGACTGGCGGAATTACGTCACTTGAAACATGTCAATTATTTTTCAAATAATGAATTTAGTTTCTGAAAGTAATGGCAAAGAATAAAAAATAAACATTTTGAATTTTAAATGTTTTCGTTAAAAGTTTTATTTAATTTTTTCAGCCGATGGCATCAGGAAAGAGAAAAAATTATCGGATTTGAGCGAAAGTGGTGTATTTTTTTTCAGAAAATTCGAATTTTCTCTAAAAATGGAACAAATATGAAAAACTAAGCCTCAGCTGCACACGTTAGTATTAAAGGGAATCTATCTTTAAAATTTCGAATTCCTGTGGGCAGTATAAGTAGGTCTTTTACGATCCGATAACAGACACACACACAGACAGACAGACTCTTTCTTTTATTATTATAGATAAATATGTACGTTTGAAAAGCACGTGAAAATCACTCAAGGTGTGATGTCACTTTCCATAAGAGTCAAGATAATAAAAGTTTGAAATTTCACTGCGTCATGATAAAAATATATATATATATTTTAAATATATGTAACCGCAATTAATTTTAATCATATTTTATCTTAATGTAGTTTGCTTCTTTAAGTTCTTATTCTTTCCCAAATGTTTCTTTTGTGATTAAGTAATCAGTTTATTTTTCAGTTTGCCCAAGAATTCCATTATTTTAAAAAAAATATATATATATATTCATAAAATTCTTTTAGTCCACAAAATGGATGTTTTATATTTAGATCATTCACGTTGAAAATATAAATAGATATATGAATTTCGAAAATCATATTTGATGCTAATTCATTGTCGGGAAAAAAAATTTACCTTTTCCATTTACGCAAAAGAAACTGCTGTTTTGATTCCTCTTTCGATGTTTTACATCTAAAGTTAAATTAAAATTTTATTTATTGGTTATTGATTAACCTTTTATGTGCGGTTTCATACCAATTCAAGTTGAATTTTCACTGTCAATTTAAAATATCATATTCTGTCTTTTAATGTAGAAAATCCTCCCTAATTGAATTTGAAAAACAAAATATACTTTTCAACTATTGTCTTACATAAAATATTGTTTTTTACACTTATCCTTAGTTGAATAACCTGAAATTATGAATTTGCATTTGTTAAATGTATGGTTCGATACATTTCTTTCAGTACATTTTGTTTGTACATTTTTTTCAGCTTTTTTTTTTGGTAGTTCATTAACTCTACATTTCTCATATATAAGTTTTTTAAATCACATTTCTATTTTGTAAGGTTTTAAAATTAAATTTTAGTTTCATATAACACGTTAATCTTTTTTTTCTGAGCACTTTTTTTGGCTGATCAAGAATTATGCAGACTCGGCATATTCCCTAGAATTTAGAACCCCTTTTTTTTGTGGCATCATTTAGGCGGCTCTAGCTACCAATTTTGACGCTCAGATTACAATAAATTTGAGCTCTCTGGGGATGTTAAAGCATGCCAAGGTTAAATTTTGAAAAGAGAACTCAATACAGCGTTAATTTTAGAAAATGTACAGTTTTCTATTTATTGTTTATTGAAGTGAATAACTAAGGCATACAGTACTCGATGTGCAAAGCGTTAGTACTTCGATTTAAAATCTCATTCACATATTGTTGAATGCGCAATACAGACCCATACATCAGAATTCTACACTTTTAAACGATCCCTCTTATTAGGATGCTGATTCCTACTTGCGCCGCCCCCACTGCCCGCTCGCTACCCAGCCAAATGTGGTAACCCTGCCCTTCGATTGATCCGGTTTCCTTTTCCCCCTCAGTTTCGATTGGCGCAGTTTCGCGGGCGCCTTATCTCTTCGGTTTTTGTTTTTATTCCCCAGTTGGCGATTGCTATTTCCTTCTTTCTCTTTGCTAGGAGGACTGCCGAATCAGAAGAAAAATCGCCGAAAGAAAAACGCTGATCGCCAAATGCACTTGTTAAATGCACCCTTTAAACCTTAAATTATATATATGCTTTATTAAATTTAAAAGCATTCTTATAATTAAATTTACATATTAGTTCAATTGAATTATATATATTATTCAATTTATATAGTATTTCAATTGAATTTATAAAGTATTTTTAATGATTTAAAAAATTATTTTAATCCAATTTATAATTTTTTTTTAATTTTATAATTAATTTTTAAAATACTTTTTTTACCATTCCAATCTCAGTGAGGCCATTTGGAGTCATTACACTCAAAAATTATTATGTATCACATTTTTCTGATTTTAAAATGCGCTTAATATAATAAGTTTTTTATAATAACCTTTTCTTTTCCCATGATAGTCCTATATGTCTTCAAATACACCTTATTTGTTGTCAACAAACGAATCCACTATTGAAATTATTTATTAGAAGGGAGAGATTTATGTATAATCAAATTAGGATAATAAATATCCACGATATTTATTTAAATCATTATAATTAATATCTATTTTACTATACAAATATCTTTTTTGATAATTATATTTATCGAGATCATTTCATTTGGATCCACTTCTATACTGAAAGGAAATACTTCTTCCGTACCAAAAGATTAGTAATATTAATAACATTTTTTAAATTGGCTTGTTTCCGGTGACGTATTTCGTTCCTTCATTCTTGTATTCCTTCAATCGGTGCTCTGATAGGTGCTCCGCTTTCACGCGACATTGGTTCATCACTCCCATCCTCAAGACATACATCAAGATTTTCATTTAGCATTTCTGTTGCTACTTAAGACCTGATAGATGTCCATTAATTCAACTGATCAAAAATAGTTTTCTACCTTTTTTTTTAAGTTTAAAGGGATACGGTACCCAAAACATTATTTCTAGAAATAATAACCTAAACTTGTAAATTATAGTAGTTTTATATAATGTTAACTCTAAATAAACATTTTCTAGCAATAAAAACAAATATTTACAAGTAGTTTTTCATTTATTTAAAAAAAGTCATAATTTTGAACTTTTTAAAACGCTACTCCTCTTTCAATTTTGAGAATAACTCCACCAAACTTTTATAGTTGGTTTTTAGTACTATTTGTTTAAGAACTGTGCATGGATTAAAATGTGAGCTACAGTTAAAAAGTAACATGCATTTATACTGAAAATCACAAAAAAAATTACAAATTATTGAATTCAACATTTTTTAAAAAACAACTATGCTTAGTAGACCTTATTCAATGCACAATTTGGTTCACCATATATATAAGAACACAGGTTAAAAATTTCAAAATTCTAATTTAATTAGTAAAAAAGCCTTAGGGATTTATTAGACACAAGAATTGAAAAACGCGAAACAGAGGGAAAAGGTTGAAAGGAGACGAAATACGTATTCAAACTTATAGGAATGACTCCAGAAAATATTTAATAATTTTTTTTCTACAGAAGATATCATAATGAAACTTCTAGTAAATGTTCAGAAAGATATTGTAAATAATAAGAAGTAAAAACTGAAAAATCGCTATTTTGGCCACTTTTGGGGTACCGTATCCCCTTAAATGTTTTGTATAAAAAAAGAACGGACATATAATGGCCAGGCAGGTGGGTCTTTCTGTAATGTGTGTCTGTACAATACATTTAAATAATTACAAGAGGGTTACGTTTGTACCTTAATTGTTGCATTAGTTCTTCGTAAATACTGTATACAAGGCAATAGTTAAAATGTATTTTTCCCCATTCAATTGAGATAATTTTCCACTTTTAAAAACAGATTAGGATATTATTAAGTGACAAACAGTGTGAAATCAACTTGAATTGGTATGAAACAATATTTAAAAAGGTAAATCAGTAATCAATAATTTAAAAACTAAATTAACTTTAAATTTAAAAAAAAAAACATTAAAATAATTGAATTCCTTATAATTTACGAAATATTTTTCACTATATTACAAAAAACTGTGATTTATTGCAGTTTCTGCAATTATTGCATTTTTCTCGATTTCATTCTGACCATTCTAAGACCCTAACATCATGTAACTATTACAAATATGCCTAAAAACGTTTAGTTTGGCAAACATAATTGTTTTAAAAGAGTGATAACTCAGCTATAAAAATTATTTATGGGTTCTTTGTTATTTGTTTGATAAAATCGACATATTTTCATAATCCGTATTACCCGTGTGGCAAGAAAATTTTCGAAAATGAGCTTTCTACTTAAGTTTTTCTCAATGAACAAAATATAAGACAAATAGAGATAATGGTACTGAACAATTTATACAGGACAAATTGAGTTTTACGAAAATCGAATTTTAAAAAGCTTAAGTTGACGGTTTTATTCGAAAATGAAGATGTTAATGGTTTTCACAAGCTCATCATTAATGGTACTGGAATTGTGAAACAATAAGAATAATTTGGCATAAGTATAGTAAGAATATGTATCATGTTTTTTGCCCAATACATTTAGCGTATAATGAAAAATTCATTTTTAACGTTATGTTATTCGTTATTGTATTATAATAGATTATCGTTAAGTTTATTTTTAAAAAATGTTTTGATTTTCAAATATTAATTCGATTAAATATTCTTCAGTAGTTGAAATATTTAAATAATTATTCTATGTTTAACAATTTTTAACATGTTTAAAATCAGTTAAATTTTTTTTCTTTAATTCAAGTTAAATATTCTCCAAATTTGTTTTAGTTGCGGCGTTTGTAGTTTGTGTAAGTGTCTGAAAGCATGAAGTTAAAAAATATCCTCATTTTTATAAAATAAAAATAATTAATATTCATTTCACATTAAAAACTTTTATTTTTAAGTATTTTTATAATTAGTTGTTATGCCAAAACAATTTATTTGAGTTCATTTATTCTTTATAGACCAAGCCAATTCAGAGTTTGAAGCCATCAGACGCTGTGAAAGAATCAGACCTCAAATACTTAATCAACAAAGTCTTTATAGAAAGAAATGTCTGCATCATCTACATAAAAAAAGTTACAATGAGGTAAACTGTTAATTTATATCCAGCCCCACTACCTGTATATTATTATCAATTGAGTCTTTAAACAAAATATATTTATTTTTTATTCGCAGTAAAATTATTTTTTATTCGCAGTGATATTAAAATGAATGATAAATGAATTTTTATTTTAATTTAATGTACATTTTATTAACATAACATAAAAAAAAACATGAACGGAAAAGTTATTATTCGTTCTTTGTTTATTTTGAAAAACAATCGAAAAGTAAAAACTACTTCTAGGCCTTAGCAAAGAGATGAAATCTCTTTTACTCTCGCCTCCTGAGAATATACTAACTTTAAAATTGAATTTATAATGCGTGCCATTCGAGAAATATCTGCCAAATCTGGTGAAGGTGCACGAATTCATAAACCATGACGGGTTTGATCGTCGCCAATAAAGTCGGGGGGGAAATTGAGAGAAAGTATTTTTTTCTTCCCAGTTATGTTCTTATTAAATTGTTGGTTTTGAAATAAAAAGTTGCTAATTTGTTTCGAAGCGAGAACTAATAACTCATACGGTGATTAATTGGCAACAATGACGATTCACTCACAGGTCCAATTTAGAATATGCGGGATTTGAAGTTCGCAGATGTTGATATTGCCGCACCCCCTCACTATTTTTTTAAGGTTGTTCTTTTAGGTCAGTCAGATAAAAAGGCAGTAGACCCAAAAGTAGCCGAATGTTAAACATTCCTCAGTTAGTTCTAAATTACTAAATTACATAACAAGATATCTATCTATTGAGCATAAAAATTACATTGGAATTAACATAGGGTAGACTAGGGGAATCGCGCCACCTTAAGGAATCTGCATGAAATGGAATTTTCAGGCAGAGTTGTGTTAGAATAATTGTAAATTGTAAAAAACATGGCATACTACATTTCATAACCTATCTTGCAGTGATTTAAACTTGAAATCTTTAATACTATAGAAACCGAATAAAATTGTTTTTCCTAAAAACTTGCGGAGTGGCGGTATTACCCCGTTATCTGGGGTGATGCCACCACACCATCAAAACACAGCAAATAATCTATGAATAATAGAAAAGGATGTAATAAAGCACAACATATAGCACTAAAATAGGTTTAATTAAATGAAGAAATTAATTAAGAAGTTCAACAAAAATCACACGCGTAGTAAATGGCTATTACTTGTCTCTGCCATAGTCTTACTATTCTTAACAAAGTAACACGTGTAATAAATGACTATTAGTTAATCTATACCATACTATTCTTTAAATAAAAATTGTGTTAGCCTAGTAGATGGCTATTAAGTCTTTGAAGATCTAATCTGAGCAAAAATCTGAAAGAAAATTATTGCGGCATAACACCGGTAAGACAAAATGGCGTAGACGACTTGTTTAGAAGAAGGTATATAGCCACGCTTCCAAATTAACAACGTGATAACATAGCCAAATTATTGCTCTTTTCAATGACATGTAAATTATTTATCTAACTTAGGGATAACAGTCGCTTATTTCTGAGTTTCAGAAGACTCAAAATTAGATGAAACTCAAAAATGAAAACACTAAATGATAACACTAAAAAAATCTCACTAAAAACGTATTTTTTTATAACGTTACACCAACACACCACATGGCCATAAGCCTCTCTACTACTGATTACATACAGTGTTTCCTGCTACAGGTCAGTGCTTACATAACCCCCTCCACACACACACCGCTGGCGAGATACAGGGGGTGGCGGCATTGCCCAGGGTGGCGCGATTCCCCCGGTCTCCCCTACATTCGATAAAGTTTTCAGACGTTATTACCGTGAATTGTAAAGTGCTTAAGTTAAAAACCTCTAAACTGAGAACTAGATGAACTAAGCTTGAAACTGAACTAGCTGATTCTAACTTAAAAGAATTTTATATAAACTAGCATCCAAAGCAAATTATTTTTTTGAATGCTCTTAGAAGTGGTGTGCGTACCTAGGGGCCACCGTGTGCTTTTGGTTTACCGCCCAAACTATAAAATGATTTGGTTCAAAATTTGGCGCTTGGTTTCACCATAATATTGGTTCATATTAGCTGCAACGGCTGTGTGGTGAAATGCTTTACAATTTTGTGGTATTCAGTTGAACCAAAAATCTTGAATTTCACCATATTTATTATTTTTAGTTCATAAACTAGTTCCAAAAGGAAATGTTTGGTTTAATGATAAAAGATACAAAATTTAAATCATCTCAAGTAGTACATTTATAGGGATTTGAAAAGAAAATCCGATTCTAGGATGTGTGTATAGGTACACACATATTCCCTAATATTGAAAATGAAAACCATTTCATTATAAAAGTCTAAATACAGTGTAAAATTCAAAAAGAAAATATTAAAAATGCTTGTCCTCGGTGTGAAGCACCTAATATTCATATTTTTAATCTCCTCATAATGCATTACAATTCACTGTTAGAACAAATATAAAACTTTTTTCAAAGAATGCTTTGTACATTTTCCCCCACTTTTGATCCTCAGATTCCTTTCCACTCCTCTTGTTGGACTAAATTGGATGCTGAACCTGCTCCTGCTGCAATTTCAGAAATTTCTTTTAATTACTCATAACTGCTTTATGGGGAAACTTGAGCTTTTAATTATTTCTCAATTATGTTTTGGTCAGCTCTCTTCGTTGAAGAATAAAGTTGGTAGTTTAATATCTGGTCTAAATTCAGTATTAAAATAGTATCTTTCTTCGCTCACAAAATTTACTTGAAACTAGAAAGCTTTTAGAAGCATATAGTTATCTTACAATTAATTTTAATAATTAATAGAGAATGGAAGAGCTTAGTGGAAAATCGTGCTAAGTGACACAAAAAGTTGAATACGAGAAACGAATATACGTAACTAAAAGTTTATTAAAAAGGGAAAACTTGTTATATTTAAAAAATGGAAGTTACATGTTCATTGACACAAAAATCTCAAATTTTACAAAAAATGTCACTTAGCACGTTCTTAAGAATTAATAAGTTCTTCAATTATATGCTTCTTTCAATTACAATATGATATAGGTTTAGTAGGTGCACCTTCTAGAGAAATACTAAACATAAGTAGTCTTCCTCAAATGCACATGTGCGTTTTCAAAACAATACAATCATTGGGCTAGAAGGAAAACTGGAGTGAGGTGTGTGATTCACTGAACAGGGCAGCAAACGAGCCGGTCCAATAACAAAACGAGGAGGAATACACACTACACAGCACTGCAGCAGAAACGAACCGAGCAGAAAACCTAGAAACTTGCCTATTTTGCTATTGGGTTCGACTTCGCTGGTTCTTAGTTAGTGATCCACATGATTATTTCTTTAAAAAAAGTTGGAATTTAAAGTTAAAGAAAGTTAATTCTTTCGAACTTAACTTGTCAAAATACATTTAGGAGCCCGAGTCAATATGATAGAGGGGTCTCATACAAGCATTGCATACAAGTGTAAGGAAAATAGTCCTTTTCTGCCCGGTTCGCTCAAAAGGGTGTGAGTGGGTTTTCGGCCCGCTGACACTTCACTCCAGTTTCCCTTCTAGCTTAATGAATACAATTTATTGAATGCTAGCTTTGTAAACCCGGCGTGATGAGGAGTACCCTTAATAAAGGTAACTTGTATATTATGGAAATGTTTTATTTTATGCCAATCGATCCACCTTCCCACTGGGGTCAGCAAATCATCAATATATTATAACCCTCCAATACTGATGTCAGCAATATTTGTTTCGAAATTATTGTATGTCTGACTTGTTAGGGATTTCCCGTAGACCGCTGTGTGAGTCAGTCATGACTTTTTCCTTTATAGATATAGATACTAATTTCTAACTTTAACGATTTGTTTGAAGCTCTAATTATTTTAAATTACTGAACTTATAGGGTAATTAAGTTTCATTGATTTTGCGGATGCAATGAGAGAAAGATATAATTGTATGGACAATTTACCTTAAATTTTAATGAAATTTTTAATCGCAATGTTTCAATCATTTTAAAAAAGTCCTAAATATTCATAAGAAACAAGCGTTTTACTATTAAATAATAATAATAATAATAATAATAAACCTTATAAATATAGAAAACAATAAAATGTTTGAGCAAAAACAACTACCAGAGATAAGAAAATTAAATTAAATAATAACAAAAAAAAAATATATAATAAGAAAAATAACTGAAATGAGTCTTCAGTTTTCAAAAATTCTTTCAGTGTGTTACGGTAAAATGGAACAAGCTTTTATGTTTTCAGAAATTTTAATTTGAATAAAAACTAAATAAATCAAAGAAAGTGCGCATCCATGTAAAAACCACCAAGCAGTAAAGAAAAAGGCTTGAGAGAAAGTATTTTTTTCTTCCCAGTTATGCTCTTATTAAATTGTTGGTTTTGAAATAAAAAGTTGCTAATTTGTTTCGAAGCGAGAACTAATAACTCATACGGTGATTAATTGGCAACAATGACGATTCACTCACAGGTCCAATTTAGAATATGCGGGATTTGAAGTTCGCAGATGTTGATATTGCCGCACCCCCTCACTATTTTTTTTAAGGTTGTTCTTTTAGGTCAGTCGGATAAAAAGGCAGTAGACCCAAAAGTAGCCGAATGTTAAACATTCCTCAGTTAGTTCTAAATTACTAAATTACATAACAAGATATCTATCTATTGAGCATAAAAATTACATTGGAATTAACATAGGGTAGACTGGGGGAATCGCGCCACCTTAAGGAATCTGCATGAAATAGAATTTTCAGGCAGAGTTGTGTTAGAATAATTGTAAATTGTAAAAAAACATGGCATACTACATTTCATAACCTATCTTGCAGTGATTTTTTAAACTTGAAATCTTTAATACTATAGAAACCGAATAAAATTGTTTTTCCTAAACACTTGCGGAGTGGCGGTATTACCCCGTTATCTGGGGTGATGCCACCACACCATCAAAACACAGCAAATAATCTATGAATAATAGAAAAGGATGTAATAAAGCACAACATATAGCACTAAAATAGGTTTAATTAAATGAAGAAATTAGTTAAGAAGTTCAACAAAAATCACACGCGTAGTAAATGGCTATTACTTGTCTCTGCCATAGTCTTACTATTCTTAACAAAGTAACACGTGTAATAAATGACTATTAGTTAGTCTATACCATACTATTCTTTAAATAAAAATTGTGTTAGCCTAGTAGATGGCTATTAAGTCTTTGAAGATCTAATCTGAGCAAAAATCTGAAAGAAAATTATTGCGGCATAACCCCGGTAAGACAAAATGGCGTAGACGTAGAAGGTAGATAGCCACGCTTCCAAATTAACAACGTGATAACATAGCCAAATTATTGCTCTTTTCAATGACATGTAAATTATTTATCTAACTTAGGGATAACAGTCGCTTATTTCTGAGTTTCAGAAGACTCAAAATTAGATGAAACTCAAAAATGAAAACACTAAATGATAACACTAAAAAAAATCTCACTAAAAACGTATTTTTTTATAACGTTACACCAACACACCACATGGCCATAAGCCTCTCTACTACTGATTACATACAGTGTTTCCTGCTACAGGTCAGTGCTTACATAACCCCCTCCACACACACACCGCTGGCGAGATACAGGGGGTGGCGGCATTTCCCAGGGTGGCGCGATTCCCCCGGTCTCCCCTACATTCGATAAAGTTTTCAGACGTTATTACCGTGAATTGTAAAGCTGCTTAAGTTAAAAACCTCTAAACTGAGAACTAGATGAACTAGCTTGAAACTGAACTAGCTGATTCTAACTTAAAAGAATTTTATATATAACTAGCATCAAAGCAAATTATTTTTTTGAATGCTCTTAGAAGTGGTGTGCGTACCTAGGGGCCACCGTGTGCTTTTGGTTTACCGCCCAAACTATAAAATGATTTGGTTCAAAATTTGGCGCTTGGTTTCACCATAATATTGGTTCATATTAGCTGCAACGGCTGTGTGGTGAAATGCTTTACAATTTTGTGGTATTCAGTTGAACCAAAAATCTTGAGTTTCACCATATTTATTATTTTTAGTTCATAAACTAGTTCCAAAAGGAAGTGTTTGGTTTAATGATAAAAGATACAAAATTTAAATCATCTCAAGTAGTACATTTATAGGGATTTGAAAAGAAAATCCGATTCTAGGATGTGTGTATAGGTACACACATATTCCCTAATATTGAAAATGAAAATCCATTTCATTATAAAAGTCTAAATACAGTGTAAAATTCAAAAAGAAAATGATTAAAAAATGCTTGTCCTCGGTGTGAAGCACCTAATATTCATATTTTTAATGTCCTCATAATGCATTACAATTCACTGTTAGAACAAATATAAAACTTTTTTCAAAGAATGCTTTGTACATTTTCCCCCACTTTTGATCCTGAGATTCCTTTCCACTCCTCTTGTTGGACTAAATTGGATGCTGAACCTGCTCCTGCTGCAATTTCAGAAATTTCTTTCAATTACTCATAACTGCTTTATGGGGAAACTTGAGCTTTTAATTATTTCTCAATTATGTTTTGGTCAGCTCTCTTCGTTGAAGAATAAAGTTGGTAGTTTAATATCTGGTCTAAATTCAGTATTAAAATAGTATCTTTCTTCGCTCACAAAATTTACTTGAAACTAGAAAGCTTTTAGAAGCATATAGTTATCTTACAATTAATTTTAATAATTAATAGAGAATGGAAGAGCTTAGTGGAAAATCGTGCTAAGTGACACAAAAAGTTGAATACGAGAAACGAATATACGTAACTAAAAGTTTATTAAAAAGGGAAAACTTGTTATATTTAAAAAATGGAAGTTACATGTTCATTGACACAAAAATCTCAAATTTTACAAAAAATGTCACTTAGCACGTTCTTAAGAATTAATAAGTTCTTCAATTATATGCTTCTTTCAATTACAATATGATATAGGTTTAGTAGGTGCACCTTCTAGAGAAATACTAAACATAAGTAGTCTTCCTCAAATGCACATGTGCGTTTTCAAAACAATACAATCATTGGGCTAGAAGGAAAACTGGAGTGAGGTGTGTGATTCACTGAACAGGGCAGCAAACGAGCCGGTCCAATAACAAAACGAGGAGGAATACACACTACACAGCACTGCAGCAGAAACGAACCGAGCAGAAAACCTAGAAACTTGCCTATTTTGCTATTGGGTTCGACTTCGCTGGTTCTTAGTTAGTGATCCACATGATTATTTCTTTAAAAAAAGTTGGAATTTAAAGTTAAAGAAAGTTAATTCTTTCGAACTTAACTTGTCAAAATACATTTAGGAGCCCGAGTCAATATGATAGAGGGGTCTCATACAAGCATTGCATACAAGTGTAAGGAAAATAGTCCTTTTCTGCCCGGTTCGCTCAAAAGGGTGTGAGTGGGTTTTCGGCCCGCTGACACTTCACTCCAGTTTCCCTTCTAGCTTAATGAATACAATTTATTGAATGCTAGCTTTGTAAACCCGGCGTGATGAGGAGTACCCTTAATAAAGGTAACTTGTATATTATGGAAAAGTTTTATTTTATGCCAATCGATCCACCTTCCCACTGGGGTCAGCAAATCATCAATATATTATAACCCTCCAATACTGATGTCAGCAATATTTGTTTCGAAATTATTGTATGTCTGACTTGTTAGGGATTTCCCGTAGACCGCTGTGTGAGTCAGTCATGACTTTTTCCTTTATAGATATAGATACTAATTTCTAACTTTAACGATTTGTTTGAAGCTGTAATTATTTAAATTACTGAACTTATAGGGTAATTAAGTTTCATTGATTTTGCGGATACAATGAGAGAAAGATATAATTGTATGGACAATTTACCTTAAATTTTAATGAAATTTTTAATCGCAATGTTTCAATCATTTTAAAAAAGTCCTAAATATTCATAAGAAACAAGCGTTTTACTATTAAATAATAATAATAATAATAATAATAAACCTTATAAATATAGAAAACAATAAAATGTTTGAGCAAAAACAACTACCAGAGATAAGAAAATAAATTAAATAATAACAAAAAAAAAATATATAATAAGAAAAATAACTGAAATGAGTCTTCAGTTTTCAAAAATTCTTTCAGTGTGTTACGGTAAAATGGAACAAGCTTTTATGTTTTCAGAAATTTTAATTTGAATAAAAACTAAATAAATCAAAGAAAGTGCGCATCCATGTAAAAACCACCAAGCAGTAAAGAAAAAGGCTTGAGAGAAAGTATTTTTTTCTTCCCAGTTATGCTCTTATTAAATTGTTGGTTTTGAAATAAAAAGTTGCTAATTTGTTTCGAAGCGAGAACTAATAACTCATACGGTGATTAATTGGCAACAATGACGATTCACTCACAGGTCCAATTTAGAATATGCGGGATTTGAAGTTCGCAGATGTTGATATTGCCGCACCCCTCACTATTTTTTTAAGGTTGTTCTTTTAGGTCAGTCGGATAAAAAGGCAGTAGACCCAAAAGTAGCCGAATGTTAAACATTCCTCAGTTAGTTCTAAATTACTAAATTACATAACAAGATATCTATCTATTGAGCATAAAAATTACATTGGAATTAACATAGGGTAGACTAGGGGAATCGCGCCACCTTAAGGAATCTGCATGAAATGGAATTTTCAGGCAGAGTTGTGTTAGAATAATTGTAAATTGTAAAAAACATGGCATACTACATTTCATAACCTATCTTGCAGTGATTTAAACTTGAAATCTTTAATACTATAGAAA
This sequence comes from Oedothorax gibbosus, assembly GCA_019343175.1. Classification (NCBI taxonomy): domain Eukaryota; kingdom Metazoa; phylum Arthropoda; class Arachnida; order Araneae; family Linyphiidae; genus Oedothorax; species Oedothorax gibbosus. The sequence continues at coordinate 10,585,819 of CM033279.1, forward strand.
CCGAATAAAATTGTTTTTCCTAAAAACTTGCGGAGTGGCGGTATTACCCCGTTATCTGGGGTGATGCCACCACACCATCAAAACACAGCAAATAATCTATGAATAATAGAAAAGGATGTAATAAAGCACAACATATAGCACTAAAATAGGTTTAATTAAATGAAGAAATTAATTAAGAAGTTCAACAAAAATCACACGCGTAGTAAATGGCTATTACTTGTCTCTGCCATAGTCTTACTATTCTTAACAAAGTAACACGTGTAATAAATGACTATTAGTTAGTCTATACCATACTATTCTTTAAATAAAAATTGTGTTAGCCTAGTAGATGGCTATTAAGTCTTTGAAGATCTAATCTGAGCAAAAATCTGAAAGAAAATGATTGCGGCATAACCCCGGTAAGACAAAATGGCGTAGACGACTTGTTTAGAAGAAGGTATATAGCCACGCTTCCAAATTAACAACGTGATAACATAGCCAAATTATTGCTCTTTTCAATGACATGTAAATTATTTATCTAACTTAGGGATAACAGTCGCTTATTTCTGAGTTTCAGAAGACTCAAAATTAGATGAAACTCAAAAATGAAAACACTAAATGATAACACTAAAAAAATCTCACTAAAAACGTATTTTTTTATAACGTTACACCAACACACCACATGGCCATAAGCCTCTCTACTACTGATTACATACAGTGTTTCCTGCTACAGGTCAGTGCTTACATAACCCCCTCCACACACACACCGCTGGCGAGATACATGGGGTGGCGGCATTGCCCAGGGTGGCGCGATTTCCCCGGTCTCCCCTACATTCGATAAAGTTTTCAGACGTTATTACCATGAATTGTAAAGTTGCTTAAGTTAAAAACCTCTAAACTGAGAACTAGATGAACTAGCTAGAAACTGAACTAGCTGATTCTAACTTAAAAGAATTTTATCTATAACTAGCATCAAAGCAAATTATTTTTTGAATGCTCTTAGAAGTGGTGTGCGTACCTAGGGGGCTACCGTGTGCTTTTGGTTTACCACCCAAACTATAAAATGATTTGGTTCAAAATTTGGCGCTTGGTTTCACCATAATATTGGTTCATATTAGCTGCAACGGCTGTGTGGTGAAATGCTTTACAATTTTGTGGTATTCAGTTGAACCAAAAATCTTGAGTTTCACCATATTTATTATTTTTAGTTCATAAACTAGTTCCAAAAGGAAGTGTTTGGTTTAATGATAAAAGATACAAAATTTAAATCATCTCAAGTAGTACATTTATAGGGATTTGAAAAGAAAATCCGATTCTAGGATGTGTGTATAGGTACACACATATTTCCTAATATTGAAAATGAAAAACCCATTTCATTATAAAAGTCTAAATACAGTGTAAAATTCAAAAGGAAAATAATTAAAAATTGCTTGTTCTTGGTGTGAAGCACCTAATATTCATATTTTTAATGTCCTCATAATGCATTACAATTCACTGTTAGAACAAATATAAAACTTTTTTCAAAGAATGCTTTGTACATTTTCCCCCACTTTTGATCCTGAGATTCCTTTCCACTCCTCTTGTTGGACTAAATTGGATGCTGAACCTGCTCCTGCTGCAATTTCAGAAATTTCTTTCAATTACTCATAACTGCTTTATGGGGAAACTTGAGCTTTTAATTATTTCTCAATTATGTTTTGGTCAGCTCTCTTCGTTGAAGAATAAAGTTGGTAGTTTAATATCTGGTCTAAATTCGGTATTAAAATAGTATCTTTCATCGCTCACAAAATTTACTTGAAACTAGAAAGTTTTAGAAGCATATAGTTATCTTACAATTAATTTTAATAATTAATAGAGAATTGAAGAGCTTAGTGGAAGATTGTGCTAAGTGACACAAAAAGGTGAATACAAGAAAATGAGCTTCAAAGTTTTTAGTTTGAACTTAGATCCATGAAAAGCTGCCCTTACAATAGGCAAAAAATATACGTAACTAAAAGTTTATTAAAAAGGGAAAACTTGTTATATTTAAAAAATGGAAGTTACATGTTCATTGACACAAAAATCTCAAATTTTACAAAAAATGTCACTTAGCACGTTCTTAAGAATTAATAAGTTCTTCAATTATATGCTTCTTTCAATTACAATATGATATAGGTTTAGTAGGTGCACCTTCTAGAGAAATACTAAACATAAGTAGTCTTCCTCAAATGCACATGTGCGTTTTCAAAACAATACAATCATTGGGCTAGAAGGAAAACTGGAGTGAGGTGTGTGATTCACTGAACAGGGCAGCAAACGAGCCGGTCCAATAACAAAAAGCGGAGGAATACACACTACACAGCACTGCAGCAGAAACGAACCGGGCAGAAAACCTAGAAACTTGCCTATTTTGCTATTGGGTTCGACTTCGCTGGTTCTTAGTGATCCACATGGTTATTTCTTTTTAAAAAAAAAGTTGGAATTTAAAGTTAAAGAAAGTTAATTCTTTCGAACTCAACATGTCAAAATACATTTAGGAGCCCGAGTCAATATGATAGAGGGGTCTCATTCATACAAGCATTGCATACAAGTGTAAGGAAAATAGTCCTTTTCTGCCCGGTTCGCTCAAAAGGGTGTGAGTGGGTTTTCGGCTCGCTGACACTTCACTCCAGTTTCTCTTCTAGCTTAATGAATACAATTTATTGAATGCTAGCTTTGTAAACCCGGCGTGATGAGGAGTACCCTTAATAAAGGTAACTTGTATATTATGGAAAAGTTTTATTTTATGCCAATCGATCCACCTTCCCACTGGGGTCAGCAAATCACCAATATATTATAACCCTCCAATACTGATGTCAGCAATATTTGTTTCGAAATTATTGTATGTCTGACTTGTTAGGGATTTCCCGTAGACCGCTGTGTGAGTCAGTCATGACTTTTTCCTTTATAGATATAGATACTAATTTCTAACTTTAACGATTTGTTTGAAGCTGTAATTATTTTAAATTACTGAACTTATAGGGTAATTAAGTTTCGTTGATTTTGCGGATACAATGAGAGAAAGTTATAATTGTATGGACAATTTACCTTAAATTTTAATGAAATTTTTAATCGCAATGTTTCAATCATTAAAAAAAAAGTCCTAAATATTCATAAGAAACAAGCGTTTTACTATTAAATAATAATAATAATAATAATAATAATAATAATAATAATAATAATAATAATAATAATAATAATAATAATAATAATAATATAATAATAATAATAAATATAATAATAATAATAATAATAATATATAATAATAATAATAATAATAATAATAATAATAATAATAATAATATATAATAAATAATAATAATAATAATAATAATAATAATAATAATAATAAATATAGAAAAGAATAAAATGTTTGAGCAAAAGCAACTACCAGAGATAAGAAAATAAATTAAATAATAACAAAAAAAAATATAATAAGAAAAATAACTGAAATGAGTCTTCGGTTTTCAAAAATTCTTTCAGTGTGTTACGGTAAAATGGAACAAGCTTTTATGTTTTCAGAAATTTTAATTTGAATAAAAACTAAATAAATCAAAGAAAGTGCATCCATGTAAAAACCACTAAGCAGTAAAGAAAAAGGTTTCTCAGCATCAAAATTTTCTTATTGTTCCAATGTGAAAGTTAAGATTTAATTAGGAGTTAGAAACATTTTATAAGGTATTTCCACAAAATCCAGCAATGCATGAATTCGAAGTAGATATTTAAAACATTAATTACGTTTAACAGAAAATTTTAGAAACTTATTTACATATATTCTGTTTCGAAATACTTGAATGAATGTTGGGATATTTTAAGGGTATGCATCTCTTGGTGTTAAAAAAGAATTTAAATCGATGAATCAGTCTATCCATGATAATTAATATTAAGCTAAAGGGAAATAAATGTTTGATTAAAATGGTTTGGTTATAAATGACATTTTCTTTTGTTATGTATGCTGTTGCAACAATTTATTTCCTTATTACCTCACATTTTGTTTATTAATTAAAAAAATTGCTTAAATTGATTAACGTTTTTTAATCTAAAAATTGCATATGCATATTTTGTTAGACAGTTAACAACCTAAATTCCTTTTTGGGAGAATTAAAAAAAATATTAAGTGGCGATATAAATTGAGTGATTCCATTTTTAATTCTAAATAATGTAAAATATAAGGTCATGAAAGTATTGCGATGGGGTTGAAAATTCGAAATGGAGATCTTGTGTTTTCTACACATGGTTTGGAGGGTGCTGAGTCTGAATAAGTGGTTTTTGAAAATGGGTTCGTCTTACAGACGTCAAATTCGGTACAAGAGTCCTTAGAAATAGTCGGATTTCAAAATAAGGTTTTTCGAGAAAATTGTACAAGCGGAAAAGTCCCTATAACTTTTTGGATTTTAAAGGTATTACTGAAATATGGAAAGAGATACAGACTTTAAATTTGGTACGCTCGTTCCTAGTAACTGTCGGATGTCATATTCAGTTTTTCAAAATAATAGTAAATGTGCAAAGGGAATAGAACTCTTTAGGTTTTAAAAGTATTAAAATTACCTTATAGAGTATATAAATACTTTTAAAAGAAGTTATTGATCTATTGAGTGGTGATTGAGTGCTTTTTCTCATTTCTAGTTTGTTTCAACTTTAATGATTATTATACTTTGAAAATAGTATGTAGGAAAAAATGCGACTATTTTTAATAATTCAGTTTCTACATTTTATAAATACATTATAACTATTTGATAAATACTATTATATGACTTTTTTGCATTTTATTTAATTGGTGGCAACTCTGTCTTAACTTATAGTTGCCAAATTTGCAATGTGTTTTTATTCTTCACTCAATGGTCAAAGTTGCCCCATTTGACGCTACCACAACTCTGAACTCTCCTACATTTGTGCACGACCCTCCAAACACCTTGGCGCGCTCAACCATCCCTTGGCGCTAAATCCCTCCATTCCAACAACCCTCCTCCACCCGTGACGTCATCCGCGGGCGCCGCTACTTGTGGAATTGGAGAGCCCGCACCCACACCTCGACACAAACACACGAAAGATGGCGGTGGCAACGCTCCTCGCAGCAGACGATAGCAGCTGAACGCAGCCATAGCAACACACCACCCCGCTCCTCCTATTCGAATCTCCGTTATTCTGGTGAGTACCTACCCCCACTTTGCTAATCTCCGTTAGGGTGGGGTGCGATCGCAAGCTGACCTTTTTTTGGCGGCTGTGACCCGCAGCCAAAAGTGGTCGCAGCTGTCAAGGGAAACGGGCATTTGTCACCCATGCCTTGGGAATCGATGTTAGTGGGTTTGTTTGGCGAACGCGGCTCGTTTTTAAAGTGCCGTGTGTGAAAGCGGGAAGTCCATATGCATGAGTGGTTTATAGATATTTAGACGTCAATAATGTGAAGTGCCTAATGTTTTTAAGTCGCCAATGGCTTATAACGCTACTTCCAAAAAAAATACAGTTTCAATGAAATAAAGTTTAATATATTTTTAAAGGGAGATTGTACTGCAAATAATTAATAAAATAATATTATACTAAAATTTATGTTCAAATTTTGATTTTTATCTCGTAAATGGTAGTTTTTCAAAGAAGTATCAATATAAAATATTATTTGATATTTAGACATCAGTAATGTAAAGTGCTCAAATGTTTAAGTCTCGAACGGCTTATAACGCTACTCTCAAAATAGTTTATATTTTTAAAGTTGAACCATACTGCAATAATTATATGCTAAAATTTGTATTAAATAATTTTATTTTTCTCCTAAATCTTAGTTTTGCAAAGAAGTATTATTGTAAAATATTATTTGACATTTTGGCGTCAATAAAGTGATGTGTCCAATGTTTAAGTCGCCAATGGTTTATAACGTTACTTATAAAATAGAGTTTATATTTTCAATGGGAATCGTTACTGCAAATAATTAATAATATTAAACTAAAATTTATGTTAAAAATTGCAATTCTATTTCGTAAATCACAGTTTTGCAAAGAAATATTAATATAAAATATTATTTGCTATTTAGATATCAGTAATGTGAAGTGCCCAATGTTTAAGTCGCCAAAGGCAAACAGACTAGAGTTTATATTTTAACCATATTGCAAATATTTATAAACTAAAATTTGCAATGAAAAATTCAATTCTATTTCGTAAATCGTAATTTTGAAAAAAGGAAGTATTATTATAAAATAAGGTGAAGTGCCCAATGTTTAAGTCGCCAACGGCTTCTAATGTTTCTCTCAAAATAATTTATAATTTTAATGGGGAACCATACTGCAAATAATTATGAACAAAATTTGTATAAAATGAAGTATATCTCGTAAATCGTAGTTTTGCAAAGAAGTATTAATATAAAATAGTATTTGATATTTTAAGACTAATAATGTGAAGTGCCCGTGAATGACGTTACTTACAAAATAGAGTTTATATTTTTAAAAGGGATCATACTGCAAATAATTGTGTACTAAAATTTGTATTAAAAAATGTAATTTTATATCGAAAATCGTAGTTTTGCAAATAAATACCAATATAAATATTATTTGATATTTGGACGTCAATATTGTGAAGTGCCTTATGTTAGGTCGCCAATGGCTTATAACAGTACTTTCAATATAGTTTGATATTTTTAACGAGGGATGGGGGGGGGGGGGGATAATTATGAACTGAAATTTGTATGAGAGTTCAATTCTATCTTTCAAAAAGTAATTTTACAAAGAAGTATTACGATAAAATATTAGTTGATATTTCGACATCATCAATGTGAAGTGCCCAATGTTTAAGGCGTATAACGTTACTGTACAAAAAAGAGTTATTATTTTGAAAGGGGACATACTGCAAATAATTGTATACTAATTGTTTTTTTATATGCACTGATAGTATTTTACACAGTATGTAAGGAACAAAAAATCGTTACTTAATTCCCTTATTTTAACGCTGCTTAAAAACACGCTATCTTTAAACATATTTATGAAATGATGTTTTTCTCTATATCTTATGAAACATCTTCAAGGATTTCTTATAATGTTTTAAACATGTAGTTTAAACAAATTGATTTACGATAAATTGTAATTAAATGAAGCATCACTTTTATCGATAAATTTAGAAAATTTTAAAACTCATTAACCAATAAAATGATGAGAAATATATCTTCAAACATTATTTGTCGTTTAGTTCTTTTTTTTATGTTAAATTTCTTTAATTTACCAAAACGATAACGATGTTGTGAATAATAACGTTTGGCCACTTTTACATTTTTATCTAAGAGCAAGTATAAATACAACTATCGATCTCATTTAAAATACATATTTTTAAACCTTCACTCAACATTTCAACAGATTACTTTTTACTATCGCCAAAAATCTAAATACTCGTTAAAACATGTATTAAAGGCTAAATTCGATTGCGTATACAAAACTTACAAACTGTAGAATAATCAATGATAACTTATTATAGTTTTAGATATTCACATGACAAACAAACTAATGTGTGTAACACGACTTTCAATTAACAATCATATAACTATTAAATCATAAATCACATTTAAAATAGTTAAATATATATACTACATCATAATCAAAACTTAATAATTTATACTCTTAAGTATTTAATACCTTAAAAGCAAAAATAGTTCTATGGCCCTTTGCGCATACACGATTTTCTCGAAAACCTTATTATGACATCCGGCAAGTATTAGGAACTCGTGTACCAAATTCGAAGTCCTTAGTTCTTTTAGTTCGCGAGCTGTACACTGTTAAAAAATTTGTGCTTGGTTTCACCATGATATTGGTTCCTGCAACGGCTGTGTGGTGAAATGTTTCACCTTTTTTTCGGCGTTTGGTTGAACCATTTTTCTGATTTGGTAACAAAAACATGAGAAATGGTTCAACCGAATACCAAAAATATGGTTTAACGTTTCACCACACAGCCGTTGCAGCTACTAGGAACCAATATCATGGTGAAACCAAGCACACATTTTTTAACAGTGTAGAGTAATTTCAGACAGTCTGACTGGCGGACCTATGTTCTTAAACCACTTCTTTACAATCAGCACCCTCCAAAACGCGTAGAAAACATAAAAACATCCTTTTCGAATTTTTGACCCCATCGCAGTACTTTGATTACCTTATATTTCATATTAGGTAATTGAAATGAAAAAAAGACTAAAAATTACAAAATGTTAATCTGACAAGCTAGTGCAGTTGTATATGCCCATCAGAAACCCCTCCAAGTTTACCTGTACTTGTAAGGATGGACACATTTGTCTTTGGGTTAAGTCTCGCCCCGAATTCACCTACTTTTAAACCTTCACTCAACAGTGTACTTTTGCTATCGCAAAAAAAATCCGCATACTCATTAAATCATTGTATTAAACTTTAAATTAGTTTATACATGCAAAAAACTAACAAACTGGATTACAATTTTTGATAACTGATCAAAGGTTATAAGAACTCACATGACAAAAAATTACAAAACATTAATCTGGCTAGCTCGAGCGAACGGTTGTAGTTACACATGACACAAAAAATACTTAAAAGTACAAAACATTAATCTGACTAACTCCTGCAAATGTATGCCATCAGAAACCCCTCAAGTTCATCTGTTCTTAAATGGAGGGGCTCATTTGAGTTTATGGACTCCGACCCGAATTCACTTATTTTTAAACCTTCACTCAACAGTACACTAATTCAACTAATCATTAAATCTACGTATTGAACTCTAAATTAAGTATATACATGCCAAACTAACAAACTGGATTCTAATTTTTGATAACTTATCAAAGGTTACAAGTACTCACATGACAAAAAAAAGAGACTAAAATTTACAAAACATTCACCTGAATAATGTATATACCCATCAGATATCCCTTAAATTCAACTGCAAAAGAGTGGTTCATTCGACTTTGGGGTTAGTCTCGCCAAGAATTCACTTATTTTTAAACCTTCACTCAACAGTGCAATTTTACTATCGCAAAAAAACATCATTAAATCAATATATTAAACTCTAAATTAGTTTGTACATAACTGGACTATAATTTTGTAACTTGTCAAAGGTTATGGGTAGCCGCATGACAAAAAAATACAAAATGTTAATCTGACTAACTCTTGCAAATGTATATATGCTCAGAAACCCATCAAGTTCAGCTGTAAGAGGGTTTTATTTGACTTTGGAGGTAAGTCTCGCCCCTAATTCATTTATTTTTAAACCTTCACTCAACAGTGCAGTTTTACTATCGCAGAAAAATCTAAATCCTCATTAAATCAATTATTGTATTCGAAATTAGTTTGCAAATGCAAAACTAACAAACTAGATTATATTTTTTGATAACTTATCAAAGGTTATAGGTACTCACATTCACATGACAAAAAATTGCAAAACTTTAATCTGACTAGCTCGTACGAATGTATACAGTCCCTGGACAAACTATTAGACGCACTGTATTTTTTTAGTAATGATGAAAACATACCAAAGAATGCCATATCATTAAAAAAGATGTCGATATATGTATTAAGTATAGCACATAGTATTTTCTATTCAATAGCTTAAGTTTAGGAACACAAATGTCCTTCTAAAGGTATTTGGTTCATCATTGATTGATACATGAAATCTTGCAGTGCGTCTAATAATTTGTCCAGGTACTGTAGAGTGTAGGGTAAATGGTAAATTGTTGACAACTAATCAACGGTTATAGTTACTCACAGGACAAAAAAAAAAGACTAAAAATTACAAAACATTCACCTGACTAACTCGTGAAAATGGTATATGCCCATCAGAAACCCCTCAAGTTCTACTGTACTTATAATGGAGGGGCTCATTTGACTTTGGGGTAAGTCTCCGCCCCGAATTCACTTATTTTTAAACCTTCACTCAACAGTACAGTAATCCAACTAATTTATTAAATCCACGTATTTTAAACTCTAAATTAGTTTATACATGCCAAACTAACAAACTGGATAATAATTTTTGATAATTTATCAAAGGTTATAGCTACTCACATGGCAAAAAAATTACAAAACATTCACCTGACTAACCCGCCCATATGCCCATCAGAAACCCCTCAAGTTCAACTATACTTAAGTAGAGGGGCTCATTTGACTTTGGGGTAAGTCTCGCCCCGAATTCACTTATTTTTTTCTCTGCGATTTATACTGTTAGAGGTCATTTGACGTGGGTGGACGAGTGGTTTTCATTCCGAGGTCTCGCCCATCTTCATCGCGAACAGATGTTCGAGGAAAGATAACGCTCTCCATGGGGATATTCTTGCACCTCGGAGCGAAAGAGGCGTAAAGCCCAAATTCCACGGTTCCTGCACTGTAAAAAAACAGTAACGTTTACAGCTCAATTATTATCAAACGGGGCCCGGATGGCCGAGTGGTTTGGACCACAGACCATTACGCTAGCAGTCTGCGCGCTGTAACGGGTGCGGGTTCGATTCCCGTCTTCGCCCTGGGTGTACTTCCTTTCTATGTGAAGTAAAAAAAATTCTTTCTGTGTCTGTCCTACTTGACGAAGGCTTATAAGCGGGTCTCTGATCAAGCACACAAGCTGGAATATATATACCTACCCTACCCCCCTTATTATCAGATATGTTCAAAATATATTTACCAGTAACTTTCCCTAAAAATTTCGAAACAATCCCACATAAGCATTCAACTTTACTGAAAAAGTAAAAGATATCCATTTGGATGCAAAAAACTGTGGTGAAATAAACACTATTCTTTTTAATTCGCTCTCAACTACGTGACTGTTAAGTTGGTATATGCTGGATTCGATCCACCAAACGTTTGACCATTCTTTAAAATACTTCATAACTTCGAGTCACGCTGGGTAGCTGGCCATGGTTACTTGTTGACGTATAAAAATATAATTGATTAAAAATTTATTAAAACTGCTACGAAATGTAATTTCAAATGCCCAATTTTATATCTAACTTATTATATATTAGTTGTTATTCATACTCGTAAGAATGAATTTTAAATAAAGTTTTAAATCTTTGAAGGAAAGCAACTTTGAGGGTCAGGTTGTTATTATGAACCTATTTCTTTGATTGTAGAATTTGAAATCGCACAAGTTAATTCACAAAAGCTTACTTTTAACAAGTTAAAAACAAAGAATTTTTACACAGCACTTTCGATTTCTTCAGTAACTTCCAAGTTAGAAGTAGCTTTTATTACATGCAGCCGCTTGGGAACAGCCTAAGAAATCAATCTTTATTCCTGAAACCTATTTTAGTTGCGTCACAGATAATAAATTTAAAAAAGTGCAGCGTCAGACATCAAAATGCATTTAAGTTCTAACAAATTCATAGTCATACAGTTAAAATTCTAATAATGAACAGTCTTACAGTTAAATTCTAACAAATTAACAGCCATACAGTTACATTCTAACAAGTTAACAGCCATACAGTTACATTCTAACAAATTAACAGCCATACAGTTACATTCTAACAAATTAACAGTCATACAGTTACATTCTAACAAATTAACAGCCATACAGTTACATTCTAACAAATTAACAGCCATACAGTTACATTCTAACAAATTAACAGTCATACTGTTAAATTCTAACAAATTAACAGTCATGCAGTTAAATTATAAAAAATTAACAGTCATACAGTTAAATTCTTACAAATTAACAGTCATACTGTTAAATTCTAACAAATTAACAGTCATGCAGTTAAATTCTAACATATTAATAGTCATGCAGTTTTAACAAATTTTAAAAAATGATCAGATACTTTTTTTTCTTATCCAACACCCCATACATAATATATCCCTCCTTTTTTCATAAAAACGAAATGATATCCCTGCATTAACCCAATGCTCTTAACTACACTGTTAAAAAATTTGTGCTTGGTTTCACCATGATATTGGTTCCTAGTAGCTGCAACGGCTGTGTGGTCAAATGTTTCACCTTTTTTCCGGTGTTTGGTTTAACCATTTTTCTGGATTTGGAAACAAAAACCTGAGAAATGGTTCAACCGAATACCAAAAATATGGTTTAACGTTTCACCACACAGCCGTTGCAGCTATTAGGAACCATATTTTTGGTGAAACAAAGTGCCTAACTTTTAACAGTGTATAAAGCTGGAAAAATGGAATTACCCCACTTTTTCTCCGAGTCTCATATTTGGAGCAGACCGCAATTTGGTCTCAGCCTTGCGCACCGAAGATTTCTGAAACCCAATGGGCGTTGGTACCGAATTGGATTTCGAGGGAAGAAGAAATTTGGAGTGGTTCTCCACCCTAAGTTTTTTTTTTTTTTGAAGCACCTTAATTTTGTGCATTTCTTCTTTTAAATTTATTCTGTGTGGTAAGAGCTCCTTTGCAGTGATGTTTAAATCATTTTCTGAGTGAAAGAAAGTTTTTTTTTCTCCATGCACATAGATTTGGTAGTTTTTTTTTTTTAAGTCTAGATTAATTAATGCTAAATATAAAGGCGTATTATAAGTTGTAATTAGAGACCTGTGGCAACCAAATTTTTAAAATGTAGATGAACTGTAACTAGGTAAAATTTTACTTCCTTTTTAAATTTATTCTGTGTGGTAAGAGTTCTTGCAGTGATGTTTAAATCATTTTCTGAGTGAAAGAAAGTTTTTTTTCTCCACGCACATAGATTTGCTAGTTTTTTTTTTAAATCTAGATTAATCTAATGTTTAAATTTTAAAGGCGTAATTATTTTAATGTTATAAATGTAATTAAGATGTATTTTTAAAGTTTATTTTAGCATGATGTATTTATATTTAGAAAAAGCGTTTTCTTCTACGCTTCAAATTAACTTGACATATAGTTTTTTATTCTTTGCATTTTTAAATAATTCATACTTTTTGTTAACTAAATAAATACAAAATAATATTTAAAACTTATTTAGTGATTGCACACATTAAAAAATAATAATTCATATGTCTTTATTCCAAAAAACGATGAATAATACATGATCAGATTTTTAAAGAAAATTGTCGTATAATTTTCTGGCAAAGTATTATATTTTTTTTTAGAAAAAAAAAAGATTTTTGAACTAACAACTATGAGTAAGATTCTACACCCAACTTTGATTTAAAGTGTTTTTTCTTCTTATTTATTTCTTAAAAAATGTGCCAAAGTTATCTTCCCATTTGACAGCCCGCACTTGGAAATGTCGCAATGTGTCTCACTCGGGTTACTTGTCATTTCTTTCTAAGATATCTATATCACAATCCTAAAACTAGGTTACTCTGTTTTTTTTATGTTTCAAAATGTATAGGATGAGGATGCATGTTAAGATCGAAACGACCTACCCTTTATCATGGAAATAAGTTATAAGAATTTATTTAACTGTGGCCTTAACTGAAATTTGGACAACCAATTTTAAAAAAGTACTTTATTTTCTTATCGCAAATAAAATGCTACGTATTTGTAATTAATACTCATTTCTACAGAATAATTTGAAGGTTCATTTTAGATAAAATTTCAACCCTAATTTTCTTTGCCTTCCTAAAAATAGAATAATGTGTGACTTGCACTGCAAAACATTTCTGTAAAATTACAGTACGTTTTGTGTTTATTTTTTACATCCCTTTGTTGGTTTTACAGCAAAGTGATGTTTTCTTGCCGTACTGTTAAATGAATAACTTGCTCCAATTGAAGAGCTTAGTGGAAGAACGTGCTAAGTGACAAAAAGGTGAAAACGAGAAAATGAGCTTTAAAGTTTTTCGTTCGCACTCAGATCTATTGGAAACTTTACTTGTAATGCGTAAAAAATATACTAAACTTAAAGTTTATGAAAAAGAGGAAACTCGTTATCGTTAAAGAAGTTAGTAATTTGTTCATTGATGTAAAAATCTCATTTTTTCAAAAATGTCACTTAGCACGTTCTTCCACTAAGCTCTTCAATTGCGTTTAAACAGAAAAGATGGGTGAATGCAATCACTGCCAGTGAAGCAAACGTGTTCGTCAGTACCACGTACACTGTTAAAAATTTTGTGCTTGGTTTCACCATGATATTGGTTCCTAGTAGCTGTGTGGTGAAATGTTTCACCTTTTCTTCGGTGTTTGGTTGAACCATTTTCTGGATTTGGTAACAAAAACTTGAGAAATGATTCAACCGAATACCAAAAATATGGTTTAACGTCACCACACAGCCGTTGCAGCTACTAGGAACCAATATCTTGGTGAAACCAAGCACAAAATTTTTAACAGTGTACCACACAATTAATTTTACATCACATGTAAATTCACAGCACAGGGTGATAGCTGCACTTTTACCATCACACTGTGATCTTTTACAGTGTGAGGTATATTTGTATTGGATTCATTCCAAAGAAAGTGCAATAAAAATAACAGACAGGCAAGTCACTTCAAAATATCTAATTAGTTCTACATGTCAGTGAGTTATTTAATCAATTATGAGCATGTATTATTTTGTATTTCTCTTCTTACCATTGTCATAAAATAAAAATAACCCTCAGTGCAGTAGAAACTTCATACAAGTGTTTCATGCTGTTACAAAACTCGTAAAAAAAGAAAACATCGTACAATTTATGGCTCTTTTATGTTTTAACTTTTGAAATTTTTAAACTCACTGCCTATTCTTACGTAGTTTTTATATAGCTTTTGTAAAATTCCTAGATGCCCGAAACGTTTTTAAATTTCGCTATGAACGGCAGCTCTTCCTTTTTACTTCCTTACGACACCCTTAAAAAAAAGTGGAGAAACTATTCTATTTTTAAAAACAACTTTTTTGGAATTCCATATTACTTTCTCTTTTTTAATGGCTCTTCTTTCGTTTATTTTTTTCCAAAATTGTATCACTTTAATGTGCAACGTTTGAAACTAAAAGTCCTCCACCAAAAAGTACCCCGAATGTTTCCGTGTTGACTTTTTTTTTTTCTCCAACCATTTTAGACTATCATCGCTTCACTTCCGTTCCCTTGTTTTTGTTCGATTTCGAGCAGACGATGTTAGTTGTTTCCACGGCAACCGTCTTGATTGAGTTGAGTAGAGGAAGAAACTTGATATTTTTCGTTACATAATTTCTCAGAAACTTGCAGATTGTTGGCCGTCGTCGGGGCTATAAATGGACGAAGGCACGTTACTTTTCTGGGGTCGACCGACGAACATTTAATTTAAAATAACTGCACAGATCGTTTTTCTACATTCGATTTTTTATGAGTTGCCTGGTTGTTTAATTTGGCCAAAACAATGAAATCGATTGTCGTTCGATCTATGACATGCGTAATGAGTATATTTTTTGTCGTTGTTTAAGGGGAGAAACTAGTAAATACGAATGACTCACTATACTTTTATGATTTTTTCAAATGAATTTAATGTAGTGAGCACATTTATTTGTATTGTAACATATAGTAACATATCCTTGTTTCTTGTAGCAATTTTCTCCTTAAATATCTACCCCCATTTCTCTTATGGAAATTGGTAGTGTCGGCTTTAAAGTAAATGGTTAAAATAAAACAAAACTCAGATTATAAAGATTTTAAGTTAATTTTATTATTTCCATATATAATTGCATTTATTTTAAAACAAGTAACTAAAAAGAAAAATAATGATGATAGTAAAAATGCGTATATTTTGTTTTAAAAGCTAAAATTTGTATATTTCTATAATTATAAACTGTTTTACGATTGACATTTTCGGGGTTTTTTTTCCATATTTCCTGATAAAATGCAAGAAAAAATATCTGTATCCTTTGCTCATGCAAATGGCTGTTTTAATTACAATTGTAAATTTTTTTTCAATATTTCAAAGCATCACACAAGTTTTACGGCAGTGAATTTCAAAAAACGACTCAGTCACTGGACACTTCACACAAAAAGTGAAATTCAATCTAATTTGAAATAAATGAACGGATACTAACTGTCACCGTGACAGCCGCAGTCACAATCGTGTCCTTCAGAGCACGTGGTTCGTCGAATGAAATCTAAATAACTCTTTATGCCTTTAGAACGAAAGGAACTCATGATTGCAGTTTTATGTTCACTTTTTATCAAATTCAAGGTCTCCTTCTTTGTAAAAAGGAAAAGGAGAAAAATAAATATTTAGAATGCAAATATTACGTATGCCAGTGTTTGGCGGCTTCATGGTTTTTAAACTAAAAAAACTAAAACTGAACTATGATATTTTCTTTAATAATGTTGTTTTGGAATATAAATTCAAAATGTTGAAATTCTTTCGTAATGTGCGCTTTTTTATTTTGTCGCTTTTATTTATTTCTGAAGGCGAGAGTTTTCATCTGTTGAGGAATTCACTTTTAATCTTTGTTTCTTTATATCAATAGAAAATATTTAAAATTCAATCAGATCTTTTTCATCTTATAAAAGTTAAACACGGGCATTTCAGTTTAATGAATTTTCACAAAGGAAATTTCAGATACTATGACCGATACCATAAAACTTAAGTTTTATTTTGGAAAATATGTTAAAATATTTTTATTAAATTAGAAATCTTTTAATAAGATATTTTATGTTATAAATAGATAAATTTGTAGAGATCAAGGATTAATATTCATGTGTTTGTGCCATGTTCTATTACATGAATGTTTTAAAATTAATTCAATACGGCATTGTACGATATTAATTTTTAAGTCTAAATCCTTTGCAGACTTTTACCTTCTTTGAAAAAAAAGTCAACGTTCTGGATTAGGACAACTTTATTTATCATCCTGCGAATGTTATCATTCAATGGCCCAACATTTCTTAAGCTTGGTGTCATAAAAGTGAAAACATCTGTGTGGTATTATTGCGGATTTTTTTACTGAAAACCATGGGGAGAGGATGACAAATTCACTCTTCACCAGAACACTCGAACTCTTCCCTAACTTAAAAGTTAGAAGTATGCTTTTTGTCCTTTACGCCACATGGGAATAATCCTAAGAAAACTATCTTATGCTTAAACCTATTTTAGCAGCATCGCAGATGCATGTCAAAGTAACAATTTTCTAGATTTTTCATAATTAAGCTATTTAAATGTTCTTGTTTATTTTTTCATATATTTTCCACAAGAAGGCTATAAAATTTTCAGACTAGACATTTTTCGTCAAAACGGTCTTATAAGGTTATCTAATTTGTACTTCATACCTTCATTTTAAGACTTTACACTACAAATATGTCCTCAATTGGACCGTTGTTAGGTGAACGAAACAACACCAGAACGAAACAACACACATTCTTGACTCGTTTTCTCTCAAACTGTTCTAGTCAAAACCATCTTTAACGTTAATCATATCAATCTCATTCTTATCTACATTCAACACTATAATTACACTGAAAACTCTTTTTTGCAAGAAACTTGACCAACAATCACTCACATTTAGCCAACCAAAACCTTGCATTAGAAGTCAGTCGAAACCACTGATCGAAACACAACCATCTCCGCGAGACACTTCAATCTATTTCCATATGCCTTCAATCTCCTCAATCGTCCTGTTGTCGTGTTAGCGTCTCCAGAACCCGACACATTCTTGGCTCATTTTTTCTTAGACTGTCCTTGGTAAAAACCTAATATTATTTTGTCTATAATTTTTATTCTTATTTATATACCAAAATAAAATGCACTAAAATCACTTTTTACAACCAACTTGACGAAACAAACCAATCACAATAAGCCAACCAAAACCCTGTGGAAGCCAGTCGAAACTAAAAAAAAAAACCTCCTGGCGACCCTTCAATCTAGTTCTATGCCTTCAATCTCCTCAATTATCCCGTTGTCAGGCAGGCGAAACAACACCAGAAGCCGGCACATTCTTAACTCGATTTCTCAGTTAGACTATCCTAGTCAAAACCCCAACTTTTATTATATTAATAAATCTAATTCGTATGTCTATGTCAACAATAAAAATGCACTGAAGACTCTTTTCCTCAACCATCCCTCTCTTGCACCAAACTTGACCAATAATCAATCACATGTATCCAACCAAAACCTTGTGGAAGTCAGTCGAAACACAACTATCTCCGCGGGACCCTTCAATCTAGTTCCATGCTTTCAATCTCCTCAATCGCCCCGTTGTTAGGCATTCGAAACAACTCCAAGTCCAGTAGCCGGTACCTTCTTAACTGGTTTTTTCTTAGACTGTTCATAGTAAAAATCTAGCAAATAATTATAACTATAAATTTGATTCTTAAATAACAATAATATGCGCTGAAAACTCTTTTTGCACTAAATTTGACCAACAAATCATCAGTCACATGTAGCCAACCAAAACCCTGTGGAAGTCAGTCGAAACACAACCACCTCCGCGGGACCCTTCAATCTAGTTCCATGCCTTCAATCTGCTCAATCGTCCCGTTATCAGGCAGGCAAAACAACTCTAAAAGCCGACAATTCTTAATTCGATTTCTCAGTTAGACTGTTATAGGCAAAAACTTATCTATTCTCGAATTAAACCTATCAATAAATCTTATCCTTATGTACATTCAATAATAAAAATGGTATTGAAAACTCTTTTTATACCAAACTTGATCAACTATCCATCACATTTAGACACCCAAAACATCGTGGAAGTCAGTCGAAACACAACCGCCACCGCGAGACCCTTCAATCTCCTCAATCGTCCCGTTGTCAGGCAGGCGAAACAACACCAGAAGCCGACACATTCTTGACTCCCATCCAGGCATTCTCTGATCCTACCTTTGTTGTCGCCCTGATGAATGGACTCCGGATGACGGAGGTGACAATGCACCGATAAAAGTCTTGCCTCCCCGCAATCAGCATTAGCGCTCCTCTAAAACATGCCCCGCGTGAAAAACGGGCCCTAATTGGCTGAGACATTGTGACTTAATCGGTATGGGACCGCACTCATTTAGATCCTCTTTAAAAGTTTTTCTTCTTTCTCTTACTTTTTTTCCTTGTATTATTGACAGTAAGTTAAATGGATTTTTAAGGAGCTAGCTCTAGTAAGTACAAAACACTAGCACTCCGATATTTGGAATTACACAAGTTAATGATTTCCACAAGTCACAAATTATCTTTATTTCTGTAGGGTTTTTTTCGGAAGACAGTTTTTTATTTCTGTTTTTCACAATTTTTGTGGAATCGCTTTTTTTCTCATATTATTGACGGAAAGTTAATTTTTTTAGAAGCTTGGGCTCTGGTAGATATAAAACGCTGACTCTCCAATTTAAGAATTTTCGTTTATGATTACCACAAGTCAGAAATGTTCTTTATTTCTGCAGTGTGTTTTAGGGGGTAGGCGCTAGTAGGTACAGAACACTAGCCTTCTCATTTTAGGATTTACTTTTGTGATTTCTCCGCAAGGCAGAAATTTTCATTATTTATGTAGCATTTTTTCCCGGATGTTCTTTTAAGGAGCTAGCTCTAACATGTACAGAACACTAGCACTCCAATTTTAAGATTTTTTTTATTTCCACAAGTCAGAAATTATATTTATTTCTGTAATATTTTTTCCTGGATGACAGTTTTAATTTCTTGTTTCCCAATTTTTGGAAACGATTTTTCTCCTCGTTCATTTTGTGTGCAAATGTGCTGTAAAAATGTAGGAGAAACTCATGTAAACACTGTAAAGTAATTACATGGCTAATTAAAGTTAAATATTTGGTTTTACTTTTACTTGCACTTTAAATTTGATTTGTAAAGTCTTTACTTTGTACATTAGAACAATTTTGCACAACCATGGTTACAATTTTTATGTCCCAAAATATTGGAAAAGTTTCGCTCAAATTTATTGGCACTGATAATGGTTTATCCAAAAACTTAATTAAACAATGTTTGTGAGTTAAATTTTTGTAATAAAATGAGTAAAAAAAATAACTTCGAAAATGTTTCCCCAGACATGAGTTACACAGCTCATCAAAAAGTATCCTCATAGTAAATTCTTAGGTTTAATATCTACAAAGATTAAAATATTTATTTTTGTATTTTTGTCTTTAAAACTTTTATAATTTTCGATCAACTTGTTTCCAAGTAAAAGGATTAAAGAAATTTCTACCATGAGATGTGTCCACGTGTTCAAAATCGATGCTGAAACGTTCTAATTATGATTAATGAATCAACTTCGTTAGTAAGAAACTACTAAAGAAACATATCACGTTGTTTTTAACGACATTTTTAATAGGCGGAAGCAAGCTTTATTTTTTTACTTATGAATACAGCAAACAATATTATAATCATGGGTGCATTTTTATGTTCAGAGTCAATAAGAACGTACAGTGTAAGAGTCGAAAATTATTTTAATTTTATATCCAGGTACTAAATAAATAATTTAATTAGTTAATTTCATTTCATATCTATTGAAATGATCTTGAAATATAGATGTATAATCTTACAGACAAAAACGGACTTGCAACACCAAGTTCTTTCGTTAAAAACACGGTTTATTCTGAAAATGTCATATTGCTGTTTAAGTCATTGACAACCCATTTGTGAACACTATTAACACATTTCGTACCGAATTAAAACGTTAACTTTAAGTTTTTAAAATGCGTTTTTCACGTAACTTAATTTGTCTTACATAAATTGTACAATAATGCCGTCTTCATTTAACTTATATTTTATTTATTTATATACACTTAAGCATAAAGCTGAAATTTTACATGGTAAATTTTCTTGCCAATCATTGCTCATGAGTTAATTGTTTCCCAATCATTGCTCATGAGTTAATTGTTTCCCAATCATTGCTCATGAGTTAATTGTTTCCCAATCATTGCTCATGAGTTAATTGTTTCCCAATCATTGCTCATGAGTTAATTGTTTCCCAATATTTTCTCAGTATGCCACACACAAGATTTGTTTCCTCTGTGGTTTTTACATTTTACATCCTCTTTTTTTCCATCATTTTCCAATCTACTATCAAATGGTGATAGTTTTCCATTGTATTATATTTGTCGTGAACATTTGGTATAACTTGGAGAAAAGTATTTTTGTGTTTCCCCTTTGCATCCTGTAAACTAAAAAAAAATATGTCCTTAAAAAATTTATTGTGAGTTTTGGAACTCTAAAAACTGGTAACCATTTAAACAATTAATTTTTTTTATTTATATTTAGTGTTTTGTAAATTATGTAATTTATTAACATAAATCTAAGGTTTTAAGGGATTTGGAAAAAATAAATTGTTATGTGATATTATAAATAACACGTTTTAGCACAGAAAGTGGTATTGTCAACTGTTTGAGATATTGATCGAAAATATTGATATAATGTATGACAACCAATGGGTCATTTAAAAACGGGTTTAATTAATTCTTCAAATCTATTTAACAGAACCTTTATTTGAACTAAAAACTTTTTAGGCTAATAAATTACACATCACGTGTTCAATAAAAAATATCAAATTGCCTATTTATCACCAGCATTGATGTAACCTCTCAAAACATTAAACTTAACTCAATAATTTATACCTCCTTTATTTGACTGCAATTTTTTCAATTAATATTATTGAAAAACAGCAAATGCACGTTTGTGCCCATTTCCCCAAAATGGTATTTTATGCATTAAGTTGTCCGAAATAATTTCTCTCGTTTAGTGAGTTTCGAATAACTAGTATAGATCTGAAATGAGGCGAAAGCAATATTCTTCTACACTCTTAAAACAAACGAGCGGTTTTAACTAAGTCTGAGTTAATTTCCACTCCTTTCCGTGCCGAAAATGCACTTTCGCAAACAAAAGAGTGGATTTCACTCTTTTGTTTTAAGAGTGTAAGTCATTAGCAATTTTATTGATTTGACAGGGTGTTGAAAGTGCTATTATATAAGGTAATTATATAAAAGCACTTCTGAAAGTGCTATTATATAGATAATTATATGATGCTATTACTTCATGTGAATCCTTTTTTATTTTAAATTTTTAAGTTTGAGAAATTACGCAAATGAAAAATGTATTGTTCATATACTATTTACTTCTGTATTAACTGATAACTCTCTGAAGGATACATACGTATAAACCCGTCACCTAACTGTCAGGTTTTCCAGCAAACTACAAATTTTAAAAAAATTATAAGTTTAATCATTTTATTAAATTAAAAAATTATAAGCCTAGAGGAGTTTGAATAACCACAGAAATATAATTTTTTTAAATTTAGGAAATTAAATTTTCAGTTAAAAATTTTAATTCAGAAATTTCACAAACGAAAAATGTATTGGTCATACACTATTTACTTCTGTATTAACTGTTAAGACCGCAATTTTATTTTTAAAAGTTTAGAAACCTATAAATTTACTAAATTATAATATGCTTTAAATTCACTGTGTTGATTTAATTTTGATTTTTTTTTACTTTATAGTTGGGTTTTTGAACATAATGTTCCCTTCAATGTAATTTTGTAACTTAAACTTTTGATTGGAAGTTAATGTTTCTGATTAATAATGGATTGGGTAAAACTTTAGAAGTTGGTGCGTGCGTTGAACACACGTTGTAGAAAATTGACAACATCTATCTCCTTTAATAATATGACGCATTTCCAAACAAGTCAGTCAGGTTACTCAAAATATACAATTTTACACTTGGTCAGTCATACCTGCACACCAAAGTTAAGTTAAAGTTTGTTGTTAAGTAACCTCAATTTGTAATACAGATTAAAAAACAAGGCAAAACTAAAATACTTGTTTGTAATTGAACTAATACGTTTCGAAAAGTTTTGAAAAATGCTTGTACTTAGAACAACTGACCATGCAAGGTTTTCTGGGCAATTCAAATGCGCGCGATAACGTCTGCAATCAATTACTAACACGACTCAAGCGGGTTTTAGGCAAAGTTAAAAACAACAGTAGACACCTGGGATTGGCATTGGAACAGGTTCCTGTTAATTTATTCCACAGCTGACTGAAGTCATCGTTTAGTTTAGAAAACTGGTCGGAAACGGAGAAAGTCTGGTGATGTTGAATCGTTAAAAAAAGTTCGTATGGCAATGAACAACATCGTAAAAGGATTGAACAACATCAAGTAGGTCATCAAAAGTTGAATCATTATTTTTGATATTCCTCATTTGCATCATCTGCTTGTTTGATTTTTAATCATAGAGTGTTTCTTAACTAATGCCAGATAAGTTTCACTTTCGTCACGTGTGATATAGTTTCACCATGGTTTTATGAAAAAATATGATTGTGAAAAAAGTAATTACTCATTTTTGGTCCTACTCAATTTATCTACGACGATACTTCTTTTTTTTTAAAGATTGAACTTTTGATAAAAATAAAAAATATTGGAAAAGAGAAAGGGCATTTCTTCATACAACATGTGATCTAGTTATCGTTAATTAATACTGTTGTGAGTTACACTACCAGTTGACATTTTCTCCATCTTTTTTAGGATAAAAATTATATGTGTTTAGAATTATTGTATAGTTCCACGTATTATTACAACATTTTTTTTGCGTCTAGTTTATCTTTTTATAAACGAAATCCTTCTATCTGAAAAATATAGTTACCTCTTTAAAAATGGAACATTTGAACACCTTACTATACACCAAATTTGTAATTTTTCTACTGAAAAGTGGTATTCATCATCCAACTTAAGTTCGAACTTCTTCTACATGTTTATTTTCATTTCACCTAGATCCCTACCTCAGGAACTAAAGAAGGGTTCAAAGAATCCCGGAACAATTGATAAAAATATTCCCTACTCCTCCTACTTTGAAACATTTTCAATAAAGACACTTTTAATTTTAAGTCTTTATTTAACTTGGGGATTTTTTGGTCTTTTCCTCTGAAGCCCTAGGCTTAGATCTTCTTTTCTCCCCCGTTTTACTATTCCGACAATTTTAAAGCCGTCTGATGAAGAAGGAAACTTGGCATCGCGTCTCTGTTTCTCATCAAACAAGCGATAAATATAGGAAAGGGTGTTTTTAAACTGATTTAACTTATTTTCTTGGGTCTGTTTGTTCTTGTAGAAGTTCAGGGGGGAAATGGCCGTTGACTTAAATACAATTTTTTGGCTGTTCAGTTTTCAACATTAAAGTGGCGCTTTAGCTCCACCAAGTAATTCACATCAACAGTTGAAGAGCTTAATGCAAGAACGTGCCATGTGACAAAGAGGTGAAAACAGCAAGTTTCTAGTTTGCACTTAGGTCCGTTAAAAAAGGTACGCGAAAACGGTAAAAATATACTTAACTCAAAGTGTATGAAAAAGGAGAAACTTGTTATACTTGACAAAAAAAAGGCGACAGACACAGCATTGATATTCTATATTAAACATTTACATGCTAAATTTGGCTAGTTTCATTTATTTTATTTCGAAAATTTAATAATTATTACTTATCGTTTGCAAAAATTAATTTATATTTCAAAGAATAAATATGTAATATTCATCGCTTTTAAATAGAATTAAAACATTTCATATCAACGTACAAAGAATCTCGTAGTGAAATATATTTGACGTCATTTCAAACTGATCGATGTCGCAAAAATAAATTTATTTTAATTTATTGTCTAAAAGAATTAAAGTTTCTCGAGCGATTGTTGCGAATGGCAATGGTGATTAAATTCTAATAAAAATGGCTTCCTATGCTTTTTAAATGAGCATTAAATTTTGCCGATTTTTTTAAATAATTAAAGTACTTCGAATTCGAATTATTTTCTGAAATTTTCAATGTATTCTAATTTCGATGCGCTGAATTTTTTGACGTATCACACTTGTCCGTAGCATTTGTAGTTTGGGCTATGAAAGTGGGTGACGGACAGACAGACGGACTGAACGATTATAATACCTTCCACTTCTTACGTTATAACCGTAGTGTGGAAGCTAAAAACTTGTCTTTAAAGGTAGGAAAACATGTTCAGTGACACAAAAATCTCAATTTTTTTTTAAAGTGTCATAGCACGTTTTTCCACTAAACTCTTCAATTGGGACAGTAGAGAAACTAAAACTTTTTGGGACAAAGTTTAGAAAATAAAACCCAAAATTAAAAATACACAATGCCTCAATTTTGTCGAATATTTTTGCTAAAAAAGTAGCGTTAGAACTATTTAAAATTTAAATGAATTTTCTGCAAATAAGTTTATACTTTTGAACTCCAAACTAAAAAATTTGATGTTACGGAACAACAAAGAATTTCCAGCAATACTTTACATCCATTTTAATTTTAACTATTCCACCCATTTCAAAACACATCTGATGGCAAAACTTGGCATCACGTCCCTGTCTCTCACCAAGCAAGCGATAAATAGGAGGGGCGTCTTTAAACACGCGTACATAAGAGAAACATCCCCGGATATTTAAAGTACGCATCTCCCCTCTCCCCCACACTCCCACGCCCGAAAAAAAATCCGTATTTTTAGGAACAGTTCTCTCCTTCGATGACGCACGTAGATATTATTATCGTCTTTCGAGCCGTAAAAATGTTCTTATCACATGAATCCTTTTCCCCGCCACTTTTCGGACATTTTCCGAGAACGACATATCTTTTGAGAACGACTCATTGGGTGCGCGACATTTCGCGTTTCATTTGCTTGTCCTTTCTTTTGTGAATGTTGACAGATCCGTATGATTTTTCTTTACTTGGTTTCAATTCATATTTCTTTGAATTTTTTTCTAGAAGAGAAAATTGATAGATTTTTTTAATAAAAACTTCCTTGGTAGATGTTTAATCAAAGGAAACTATGATTCATTTATTATTTTTTTTAATGTTCAGTTTTTGAGTCATTAACGTAAGAAATGTGTTTAAATACATTATTTTTATATTACTAAAATTTGTAATTATCTAAATGCATTAGTTGTATTATTCATTCCCATTCTAACTTTTATGACCCTATTACCGAAATTTCAAGTAAGAAAAATATCTATTTTTTCTTTAATCAATTGATTTTAAATGTATCTTAAAAAAACACCTCGAAATAAATTTTTGAGACCTTAATTTGTTTTATGAAATAAGTATGATATATATATATATAATATATATATATATAATATATAAAATATATATATATATATATATATATATATATATATATATATATATTTTATATATATATATATATATATATATATATATATATATATATATATATATATATATATATTTTATATATTATATATATATATATATATATATATATATATATATATATATATATATATATGTATATATATTATATATAGTATATATATTATATATATATATATTTATATATTATATATATATATATTTTATATAATATATATATATATATATATATATATATATATATATATATATATATATATATATATATATATATATATATATATATAATATATATATATATAATATATATATATATATATATATATATATTATATTTATATATATATATATATATATATATATATATATATATTTATATTATATTAGAATAAATTAGTACACTTTGTGGAAATTGACAAGAATAATATAGATGATTTTTAGTTAGACATTGTGTTCAAGTAAAAAATGACGTGATTTTTTACTTTTGTACATATATCAACGCATTTTAACGAACCAGACTTTAAGTTATACAATTTTATCAATATATTTAAATGCTAAAAAGTCTACTTAAAAGTCTAACTAATTACCGTGCATCCCAACAACAAATTTCTTTCTTCGTTTAAACGAAAAAGAATTGAACGATCTTCTTGTAATAACGCTAGATCAATATTTTCTATCGAAAGCGTCGTAATCGATCACCGTCTGTTAACGGTGCGCAGTTCGGTGCTTAATCTTATCTAAAATGAAAACTGACGTAATATCTGATCTGCGGACAGCGAGATTAACCGGAGCGAAACGATCTCATTAACCCTACGAAGAATTACTTAGGGGAATCAGTCTGTTGGTAATGACGTCATGGGGGGAAAGCCCGCTGTTTCCACAAATTTAATTAAGAATATATTTAAGCATAGGACAATATTCATGATTTGTTTTCTTTAAGAAATATGATAAATATAATTAGAATAGTGAATTAATATTTTTTAAATATTTGTTTTGTTTATGTAGATAATGATGGTATACGAATGAAATTTACTTGGAATAATTTAATAATTAAAATAGGCAATCTTTAAATATTTAAATAAATCATAGATATTGCTGGAAAATTGCATAACAAACTAAAGATAGAAAAATCGAAAACGAATGAGAAATAAATCTAACAATTCATAATCAAAATAAGCAATCTTTTAACTTTTAAATTATTCATAGAAATTGCCGAAATATTGCATTGTGAATTTGTATAAACACTACGTTAATTTTGCTTTATGACAATTAACCTTTGATGACGGGTGTTTTACATTTTCATTCGCTGTATTTTTGATGACTCAATCAACACATAGAAAACCTCTAATCTAGAAAATCTAATTGAAAACAGCTGGACAAATATCCGTATGCACCAGACAGTGTAGTTATACAGAAACAACCAGACTAAAAAATTATATAAAAAAACTAAAATTTCTATTTTTATCCCTTTTATGGCCCTTTTTACTGCATTATTCCATTCAATTTCAATTGTTACCAAAGATCATTCCCAGCTTTATTGCCGCTTTAATTCAGCCAACAAACGTCCAATACCCCCTCCCCCTTCATTCCAAATTCTGACCTCACCCCCACTGGAATCTATCCAGAAAAAATGACTCCAAATTCGTCGCCAGTCTCTATCGACATTTGGGCAAATGACTGTTGGCCCCGCCCTCCCGCACGCTTCAAACATACAAAAATATAATCATTTGGGCCTGGAATTAGGCCGCCTTTAATGGAAACGGGCCCGTTAGTTTTACAGACCGACTGTTGGTGACGTGATGGTTTTTCTTAATGTGGAAATTTTGTTTCATTTTGTACACCTCCCCTTTCGTGCTAACGACCCACTATTGGGGCCTTCCAGACGTTATTATAATTTTGACTGGAATAATAAAATACTACATTTTATTTATTTTTTATTTATAAATAATATAAAGGTCACTCTGAATATTTTAGGGTATTAATTATGTATTCTTTTAAATTTAAAATAACAAACAATTATATTGGTTTGCCATTTTGTAGAATAGTTCTTAATATCTATACGCCATCGTATTGATTTAAAAAAATAAAAGTTAACACAGTTAAAAATTTTGCTGCCACCACTATTTGGAGCGTTGATGTATCACTTTTGCGGTGCTTTCGAAGTTGTGGTTTTACTACAAAAGTGGTATATCCACTCTCCAAATAGTGGTGGCAGCTGGAAAGTTCCAGGATTCCAGTGCAATCTTGCACCAAATTTTTTAAGGGGATACGGTACCCAAATCATTAATTTTAGAAATAATAACAAAAAATTGTAAATTATAGTGATTTTATATAATGTTCACTCTAAATAAACATTTTCTAGCAATAAATACAAATATTTACAAGTTGTTTAAAAAAAAAAAAAATTAAGTCAAAATTTTGAACTTTTTTAAAACGCAACTCCTCTTTCAATTTTAAGAATAACTCCACCAAGATTTTATAGTTTCTTTTTAGAACTATTTTTTCAAGAACTGTGCATGGATTTTAAAATGTGAACTACAGTTAAAAAGTAACATGCATTTATACTGAAAATCACAAAAAATTTACACATTATTGAATTCAACATTTAAAAAAAAAAACTATACATAGTAGACCTTATTCCATGCACAATTTTGTGCACCATTTATATAAAAACACAGTTTACAAATTTCAAAATTCTAACTTAATTTGCAAAAAAGCCTTAGGGATTTATTAAACACAAGAATTAAAAAAACGCGATAGGGTAGACTGACCAGTGCGTGAACAGGCCCCAGTGAATGAACAGTTGGTAAATACATTTAAAAAATAAGGATTGAAAATCATTCCACTGGATGAATTGGCAACACTGACTCCCTCCCATCTAGTAGGAAGCTATCTAGTCTATGAATCTATGAATCTAGTTTTTAATTAAAATCCAACATGTTTATTGACTGGACATTTTTGTGTTCATTCACTGGTATAAGAACTGTTCATTCACTTGGCTTTTGTACCACTTTTTATTTGGACCCCCAAAAGACCCAAAGCAATGCAATATAAAGTCACCTCCTTTTTTTTTATAGAATTTACATGTAATGACAGATGTGTTCACATTGTCATACACCAGAAGCTATATTTTCTTAAAAATGTATGAATTTTCATAAAACAAATTGTGCTTAAGCGTTCATTCACTGGTTAGTCTACCCTACTGAGAAAACAGGTTGAAAGCAGACGAAATACGTTCAAACTTCAAGGGATCACTCCAAAATGTTTAATAACTTTTTTTCTACAGAAGATATCATTATGAATAGTTCAGTAAATGTTCAGAAAGATATTGTGAATAATAAGAAGTAAAACTGAAAATATTTATATTTTGACCAATTTTTGGGTACCGTATTCCCTTAACAGTGTATTTTGGTACGATACGGTAGGACTCTAATTATCTGAATTCCGCCTATCCGAACTCCAAAGGTATCATTTTGCTCTCTATCCACACTCTTAACATCTAAAAGAGTGCAGACCTTGCATTTAATTGAAAGTTGTTTTTTTATATAAAAATAATTTTTTTCCTTATATTTTCAACAATGATATACCGTGACATACATAAATTAATATCAAATTTCTATCTTTCTATTCTGAAAATATCCATTGCTCCGAATTTCTGATGGAAACTGGCCACAATTGATTTGGATAATTGAGGCTCCTCTTTATTAATGAATCGATATATTTTTTCTATCAATGCAAATTTTTTAATAACTTATTGCACAGAACGTAGATCTAGTCCAACAAATCGCAGACGTACCAATATTAATAAAATTCAAATGGATAAGATGACAAAGTACCTTTCGTTTTTCTAATTTATGCAGATAACTGCTTTCGTATTAAATTTCAAATGCCATACTTACTCAATTCAAATGTCAGCGGCTTCCCTGGTCCAATTTCCTGAAATGCTATACAAAATATTAATGAAAATACAGAACAAGATTGCCTATTCCCTCCTGAGAATAAAAGGCGGCGAGGTATTCGAAATCGAATTTCAATTTCCTCACGAATTTTTTTATTATTTCTTTTAAGCTTTTGCGAAAAGATTATTTCTATCCCGTTAGGGTTAGAGGAAAAACAGGTATTCGGATTTTTTTTTGTTCATTCTAAAGGGAAAAACAAATATTTTTAATTTGTGTAGAGAAATTCGTCTGGCTTCTTCCTCCTTGGCCTAAAAATGACCTTTTTTCCCTATTTTGTTTGCTTGCAATTTAATTTATTTAAACTTGGGAGACCACTTGAAGTGCTTAAGTATTTTACTTGTTCTGCCTCGGTGTGAACGTGCTGTAAAAGGTTTTCGAATTTATTGGTTAAAATTTAAACTAATCTTCTTGAGATATTTTACTTTTAGAGAGAAAAGTCCTCGTTTAGTTTCGAATGCCCTCTGAGTATTTTTTTACTTGCTGAGCAGTTTTAGCTAACTTGGATAATAGTACTATTGCCGTAGCACTTAACTTTTCTAAAAGTCCAAAATAGCTTTCTTTTTCTCAGAACTAATTACTTAAAAGGATTTAATTTAGAGCAAATTTAACAAAAAGTTTTTTTTTTGTATATTGTATTCTGTGTGTAACAGTTTTAGCTGTAAGTTATACTATGATATAAGTTTAGGTGTTTATGTATAATATTATTTTAACCCATTTTACCGGATTTGTAATAAGCGAATCATTCATTTTTGGCTTTCATTATTTCGTCAACTTCATTTCAAAGTTAGGTTATCCATCCTTGAGACGTCATTCTTTATCGTCAGCTTAAGTAGTGATTACATATACAATTTTAAGTTGCTATTATATATATATTACCTTTGCTTCGTCATACGCTGTAAAATAATCCTTCTAATTTACCATCATAGTGTGATGGTAAAAATGCAGCCCTCACCCTGTGTGAATTTACGTCTGATATAAAAACTTATTGTGTTGTACCGGCAAAAATGTTTGGTTCACTGGTCGTGATTGGAGGCACCCATCTTCCTCTATTGGAGTTAGTTGTTCATATGACTCTATACGTCGTGAAAACACCAATTTGCTGTAAGTACACTCTTAAAACAAAAGAGTGAAATCCACTCCTATAGGGGAAGTGCATTTTCGGCACCGGAAAGGAGTGGAAATTTACTCAGACTGAGTTAAAACCGCTCGTTTGTTTTAAGAGTGTAAAACAAACATTACATCTATGTAATGTAAAAACCTAACCGCATAATGTGCTGTAAGTTAATGGAATTTTTTTACAGTGTATTGCACTTTCGCAGAAAATTTACACTCTCCTATTAAGCTAACATAACATACTTTTCCAGTTGTGGTATGATATATACAAACTAACTTTTAAAAACAACCATGCCGCAGTACTTCGTAAATTCAACACACATAAAAAAATAATACTATTTCGAGCCTTTTTTAAATGTTTTCTCATCATAATCCGATAACATTCAAAATCTTGTTGAGGATCTTTCGACCTCATTGTTAAATGATCTTTCAGAGTCTAGTCGGGAATTAACAGACGTCTTTAGATTGAGATCTGTATTCAATCTTGCCAAATGATAATTGTTTTTGAGGATGGATTGTTTTGAGTCAGTTACACTTTTTTTTCCTGTATCTGCTTTGTTCGACATCGTTTGAAGGACAAGGGAAAAGTTATCTGGTTATTTTTATTGTCATTTGTTTCACTGACAGTTATTGTCGTGTTTGATCCATGCACCGCATAATTTTACATCAATTTGTGACCCGCTGTATTTACTGTTTGTTCAGGTTCCAGTGCTGTAGTATTAATTAAATATTATCACAATCGAGGAGCTTAGTGTAAGAACGTGCTATGTGACATTTTTGAAAAAATTGAGATTTTTGTGTCAATGAACGTATTATTCGCTTTTAATATATGACAACAAGTTGCATTTTTAAAACGGATTCCAAGGACAAACTAAAGTTCATTTTCTTGTTTTCACCTTTTTGTCAGATAACACATTCTTCCACTACACTGTTAAATTTTTTGCTTGGTTTCACCATGTATTGGTTCCTTTCACCATGATATTGGTTCCTAGTAGCTGCAACGGCTGTGTGGTGAAATGTTTCACCTTTTTTTCGGTGTTTGGTTGAACCATTTTTCTGGATTTGGAAACAAAAACCTGAGAAATGGTTCAACCGAATACCAAAAATATGGTTTAACGCTTAACCACACAGTCGTTGCAGCTACTAGGAACCCTATTTTTGGTGAAACAAAGTGCCTAATTTTTAACAGTGTAAGAACTCTTCAATTAATACTTCAGGATAGGTGTTTTTGAAACTTTTTCAATATTTTAATATTTTGGCGTGTATGTATCAAATACAAACCATGTTTCATATACTTATAGAAAAGTTCACAATATATGGCTACTAATAGTGTATCTGCACGAATATAAGCTAAACACGAACTAAAACATTTAGTTTTGAAATTGCAAGTGCTGCTTAAGTAAAGCTTTTCCTTGTCGGCATTTTTCTTCACCAGATATGAGAATCGTTGTAACAGCAAAATAATAAAAATTTAAAAGATAATAGCATCCGGTTGTCTAATAATTAATAAAGTTTTTTAAAAATAGTGTTTCTTCAGTATATTTTGGAGTAATTAATACTTAAAAAATAATAATTAAATAACCAGATGATATTTTAACTTTAAACGTTTTATTTTGCTGTTATGACGATTCTCATACCTGGAGGAAAAAATTCTTACATGAAAAAGCAATACTTTCGCAGAGGTTGGGATTTCAATAACTTAGCTCTGTGGAACTGACTATCATCCCTCATAAAGACTATTTCGATTATTTCACTCAAATGCTTTTGCTAAAATGTACCTAATTTCTTATGCTGTAAATAACCTGCATTGTTTAACTTTGACTGATAGTCGATATTTTGGGAAATTCAGAGCGTTTAAACTCCTTGTAATTGAAGCTGGATGTTTGGGTATTGTGTAGTTTGATAGCCTTGGTTCTAATCTCGCAGTGCAGGTAAAGAGAGCTATTGGGGAAGTGCCAGTTTCGTTGTTTGATATCCAATGACAGGAGCATCACAGTGCAGAGTTAACTAGAACGCCGATGCCATCAAAGCATCTTTTCGTACTTTGAAGGGAATCAAAAATATAACCCAGTGTCGAATTTTAATACTTAAAGTACTACAGTCCCTGGACAAATTATTAGACGCATTGTATTTTATTTAGTAATTTTATGTTTCTTAAGAGTTTTTATGCAATAATGGTATAAATATTTAAACTACAATATTACCTATTGATTTTTATTTAAAAGAATTGTTGTATACTACATATTTGTATTTATTTTACGATAACTATGATTAATTATGATTAAGATTAATTTATATTAATTATTTATTATAAGGTTATTTATGTGTGGAATCATCATCCTCAAATGTAGGAGACAGTACAGTCTTGCATTGATAGCATGCCGCGCAGAATTAAAGCTTTGATAGCGGCTAAAGGTGGCTCAAATAAATATTGACTTTTAATAACATTAATTTCACTTTCCTTTAAAACTTAATAAACTTATGCTTTTCTAAATTAATGCTGTTTTATTTATGTCAAATAAATCGGTAATTGATTGGATGATATAAAAATAAAAAGCAAATCAATTTAAAATAATAAAACGGTACAATATCATCCGGTAATTAATATTTTACATGAAATCTTGCAGTGCGTCTAATAATTTGTCCAGGACTGTAGAATTTATCCTTAGGTTTCGCTGGGTTCTTTTGTGAATAGTTTATAGGAAATATACTTGACTAAGAAATACACTCATAATCTTTTAAAAATTTTTTAAAAACTTTTGTACAACACTATTTTAGTATCATGCTTTGATATGGATTAAAGAATATAACCTATTGTCCAGTTTTAATACTTAAAGTATTGGTGTTTCTCCTTAAGTTTTGCAGGGTTCTTTGGGGAATAGTTTTCAGGAAATATATTCATAACAAATTTTGTGAACTTTTGTACTATCAGTCTTTTAGTGTCTTGCTTTCATATGGATTTAAAATATTACCCAGTGTTGAGTTTTAATACTTAAAGTTTTGGTGTTCGGTCTTAAGTTTCGCAGTGTTCTTTTGTGTATAGTTTATAGGAAAGGTACTCTAACTCATAACCTTATATTTTAAAATTTTGTGAATATTTGTACTATTACTATTTTATGTCGTGCTTTCATATGAATTAAAATATAACCCAGTATCGAGTTTTAATACTAAGAATATTGGTGTTTGTTCTTAAGTTTTTCTGGGTTCTTTTGTGAATAGTTTACAGGAAATATACTCATAACCTTCAATTTTGAAATTTGGTGAACTTTGGTATTCTACTATATCTTAGCCTATACAACATATGTATTCCCGTCTATATCTCCATAGGCATCTTAAAAATACCAATCCTAAGTAAACAGGATTGTCATAAGATTATGACAGCACCGAACGATTTATGTCTTTACCTTGTATTGTAATCTTTCGAAAAAAAGCAAAGAACACAAAACGAAACAGTCTCATTCAATAAAATAGTTTACGAAAATTTTGAAAATCGGTTTTGAACGCTTTAAATTACGACAAATTTCTCATGGATTAAAATGACCTTTTATGACACACCACACCGGCTACAATTGCCAGACAGCAGAAACCAAGCGCGATTATTATTATTAAAAAAAAAGTTAAGTAAAAGTCGCAGGCGGAAGATGTACTTCCTCATTACACCACCCCTGCCACCAGAGGGCGATAAGGCCGCTTATCATCATGTACATGTTGGTTTGCATCCTGTTATGTGGCCGCTCTTCTCCCTTTCCTCACTACCTCTTATCCGATTATTATATATATACCACTCCAGAACAAACAGTGTGTTCGATTAACCGGTTGCTTCACCCTTTTCATCTATGTCCGAAATTGGGTTTTTAATGTTTTCGTGACTCTGCGTTTGTAAATTGTTATTGGCTATGTTTTAGGGGATATTTTTCTATGGGCTTCATATGGGATAATAGAAAACCTTGTAAATTATTTTAACTGTAATGTAAATTGTACTGTAATTGCAATGTCAATTGTTATTGCCTCTATGTTTTATGCAATATTTTGCCATTGTCTACAGATGATGGATATTACAAAACCCAAAATCCTTATAAATTAATCATTAACTGATATTTTTTGGGATTGTTATTTATGTAACACTCCAGAACAAATCGTGTGTTCGATTAACCGGTTGCTTCACCCATTTCATCTATGTCCGAAATTGGGTTTTTAATGTTTTCGGGACTCTGCGTTTGTAAATTGTTATTGGCTATGTTTTAGGGGATATTTTTCCATGGGATGGGATGATAGAAAACCTTGTAAATTATTTCAACTGTAATGTAAATTGTACTGTAGTTGTAATGTCAATTGTTATTGCCTCTATGTTTTATGCAATATTTTGCCATTGTCTACAGATGGGATATTAGAAAACCCAAAATCCTTATAAATTAAGCATTAACTGATATTTTTTGGGATTGTTATATATGTAACACTCCAGAACAAATAGTGCATTCGATTAACCGGTTGCTTCACCCTTTTCATCTATGTCCGAAATTGGGGCTTTACTGTTTTAGTGATTCTGCTTATGTAAATTTATGTTGGTCGCTATGTTGTATGTAATATTTTGCCAGGTGTTATAATAGGAGACTTAAAATTCTTGTAAATTATTTTACTAACACTAACTGATATCGTTTAAATTTTAGTTTTAATGTTTCAATGATGTCTCAATCCGTACTTTTGATGATCTTTTTCCACGGGTCTCATTTAAATTTGGTAATATGATCAGTTCTGACGTTTTTAATTATCAAACTAATTTAATATTGAATTTGGTTAATAAATATTCAACATGCTTGGTTTCTTTGTATAGGACATATGCTATAAAAAGAGCACACACAGGAAAATGCGCGAGTTATTTTATTATTCCTAATTTTTAGTTCGTGATATAAATATTTCTTTAAAAAAAAGTATATTATAACTTTTAATAACATTGAAAACTGTTTAACTGGATAAGATACACCACGGAGAGTAAGAAAACAATTTTCTTTAGTTCGGATATTATGTTTGAAGGAAACTTTTTGCTGAGCAAAATTTGAATTTAAAATTATTTTACCTTTTAAAACATTATATTCGGTCTTGTATCATAAGTAACCGTTTGGTTTTATTAAGAAACTTTAGGACTTTTATCAAAAAGAAAACTTTATCCCAATAATAGAACAAAAAGTTGCCTCTACAATCATTATCGCGGGAACTTGATCTTGATTGTAAACAGAGGTTTGTTCTACAAATCATCTTGAATGGACAATCGCTATCATTATTTACTCTACATTTTGTCTCGTGACGTCAATCGCTTTGAACGAATACAGTCAAAATAACAAACTTTTTCTGTCAGTTTCATTTTACGCGTGACCGCAACCAATAATATGTATTACAGAATATCTGAATGGAAATATGATGACGGCATATATTTCCATTTATAGTAGTAGATGATGCAACGAATGATTCTGTTTTATTTTTCTTAATAAAAATCGGGGTTCTCAAATTTACATTACTTTTGAACGTTATTCATCACATGAGAGTTATATCAAATATCAGGAAAATAAAAACGCATATTCCACGAAATTTACATGTATTTTTTGGAAATAGATTCATACGTTCCATTATTCAAATGTAGGTTTTTGTAATTTTTCATTATAACTTTAAATGTACATTGTACAACAACCCCTCGTTATATTGCGCTGCCGGGGAGACAAGCAAAAAACCGCGATATAACTGAATACAACGAGCGACTTGATAAATATTATACTTTTGATTTATTTATGCTCTCAACCAAATTTTTAAACTAAAGCACGGTATGTATTCGAAAGATAAAACTAAATGATATTAAATAATACAACTACTCTAAAAAAGATTAACGAAAATTTAGAAAGGAATTATTATTAATAATTACTATAAACATTACACATTATTTCACAGGTAATGTTATACATATTTCACTCATTTTCTAGTAAAAAATCCATCTAAAGTTAGCTGCTTTGATTTTTCTCGTAAAGCCTGTTTTCCTGCAAATTATAAAGAACGAAAGTTTATTAACTGCACTCACCAATACCTCCCCCCCCCCTCCCTTTTTACTTGTCTGTGACCTATCTTGACCATGTGTCTCATGTCGATTTTAAGGAAAGTACGTTTTATAAAAGACGGTGGGAAATTAGGACACATGATACAAGGCGCGATGTATCCGAATGCGCGATTTAACGAGACTCGATATAGCGAGAGGATACTGTATTTAATCTTTTTGATCAAGAGAAATATCTATTACGTGAATATGAATTCATAATTCTTGCGTAACCTATGTATGTAATTTTTCAAATATTTATTTAGATTTAAGCTATATTAAAAAAGCTATATTAAAATGTTAAGGTCTAAGATATTATCTCATCTTTGAGGAACTTATTGAACTGTTTTTTTTAAACGTTTATAAGTAAAATAGTATATCATTTATTAGTAAAATTGTTTGGACTGTTTTTTGAATCTCAAGACAAAGTATCCAAGAGAGATTAGATTAATCCGAACATAAATCCGAAACTAACAGTTTGATTTTAATTTCAAACTCTCTATGTTTAACCTTTTCTAATTTGTATAATTGAAACATATATCGGTAATTTAATAGAATAAGAGCAATGTGTTACCCCTCTTCATTTTGGAAAATTAAGTTACGATTTCCTTCTCTCTTATTGAATCAATTCCATTTGATAAGTTTTAGTATTTTATAGTTTTAAAGTTTAAAATTTATTCTATATTTTGGATATTTATAAAACTAAAATATCGTCAGTTTAAAATTCTAAAATTTACTTTTTATTCATATAATTGCTATAAAGTTTAAAATAATATGCAACTTCTAATGAAATTTTACTAGTGGTGGGGGGGGGGGGGGGGGTAGGGTAGGTACATATATATTCCGGCTTGTGTGCTTGATCAGAGACCCGCTTATAAGCCTTCGTCAAGTAAGACAGACACCGAAAGAATTTTTACTGTCACAGAGAAAAGAAGTACACCCAGGGCGAAGGCAGGAATCGAACCCGCACCCGTTACAGCGCGCAGACTGCTAGCGTAATGGTTCAAACCACTCGGCCATCCGGGCCCCATTTTACTAGTATTCTACATCGTTTCTCTACTATTAATGAAAAGCCTAACATACTTTCTATATTTTTTAACGCACATAACGTCAACCCTTATTAATATTTATAAATAACCTCTGAGAAGAATTGAAGAGCTCAGTGGAAGAACTTGCTAAGTGAAAAAAAGGGTGAAATCGAGAAAATGAGATTGAAAGTTTTGAATTTGCACTTAAGAGGGGTTGCCAGCCCCATAGAGCTAATGCATTAGTTTCCGAATCACAACTTCCGCAGACGTATTGCTTTGCCATGTTAGCCCTTTTTTCCCAGGTATGGGAATCAACATAACATCGAAATGAAACAAATTTGAAACGAAAATGTTATCTAGTTATTTAATCACATAATTTTGAAGTTTTAAAATGTCAAAAATATACAGCAGATGGCGACACTATTTTGTAACTTTTTCAATTAATAATTAAATAACCGGATGTTATTTTCTTTTCAATTTTGTTTTAAATTGATGTTATGATGATTCCCATACCTGGTGAAAATAAGATAACATGGCAAAGCGATTCTTGTGCAAAAGTTGTGATTTCAAAACTAATGCATTAGCTCTATGAGGCTGACAGTCCCTCTTAAATCCGTTACAAACGGTACTTGCAATCGGAAAAAAATATACTTAACTTAATGTTTATGAAAAAGGGGAAATTTGTTATTTTTTAAGGATAGAATATTATGCTCATTGGCACAAAAATCTTTAAAAAAATTCAAAAATGTCACTTAGCACGTTCTTCACCTAAGCTCATCTATTAAACGCTAGCTACAGTCTAAGACTAGATCGAAACTTAATTCTCAACTTTCTCGCAAATGCATCCAATTACTCCATCACCGTCTTTAAACAACATTTTAAAGACTTTTCATTTTTAATTTACAAATTCAATAAACGGCACCTTTTCACTTATCTAATGTTTACCGTCAAACACAGCTAACAAAACATTTGAGGAGAATTTCCGAAGTTTATTTTTTTTCTTTTAAATATCTTCGTCGGGAAAAAATGGCGGCTTAATTGAGTAGAATAATTTATGTTCCCTGTGAGACGGTAATTTTAATTCGTGGAATGATTTATTTATTACTCCCACGTTTGGCGTGAAATTTATGTTTTTCTTATTAGAAATATTTTCGGAAAGAATTTTCATGGGATTTAGAATTGTGTTTGAGAAATAAATAAATCAAATACTTTCTCTGCTTTGCTGTTTAAATAAAATTGTGGTTTTAATTTTAGAAACGATTAACTTTAATTAACAAGTTAAATTTTTTTACCCGACATATTTTTTCTCCATAACATTTTCAAATTAAGGTCAATAAGAAATGTCGAGACATTATTTAAAACTGCAATTCATTATGAAAGTAAAGTTTTAAAAGCAAATATTTAATATAAGCTATCGTTTACATTAATTGAAGTATGAAAATTTTTTTTATTAGTGTATCGCATTAATTTTTTTTAACCTAGCAGAAGTAATTTTGTCTTATTTTTAGTTCATCTACAAATTTGGAAAAGGAAAGAAAATATATTAATTTATGCTAATAACTTAAATATTTTGTTGAATATGATGACTTAATTATTTGATTAAAAATTCATTGCGCACATAAAATTTCACTGTCTAAGTAAATAACTATTATATTCGTGTATTTGACAGCATTCGCATATTTCGTACTTTTATTCTAATTTGGAGTTTCTTCAGATAACAGGCTGTACTTTCTAATGTTGTTTCTTTTCACTCATGACTCGAAAGTTATTGTGTTTTAGAAGGACAATCCCTCTCGTGGTGTTTCTACGCGTTAATCCACACAGTTAAAAGGTGTGGTGCAAGGTTGTACTGGAATCCCGGAACTTTTTAGCTGCCACCACTATTTGGAGCATGAATTTACCAATTTTGGGGTAAAACCATAAGTTTGATACACCGCAAATGTGGTAGATCAATGTCCCAAATAGTGGCAGCAGCTAGAAAAATCCGGGATTCCCTATAATCTTGCACCACAATTTTTAACTGTGTAGATTATCTTATTGCGTTTCTCTTCTTAATTTCTTAGGACACATGCAACTTAGTTTTTCAAAAATATATTTAAAAAAATGATGTAGTTTTTATAAATATCATTTAGAGCCCATTAAGAAACACAACTATTGTGAGGCGTCTGACCCTTTGACTCTCCTCTTCGCGGTATTCTCTAAATGTGATTCTAACTAGTAAACCGCCTTCCGCTTTGTTCTCACTCATAATTCCATCTATGTTCCATGCCCAGAAGATACAAATAAGCATAACCCGTTTACGAACTACCTATACCACTTAATTCATAAGCACGCACAACCTCAAAAATATTTTAACAATGATCCCTATGATCTTTAAAAAAGATATCTGTTAAACTAAAGATATATCCCGGTTTTGCATACTAAAAATAGGCCCATGCCGGTTTGTTCGAATTTCTTTTTTAAGAATTTTGGTGTGGAACGGATGAAAAGTCGGAAAAAATCGTCTGTAGGTTGGGTGATTGATCCTTCGAAATGCCCCCGTTTCCCAGAACTTCTCCGACCTATTGCCGCCGGTGGTCGCCGTTGTGGCCAACGACCTGCATTCGCCCCCTATTTCTCAGATGATAATAATTGAGTGTCTAAATGTAAAAAAGGGTTGGGGCCCGGATGGCCGAGTGGTTTGGACCATTACGATAGCAGTCTGCGCGCTGTAACGGGTGCGGGTTCGATTCCCGCCTTCGCCCTGGGTGTATATTCCTTTCTTTGTGACTGTAAAATTATCTCTGTGTCTGTCTTACTTGACGAAGGCTTCATAAGCGGGTCTCTGATCAAGCACACGAGCCGGAATATATATGTAATAGTAGTAGTAGTAGTAAAAAAGGTTCATGTCCACTGGAACATTTCCCTACATGCTTCGTCTTTTACTTAAACCCTGTACAAAAATTTAATGAAAGTTAGTGTTAGTTACTCTGTAAATGCGCTAAGTCTTGCCTCCTCTTTTACGGTGTAAACTTACACCAAAAAGTTTAGTTTGCTTCCAACTTAAAAACGGATTAGGGTTACATCGTAAATACGGAGTAAGGTTGCATCGTGAATATGGAGTAAGGTTACACCTTAAAAAGTGTCACCAAAATTGACTTCAACCTTTAGGTGAAATTGAATTGTATGGTACAATAACATTACACATACAATTGAAATTTTGTAGAGATATTTTGTGGTTATTGTTTTTATAGTTTTATATCCAAGCCAAAGTTAGTCTTTAGGCCAGGCTCTATACCTATACATCCTTTGATTAACTGAACGTCGCTTGTCGGTTTGATAGAGCACGAAAATGTTTCATGATCCTTTTTATTTTACATTTACAATTTCACGTGCACTTGGACTCTATGTAAGATTACACCTATAAATCCTCACATTTCTAAAATTGGTAATATTACTCCAGTATTGATGTAACGTTACTCCATTAAATCCTCACATTTCGGAGTTTGGTAATATTACTCCGAAATTGGTGTAATATTACACCTTTAAATCATACTAACTTTACACAGAAGTTTTACTGTGAATGTTGAAAGAAGAACCGTGCATGGAAATCTTCCAGTCGACATGACCCAATTTTCCATGCGATAATAATTAACCTAACACTTTCTTCTGATGAATATTCGATTTTCTTGTATTGTCGGTTTTTGGTTGCGTCATTTACTTTTTTTGTTGTCGCGATTGATGATGATTGGAATTTCTTGATTGATGTTACGTTATGTATGGATGTTTGCAGAATAAATTAATATGATTAAGAAACTATATTCGTATGTAGAAGTTAAAAAAAATTCCCTTTTTTAGCTAAATTAAGTGGATAATGTTTAATTTATAAAGTAACTGATGTCCATCTAAGTTGGTAAACATATTTTGCTTCTAACTAAACTGCCAAAACACTTCTTGTCCTTGTTAACTTAAAGAATTTAGAAAACTATTATTATGATATTAATTAATATAGAATTTATTTTCTTTATTTAGAAACTTTTTTTGAATCAAAGTCCTTTAAGCACATAGTTTTCTGTCAAAATTACGTTATTATGTCATTTATTTAATTTGATAGCGCATAAAAGTTCGTCGTAATTCGAACCAGTCCCACACTAACACGTTAAAAAATGTCAAGAGTTTATTTTGGTCGTTTGACGTTTGTAAAGAGTCCTTAAAAAGTACTTTAAAACTTATCATTCTTATGTAAGCATCTCTTCAAAACTATTTAAGCTTTAACAGTGTTTAAAAGTAGAAGTTTAAAGCAAGCAGAATATTTTGAGAATAATAAAATGTCTCTGCAACTTTAACTATTTTATAGCAAAGGTTTATAAAGTTATTTTGTGTTATCTGAATCCAAATTTCTATATAGTCCTCTATGCAGCTTTCTCGAATCTATTTTTTGAGGAAAAATATTAATATTGTTATGAAGGTTATGTAATGCTTATTAAAGTTAATGCACTCTAATGTTTAAATTGTTGTGTGAAACTTTTTTTTATACCGTATGTAAATTTTGGTTCTGTAAACTTTTAAGTAATTCACTTAAGAGTAATTTTGGCACTATAAAAAAACAACTACTGATTTTATACTATTTCGTTAAGGTTGTGTCACTACTGATTGAAAAAACGTTATTCCTCAAAAACATTATTTCTCAACATATATTCTGTTATATTTCTGATGAAACACTGTAAAAAAACACTTTAAATTTACACCAAAATATGCTGATAACAGGGTTGCCATCGTATTCCTATAATAAATCGTATTGTTTTCTCAATTTATAATTTCTACATCCATTTCTCGATACAAGCTAAACTCCTCTCAAAATGAGGATCGTTCATTTCAAACACACACTCTCCAATTGAACAAGTACATGAAACGTTTATTTATTGTAATAATTAGACCCCAATAGCTGAGATAAGAACAACAAAAATACACTTTTGTTTTATTTGTTGTATATTGAGCGTTAAATAACTTGTCGCTGGGGCCCGCGGCTTATTGCAACTTTCGGTTTCATTTCCTTTTTGGCCCGAGTTGAGGAAGTCAAGAGGGGAAGTTGTCGTTTCGCGTTCCAATGAGCTCTTTATGATGTCACATGAGCTCCTTTAATTTGGAAAAAAACCCGACTACTGAGTCATTTTATTATGTGACCACCCTGCTTTGCATCAAACGAGAAAGGAGGGGATAGACTTAAGGTTTAGTAAAGCTTCTAGTTTAGTTGTCGTATCACGTTTTAATGAGCTGTTTAATGAGCTCCCTAATTTGAGAAAAAACCTAATACGTCCGAGTCATTTTATCATGTGACCCACCTTTCTTTAGATTCAACTTTTAAAAGAAACGAGGGGATAAACTTGAAGTTTACTAAAGCATTTTCAGAAGTTATTGGGCAGTTGTCGTTTAGCATTCCAATGAGTTTTTTTATGATGTCAGATGATATCCTTAAGTTTGAAAAAAAACGACTACTGAGTCACTTTATTATGCAAAAACCCTTCTTTAACTTTTAAAGAGAAATGAGGGGAGGGACTTGAAGTTTAGTAAAGTTTCTAGTGG
Organism: Oedothorax gibbosus; assembly: GCA_019343175.1. NCBI lineage: Eukaryota > Metazoa > Arthropoda > Arachnida > Araneae > Linyphiidae > Oedothorax > Oedothorax gibbosus. The sequence continues at coordinate 10,629,432 of CM033279.1, forward strand.
TGTATTTAAGAGAGAAAGTTCTATCACGTTTGAATGAGCGCTCTTTATGATGTCACATGAGCTCCTTAATTTGGAAAAAAACTGACTACTGAGTCATTTTATTATGTGACCAATGTGACCACCCTTCTTTACATTAAATTTTTTAAGAAAAACGAAGAGGATAGACTTAAAATTTAGTAAAGCTTTTAGTGATGTATTTTAGTGAAAGAGTTGCATCACGTTTTAATGATCTGTTTGAAATGTAACATGATCTCCTTAATTTGGAAAAATACGACTAGTCATTTTATCATGTGACCACCCTTCTTTATATATTAAACTTTTTTTAAGAAAAACGGGGGGTAGGATTGTAGACTTAAGGTTTAGTAAAGCTTCTAGTGAAGCATATTTAGTAAGAGATATTGGAAAGTTATATACACTCTTAAAAAAAGAGTGAAATTCACTCCTATAGGAGAAGTGCATTTTCGGCACCGGAAAGGAGTGGAAATTAACTCAGACTGAGTTAAAACCGCTCGTTTTAAGAGTGTAGGACGCAGATTGTTTTCTTTTATTTCTTTTACCCACTCCGAAAAAGAGTGAAATTCACTCCTATAGGGAAGTGCATTTTCGGCACGGAAAGGAGTGGAAATTAACTCAGACTGAGTTAAAATCGCTCGTTTGTTTTAAGAGTGTAGTTTTTCGTTCGAACGAGTTCTTTATGATGTAACCACGAACTTCCTTATTTGGAATGTCATTTTATATTGATCATTATTCTTTAAATTAAATTTAAAGAGAAATTATTGAATAGACTTAAAGTTTACTAAAGCTTCTAGAGAAGCATTTAGAGTGAGATATTGGGAAAGTTGGCGCATCACCATTGAATGGACTCTTTATTTTGTAACATGAGCTCCCAAATTCGGAAAAATCTTTTAAATAAAAACACTCAATTTAAATTTTCTCATGTGTACTCTCAAATCAAAAAATTGTAAGGGGAAGTATATTTTTTAACGATAAAATAATAATTTTGTGATATTATTACTGATGACTTTTGATGTTTTAAGTAATTTGTCTAATTTTATGAATCGATATTAAATTGTACCATAATGACGCCAAGCTTAAAACTTAATATCTATAGTTAAACGATCATTTTATCATATTTAGTTTTGTTATATTATATCTAAATATTTTTTATTTGTATTCTAAATATATATTTTTTATTGCAGGTATGTATTCTGTTGAATTTGAATCTTGTCTCTATAAGTTTAGTTTAGACGTAGTGAAAGGTGAGAAAAAACTTTTATCTTTTTTTTGTGCCTTTTTATAACGTTAAAAAGCAAATGCTCTCATTAAAACATTCATATATTTTTTTAGAAATCACTAAATCTAAATCTTTTTCGAACATATATTTTATTTATACAGCGTATTATAATTGTAATTTAATCACTTTTCATTGTCTTCGCGTGTGTCATTAAAAGAGTTTTTTATAACTGAAACTGTTAAGTTTTTTCGCCTCTAGCAGTGAGAGGCTCGTTTCAAACTTAAAAAGTAATTTCAGTTTTTAATTTTCACAACTTTATTCTCTCGCCGTAAGTGTCGTATTGCAATTTTTTAAAAAGTAACATCCCTCTAATATTGACAAATGTAAAGGGAAGTTTTTAATTTAAGACACAGACTTTCGTTCTTTTAATCTTGTCTTTTTCGAAATAGAAAGTACGAAAGTAACTAGTAAAAATATAATTAATGCAACAGCAACTGACATCTCCAAGTTAATAAAAGTAAAATCGTCCAGAGGCATGTAAAATTAATTTCAAGAATGAAAGTCTGTGGTTTTTAGGCTCTTTATTATTAAAAATAAAAATATACATGCATTTACAAAAAGATTTTTTTTTATATTTTTGATAAAATTTTATCGAAAACGTTATTTGAAATTTCAAGACGTAATTCCCTCATAAAACTGTTACAAGTTTAAATTTCTTACCTACAACAAACCAGCCATTTAATTTAATTTTTTAAAAATGCGTTTTGAAAAAATGGAATGAGTTTGAAAAATCTCCCTTATATATAAAACCAATATAGAGCATACAATGAATAATGTTTATATTTGTATGATGTAAAAGAAAAATAATTTTGTGTGAAAAAAATCAAATCACAATTTTAATTAACTTACGCAATTCCCTCATAAAACTGTTACAAGTTTAAATTTCTTACCTACAACAAACCAGCCATTTATTTTAGGTTTTTAAAAATGCGTTTTGAAAAAAAAATGGAATGAGTTTGAAAAATCTCCTTTACATATAAAACCAATATAGAGCATACAATGAATAATGTTTATAGTTGTATGATGTAAAAGAAAAATAACTTTGTGTGAAAAAATCAAATCACAATTTTAATTAACTTTTTAACAACAAATTATGGCATTAAGTACTGATGTAACGAACCTCTAATTACTGAACAAAACGCGGTTTGGCTAATTTCTCCCTAAAGGCTATTTTTAAGGCTGACGATGGTTAATTCATCAAGTGAGCGCTCAAGGGAGACGGACTTCAAACAACAAATAAAAAAGATAGAGCAAATTCATCTTCATAACGTCTCTGTACGTCCAATTAATTTCGAAACTTATCGAAAATCTGTCGATTCAGGTGGATTAAAAACAACTTTGTTCAGAACGGCAAGGGTAACATATTTCTGAATACTATCGAATATTTTGATACTGCTGATCGCTGAAATAAACGCAATGCTATTTTCATGCCATTCGTTATTTACTTTTAAGTTTTATAAAGTATATTTTAAATTCACTATATAAAGTTGTCATTTACAAGTTTTAATCGGCTAGATTTCATCAATAATTTATTTTGCATTATGAATCTTCTTTTTAACCTCGTGTATTGCAAAAAAAGAATACTATATTATCATAATAAAGTACATGTACCTTTCTGTTTTCCTAAAAAAAAAATGTTAAATGGGTTTATTCAAAGTTCGACATTTATTGTTAGGTTTTTAATATGGATCATAAATATAATTAGCCTGTAAATGATCATTCTTTTTCTTTAACGTTATACCAGGTGTGAGAGAAATGTATGAAGAAGTTACATGTTTTCAAAAAAAATTTACATTTTCTTATCAATAGACTTACTCCATCTTATATTTACTAACCGATTTAGTTAACTATGTGTCCCGAATCAATTCCTATTTCTTTTACAAAGTTTTACCTATTTATTACTTTTTATCCAAATAATTTTAGCTACAAAATGGAAGCTCTTCAACTATTCTAATTCAAATTATGACACTATCGGGGGAAAAAATTTTATCTTTTCATTCACTAAAATTTCATTCATTTTAAACCAAATATTTTGTTGCATAGGAATAATAATCTTTTATGTTTCTCAACATTGCATTTGTGGACCCAGCACTCATAAAAGCAAACTTAATTTTTTTTTCGATAAGGGAGTGAAAAAAAAAACCTTCAAGAATGTTTTATGTGGTTCATGTGTTGACCGATGGAACGTCAACCGATGGAGAAACTTGGGTTATTTTTGAGGTTCGATATTTTCTTTGGAAGGGATTCAAACCTCGTGGTTACAGTTGCGAGAATCTTAATGTTTGCTTTCTTAGCGCCCCTTCTTTTTGCGTCATGGGCTTCGGAAAGTTTCATTTTCGTCGCATATGGCGACCATACTGCCATTTTAAGTTTTTTTTTTCCTCCTGCATATTTCTCTCAACTCCGTGATTCATGAGGTTTGTCATCATAATGTACTCAAGAACATTGTTGAAGATGTTTTTAAAATGTCACAATGCATAACAATATCTTTTTTCTGAACATCAAACTTGCTAATCCGGAGTTAGTGGCAGAATTATTTTTGTGAAGTGTCTGTAACATCAGTGAATGTCACAATGCATAACAATATATTTTTTCTGAACATTAAACTTGCTAATCCGGAGTTAGTGGCAGAAGTATTTTTGTGAAGTGTCTGTAACATCAGTGAATGTCACAATACTCAACAATATCTTATTGGCATTGCTGAACATTAAAATTGCTAACTCGGAGGTAGCGGCAGAAGTATTTTTGAAGTGTCTGTAACATCAGTGAATGTCACAGTACTCAACAATATCTTATTGGCATTCCTGAACATTAAAATTGCTAACTCGGAGTTAGTGGCAGAAGTATTTTTAAAGTGTCTGTAACATCAGGGAGTTTTAGTGCACTTAGCCGTTTATTGCTGACGGATATATTATGATGTAAAGATGATTCAAATATTCGTGTGGATATATATTTTAGAGTATAAGTGTTATTTTAATTAAATTATTAGCAAGTGTCCTTTCAAGATAGTCTGAGCATTCGATGTTGCACAACGTAAATCCAAGCAAACAAGTAACCCAGAATCATCAAGATATGGCCCAGTCCCCCACTTTCCGTTAAACTATTTGCTTCGTCATTACATACGCACTGTTTGATTTTCTCTGAAAAAATACCTATTTTAACATTTATATAGAAAGACAACAATATATTTTGCATCGTGCTTAACTCTGCGGAATATTTCGTAATATTCACTCATTCATTTTCCTCTTTAAATATTTATTTTAATCTCTCTTCCTTCTAGAGCAAGCAAACAAAAATGCTTAGTTGTACCAAAATTTAGGTCTTTGTAACTTAATTTAATTCAAATTTCCTTTCTCCTCTTAAGTCATTGGCGGGTAAAGGAAAGAAAAAGAAAAAAAGATTTGAATTTCTTCGCTCGAAATTCGATCACATCATGCCACAGGAAGCGGAGGATATCCAAAAGCCAAGCTATACACCAGAGTCTCGGATATCGTAAGGACATCGGGTCCTTGCTTTTAGATGAATAATTCAGAGGAGACACTTTATGGGGAGGTTTGAAACAGACCGCGACGGGGGGTGCTAGTGTTGCGTCACGTGCGTGTGCGTCATCTTCTAGAATGAAAAAAAAGGGAAGAGTGGGATGAAGTTCGAGGCTGGAGAAGAGAAATTTATGATGCTTTTCCCGCCCATACCGATGCAGCGATCGATGCATTTTAAGTTAATTGAAAAGAGACCCACTGAAGATGCAAGCAATTTTATCTAATTCTTTATTTAAGTCTCAGGATCGTGCTTTCCACATATTTACGAAGTTAGGTCTATCTCGTGTCTTTTTGCTCCAACTACTTAGCCTACTTTGTTTATGAAATATTGTCAACATTCTGACAATGTAATCTATTCCGGTGTACAGTTACATTTATCCACATTGTTCTATCTTTAGTAAAAATAACGTGCCTGTGTTCCCCAGTTTCCGAATTTATCTAAGTATTTTTTATTCAAGTTTTAGGATGGTGCTATCCATATATTTACAAAGTTAGCTCTCTCTCTCTCATTTCTTTTTGCTTTAACTACTTAGCCACTTTGTTTTAAAATATTGTCTACATTATCTATGTTCCGGTGTACTGATGGAGAACAGTTACACTGAATCCCAATGTTCTGTCTTTAGTTAAAATAACTGGTTGTGTCTGCGTTCCCTAGTTTCCAATTTTATACAAATTTTTATTTAAGTTTTAGGATCGTTCTTTCTGCATATTTACGAAGTTTACTCTTTCTCGTGTCTTCTTGCTCTAACTACTTAGCTACTTTGTTTACGAAATAGTGTCTACATTCTGACTATGTAAACTATGTTCCAGTGTACTGGAGAACAGTTACACTTAATCCCATTGTTCTGCCTTAAGTTAAAATAACTAGTTGTGTCTGTGTTCCCCAACTCACCGCTTGGCTCTTTTGAATGCTTTAAATAAACCATAGAAACAAACCATTTGAAAATAGAGGTTCTCAGTTAACTCTCTCTGATGTTTTTTTACTCTAACTACTTAGTTACTTTTTTTTATGAAGTATGGTCTGCATTCTCACCAAGTAATCGATGTTCCGGTGTACTGGAGAACAGTTACACTTAATCCCTCTGTTTTGTCTTTATATATGGTTGTATATATGTTTCCCATCTCCTTTGGACGCTTTAAATCAACCATAGACACTAACCATAAAAAAAAAGTTCTGCGTTTTTTATGTGCCTGTTTATTCATTCTTCACCGATCTCAAAGTCGTTGAATTTCTTGTTCATAAAAGTAGTTGTCATCAATTCCTGACCATCAAGTTTACCGCGACTAAATTAGGTTCTGGAACCTTTCCCTATAAAATTAGTAAGTACTCTTATGTGATTATCCCCGATTCTTGAACAACAACCGATTCGCGGAAGAAAGAAGGCGAAATCGGAAGAAACAAAAACACGCGATCGTTCTGATTCCAGGAGGCAAAGGAAAAGCGCCATGAACTTTCCTCTAATAACCCACTTTCGGCGGCAAAACGAGTTGGTCTGTCCCGAACTTGTTCCGTGTCATTCGAAAGTCGACGAGTGGAACACAACTTGTCTGTCGACCACGCTTTTTTTTATTTGTCTTTGTTTCTTTTCTCTTTTTTTCTACTCCTTTGAGTTACGTCTATCAAGGTTGTTGGCGTGTTTGAGTCGTTTTTTTTTATAACTTTTTATTGCGTAGATCGTAAGTTATGTCTCGTAACTTGCAATGGTACATTGTTATTTTTTTCTTCTGTCCAGACAGTTAAACTTGTTTAATCCTTTTAGCACAGATTTCCACAGGGTTATCCAAAACTAATGAAATCCCTTTAATACTACAAAACATTAAAGGGTTTCATTTTTTTTTAAATCTCCTTGTACAAGTTCAGTAAAACTCACTTGTCAGTACACTGTTAAACTATGCTGCTTAACATTCATCTTTAAAATCAGTGGAAGCCTAGCTTCTTTCGGTTTCCCTTAGTAACATTACACCAAATTTAGGGAGTAACGTTGCACTGTAAATTTAGTGTACTTGAAACCTAAGGCCGATTTTACGGAATAAACTCCTTATTTGTACTCCATGAAGCTGGATGGACGTTACACCAGAGTTTCACAGTATACTTGACGAAGTGTAATGTTTGTTTTAATGAAATTCGTACGATCAACATTATGTAAATCCCTTCTAAGATGATGTTAATGCAAATATTGATATTGAAATGTAAGGGAATAAGTTAATAAACTTGAGGTATTTTGCGGTCAAGGAAAGGTCCAGGGTCGGAAGTTATTGATGAAGGAACTGTTCGACGGCCTACTTTACATGCCTTTACGCCTACTATTAATGGGCTCCAGCTTTAAATAAATATAAATATGGCTGTTACGAGATATATTGACGCTTAACAAAATTCATTGAATTGGTTTTGACATTGTTATGCCGTAACATCCTTGATCCTGACTAAAATCTGTAACATACTTTAACAATCAGAATATATTATTATAAATGTTTAGCTGTACAGTTTAAATTAAAAATACTTATATATTCACTTAGATTTAAATACGTTTAAAAATAATAATACGTAAATTAACAACGACGAGCTTGTGTTGTAATGAAATCTGCTATATCAATCTCCGAAAAGCAACAATACGAGCATTGAAGCACCACATCGCTTACACGGCTTCTTCGCTCAAAAAAAAACTGAATTCAAAGCTGCTCTTGTTCGATGTTTACAATGGTGATATGGCGTGGGATGTGCTATTCCTTTATGCGTAAACATACTAGGTTGGTTTAAATTGAGCCTTCGAGGTTTCACCAACATTTGACATTCTACCCTCTCAAAAAAGTCGACTTCAATGGTAACAAATCGCCCTTTTTGAGCCAATTTTTATAATAAAGCAGCTTGGCAGCTTGAATAGAAAATCGCTTGGTGGGTTGCCTTGACTGAGAATTGACACCTTGTTGGCATCATTTTGCAAAGAAAATTAACTTTGAGGGAAGGTCCTTTTCTTCTTAAAATATTATGGGTTTATTCTTCTCTCGAAAAAACATGAAGGTCTTGTGTTTTTTTTAAAATATATTTAAGTTTGGTATATTTAAAATAGTAAATAATGAAAATTTTCACGTCTAGAGTAGCATCAGTCCCCCAGGAATGAAAATAAAGCCTTGATTTGTGTTTTTTTTTCTCACGTGACGTCTAATCAATGTCGTCATCGGAACTTACCATGTCTTACCAGCAATCACCGTTACCAACAATGAAATCGCGGAAGGGCTGGGAAGAAAGCTGGAGTGACCTACGTCACCAGAAACATGCCAATTAACAATTTGCTCACTATCAGTAATTAACAATTGATTTCTTAATATGAGACGAGATGTGAATTTGTGAAGAATGTAGAGTTTGGGCTTTAGGTATGTGCCGTCGCAAATTGAATAGTGGGATGCTGACATAATATTCCAAGGGTTATTCTGACCTTCATTCGAACTTCCTGTATTCTAAAACCTTTATTGTTAATTTTTCTAGTAATTGCTCGAACGGGTGTGGCTCTTTTGTCAGGGTATTGAACCTGTCTCAAATCGTGGGCTCAAAACTCCGACAGGCCCAGAGAGTTGAAGGAATAACCCATAAAAATATTCCTATCGAGGAGACTGATGCACAGTCGTAGCATAAGCCGAATAACCGTCTGAATGTCTAGAAGTCTTTATTAAAGGCGAATGAGACTGAATGATCGCAGGTCTCCAAACAAAGGTGCCTCTGTCTTAATCCAATGAAGAAAAAAATTATTAGCCTCATTTCTCCGGTTGTATTGAATATTTTTACAAAGGGTTTTTTATATGATAAATGAAAGCTGACTTACAGGGCTCTAAATCCCACTTTTTGAAATTGGTTTGAATATTTTTTTAATTTTCAATAAATAATTTTACAACAAAAAATGGTGAAACATTTCACCGCACAGCCGTTGCATCTTCTAGGAAATATATATATTAGCACACAATATATTATACACAATACAATATATTATACACAATATAATTATATAGCACACAATTTTTAACAGTGTACCACCGAATATAAAATTATCCTTCGCGTTATACTCCGACCCTTCCCAGATAACCCCGATGCTACACTCTTAAAACAAACTAGCGGTTTTAACTCAGTCTGAGTTAATTTCCACTCCTTTCCGTGCCGAAAATGCACTTCCCCTATAGGAGTGGATTTCACTCTTTTTGCGGAGTGGGTAAAAGAAATAAGAGAAAACAATCTACGTCTTACACTCTTAAAACGAGCGGTTTTAACTCAGTCTGAGTTAATTTCCATTCCTTTCCGGTGCCGAAAATGCACTTCCCCTATAGGAGTGGATTTCACTCTTTTGTTTTAAGAGTGTAAGTACTAGTAGGCCTTCATTTTCATTCATTATACAGCTCTAGTGCGTCGTTAACTCGAGCAACTGTTTTGCCGAATTGCGTGCGAGTGTCGTTAGGCAGATGGGGTGAGAGTGAGTTTCCAAAACGGAGGGAGAACGGGAAGCCCACACGCTCTCAACTTCTTCTTTCCCACTTTGGAATGAGCAGCCATTGGAATGCGTCCAACCCTACACCCGCTACTTGGAAGAAGGGTTTTTTTTCTTTTCTTGACAAAAACACACGGTCAACTTTCGTCCTCTCTGCCGTCTGCAAAAAATGTTCGTACTCGATTTCATTTTTGAATTCTCATGAAAATGTATAAATTTAGACTAGCGTTTCTTTAGTATGAACTCTTTTCTATTTTTCTTCTACTGCAAAAAAATTTCAAAAAGAGTTTTTTATATATTCATTTCATCTCTAATAAACAGTCAAAATAAAAGGTCTTGTTCTTAACATTCCATTATGAATAATGTACATTTTATTTCTTCGGTTACTTTCCTAAGCTTTTATGCGAATTCCTCTTTTTGTTTGTTGCTTGTTTTATTCAAGATATAAATCTTAACATAATTAATAACTAAATCTGAATTTAAAATCTCTGCTAGTAGATTTATCGTAGAGAGACTTATTAGTAGACTCTCATGCTAGTAGATTTATACTAGCAATTCTCAATATAGTCCATGTGTTTGGTGTTTAGTTCGAATATTTTATATTTTTCATGTATAACTAAATACTTATATTCCAAAGATTAAAACATTATGATAATATTTCCAGAAAAATTATAGCTGAAAATCGTTTAAGAAGTAGTTACATTAGAAACTTTTTACCTTGATAAAGAAGCTTATTATTAATTTAACAGATAACATATGAAAAATTATGATACGTGGAATATTTACGAATCTAAAACTCCCTGTTTTAAATCCGAATGGTAATCACGTTTGCTGAATATTCCTATGCTAGTCCTAATGCGAAACTATTATATTATAAGGACTATGACGAAAATCAAACTCACGCCATTTAATAAACAATAAAAAAGTAGACTCCTTATCGGGTTTTTTCCTTCTCTTTTTGTGTTTCGTTGCCCACACTCTTTTTTTGTTATCAGGGATGTAGTGGGAAGATAAACATTGCATCACTGTGCAAACGAATGCTCTACGAATGACGAATGCATATGCATATTTTTTTTTACCATCATCTTCCTTATATTCTATTTCCACGCACCAAATATTTATATTCTCTCCGTCTGAGTTTCTATTGAATATGTCACTTGGAGAAGGTTTCTGAGAAATGTGTGATACATTCGAACTTCGAGTGTCGGGGGATCATTTTGGGAAGTCCAAAATGATAAAGCCCTTAAGTTTTTTTGCTATTTGTTTGCTACAGTTGGTGAATTTGATTCACATTTTCTTCAACCTATCTAATTTTTGAATTTAAGTCCATCGGTAGATGATACATATCTTCAATATAAAGTCAGTCGATTAGTTCTAGAGCATATATATTTTTGGTTCTCTGGAGACGACATTTGTTTTATCAAACTTAAATAAATTTGTGAATTCACTAAGTGTGTGGAAACCTTTCGTATTTACAGCTGAAGAAGACATTTTTGAAGGTTAAAAATAGTCAAATATAGTAAAATACAAATTAATATTTTTTAAGACCTTGCATTGAGAAATCTTATTCAAAGTAAATGTGTTTTTAAAGCTCAGTGTGGGTATCAGTATGCACACGTTTTTTACCGAGTTTGACATGCTATTTAATTAAAATATATAATTTTTAGTACAACAATATAGTTTTAACTGTGCTTTTCCCTGCTTATGTCAGTTTGACTCTTACTTTAAAAATATTCTCTATGCGACTTGTATATTCATGGAATGTCATCTTGATGAAAACGTTTCTTGAGTTGCTTCTATAAGAATAATCGGAATTCAAATGTTGGCGAACGTTTGGGCGTAAAATGTCCTTTTGACTATCATAAAAAGCAAGTTTTCTCCAGGCCATTGAAAAGCCATTGAATGTGTTCTTTACTGCTGGAAGTGGATGGTTCTTCTCCCCCCTATCCCTCGGTTGCAGTTAACTCTTCGAAAAGACGCCGTCATGCATCAAAATGGCGGATGTCGTAAATCCCCTTCCCCCTTCGGGACGCGTCATAGTCACACTAGTGATAAGAAAACTGCGCTCTTCTTGAAGAGTTGTTTGTCCAAGAATCTCGCTCTTTGGTTTAATATTGAAGGTTTAAGAGGGGTTGTCAGTCCCATAGAGTTAATGCATTAGTTTTGGAATCACAACTTCCGCAGAAGTATTGCTTTGCCATGTCCCCAGGTATGGGAATCAACATAACATCGAAATGAAACAATTTTGAAACGAAAATATTATCTAGTTGTTTAATGATATATTTTTGAAGTTTTAAAATGCCAAAAATATACAGCAGATGGCGACACTATTTTAAAACTTTATCAATTAATAATTAAATAACCGGGTGTCATTTTCTTTTCAATTTTGTTTTAAATTGATATTATGATGATTCCCTTAATTGGGCGAAAAGGGCTAACATGGCAAAGCAATACTTCTGCGGAAGTTGTGATTCCAAAACTAATGCATTAGCTCTATGGGACTGACAGTCCCTCTTAATGTGTGGCAAAGTAGAAAAGTGATATTTTTGACGTTTCTTTACTTCCCCATAAAATTATAATTTTATTTTATATGATTCACTGTTAAAAAAAATATCGCTCTTATTTACCATCATATTGGGATGGTAAAAATTCTGCCACCACTGTTCTGTAAATTTACATGTGATGTAGGAAATCGATTTTATGATACCGGCAAAAATGTTAACTTTAATGGCAATGATTGGATGCACCCATCTTTTCCGTTTAATCGCTATTGGAGTAAGTTGTTTATGTGTCTTGCACGTTAAGAAAACACCAATTTGCTGTAGGAAAAAACATTACAACACTGTGACGTAAAAAATTACCGCAAAATGTGCTGTAATTTTGCAGAAATATTGGTTTTGCATTATGTCAATAACTATTGTTTATCTAAGTATATAATTTCTAACTTTAAGTTTTAAAATTCGTTTTTATTTGAAAGGAACAATTCACTAAAAACAATGTTTTCTAGGAACTCAAGAAACATGTGATTCTTCCTGATCAAATAGCATATGAAAAATAGCAGTTAAGGCTTGGCTTTATTCGCAGTTTTGCGGCCTCTCGTCGCAAAATACCCGAGAAGTTTCTTCAAATTTCAATAACGTCACGCCTGTAAGTTACACCAACCAATGTATCTTTTATCTTCCGTGGATGCCTAGTTTTAGTACGTCGGAAAATTCATGCATCATACTTTACTCCACTACATAAATTTATGATGGTTCTTTGTCTTAGTTGAATTTTGATCACCTTCTTACCCAAATTGGCTTTTTTTAAGTAAGCTTCACACAAAAGTTGTTCAAAAGTTTTTTTTAAAATATATTTGATTTTTTTTTATCAAACATAATTTTTTTGTATAGAGAACTTCTTCACTACAGAGAGGAAAGTGGTTTAAGGCAGAAAACCCTTCTAAAAAATTCCACAGAATTTCGGAAGTCACTCAAATTTAGCCAAAAGATTTCATTATATATTTAGAATATATACCATAAACGGATGAAAAATATTTGGATTTTTTTTAATAAATGAAAATATTAAATATGTACTTGAGGAAGGGAGGTAATATTTAAAATTTTGACGACAAATTCATGCTAAACTTGGGAAGAGTATCGACAAAATATATTTTTTAAATATTCGCACTAAATTATTTCTTTTCTCTAGAAAACTTAAGAGCTACCTTAACAAACACCATTTATTTAGTCATCTGGACTTAATATATTCTCTCTACCGTTATATGTATACATAGCAAAAATATACAAATATATTTGGCTTATTCCTTAGTAAAAACAATCCCTTGTTTACTTTACTGATAATTGTTTTTCCAGTCCTGCTTATTTTCCCTGATTTCTTTCCGTATGGACTTTTGTGGCTATTACAGATCCATGGCTTCCCTATTTGTTCCATTAGTTTATTTGCAGTTGCTAGAATTCTGCCTATTCGATAGATAAGATTTTGTTTATGCTAGAGGTTTTGGACACCATAGTTTTCTTAACGCTAATATTTTTCGACTAACTGTTGTTAATGGTATATTTTTTCCGTGAAGACAATAGGCAATAAATTTGTTTAATTTATTCTTTAATTTTTTTGTTAATTTCTAGTTTTTTTACAACTTGGATATTTTTAATTATATGTTTTTGTTGGCTATTACGGATGCCGTTTACATAACGTTGGTGGTCCCTAATCTTTTAAATTGGTGATTAATTTTTCAATATTTCTACTAGTTAGCTTATTCCTGCTACTATAACTTTATTATCTGAACTGTAATTCTATAAAATTCTATTAACTGATACAGATAATATTAATATACTGAGTATTGATTCTGATTGTTGTCGAGGCATTTATACTTTTCTGCTTTCAAATACAAAGTATTGAAAATTTATGTGTATTATTTTTAACTCTTTGAATCATTTTTTCTCAATTTTGAAACTTATATTTAAAAAATCACTTCTAAAAAATTTGATTAGTCCAGAGTAAACATTTATTTTTGTTTAGATTATGATGAAATGTATAATGTTCTAATCAGCGAACAAAATGCACTTGTAAAATCGATCACAAATTTTGTCCTTGGGGTAATTAACCTGCTTCAAAATATAGGTCTCATCTAACTCTACCTTCGTTTACCTAAACCGTCATCGCGTATTCCACGCAATTTCTTTTAATCGTTCATTTCATCGATATTACATATTTTATTCGTATTCCATTTATAAAAAATTAAAATTTTATCGATTATTTTAGTAATCGGGGCTCCTGTTTGTTTCATTACCGCTTAAACTCGCTTTCGTTCAATAACCCATTCGAAGACACGCTAGATGTAGAATGGTTCTTGTTTTACGATTATCTGGTACAGATACTGGCAGCAAATAAAAAATTGCAGCCCAATGATAGATTATTTAATCAATGATTAAGTTTTATGATTTGAAAGAAAGATATTGATGAACATTTAAGGGTTTTTTTATAAATCTCAATCTTCTGGCCAAATAACTTTACTTTTTCACACACACCGTAATTTTTTTTGTAAAATTACAGCATATTTTAAGGTTATTTTTTTTAAATCATAGTGTTGTACTGTTTGTTTTACAGAAAATTGATTTTTTCTTGAACCACAGAGTCACATGAACAACTAACTCCCCCCAATATCCGCATTTAAACATAGAAGGTGGTTGCATCCCGTCGTTGCCGTCAGTGAAGCAAATGTTTTTTGTCGAGGCCACTCAATAAATTTTATATTAGTATAGATAAATTTTCACAGCACAGGGTAGCATTTTTACCGTCATACTGTGATGGTCAATTAGAGGGATTTTTTTTTACTGTGCAGAAAATTTTAAATGAATTTTTTGTATCTTTAATTCCGGACATGTTTTGCAAATGACGATGTAAATAATACTGATACTTCTAAGATAAAGGGTATATATTTTAAAAAGAATATACGATAGCCTCTGCTCGATACAGTGTAGCCATAAATCCTTTTGTTAAAGCGGTAAAAGCACTTGGAGAACCTCCAAAAACTGATAGAAAACCTCTCTACTTGGTCACATCGAGAATGTAATGCACGTGCCACTAAACTTATGAGTTGAAATGTCACTTAAGTTATGCAGATTTGTTGGCAATGTGCTGTCGAATTCATAATTAACCAAAATCGGTGTAGGTTGATGACTAAGAACAATTCCATTTGTAGTCTAACAATTGAATCGCAATCTATTTTTAAAAAAATTTACTTTGCTGGTGATTTATATTTAGTGTGGATAAACATAAAAAAACACAAATTAAATTAAAAAAAATGTTTACTTTTAATTAGAAAAAAATCTGTCAAGAAGTTTTCATAAGTTGGCATTCCATTACGAAGCCAACAACCCGTGCATGATGCTCGTTTTGGATGCTTCCCAAAAAACACGCAAAGTTTCTTATGCTCGTTTAGTCAGCCATTAACCTAATTTAGAAATTACTCTCCATTTTTATGTCTGTAATTTTCAGAGGATTTATTGTTATCAATGACTATTTGAACTTTGATGAACACTTTCGCCTTAGTCGAATTATGCCGCAAAATTTAACTTAATTTCCCATGTCATTTGCATATCTAATGTGCATATCATATGAATCTAATTTGCATGGAATTCTTTGTTACTTCTTTACTTGCAACTGCAAGGATACATATTACCAAGAAGAAAATAAGTGCAGTCACTACCACTATAGTTCCCGCCACCCTTATTTGTTACACTTTAGGGATGGAACCGGTATTTGAAAAACCGTTTTTTCTGAAAAACTACCATCCCTAACGTGTTCTAATTTGGTTGGCGGCGAGTATATACAATCAAACTCGGTTACAACGACATAGTTTACAACAATAACGCATTTATAACGCCTTAACCGTTTAGTCCTTTGAATAATAGGTCCATGTGTGGGCACACTATATTCTAACATTATGGCCCATGGACCTTAGTGTTATAATATTTTAACTATAACGACATTTTTTAATTAACTCCTCGGTTATAGCGCAAGAAAGATTCTTTTACATTATATAAAAAATGCATTCCCAGAGAAAATTTTTTTTTAAAAATCTTCTTAACTAATATTTACAAATTATTTTGATTAAACAACTACTACATACACTGAAGAGCCAAAATAACTGGTATAGGGCGAATAAAGGTGTATAAACCAATCGAAGTTCGCCGCTATGTTCAGCAGCGTCTATGTGCCGCTATCATAACAGGTTATGAAAATTGAAGGGATTTTGAAAATATCGGGGGTTGAGAAATGGAATTCCATATCCATGCATCTCCGAGGTGGAGATGAATTTTGGATTTTCACTTACGACAATTTCACGAGTGTACCATGAATATCGATAATCCAGTAAAACATTAAAACTACGACACAGCTGCGGCCTAAAAAAGATCATGCAAAAACGGATCATCGACGACGGACGAAAAAAATTAAACATGATATATTGCGGATACGGGATATATACGGCTTCAGAAGCCCATATCGGTGAATATTCATTAAATGGTTAACAAGTCGACACTTGTACGACATAGAATCAACATAGATGTTTATCACATTTAATGATCAGTTGTCAATGGACCCGGCTTTGCACGATGTTTTTAACGTCAAAGCTATGTCGTAGATTTGATGTTTTACTGGATAATCGATATTCATGGTACACTCGTGAAATTATCGTAACTGAAAATCCAAAATTCATCTCCACCTCGGAGATGCATGGATATGGAATTCCATTTCTCAACCCCCGATACTTTCAAAATCCCTTCAATTTTCATAACCTGTCATGACAGCAGCACATAGACGCTCCTGAATATAGCGACGAACTTCGATTGGTTTTATACACCTTTATTCGGAGATGTATGCCTATACCAAATATTTAGGCTCTTCAGTGAAATATCACATAGGGTTTAAATTTATTTAATAGGTGGCATTTTATAATTTTGATCAATTTTATGAGTATATAATACGTATTTTACATGATTTCTTATCCTTAATATTCTATTTTGTTTATTACGCAACTCGTGTATAACATACTAACTGGTTTATACTGTATATGTTTAAAAATATTACGAGTAGACTAAGACATATTTGGTAAAAACCTTACTTTGTATGCATAATATTAGCATAGCGACATTCACCACTTTAGTAAAATGCAAATCCACCCGATACTATCAAGAGTAACATTACTAATACAGGCAGCACCCTCCAACTTGCCTACAAAATGAGATGACTCCATGAATAATTTTGAAACACAACTGCATCCAAACGCTTGTATTTGTGCGCGTGTAGTAAAATACTCGACCAAATTACTTCCGTGCCCTGTGATAAAAGATAAAACATTTATAAAGGCAAAAAATACATGTGATCTCTTTGGTCCATATCCATTTCATTATATGGAGAATACACCCCAAATAAGTGGACGCCATTTACGATCGCTGTGTACGATGACGCGTATTCAAATATTGAAGCACGACTGGGCTATAAAAGCTGTGGCATCATCGGGTGACGTAACCTCTTTCAGAATGATTGTTTGTTGTTGTTTATTTATTTAGCGGGGTGGGGCAAGTATGGTATAATGCGAAGGCTAAACCATGTCTATACTAAAATATAATATTCGGGTCTCGAGTGACGTGTATTTTTTTTTACCTTTTAGTAATTAACATAATGGAATCGTTAGTAGAACAGTTAATATTAATAAATATTAATTAGTTCTAAATTGAATGCACATTAGTATAGAGGAAATGTCTAAATGCAATTTATATCTACACTGCTCAAAATAATTAGGGGAATGCATGGTTTAAACCCTTTCACCCCCCAATGATTCCATTTGGAATCATCAGCTTGCGACTTTTTTCTCACAAAGTTGAGCTCGCACTTATTTATCGTTAGATGTAAGAATCATGTCTTTTGAAGAATTAAATAATGTTTGTTTTGACTAAATAAAAATATGAAAAACATGTCAAAATAAAATTCACCACCAAAAAATTTTATGAAATAAATTGACCCTAAATTCTTCACGCTTGCATTCTTAGATGTTTAAAAATTGATGTTAACTTTTTTTAACAAATAAAGTTTTGAAATTGTTTTTATAATTTATTCAAAAGTTATGATTTAAGCTTCCCCCCCCCCCCTTTAATTTTAGTTAAAAAATTAGGATCAGTATTGTTTTTTAACATTTCATTCTTGATGTATAATGAATCTTTTTCACAAATTTTAGTTTTAAAATAAAAAATAAAAAGTTGGAACTGAAAGGGTTAACAAAAGTATGCAATGTACTCCTCTAATTGTTTTGAGCAGTGTAGATACCAATTATATTTCGAGTAGATGAAATATTTAAAATTATCTTGTGGACTAAGTGAACTAAAACAAACTCGCAAGTTAATAATTGGTAAATAATATTTATCCGAACCATCCCTTCACTCCTCTTATTAGAATTCCGTCTTATAAACTTATTCCTGCGGGCAGAATGAAATCCTCTAAAACTTATTTCTAACAACACCCCAAAGTCATTACAATAATTGTTTTCCCTGAAGCATAAATTGAATAAGAATTTCAAGTGACGGGAACATCCTTTTTGGAACAAAGATTCGAATGTTCCACCGAGTGGGAGAGAAAGAATGAGCGTTCAATTACTGGATTTCCGACGTGAGACACTGGCATGTCTCCCGAGTGCCATTTTGGAGAAAAAAGAAACAAAATGACTAAAAGGGGGATTAAGTATCCATGTTATTGTTCTGAAAACGTTGTTCATCGTTTCTGTTTCTTTGTAAAAATTATTTCGTTTAGGGGACAATTCATACGGTGTACTTCCTTATGAAATAAACATACAAAACCTAGACATAAATTTAAAAATTACAAATTAACGTATGAAATCTAAACCTAAAAAATAGCGACCAAATAGCATAACAAATAACGGCCAAATAGTTAAAAATTCTTGGATTTCAAAGCATTTACAGTCCCTGGACAAATTATTAGACGCACTGTATTTTTTAGTAATGATGAAAACATACCAAAGAATGCCATATCATTAAAAAAGATGTCGATATATGTATTAAGTATAGCAGATAGTATTTTCTATTCAATAGCTAAAGTTTAGGAACACAAATGTCCTTCTAAAGGTATTTTGTTCATCATTGATTGAGACATGAAATCTTGCAGTGCGTCTAATAACTTGTCCAGGGACTGTAAGCTTAACAGTTTCAAAAAAAAATTTAATGTACATAATAGATTTGCTGTTGCTCAAGATTCAATATTTTCGCTTGCATTGTGAGATCTTTTTCTTATTCTTGTTTATCAGATAATTACTTATCAGAGAGTCCAGTTTAAGTATTTATAACTTACAAATTATGACAACTTAAAATAATTGATGAAACCAATACAATATATATATATTAAAAGAATCTATTAAGATTCTTTTGAAATTGTATTACTTTCATGGGGGGGAGTAGAAAAGTTGTTAGCCTAATTTTTGATTTAATGAAGTTTCGATTATTTTCTGTGTAACTTTATATTTCAGAAGAACTAAGATATTAAGATTTGCGATAACTTATTCGATGCTTAAGGTATAATTAAGCATAGCAGTGCAATCGTGTTATTGTTAAATTTTGTCTTAAATAATAATGAGATAATAAAAATATATTATAGAAATTCCAATATAACTATAGAAAATGACACTTTAGTAAATTATATCGATGTATTCGTCAAATTTCTAACAGCTGCTTTTTTGAAATCGAGAATATTAAATTTCTGATAGTTAAAATAATGAATAGATATGAATTAAATGAAATAATTCATAGATAGTTGAAAAGTAAAACACTAAATTAACTTACTTATTTTCGTAATAACTAATAATCTTTCAGTGTGTTTACTTAACAGACATGTTGTGTTGTGTTAATGTACAAGTAAACATATTTTTTAAATAAAAAACGTCGAAAGCCTATTTTCAATAAATCTAACTAGCATCGAGCCTAAATTAAATACAAATCAAATTGTCGACCAACACAGGCCAAAGCCCAGCAAGTTGGTCCAAAATAAATCTAATCATACCATTTCCAAGACGTCAAAGTTTTTCAAATTTCTACTCTCGAATGCACAACATAATCTGGTAAGCCATTCACTCATTGACAACTCTATTGTAAAAATAATGTTTTCTTCCCTCCTTCTAAAGCTCGTTTTAAATCAATTTCTGATCATGTCCTCTGGTACGTAATTAAGTAAACACTAAGCTCCATGTATCTGTTTAGAACTTGTAATATTGTATTAAATCACCCAGCTCTCCTTTTTTCCAGGAAAACAGCTATAGACTTACATCTTTACATAATCAATACAGAGAGTATAGAATAGATTTCTTCGAACTCTATTCGAGACTATTCGTTCGAAAACGCAGGGAAAATAACTAGCTGATTTTTTCTCTAACTTCATTTCTAAAATTCCACGTAGGCGAGGTGTTTGTTGTTAGCACGTTCGTTTTATTAGTTCAAGAACGTAAATGCGAGGCGCCCGAAAATTCGCGGCCCTTCTGTTGCGAACGTGGGAGATGTGCTCGCACTAAATCTCAAATATTCCAGAGATCCCGGACAGCAAATGGGTCTTCTTGTAAGGATTCCATTGGCAAGGCTTCTCTTTGATTTCTGCCAGGGCCGAAATAACTCCATGGTGTTGTGGAACATGCTATTTGTCATTCTGAAGTCTATACACTGTTAAAAATTTTGTGCTTGGTTTCACCATGATATTGGTTCCTAGTAGCTGCAACGGCTGTGTGGTGAAATATTTCACCTTTTTTTCGGTGTTTGGTTGAACCATTTTTCTGGATTTGGAAACAAAAACAGTAGAAATGGTTCAAGCGAATACCAAAAATATGGTTTAACGTTTCACCACGCAGCCGTTGCAGCTACTAGGAAAAATATTTTTGGTGAAACAAAGTGCCTAATTTTTAACAGTGTACCCAGCTTCACTTTGGGATGTCAATTAAACTAGTGAAGACCGAGCATGTGATAAACTTTTAATTCTTGTATAAAAGTGGTTATCCTTCTAAATGAGAAGAAAATGAGCAAAAATGTATGGATATTTTTCCTGTATAGATTTTAAAATCAATTTTTAATCATTTTTTTTTTTTGGAAATCAGAAATAGGTTGTTTTTTGAAGAGATGATCTCTAAATCATATCCAAGTAAAAAAAAAGTAGAATATCAATTAAAATTCATTCTTCATAAAAAAAATTGAAATTTATGTTTATTACTAGAAGCACTGGGGCATGAAATACGGAAAAAGCTGGATCTAACGCTCAGAAGGTTTAAAAAAGTCCAGAGGGAGATAATAAGCAAATTTAAAAGGCAAATTTCAAAATTTGCAGATAAAGAGTACTTTATTTGGTTCATTATTATTTTTTAATTTAAGTGGTATTTATGCTTGGGTTACATTCTTTTTATATCCCAGATTTTTTTCTGTTGTGTTGGGCATAATCATTGGTTAATCTAAAGAGGCGAGTCTAACGTTACTTCTAATGCCTCTAGAGGGAATTTAAATGCTTAAGGGCCTATTTGTGTGCTTATAATATATATTTTTGAGATTTATTTTTAAAGGTACATTGGGGACTTAGCTAGAGCCTTAAAATATAATGTATTGTAAAATAAATGAAATATGTTGTATACAAATTGAATGAAAAGTTCGGATCTAATATGCACATGCCACTAAGTTAATTTATTTAAAACGTACTCTGTCAAAAGTTTTGTTGTTTTTACAGAAAAAAAACTTTAAATTGGTGTGTCAGAAAAGTACCTTGAAATGCACTGCGAAAATCAGTTTATTTTATACGAACAATTTGTAACTTAAACGCGCGCTGTAACGGGTGCGGGCTCGATTCCCGCCTTCGCCCTGGGTGTACTTCCTTTTTCTGTGACAGTAAAAATTCTTTCTGTGTCTGTCTTACTTGACGAAGGCTTATAGGCGGGTTACTGATCAAGCACACAAGCCGGAATATATATGTACCCTACCCTTACCCCCAACTTAAACGCAAAAGCGGTTTTTTTAACAGACCAATTGTAAAGAAAAACAAAATTCAATCTAATATTTTTTTAACAGTGTATGCAGTATGTAGAAAATTTATCAGGGAAAATATTAAAATACGAATATATTGTAATATGTTTTTTTTATCAACTTTAGATACCTAAATTTTAGGAAAAGAACTGTTTCTCAATCGTAACATATGCAGAACATTCTAAAACTTTATGGTGTCGGTATCGAAAAAATCCGAATAAGATGATTTCTTTAATGCAATGGGGCATCGCCATTCCATAGGGAGAAGAAAATGGCTAAAAAACGAGCTTAGTTTTAGTCTTTTTCCACAGACACTCGACAGAATGGAATTTTCAATGGGGGGAGGGGTATTTCTTTTTGTTCTTTGATTCTGATTCGTAGGTGTTCCCTCTTTACCTACCACTTTATACATTTTTTTTCTTGAAATTCTTTTGCCCTTTTTTTTCTATGAAAGGGCGTTACTTATATTTCAAGGTCTTCTTTTCCATGGGGCAGTTCACAAGAGAGCGTATGCAAATCTATGTTGCAAAAGCATAAAATATATGGCGGATATTTGGGGAGGCGGAAAATGTTCACTTCTTTTTTTCTCTCTCCTGCTTGCAAATTGAATATCTGTACGTTTTGATTTGTTCCACATGTTGGCTTTTAGCACAATGGTTTTCAGGTCCATTGAAGGCTGTTTTTTTTTAATGTGAAGTCATTGTTGTAGTTTCCTTATTTGAAATGGATATTACGTAAAAAAAAGCTATTTATATTTGAAATCGTCAAATATTATGTCAAAAATGTGTTATTAAGTATGCATTTGCAGATATTTTTGATTTTTTTTGTTTCCATTTATTTACGTTAAAAGCAAATGTTAAATTCTGAAAAATGTAGACGGTAGGTTTTTTTTAAAGTGGACAATTGTTTCAAATCTTTGTTTCATATCTATCTTTTTTCAAATCAGTTTATCATTATTTCATAAATTTTACTTTCCTATATAGTTTTTATCTGTCAATTAGTACAGAAAAGATACGAATATTCTTTATTGTATAATATAGTCGAGTTTTTCATATTTGACTCATAAAATATAATTTTAATATCATTTAAAAACCAATATTAAATCTTTTTTGTATTTAAGAAAGCAACTTTCACTTTAAATATATCAATAGTCGTAGAGATAGGCTTTGTCTTTTATATCTACTTACTGTGTTGGCTTACACATTTTTTATTTAGTTACTCAGAAACTTATGGATTTTAATTAGATAAAAGTCTTCATACTTCTATTCGTATTCTACCTGTTATAGGCATAAAACAATTTCTCTTGTTATCATTGAACTAATTTTGGACCAAAAACATTTATCCAGACGTTTCGTAACTGAATATATTCATCCCATAACGAAAGTGTAAAATCGTTATATTAAGAAGACACTGTAAAAATGTGTTTTAACCTTAGTCTACAAAATTATGGGAATTAACATTAGGAAAATCCGGCTGCCTTCAATTTTATGGAATGATGTTACCCCAAATCTATGGAGCAACATTACACAAATAAAAATTTCACTCATATTTTATGCTTAAACTGTACTCCACCAATTTTGTGCAATGTTTCTCCCTAAAACTGTAAGCATCTCTTTCTGCACCCTATATAGTATAAACTCTTTATTTGTGAAACGTTACTCCAAATGTTTGGTATAGTAACGTTATACCAAATTTGTGGAGTGCCTAATATTACACAGATGAAAATGTGTTCCTATATTTTGTGGTTTAGCGGTACTTTACAAATTTAGTGTTACGTTACTCCCTAAAACTATAGGGATCCCTTACTGACACCAGATTTATGGTCTAAAATTCTTATTTGTGCAATGTTACACTAAATTTATTGAGTAATATTGCACAAATGAAAATTTTACTCCAATTTTATACTTTAACGGTATATAAATTTCGTAAAAAGTTGCTGCCTAAAACTGTAAGCTTCACTTGCTGCCACTTGTTTTATGGTGTTAACTTCTTGTTTGTGCAACCTTACAGCAGATTTATAGAATAATATTTCACAAATGCAAATTTTACTTTAGATTTAGTGTAACGTTACTCCTTGAAACTATAAGCCACACTTTTTGCCCCCAGTTTTATGGTACAAACTTCTTATTTGTGCAACGCTACTCAACAAACTTGGCATAACGTTACTCCTAAAATCTTGAGTAACGTTACACAACATTTTTACAGTGGAATTATTCAATACTATAAAATAAATTCTGGTCCCCATCATCACACCAATTCAATCTATGCTTGTTAACGGCCGACACGCACTGTTCTCCACTTGTCGATGATCGAGGCTCGTCGGCTGCCATTGATCTTACACATGTCAAACGAACAACAATGAATTTTCTACATCACTGTCACTAACTATTGCACAAATATAAATGTTACTCCCAAGTTGTGTTTTAACAGTACTCAAAATTTGGTGGAATGTTACACCAAATTTTTACATTGGTATCACTGGCTGCCAACATTTTTATGGCATAAACTTTTTATTTATATAACGTTTCGCCAAATTGATGTAGGCATATTGCACAAATGAAATTTGTACTCCTATTTTATATGCTTTAACGATACTCCATAATTTGGTGTAAAGTTACTCTCTAAAACTGTGCATGACTTGCTTCCAACAGTATTATGGAGTAAACTTCTTATTTGTGCAACGTTACTAAAAAATTTTGGTGAAACGTTACTCCTTAAATCTGGAGTAACGTTACACCAATTTTGTACAGTGGAGTTATTCAATACAAAATATATCCTCGTCCAAACGTCACGTTACTCAACAAATTTGGTGTAACGTTACTAAATAAAGCTGGAGTAAGTTACACCGCATTTTCACAGCGTATTTTTTTCCATATAAAATAAATTCTCGTCCCCCATCGTCACGCCAATTCAATCGATGCTCGTTACAGACGACACGCACTGCTCTCCATTTGTCGAAGATCGAGGCTCGTTGGCTGCCATTAGTCTTATACACATGTCACACGAACAACAATGGATTTTCTATATCACTCTCACTAACTATTGCACAAATATAAATATTACTCCCAAGTTGTATTTTAACAGTACTCAAAATTTGGTGGAATGTTACTCCTTAAATTTGGAGTAACGTTGCACCAATTTTTTACAGTGGAGTTATTCAATACAAAATATATTCTCGTCCAAACGTCACGTTACTCAACAAATTTGTGTAACGTTACTAAATAAGCTGGAGTAAGTTACACCGCATTTTCACAGTCGTATTTTTCCATATAAAATAAATTCTCGTCCCCCATCGTCACGCCAATTCAATCGATGCTCGTTAACAGACGACACGCACTGCTCTCCATTTGTCGAAGATCGAGGCTCGTTGGCTGCCATTAGTCTTATACACATGTCACACGAACAACAATGGATTTTCTATATCACTCTCACTAACTATTGCACAAATATAAATATTACTCCCAAGTTGTATTTTAACAGTACTCAAAATTTGGTGGAATGTTACTCCTTAAATCTGGAGTAACGTTGCACCAATTTTTTACAGTGGAGTTATTCAATACAAAATATATTCTCCTCCAAACGTCACGTTACTCAACAAATTTGGTGTAACGTTACTAAATAAAGCTGGAGTAAGTTACACCGCATTTTCACAGTGTATTTCTTCCATATAAAATAATTCTCGTCCCCATCGTCACGCCAATTCAATCGATGCTCGTTAACAGACGACACGCACTGCTCTCCATTGTCGAGATCGAGGCTCGTTGGCTGCATTAGTCTTATACACATGTCACACGAACAACAATGGATTTTCTACATCACTCTCACTAACTATTGCCAATATAATTTACCCCAAGTGGTATTTTATACTCAATTTGTGGAATGTTACTCTTAATCTGGATACGTTGCACCAATTTTACAGTGATATTCATACAAAATTTCTCTTCCAACGTCACGTTACCTCAACAAATTTGGTGTAACGTTACTAAATAAAGCTGGAGTAAGTTACACCGCATTTTCACAGTGTATTTCTTCCATATAAAATTAATTCTCGTCCCCCATCGTCACGCCAATTCAATCGATGCTCGTTAACAGACGACACGCACTGTTCTCCACTTGTCGATGATCGAGGCTCGTTGGCTGCCATTAGTCTCATACACATGTCACACGAACAACAATGGATTTTCTACATCACTCCCACTTCCTCTTCTCGTGTTTCACCGAGAAGGGAAACATTTTTTTTTTGTTATTTATCTTTCCTCTCGTTCCAATATATATTTAGCATTCAAGATTTGGCTTTACTGTCTACGTAACCTAACTTTAACAAATTTTTTTGTTGTTGTGTCGCTTTCTTGTCGTTCTAATGTACCTGTAACAGTTCAGAGAGTTGAAATTTTGCTTTGCTGTTTGCTTAAAGTAATTTTAACATTTTACTAAAAAATATTGATTTACTTTCTTGTCGTTTTAACGTTCCTATAACAGTCAGAGAGTTGACATTTTGCTTTCTTGTATACGTGAAGTAACTTTATAATTTTACAAACATTTTGATGATGTTACTTTTTTCTCGTTCTAATGTACCTAGAACAGTCAGAGAGTTGACATTTTTTCTTTCCTTCCAAAGCAACGTAACTTTAACTAACATTTTTCAAATTTTCTTATGGTGTCAATTTCTTCTCGTTTCAATATATCTATAACAGTCAAAGATTTTAAGATTTGGCTTTCCTGTTTACGTAAGTAACTTTAACATTTTACAAACATTTTTCATTGAGTTACCTCTTTCTCGTTCTAATGTACCTAGAACAGTCAGAGAGCAGGGATTTTTCTTTCTTGTCTGCGTAACGTAACTTTAACATTAAAAAAAATTATTAAGTTTCTCTCTTCTCGTTCAAATATATCTGTAACAGTCAGAGAGTTTAAGATTTTCTGTTTGACTGCTATAAACTTACAAACTTAATTAGTTGAAATCCTTATACTTTTACTATAACTGAATTGGGCCATAAACAGCCCATTTTCTTATTTAAACTAATTTTCGACAAACGTTTTTTTGGACGTTTTTTTATTGAACAAATTTCACTTCCATAAGCATGGAAAAAGTTTGAATTTGAATCGTAAGTAAGAACTTATTTTATTCAATATAAAATAAGTTCTGGCTTTCTCGTTTTACTTATTTTATTCAATATAAAATAAGTTCTGTCACTATTTTAGCACCGATTCAATCGATCTGATTTAACAGGCGACACGCCCTGTACTAAAATTAAATAGCTAAACATAAAAAATGGGCTGAAATCCTTGGAATAATTCCCCATTACGCTCTTTCCATCATTTTTTTTGTTAAAAGAAGGAGCAATTACGGAAACCCTCCAATGGACTTCACCCTTTTTTGAATTTAGCTTTTCAATTGTCCATAGCTCGTTGTCTGCCATTTGTTAAACACGTGTCACACCATAAAGTTAAGAACAAAATGAGGATGCTGCCTTCGAAATAAAAATACAAAATCCGGTTACCAAATGAAGCCATTAACCGCCTTGTTGTAAGCCCAAACAAACGCTCTCGGCGAACTATTTCGTGGAGTAATTCTGCAGTAGAGTTTGTATGGGCTTACTACATCGACTTGGCGGTTTCTAATTATCTAGTAAAAACTACGCTTTTTTAAGGAATGAAATGATGCGTTTTAGCTTGAACTATCATTGAATGATCTGTTTATTTTGGCTTATTAGGGTTGCTTATCGAGTTTCTGATGGATTAACTTTCTTTCGCTCGCGCGCCGAGAATATCTATCAACTTTATTGTCGTGCCAAACCAAAAAAGAATCCACTAAGTAAACTCGAAAGTGTGCTTCTCGCCCACGTTACATTTATCGTGATATATCGACAAATACATACTTGTTTCAATTGAGTGAGAGGTTTTTTAGGCTTACTGTGCTCTTTCTGACTGCTTCACCCTTTTTCGTGCCAAGCATCTCCACCACCTTCTCAACTCTAAGTGTCACACGCGGACAACAATGGGTTTTCCACCACTCTCACTTTCCCTCCTCTTGTTCCACAGAGAGAGGAAACATTTTTTTATTATTATTTCTCGTTCCATAATAATGGGTGGTATTGTTGCCACTTCCGAAGCGGTGTGTATTAGCATCTCCGATTTTTCTGCTCAATGCCCGGATGAGAGGGCGGACATTCCTCGTCAAGGACGTTTTAGAATATATATATTTTTTATTATTGTGTGCCGGACCTGGTTTTTTTACACGTCTGTATCTCAAGAAGCGAGATTTTTTTGTCGTCTGTAGGGTGTAGTTGTCTGTAGGAAAGCCATTATTGCTATTTTAATATGTAACTCTGCAATATGTGCATTGAAGAAAGAGAAGACGCTTCGAAATTGTTTTTTCCTTACTAAGTCCAAAGTTATGTAACGATGCCTGTCAATTAAAAAAAAATAGACGCATTTGTATGGTAATAAGGTACGGAAATAATTACAAGGATGCAATATCTCCCGGTGGCCTTGCAAAGAAACTTTTTCATGGACCCTCATTAAATACTTTAGAAACCTCGTGATATTGACTAACGTTATGCGCTAAGTTCAGTTAATAACAAACTTATATATTGCTATCAATTATAAAAGTGAGATAGTATGTTAATTGTATTAGGTTTTAAACTAATTTGAGCTTTTCCATATACGTATTTTGGATCAAGTATTGTATTTAAATCACTGAGTTAAACAACGCTGTTTTTGTAACTCAGTTGATGTTTTTCATTTCTTTTCCATCCGAAAAATGAATTCCTCCTATAGGAGAAGTTCATTTTCGGACGGAAAGATGAAAGTAACTCGACTAATTAAAACGCACGGTTTTAAGGTGAGTTTTTAACTCATTTTGGCGTTCCCATTTCCTAATTTTGATTCATAGTTTTTGTTTTAAATTACCTTATTTTAAAAACTATTGAATATTTTGAAAAGCCTAAAACTTTTTTTTGCATTTTTATTTACAACTTCGATTTTTTCTTTATTTAGTAACGGTATAACATTTTTTTTTTTTTAAATGAAGAGGTTTAGAGAATAAACATTTAAATATGCCTTTTGACAGTAATGTTGTTAACATAAGCAATGTTCAAAAATGCAAATTTTCAACTTAAATGTTATTTCAATAAAATGTTAATTCTATGAAAAAACTATTCATTATTTTGCTCAGTGGAATGTTGTTAATGCATTACAATTTTTAAAATTCTATGTAAAATAGGAAAAAAAAACTCAGGCTTTTTTTATTGGATGGGGGGGGGGGATAAAATGAAAAAATAAAGATTTTGATAAATAAGCATTTAAAGAATAAATATGACAAGAACACAAAAACCTAATGGAAAACAATTTAGTATTTAATGTTTATTAAGTATAAGCTGCAAATTATATTAAGTCTTGGTAATTTAATTGCAATATTTTTTATTGAAATTCGGGGTTTGAGCTCATGTGAAATTCAAGGTACATGTCTACCTCAAACCGCGACTTACTATAAAGACATTATACCAAAGGCAATAGCATAGCCAGTATTCATCGTTCTTCTTTTAAATCAATATGGAAAATATTCTCTTTATTAAATCTTATTTTTATCGATAGTATTTTTCAATATATTATCATTTTAGAGAAGCGGAGCGTTTATAAAGTGCTTTATTTTCTGGAGGAGTAAGTGATGAATTCCTCCCCAGCCGCATAAATCCCCACTTACACCGGAGAACCGAGATATCTCAATGAAAAATGCACACGAGAGCCGACGCCCTTTTCCACTATCTCGGCGGCCATTTTTTTACTTCACCGTTGCCACGCTGAGAAAAAAAAATATATGGGATAAAACTGGCGAGCAGCCATTTTTTTTTTTTTAGTATAAGAGTCCAGGACTTTAACCGGGGAATGGTTTTCGACTGGACTATAATGACGTGTCCCCACGATTAACTAGAAAGAAATGGCTCGATTTCGTTCTAAGAATAAAATAATAAAAATTATTCTGAAGTGGAACGCTAGTCGTCTTATTTGAAATCGTTTTTCATATGTTCTTCCTCATATTTAATCATTAATATCTTGTGATAAATTCGTCCAGACAAAAATCATGTCAGAGCAATATAGTTAAGGTAATAGGTAGTATTGCTTTACCATTACCATTGAATAGTTATTATGAATAATTAGCGTCCGGAAACTTGCAATACATATGTTTTCTAGATTTAATGTATTTTCATAAAAAGTTTTATAGTTTCAAAAAGTACTTACTTAAGTCTCTTGACGCTGAAGTGGCGCATGGGGCTTCAAAAAGTACTAGTTAGTTTTAATGTTTGTTTTTTTTTTTTTGTAAAATATTGTTTTTAAATTTGTGTTATTTTATAAATGGGGATGTTCTGTTTTTAGAACAGAGTTTTAAAAAGAATGATACATAGCATTTTTTTAAGACCTTATGAAGCAAAATTGAAAGCTATGTTTGATATTTTTCCGATATATTTGCATTGGGTTAATTCCATGTAAATGCATACCTCAGGTGAATTTAAAAAATATTTTTTATTACAGTTGAAACTTTTATATGTGATTTAGAAAAGTTTGAATTGTAAAAAATTTGCATCAAAAACTATTATTGTTTTTATCTGTGGCAGCACTTTAGCTTCAAAGTGGCTGCTTTTTTGGAAGCATGAGTTATGGTTTTTCATTATTTTAAATTCTTGAATTTTAAGTAAAGTATTATTTTTTAACAGATTTTTTTGGTAAAATTATTAAAATACACTTTAATAACTATCTTAAAAATACATTATTAATCGGCAATTAAAAAATAAAAGATACTTAATTAGAAAGATAAAAATCCCCTTTTTGGCTGTAGTGTAAGTCATGAAAAGATATAAAAGTTTCTATAACTTTTTAAAATAAAGCTTTGCTTAAAAAATTTTAAGATATTTTCTTTCTATATTAACCTCTGTATAATTCCACACCTTTAAATTTTAAAATAAACACCATTTTCTCTATTTATAAAACATTTTAAATTTGTAGTGTAAGTCACAACGTAGTGTTAGTCACAGCTTCTGTTTGATTTATCTGTTGTAGATTAGCTATAATATTTGTAGATTTCTTATATTTTGATAATTTTGAATTAAGATGGCTAAATCAGCAACTAAAAGAAAAAGAGAGCAAAGGAAAAGACTTTAAGCATGTGGTAAATTTCAAACCTTTAAAGAAAATGAAAGCATAAACCACTTTACGGACAACACTTTAACTAAAAATACACCATCTCTATTGCAATGTTCCAACCGTTAGACAACATTGAATGGCATTTCTCTGCCACCAATGTTGGTCATCTTTGCCTTCAGTCATCAAAAAGGACCAATTGATGGACTTGGTGATACAGTGAAGAAAGAAGCCACACTTTCCAGGAAAATTGACCCACATTCTGCTAAAGATATTTTTATTTTGCATAAGAAATCTGCCCAAACATATTACCATTATTCATTTCTGACAACTGTGTAAAGGTCGAAATTGGTAGATTAAATGATATTTGCTCATCAAAAGGAAAATAAATATTTCCGATTCCTGACACTCAAAAATTGTTCTGCTTTTTAAAATTAAACAAATACCTACTTAAAATTGCCAATGTTTCATTAAATCCCCAAAAATACTACACGGCTGATTAAACAAATGGAAATATTGTAAAAGTGTGACTCTCAACAAAATTCTGAAAATGAATTTGATGCTGGAAAAGGAGCTTTAGTTCCTTTTGTAAGAAAAATTATCGTTAAATATTTTGTGGGGCAAATGTTAGGTAAATATGCTCATAAAACTGACACATCTGCAATGGTAGGAAAGTCTTTTTGCGTGACCTGAGAATTAAGATTTTTCAGACATTGCTATTGAAGAAAGAATTAAGAAATTACCAGAAACCAACTTTGGGGGACGTTGTGTAACTTTTTCTAACTATGATTTTACCATGTATGCAATTCTTAACTTACCATGTTCAAAATTATTTACATATGTTATGTTATTATTGCCTAAATTTCCATATCTGTGAGAAATTCACATGATGTAGTGTAAGTCACAAATTGAATGTAGTGTAAGTCACGTACAAAAATGTTAATAAATTAGTTCCTATGATATTTCAACACTTTTTTTGCAATTAAATCATTTAGTTTTAAACCTTATACTTAAAATAAGCACTGGTAGAATGTTGATTTCCTGCACTATGAAGGAGAAATTAGAGTTTATAATGATAACCAAAAATCGACTTCCTTTCATGTAGTGTAAGTCACATCAGGACATTTTTATTATTTTTTACTAAAATATTAAATTAAAAAAGTTTTTACTGATTGCTAAAAATACTATATGTTCAGGGGTAAACTGACATACAATATTTTTTTGAATAAATAGAAAATAAGTATGAACTATGCAAACAATATTTGTTCAATCGTCAAATGTAGTGTAAGTAACGCTTGGAATTGCCCATTGGTTAAATAAAATTTCTACAAATTAGGGACAGTTTAGATTCAACTTTTACAATATGAATATATGTTTTATAAAGCCAAGCATCATCAATAATGCGTCCTTTACACAATTTTATTTTAAATAAACTTCTATCTATATATTCATACATATACATACCGGATATTTCTGTATTCCGGTAATTAAACAGATTTTGTGAATTACAAAAGTTTAATACATGTAAGAATAAGAAAGTGAATTTGAGCTCCCTATTTATTAAGAGTTAATGTAAGAAATACTTTAAAAAGAGAGCAGACATCATTTATTTTGTAGTTAACTGCATTATTTTGTACTAAATATTTCTATTAAATCTTTTCAGGTAATGAATATCAGCCTGGCTCCAGTTTTCTCTATAAAAAACCGATACACTCTTAGAGGCTGACCGATCATGTACTACTACAGGTAAGAACTTAGATTTCATAATCCATAATTTTTTTTTATTTACTGCCAAACTAACGTAAATAAATTTAATAATATTTAAAACAAAAATGTTTGTTTTTTTTAAAATCAGTACTATCGTAAAAAACTAAAAAAAAAGTATTTTGCAGCAGAAAAATATTTTTCATGCATATCCCATAGACAACTATCAATAAAGTTCCTATATCTTTTTTTTTTCTAGTGAAATGTTCTTTTAAAAAAAATCTTCCCCCAGATTAACAAACTTACCCGAGTACATCTGTAATTTGTACCCATATGTTGTTTTCTTTCTCGAAATGTGCAATAATGGAAAAACAACTTTTACCGATATTAAAAATTGCCCGTGTACTGTACGTGTGTCACACATACTCGAATGTTTTTTTCTTTCTAGAAATAGTGCCCTAGTAAAACAGACATTTTAAAAATTTAAGTAAAAAATTACCCGAGTACGTGTGTCACACATACCCGAATGTTCTTTCTTTCTTTAGAAATGTCCTAGTAGAAAAAACTTTTACCCAGTATTAAAAATTACCCGAGTACGTTGTCATATTGTTCTTGAAATGTGCTTAAACACTTTCGATATTAAAAATTCCGTGTACGTTGTCATCCGAATGTTTTTCTTTCTAGAAATGTGCCCTAGTAGGAAAACAACTTTTACAGTATTAAAAATTACCCGAGTACGTGTGTCACACATACCCGAATGTTGTTTTCTTTCTAGAAATGTGCCCTAGTAGGAAAACAACTTTTACAGTATTAAAAATTACCCGAGTACGTGTGTAATACTCGCATGTTGTTGTCTTCCCAGTAATGTCTTCGTAGAAAACGTAATTTACAGAAATCAATGCATTCAATTATTCAATACGGGTACTTATTTATGTTTTCTTCCTAGATGTGTTGATCGACTTTCACTTTAAAAAATATTTTATATGTAACCTTGGCGAGTCACCTTTGCAATTAAAAAAATATACTTTTTTTAATAATGGTTGGATTTATATTTGAAGGGCAAACAAATGACAGGGCGTCAAAGACTCATTTTTAGGACAAATATTTTTGTATTCCGTTACCGTTAACGATTTATTTTTGCTTTATTTGGACTTCATATTCGTTCATGAATTTGTTTCGTAAAAAATCTTTTCTTTTTTTTAAAAAAACAAAATTTAAATGAAAATATAAATTTGGTTAAAACAGCTTTTTGAGGTTTCTATATCATTAGAATAGAAAACTATTCATACTACTTTCTAAATAAATTCGAAATGTCTTTATTTTTAAAAAGAGCAAACTTACCTAGGTTTGTGAAAAAGCGCGAAAAATTAAAAAAAAAAACTTTTTTAACCCTCAGAGATATATGCAAATTGGCTAAAGTGTAAACTTAGTTTCCCTGGACAAGATTAAAATAAAATTGTAGTAGATGATTATTAATGACTCCTCCATCCTTAAAATTTTAAATTTCATCAAAATTTTAAACTTTGTAATTTTTTAAAAATAACAAGTATAAAATAAAATACAGAATGTACAATAAGAGATTAATATCAAAATTCCTACAACTTGAACAGCTTTTTAATCCACTTCAAAAATTCGAAAACTATTCAAAACCACTCTCTAAAATACAAAGATTCACTTAATTTCGACCGGTAGAAAACCCAGACACGCTCACACACGTCCTTGAATACGCGTTTCTCCTGATACCAACGACCCGCATTTAGCATGCGTTCCTTTTTCAACCAGTTCTTTCGCTTCCACTTTCACCACTCTTTCACTTCCTTCCTGAGTAGAAAAGTAACACGCTTCCCATAAAAATAACGTAGAAGATACGCCATTTTAAAACGAATATATGCGCAGTCTAAATAAAATCTTTGTTGCAAAAGACAGGCACGAGTAACCCACTGACAACGGTGTTAGTTTCCCATCTCCCATTACGAGTTTCTTTGCAAACCTGTTACCTGAAGGGCACCGGGATATTTTTTTTATGTAAGTACGTCTCCTCTTTTCAAACTGGGTCGTAGAACCGAATTTGCAAAGTAGAAAAATAAATGTGACTGGGGTCAGTTAAATATATTTTTCCAACCCCTTTATTATATTATTATTATTATTTTTTTTAAATAGCTATTGGTCGGGTTTTTTCTCCTTTATTTTCGCATGTGTTCGGCGGGAAGTGTAAACAGGTTTAAAGTAATGATGTTATATTCTTGCTATTTGTTAGGGAACAGTTTCTGTATTTTTGTTTTTGTATTAACATTTTATTAAAAGTATTTTCCTTGGTGATAATTCAATTTTTAACCTAACGTTACTTTTGTATAAGTGGAGCAATAGTTTTATATTTTGGAAACATGAAAGCCCAAAAGGCATTTCACTGAGAGTACAAATGTCATTTTGAAAAAAATATGTCACCAGAATATTTTAACATACAAATGTGCTAATGTTTTTTTTTTCTGAATCAGATTTGAATCTAAATGACGTTATTTAATGTGAGTCGTTAATTTTAATAATTGTTTATTATTGATTTTCTAAAGTAAAGTTTACTTAAGACTGAGGAAGGAATCTTTTGGCCAAAGTACATTGCTCAAAACAATTAACAGAGCACTTTGCGTAATTTTGTTAAAACCATGTGCTCCCCCAATTGTTTTGAGCAGTGTAATGCAATCAAAATGTACAAATCTATTTTTATGAACCTAAAGTTGCTTGCTTATAAGTATTAAAACATAACAAGTAAAAATAACACTTTTTTTAATAACCTCTCTGACGTCAGTCTTTTTAATCAGGATAAAAAAATATCCAGCATATGACGCATCGCAATCATACCAGACAATCAACTTCTGTCTAACACAAGAAACGTGTTGCATTGATCAAGCTCAATTCGTTATACGGGTTTCTTTTTTTTCTCTTTCTTTACATAAGAAAGGATAGTAATAAAAGCATGTATAAAAATGATAAAATCTTAAGGCATAAAAAAGAAATTATATGATAGTTAACAATTGAAGAAAATTCATTTAATTTAAATTGATTTCTAACGGTTTATTTCCATTTTTTTTTAGTTTGATCAAATTAATTTGTAATTTGAGACATAAAAACTTTTTACGAATAAATATCCATTACATTCTAATTGTTGAAGAGAAAAATGCATGTTATGTTCTCAAAATCTTTTTTTCCTTTTTAATCTATATTTTTTTTTATCCTAATTAAATTTACTGTAATTTAATTAGAATCTTTTTTATGTTTAACTTAAAGATATTCTTACGTTAGTTTAGAAAATACTTTCTTTAAATTTGTAATTTTTTTATGTTTTATTTTCATTCAAATAAAAATATATACTGTGATAATTTAATTATTAATTAGCAAGGATTAATTTTAATTTCATATATAATGTGAATTAACTTAAATTAAAAACACTTTAATTAAATCCAATTCTTAAAAAAAAAACTTTTGTTATAATCTGCTACTATTTGCTAACAATTTGAAAGTCAATGATTAGAGATTATACTTAAATGAACGTCTTTTACTGAATAAATCTTGTGTTTGTTCTTTTACATCTTAAAATATTTTTAATGAATATCTATCTATTTATATGTTCTTTTAAAAAACCATATTATAGTCGTTTTCCATGCGTAAATTTAGATTTGCAGGAAATTGTTTTGAAATCAAATATTTTCCTTCGAATTCTTTCTAAGAATATTTTATACACTTTTTTTGCTCTAAAGAATGTTAATTTCTAGTCTTCAATTTGGTCATGCGAAATAAACTATAATTTATTTCTATTGTTTTGCTTTAAATTCTTCTATATCTTTTTATGGGCGTATATTTCTTTTCATGTCTGACTTTTCCAATCAACTGCTTTCAAGTTTGGCTTACTCATACGATAATTTCGATTTCAAGTTTTTTAAATTTCGGTCATCACACCGGTCACTTATTAGGTCGCGCGCCGGTTCGTTAAACAATGTTTTTTTTTCTTGTTATACCGGTTCAAATTGTGAAATTTTGAAAGCTGTTGGCATTGTATGGCATAAATATAAAGTTAATAGAATCTATTTGATTGCATTTTAATAATTTCATTTTTTATACCCAAGGAGAAAAAATGTAAAAAAATATATATATTTAGCTGCAATTTATTATTTCGTAATTCATACAATGGTATTCAATTATGTAGTGTAATAATTCAGTTGATGTTTACTTTTATTCACACGACAAAATATTGTTTAAGTAATGGTCTAGTAAATTTAACTGGTAATATTTTAGAAACGTTTATATACTAAACCTACGTCACTAAAAATAAAATTTATTCCTATTCGTTTAATCAATTGCATTTCTGCTCTGCTGACTAATTTAGTTGTATATTTTAATTTTGAAAATGGACTTAAAGATTTAACTTTAATTGACTTAGAAAAGAGTTAACTTTGTTTAAACTAAACAAACTACTCAAATGTTTATTTTAAACTTTAATTGACTTAAAGTTTAAAATAAACATTTGATTAAGTTGTTTAATATGTCGCCATGTTTGTTAAGAAATGTAACTTACTTTATTTATCTTTATAAACAATTTACACTTTTTTTTTAAATAAATTTCTGTCTTTCGTTTTTAAAATGTTTGATCACAAAATTATTCAATTCGTGGAATTTCCGGTGTACGAAGATATTTTAAAACTTTTGTTTATACAGTGTGGCAATTTCAAGAGAAATATTTCTCGAAAGTAAAACTTGTTTTACATTTACTTTGCTGTATACTTCGCTGATAGTAAGACATATTTCAGTTAAGTAATACAAATAAACTAAAGTTATTTTAAGTTTATCGGTATATTTAAAAGTTCAGATTGCTATACTATGTATTACATAGTACTTCAGTATGCAAATACTGAATCTATGTTACTGTAAAAACCAATTCTTGCTAAGGAAATTCACGAAACCTTCACGCAAGTACAAATATCTATTCTATCAGTTTATATTTATTCCTCGCGGATTGGGGACAAAAAAAAAACAGTGCTTACGTTCCAAAGGGGTACAACTCTCTTCCGACTTTATACAAGAATCTATAACTGCAGATAATCTTTAGTTTTTTTTCTTTTATCAGTTATATTACATTTTACTCAGACTTATCAACTACATGTTACTCAACTACATGTTTTCAACTTTGCCATAAGCCGCGTGTGTTTTCAACAGTAAAAAACTGAACAGTTACAGATTCCAGAATGTCATTAAACATACATTTAAGTATCTATAGATATATATTCAAACTTACAAATGAATTGTTGTGAACAGATGCAAACTAATATTTTGCATCCGAAAATAAAAATGTAAACTTTTGAAGTTAAAATTAGACCTTCCACTTCCTTCTGAGCACTTGATTTGCTTACAAAAGTTTAAATCGTTGTTAAACCATAAATACAAAATCCAGAACCCCCCCCCCATAAAAAAATATTTTTTGTAGTTACTTCTCTGTGGCTCTGAGGGGTAGGTTTTATTAAAAACCAAAGTCGGGGGAGTAACTC
The DNA here is from genome assembly GCA_019343175.1 of Oedothorax gibbosus. Lineage (NCBI taxonomy): Eukaryota > Metazoa > Arthropoda > Arachnida > Araneae > Linyphiidae > Oedothorax > Oedothorax gibbosus. Next base: position 10,667,670 of record CM033279.1, read on the forward strand.
TTTCTTTGCGGTTGAGTTTTGTGCTCTCGGCGTTCCACCAGCACGAAAAAAACGCGGGAATTATTTCCTTGGAGACCGCCCCAATCCAGCTGCGTCCTTCGGGGACGTGACGTCACAGTCCTGAAAATTAAACCCCGAGGTCGATTCCATTGCGCCCAGTTGAAGAGCTTAGTGGAAGAACGTGTTAAGTGACATTTTTGAAGAAATTTAGATTTTTGTGAAAATGAACATATTACTAACTTCTTTAACGATAACAAGTTTATATTTTTTCGTAATAAACTTTAAATTTAGTATATGTTTTACGCTTTACAAGTACCGTTTTCAACAGATCTGAGTGCAAACGAAAAACTTGAAACCCCATTTTCTCGTGTTGACCTTTTTGTCACTTAGCACGTTCTCCCACTAAGCTCTTCAGTTGTGAGAAGTGTTTCCAATTTTTTTCATCTAAACAATTCTTGTGACTTCTTAAAAGTGGCGTTGTTGATGGGGTATTTGGGTTCTTTCCTGAAAACAACTAAACTGTGTGGAAGTAGTCACATAACACCCTCTGAGGGATAAGCGAATTGTCTGAAGTTGTGTTCACTAAATGAATTAAAATTTAAAAAAAATTTAACTGAAAATGTCATTTTTAAAGAAATTACAAATTATATTTATGTGGCACATGATTATTAATTGCTCGGACATACTTAAAATTTTAAAATGTAGTAAAACTATTAAGTATCGAAACTTTTAAAAATTAAGTTTGTTGCTGGAAAACCTGACAGTCAAGTGACGGGTTTATACATTTAAGGCTTAATAAATATTTATCAATCATTCGAGAAATTATTATTATGTTTGGCGGTTGTATAAAAACGCGTATAAATGTTGTTGTTTTCTTTAAAACAATAATACTGTTCTTCAAAAAAGCAACTTTTATTTTGACAAAACTGAATGGCAACGAGAATTGTGTCTTAAAACTTAAATGCAAAACTTTCTGAACAACAAATGTATAAAATGAAGAAAAAACTAATTTTTCAAACTCTTTATCAAACTATAGATAAGTTTCGAAAGCATAAAGCGCCATCCTTTATGTTATGCTGTTCAGTAGAATAGGTTAAAATAATGAGCTTATATTTCTTTAACAACCTTTAAGGGCCATTCTTTATTTCTTAATGCAAGACTAATCCCTCCCCCTTTTTTTTATACTCTTTCTATGAGGCAATCTTTGTTTACCATTTGTCCGCCGTCATCTTTTCTTTTTCCGGTTTGCCATGTTTTTCTGTGTGCGCAGTGGCAACACTCCCACATAAAGAATAAAATATTGTATAAGGGAGGCTTAAGTCTATTATGCAATTTTCACGCGCTTCAAATGACGAAAACAAAAGATCTTTATCAGTAAAATGTAAGGGTAATTTATAATTTTCAGAATAGACGCCTCTTTTTTAAAATCTTTCGGCTGTTATATCTAGCGTACTTTTTTCGAAGACTGACAAAATTAAGAAGTAGAATTCTTCTGTGCTCTGGTGCAAAAGTGGTCTAGTAGGCAAACGAAATTGCTACTTACTTTCTCCATACGAGAATTATGCAAAAAAAAGTGCTTAGGAAAGTACCTATTCCATGTACCACCATTGGATAAAATTACTTTACAATATTTTTAAAAATTTGTTTCGTCAAACCCATTTTTATTTTGGATGAATTTGTGTCAGTAACCGCGTCGGACTAACATAATTTCCTATATATTGCAGATTATCATCGCCACTAAATATTTCACTCACTTCGTCTATTAACGCTATGAATTTGGTTGACATGTAATCTTTTTTCCACTGCACGATATTAGAAAGTGAAAATTTAACTGAAAGTTTAATTTGTTTAAAATATTTTTTTTAATTATGCAGCAGATGAATATAAGGGGTTTTCCCATACTTTAAATTTTAAAATTTAATAAAATTACAACATTTATAATTTAAAAATATATTTATGTGTGTTGCTGGAAAACCTGACAGTTGCGTGAAGTGTTTATACAGTCCCTGGACAAATTATTATACGCACTGCAAGATTTCATGTAAAATATTAATTACCGGGTGATATTGTATCTACATATTTGTATAAATACAAATATGTAGTCTATAACAATTCTTTTAAATAAAAATCAATAATATTATAGTTTAAATATACCATTATTGCATAAAAAAAACTCAAACTAAGAAACATAAAATTACTAAAAAAATACAGTGCGTCTAGCAATTTGTCCAGGGACTGTACGTCTGCGAATATCCCTCAGAGGGTTTTGAACAAATGTTTGAATTAACCTTTAGAAAATAACTTTTTAAAGTAAACAAAATCTTATACGGTATTAACAAGTTAAAATCAGTGACGCAACTTATTACATCTTTTTTTTTGTGGTAAGTCAAATGCCAACGTTAACGATTGATATTTAATATGGGACCATTAAATGGGTCGAATTCAAAATTTTTCAATGGAACTTCTCCAACAGTGTTTTTAAACTCAGTTTCATGTTTCCAGACCTTTTGTTTCTGTTTGTCTTTAATTAAGTTTAAAGGAGGCTTCAGTTGTGCTGTAATTGCGTCCTGTGTCAAATAACGTCAACAGCAAACCTTATTCTATTTTAAAATGGCATCTTTCCAAACCTCTTTTTCTGCGTTTTTCGAAAAAGCTTTTAGTCGGGGGCGGAAATTGTTTACTGTCATGGTGCAACTCGGGAAAACCAAGATTTCAGCCGATTTCTCATTTTAGTTTTTTTTTTTAAATAAATGAAACAAGTGCCCAATATTTTCCTTCTTTTATTTCAAGAGATTTTTTTTTAAGTAACTGAGCATAACATAAAAATAAACAACCTAAATTGTTTTTGAAACTCTCTTGAAATATTTTACATCTTTGATCCTATTTCTTTCGAATATAAAGTTCATTTCTTTCCTATTTCTTTCAATTATTCAGAATGAAAAAAGAGTTTCTTAGAGTAGTTTTTCATTAATATTCATGTACACGTAAATCTTAGATATGAATATAGAGTTTCGTTATTCAAGGGAAAATAAAACTGAGAGAATGTTTACAAAAAATTCTTGTTTTCATGGTAAAACTTTTATTCAAACTGTCTGCTTAAATAATAAAGTACAAGTCAGATTGTATTCATGAAATCAACAAACGACATTTGGTTACAGTCAGTTGATTACAATTTTTATCTCACGTAAGATAAAAGTATTTACATATTAAATCTTTAATTTAACGGAGATAGAACTTCAAATATTTTTTACGTCGCAGTATTTTTGAAGGATCTCATTTATATACTTTAGATATTTATAATTGGGCTTATTATTTCTTTCGTAACTTATCTGTTAAGCTAAAAAATATATTTTTAAAATCTAATTTAAGTGTTTGTGGTTAACTTTTTGCACTTTCCCGAAGCTATAACTAATTAAAATTCGATTTTACTTGACGTAATTATTATAGCCTTCCAGTTTTATAAGATTTACAATTGTTTAAAAATATTTATAATAGTAGGTGTATTTTTTCTCCATCTACTAGTATCTATTTCACTTTTAAATGGTGGATACAAGAGGGTTGCAATGTATCGCTTAAAACATTTCGTAATAAATAGTAACCTTTTTCAAAATCACCCCCTCTGAAACTATGTCTCCATCTATTCCTATATTTTAGTTGACATTATCGAAACAAATGTCTTCAATACATCACACTGCATTATTTAACGTACAAAAAATAAAATGACCGCGAATGCACTACATTTGAAAAATTGTCACTCATTTTTCTTTCTGCGAAAACCTGATTTAATTGTCCACCAGAAACCAGAGAACGGCCCGGGAAAAAAATTACAGCGCCCTTTTCAATCCATCCACGCCCTGCAGTACGCATGCGCCCTTGCTCCCCTCGCTGGTGGCGCCCTCTCGCGGGGGCGGCGAGGTCATTGCATAACGATGTAAAACAAAATAACGTATTGTTCTTTCTGAGCTGTTGTCTTTGGCTGTAGTCCTTAACTTTCATCAGAGGCTGACTATGATATGTTGAGGCACAAGCCATCCGGGGTCCTTTTCCGAATGATTTTGTTACTTAAAAATATATTTAAAATAACTATATTAATTATTTGTAAAGAAAATTCAAAGATACGTGAACCTGTCATAAAATAAAAAAACATTTGAAGAGCGAAACAAAACGTATAAGTTTAAAGCCTCTAAAATCATAGACCCCAGGCCCGAGCCTTGTATGACTTGCAATCAATAGAGTATAACTATCATAAACATTATAAAAATCCTCTTAGATTTTGCAATTTATAGGTTTTTATCCTACCCAACTCCATGAACGTAATATTCAACTAAAACTACTATACAAATAGTTTTATTTTGTTATTTCACCAATAATTTAAAACGAAATGCTTGTTTAGGATTCGATTCTTGTCGTAAACAACATGGCTGCCAACTCAGTTATCGGCCTCTTCACTTACGACTTACCGCCGTTCAAAACTACGAAGTCCATTACCAATATGCCTTACTAGCTCTAGTACAACCTGCTACGTTAATTCAACCTTTTAATTCCAGTTATTTAACCAAAAAAACACAAGCCACGAGCACCTATTACCAAACAAAGAACCCTCCACTCCCCTACCCTATCATTGCATGCGAATAAAAATTCTCGGCTCCATCGATCGTAGGAGGTGTGGGTGGAAAAGGGGCGGGGGGCACCACTTAATGAATCGATAGCCCCCCCCCTGCCCCCGCCATGGCATTAGCAGGTGGACTGACTGGCGCCATCGGGGCCTCTCACTTAGTGGCGACGAAGTTTATGGAGATGTCACACGAGTTTTAGGGTTCATGAGGGGGCGGGGGGGGGGGTGTCACCTGGCATCATATCCCCCCCTTTGTAATAGAATTAGGTGTCATCGGGTTTAGTGGCGGAAAGCATAATGTTGGTTTTTAAAAGTTGGATGAGACGGGTAGGATCACGGCCTACTCAACTACTAAGGCTAAAGAAGCTCTCCCAAACACGCTCGGGGACGGAAATTTTGACGTCATAGTTCCGAGTGACGTTGTTCCGAAGATGAAGATAACCTGTGTCGAAACCTGTTCGGAACCACTCGTTCACGGCTGACCACATTTTTAGGGTTGCGAATGCGTCCGAACTAGTTTCTCGAACTTCGGCACTCGGAACAGTGACGTCAAAAATTCCGTCTATGCTCATGTTTGGGAAAGCTTCTCTGGCCTTGTTATTGAAGTTGGCCGTGGTAGGATACATTATTTTAACCTTAGGATTTGTTATTTAAGTGTTGTTTCTAGAAATAGTATGGGTAACCGGAATAATTGGGTTTATTCATAACGGCTGGGGGATATAAAAAATACCAATCGGGATGCAACAAAGTGATAAATTAGATAGGAAAAACATCACCATGCTCTAGCATTATGAATACTACCAAAAGTCGAACTGAGAATTTGAGAACATTTTAATTCATATATCTCTGCTCTCTACTTGGAAAAAATAACAAGATGAATTACGTTAAAACAAATTTTTAAATTGCTGACTAACAACTAAAAAAAGAAGCTTAACGTATAACGTATGTACTTACAAATGCATCTAATTATATGTTAAACAAATACAAGCTAATTCTTTAAGTGCCCAGAGAAATAATAGCAGTATTGTATTTAAAATGACTAGGCAATTTGCTAAATGATCGTACACAAATGCAAAATTATTAAATTGCTCGATTTTATCGAGCAGAACGACAGTTTAAGCTGGTTCATTTCCCCCCCCTTCAGCTAAGCTCAAATTGTAGTTGTAATTTTACGTAAAAAAATAACAAACTTAATCATTTTAAACGCAGAAGAGATACGTTCTTTAATTTTTTAGTACAAGTAAATATATTATTTTGAAATCCATTATTATAGCTTAGTTACTCTTGTGGATCTTCTTCGTGTATTCTTTCCATGTACCAAGACACACAAGTGAGATTTATTAATAGAATTGCCCCCAAAAAATGTTTCTGGAGTGTTTCGTCTCGAAATAAATTTTAACTGAAATGTTTTGACAGCCAATACCCGTGCCAAGCCATAACTCCACCTTTAAATGATCCTTGCAATATATATTTTTTCTGCTTAAACAAGTTTTAACCCCCGCACTTTCACATAAATCTCAATGGCTTAGCCCACCGCCGATGATGTCACTTTTCATAATAAGGTCAAATGTCTGATTATCAAATTATACAATTGGATGATAGAGTAGTTCGGTTGCCTCAGGCGGGTTTTTGAGTTTAATTGCGCCATTTAGTGAACCTTATTTTTTTCTGTAATGTCTTCTAAATTGGAAAGGCGATAAAGATTTCGCAACAGTTCTATGAAATCGTCTCGTCTCAAATGATGGATTTATTAAAATAATTTTATTGTGTGCATATCATATTTTTAAAAAATTAATTTTTACTTTAGTAAAAAAGGCAACACACTTGTTATAAATTAATTTCAAACTCCGTGTATCTAAAAAAAAACCACCGTGAAATATTTACAGTCTGTTTCAAAATTATAAGTCTTCTAAAATTGTCGCTGTTTCTCAACATCGACTTTAATGTAAATTTGAATGCAGCTAATGAAATATATGTTAAATTAATAATAAAGATTATAAATGTGAATGAATATTTCGACTTTCCCTTACACTATTTCTACGCCACATTTTTAGGAATAACGATAATCAAATAAATGTATAGTTTATTATTTATCCCAGCTTAGCTGATGATGTAACTCCAAAAAAGTCCGCTAAAATAAAAATAAAATATTAAAATGGTCTTATAATTAGGTAACAGTTTAAACACTATTATATTATACATTCGTTCGGCAAAAAGAAGTATTTTAAATCACTCAAAAGAGAGAAAGTCCTTGCACGTGACGTTTTCTTTACGTTATGGTTGGTTGCGTTTTATATCCATGTCTAACTTGTGGTTCGACATTTATATAAAACTTCTTTTCCTTGTGGTTCGACACCTTTTCGATTCAATATCGTGATCAACAACAAACAGTTTTATATTTTTATGAGTATGTCAGCAAAGACAAAAGATACTTGTTTGCGCTTGTTCGTTATTTCGGCATCTATATAAACACATATTCTGTTTCTGTTTGATAGTGAATAAATATAATAAAGAAAGCATTGTACTTTTTGTGTTCAAAAAAATTCTGTTACAGACACTTTGAATTTGTTCAGTGAACATCAATCAAATATCGTTTGTGTTCAGCCATGAATTGAAAAATTATTCCCCTTCCAAAGATTTTGTAATTTAATTATCTCTTCTTTGTAAAAATACTTATGTCGACAATTTATCGTGAAATTTTACGTTTAAATTCTATCAACAAATAAGACAAATTTATACTAATTTCGATTATTTCTGGCTATTCTTCATATGCCATTATTTTTGTATTTGACACTCATGCCCAAATTTATTTAAGGCCTCCAAAACTTGTTCCTTTTTTATAGTTTACCTTAATAGTTAAATTTAAAATTCTAATTAACAATTTTTGTACTACACTCAAAAGAAATCTTGTGTTGCTTTCAATAAAAAAAAATGTTTTTTTCCCAGTTATTACAAGTTTTGTTAAAACAATACAAAAAATGTACTGCGGTAAATAAGAATGCATGGTTAGCTAAAATAAGTTGTATTGAAGACGCAGCACGTATATGTTCTTCCAAAATCTAGTTCAGCTTCTGCTCTGCAATGTTTCGAATAAACAGCTATACTAAATCTTAAAAATATATATATTACGGTACTTGTATGAATGTTATATATTTTTTACACATGTTTTTGAAAGCAATATAGTTAACAGTTGGTTTTTTTTTTTTTTTTTTTTTTTTGGGGGGGGGGGGGGGTCAATCGCGCATGGATATAAAAACCCTCTCTTCGGAAGTTGTGTTGGAACAACATAAATTTGTGTCTGTATTTCAGCAACACAATTCTTGTATTGAAACGAGACATACCTTTAAATAAGCAGCATTCTTTCTTAAAAATTTAATATGATGACTTCGTCCTTATTTAAATCTTATATAAAAACTGCAAAATGTCAGCATAAAAAATTCATTGGCCATATCGTTTGCAAAAAAAACTTCATTCGTCTGCAAAAACTCAGCATCTTACCTATTTTTTTTTTTAAGTTTTCGCCATTTTCACAGAATATTTGTGTTTGTGTTCCACTAGTGTTACTCGACCACAAGTTTTTTCTGAGTGTTCCCCCACCCACCATTTTTAAACACTGTTTACGTCTCATTGTCAAGGCGGGTGGCAACATCCATTTCCCCATAACTGCAACGAAACAAAGGCCGTTTGGTGTGTTTGGCCTATTTCCCTCGAACTTGAAAAAGTAAAGAATGCGGTCCCATCGCTCACCGCGCCAAAGAGATCCGTTGTTATCGCGGCACGGCATCTGCCATTATTATTTTCGTTGGCATATCTTTCGAATCACCCACGTGGCTTTGTGAGTGTTTAGTCACGCTAAATACCGTGGGGAGAGTGACGACTACCGTGATAGAACGTTAGAACGCGTTTTTTTTTTGTATTGTGTGGTGTATTCGATAATGGAGGAGATCAAAACCATAGAGCTATCGAAAACTCAGTGTTTGAAAGATGGAATTTGTCAAAAAATCAGAATTTTTTTTATTTTCTATGAAAATTCGAATTTATTTTTAATTCTTAAATTATTCTTGTTTGGATACACTAAACATTGAACCTCCAATGGGCAAGTTTCATGTCTTAATTAGAAACAGAAATGCCAAATGAAAATGCATTCTTTCTCAAGTCTCGATTGGTGAATCAATGACAGAGCACCGATTAAAGGACTACAGGAAATGAAAGATTGAAGTACTACGTCACCTGAAATAAGCCGATTCGGGTTATCAAAACCACAAAGCTATCAAAAACGGGATATTTTTTTAAAAAAGAATTATTCAAGAGACGATAATTTTTTTTATTTTCTATGGTAACATTGTATCTCCAATTAAAATGTTAAGTAGTATTAAGGAATATTGGTTCCAAAAGTTGTGTTACTAAGATCAAATTGCGATATTTGTGGAAGCCCTGCGCTATTTTTTCTGCATACCTCCCTCTAATCTTCCTGATTAAAGTGCTTGAAATGTTTCGGTTCTGGTTAATTAAACAGTACTATAACTTAATTAATTCATACTAAAGAAACTATTTTAACGCACACTAAATTTATATTGGACGGGAAATTCTTGGAATCCCCTCAAAGTGAAGACCATAAATTTAATTTCAAACAGTTTCCGATGAAAATGATTACTATTTATTTCAACCTCCTTACTATTTCAATAATTGGGTAATTTACTTCAAAATCGTAAGTCATTTCTGATAGAAAATAATATTTGTTTTATTTGCAGCACATCATGAGGAAAATGTCTTTCAATATTATCGACTAAGAGTGTGAAAGTTTTTTTTTATAACAACACGCACATAATAACATTATAACATAATAACATAGCACATTATAAAAGTTCACTTTTTTATATCATATTCATTCATAAATCGTTGCGAAAATGACACTTTACGTGCTTACGTCACAGACAATGCCGAAAGTAGTACTTTCGGCACCAGTGCGGTAAAGTAAATAAGAGTATCTGATTGGTAGAAAAACAAAATGATGTCATGAATATCTCCATGGAAACTAAATGATGTCATGAAACTCACTTATTTCTATTGGTTCATTAATTTTGTATCTTCTAATATCTCCATGGAAACTACATGTACTACAAAAATTATTAAATACTATTTTGATTCAAAATAGAAAATTATTTTACAACTTTTCTTTTACTACTTTTTACTGCATTTTCGAATATCGCCATGGAAACTAAATGATGTCATGAAAATCACTCATTGGTAGAAATACTTTTTTGCACGTTATTATAAAAAATATTGTAAGCAAGCACGTGCCAAATAATACTTTATTAAGCTCTCGTCATAAAAGCCACTCGCTTAATAAAGTATTATTTTCGGCACTAGTTGGCTTAAATAACTATTTTTCTGCTGCAACATATCCTACAGTTTTTTCTTATCTCAACATTTTCTCTTTCTCTCTTATTTTTTGTAAACTCAGCGATTAAATTTGGCTTTAATGCTCTTGATAAAAAACGCTACTGATAATTTGAATTTTCCACATAAAAAAATTATTTTTCGGTTGATATACAAACTTTTTTTTACCATAACATTAATTTTTTGCGGAAGATTTTCAAATGTGCTTTTAATGTGCTAGATAATTTTACTTACACCTATTACTAGTTTAAAAAAAATTAATTGCCACATTTTTCTATTGATGTTAGTACATTCACTGTTGATTAACGTTAATGCTCTTAAAGGTGCCCGCTAAAATTAAAGCTCTCTGGGAATAAAGGATTTACAAACTTTAAATAATGCATCAACTTTCAAATAATACATCAAAGTACTATTTAATAGCCGGCTTAGAAGTAGATGTTATTAAACCCATTTTACTTATACAAGTGTGACATATTTTTTATGCAAAAAAACCCTTTTAATATTTTAATGTATTTAAAGCAACTATTTTTTTTAATTATTAATCAACTTTTAAATTACGTGCAGTGTTTGAAAAACTGGTGATGCGTAATAGTTTTAATGAATGCTTTTTATAAATAAAAAATAGAATAGAGATGGCGAAATATTTCGTTATTGCAACTTCCACAGTAACTCTAAATTTCAAAATTAAGTTGCTTAAAATGATTTCGCCCATTAATTGTTAGTTGTAAACTTGTCTTGGTGAGTTTTATGTCAATTTTTCCCCTTTTTTTGACAAATATCCTTCCTTCACTCGTTCCTTGAGTGAAATAAACCTTATAATAAATACTTTTTCTCAAATTTTTAACAAAACTCTTTTTAAGGTTTTGTGCCACATTTAAATAGCATTTTGTACATGTTTTGTAATTGGGTTTATTAACTTGAATTATGTGTTTAACTATTAAAGAATAAATTTTCTTGTTTGCGATTGTCTCTGATCTCTCAAATTGTTCTGAATTAGCTTTATTTATTCCATAAACACCCACTTGGAAATTTACTCTGGGCATTTTATTCGAATTCTTTTACCAATAGAAAGTTCGAAATGTCATAACAACTTCTTAACAAAAGAGTTCATTCACGTCATTAAACTAAAAATAAACATTTGACCCCCGCGATGGCATTTGATATTTCTGTTCCAAAGATATCGAATCTTTAAAAGAGCCGTTTTTAACGATCCATTTTTATTCAGTCATCTCTCGATGATTCATTGCATGACGCCATTTCTTTCCTCGTGTGTTTGGTCTCAATTGAGGGAAATAAATTTATTAAATTAAGAGCAGGAAATAGCGCTTTATGAAGTTTCATTCTTCGGTTCTATTTAAATTGGCACTGAATTCCAATCCTCAAGTTGGCGATTTCAAAAAGGATTGTGTCTTAAAACCACGGAAGTCAACGATTTGCCAATACGAGGCGTTCGAACTTTTGTGTTTTGGTTCTTGGAATGTCCTTTTCCCGTTCTAAATTTAGTGAACAGAAGTTATTTTGGGGGGCGTTTTAAGGTGATTTGGAACTGTTAGAATCGGTGCTCTCTTTTTATATGATATTGCTTTCATTTTATTTTAAGTGTTCGAATTATCTGATTTTTATGGCTATCTTCTTTTTTAATTACTTTTATATACTATGTAGTTTCCTTAATATCCCATTAAAGCTTTTTCTAGAAGTGTTTGAACAAACCACTTAAAAGAACAATTTGTGCAAATGGTTCCAGCATATCGTGTTTTTTAATTGTCTTAAATAATCTTTCCAGAGAATTAAAATAGTGATACCGATAAAATCGTTTATGAGTATTTTGTATTTTTTTTTATCTATCTTAATCGGATTACTTTTTCAACTCAAACCTTTTCCTTGCATAAGATTATTTTTTTATTCGTCAGGCTCAAAATGAATTCATTAAAAAAAACAGTTATTGCAAACCAGTTAACTAGAAAATTGTAGACTACAATCGTGTTTTTATGATTCTATAGCACATGAAAATATTAAACAAAAAAAAATTATATAAAAAATAAAATTAGCAAGCTTCCTTTAATTAGGATTTCTATTAGTCTTAGCTGTTTTAGCAGCTTAATTTTTTATTGGAAAATTTAATCCATTGGTTAAATGGAAGGACACCGCCTTCTACAATGTAGCGTCTAATATTTTTCAGGGCTAGTACAGCGTTTTTTATTTTCAATTAATTTCAATCAACTCTACATTGTTCCTACCATTTCAGACAAGTCCAAATGTTTGATAACCATTCATGTTTTCGGAAATAGAATTCTTTTCTTGGGCAAGATGTAATAATGCATTTCTCTGAATGATCTCATTACCTTTATTCCCAGAAAAGATGTTTATTTCACTTATTTTTACCAGAAAAAAAAACATTCCGTAACTAAACACATTATAGCCACCGCCCCTTTACTATCTCCTCCGGACAATAAAAGCAATGTTCGGGTGGCATACTGGCCAATTAAAGGAAAAGGACCAGTACCAGGCTTTTGCCATAAATGTCTAGTACAAAACGGAGATCCGGACCTATTACTGTCTTTCCCAAAACCCCATAAAACTATCTTTTTTGGGGGGATCATACTCGTAAATAGGGGAGGGAGCAGACAGAAACAGCTTCTTACAGACGAGACAGTTAATTTCTTTTCCTTCTACTACATTTTCATCACAAAGGCTTCTTCAATAAATCAAAAAGTTAACTTTTATGTGTGTTTTTTTTAATTTACGATGTCTGATATAAAATTTTGAAGCTACAGCTTCTAATGTTATTCTTTTTGTGATTTGTGAGTTATAAAACTTATCATTTGCTATCGCTTTTTCTAGAGTCGTGAAGTTGTTTTATTTTTGGTAAGTAATTGTCTGAGTACTTAACCAAATATAGGCTAATTAGATAAGTATTATAGGGATAAGTATTAGATAATAGATAAGTATTATAAGGTAGTAAATAGGGACTTATCAATTCATTTGTTAACAGTACCAGCACATGCGTTTTCTTGATTCACTAAACATGATAGTTTTCTTTTATTTTTATCGATAATAATGAGAGATCCCACAATATGCTCAAGTGAAACAAATTTACAGAAAAAATATTTCAAAGTTATTTCAATATACCAATCTTTTTACTTAGTTTAAACGTCCATTTTATCATTCTATTTATCCAGCTATAGAGTTCCATCTAAAATTATGTTTTCACTTTATTTTCCCAAATATTCCCTTTCTTAAACTCCCAAAGTTTAGTTGTTTTTTTTCCCTTTCTCCCTTTTTCCCATTACGATTTTCCCGGGATCATTTATTGTTATTTGACGCAGGGAAATAATAAAAGCGGGGCGGATTTTTTTTGCCACCTGTGGAGTGTTAATGGTATTTTGTGGTCGTGAAAAAAAAATCTTATGAGGGGGCTTGGCGGGGGGTTTGGCGAAATAATATCTACTCCCTTCCCCACTCCCATAAGTAAGTGCACGAATTACTTCACCGCAAATTTCGATTATTATTTTTTTTTTTTCGATTTTCCTATGATGCCTATCATTTATTTTTTTCGTATGTGGTCTGGTAGTTGTTGCTTATGTTATTAATTACTTAACATATAAATAGTAATTGGGATAATAAAGTTTTAAGACAACGTTATTTTTATGTTAAAGTTTTAAATAAATGCAATGGTATGCCAGATGGTGTTATAGGTGTTGACAGTGAAAGTTTTTTTTTTTTTTTAAGAAGCTTGACAGACACTAGGATATAGTCGGGGGATCGTAAACAAGACCAATGTTGTTGGGCTTCGAGCCTGTTATTGGTATTCACTTTTTGTATTTGTATTATGCTACTCTTCTAATAAGTCGGAGGATAAACGATTCATGTTAGTTGGTGAACTTTTTTATGCTGCTGCTTAAGGGGGAATGGGCGCGCTGGACCGCGGGTCTCCAAACTCAAGTGCATCAGTGTTAATCCAATGCGAAAAAACTATTTTCTCTGCCACATTTCTCCGGCTGTATTGAATATTTTTACAAACTGGTTTTTTTTAAATAATAAATGTAGATAACTTACAGGTCTCTATCTTCCCACTTTTTGAAATTGCTTCGAATATTTTTTGTAAAATTATTTATTTAAAATGTAAAAAATATTCGAACCCATTTTAAAAAGTGGGAAGGTCGGGACCTGTAACTCTGCTACATTTATCACATAGAAAAATCCGCTTGTAAAAATATTCAATACAGCCGGAGAAATGTGGCAGAGAAAATATTTTTTTTCTCCATAGGATTAACACTGATGCACTTTGCTTTGGAGACCCCCTGTCCTGCGCGCCCATTCCCCCTTAAAGTGAATCTTAGGACATTTGTTGCCTGCTTTTAATCTCAGGACGTTTGTTTGTGGTTGTGTGAAGGTTGTCAGATGTGTGTCCTTAGATGGCGCCACGTCCTGTGTTACCAATGACAAGGTACGGATCGGCCCGGTGTTGATCCCAGAACCTCTTGCATGCGATCCCAATACTGAACCGTCTTAGACAAAGTAATTACTTGCAAGGCTAATATTGGGTATTGTGCTAACCTTCTCGTATGAAAACAAACTTGCTTCCTTCAAAACCGTACCTGGATCGTCTTTAGCTCTGTCATCCTTATATCATATACAACTCCTCCAAAGCGAAAGTATGCACGAATGGAGAATGCGATATTTCATCCACAACTTTCCAAAGAATGCCACGCCAGTCGACAGGTTTACTACCCCGCATCTGTTTGTTGACTTTACAGAGTTAGAAAAAACTTCACGATATCTATGCTTTAGTTTTTAGCAAACCTGTCTAAATATAAGCCGGTGTATGCGCGCGCGTAAAGATTTCTCCCTATCGCTTCCTCTCTGAGAATCGTCAAAATTAACCACGGTTGTAAATACGTTGCTTGTTGAATGTTGAGTCCCTTTTATCTGTATCGTTTCCCCTTGCTGAGAGAGTGCACTCGTGAAGGTTTTGCTATGTAATGGTTAAGGGGGAATGAGAGCCGTAGACGGGTTTCAAAGATCGAAGTATTCTCTCTGTGTTATTCCAATCTAAAAAAAGAATTTTCTAAGCTAATAACTCCAAATATATAGAATATTTTTACAGACGTTTTTTATATGAAAAATATGGCTAACTTACATGTCCCTATAATACCACTTTTGGAAATTATTTCGACATTTAAAAAAAAATATGCATGAATAATTTTGTTACAAAATATTCTTACAAACGTCAAAGAGTAAAATAATAGATTCTTGTAAACCAGCTACCTTAATATCCGAAAACTTTATTTGCAAAGATAATAATCATATTTTCCAATATTTAGGACTATTTGAATTTATTAAAGATATTTCTTCAACACTCTCTGCAATGCAATTCTCCAATTATTATAAAATTGCCTTGGGACTCATCTTTATTTTATTCAGTTAACCCTCCAAAATACCCAGCAAAAAATATATCCCATTGCCGACTCAAATCGTCAAAACAATCGTCACATCGTATTCGCAAACGGATATCCAATAATGACCTAACTATCATCAAAGAGTCGACGAAATAAAATACATTTGGTATTTCAAATGTATCTTACTGACGAATTCTTGTCGGAGTGGCGCCAATGTTGGCTGCCATGACAATGCTGTTGCCATGCCGACCAAACAACATTTTTATCGTCGTCACCTGTTGTTTGGTTACTTGTTTGGAATTCATTAATAGGTGGGGATATGGTCTGCGTCTGTTATCGAACGTTTTACCCTTTCGAATACAATAAATACCTGGTAATGATATTCAGGTGGAAATTATTATCATATTTAAACTGCTCGCTTATACATATGTTTGATGGAAGGTTTATTTAAATAATTTGAAAACAAAAAGTTTAAATGTAATAGTTTTCTTTTATATTAAAAGAACATTTTTGTACCATAGATACTCTAAGGTTTTTAGTCATCGGAATTTTTATCATCGACAAAAAATACACATCGACGTACAATTAGAATTGGAATGGTAGGAAATATGTGATTTTAGTCTGCAGTGACAATCAAACACACTTTTGGCTAAAAAAATCGTTTTACTTTAATTTAACGTATTGATTTTTTTAACCATTTCTTTTCCTTTTTGTTTCATTAAAATATAACTAAAAACTCACGTTTTCTTTTTTGCAAATTAACACCTCCACATGTTTAATTGCTGAGTTTCTTAGTTACGTGTAAAAAAAAACGTAATAGCTTTTATTTTTATGTACTTTTTATATGTTATTCATCTAAAAATTGTAAAGCACTCAAATTATACATCATTACCATTTCAGCAAAAACGAAAATTCCCGAACAAAAAACATAAAGTAACTTTTTATTTTAGACAATAATATTTCAACCAATCCTTGTAACGATTCAAGGGGAAAATATTCGATTTCTTTAAATAAAAAAAATATAAGACATTTCAGAGTTTTTCTTTCCATATCACAATTGTCTTCACCGGGGGTAATTTATTCAAATCGTTTGAAGAAAGAGACGCCATTTGTTTTTGATGGTTCCCCCTGCGTCCAATTACACTTCTTGATAATGTCTGCGTTTTACGACCAACACATATTTCGGAAATGATCTCACTATTTCCCATTTTCTCCAAAACTTGCTTTGCGATTTCTCTCTCACACATTTTTTTTAGCAGGGAAGATCTAGTTAATGGGGGTTCTTTTCGCCAATAACATTTTAAGTGGTAGACTCGTCGCCAAAAGTATTTTAAGATTTTCTTAGTATTCACCAAAAGAATATCAAGGATTTTTTTTTTGTTTTTCAGCCAAAAGTATTTTAATATTTGTTTATATTTTCTTTTCAAAAGCATTTCAAATTATGCAACGTTTACAAATAGTTTTCAGTTTGTGTTCCAATGTAAACAAATATTACTTCAATCAGATATGAATATTAATTTATTTTAAAAGACTTATGTTAAATTTAAATTTTAAAAACTATTTGTGTGCAATTTTGATGACAGTATGATAGGTTTGGCCAAGAATCCAAGATTTTTGGCGAGAAAACCCCCGATAACTAGGAATTCCCATTTTTGTCTTTGAACAACGAAAATCTTCTGCTTTTTTGAGAGTCTGTAGAAACGTTTCCTCAATTTGCTATTTCGAATGTTGGAGTAGTTATTCCGCCGTCTGTGAGTGATAGCTTGTTTATCTTCTTCTTCACATGCTAAGTTAACAATGAGATTTTGATCCAGAAAATCTAAAGATTCATACAAAAGGGTTTTTAGGAATGTTTTTGAAGTTATTCGTTCGATAGTTATTCTTTGACTATATCTAAAACTCAAGTGTGTGTAAATACAAACCCATATTACACTCTGTATTTAAATGTGTAAACAAGTATTTGAGATTACTTCAAACTATGTATTCTATTCTACTATGTATTTACTTCAATATAGAAAATAAATCATTTCGAAGTAAGATGACATTTTGGAATTTTTAAGTGAACCTTTTTTCCTCGTTATCCTCACAAGACCACAGCAAAATCTAACTCATATTTTTATAAACATATTTTTTAAACAAATGGACTTTAAAAAGTATGTGTACTTTGAAATTAAACAAAAAAAAATGCACCTATAAATTTCATCTGCAAACTGCAGAATCTCGTAATATTGATCGCAATAGGCCAGCCAAGTACGAAAAAAATCCCACTTCTCTGTTTAAGAATTTAATTTTTGGTGCACTAGTTATTATCACTTGAAAAGTATGTTTAACGTGTTTTATAACTTATTTTTTTATTTAATATCGCACAAAAAGCTGCACCCCCCCCCCCCCCCCAAAAAAAAAAATACTAACTGTTGTGCAAAAAGGGATACTTTTAGCCAAATTCTGCGTAAATCTTACTTTTAAACGTCCCTGCTAAAACAAATTTTCAGCACAATTCCATACGTACGTGATATCTAATTTTTTGCTTGTGAATCTAAAATATATGCGTGTGTCTAAACTGTGAGTATTTTTTTTACTTCAATGAAATACATAATTTGAATCACGTAATAAGTAACTGTTACATAATGTATCACTTTATTTCAAACAGAAATATTTGTTTCCTGCAATTTTTGAAATATTTTCCACTGGTATTGTTGCATATTTATTTCGTAATATTAATAGGTATCACCTAGCTGCATGTTTTTTCTGACTTTTAATATATACTATTTACAAAATTAAAGTAATTAAATAAATAAAACCTTGACTGATATTTAAAACGTGTACCGCATACCTAACTTATAAATGTCAATCAAGGAGATATTACTTAATGCTCTCAATAATAAAAAGCCCAAAAATAATATTCTTTTGAAATCTTTATCAATAAATATTTAATAATCTTTTCTTTCTTTAATAATCTTTCTAATATTCAATGAATCTTTTTCTGATAGGTATCACCTAGCTGCATGTTTTTTCTGACTTTTAATATATACTATTTACAAAATTAAAGTAATTAAATAAATAAAACCTTGACTGATATTTAAAACGTGTACCGCATACCTAACTTATAAATGTCAATCAAGGAGATATTACTTAATGCTCTCAATAATAAAAAGCCCAAAAATAATATTCTTTTGAAATCTTTATCAATTACTCCCAACGTTGTTTTCTCTCTATTAATGCGTACTAGTAGGAAAGTGACATTTACAGGGCGCCAAAATTACATTGACACATTTAAAACATGAGCTTACTTCTTAGAATTCCGTCTACATTTCCGTGTGGGTTTTAGATGACAAATTTCGATCATTTACAACGACTCTTCGATGAAAGTTCGAGAATTTACGGGGAGGGAGGGACTCGCTCGTTTGTCAGATTCTCGAAATGTGGGAAAGAAAACTTTTTCTGATATAATAATGCAATGGGAAAAAAGGGTGAAGGCAAGAAAAAACTCCTTAACTTCGAGCTAACAAGACCATTCCTCCCCAACTTTATATCAAACTGTCGGGTTTTTTTCCACTGGGAGTGGAAAAAATGTGTCATTTCTTCTCTCGCCAGTAGAACTGAAAAAAAATTCCTTCGCACTTTCTATCTGCGATCGATTTCTGCATTTTTTGTCCATCTTTTTTTTTTATTCTCTCTCTCGCATACCGTAATCCGATTTCCAAAAAACGAAAACTGCTTCGAAATTCTTGTCATCGCAAACACTTCTTGCTCGCAAAATGACGGTAACGGGGGATGTCCATAAGCTTACCATCAGAATTTGAACAAATTTGATTCACTAGGGAGTTCATATTGCACGTTTTAAAAAACATCCGGCGTGTAATTTATTCAGTTTAAAAGTCTTCACATACCTGAAACTCGGTTGGGGAGCCCAGTTGAATAAGGCGAGGTCCCAGGTTCGGGTCCGGGCATCGCTAAAATAACTGCCGACCTATAAACGGCCCGTGAAGCCAAAAAAAGGTCTGACCAAAAATACCCTGAAAAAAAAACGCGTAGACGGAGTGCACGTTAAATAAGCTCTATAAAGTTGCGTAGGTTTTTACTCGGGTGCCGACTCGTTACTTAACTGTGGATCTAAATTACTATCCTAACTGAAGTTAAGGGTACCCAAAAGATACGGTATCCAAAACATTATTTCTAGAAATAATAACATAAACTTGTAAATTATAATGGTTTTATACAATGTTCACTCTAAATAAACTTTTTCTAGCAATAAAAACAAATATTTACAAGTAGTTTTTCATTTTTTTTTTAAAGTAAAAGTTTTGAATTTTTTTTTAAAACGCTGTTCATTTTTCAATTTTAAGAATAACTCCACCAAACTTTTATAGTTTGTTATTAGAACTATTTGTTCAAGAACTGTGCATGGATTTTAAAATGCGAGCTACAGTTAAAGAGTAACATGCATTTATACTGAAAATCACAAAAAAAATTACAAATTATTGAATTCAACATTTAAAAAAAAACTATACATAGTAGACTTTATTCCATGCACAATTTATTGCACCATTTAAAAAAGAATACATGTTAAAAACTTCAAATTCTAACTTAATTAGCAAAAAAGCCTTAGGGATTTATTAAACACAAGAATTGAAAAGCGCGAAACAGAGAAAACAGGTTGAAAGCAGACGAAATACGTATTCAAACTGATAGGAATGACTCCAGAAAATATTTAATAACTTTTTTCTACAAAAGATATCATTATGAATCGTTCAATAAATGTTCAGAAAGATATTGTGAATAATAAGAAATAAAAACTGAAAAATCGATATTTTGACCAATTTTTGGGTACCGTATCCCCTTAAGTTGAAATGCTAACTCATGTATTATCTTCGTCTTCGTCATTGGATATTTGATTAGATTAATCATAAAAATAGTTCCCTTAAAACAGTGATAACTATTTCCTCCTTTTGGAGATAGATTTTAATTTTTTTTTAAATCAGTAAAATTGCTAACATCACTTTTGTTTAATGCTTGGTGGTTGTATAATTCTACACAAATATAAATTTAACAAATTATTGAATAAATTTAATCTAATATGTTTTTTTGTGAATAAGAACAAAAGAAAAAATATCGTGTGGGAAAACTAAGAAACGCTAATTTTAATCGAAAACAAAATCCTGTTTACTGATAACTAATTTAAAATACTTCATTAATCACGGTACGTATATTTATGCAAATTGAAATCTCTGAAACTTAAAACGATTTTATTTAACGAACTTTTTATGCAGATGTAATTTTCCACCTCAAAGAATATCAACGTTCATTCTATACATAATTGCTTAACTGATAAGATTAAAGCTGACGTTTCGAAAAAACGGCGTTTTCATTTTTTTACTAAAAGCTAAGTAGAGGTTTGCTAAAAATTGTTCAGTGGAAAAGTGTACGGGATGCACTTTTATTGTACATAATTTTAATAGCTAATACTTTCCAGAATCAATCCCTTTATTTTTAGCCTTTTTGTGCATATTTAGAATGCTTTTCAGCCTATCTTCCTTTTTTAATCAATTTAAAAATAGCGTGGGCAATGACATCGTGTACATTTCCGTCTGTCCTTCTATACATCTACGTATTTTTCTACATAAAATATAGTTTTTGTATACATAATATATTTGTGATACTGCTAAATAAACTTTTTTTTCAAAAAAAATCGTTTTATCATCGCTTAGTTTTTATAGGTGAGGAAATCTAATTGAGCATTGATTAAGAATTGTTTTGAAATCTTGAAACATAGTAAGTACAGAATAGTTTAAAAACTTAGAAGGTACTAAGAATAAAATATTGTTAAAAACTTGCAACGCACTAAGTACAAAATAGTTTTGAAAACTTAGAAAGTTCTAAGTACAAAATAACTTTAAAAACTTGAAACGTACTAAATACAAAATTGTGTTGAAAACTAAAAATATGCTGAGGTACTTATATGACAGTCCCTCGAATACTCGTTTTGAAGAAAGTGCAGAAAGGGATAAAATTGCGGAGAATATTTAAATCAATCGGGAGAAGCGTTCCAAAAAAGAATATAATAATCAGGAAAAAATGCCGAAGACATTCCGATGGGGTTCGTAGTGGAATTTTTAAGTGCATAAAACAATGAAACGGTCTTCTCAAAAATGCTGGGGAGGAATCGTGCATTTAAATTTTTTATCTCCGCTCAAAAACTTTATTAAGTTAAAATTGTGTTTGTTAGAATTTTCTTTTTTTTGGGATTAAAACTAAAGACTTAATTACTTAAGAGCTTTTAAGTATTGCAGAACAGTATATGTTTAAAAATTAAGGAATTTTATTTAATAGTGGATCTAATAATAAAGATTTGGTTACTTAATATTTATTAATATTGTTGCAACAGTTTAGCTTTCAAAGTTAAACGTAGAATATTCTAAACTAATGTATGGTTAAAAATTAAAGATTTTTATTGTAGTTTAACTAATGTGTATTTAAACTAATATATGTTTGAAAATAAGGAATTTTATTTATAGTGCGTTTACTAGTATTGACTTAATTACTTCATGGATTTTCAGTATTGTTTTAACTGTTCGGGTTTTTTTTAAATTAAACATAGAATATTTTAAACTAATGGTTCTGTTTTAATGTTAAGGAATTTTATTAAATCGTGGGTCTAATAAGAAAGACTTAATTACTCAATGGTTTATTTTTTCGATGTTGTCGCAACAGTTTAGTCTTTAGAATTAGACATAGAATATTTTAAACCAAGCTTTAAAATTAAGGAATTTTATTAAACCTTGGGTCTAATAATAAAGACTTGATTACTTAATAGTTTTTCCAGTATTGTTACAACAGTTTAGTTTTTGGAAATAAACATACAATATTTTAAACAAATGGATGTTTAAAAATTAAAGAATTTAATTGAATAGTGGGTATAATAATAAAGAATTAATTACTTGATAGTTTTTAAGTATTGTTACTAAAGTTTAGTTTTTAGAATTAAACCTGGAATATTTTAAACCAATGAGTGTTTAAAAATTAAGGAATTCCATTGAATCGTTTGTTAGAATATTAAGTTAATTTTATTTTTAATTTTAAGTATTAAGAAATTAAATTATTTTAATAATCTTGTTTTGTCAACTTTAACGATTAAACATCTATATCTACTAATTTCTTAAATTAATTTAAATTTATGATTTAAAAAGATACTTCTTTTACGTTTTTCTTTGGTTTATTATACATTTAAATGATGCTTGGTACAACTTTAATTTTTTGCATGTAGAATAACACGAACATGTAGAATAACACGCTATTTTAAATCTTTCTTAGTTTGAATTTCTTTTAAGTGATTTTATTATTATTATATTTCTCATTTGAATTTGATTGAATACACATTATTTCCACATAAGATTTTTTGTACCTAATATGAATACTTGAATACTATTTACCAATTACGTTCAAACATGTAGAAAAAATGTCACTTTCCATAGCTGTAATTCACACAAAAAATTAGATTAAACCATTTCAAATTTTGCATTGTAATTTACTTTTGGAGTTGTCTTTTGCATAAAGATTATAAACTCATATCATTCTTGTAAATTCTACCGAACGAAATACTCAATAATCAATCCGTCACGAAATGATTTATCGGCTCTAAAATTTAGCAATTACGCTCATACCGGTAGAAAAGTGATGCCTATCTTGTGATGGGGGGGGGGGAGAGAGAGAGAGAGACTGAACACGTTCAAGAGAAAGAATTTTTTAAAAAAATTCTCTTCGTTTTTGTTAAACGTACCTAACAAAATACTTTGGAATTAGGGTTCGAAATTAACTGCCGCTAGTCGCAAATTGAATCCTACAATTTTGTGACAAAAAAATGTAATTGGCGTTGTCTCGAATAGTTTTTCAAAATCGTCAAAACCTAATTTTTTTTATCGTGGTTTGCAACGATCTCGCTGGAAATAATCATCTAGAAATCTCAAAAATTCAGCATACCTGAAATCTAACAACTCCGGCGATCTATAATTGAAGAGCTTATGTGGAAGAACGTGTTAAGGGACATTTTTAAAAAAAATTTAGATTTTTGTATCAATGAACATATTACTAACTTCCTTAACTATAACAAGTTTACCTTTCTTTATAAACTTTGTTTAGTATATTTTTTACGATTTGAAAGTACCGGTTTCAACATATCTGAGTGCAAACTGAAAACTTTAAACCTCATTTTCTCGTTTTCATCTATTTGTCACTTAGCACGTTCTTCCACTAAGGTCTTCAATTAACTCAGTCTACCGTCTTGTCCAGGAACTTCGACTGTCGTAAATTGTAATTCCTAGAATTTTGGAACTTTAGTGATTACACGATTGCGAAACTCCGGTGATTGTAATAAGTCCGCGACTCCGGATACCTTAGTAACAGTGCCCAATTGGCACTGTTAATTCTCAGATTAGTAGTTAATTTTATTCTTAAAAAGATCATCTTTTCCAATAAAAAAATATTTTCTGAAAAATCGCTCCTAGTTTATATGCATTTGCTCCTAGTTTTTAAGTTTGTGACACACAGATTGCTCTTCAAATTATTTGTAGAATTTCTAACTCTGCTCGGAATCAAGACCCGTTGCCGATCAAGCTCTACAATTTAGCAATTACGTTCCAGACCTGTAGAAAACTGTCGCCCATCTTGTTATGACACTGACGAAGTTCATGAGAAATAAAAAAAGATTCTTGATAATTCTTAAACTCTCCAATTTTGTTAAATATACCGACCAAAATACTTCGGAATCCAGCTCCTTTGCCGATCAGGCTGTACAATTTAGCAATTACTTTTCAGACCTGCAAAAAACTGACGCCCATCTTGCGATGACGACGAGAAAGAAAAATGTTTTCTTAACAATTCTTAACTCTTCGTTTTTGTTAAATATTACCGAACAAAATGCTTCTGAATCAAGCTACGTTGCCGATCAGGCTCCATAATTTAGCAATTAATTTCAGGCCGTGAAAAAAAAAACTGACGCCCATCTTGCGACTATGCCCAAGAAATTCACGAGAAAGAACATTTCAAATTCTAAACTCTTCGTTTTTGTTAAATAAACGGAACTAATAACTTCGGAATCTAGCCCGTTGCCTATCAGGCTCTACAATTTAGCAATTACGTTCCGGACCTGTAGAAAGCTGACGCCCTGGGACTGAAAGAGGCTCCAGAAAGAGTTCGCTCTTGTTTGAAAGGACGGAATCTATCCATCTGCTTTCCATGGTTGTAATTCACAAGAAATTAATGTAATGCCATTTCTAACTAAGCATTCTAATTTTCTTTTAGAATCGTCTTTTTCATAAATATTATAAACCAGTAATCAATTAGAATCGATAATATTTATCGGCTCTAAAATCTAACCTGACGTTCATACCGATTAAGACTGAAGACGTACAGGAGACCGAACGCAATTTCCCCAAGAATTCTTAACTCTTCATTTTTGTTAAATATACCGAACAAAATACGTCAGAACCAAGCGGGTCTACAATTTAGCAATTACGTTCCAGACCTGTAGAAAACCGACGCCCTGAGACGCTCAAGAAAGTGTTCCTCTTCGCTCTTGTGTGAAGGGACGGAAAACTATCCATCTGCTTTTCAGCAGCAAGAAGAATGGATCGTCCTCCCTTGTCATTAGCGTTCGTTTGTCGGACTGTCGCCGGCCCCTCTAAAGTGAAACAAATGGCTTCCATTGTCTTCTTGTTGTTCTGCTTTTTGTTCTCTCTGACGTCCCCCCCCCCCTTTCAGACGATACTTGCTCGTTTGCTGACGTAATTGAATATTCACCCATATGGGTCGGGAAGTAATGGAATGGACTTTTTTTATTGGGTGGATTAATCAAATTAAATGAGGGGGGGGGGGGGGGAATTTGGTTGTTTTATCATTAGGTCTGGTCTGAGAAATTAAGTTAAAGAAATAGTTTAATTCTTGCTTTGTGTCACATTGAGTTTAAAAGTCTATTTTACTGTGCTTATTAATCACGTCTGATCTTTTTTATTTCAAAATGTCATTCTTTGCGCCGCAGTTATTGTTTTGAAAGTGATAATTAAAAAGTTTAACAATGAGCTTATTTTTTTTTAAAAGGAATTCTTTGATTTTAATTCAAATGTGGTTGTCAATGTCAAGTAAAAAAGTTGTATTTCATTAAACATTCATTAAACCAACCTTTTGGTAGATCATACCAATTTTGCATATTTATTCAATAATTTAACTCAAAAAAGTTTTTCATGTACAGTACGATATCAAAAGTGACCTCTTACTAATCATTTGTTAATTTTTCTAAGTTTGTACACCAAGATTTTCAACAAAAAAACTTTTTTTGATAGTTAAATAATTGATAATAAAACTTTTATTGATTTTAAGATTTTCCTCCGTGTTAATTTCAAAATAGTACCCGCAATATGAGTCCATTAAGCTTCATATAACACCACAATATTATGAGTTTGAAAACTAAAACCGATCATTTTCATTTTCCCAAACTCTATATACAAACACATTCCCATCATTTATATTCTGGAAGGGGAAAAAAAGCCCTTCATTACCCAATATTGGAAATTCCACTCGCGAAAGGGTTAGACGGGGATGTTCGTGCAAACGATTCAGTCATCACTGCCAGATCCCCACCTCATTTTCCACCTGATAGCAGACGATTTCCATCTCAATCGAGCAAAGGGCGCGCCCCCTTCTGTACACCCCCACGCGCCACTCACTGCGAAATCATCAGGGCGGAAACGGCATAACGTCCCCCTTTACAGATGTGAAAGAGACAAACAAATGTTTATTTTCTACCGTATATTTATCATTTGACGGTATTCGTATTTGTACTTACCCCCTTGTTTTGCTGTAAAATTTTAGTTTGAACTTTTATTATTTTTTTATTGCACACAAACATACAGACAAGAACTTGAAGGAATACAAACAAATAGAATAACAATGATGCAGTCAGAACACCAAGGGCCTCAAGGACCATACTGACGAACATAAAAAAGTAGAAGCTATTAACTTACAAACACGCTTATTTTTTTTTGTATGTAAAAAGAATAATCAAGAATATTGTCGGCAGTGTGGTCCAAAACCTAAAAAATAGTTTAACCGAATACCGGAAATATGGTGAAACGCAGCACAAATCTTTTAACAGTGTAGTGGGTTCACAAATAACCCACGTCATAACATAAAATACTTAAAATATCATAAATTTGGTGGAACGTTTCTTCATAAAACTAGTGGCAGCATGTGCTGTCGTCAGCGTTAAGAAGTAACGTTACACCGAATTTACTTACAAAGATGCTATTTCGTATTTTGTGGTGTAACTTTACTCTGTAATGCACATGCATGTTGCAGCCAGCACATGTTCACGGAGTAGCGTTCCGCCAATTTTCCTATTAACTTAAAATACAGCCGAAATCCACAGCAAAGATGCTCCCAGTACCCCACATTTGAACACGCGTGCTTTTTAAATCCGTGGAGTTCTAAGTCCCAACGTCAAGAACGATGTCGATGTAAGATTACATTAGATGCCAGTTCAGGTGTCTGCGTCGTCACTTAACCTTGGTTCCAAATTACAAAGCCCCTCGTCAATAGTATCGCTCTGGTTCAAAGTTAATTCAACCAGTCGTAATTTTGCCGTGTTAAAAGTTCATTGGAGGCTAAAAATAGGCAACCGGGAGCGTTCAACCTAACTTAGCCATACTTTCAACAGATAAAGAGCACACAAACCTGAATATATATGTCTACCAACCAACCAACCAACCAACAGATAAAGGGCTCCCCGGTGGCCGAAAGGTGTAAGCGACGAGCCTCTCACCGAGAAGGTTCGTGGATCTGTCCTTGTCCTAGCCATACTATAGACGTATTCGTGCTGGTGGAAAAAAAATCCTCTAAAAATCACTGGGGTACCCGAGTACACTGCGATATACGTGCTCGTTAAATCTATGGAGTCGAATGTCCCGACGGCGTTAGCGTACGATGTCGCTCGAAGTTCCATTGGGTGCCCGATCAGTTGTCGACCTCGTCAATTGACCAGGGTTCTAAATTACGAGGCATAATTGGCTGTGTTAAAGCTCCTAAAGAAGGCTAAGAATAGGCAGCCGGAAACGATTACGATTAAAAGATAAAAGCTCCCAAACGAGGCTAGAAATAGATAGCCGATTAAATTACCAAATCAGATAAAGACTAAAACATTTTTTCTTTAAAAAGTAGCAAGAATCAGAATAAAATGCTCTTTCAAAATATCCATTATCATTTCCCATCCCCCGTCAGTGAGAAAGTGAATGTCGGGACAGACGAACAAACGGGAAAATAGGGGGGTCACCCATTCCCAAACAAATAATGGAGTGAAATCGAATTGACTTTGACTTCCCCCCCCCCCCCCCCATTTATTTGGGATTCAGTCCTTTCATCCTCCCGATATGGAGGGTAATCGCACCCGCCCACAAAGTAGGGATTGGATGTTGAAAACAATTTCTTGCTCACTTAACACTGGAGTATCATAGAGATCCCTTTGTTGCTGAAATGTGGAGCATATTCGAATAAATGGGTATATCAATTTTTGGAAATATTGATTGGAGGTTAATAGTTTTTCCGGGAGGGGGTTATGTTTAGAAATTCCAAATAATTTTTTATAAGATACTTTGAGTTTTCGGATAGGAGTCGTAATTTATTCTGTATTATTAAATAAAAGGTTCGGAAAAATGGATGTTGATTTGGTTGAATCATACTAATGTAAACGAACCCATCTCTAACAAATTTCAGCAGCTTAAGTTTAATTTCTAAAATTATTGAGAAAAGCTAAAGTATATCATTTAACATAATATCTAGTAATAATGTCTAGTTCATAAAAGTATAGTAATTAATTACTGGTTATATCCGAGGTTGTGTGATTGTCAGAGTTGTCGAAGTTTTGCAATAGTAGCAATATTCCTTTTTTAAAATTTATATGGTACTTGTTTTTTTTAACTCTATTTCAAACCTTTCATAAACTCTCTGTACTATAAAGAATAGTTAATTTTAAAAAATAATGTTATGAATTACATATTTTCCAAGTTATTACTCAAAGCTAAGTTAAAAATAGTTGAACTACGTGATTCTCTACAAGTATTAAATTAAGGTAAAAAAAATAAAAATGTACATGCATAATTCCATTTTTTATGCAACTCAATATATTACAATACTTTTGCTGTCTCTAAATCTCACTTTATAACAGTTTATAAATTTCCTTTGTTTACGATTCGTTAAACGAAAAATCATAATCAAAAATTCAAAACATGTTTTAGTTCGAAATAAAACAAAATTCTTCTCAAAGCATCCGAATGGATGGATGTCTACAATTTCCCTTTCTTCAAAAAATAAACTCAATTTTCTTTTAAGCAGTGGTGTCCTAAACTTTGCATATATTTAGCTTCTCAAGCCACTTATTTTAGTGCAGTTGCCCCAAAATTTTCCCGGCCCTTATTTTCCTGAAATATCTTTCTTCTTTTCTTGCTATTGAAAGCATATTCCTATATTTTTTTTTCTGTGACAACGTATTGACCCGTTGCCAAATCTATTATTTCAATCTTGAATCTCACACGAAAAAAATACGTCCCAAACAAATCACTTATTTGGTTTGACAAAAGTGTTAACTATGTATGGCTAGATTTGATCAAAATGTGTTTGAGAAATCAAAAATTACTCTGAGAAAAAAAAACCTTTAATGGTGTCAGCTGCTGTCCCTCTGTGTGATGTATTAATATATTCATTGTGCTGTTTTGGCGAAAAGAATTGCTTCGCTGGCAATGATTACAAGCACCGATTTCTCTGCTTAAGAGGGATTGTCAGTTCCATAAAGCTAATACATTAGTTTTGGAATCACAACTTCCGCACAAGTATTGGCTTGTCATGTTAGCCCTTTTTCCCCAGATATGGGAATCAACATAACATAGAAATAAAACAAACTTGAAACGAAAATGTTACATCGTTATTTAATTATAGATTTTTGAAGTTATAAAATGCCAAAAATATACATCAGATGGCGACACTATTTTAAAACTTTATCAATTAATAATTATATAACCGGATGTTATTTTTCGTTTCAATTTTGTTTTAAATTTATGTTAGGATGATTCCCATACCTGGTAAAAATGGGATAACATGGCAAAGCAATTCTTTTGCAAAAGTTGTGATTTCAAAACTAATGCATTGGCTCTATGGGACTGACAGTCCATCTTAACCTCTATTGAAATACCATGTAAATGCGATTCTTTAAGTCATGAGAGCATCAATTTTGTGTAAAAAATTTACGTTGTAAAATGGAGGCCAATGGAGTAAAAAGTTATATTTCTACCTTACTTTTCTTCTCCAAGTAACTGCTATATAAGATTTATCCACGACAACACAGTTCAAAGTTAGTGTCGATCCAAATATAAACCTTTTAAAAAACAATTGTCAATTGGCATATTCCATGTTACGTAAAACCTCCGTTTTCATTCCTAGATTTTCTTCCACTGATTCTGTTCGCGTCATGGTTTCGGGTGCCATGATTTCGATTCGTGAAACGTTTTAATCATTCAAAGATTATCTAAATAAAAAAAATTGCGACAAATATCTATTAAAACATCCTTATTTCAATATATGATCTGAAGATCATAATACTAAGTCGGAAAGAGGCATTTATGCAACTTAATGGATTGATTTCATTGGCAGAATACAACGAGATTTTATGACAAAGACCTTATTTTCATTATCGTCTGTCTCTGCTGCCACTTAAGCCGTGAAAAAGGCCCATTACATGTTTGTCAAATTAATTCAGGGAAATGACTAAGGACCGGAGTTCTCCTCTTACCCTTTTGTGCCCGGAACGAACCTCCGTTGCATCGATTCATCGGGTGCGGTGTGTCAATCGATTATTCTCGGGCTGAGTCGTCCAGCAAAGAAAAAAGAACTATATATATATATATATTTTTTTTGGAAGTTGGGTCATTCCATGAATTGTTTGGACCTTTGTAGGAACCATTTTGTAGACGTGGAAACATTCGATTGCCTAGCTAGAATTGATTCTGTAAGCATTCCGAATGATTTTTTTTCTTGTTTTTCTGGAGAATCGATATTTTTTAGCAGATGAAGCACTTGAATAGTAGAAGACCTAGCAAAAAGCACTCTTTATTTGTTACCTTGTCTACATTTAAAAAAGAAGGGTGCCAAACGGCTTAGATTGTTAAGAATGTGTGGATTAGTAATAATCAAGGAAACTTTTTTGTGGAATTTTATAAATTCTTTTTTTATCTACTTAGGTACAATATATAGCATTTTATACAAAGGTTAATAACTATTCCTTATGATACAACCTTCACGTTTTCTTCTGTATATATATAGTCCCTATAGGCAAATTTTTGCACTCTCATCAATTATAGTATGGTGTTTTTTATATAAAAGGTTAATATTAATGTTTATACATCGTTCTGTAATTCTTATAAATTGTTATTTAATTGTAAATACAGTAACATAAACATTCCATATTTAAATGGAAGTAAAACGAATCAAAAGTCAAGATAACAAAAAACTTTATAATACGGTTGTATATCGCATACAGAATTCTCAGCCATTAATTTTGTTATTTTATATGTGAGACGTAACAATAATTGATTTAAAGTCGATCTTTTGATCAAATCCAACCATAAAGCGCTAATTTTTTGCATTTTATAAAAAAAAAATTAATGAATTTTTCCAGTACCTCAAAATTTACATTTGCCAACCCCCTATCCATCTACACACAGGAAGTTCCAAATCCCAAACAAACTATTAAACTGTCCGCGGATTTTTTTGCCGGATGAACGAGTGCCGGATAATTGAGGATGTAGCCACCCTCTCCCCACAGCCACGTGGTGAAATGGACCATCGCAATAAACAATTTTCCCTACCCTCGGAGTATCGGCTCAAATAAGGGAATGTTTACACAGCGATAGGGAAGGGAGGACAGACAGACAGGCAAGTCAACAGTCCGTCTTCTCTGGTGCTGGCAGACTTCCCTCCCCCGCACCTATAAATATACCCTTCCGAGCAGGGGGATTGCACCCCCTATAAATAGACGACTCTTTCCTTTGCATCCAACTGATTCACGTTGAAGAAGATAGAGAAAACACACGCTCTCTTTAATTTATAGCCCTATTTATGAGAACTATGATGATCTCTTAAAGTCTGCTCAAAGGATAAGACAAAGTCCCTCAGCGTACAGTTTGTTTCATCAGGAAAGGCGCATCGCATTCAGAAATGTTTTTTAAAAAAATCTAAAATACTATAGAGAGGTCTAAAAAAAATCTCTCTTAAAAAAAAACTCTAAAATGCTATA
Source organism: Oedothorax gibbosus (assembly GCA_019343175.1). NCBI lineage: Eukaryota > Metazoa > Arthropoda > Arachnida > Araneae > Linyphiidae > Oedothorax > Oedothorax gibbosus. The sequence goes on from CM033279.1 coordinate 10,699,414, forward strand.
ATTTTAGCTAAGAGCGCCCCTTTAAAAATGTAAATTTAAAAGAATGCATTAAAACGTATAACTGGCAGAAGTTGGAAACTTTCCTGATTCATTTTTAATCTAAAAAAAGAGGCATCACGTGTAGAACCCAATACGAAAGTTCGATATAGACGAAATCGTTGGTTATGTCATACATTTCGCAAATTGTAATCTTTGGAATACATCACTTCTATCGTCTTTCTCGTTGTTTGCATTTCCTATGTCTATTAAATTAAATTCAATATCGTTATAAATGTCTTTAATAATATAAAGGTACTTTAATAATCTAAAGAAGATACGGAAAACTCCGGATCTAACATTCGGAAGGTTAAACATTTGTATATTTAAAGAATGCATTAAAACGTATGTATAACTCGTATAAAGTTGAATAAGAAATTTTGATATACAGGCATGAATTGTTGGTTAGGTCCTACATTTTGTAAACTTTAATCACTGGAATCCATCACTTCTATCGCCTTTCCAGCTGTCTACATTTCTCTCTCCATTATAATTAATTTTGTATTGTTAGATGTCTTTTAATAATCTCGAATGGTACCAAATCAATTATAAGATCCGCCGCGCATTACAAATACTGTGATGAATTTAAGAAAATTAAAAGAAATAATTTTTAAAAAATTATCGTTCATACTTTTAACAAGCATTTGAATGAACTAATCCATATTAACTAATCCAATTTTATTTGCATTTGAAAACAGTCATAGTCAATGGCCATAAATTGACTAACTACTTGCTAGATAGCTTAGAAACTTCTTTAAAGAAAACTTCCAATTGTTGCTCGGTTAGCTCGGCTGAAATTTCCAATATTTTGTATTGTATATTTTTTCGTCTTCTGCATGTAGCACTCAGAACTTCCAAACAATTTACACGATCTTCTTATTGGTGCTGAGGATTGGTACCACATGTCAGAACGTCGTTGCTTACAAGCGTACATTACAAGCAAATAAATTTAACCACTCAGTAGAATTTAGACATGGTTGTATTTGTATCGACTTCTGCATGATAGCACTCAGTAATTCATTTAAACAACTTTTACAATCCTTTTGTTGACACAAAGAAATCGTACCCTACAGAAAATTGTCGCCTGCAAGGGGTGTCCCGAATTCGAATGTTTATGCCCGTCTCGTTAGAACGTTGGAATCCGTCCGTACGAATTCCGACGAGGATTTGTTGCTCTTCGGGCTGAGTTGTAGTGTGTCGCAAAATAAAAAATAAATCCAAGTCTATTTAGAAAAATATAAGGGAACTTTCTCAGCGCTTCTGAGTTGGGGGTGAATAGAGCGAGAAAACTATATTTAACTCTTGCCATTTTGGCAACGGCAGAAACCTCGGATTATTGTGGAATGATACATTTATGCCAGAAAAATATTGCATTCCTTTATCCGGGGTTTTCGCAGGCGTCGGGGTGCCGAAAAAAAATATTTTGGAACAGATTTTATGAAAAATGCTGTCTCGGGTCTACGCTGTCACTTGATGACGTGATTAAAAATAAACGGCCAATTAAAATTTCAAGTCGTGTAAACATACTTCTTTGTAGTGCACCGCAAACTGATGCGTGAAATGGTATCTGAGAACATTTTGACTTGCAAAAAGATATTTAAAAATGTTGTCAGATCTCATATAAACTGTCATAATATTTACGTATCATAGTTTAATTTAGATTTATGATCGTGTTCTAGGATGGGGCCTAAACCAATCGCAATGACAAAAGTTAGCTAGCTCACAGTGTTTCTGTTATATTTTGAAAAATGTTCCTCAGTTAGTTCCACAATTGATAAAGTTCTTTAAATTTGGAAGTTTAAATAAATAGCTAAATGTAATTTCTACAATACGTTAAATGTGAACTTCTAACCCCCCTCAAATGCATATCTCCCCCTTTCAGGTACTGAAAGGATGTTATTTCTTCCAAAACGACGTATCACGGTGGCACGCTAATCCTTATGATAAGAGGGACTAAATGGCAAATTTGTTTCGTATATTTTTTTACCAGTTGTGCAGTGCGCATTCAAATCATCATTGTCTAATGGACTTTATTTTAAAGCATCGATACTAAATTTGTGAATTTTCTTAAATTAGCTAGCACATGTGTGGATTTTCGGTGTAACAGTCTATCCCCCATTCACTCTACATACGTGTCATAAGACCCTGGTTTAACATGTCTTTTGTCCCTAAGTGCCTTTTTTGAAAGGGTTGTTCTAGGGGAGCTAGAGCTAGTAATTCCTTTTATCTGCTTTCTTTCCCTAATTGCTGGTCTAAAGCAACCCTTGTACCGTGGTACATATGAAAGCCCTTCGTTAAGCCATGTTTGGGCCGTTGTGTTAAATCGTTTGGAAAGCTTTTCCAGCTTTCAAATTCAATGTATGTAATTGCTGCTATCGTAGTTGCTTATTTTGTGAGCTGCGGTTTCCAAAACTACATAAAGAACGTCTAAAACGTTTTTATTAAAAATTTAGACTTTTAACAAAATTTAAAAACTGCATTTTAAACTTTATCTTTAACTTGCTTTTTGAGCCCCTTTTTAACACAAAATACTTAAATATCTCTCAAACTAAGGCTAGTAACTGTTTTTCACTGTGAAGTTCGCGATCAGAGCTCTAAATTCACTCAAAAAAATTACATCCTCTCTAGACTTCAATAAGATAATTTCAAATATATTGTCCTGTGTTACTTACTACTGTTTATACTAAATGTTTCTCTTTTTTTCAACAGCCGCAGCGACTCCCCCCTGTCCTTCCGTCCCGCCGCGGCCGTGCCTGAGGACGCCATGTCCGTGGTTTCCGGCCTCTCGTCCGTGGTGTCCAAGGACAACCGCTGGCTGCAGCTGGAGGTGTGCCGCGAGTTCCAGCGCAACAAGTGCTCGCGATCCGACACCGACTGCAAGTTCGCGCACCCCCCGCAGCACGTCGAGGTGCAGAACGGACGCGTCACCGCGTGCTACGACTCCATCAAGGTAAACATGATACATACATTCGATCCAGCGACCTCAGGGTTCAATCTTTTATTAATGCTATTCCAGAGACGTGCGCCGCTCGTAGAGGCCATAATTGCTTGTTGAGTAAGATATTCATTTTAAAAGTTAAATATAATCTATATCTTCGAACCACCAGTGGACCACAAGTAAAAAAAAAATTCACTATATCCGAATTTGTAAGAAAAAAATTGTGCCACGTCGAGGTGCAGAACATCTTTCTAATGCATATCTCCTACTTTCAGCTACTCAAAGGATGTTATTTCTCCCAAAACGACATATCACCACTTGTACACTAATCCATACGATAAGTGGCGTTAAATGGCAAATAGGTTTCGTATATTTTGCACGCTTCACGCGTTTTATGACTCAATCAAGGTACCAAATGATGCATACTATTTTAAAATTATTTATATCTTGAACCTCCAGTTTACCTAATAAAAAATTATCTATTTCTGAATTGGTCTAAGAATTATAGAAAGAGATGGTGTGTCTCACATCAGACTAAGATGGAAGTTGTACTTCTCTCTCGCTCTCTTTGTTACTGAATTCCATCTACTGCTCAAAACATTTAGGGAAGCACTTCGCGTACTTTTGTTTTAACCCTTTCAGTTCCAACGTTTTATTTTTAATGCTAAAATTATAAAAATTGTGAAATAGATTCATTATGCATCCAGAATGAAATGGTAAAAAACAGGGGGGGGGGGATCTTAATTTTTTAACTAAAATTTAAGGGGGGAAAATTGGAATCATAAATTTTGAATAAATTATAACAAAAACTTTTTTTGTTAAAAAAAAAGATAAAAACAATTTTGAAACATCTAAGAATGCGATCGTGAAGCATTTAGGGTCAATTTATTTCATAAATTTTTTTGGGAGTGAATTTTATTTTACCATGTTTTTCATATTTTCATTTAATAAAAACAAACATTATTTAATTCTTCAAAGACATGATTCTTCTATCTAACTATAAATAAGTGCGAGCTCAACTTAGTGAGAGAAAAAAAATCAAATCACAAGCTGATGATTCCAAGTGGAATCATTGGGGGTGAAAGGGTTTAAACCATCCATTCCCCTAATTCTTTTGAGCAGTGTACGCATATAGTCACTCAATATCGAGTTATACTAATACGCACGTAGTCACGACAACAGTTCACGTATTTCATACCTTATGATTGCGTGGCATTTAAAAGTTCAGCATCAAATGGGAGCTTGGATTGTCAATAATTTATTTCCACCTTCACAATTTTTAACAAGAATAGCTATCAGTAGATGCCACCATATAATAACTGCCTTCATTAGTAAAGTGTCCAGTCTGCAAACGGCTAAAAGCTAATTCGCAAATTTACGATACTCAATCTTCTATTAGTTTCTCAGATATTATTATCCATTAGATATCTAGATCTTATATATTAGAGGTTCTCAATCTCTTTACTAACGAACAATCCCCGTTTGACAGTATTCGAGACAACTATATAATTTCAGAATTACATACAGTAGACACCCTTTTAACCGGCTTAATTGGGATCGAAAGCAAGCTGGTTAAGTGAAAACTCTGGTTTAACCGGAGAAGTGAAATTAATTATGGCTTGGCTAAAATGTTGATAGAGCGTTTATACGTTGATGATGTTAAATATTATCATACCAGTAATGCGCCATTTTATTCAACGTATTCAAGTATTATACAGTCCCTGGACAAATTATTAGAAGCACTGCAAGATTTCATGTATCTATCGATGATAAACAAAATACCTTTAGAAGGACATTTGTGTTCGTAATTTTAAGCTATTGAATAGAAAATACTATCTGCTATACTTAATACATATATCGACATCTTTTTTAATGATATGGCATTCTTTGGTATGTTTTCATCATTACTAAAAAAATACAGTGCGTCTAATAATTTGTCCAGGGTATAAAAGTTACAAAACTCATGAATTAAAAAAAAAACGGAGTACGGTTGAGGAGGAAAACGGACTGTATCTGTCATCAAGATATTCTATACCTTTAGTGGATTTACTAGAAGACGAGGAAATTTATCACAAAGCGTTATGTTTATCGTTGATTAGATTTTATAGCGTAGAAACAGCTCACCCCATTACGTTTAGCGCATAAAGATCTATGAGATATTATTAAGGGGGATTGTTTTATCGTTAGTTGTCTTCGCTTATTGCCTTTATATCTCCGCTGGCAGTTAAGACAGAATTTTGGTATTCTGAAGATGGTTCACACCAGAAGGTATCTTATTGTTAACTCAGGGCCGGATTTAAAGATTTGCCGCTTGTAGGCTACGATCGATTTTTGTCACTATATATTACTAAATAATTAATAACTATGATAATTAACACTAAATGATTGTATTACTAAAAATTATCACTAAATATTAGTACTATATATACGTTTACGGTTTACACATTGATGTAAATTATTTGCTTTCTTTCTTAAAAATATTAGTATCTCTATAATAATTTGTTATGCCAAATGCCGCTTTAATTGGTCTTAAAATTTGCCGCCCCCAAAAATTCGCCGCTCTAGGCTACAGCCTACTTAGCCTATTTAGAAATCCGGCCCTGTAATTAACTTGACAAGTTGTGGATACTGTGCAAACTATTATGATTTTAGTATAGTTGGGAGTTAGGAGACTTTACTTAACTCATGAACGATGGTTGACAAGAAAATTAGCCAAGTGAGAATGAGCTTTCTGCTTAAGTTTCACGAAAAACTAATTTTAAAAACTTAAAATTAACGTTTTAAATCGGAAATCAAATTGTTATTAATGGTATTCTCAAATTCGTCGTAATGGTTTAAACACAAATAAATCGTGACATTCATTTTAAATAATTCTTAACTTCGAGATAGGCAGGCAAAATAGCACTTTATAAGCATCGTTATTAATACTATATTACTTTTGCACAATTATTTCGAGTAGAAAAACATTGTCCAACGAAATCGGCCATCGTAAAACCGCAGAATTTTTACCGCAGGATAGAGAAGATCGTAAATTAGATATAACTTACCACATCCACTAGTAGTATTACTAACGTAGCCATTATTACTCCATAACAAAATGATTAAAAAATGACTGTTATCTAGACGCCACTAAAACCGCAATGTATGATACATTTTATTCTAACTATTTCAACATTCTTTAAAAATTATTTCATTTTAGAGTAAAATGCATAGTTTTACTCAGCGAGAATATAAGAATAATAAATTATCTGTGGTTATAATTTTATATTTGACAAGATAGCATCATAATAACACAATTTAGTTCTAAATGATACTTGACTATATTAGCAGCTTGAACCACTGAACACCAGTATTGATATACTCCATATTCTTCGTGACACCTATAGGGTAATTCTCATGCAAAATTATCCTGTCTGTAGTGTAAGTCACGTTTGTAAAAAGTGATTATCACTACAACTTTTAACATTAAATGAAAAAAAATTGTGGAATAGTTGATCTACACTTATTATAACTAAATAATGTAATGTATTTTATTTAATTTGGTTTATTTTTTAAATTTAAAAAGCTTTTAATCTCCTCTTAAATCGTGACTTACACTACAGTTACATGGAATTAGCCTATAGTATAGTAACGGTTTAGATCGAATATTCAAACATTGAAATTTACACCACTGACAATTTTGAGCTCAAAAGGAACTATAATACATTAAAGTTAACTGATTAACCAAGCATATTCATAATCGTCCACAGACGCTTAACCATCCTCAGCACTTCGTTAGTCACAACATAATTAAACTCCTACACCCTAGAGCGTCAAAGCGTCTCCAACGATCCTATCTTCCTTTCTTTTTTGTCTGCTCATTATGAATTTTAATAGCGGAATGGGACTGATGATGATGGGTAGAAAAACAAGCGTAATAATAAGAATTCATTCTTAAAAGTACTTTAGAACATTAGCAACTTGACGAATGTACAAAAAATTTGAACTCCTTATTATTCCTTGTACTTATTATTCTCGGTTTATATCACATATTCACTTAATATGGTTTACTCAGACCTCACCATACCATTTTGAACTCATAAGAAAGTTTTTACATTACAATAGACGATTAAACCTGCATGTTCCTGATTATTCGCAAATGCTCTTCCCGTCTGTCTCAAAAACGAACTCGCAAGGGCGACGAAACCTCTCCAATAATCGAATTTCTCGTTCTTTTGTCTGCTCGTTATATATTGGCACAGCGAAGACGGAATGGATCCTGAAGAAAGTGTTCTTTGCTTTAAAAAGAACCAAGCACTTCCAGTTGCTTTTGGCACGGGATTCCCCCCGCCATCCATCACTATACTGAGGTGGAAGGCGGGGGTGCGAGTCGCATGCCGAAGCTTCCATGTTGGCTTCCTCGCCAAGTGGCGGGAACAAAGACACGCGTTAAAATAACTATTCTAAAGATGTTTACATTGATGACTTTGAAGACGACGTTTTTTTTAGCTTGTTGTGAATTACCTAACAGCCGAGATGTACCACTCTTACATCTGGTTGGGAAATTTTACAATTTCAGGAAAATTTGTCATGCTTCATTCTTCTTCTAGGAATCATGTAGCAAAGAGTAGCTTCCAGATGTTTTAAAAATAAAATTTCGACTTGATTAGGCTCCGATACTTTTATTGTCAGTTGTCACTCATTCTGTTTTACAAACAAGTCCAAAGAGGACACTCGCGAAAGTTTGACCTACAACCTTTAAGTACTACAGGATGCCTACAGAAAGACCGGCAACTGATGACGCTTCGAATTCTCATTTCGTTAGTAATATAGTTAACAACGAATACCAGTATACCAGTAGATAAAAGCCGAATTGACTCATCTCTAGCTTAGAGATCTTTTTGTTGACCATGGATTACCCAAGCCGCTACAGTACTTACGGTAGCTTTTCCCGTAAACAACGACTTGCCAAGAATTGTACATCATTTCTATATGGTATGGAAATCATCGACCAATCTAACCATATTCGCGAACTGTAGTGATTATCGTCCGGCGTTAAGCCAACGAACTTTTTAATTATCCATTGCGTATAACTGCATTGCATGCTGTCTTATTATTCGTAAAAACACGTAAAGTGTCCGACGTCCTTTTAAAACGATAAAAAAAAATTCATCAAACACTTTACGAGGCCAAAAAGGAAGTCACACCATCACCCACATGTACTCCTTTGCGTAAGAGTCTGTCATGATACACGAATGATTAATAATGATATACCAGTGTACGTGAGCTATATCTGAAAATGGCTCAAATAGAAGACTGAGGTGGTTGGATTTAGGTCTCTGTAGCTTGTCTTTTTACTGAAGATTGTGTGCTTAGTAATGTTGAATAACGCCCAAAGAAAATAGATAACTTTTATTAAAAAAATATTATCAGAGAAGGCCTTACTAATTTGTGTTTCAATGTAATGGAATAAAATATGTAATTGTGGGACTAACTATTATATAATTCAAAATGAGAGTGTTTAACGAACTATTTTCATACTGAGTTAAACTATTATTAGCTTAACCTTTATAATGCGTTTTTAAAATAAGATAACGGAGCCACAAAGTACATTAATTTCTAAAAGCCTTTACTGAGAATTCTGGAGTTATTTGTTATCATGACAAAAGCCCATTTCCGAGACTAAAACCCCAACCACTGGGAACTGTCTCATCGGCTCACTTCACTTCCACCCTTTGTGTGCGACCTCTCGTAAAAAGATTTTCTGCAGTGTTTGTTCTGGAAGACTGGCGCCGGGGCGGCGCGACGGCCCCTTTTCCTGGCGCGCTTGGAGGACTTTCGGGCCGTAAACCGGGGCTCTGCGCACAAATTGCCCTCCTTTTTTCATTATTATTTCTCCCACGCTGTGGCAACGGCCAAATGAGCCCTACTCGTGTCATTTGAATATTTCTCGCATTAGGACGGGGGTTCGATTTCCAATATATGCACACCCGCCTAACGACTTTTCGGGTTTTGCGTGAAAGTTGGCTGGAGGGGAGTTTTCCCTAAATTATCTGTATGTTTATTAGTTGCGTGGCACCGTAATTCTGCTGGATTTGTTGATGAAGTATGAATTAGGGGCTGTCGAAAATGGTTGGAAATTAAAAATTTTCCTGAAAGCACTTTACATTATAATTTTAGATCCTTAGAGAAAATTAGTCATAATTTAATTAGTTTAACAAATAGTTTACAATGTCTTTATTATTATACTTTCTTATTTATTCTACATAACCTGCAGTCCACAGCCGGATAATAACCATAGCATCTTTTAAAAAGTCTAACCCTCTCTACATCACTGGCCACACAAATTTAGAGTCCTCAATGTTTCAATTAAAAATATTTAATTCTTATAGCATTTTTTTCCCAATTTTTAAACCCTCAATTTTTTATGAATGAAAAAACTCAAAATTGAACTACCTAAACATGCGTTTGACTCGTATTGTAAACTAATTACATAATTTGTCCAAACATTATGTAATGCCTTTCACTTCAAGTTCTTTTTTATGATTCAAAATAGTTATTTTACTTTGAGCGTAATCTTCTTGAAATAAACTTTAAACTAGTGCACTGAACCCCTAATAACAGTCGATTTTTCATTTCCGAAAGCAAAAAAAATGTAATAGCACTTAGGCAAAAATCAAATACACCATCATAAAGAACTTCGGCGATACTCTTTCGGAGACAGACTCCAAAAAAGGAAGAACACAACAACAATAAAGCATCATAAATTCAAATAAAAATGCAAGAAGCCCCCCCCCCCCTTAATAATCCCTCCAGGTTGGCAACTTCCAGCTTGCCAGAAGAATAAAAAGGGTTCAGTTTAGTGGGAGGGGAGTGGCGCGTGTCTTTTTGCTGACGCCGCCTTTGCAGAGAAAGTCCAGCCGCCAAGGAGTCGGGGCTGCATTGCGTGCTTAGCCGGACTATCCGGCCATAATGGCGGGGGAGGGGGAGAAAATGGCGGACCTGTGGCGCCACACATGCCCCCAGACCGATCGATCGTCCGGGAAATCACGTGACGCCAGCCCGCTTGGATCAGCTGTCTTTCTTGTGTCACCCACCCCTTTCCGGCACCCTGACGACCCTCCTCTCGTCTTCCCCACTCCCCCACGCCAGAATTCCTTGAATTAGAAATGTCAAGGGTTGAAGTGGTGGTAATAAAACCCCCTTTTGGAAAACTTCTTCAAACTTCTTTTTTATTTATATTCGATAAATAAAAAAAATGGGGATTCTTTGCTAACTACGTAGTGGAGGCTTGATTATCTAGGGCAGGGGTTCCCAACCGGTGGTACGCGTACCACTGGTGGTACGCGAGAGAATTTCAGGTGGTACGCGTGAGTAACATGATGCTATAAATAGCTTCTGTAATACGCATGAGCAGTGAGCACGCAGACATATTACTCATTATTTTAAACATTAACATTATTTTAAAGAGAAATTTTTAACTTCTGGGTCGGATGTAAAACCTAGTACCCTTTGATATCCCGGCAAGCTCTGCTATTTGTTACGAGTTTTTTTTTGTGTGAGAGTGTAATTTCTGAACTCTTACAACAAGTTTCACACTAAAGACTATAAAAGTATATTTTGTATGATAATTAATTTTTGCTGAGTTTGTGCTATTTTTTATTTGTATGTTTTAGACCCATAAATAATAAATAAAACTGTCAATTAATACCAATTTAATTGTTTTATTTGTCCTTTATTATAAGCATGTTATAAATAAACAAATATATAACCATTAAATATGAAGTTTTCTCAGGAATTTAATTCAAAAACCTTTGAACACTTTTAGAAGAGTAAATATTATACGTTTAATAAAATATTTCGGTCTGGTGGTACGCCAAAATTTCTCAAAAAGTCAAGTGGTACGCAGGTGCAAAAAGGTTGGGAACCCTGATCTAGGGGATAATCGTTTAAGCGCGCACTTGAGGTTGACAGTTCACACAGTTCGGAATGCCCCGACAATCGTTTGTTACAAGTTTGTGTCGTTTGTGTTCCATGCGTGCCTCCTTCGGAATGACACGCATGTCTCATTAGCTAAAAGTGATTGTAAGAAGAATGATTCTTATCTTAAGTAATATTAAACTTCTTTGCAATGCACTACATATAATAATTATAATAATATCTTACATGTATTCGTTGTCACAAAATACATTTAAATGTTAGAGCATTGATGTTTTCGCACAACGTGCCTTATCACTTATCTTAGTTTCACCGTACAGTGCCCCTGTGTCTTTCATTCATTATAAAACTCATAACATGTGGTATTATGTTTGACATGGGCTCTATCTTTAGACTTTGAAAAAAGTTTTTAAGGAGCCAGTGAACTTATAATATATGCGTGGTCCAATATCCTTAATCTAAAGCGTCTTTATGGCCTATTGAATTTGTTTGATGTCAGCTCATCGTAATTCATCATCATCTTACTAAATTATACACAGGAATAATTAACAAATGTGCGACATTAACTAACAAAAATCAAACTTAACAGGTGCATTGCAGGGTTTAAAAAAAAGTATTTCCGTATTCTATCTAAGCGGACTCCTAACATTACTACTGCCCCAAAAGAGCGTTAATTATTCAAGCAAACCAAACTTTATTTGACATCACAGACATAATGTCTATCTTCGAGAAAGTTAATAGATGAATGTGAAAAAAAAATTACAAACAAGAAAGTAAATCTGGTTTATTTATGAAACAAACAAAGTTTTGTGAATATTTAGTTTTTATATTAAAAAAAACTTTATATTTGCGTTTGAAAACTAATTAAGAAAGTTGGTACTATGTTTTTTTCTTTTAATTTGTAGTCAATTTATTTTAATATTATATGTTGTAAAAGAAAAGGGCAGCACATAACATAATAGTGAAGTAGGTAGTGATTTTTTCCCACTTAAAAAATAAGAGTTAGAAAGGATTAATTAGATTATTTGAATTTGTAAAGCAGTATCAGATGGTGTAAAAACTGTTTTAAAACGTTTTTACAATAATGGCCCAAGTTTATTTTTGTTTTAATTCAATAATGTGTCTTTGTTTGTAAATTAAATAAACATTTTTTATTTAAATGAGTGATTAATTTAATGGCTTATAATGCTATAATTGATGCTACAACGATGATTCTGGTGAGGGAAAAAACTTTAAAATGCTGCAGACATTTCCAGGCATATAGTAATTTATTATTATATTTAACAGACTAATAATAAATTATTTTCCATTAGAATTAGAATATTAAGTCACTTCTTTTAGTGCGTTAATAAATAAGATAAACGCTTAATTGACATCTATTTAATCAAAGAGATTTGTCTAACTAACCTTCAGAGTCCCATTTTGCTAACTTGCGAGAGTTAAACTTTTTAGTTATCTTTGTTCTTTGCAAAATTTTGAATAAATTATCTTTCCTTAACAAACTCCTAGGATCTTAAGAACTATTTTAATGCATTATAATCTTATTACAATATTTTTAATGATATAAGACAAATAACTCTGATTTTACGGGGTCACATACTCTGATGGTTTTAGTTTTCATTTTCAAATATATTGTCTGGTTTTTTTTTAAGTGACTTAAGATGCTAATTCTAATAGAAAATAATATATTATTAGTCTATAAAATATAACAATAAAAAATTACTATATGCTTGGGAATGTTTACAACATTTCTAATTAGTAATTTTTTCTCTACAATAATCAATTATAGCATTAGAAGGCCATTGAATTCCCCATAACACTTCTTTACTAATTTTAATAAATTAGTATTGTTTATAGATACCGAAAATATAAACTATTTTCATAATTGTCTCTTTGATGACAAATTAGCCATAACTATTTATTAATTACTATTAATAAATCATTACCTATTTGAAGCCATTAGATTAGATTTATTCTCATTGGGAATTCTCTGAAACTATTCTCCTCATTTAAGTGTGAACAATTTCCTTTAATCATTAAGTTTACCTTTCTACTGCCTCCTCTGTACAGCAGCTACAACCATAACTTATATTAGCAATCAAGAATATCATGAAATGGTGTTATTTATTAGTATATGGTTATTAATTGTTAAATAATTAAGTTGTCCCCACTACATATATTAGTAGAGAATGACAGTTGTTTCAAAAACACCTAATGCTTTAAAATGTATAGTTTTAATATATTAAAAAAAGACCTTATATACCAAACCATTTTCATCAACATTTTGAGAAAAAAAATGTTTCAACAATCAGTGTGCTGTAAATTAAAATCGCATAGGGTTTACCGTCTACTTCTCTTCTGTAGGGTCTCTGCATTCACAATTTTTTCAGTATTCTAAAATTCCCTCCAATGAGGGTCCTTGTATCTACAGAACTATTAATTTTTTATCAGATGTTATTACAGTATAACCGGTTATAGCTTTCTAATGTAATGTTATAAACAAGTAACATTATAAACACGGGAGAATATTAAGTGTAGTAAATCCTATAAATTACTTATTATATACTCACATTATAAAGTTAGAAAATGACATCCATTGAATAAATTTTAACCCTAAGTACATAGTCTAATTTCTCCTTCAATAATTTTTTGGCAGAAATTTGGAATTTGGCGACTTTTGGCATCATTTGGCAGATCAAATTTAATCGTGAAAGCAATTTTTTTCTTTAAGAAGGCATTTTGGAAATCATATATATTTAGCATTTAGACACCCTATATATTTAGAATTTAAACCGAAGAATTAATTTAAAATTGTTGTTTTGAGCAAAACATTATAACATTAAGGACTATGGGCAATTCAAGGGACCGAACATTTGTGGCTTTAAAAACGAGTTGTCGTTGTAACTGAATTTGACTGTATACAAAGTTGTAATTATTAATTATAATCAACAAAAGTTAACCCTTCAACTTCCTACTCCCTAAATTAGTCTATAACCATAAACTTTTCTTCCGTACAGTCGCTTCAACCACTATTTATTTCTTCTCCAGAATTCTATCAAATGAAGTTAGTTGCTTACCTATAGAAATACAATCTCTACAATGTATCTACAATCTAAAAATTGATCATCTTTGTTAAACGATGGGGTCAGTGCAATAGACCAATGGTCCAGTGCTTGGCCTTGATGAGCCGCCCTACTCAAGTCATAAGTCATCGTGTTAATTACTTATATCTGCAGAAATATTAATTTTTAGTTATCATATTAAGTCAGTAATTATAAATTATAATCAAATGTTAACCCTTCCACTCCCTCCACCGGTCTTTAACCGTCTACTCCCTCTGCCCCAGGGCCGCTGCAACCACGATTTATTCCCTTAAAGGAAGTTAATTACTTCTATCTACAGGAGTACAATATATATGTATCTACAATATGTATTATTTGTATCTACAGAACTATTCATTTTTTAATCAGATAATATTATATTAAGTCAGTAATTATAACCAACTAATGTTAACCCTTCAAACCTTCTACTCTTAGCGAGTCGTTAACAATCTACTCTTTTGTACAGCCGCTGCAACACAATTTATTTCCTCTTCCAGAATTCCCTCAGATTAAATTAATTGCTTTTATCTATAGAAATACAATATGTGTTAATTACTTGTATCTACAGAACTATTAATTTTTAATCAGTTGTTATTATATTACATATGTTTCTAGCTCTTTACCCATTTTCTACCAAAAGGAACACTCGAGGTAGAGATGCGTTACTTCGGCTTTTATAGTACTATAGTAGTTGTTAACTAGATTAATGGTAGGATCTTTGCAGCACCATCTACTGGCAGTCTTTCTGTAGGGTTCCTACAACTCAGTAATTATTAATTGTAATCAACAAATGTTAACCCTTCTCCCTCCACCGGTCTTTAACTCTCTACTTCTTCCTCTCGTGTAGGGCCGGTGCAACCGCGAGAAGCCGCCCTGCAAGTTCCTCCACCCCCCGCAGCACCTGAAGGACCAGCTGCTAATCAACGGCCGCAACCACCTCGCCCTCAAGAACGCCCTCCTGCAGCAGATCCCCCTGCAGCCCCTGCAGCTGCCCACCGCAGCCGTGGTAAGTGGCCTTCTCTACAGCCAGCTGCAGCAGCAGCAGGTGGCACAGCAACAGCAGCTGCAGCAGCAGCAACAACAGGCTGCAGCTGCGGCAGCCTACGGCCTCATGAACGCCAACGCCATCAAGGTGAGGGATTGACTGGATTGGTCATTGAGGAAAAGTCAGTTCTTTGGAGTGAGGATCACAACCGACCAGGAGTGAGAGCGTTCGTTTCGGATTGAGTAGATCGCGGATCCCGGATATTTTCGGTTTTGAATTGAGGACATTTTGGCTAGGATCGTGTAAACTTTGGATTAAATTGGGTACATTTTTTTTCGGATCGTGTACATTTTGGCTTGAATTGATGAGGACATTTTGGTTAGGATCGAGGAAACTTTGGTTTGGATCATGTAAATTTCAGTTTGGATTGAGGAAATTTTGTTTAGGATCAAGCAAATTTTGTTTGGTTCTTGTAAGTTTCAATGTGGATTGGGTAAATTTTGATTAGGATCAAATATATTTTGGTTTGGATTGGGAAAATTTGGGTTTGGATCAAGTATATTTTGTTTAGGGTCAATTAAATTTTGTTTGGATCGTATAAATTTCAGTTTGGATTGGGTAAATTTTGATTAGGATAAAGTGTATTTTGGTTTTGATTGGGTGCATTTTGATTTAGAGCGTGTAAATTTTGATTTGGAATGTCTAAATTTCAGCGTGGATCATCTAATTTTCAGTTTGAATCATGTAAAATTCAGTTTGGATCTGGCAAATTTGCTGGGGGTAAGGTTGCATTGTTTTTTCGTGGATTCAAGTTGACTGAAATTATGACTGAGGAATTGAAAGATAGATAGGTTGTGAGTTTTGGAACCCAATATTTCGATGTCCAACTGCTGACAATATGTGTTAATTACTACAATTTGTAGATCCTGTTGCTATCTGCTCCAACCTTTGCTTTGGCTACTTACCATCATAGCCTGATTTGAGTTCTCTAAATGAAAAAGTAGCACTCTAATTCAAAAATTGTTTGAAAAGTAATAGTAATTTAAAATTTAGCACAAAAATAAATTTTTTACTTAAAATGAACTTTTTAATTCTTACTCAACATTTAATTTAGACAGACATAATTAGGTGAGTATTCAATGAGGATTAGTATTAAGTGTATTTTGAACACACCTTTGTTAGTTATTGAGTGTTAAAATCCAAACTTTTAAATGAATAAGTTTTCATTCAACTAGTTTTATTTATCACTTCATGTGTCTATAAATGTTATGTTCCCCTAAAAGTTGCATTCTATACCTATTTTCTTAAACTTTAAGAAATTCATTTAAACTAAAACTTTTTATTGAAACCTTTGTTCAATTACTATTGTTGAAGTTATCACTTTAATTTTTAAAATGCTTTTATTTAAATTCTTGAATTCTTCTGCTCTATATGTAAGCTTCTTTTTAAACTTATTTATGCCTTTTCTTATTTTGTTACTGAATTTGCTCTAAAAATACTAATATGTTTCTTCTATTGCACTTTTATTTATATCTTATATGCTTTATTAATTAACATTTTTATTATTTTTCAGTTGCATTGTGTGCTGTCTGTATCTTTCGCTGTTTTGCTTTTTAAGAAGTTTTCATAATTAATATTAGAAATTCCTTTCTTGGCTTTCTCTGAAAACTTTAGCATGCATGTTTTTATTACTTTTCCCTCTTTTATGTTTGTATATCAATAAGCAGTTGATTTTATATTAATATCTTGGTTTAATGCAATAAAAAATCTTTTGCATTTTAATTCTACAATTACACAGAACCTGGTTTCATATCCCGTATTTTATTTAAATATTGAGTTAGTCTAAACTGTGTTAATTACAAGGTTTACTAAAAAAGAATAATTAATAAGTTATTTTACAAAAACGCTGATTGCTAAAATGTGCTGCACTTTATTTTGGGGATGCACCAAGCACATAAATTCTGTTTTTTTATTATTTACTTTACCATTGAATAAATTTTTACAAACAATTAAATGGTTGAAAGTTTAACATCAAGTCTAGTATTATTATATAGTGTGTATTAATAATATTCACATAATTCGTAACTCATAATTCATTCCAGCACTATTACATTTCATTGGACTCTTCCTCTGTTAACAGCTATCATTAATGTACTTAACTAAGCAACAACCAAGCATTGATTAACTGGATTTTATAATATTCAAATTATGTATTTGGTGCATCTCTTCATACTTTGTTTTTCTTGCTTGTAGCTTTTATCATGGAGCTGATCTTGGTGGAAGTTTTTTGGGTTAGACTCGGCTACGGCTCATTTGAAGCATGCTTTTAGCTGGAGAATCCTCTTTTGCCTGGGGTTTTATCATACATGCAAAATACATTAAATTTATCTAGTAACTGTTACCTACACCAATGGACCATATGTTACTCTTGTGATAGTTTAATTTAATTAAGTAACTATTAAAAATCACAGTACTATCTGTTTTCTTTTTAATTAATTTTTGGACAACTTAAGTAAAAATTTAAGAGAAAATAAATAAAAACTCATACATTTAAATGTATGTTTTTGTATAGATATTTTTATAACTACCCAATTACTTTTTTACGAATAAATATGAATTTGTGTTAGATAATAATTTACTTTGAAGCTTAAATAGTTTTTAAACCTTGTAATAATTTTTTAAAAACTAATTAACTATATTCCACTTTTCCTTAATTAACACACTTGTATTTAATGGTATTTTGCATGTATGGGTTTTTATATATAGTGTTACATAGATACATAACCTTTTTTAATCATGCTTTTAACTCCTGTAGTCCGTTGACACTCACAAGGAACTGACTTTTCTGACATTATTTTCATTTGCTTGTAGTTAGAGATATCGTTAATAATTATACTGATTGTGCTAGATGCTTTTAATCTCCTTTTTCCCATACACCACTCAAGCCCATTGCACCGCTTAATGATCATTGGAGCTTTTAACTGTGCTAAATTCATTGTAATTT
Organism: Oedothorax gibbosus; assembly: GCA_019343175.1. Taxonomy (NCBI): domain Eukaryota; kingdom Metazoa; phylum Arthropoda; class Arachnida; order Araneae; family Linyphiidae; genus Oedothorax; species Oedothorax gibbosus. The sequence continues at coordinate 10,717,395 of CM033279.1, forward strand.
ATTGTTCTAGATTTCACATGAACACTTTTTGTTACTTGTTATCAGCTTGTCTAATTTTGCCCCTAAGAAACAAATATTGAGTGTTCACATTTATATTTTAAATCCTAAATTTTATTGTTATTTTAAAAGAAAAAATTTATTCTTTCTTTGGTTTGAACACTTTTATATTAGTGTATGTTAACGTTTAAACAAACACTACTGTAAAAGTGACAAACACTACTGTAAAAGTGACAAACTCTACTGTAAAATCTTTATTGACATGATCAGACATTATTGCAAGTAACAAAAAGATATTTTGATTGATATAGCTTTATTTAGTATTCTAAAATTGTAGTTTTTGTTTTATTTTCACTGTGCAAATACTAATTAGTTTTTAGAGATTTTTATTAGAATTAATTAGAAATGTCTTACAATTTTTTTTTTATAGAATTTCAATATTCACTTATCCAAACTAATATAGCACTTAAAACAATCTCTTTTAGATGGATAAAATGCATCTGATATTTAATGCATTTTGTCCATAAATTGTGTGAGGCAGTTTTGGCGATTTGACTTCAACTATAAAGATTATAAAACTTCATTTACTCATTGGCATTCAGTTAGATACTTTGTTTTTGTTCAATGCATCAAAACACATTAAACTAAATCTTACAAAAAGTGACAATTTTATTGCATGCTTAAATAGTTTTTTCAAAATATGCTTTTATTATTATTCAAAATTTAGATTTTTTTTCTGCATTGCGCTTGAAAGCAAAATTTTGCTTAATATTTGCATAGCAGGTACCTCGAATAATCTTAACTTTATTTTGGTTTAATTTTTGTAGACCAGAGAAGAATTTTAAACATTGATTTTTTGGACAAAATTTTTTAAATATCCCTTAGTCTGACTTAACATTTTTGCAAATGAAATCACTAACTTCTGAAATGAAATCAGTTTTGTTTGAATGGGTGTCGGATAAATTGCATTCTAGTGTGTGAAAAGTTATTGATGCATGTAGTATATCACTAGTAGGACTGTTAGAGTGACCAAATATCTATAAAAAATAAGACAAGATATTGTTATGTCTCGGGATTTTCTGTCTTATAACTAACCAATCATGAGCAGAATAATTCACACAATGCTGAACATCTGTACTGGGTGCAATCTCTTGTCATCTATACAGTTACAAAATATACAGTCAAACCTCTATAATTTGAACCTCCTAATTTGTTCATCGTAAGGGTATTTGGATTTATTCAAATACACCATTTGAAAATTATTTATATGAATTCTTTGAGATAGATTTTTTATGTAGAGTTTGTCCTTTTTATTCGTATATATTTGTAAATTCACACACATACTGCCAGTACAAACCTCTAGCCTTTTAGTTGTGCATTTTTTGGGATTTATAAGTTAAAATATTTTTGAGTTAAAGTAAGATTTAAAAAAAAAAAAAACGGTAGCAAACGGGACAATCAGTATTGTTCAAAATAATAATAATATCTATTATCTGTGTTTGGATTAATGCGGTTTGACTGTATTTCCCAACTACCAAACTTAAATATCTACTTATATTAACTGCTCAAATTTAATCCTATCTTACTAAAATCCCTCGTGCCTCTTTTTATCAGGTGCCAAAATAAAATTTAAAAAAATCCAAAAGAAACAGAAAACACAGTGTTGTTCGAAACAACACTAATCTAAATTATCTGTGTTTGTGATAATTTCTATTATCTGTGTTTGGATTAATGCGGTTTGACTGTACTCACCAACTACCAAACTTAAATCTCTACTTATATTAACTCTCCCAACTTGATTATCTTTGAATAAAATCCCTCTTGGCTCCTTTTATCCGGTGCCAAAATTCTTTTTTAAAAAACCAATGCTGTAAACACAGACAAAATAACTTTTATTCGGGTTATCTGGGTTTGAATTAAAGCGGTTTGACTGTATTCATCAACTACCAAACTTAAATGTCTACTTACCAACTCAATCCTCTTTGACTAAAATCTCTCTTGCCTCTTTTTTATCCCCAGGCCAGCAGCTCCCCCTACCTGCCAGCCACCTTCAGCCCCTACCTTGGTCAGGGGCATCTCATGACTGGGCTTCTGCCCCCTGAGGCTCTCACCTCTCCCTTATCTTTGGTTGGGGGTCCCCAGCCAATGGTGACCGCCCAGAAGATGCAGAGGACGGACAGATTAGAGGTATGGATTGTGTCGATTGTTCCAAATAATTGCATAAACTTGTAACAGTCAGCAGAAGTAGCCATCATGACCGAGTAATTACTTTGTTGCAGTCAGCACAAATACCCAGAACTAGCCATTGTGACTCAGTAATTACTTTGTTGCGGTTGTTATAAATACCAGAACTAGCCATTGTGATTGAGCAATTACTTTGGCAACAGGCTAGAAGTATGAACTGAGTAGAATGTTTGTAATAATTTCACAAACTTGTAACAGTCAGCATAAAAATCTAATACTAGCCATCGCGACTGAGTAATTGCTTTGTCCCAGTCAGCAGAACTAGCCATCGTGACCGAGTAATAACTTTGTTGACAGGCAAGATTTGTACGTACAGGCTAGTGGTATGAACCGTGCTGATAGTTGAAAATCATTTCAATAATTGGTAGGAGTCGGCACAAAAACCTTATACTAGTCCTTGTGACTGCGTAATTGCTTTGTTGCGCGCAGTCTGCACAAATACCCAGAACTAGCTATTGTGACCGAGTAGTTACTTTATTGATAGGCATTATTTGTACAGACAGGCTAGAGGTATAAACCGTGTTGATTGTTCGAAATAATTTCTTAAACTTATAACAGTCAGCAAACCCAATGCTAGCTATCGTGACCGAGTAATTACTTTGTCAACAGACACGATTTGTACGAACTGGCTAGAGATATGAATCGTGTGAAAGTGGTAAACTGAAACACAAATTTCGTACCAAATTAGTTTTTTCTATGTTATTACTAATATTTGTTTGATATGGGTGATGATTAACAATTTAAATTGAGGGTTAATAATGTATTTTTTTATTTGTTAACCTTTCTTCATTTAAGCTGAACTTCAGAAAATTAATAACTATAAACTAAAACCATTGGTATTGTTAATGCAAAAGATGCATAAAATGGTTGTTGTGTATTTTACGTCAAATATTTATGAACTTACTTTTAACAAGAAATGTTAAAAATCAGTGTTTTCCTTCAAAATTTCACTGTGCGCACCCCCCACTCTTTCCTATGCTACTGCTGTTACGCCTGCATTGTTCTCCTTAATGTTATTATTTGTTTTTAAACGTAAATCTATGAGGGTTTATTTTGTACTCCCTTATGTTATTAAACTTGAATTAATTGAGCTTTTTGGTAACTTCTATATTTAAAAACTTTAATTGTTAAGAAAATTAAACTGTTTAAAATCATCTGATAATTTAGATCTACTGCTTCGCCTCTCCTGAACGATATTTTTATTTGTCATGCATAGTTTAACCAACTCTCATGTCTTTGGAGGTTTAATTGGCTTCCCTATTTGTATGTATACTGTACAAGTCATAATTTTTAATGTCATTCTGAGACAGGCATTAGGAATTAAATGATACAAAAACCAATGCTCTAAAATACATTGCTCTAAATCCAAGGCAAACCAAGTTCAATCTTTGGTGCCAAAACACTGTACATTTTGTCATTCAACTTCCTTTCAGTAATCATGCGAAAAATGATATATTCTGTAACTATGTCAGTAACTTATCCGTATGAAAGACATAGGGATTATCGTAAGAACTTTAGATGTAGGCAGCAGAACTTTAAACACACTACTTTTAGCCACAACTTGAATAACCCTTACTCAGCAACTCCTCTCAGAGAAAGGCCCCTGCACTTGTTGAAATTTAATGTGGCCAATCTGTTACCTATCTTAAATTATGACGCCCGTCACTAATAGCCCTCGTGTAGCTTTAGTGCGATGATAATACAAACTAACCAAACCAGATAAAACCAGATTGTGTGGTTCTAAATTCCAACGCCTGTCGCCAATAGCCCTTGTGTAGCTGTAGTGCGATGATAATACAAAATAACTAAACTGGATATGTTGTGTGTTTCTAAATTATACGACCCACATTGCTAATAGTCCTCATGTAGCTGTAGTGAGATAATACAAACTACCCAAACCAGATAACTCGTTGTTCTCACGTCTCCGGAAACATCCTTCTTTGAGTGCTGAGGCCTTCCTCCAGATAAATTGTGCAGTTCTAAATTACAACGCCTGTTGGCAATAGCACTCGTGTAGCCCTAGTCTGACAATGATTCAAACTAACCTAAGGACATCCCTTTTTGAGTGCAGAGGCATGTCACCTGACTGTGGTTCTTAATTACGATGCCTGTCGCCAATAGCCCTTGAGTAGCTCTAGTGCGACGATAATTCAAACTAACCTAACAGGAGGACATCCCTTTTTGAGTTGCTGAGGCCCTATCCCCAGATAAGTTGTGTGGTTCTAAATTACGCCACTCTTCACCAATAGCCCTCCTAGTGCGATGATAATCCAAACTAACCTAACCAGATCGCGCCCCCACCAATCCTCTCTTGCCGCTTGAAAGCAGCTTCTCCTGTCTCTGAGACCCCGCTTATTCCGCAGGTGTGTCGCGAGTTCCAGCGGGGGAACTGCAAGCGGAGTGAGGGGGAGTGCCGCTTCGCCCACCCACCCGACCACGTGGCGGTGGAAGGGGGGGAGGGCACGGTGACGGTGTGCATGGACCATGTCAAGGGCAGGTGCGCCAGGGACCAGTGCCGCTACTTCCACCCCCCCACGCACCTGCAGGCGCAGCTCAAGGCACAGCAGACCAGGGCGGCAGCGGTAGGCACACCTTACCTTCTCTTCCTTCCTTTTTCTTTTCTTGGATCACGGGGGATCATCGGCTGCCAGGAGTGTAGGTTAGGATGATGCAATGATGGTGAATGATTGTGTAGTGCAGCTCTCGATTTCTGTCCGAGCACTTAAGGATGTTGTAATCATTTCAACAATTGAACGTTTTTCAATGTGTTTTCTTCGACCAGGGGACTGCCAGGGTTCTTGCTAAATGTGAAGGTTAGGATGGAGTGATAATTTCTATTATTGTGAAAAGGTTTGTGCAGTGAAGCACTCAATTTCTGTTCAAGCGTGTAGGTTAGGATGATGCAAAAGGGTTTATGCAGTGTAGCTCTCAATTTCTGTACAAGTGTGCAGGTTAGGATGATGTAATGATTGTGGATGTTTGTGTAGTGCAGCTCTCAATTTCTGTTCAAGCGTGTAGGTTAGGATGATGTAATGATTGCAAGCGTTTGCGTAGTGCAGCTCTCGATTTCTGTCCAAGCACTTTAGAATGTCATTACCATTTAAGCGATTGAATGTTTTTCAGTGTGTTTTACTAGTTATGTGTTAGCTCCAAGCTTTAATGTTGTTTAGTATGCCAGAGTCATTTCAACAATTGTAAAGTTTGTATGACGTGAAGCTCAATTTCCAATCATTGGCTGCCAGGGTTCTTGCCAAGCATGTAGGTTAGGATGATGCGATGATTGTACTGATTGTGGAGTGCAACTCTCAGTTTCTGTTTAGGTGTTTTAGGATGTCGTATTCATTTCAGCGATTGAACATTTGTATAGTGTATTTCTTTATGCGTGAGCAAGATTGCAAATGTTTAGAATGATGTGAGGATTTCATCATATAAAAATTGTTGCGTAGTGTAGCTCTTAATTTTTTCCTGCCTATGTACGAAGCTTTGGTGTTGTTTAGGATGCCATAATCATTTCAGCAATTGCTGAAAGCTGGTATTATCTTGCTAAGTTAAAGTTATGTGTTGTTGAGGCTTCAGTAGGATTGCAAATATTTCTTTAGTACTGCTGTCAAACTCTGTATTATTTTAATCTTTCACCAGTATGGTACAGTTGGATTAAGGTATCACTCCATGGAGATACCTTTCTGGATTATGTTCTTCTGTTAACTCTCCAGTTAATGTATCCTCCAAGACAAAACTAATTTTAGCAGTAAATAGCTCTGTGTATACAGGACTTTTTCATCTTAAATCTGTTTTGGTCTAAATTCCTGAGGATGAATCATATGTTGTCAGTTATGAGTTTCACTTAAAAGTTAATTGATTCAAATCAAACTTATTGAAAACTTGTATTCACTTTGTGCATATATATGCTATTGAACTAGATAATAGTATAGGAAGTTTTGTTCTCCCCTTATTGCTTTATAAATGAGGATATGGATTCATCCTAAAAACCATTACATCTTATCAATGCCGGTATGACAAAAATTGGGAGCTGAACTACACATTAAATTAGGCATTTTTCCTAGACACATTTCATTCATTGGATGTGTAGAATCACTACTGCCATTTCTTAACTTAAAATATGTTCAGCTACAAATCGAAACATTGGCGAGAAATAAACCTGGTGATTGATGATTTCCCTCTTCTTCCTTCTCGACTTTTGTTCTTTTCTTTTAATTAACCACCCTTTGGGCTTGTCTTTTCTTGCCAGCGCTTTGTTTCTGCCCTTTTTATATTGCTTTAACTCACACATATTTTGGTCGTTAATTTATTATTGAAATTAGGGGTGAAATAAGTTTATATTGTACTAGCATTTTATTAGAACAAATTATAGGCCTTTTAATCCTTCACAATTTTTAGTATTGTAGATATTATAATGTTTTACTTTACAGCCATTTTATAATAATATCATTGATACGCATTTTAAGAGGTATCCTGATTATTTCTATTAATTAGGGTGATTACAAACAGTGAAATTAAACATTAGGACTTAAAGAAGAAAAACAATGTATTTGATGTAGATGTGTTTGGTACTGCCATTTTTAAACATAATATTTTTAGAATTGTAATAAAGAACAAAATTACAGTAAAATTATTATTTTCAAACAAAGGCATCATTTTCTTTACTATAGGTTATGTGTAACATATCTACAATTTTTAGCTGGTTGTTTCAAAGGCTTTAAATTTCTGGCTTGATAGTTAGTTAAAATTATTATAAAATTTTCTTCTGTGAATTTTTTCTCTTTACTACTTTTATATAACTTTTTCATGCATGCTTTATGTTTTAAATTTTTATTCTTTTAGGATTTAAGTTATTTATAGTAATTAAATTTGCACAAAATATTTCTCTTGTGTTTGAATAATATTTTATATCAAGTGATATTAAAAAAAGTATTAGAAATAAAAATTTAGAGGAAAAATATCATTGTTTAATAAATAAAAATAACACGTCTGGCATCAATAAAATCGACCGGTTTCATGAATTTCAAAAATTTTGGTTTGAGTTTTTTTTTTTAATTACATATTTTCTTTTGATGCAATTTTGTTGCCACTTTGAAAATAAAGAATTAAAATAATATAACAAAGAAATTTATTTGGCTTTTTAAAAAGTTTAATAATATATATAATGAAAATTCAGAATATTTGCACATTTAAACATGGCTGAAACAGGTTGTGTAGTAAATTTTTGCATAATATATTTGATGTTTCTTTACATACATCTATTTATAGTTAATCTTTTTTTTTATGTTGTACTATATCCTATGTATTACAAACAGGGTGTCTTTAATTTGCCTTACCCTTATATTAATAATTAAAATATTTTTATATAAATATAAGCTACACCTGCTTTATTCAGTATGTGATATATAAGTTAATATTTTAATGACAATAAACAAGTTTTTAAAAAAGTGCTTTAGTTATCCAATCTTTTTGACAAAAATTTGAATTAATTGTACTTTGTATTAAGTGGATATAGAAATTAATAACAAATTTTGGTTATTTCGCAGTTATTTTAGTTTATAGCTTGCCGTTTGTAATTTAATGTATGTTACAATATTCTTCTGATTAATATAAGATTGTTTATTTATTGACACCCTGTGTGTTATGTCAGGTAAGTATTTTTTTTAACATCTTTATTTCAGGTATATTTTTAAATAGCCTTAGTAGACTTTTTAGCTTTCATAAAACTCGGTGACGGTGAACGCTTCACTCACTCAAAGGGATCCACCAATGTTTGTGTACATTGAATGTTGAATGAATACAATCTCTTTTTAACCAATAACATTTAATTCTTCATACCATGTGCTTCTTATTAACATTATTTTGATTTACCATCTTTTAGCATGCACAATACTAGTGGATTGATTTATTTTTGTGTGACAACGAACCCTGTGTGTGTTTTTTCTAAGTGTGTTTTTGAAAGTGACCTTCAGCCATGTTTATTTGGTTTAAAGCTTTTTTTAATGCTGTTAGTGCACTGCATGATATTAATGGGATACTTTTATTGTCGGACATGTCCTCTTGAGCTGCATGTCCTTCCTTCTACCTTATTTTAGACATTTTTTTTAGTATCATAATGCTTTTTATAATTTTTTTTTATCTCTTCACTAAAATTAACTTTAATAAAGGGGTGTACAGGGTTTTTTGGCTTGTAATTTGTTTTGAAATTCCTTTCCCCCCTTCTGTTTTAGTTGCTTTCGATATCTCGTTGTTTTGGAGTTTGGGTTTCTGCAGGGTTGCTCTGGTGCTTTTGTATTGTTTTGCTCCGCGCTAAACTCGATGCTGTGCAATTTATTTTTTCAGTACGATTTGTTTAGATTTCGATAGTTTTTCCTTTCAACATTTTAAAGTTACCACTTTCTTTCATTGCACTAGTGCCTTTTAAAAGATTATAGTTGGTACAAAAGCTATTTATGTTTGATATTAATGGTATTTGATCAAACATGAAGATAGTTCAGATTCCATTGGAATTATCTTTCTAGACTGGAAAGTTTCTGATTCACTAAGATGTATGTTCCTTAACACATTGGCATAACAAACAAAGCACCAGTTGTAGTTAGCATTAACAATGCTTGAATGTTTTGTTACATTTTCTCAGTTAAGTTGGTTTTAGGCACTTTCAAGTTATGTTTTAAGATATTTTCATTAATATTTTGTTGGGGCTCGAGTCTTATTTCTTACGATTCAGCAAAACCTTTCAATTTCTGCAGATAGTTTTTCTTGAAAACTTATTTATCTAGTGCTTATAGCAATTCTGTTTTTATTAAGTAAGATATTTGACCTGATTTTTTTTCACCATATACCATGACCAATGATTGTCATTCACAGTTGTATTTCTTCAATTCATAGAAAAATACTTTTGTCTGCAATTTCTCCAGTGAGATATTATTACTCTTGGAACAGTTGGTACAAAATCCATTTATTTTCTGAAATTATCTTAATTTCTGATAGTTCTAAGCAAATAGAGCCTAGTATACTGAGGAGAATGGTTTATAATCAGATTGGATTTTAATTACCAGATGCAACTGGAAGCCTAATTTTCTTCAATTGATATAGATCAACTTATATGGCATGCAAAAATTTGGTTTTTCGCTCACTACCTGGCCATATAACAATTATGCTGACAAACTGAACATTCTTAAACTTTATGCTGTTTTTAGAGTTTCTGGCTCTACTTATTCAACATTCCTTCAGCACTTGATGTTAAATCCTGTCCACTTCACAATCCTCAGACTGTTTTCCAGATGCTAACGTTGAATTTAAGCTTCTCAATGAGGATACTGTTGACATCAGCTGTGGTCCAACCTATTCAAATCTCTTCTAATTTTCCTTCTATATCTTATGGAAGTAAGAATTTGAGTGAACTTGTCTCTTCAGCTGGTACTTTTCTCTGAATTCCATTGGGCTTTTTATCTCTCTCACTCTCCAATACTTTCCTGAATTCTTGGTCTAACTGAGTTGGCATTTGGCTCCTATAAATATATCATCGATTTTACCAACTTCTGGTGATTCAAGGACTTTTCTCGGTAACTGGTTACTATATTTCATAATTTCTTGAAGTTGTGATTAAACTGGGTTGGCTTTAGAGCTCCTATAAATAAAATTATCAATTTTATCAACTTCTGGGGATTCAGGAATTTTCCTCAAGGAGTGGTTACTACTTTTGATAATTTCTTGAATTTATAATCAAACTTGGTCGGCTTTTGGATCCTATAAATAATCTATCAAACTTTCTGGTTATACAAGGATTCTTTTCAATAACTGGTTATTATATTCCATAATTTCTTGAATTCATGGTTAAACTGGGGTTGGCTTTTGGCGCCCAAAATTATGTTTATCAACTTCTGGTGGTTCAAGGATTTTTCTCAATAACTGGTTACTATCGTCTACAATGTCTTAAATTTGTAGTTAAACTGGGGTTGGCTTTTAGCTCCTATGAATAAGATAACAATTCCATCTGGTGATTCAGGGATTTTTCTCAACAACTGGTTACTATATTCCATAATTCCTTGAATTCTGATGATTCGAAAATTCTTTTCAATAACTGGTTACTATCTGCCCTAATTCATGGTTATAAAAGGGGGTTAGTCAGTGGAAGGAGGAGGACACTAGAAGCAGGCTCGAGAGGACATTGCATGGGAAAAAAAGAGTTTGGTGCGGTCGCCGGACTCTAATTGTTGCTCTCTTTTTTTATTGCCGCTTGCTGTGTCGTGCTGCTCTCCATCACCCACACTCCACAATGAACAAAACCTGCTGTGCATACTAATTAGCCTCCGCACGTGATCGAGTCCCTGGCCGGCAAGAAGCGCAACCGTGAGCCTGCTGACGACTTCATACTGGTACTGGCCTCATACATCCTCCTATACTGCTTTTGCATGACTCCGCTATTTACTCTTACTTGTGGGGGAGGCACACTGCAACCAAATACCCTTCCCTCTTAATATGGTTTAGTTATTGACATATGGTCTATGGGGTGTCCTTTAGTTAAGTGATGTATTTGTGAAAGTTAGGGAGTCGAATGGTCACTCAATGTCGTGTGGGGTGTCTCTGCAATAATCACGTATTTTTTTTCATAAAAAAAACGGTAAAATTGAGAAAAAATGTAGGTACATTTGTTTTATTGCAATTGTGAATTATAATCTATGCTACCTCAAAAAACAGTCGTAACTAGTCGTCAATAAAACACAATAGAGCAAATTGTGTGTTTTGAAATAAATCCAGGGCATGATAGTAAAACACAAATTTTGAAAAATCCTGAATTCAGGGAAAGAGGTTAAACCGAATCTCACCAGGGGAAGATGGTTAAAAAAATCGTCAAAACTGACGACATAATCAATGGACGCCCCTTACAAGATTTTTTTATATTACACACAGTCTGACACTGTTATTCACCAACTCAAGTTAACTTTATTTCGGGATTATTCTGCCCATTTCGGGATTCCGATTGGCCAGCTGAGAACGTATTCCTCGATTTAGATTGATTCCGAGCTGGACTTTGAACCCAGACACCCAATCACTGCTGTTCAGAGCTCAAACCCTTAAACTAGGTGGGTGACAAACAAAACAACAACATGAATAAAGTAGACTTGCATTCAGAGCTTATTTTTTATTTTGGAACAGTTTACATTGCATCCTATTACCAAAGACCCAAGATTACAATATACAAGAGTTACCCAGGATTCAAACCCAGTCCCCAGACGGTTCAGTCCAGAGCTTAAATCATCCCACTAGAGGGTAGAAATCTAATGGTGAAGAGATAGGTTGGGTGGACGACCAAGTTGTATTACTGAATTTGTGGTTTGGGTTTTTAATTTTGGCATCTTACTTCTGCTATTGATGTAATCATTACGTTATTATAATAGCCAAATTAAAAAAACAACTACCATTTTGCATTATTTGAACCTGAATGTAAACTAACATTAAATCCTTAAATTCAGAAATACTAATGTGATCTAACGTTGCACTCCAGTTTTCTAAATTTTCCAGGCATGAAATAGACAGTTTTGGCGAATTTTCTTTTTACTTCCTCTTTAACATGGGAGTCTTAAATGAAGTAGTGACTAACAGTTTCTACGGCGTATATCAACCTCGATTAAAATATAGCTAGTATGAACTTGTATTTCCAGGGCTGCAAATATCATTTGGTTAATTTTGCCAATGAAAAAACTACAATTATGTTAAAATAATCATGTATGCCTTTTGGAAAGTTTGAATGCTAGGTGACAATTTTATAACAGTATTGTAACAATGTATACTTTTCTGTTTTTATGTAAGATTTTTTTCATAAAATTATCGGGAACATGATACACTCTAATTACTTAGGCTAGTTTTAAATTTCTGAAAATGAATCTAATTAACTGCTGCTTAATTTGTTAAATAAACTTAACTTTATTGTTATTATTAATTAAGTGTAATATCTACTTAAGTTTTCCATTTACAAATATCAAATTGTATATTTGTAGAGTTTAAATACTTTTATTCTTAAAAAAGTACTTATTTATTGAATTCTCAAACATTCACGGAATCATTAATTACATTATATGGGTCATTTGAAAATATTTTATATGGGTGTCCATTTTGTGTCGTATCGTGGAAAAATACTGTGAATTTAATTACCATTTAGGTTTTAGAAGGTAATGTTTTTTGGACAAATAATGTAAATTTTTAAGTAGGTAAATATTTGAAATATGTTTTAAAAATAATATATATATAAATGTATTTTATTGTTTATTTCTACCATAAAAGATTTTTAAATTAAAAAAAGGTGTTTTTTTTAAGGTAGTTTAACTTTTTTTGTACTTCTAACTTTGTAGAATTTAATATAAACCCTAAAAAAATAAAACTAGATTATATTTATATGAAGGTTCTCATTGTTTAGCTACTTCTTCTTTTATTAAATATTTATTGTAGTATATAAATGCTCTAAAACCTACTATTTATCCTCTCTTTTGAATATTTAATGATAGCTATTATTTGCATAAAGGAATTTTATTAAGTATAGTTTTGAAGTATTTCCAATATAATTTTAAAAGTTTTATTATATACTTAGGAGGAGGAAAAAAGATTAAATACTTACTTTAATAGCAGAATAGTTTAATACTTGTGTTGAAGCCTGTTTGCTGCTTTCAAAAGGGTTTTTAATATTTTGAGTTAACTAACAATTTACAAATAGTCGATTTTGAAGATCCATATTGAGTACAGCCAACTGGGGAGTTTTTTCTTGAACTAAAGGGTTGTCACCGTGGATTTCGTGAAAATGAAGTTTTGAAATTTTATATTAATTATTATTGCTGCTAACTTGCTAGTTTCTGTGTGTTTTTGCAATGAATGTTAGTTACTTCACATTTCTTATACTCACCCATAATGTCCCAAAATGTTGCAGTTTGCCTCCTTGTCCTACGAAGGCAGGTAATCAATAATCAATAGCACTTATATTAATCGACTGTAGTTCCTGGAATGTTATTAATACCATTGAAAGTGTGATACTTTGTTTTTTTGTGGTGAACATCCCTTTGGTGGCTTATCTTCTACAGTCAAAGCTAGTGTTTGCTTTGTCTTTTGTATAATTCTACCTAGTTTACTGTGGATATTATTTTTTTAAATGCAATATATATAGTTTAATTTGCATTCCCTTGGCTTAAGCTTTGAATTTTATATTAACTTATCGTTTGGAATGCACAGAAAAATGTATCATATCAGGTAAATGTAGCTTTTATTGCCATTTTTGAAAGCCCTGAGTTTCATATTAGCACTTATTTGATACTTGTATTTAAATATGAACTTGAAGTATGAAATACTTTAAGCAATTAAGAGGTTGACAGTTTTTGTATAAATTTATAAGTATAAACTCAGCATATTACTAACCTGAACTACACTATCCATTCAAAACTTATATTAATATTGTGTGCCACTATTTATGAGCGATAATATGATATTGCACAAACTCTTTTCTACTCTATTTATAATGTGATGTGTGTTGGAAATACTAACTTGGTTTGTAAAACCGTTTGTTTTTTCAAAAGATGTGTCCGTATTCCACACAGACCTTTCCCGGTATTGTCCCTTATGCCAAGCGAGCTGCTGTGGACAAAAGTGGCCTTCCTGTGTACCAGCCGACCAACGCAGCCTACCAGCAAGCACTTGCAATGCAGGTCCAACAGCCTTTTGTGCCTGTCACCTGTAAGTCCGATTCCCACCAGTGTATTCATTTATATTAATTACTTGTAGGAAGTCATTTTAGATTAAATAACTTGGAGGTTGTAATAGGTCTTTTTGAAGCCCTTAAAATATGTTAATTGCAGAAACACTTCAGTGTTTGCTTAAATTTCTTTAAAAAAAATAATTAAATTAAGCAAGTAATATTTATTAAAAAAGAACTAAATATCCTGTTTTTGAGGTTGGAGTCAGTCTTTTAAAACCCTTAAAATATGTTAATTGCAGGAACATATATATATATAAATAAATTCAGTAACAATTTCTTATAATACAGACCACGTATGGTACGTAGGTCCTGATTTCCTGAAATGTCCGGCCTGAAAAAAAAGTTTGCTCCCTAATGCGCTATTACACACTCGTCCTGATAATCGCTTGAAATTTTTAATTAGTTACTAACAACATAATTTCATTACGCCTATCCAATACTACGAATGGGCGTAGTTTCTACGGACGAAGGGTAGTCAAACCGGGTTACCGCGGAAAGGAGATCAAAATTACGGAAAGCTTACTTATAATTAGCAAATTTATTTTGTGAGCATTGTTTTGACTGCATTCATTGGTGTTTTTAGATTTAATGAAATATAGTGTTTGGTCCATTTCGCCTTAAACTAATTTCTACAATGTTTTCTACCGTATTTATAAAAAATCCTAAAAGCAATGTTTTATTCTGGAATATAAAAGCCTCAAATTCTTACTTCAAAGTTTTTATTATTGTGCGGGAACTAACACTTACTAACACGATGATTTTAACATTTTAGTAGCAGTGCAACTGTAGGTTAGTTTTCCTAATTAAAGGTATGATCAGTAGATTCAGAATTTGACAAAACCAGCTTAATAGTAACATTTGCTAGTTTTATAACTTGCAAGTTTTTGCTGTCTTGCAAGAGTTTTTTTTTCAAATTATTTTTTTCTAAAAAAAGTCGATTTATCAACCAATCATCCTCGTAATATTTACTTGGTTTTAGTGGTAGCGTAAATAAAGTCTAATCATGTACCGTTTCTTTCTTTGTTTTAGTTCAGGGCGGATCAGTCAACCAAATTTTAGGCACTTTCAAAAATTACGATGGCCTGTGATTGATGTCAAGGCCCGCTACTTAGGATTTTGTTGTTGCTGAGTGAATTCTATTGTGTTTTTAATTGAAACTAAAGACAAGATCTATAAGGTCTGCCATACAAAAAAAAATGGAGGTTTCTGTTTAACGTAAAATAGCACTAAAGTGCTCATTAGCCAAGAATTAACAATAAAACTTATTTAATAAAAAAGTTATTAATTCGGTATGTTCGCGGGGAAATCGATTGTTTTTGTTTGATTTCCCAAGAAATGACCGACTTTGGTATTTTGTTCTTTCCTCATCATCAATATGGCCGATAAAAACGAGAAATAACCTGCCCCTGTGAAACCCTCCCCCATGTAATTTTTCAGCAAACAAATAGTTTTTGATACGTTTACAGGGCTGCCGCTGGAGACTATTTAGCCTACTAAAGCGATTATTTTGAAAGGGAAGGAGATTTTTTGAGAAAATTTGAGTGTTAAAATCTACTATTTCTGTGTAACATCTACTTTTTTCAACATCGGCGGCTATTTTAGCATTTGTTTTTTGTTTTTATTCCTCCGTGTCAAAAAAAAACAGGAGTAAGACAAAAACATTATCTCTCGGTCGGTATTTTCAAAATCGGATATCAAAATTTTCTCAACGCGATTGCCAATGCAAGTGAAACCGCAAGTGATATCTATTCTTGTTACATAAATAATAATATTATTAAACCTATACTTTCTAAACATAGCACTTAAAATAGTGGTTGGCTTTTACACTGAGACCCAAATTTTACACGACATTAACGCAACCGAAAAAAACTTCTATTCTCGGTATATATCAATGAAACTACACTCAAATTAAATAAAAAGCAAGTTTAAATATTTAATTTTAATAATAAAGGTAAAAAATTTAATTAAAATTTGAAGATTAATTAAGATTAGGATACACTAAGCTTTCTTCAATATCGGCCAACGGCCAGTGTAATCCTCCAGGTCATCTTCTCCTGACCAAAAGTCTAATAAATGCTCTTGATCTAATTATTTTGCTGCCTAGTAATTTTCACGAAATCCACCTAAGACGTCGCATTACCTCGTAATGATTGACAGTTCTCTGGCTCTATGTGATCGGAAGACTTCGTTATTTACATAGCTCCTGTTCAATCTAAGTTGGGCCAACCAGAATATTTTCTTCTGATCAAGTATCCGTGCGTCATGAGCTTGTGATAACAAGACCTAGCTAGAATGTTATAAAATATTTTGGTTTATCTCTTAGAAACTTTTTTTAAGCATTTTTATTACTTTGGCCTATACTGGGATTGATTTCTAATTTTTGACAGGTTTTAGCTTCACATACAAAAAATTGAGAGTCAGCTTAGATACGATTTCAGTATTCAGATATTATACTGGTAGTAATTTGTAGTTTTTTTAATTTTCCTGAATTTTTTTTAAATAGTACTTGAGTAAGGCTTGATTTTTTCCCCCCTAACAAGTGTATGAACCGTGTATAGCAGTGTCATTAAAACCGTTGCTTGAAATTCTACTGTATTTTATTGCATAAATAATGTCCTGAAAATGTCCTGATTTTTTCTTAAATGTTTGTCCTGAAATTTTGAATTGTCCCACTACGACCCCTGAATACAGGCACCTAAACTCTGTTATTGACACTTTACCGTCCGGCCTTTGTTCTCGGTGCATACCGACCGGCCATCGATTATTCGACGTTTGCTCCCCAGCGCTTACCGACCGGTCGTCGATTAATCGACTTTTGATCTTTCTGTTATATTTGGTTAGGTTAGGCCGTGTTCAGTCTACGCCTCGATCCACGATCAGTGAAAGGGCATAGTACGACCGGTGACGGCGGTGAAAGGGCATAGTATGTTCGAACCGCTACCGGTCGGTAAAGTGTTAATTTTCAACCTAATTAAAAATGGAATTTTATTTTAAGCTTCATATATTATGTTACTTATTTTGTTGTAGCATTGCTAATTATAGTTTAACTGGAAACATTCAATTGTGTATTTAAATTTTGTGTACTATTGTGTTTGGTGTCACATGTGTCCCTCTTTCAAACTAATTTCTACTAAACTTTTCTCTTTTTCTCCACCGTATTAGTATAACAAAACTCTAAGAGCAAGCTTTTTTATTGCACTGCTAAATATACATATAGTTCCATCAAATTATTACTTTCAAAGTTTTAAAGTTAGTTATAGGTTTTTAGAAATAACACTGTAGCATAAGAAATGATTTTACATATTTTACAGTGCAACATTTTAATTAATAGTTTTACAAATAAAAAGGCAAAAAATTCATAAGTTCAAAATTAGAATTCTGCACAAAATTTATTTTAATTTAGTAACATTTGAACTAAGTATATTTATAACTTAAATAGTAGTTTTGGGGCTATGTATCTTGCAAGATGTTATTTTATTTAAAATTCATGCATTCCTTTTACTTTAAAAAATAGTGTAGTTTTGGTATGTAACATAATTATTACATTCATTGGCTTTTAGTGGTAGTCTAAATAAAAACTACTCAAATTTAAAGAAAATTCCATTATTTTCAAGATAGAATTTTGTTGTTGTTGTTTCTAATGCCACTCGGTAACCGAGCCCGGAGTAGAGAACTACCCGATTTTAAGGCAAAGTGCGGCGGCTTCCGTTTTTATTGAGCGCCACGAGGGAGGAAGTCCGACTTTTGCTCACAGCATGACACATCCGTTTTACACGAAGGACCCTTTCACACATCCATTTTCACTCGCATATCGGAATTTTTGATCCAGATCAAAGGCCGATAACCCCCTGATCTGGTACCCCCAGAGGTATTAATTTGGTATGGGAACATGGAGGACTTTGTGACCACGACATATTTAACGTGCCCCAGCCACCATTAGCAACACGGCGGTCTTTAGTCGAATACAAGCGCCGACCCAGCAACCATCGTAATTGCGAGCACCGCCGAGGACAGAACCCACAACCCTTCCGATGTGAGCACGAAGCTTCACACGACTGAGCTACCGCGGCTCTGAGATAGAATTTTAAATCAAGAATAATAAAAGAATGCATGTTTCAGAAAACAAAAATATTTAACGTTTAGTTCTTCTGTGTTCAGTTTATATAGACATTTGTAAAATTTATATTTTTTACTGTATAACATTTAAAGTTAATGCTTAAAAATAAGATTCACCAATCTTCATGTAGAACATTGACAAAGAAAACTCAACTTATTCTCCAAATATCCTCTTACTATTTTACAGACAAAGCTCGTTAAAACAAATCCCAAGTGACTTACAAAATCTGTTCCCTTTAAACATGACTTGTTGTGTTTGAAGTATTCAAAAGCGTCTCGGGGAGTACACTGAACAAAATTTAGTTTGTTATATCAGTAGTATACCGTTCGTTTTATCGACGTTTGACTGTAAATACAAAAACCCAATTTAATGTTAGTAAGTTACAGAAATCTTGCTAACTTTTCTTTTCCCTACATCAAGTAATATGTTTCGCTTTGTTATGTTACAATTATTCATGATAATTTGTAAAGGAAGAAATAACATATAGTATTCTAAAAGATAAACAGCATATCCCACATATTAAAAACAGTACATCCTGAATCATTAGCCCTTGTTAAGCACTTACACACAAAATGGGCGTTCCTCTCATTGAGTTAAGAAGGATTGTCAGTCCCAAAGAACTAATGCATTAGTTTTGGAGTCACAACTTTCGCAGAAGTATTGCTTTGCCATGTTAGCCCTTTTTCCCCAGGTATGGGAATCAACATAACATCGAAATGAAACAAATTTGAAACAAAAATGTTATCTAGTTATTTAATTATATATTTTCGAAGTTTTAAAATGCCAAAAATATATACAGAAGATGGTGACACTATTTTAAAACTTTATTAATGAATAATTAAATAACCGGATGTTATTTTGTTTTAAATAGATGTTGCGACGATTCCCATACCTGGTGAAAATGGGATAACATGGCCAAAGCAATACTTCTGTAGAAGTTGTGATTTCAAAACTAATGCATTTGCTCTATGGGACTGACAGTTCCTCTTAATGTAAGGAAAGCACCACTTTTCTGCTCAGGGTGTGATATCTCTTCATTAAACCCTGACAAGCTAAACCTATTTCTTCAACATCTTGTCAGGGTGCGGTGGTGCGATATATCTTTATTAAATCCTGACAAGCTAAACCTATTTCTTCAACATCTTGTCAGGGTACGGGGTTGCGATATCTCTTTATTAAACCCTGACAAGCTAAACCTAATTTCTTCAACATCTTGTCAGGGTGCCGGGGTGCGATATCTCTTTATTAAACCCTGACAAGCTAAACCTATTTCTTCAACATCTTGTCAGGTACAGGGCGATACTCTTTATTAAACCCTGACAGCTAAACCTATTCTTAATACTTGTCGTCTGCCCTTTACAAAGCCTATGGTCTTGTGCACTTGTGCTGTGCACTTCTTCCTCTTCCTTCTCTCTGCACTATTCCTCTCTCTCTCTATTCCCTCACTACTTCCACTAGTGATGCACTCTGCTGCCACAACCTCCTCTGCTAATGCGCACTCTGTCGCTTACTGTGACGACAAGGGCCAGGTACGGCTGATCACCTCTTCTTAGGGTGCCTTCTTTTGTGGTAAAGGTGGTTACAGAAAGGCCAGAATTATAAAAGCTCACCTGAAAAAATTTAAATTTTAAATATAAGGGTTCAAAAAGCAGTTTACCCTCTGGGGGATAAGCTTATTGGCTGAAGTGTAAACTTTTTTCACTACATGAGATTAAAATTAAAATTTTTAAGTGGAACTTTAAAGTCTTTAATTAAATAAATTATTATTATGCGTGTTGCTGTAAAACATGACAGTTAAATGACAGGTTTATATCTCTGTATCCCTCAGAGGGTTAATTTTGTATAAAGAGGATTTAAAGGATCTTATTATGTCCTGGAAAAAAGTACTAATTTTTTTATGGTGACCTAAATGTAATGCAAAATTATTTAAAAGGTCCTTAATTTTATCTAGTCTTCGAAAAAGGCCTTACATTTTATTTAAAATCATGGAAAAGGTCCTAAGTTTTTTTTATGTACCAAACCTTGTAAAGACCCTCCCCTCATTCAAAAAAAGAAGAGAAATTGCTAATTGCAAAGTGGGTTTAAATTGTTTATTATGGCTAGTTTTTTTTATAAAAATTCAATCCCACTTTTTAGAGTTACATCACCTTTATTGAATGAAGGCACCTTAAACCTCTTCTTTACTCACGGCACAAGAGGTTCTACCTGGCACCTTTTGTTTTTATTTCACAAAAAAAATTATTTGAATAAGTTAATCAGTTTAATACAAGTAGGGTGACCAGATTTTTTAAATGTCAATGCAATACATTCATCAAGAAAATCCTTCCTTTTCCCTCTGTTCCGTGTAAAAATTTTAATTTCAACCTATTGTTTGCAAAGTGAATATTGCAGTAAAAAACAAATTTTACTTAAAAATGTTAACTATGGTTGCATATATTTTGTCTAAAAGGTATAAATTGAAGTGAATTTGACTATTGCTGGCCCAATTTCATAGATTCCTAGTTTAGACATTTATCTGTGCTTGAAATGCAGTTCATTTTTCTAGACTAACACAAAAAACAAGGACATTGTAACTATTTTTGGGTGCATTGAAACAGACGGGACAACACTTTAAAAAGTAGTACTGTTCTGTGAAATACAGTACGTCTGGTCACCCTAAATACTAATTCAGTTTCATAAGAATTATACGAATTTGGGTATATATTTAAATAAGAAATTGGACAAAATAAATCATTTAAATATAATGGAATAATTACATCCAATTTAGAATCTTTCATGCCAACTAACAGTGGGTAAAAAACAAACAGAAAACGCATATATTACTTTCTCAGAATTATTGTAATTTAAGTCACTGGGATTAGAAAAATCATTGGAATAGAACACTTAAGAATTTTTTTTTATTTATTTTTGTTTCCCAATGAGGTTTTATATTGAAAAGCAAGTGCTGCATAAGCTTAATTTTTTTTAACTGAACAAACTTTTTTTCCAACGTATAATCATTATTGATCAAAGAACATGAAAATTATGTTCAAACTTTTCTTTAAAAAATAAAAGATTATACAAGGCTTTGTTTTTTTTTTTAAATAAAACTTATTTCTTTCATTATTAAAATTATCCTTTATATTTATCCTTTCATATTTCATTTATTATTCTTTCAAGCACACTACTTTACGGCTTCTTTATAGAAACAAAAGTTATATTTTTTATTAAAAAAAAGGAAGTAACAATGTGTGAGAATGAAATTGTAATTGAAACAAATCTTCAGTTTACTGGTTAAACAAATAGCTATGGCAAAAAAAAAGGTTATTAGTTTGAAACTAACAACACCTTTAGCACCATATTGCAGTAGTCACTGCTTCAGCTGTCAATATGTAGTCTCCTTAGTTCAGACACAGGTAGAACCTCTAGCCACTCTAGTTGCTTTTGTATTCTGTGCTCTTAAGTCTGTCTCTGTGTGCATAGCATAACATGTAATGTAAAATTTCTTGGTTATTATCTCCAAAGTGTAACTAAGATATAGGGTCCGGTCTGTTCATTGGCTACTTTTGTCGATCATAAATTCAATGAAACGAAATTGCCAATGAACAGATGGAACATTATATCGTAGTTATACTTTATAAAACTCGCATTCGACAAAGTATAACTAGGATATAGGGTTCAGAACGTTCATTGTCGACTTTTGACGATCATAAATTCAATTAGACAAAATTATCAATGAGTGGACTGGATCTTAATTAGACTTTGGAGAATGTTAGTTTTGCAACTAGATCCTTTATTATGTTTAACGATGTGTGTGTGGTGTTTTTAGTTGCTGGACACCCTGCCACTGTGCCGAGATTTTAAGTCTGGGCTGTGCAAAAGGCCACAGTGTCGCTATGTTCACCTGCTGGAAGGTAAGTAATCTAACGATTCAAAAATCCCAAAATATTGGCAGTCTTAAAATCCTGATACTACAGCAATCTGAATCACAATATCCAGGAACTCTGGCAATTGTAAAATCGTGAAACTTTGATGATCATAAATTGGGAAGCTGTCCTGAAATTTCAAAACTCTGGAAGTTTTAAAACCAGGCATTGTAGGTGTCCAGAGTTTGGGGATAAATTACAAAAAAAAAATTGGATTTTTCAATGAATATTTTTTTCACAAATTCTCTTGGATAATACGGAGTTGCTCCAAATTATCTAAGTTAGTTGATTGCTCCTAACATTTTTTTATCCAATTAATTTTATTGTAACACTGTTCTGTGTGTATGTCTTTGTTTTACCTGCTTCTTTTTTATCTGTGCACAGATTACGTGGAAGTTGTGGATGGAAAGGTGACCGTATGTCGCGACGCTGTGAAGGGGAAGTGCGGCCGCCCCCTCTGCAAGTACTACCACATCCCCCCCTCCCCCCTGCTCCTCAGCTCCCCTCTCTGACACCCCCCTCCACCCCCACTCCCGCTGCCCCCCTCACAAACTGAACTACATTAAAAATGAGGGGGGTCAGGGAAGAGCAAGCACCAGATTATTATTAATGATGAAAAGGTCGTCTTGTTGGTCGGACCAAGCTCTAACTGTTGAGATTGTCGCTATTAAATGGGTTTGAAGATAAGGATTGTAATTGTCACTTGAGGTTTTTTTCCCCTGAGGTATAACTACCAAAATGTCTTGAAAAAGGCGGATTGATATAAATATACAATCCATTTTGACGCAAGCGTCTGTTAAATACCGAATTCTGTCCTTCAAACGAACATGTCGTTACGAATTTCTGCACGAATGTTATCGTACTACCAAGCTAAGACCTCAAAAAAGTGTGTTATCACAAACATTAAAACCATTTCAACTCAATTGTTATGTTAACTATTAAACTGTGTCCTCAAAATGGACAAGTAAAAGCCCATTTACGACACGAATGTCAGTTAGACCTCTGTCGAACCAACTTCTAAGATGTGTCTCCTTCTGTGATAAACAGATTTATTTTCTCTCTGGTGGAGGGGGGAGGAACAATGAATCGATGACTCGCTTGGGACTCCAGTCAAGCGCCCTTGCACGTGCCATGACACCAGAAGTTACACCCCCTCTACCCCTACTCCCCTTTCCCTCTCCAAGTGACATTTCGACCCAACGAAATGCCTTGTATTTCGATTCTTTGATGTTAACAAATGGCCCAATGTATAAGATGATAAGACTCTGTGGTCAAGCCACTTAGTTGTTTGAAGAGGAAAGGTAAAAAAAAAGATTATATGATGACTGTGTGGATATATTATGAGTTTATGAAGTCCTAAAAAAAACTTACAGAGTTGCCTTCATTGGTTTTTTTATGGAAATATTTAAGAATTATTTTTCATTTGTATGCATAAAACTTGTTTTTAATATTTTTGTTACAATTATATATTTTAGTATGTTCAATTATTATGTTTATGTGAACCACTTGCCTTACTCTTGTTAAAACTTGTTCCTAAGTTTACTGCCAAACAGCTTATTTTTGTCAACCCTGCATGCAAAAGGGTAATTTATCCTGACTCATTTACTATATTCATTCATAAAGTTATGCATTTAAAAATATGTTTTGGTAGTTTTAGCTTAAACTATTTTAAACACACTTATACTTACATTATTTTAAACTTTATATGTATAAATAAAAATAATTTTGCATGAAATCGAGAAAATGGATTTTAAGTAAGGTAAATGGTTGACATCATAAACCTCGTTACGATTATATATTTTAGTATTTTAACTTTTTTTTTTAGATTGAAATGTATTAGAAATGTTACTCTATTTCACAAATCGTCTTTTGTTGTTATTAGAATGAATTATATAAGTATTAAGTGAAATAATTTTATCAACATGTTAATCTTGACATCAAAATTTGGTTACATAAAAATATTATAACCGTACTGTTTATTTTAACTATCTCTACAGAGTTTATTTGGGTAAAACACCCTGAAAAAAAATCAAAATTATTTTATATGAATTTGACAGTTATTGTGTTTTGTGCAATATGCTCATTTATGATATTTTTAAATATAATTAAAATAATAAGTCTTAAAATTTGTTCGTATAAATGTTTGTACTACATTCTGATTAAAATACGAGACTAGTCAAAGTATTGGCATGAACTGTGTAGTTTTTAAAACTTTAATTATTGTTTCAATTGATCATGCTTTTATATGCTTTGTATAGGATCTATTAAGATATTAGGCTTGTAGGTTGACAATGTATCTATATTCATTTCAAAATGTTGTCTGCGCTATCATGCTTAGATTTTAAACCATCATTATCTGTCATATGCATTTTTTATTGTTACAACCATAGGCAGGGTATTGCAGTAGACAAAAATATGTTAAGTAAACTTTTTTTAATTAGTAAATATTATTAAACCATAATGGGGATGTTTCCCAATAATATGAGTAAGAGAAGTGCTTTTTGAAAAAATGTTTATTTATCCATATTACTCATACAGCATATTTTTTATGTTATCCATCCTAACAGCATATTCTTTATTTTTCCATAGTATTTATGCTAAAGGCATGTTCTTTTCTTCTCCATATCCCCTATTTTTTTTATTTGATACTTTTATCGTAATAGTTAAGTAATATTTTTGTGTCCCAAGTACCACATAACCTACCATTTAACAATGTGTAGTGTAGTTAGTCAGCTTTTCATTGCTTGTTGTGTTCTATCTCTGCCTTTGGTTGTGTTTTGCTTTTGGTTTTTCCTCGCCGAATGGATTGTGCGTTCATGAACACATTTTCTATTTAATAATCGTCTCATTCTGCTGCTATCACGGTGTCACTTAGTGCGCGATCTTGATGTCTATAGTTGAAAAATAAGATGTTAGTGTTATTATTTTCCCCTAAAAGCTAGAAAGTCGTAATTGCTTCATTCGAATGCCTTCTACCAATCAAAAATTATGTTTGACAAGCCTATTTAGGTGGTGCTGGAACTTTTTTTCCATTATTTTTTCACTTACAGCATTTAAACTTCTTGACTTTCTTTTAATTGCCTTAAAATTTCTTTTAATTAAAATTTATAAATTTTCTTTTATTTCCTATTTTATGTTTTATATTTGAATCGGTTATTAAAACAAAAATTTACAAAAGTTTTACAGCTTTTTTTTTGTTTAGTTTTAATTTATTTCAAAATCGTTACATAATGTCTTAATTTTTTATTATGAATACAACACTTAATCAGTATTTGCTTTCTAAATTTTTAGTTCACATACATTAACTTGCTCTACTCAACCTCAATTCAAACTTAAGATGTTCCAGTACAACTTATAAAATTGCTAAATTATTCTCCTTTTTAGGAACTATAACTTTTAACCATCCATACAAATTCTATCTCTGTTTTGTTTGTTTTGTAATGTCTGAATGGTATGTCAACGAATTATTCGTGAATTTGTGTTCATTTTTATGGAATCCAAAGTTTGTATGATATTGAAGCCCTTCCTGAAAGTTTTATCGTAAGTAAAGTGAAGAACTGTGTGCAGCAGGGACCAATCCATTAAATATTAGAACTGGTCAATCGATTTAGAAGATGTGTATCAAAGAACCTTATTGTCTCTTAGGTTTAGGTTTTTGAAACACTAGTTTGGAAAAGTAATTGAATTTTATCATATTCCAAAAATGATTACATATACCTGAATTGTCTTTAGATTTGCTGTTGTAAAACTGTAGTGGGTCACTGACAAGATTTTCCCCAAGTTCTGTTTAGTGATAGTATACCCATTAAACAACACTAACTGAGAAATAAATCCCAATTTTATTTCTTTTTGGAAATAATAAGTAGCAATGGTTTGTAACACCCAGATGAAAACGAAAGCTTTTTAGCCCTATTTACTTGTCGATGACCCAGTGCAAAATAGCACTCTTGTATATGAAAAAAGATACCTTTTGCGTCCTCTTACATCAAGTTAATCCTAACTTTCGCAGCACAAACATGCTTGTTCAAATTCATTTTTGATATAAAAAAAAAGAGTAATAAAAACAGGGTTCCTACTTAAACCTCCTGGAAAATAAAATTATTTTTCTATGACTTTGGAAAACTATTAGAAATTAATTGTGATTCACGGAAATTTGTCTCCTACAAATACTTAACTGCTGTCAAGCAACAAAATATTCAGAATTGCTAACCCTTTATATCTTAAAAAAATGAATAATTTTCAAAAATTTTTCCTCTTTTGGAATATTTCAAATACTTCTGGAATTTATTTTTCCTATACCGGTAGGAACCCTGTATTTAGTCATGGCAGGAATTCTATTGACGTCCAGCGAATACTTTAAATACTCTTTTCATCGCATTGTTAAAGTACGAGTTTTCAAATTAGGATGATTAAGAATGAATCAACTCTTTAAAAAAGGAAATTGTAATTTTTTATATTCTTGATATACACCATGAAATCTCATCCAACATGTGCCTCTTTTTAAATGCTTTCAGAGTTTGGTTAGAAAGAAATTTTCTCCCTTGTGGACTAAAAAAACTAACTAGACTTTGTTCGAGTTTTAAAAAATTTCTTATGATTCATGCTTACCACTGGGCACTTGCTTTACTTTTCCCATCCATATTAAATTTGATTTAATTTAATCCTGTAATTATTATCGTATGAGTTTATTATGTAATTTTAAAGGAATACTATCAAAATTAAAAGAATCAAAACGTGTTTTACTATATAATTTCACTTCAGACACATGTTCCTGCATTTGTTATAAAAAAACCTTTTAACTAAGTTGCCATATTAGTATTGTCATTAACTATCTGGTCTGCCATTAACTAATGTAATTAACAGTCTGGGAATGTCAAGAAAAGCAAGTGATTCATACGCAGCAAAGGCGTTCATGTAGACATTTCTTTCTTCATACGCTTTCTCATACGATGTCTCTATATACTCACCAAAATTCGTCCTTCTTCACCGCTCCCTATGCTGTTGCGCATGCGTACCACATCAAACTCCACAGGACACACTTAGCAAACAGGACTACATAAAAGACGTCCAAAAAGTGCGACCCCTAAAATAAAGGCACTTTACTGGGACGGCATTTAACCTGGATATATAAACAAGTACATAAAGTAATAATAAATCAAGGTGGCAATAACAAACTGTACATGTTGTTTCATATATTATAAAACAGAATGGATAAGCTGGTAGTTTTTTACGCTTCCTTTCTCTTCGACGAGTAACGATCCTAATGACAGCCCATGAATCGTAAACACCGGTTTACGCTGCCTTTTCTTCGTGTGTGTAGGATGACGTAGATGCAACATTTATAATATGTAAATGCACTGAACTACCGCACCCTCCACATGTTTTACCTTTGCAGTTTGGTGGCTGGAAACGCTGCCTTAAAGTTGATTTCAAAAAGAAAGCCAGATATTCGGCATATTTTAAGAAATGCTTTCTTAAAAAGTATTTTTCTTATAATTTTTGTTTAATGTGTGAATCGAGTGTTTATGATTTGTAATATTTACAATAACTTTGAGGTGTAAACTAAGCAAGAACCCAGTTTGCTAAATTAAACTAAGTTTACTAGAATAAATTTTATTCTTGGTACAATTTAAAAATCTAATGACATTAATTGAAATGTGATGATATAACTTTGTCATTTGGAACACATTTAATGCATTATAATTGTAAAACTTAAAATAATGTTACCTTTTGGAATTCATTTAATATCATCTTCTCTAAAAAGGCGGCAATTAAAAAAAAGGTCGAAAACTAATCACCAAAAGCACATTGTAAAACTAAACTGAGTTAAAAATCCAAAATTGAATGACAAACTTCATATTTTAAATTAGGTCCTTCTATGTCTAAGTCTGTTAATAATCTTTTTGATTATTTATATCAGTGCTTTTTGGGGTGGTTATGTTGTTCCATTTCTTTCTTGCATGCTTTCTAGTAACGTCCAAACTGCATAAAAAAAACTACCTTCAAATACACCTTTCTCAACCTGGACTGGATCCAAAAACCGTCTCCATTGCACCTTGCTAAAAAAAATATGACTGTATGTTGCGTCGCAGATCAGTTTCCTCTGTAACAGCAGAGAACCTGTGATCCCCACACACAGTGACGCGAATCTTCGAGTTAAAAAAGTTATTCGATGTTGAATGTGTGTTGCGATTTTCGATTGTTTGTTCATTGGAAGAATATTTTTACTAATGTTTCTTTTTGTATCTCTGTAACTATTCATTGTTTTATTGCAAAGCGTGCATCTCTCGATTTGCTGTGTGTCGGATTTTCTCTCTTCACTTTCGTTTTTTGAACTTTATATAAAGGCGGAATAAATAAAAAAAGGCATTTCTATTGATATGAAAATAAAAGTTTATTGTAGAAGAAGAAGAACGTGACTGTGTTATCACGGAGGCCTGTCCGGTGATTTGAAAATGATATATATCTATATATGTATATTGTATAAGATGGAAAATAAATTGTTATATATATATATAAGCTTTTTCACACTATGATTTACTTCAAAGTGGCGACTTCATGTTTCTTTATATATATATAATGCTAAACATAGTTGAATAGTGAGTAAAAACATCACAGTAACATGTTGGAACGAAGAGGTAACAAAAAAAAAAATGAACTGCTGCTTGCATTTAATCTTTCTATTGAGGGATGAACTTTCTTGGCAAATACCTTTATTTGGTCTTATGTTAAATTTATAAAAGATTTTCTTTATTTACCCGGTTTAAAATAGTTTTGCTGACAACGTAGCCTTGCAGTAAAAATGGCTGCTAACTTTGATTAGGACCTAAAGAGATATCCTTGAAATAGTGCCGCTTATTTTTGCATGACTAACTATAATAAATATTTAGTAGCTAAAATAAAGCCGTTATAAGTAACATGCTAAAATACAATACATTGTTCTAGTCGTTTTTTGCCATTTAAACACTAGCCAAGAATAAAAGTTCTCTAAATAAAGGGAGATTTTATACAATCTGTTCGGAAAAAAAAGACTTCCCAATGTCCGTTTAAAGAAAAAAGCAAAATTATTAGCGAAATTAAAGTAGCATATAAATTTTTACCATGGAATCCGCAGTAGTTCGTAATTGATGATTTTCATTCTGGAAGTCTAACTGAAATAAGTTGGTTTTGTCCATTTGGTTTATGAACCAACTACTGTAACCTAAACAAAAAAAGTTAGTATCATACATCAACAGTTACAAGTAAGAATTTGCCTTAGCTGATTCTTTGTATATAAAACATTCATTAGTATATCATTACCAAAAGCACGATATCTATGAAATATGAGGTGAAATTCGCCTATTCCAACAAAAATATTAAATTGAAATTAACTATTATCTTGCAAAATCACAAAATTTTTAATTATGTAAAGCATATTTTAAAACTTAATAAATCTAATGGAAATTATTTAAGTAGTTAAAATACTGCTAATGTAATGCACTTTTATTACGACACAAAGAAATTTTTATGCCCATTACTTAATCGACATTTTACTGTGATCTTAAAATAATGTTGGATACATTTATGAATGATGACCTCTCTGCGATGTTTGTGATGAAACCAAGTACTGCAATTTTAATTTTGCAATATTTTGATTAATGCACAAAATTCATATAAATAACTTACATTAGTACTTCAATAAAAAAAATTGGTACTAAAAAATGTTGAATAGAAATTTTCTATTGAAGCATAATTATTTTACTAAATATTCCTTACAACCTCTGTTTAAAGTATGTATTATAAAACTCAATTTTATATTTTTAATCCTTCGCATTCTTTGATATTAATCTATCGACTCAGCCCCGGCCAAGTCTGTAGACTTTCAGAATAGGAAAATCTTTGGCATGCAATGTCATATGATTATGTGGAATGTAAAGACCTTGATACCATTGGCTGGTTCTCGCAATTAAATCTCGGTATCTTTAACACCAGAGGCTCAGATCATTGTATCTGTGCATCAAATTTGCTGCATAGGTAAGGTGCCACAAAAACTAGTTCTCAGTTCTGGGGAATATGCCGAGTCTGCAAAAGGCGTTACAACAGCCCCCTGTTGGAAAAATATTAATTATGAAAACTTGGGGTTAAAATAAAAAAACGATTCAAATTCAGTCTTTTGTTTTGGTATTTCGATAACAGTAAAAAATTATGCAATTAAATCATGCAATAATATATAATAATTCTGTAATAAAATTGAACAATAAGTTGAAGTGTTTTCGTACTTGAGTTCCCACAAACATTGCAAGAGTGTGTCTGGATTGTTACCGGAGAATTGTTGCGTGATGTTGGAATGTGCAATTTTTGAAAGCAGCATTTTTTAGGCTCTAACGGCCGCCCCCATTGTATAGACTATTATCAATCTCTATTACAAAAATGATGTACAACTATGCAGTAAATATATATACATGTGTCTGTTATTATCATGCAGTATATACCTTTATATATATATTATGATAATACAAAGAGATGCCACTGCTTTTTCCGCAGTGCCATATACCATATTCTCTTGAATGATGTTGCAACTTCAATTCCTTATCAAAGTATTGTTAAATAATATGGATTTAAGACGTGTGTATCATAACTATGTGCTATTTGTAGTAAGTAATAATGTTTGTGTTCTTTGGATCTTTTTGTTTGAAAACTGTTTTTCTATACATTTTATTGCCAACTCCCACCCTATCCTCTCTGTATTTCTTTTATTGACAAATTTGGTATGGGTACGAATTTAATAATATTCCCTAAGTTTTCGTTAAATGAAAGCTGGTAACGAAAGGCCAGTAGAAAGGATAACAATAGCTATTTGTTTTTGGGCAAAATTTACAAAAATCACATAAAAAATTTGTTCTAAATAATGTTAATCAAAGATAATTTAAATACATTTTATTTTTAAAAAAAAAACTTGACCTTGTTCCATTTGAATCAGTAATTTGTTTAAATTTTTTTTATATATCACTAAATGAGATGAATTCTGCAAATGGCATGTAGTACCCATACCTGAAAATTCACCTAAAAAAAATCTAAAACTGTTCCAGCTGAATATAACTAATTCAAACATTGCATGCATTCTTAATCAGTTGCGTTTTATATCTTTTTCTAAACCCCTTTCATAATCTTCACACACATTGATACTCCTATCTTTGAAGTGTGTTGGTTGTACTGATTCAAATATGAATACATAAACACACACAAAAAAGTTTGAATCAGCAATTTGCCTTAATAATCGGGTTTCATTATCCATTGGCTTTAAATCAAAAGATTGTTTCAAAGTGTCACCTTATTTTGTTACTGATGCAATTAAATCTCTCGTGTTTTTAGATTGTAGAAACTGTATTTTTTTTATTACTACAACATTAATTTTTACAAAATAAAATTCGATGTGTTTCTGGTGTCTCTTATTTTGTGTTTATCTACACACATCTTTACACAACCGAATTGAAGAACTATCACACAAATACACTCATAAACGTCATACAAAAAGAAGTCAGATGCTCTAAAAAAAAAAGAAACTTTTGTGTGATATTCAATTTAGTAAGTTTTTTTTACTATCAGCTTTCAATAAACAGAAAATAAATATTTAAATGCCTGTCTTATATTTTATAAATATATTAACTTACATTACTGTTCTGTTGCATAACCCGATTTTGATCAGATGCTTGTGACTCAGTATAACAGAGGGATTAAAAAAATGTCTGAATCCTGAAAGAAGTAAAACAAGTTTGAATATCTTAAAATCAGTGATGTGTGTTACTGTTTTATTGTCCTTGAGTGACATTAATTCAACGAATGACTTATTTTAGGCAAAGTGCAAAACTGAGTTGTTCTAGTGTTATATATTTTGTATGACATTGTGGTCAGTCATATGAAGTAAATGATCATTTATGACGATAACTAGACATTTATAATTTGCTGCTATGGTACAAAATCTGATGTTTGCTTTTTAAAAAATTAAATAGTAATTACCATTTGTTATTATCTAATGTTGCAAGGAAGCTCTACACACTAGTTAAATATACTAAAAATTTGATTTTTAATAAATTAAGGAGTTCATTGATCGTTAAATAACACAATTGAAGAGCTTAGTGGAAGAACGTGCTAAGTGACAAAAACGTGAAAATAAGCTTCAAATTTTGTAGTTTGCACTCAGATCTGTTTAAAACGTTGCTTTCAAACCGTAAAAAATATACTAAATTTTAAGTTTATAGGAAAAAGGGGAAACGGGTTATCCATAAAGGCATCAGGGAATCCATATCCTCCATCATTGACATAAAAATCTTAAATTTTTTCAAAAATGTCACTTAGCACGTTCTTCCACTAAGCTCTCTTAAATTGTCAAATATTATAATTTAATAATTAATTGTTTAGTATACGACCAGGGGGAGGGAGGTCAGAAGAGACCCCCCCCCCCCTCAAGAGTTGCCTAAAAATCCAAGAAAAAGCACCCCCCCCCCCCTTGCCCCAAATTTGATCTGCACCCCCATGTTAACATTTAAGTTAAAAACTTATTTTCTTGTTACTGCTCACAGCTTTACATTTCTCACTTTTCCTCATGCAGTGATATCATTTTTAATAGAAGACTACATGCTTAACTATTTTGTTAATGTAATAATTCGGATTCCACAACATTTTAACAATGAAATGGCAATTATTTTAGATAATGGTATAGATTTGTGCATTTCTTTTTATATTTGATTCTTTTTCTCAGACTAAGTATAATGATAACCATAAATTGATAAAATGGTTTGAAAAATAATAAATCAAGGAAAGAATTTAATCGGATTAGTTAGCTGTGAATGATAAAAAAACATAAGAAAATTTTTAATCATACATACCCAAAAATTAAAATCTTAACCCTTCAATAATAATATTCTAGTTTTTGAGCTCAATCAACAAAACATTTCTCCTTGATTCTTATTGGCTGATATGTACCTGTAAAAATTAAATAAGTTTAAACTACCATTATATTTACTTCCTAACTTTCTATAGATCCCTTATAAATATGGTAGCAGAATATTTGTACCCAAAGAATGGCTATATATGTCCAGAAATACCATAGAAACTAATGAGTGAATTCACCATCTAAAGAGTTCAATATTTTAAAGTTAAATTATTATAGTTTCAATAAACTGTTACTAATTTATAATTAAAATAGGTTAATTTATAAATAGCTAGGGATTTTTATAGTTGAACAAAAAATTATATTTAAATTAAATAATAAAGTATTTTTCATTAAAACTTACAAATATAATGTATTAAATTTATTATACTTTAGTTTCAATACTAATAAAAACAAGTCCCAGCAAGATTTTAGTTTTTGAAAGAATAAAAATATCTAACTAGCAGAAATCTGGAAAAATTGCTCCTAATATCTAACAACAGTTAAGAAACATTATTTAAAGTTGCAGTGTCAGTGTACACATTCTAGCACAACTAATCAAGTAATTAGAAACAAGAATCAAAACCAAATTTTAAATAAATGAAACTATCAAATTCAGAGAACTATTTTTATTAACATATTAAATCAACAATCACACAAAGAGAAAAAAACACAGCAAAAACGTACACAGTAAAAACATGCTTTGAAACGTATAAGGCTGTGCAAAAAAAATTTAACAATTGTGTCCTGGAACGAAACACTTGCAAGTACTTTTACAAACAAATCAAGTGAAGCAAAATACAATCATTAAGATAGTTCAATAATAACCAAGTTATAAAAAAGTGCTATTTTTCTCCTATCTTAAACTGTTTATTAATAATAGTTACTTACGAATGAAAAGATCATGGTAAAGTACCAAAACTTAATAAAACTCAACACTTTTACCAAACAAAAATTAACACATGTCTTAAGAAGCTTGGTTGCTTATTTTCTTTTATAAAAATTTAAGCTACAAACACAAGAGGTTCTCCAGATTAGGTTGTTGGAAATTAGCAATCTATATTTTAGGAATTATATAAATTTTATACATAATTATCAGTATGTTATTATTGGATAAGAGAGGTTTGTAAAGTAATATACTACTATTCTTTCTAAATACAATTGAAATTGATTATATTTTTATTGATCTGAAGTTCCACAATCTTCATAAAAAAATAAACCAAAGGGCTTATACAAATTGCCTAAAATTACATGGATATTTCTTTCAAGGCTATAGACAGAAATAAAAAAAAATGCTAAAACCTTTAATTAGCATTCTTGTCTATTTCATCAAATGTCACAATTACTAGGATTTTGAAAATGGTGTAACTTAAAAAAAATACATTATATTAAATAATTAGCTATTACAAAGAGCAATGGAAATAGCAAGAATGACCTCTTCTGAAATGGCTAGTTATCATAACAGTGAAATTTTTTTAAAACAGCATACAAATACTACAAAATAAAAAACACTTTCAATAAAAGAAGAAATATGCAAAGCATCTAATAAGCTGAAAAACTATTCTGACGAACTGACAAAGACAACACAATATAGGTGGTTCAAAGAAACTAAAAATATTCCATGATTATCTACATGGCCAGAAATTTAACTTCGAGTATTTATTATTTTGCCATCTGTAAATGTTGCTAACCGTTAAAAAAAATATTCTGATAAACTTTATCATTAGTACATGCAATATTCTCTTATGACTGCAATTCACAGGATTTTAAAGTTGAACAAGCACTCTATTTCACCAATCAAATCCAAAGTAATGTATTTCATTTAAGAAAATTTTAAAATATAGAAAATGCCAGATATTCTAAAAAAAAGTTTGACAAATCTAAACCAATATCAAACTGGTTAAAGGTACACTAAACATCTCCTGTCTTAATAATGCTGCCATGTAAAGTCTAGGGGCAGTTTTTAGATCACCCTGCCTTTAATTTTTAGTTTATTTAGTGGTGTGGGGTATAATAAAGCCAGAAACTGCTTTTTCGATTTTATGTCACACTTTTTTCATTTTATCCCGCCACATTTTTAAAAATTTAAATTTCAAAAAGATATGACAGGATAAAATTAAAAAGTGTAAGCTAAGACCAAAATAACACTTTCTGTTCTTTTTTATTGGAAAATAAAACACTAGTTAATAGACTTAAAATCAAAGATAGGGCAGACTAAAAACTGACACATGACTTAACGTTTGAAGTGAAAGAAAGGTAGGACAGTTTACTTTTCCTTTCAAGTTAATTTTTACTTTGCGAAGTCTTAATAAATTAAAATTAAGTTATATTTAGTTCAAACATTAAGAGTATAAGTATGCTACATTTTGAATAACATTAAATAAGCAAAAAAAGGGTGACATTAAAAAAAACAGGGGAGAAATATTGCAATATCATAAGCTAATTGTTATTTGTAAATTTAGATAATATTTAACAAATTAACTAAGAGCATTGGTTTTGATGAGTGTGCTTAAGTTAAATCCTTCAATTATGTTAAAACCAGCTTTAACAGATTCCCAATAACTGGTATGAACACATTACCTTAGTAGATATTTATTCAAATTAAATTAAGTATTATGGACATTAAAAATTGCATGAGGAAAAATAATTATTTAAATATCAAACATTCATCTACAGTATAGTTGATAGCAAAGTCTTTAAAGTAATCAACTAAAATTAAAAACTGGTACAAAAGAACCTTGTAATGGGGAAAATATACTTTGTTAAGATTTTTAGAAACAAATAGATTATAATGCATAAAAACAATCAGTTCACATATGAATTTGGGACTAGTATAAAATTATTATCATGCAAAAGATATTTTTTTACGTTGGAAACCTATCAAAACAATGAAGTTTTTAACTCTGATAATTTTTAGTTTCTTTGAAACACCAATACATAAATGAATGACAATAGACAAGGATAGGAAAAAAATTCTATCCTATTATTTGTTACACTGATTTTAATGAGTTTAGGCGGGAAGTTATCTTGGCAAAAAAGCTACAGGAAAGATATATTAAAAAACTCTTCTCGAGCAAAAGTTCTTTGATAGTTTGACTTCATCAAAAATTCAGATGTTCAAAAATACTCTGTCTTCTCTTGTTACTCTAATCTTTATGAATGCAAAAATTGCCACTCTTCTACATGTACAGTTCCCTTGAATTGCTCAACACCTTGCAATTTGTTCACCGATAAGTGTTGGTAGAGAGAAAGTCAGGTTTAAGAAATCAAGTTGAATTCAAAGATAACTTTATGTTTGTTATATTAGTTCAAATTAATTATTAGCTTTAGAAATAGATATTAAAATAATTTATTTTATAAAACACAGTAGAATGCTACAGAATTTTTAAAAGAGTGCTGTAATGCATGTTCAACTCTTACTAAAAAGGCTCTTTAATTTATTCATTTTATTAATAAGTTATTTGCTTTTATTATCAGTCTTCATTATTTTATTAATGAAATTTCTCATCATTAACTTTATATTTACAAGGTAAACAACTTGCGAAATGTCAGGCTTTTTACCTGCACTGCTTTGCTGTTAGTGACAATGTTCCACAACAGAGAATTGAGTGAATTACTTTTTGTTGCCAAAACAAATTTCAACAAAATTACGAGTAAATTTCTGGCATTCTACTGTAGGGATTAAAAAAATAACAAAAGTAGATATTAAAACAAAATTAAGCAAAAGGCAAAAAAAAATTACGTTGAAAAAACAACTTATTACCCAAAAAAAAGCCAAGCAAAGAACCGTTTAATTAAAATCTATTACTTTTAATAAAACACTGCAAACCCAACAAAAACTAAACCCCATATTACAAAAAAAGAAACGGAAAAAAAAAGCCAGATGTAACAAACGCTGCATTCTTTTACAAGATATCTTTTTTTAAAACCTCGTACGCTGTACGGCCGCAAGACAGTCTATGTTGTTGGTTGGAATACCGATCGTGCTGAAATGACGACACCGTTGAAATTGACCCCCCAAAGACGCTGCTTCGCCTGCTGCTTCAACGAAAGGGGTACTTTTTAAAACTCCGACCTTTGGTTTGGGGGGTGCCCGGGCTTTAGGGGTCATTTGTAGACCTCTAGGGGGTGGAGAGAGGACCCCGCACAGGGGGTTTTTGATGGGAGAGTCACACCCACGGGGTCCAGCCCTCGTATAAAACGGCGAGGTTTTCCATGTGGGTCGCCTCCCGGATCACAAAGTCCACCTGGAAAGAGAGACTTGAGATATAATAAACTGCCAAACTTGTTGGGATATAAACACATGCAGCTCTAGTCGTGTCGGTAACCAAATCCTACTGAGGAAAGTGCCGCTCGGTAGCATGTTTTTATTTTTATTTGATTTATTTAGAAATTGTGTTTTGGAGGTTTGAAGACAGACTTTAAAACTATATTAAAAGACTTGTACATTTGTAAAAAGGACTGGGTGATTGCTTTACTTCTCTTTTGTACTTTGTTTAGTTTGTTGAACTTGATATTATGCCGCCAGTTAGTGGCAATAAAAATGAATGATTTTAAGTTACAAACATTTAAATACTACATTTTAAGTATAATGGACCTGTAGTCATATAACCGAACTTTAGATTTTATGGACTGTGATATTGTGGCGGAAGGAGCGAGTCTGGAGTGCAGCTTCAGCATAGCATTTTTCAACAAACAGCAATAACTACAATTATTATATTACTGTTTGCATTTTGTATTTAACTATAATGTACCGATTTAAGTACAGAGGAATTTGTAAACACATGCATTTTGCCTTGTACCCCTTTTCTCACTGGTTAAGTTTTTTTTTTTATGAGTTAATTATCAATTTGTTATGTTGGTTATTAAAGTTAAGTTTGGTTAAATATTAGTATGGCTGTTTCTTACTCCACATTACTGCACTCGTAATAATGAGTGCAGTATAATATAATGGAACTTTAGATATAATGAACAGTGATATAATGGAACTTTAAATTTATGTGGGTAACACCAGAGAAAATTTGCATAATTCGAAGCAAGTAAGATGTGGCTTTACTTTTCAAATGTTATAAGGATGCGATTTATTTTCCTTATCAATACAGAATACTTATCAATCATATAGGCAGGGATTGGAGTAACGCCGTTACTTGTAACAGTTACTTTTTTGGGGTACCGCTGAGTAACGCCGTTACATTTTTCAGAAAGTAACTGTAACTTAGTTACTTTTAGCGGTAACGAAGAAACGAAAAATGTCGTTACTTTTCCGTTACTTTACGAAGGCTGTCTGATGCCAATTTTGAAATTCCACTCCTAAAAAAAAATGAAACATTTCGCATTGGGTGGGGAGGGGGAGACTGAGATTTCGCATTAATTCTTGAGATACCCCTCGTTTACAGATGGACTCGTTGTCTTCTGATTATACATCAGGCAGGGTAAAGGATTAAAATTAATTATAAAAAAAATGTTTATTAATTATAATTTCAGTGTTTTGTTTGAGCTTATGTTTCGTTTATTGTGCTTTTCTTTGAAAAATGGTAAGATGGCTAAATTTCAATTTTTCTTATAACTTGAAATTTCAAAAAGTAACTGTGATTCGTTACTTTTTAAAAAGTAACTGTAACACGTTACTTTTTATATTAAGTAACTGTAACGCGTTACTTTTTATATTAAGTAACTGTAACGCGTTACTTTTTATATTAAGTAACTGTAACAGAGTTACTTTTTTATATAAGTAACTGTAACTGTAACATAGTTACTTAAACTACATAACTACTTAACTAAAAACCAGCTAACTTTTCTCTTGATTTGACGTGCAACTAATGCTAATATTTTTTTAATGTACAAACCTGCTCAGGAATAGTGGACTTTTTGCTCGGCTCTGGATCTTTTCCATCTAATTTCATCTTTATCCGCTTCCAAATGTTAGTCGCATAGGTGTTCTTTTCTTGAACCGCTAATAAAAATATATAATTTAATAATTACATATCAATAATTATTGATATTTTTTGCTTCAAAGAGAATTTATTATGCTTAAATATTATATATACTTTAGCAATTTTCTTTAAGCTAAATAAAACAAAAGGCATTAAAACAGAATATTTGAAAAATTCATTAAAAATAGCCTACGAAATTCAAAGGTATTAATAAAAAAGAAAAGTAGGCAAGCAAGGATCAATGGCTATAATACAGGCATTTATAGTTTTATGAATAAAAAATTATTGAAATATAAATACAATATACTATTAGTAATTCAGAACTAGAATAAAAGGAAAATCATTACCCTTTCCCGTTCTAGGATCCCTTGTAATATTGCATTTCTTCGGAGTTCCAGAACGTGAAGTTTTGGAACGTTGAAGAACAGAATCACAAACGGGAGCCATTAGACCCTTCTTCATTTGACCTGTTAACAAAAATATTCCAAATACTTTTTTATCACTTTTAAGATACAGCTAAAATTATAAGCAAGTACTATCAACAATAATTAATACAGAAACTTGTATGTAAAAAAAATACATATTAAATCAATATGCATAACATACTTCTGTATATTAATATTATTTAACAGCGTTCAACCAATAACATCACAAAAAAACAATAAAATTGACAGCAACAAAAAAAAATTGTAACCTTTTTTTAAAAAATAATGTTTCGATTTTGTATTTTGTCAATTGCAGGCCTCCCAACACTTTTTGAACCCAAAAATGGGAAAAATGGGGACCTAAATAATGAAATTGGGGACTTTTGGGGTACCAAAATTATACACATATTTGTTGTCTCAAAGGGGATTACAAAATGTTTGTAAATCCTTGTTTACTTTAGACCTCCTACCCCACTTCTAATCCATTATATAAGGCTCTGATGGCAATATTTTTACAAAACTATAAAGAAAATTTTATGAAAAGGTTTAAATGGTTACTCTATAAACAACTTACGAATGAATTTTAATTTATATATTAAGTCAAAAATTGAATCATACCGATAAATATTCTTAATATTAATCAAAGGTATTTTGATCTTTGAACACAATTGGAACACATAACTTTCATATCATTATATATACAGCCATGAGAACACAAAAATATGAAAAAAGCTGAAAGCGCGATGGGATGGATAGAAATCTTTTAGATATTAAGTAGGAGGGGACTATAAAAACACAAAACAAAAAAAAAGCAGTATAATATCAGTAGTTCACACACAAAATAAAAAAATCAGATTGTGTTCTTCTGTCTTTAAAATAATTACTTGGTTCGTGCACTTGTTAGGGAAAAAAATTGAAGCATTTTTTCAGTTATGGGGCAGTTCAGAAAAATTCAAGAACTAGAAGTTACTAACACATTAAAACCAGAATATATAAACTGTCTATATTCTTGTATAAACCGACTCCATTTTTTAGAAACAAAAAAAACATCTAAAATTAGAAAAACGATTATAGGCTGTAGTATGAATCACCGAGATAAAAGTTTCCACCATTAAAAAAACCCTACCTAACATTCAAGCTGTTCTTGCCGACCCAAGGTCACGGACACTCGATTAGGAGAATCTGGTTGATCCTAGTTGGCCTGAACCAGAGCTACAGAAGTAACGAGACACTGCGTGATCACGCAGAGTCAATCATTATTAGACGATGAGGCATCATCGGATGATGCGTGAAAATTACTAGGCAGCAAAATAAGCAAATTTTTTTGATCAGGTGAAAATGTTACTCTTTAAAAAGGGGTATGCATTGGCGCTTGGTTGATATTTGAAGACATCTTAGTGTGAAGTCTAATCTTAATTCATCTTCAAAATTTAAATATATTTTTTACTTTTATTGTTAAAATTTATATTTTAAACTTGTTTTTTAATGAAATTCAAGTTTAGTTTTTAATAATGTAGACCGAGAATGGGTGTTTTTTTTGGTGGCGTTATGCTGTGGAAAATTTGACGTCTCGGGTATGAGTCTAATCACTTTTTTAAGACGCTATTTTATCCGAAAATTCTCGGCCTATGCTGCAGTATTTTTAAAAACTATGTTTAAAAATATGGAGTTATAAAAGTATCATGGTATCACGTAACGCAGGTTAAAGATGACGCGTAGTTATCACATGCTTCAGAAATTACGTTCATAAAGTTTCTGCTCCTATGCGATTTTGCAATCCATATTACGGAACATTAAGCGTGGAGAAGATTTACCGTAACAATAAATTACATTCAAGACGTATTTTCGCACTAGTTGAAGTAAGGCGATCAAAATTTTACGATTCACTTTCCATTTTTCGAACAAAAAATTTACGGACTAAAAGCGATTAATCGTAAGAACTATCGATTTTTTTCCCGTTAAAATATCGTTTTATCGTTTATAAATTACAAAAATGCGTAAAATGGGGACCTAACCATTAAATTGTGAACTATTGCGGACTAGTTTTACAATTGCGGACTTTTGGGGGATTGGGGACCAATTTGGGAGGCCTGCAATTGTGAAGGATAAAAAAACATAGAATATGCAAGAAAATATCAAGCATTTTAACTTTCAGGGGGATAAGCAAATTGACTGAAATATAAACTGGTTTTCTCTGCATGATATTAAAATTTAAATGTTTAACTAAAAAATTCAATTTCTTTAATGTATTTTGAAATTATATTTCTGTAACAGATGAGTACAAATGACTATTCCATAGTTTATAATTTTGAAATGTAATAACTTTAAAAATTATGTGTGTTGCTGGAAAACCTGACAGTCAGGTGACAGTGGTCAACATTTTAAGATCAAGAATTTCTATTTCCTTTTTATTTTAATTTGAATGAACAAAATCAATTTTCATGCCTTCGTTGGAAAAAAAATACGAAGACTTAATATACCTTTCCCTTCCAAATCAGTAACAGTCACCACACCTCCTTTTCTATTGCCCAATGGACCAGCAAGACTAACAAGTCGCTCGTAGATATCTTTTGCTGCCAAGCTCAGATCTGGGATCTCTCGCTCAAGCGAGCTCACTTCAGCTTCTTGAGCATTTGCGAGCAGCTTGCTCACCAATGCAGAGAGCCGCTCGGAGAACTCTCGGTAAGAAGAGGTGAATTGGTGGATTGGCCCTTCAGATTTGTGCTCGGATCCATATTCTTGTTCTTCGTGCTAGAAGAAAATGCAACTTGATGTAATAAACTATATACGGATAATAATAACAAAACTAAAACAGTTTCTACTCACAATTTTTACAGCATTTAGTTGACTGTTTATTCACCTCACTTTTAAGATTATTTTTATAACTGCATATTAAATGCCTAATTATACTCTTAAATCAAATTGACATAGTATTCATTTATTTAAACTCATACTTATAAATCCTGTCATTATTTTTAACAAATAATCCCAGAAACAACCCTATGAATGGAAGGCAGTATTACTTACTTTAGCCAAATTCCTGAGAATATGCCTGACTTCCGACATAAGTTTATGATGTATAGAAATCAATTCATGCATATGGGCCACTAAGAGGTGTAGCGACTCCTACGAGGATGTAAAAAATATATATTAATAGTTTATCAATTGATAATTTTGCTAATATTTTTTAAAGCAAATTTTCCAATTCAATAAAACATTTATTTTTTTAATCAACTCTACTTTTTAAAATAACGTCACAGACTGATGCTATGCTAAAGTTAATGATATACTTTTTACAGATTTTAGATGACTTTATTTAAACCTCTGAGGGATAAGCAAGTTGGCTGAAGTATAAACTAGTTTTCACTGCAAAGAGGTACAGAGGCCCCAGTCTCAACAACCCATAGTCCACCAATAGGATCCTCAAGGAGGAGATTAGTTACCTCAGCTTTTATACTACAATTACTATTAAAATCAAAATGACTGGTAGTAATATAGTAGTAATTCAGCGCCATCTAGCATGGATGCTATTTAAGGTTGTGCCTGTGGTGAACGACCACAACTGCATGACATTCAGACTTCACAGTCAGGTGACAGGATTTTGTGTCTGCATACCAGTGAAATCACCATTCTTACAGATTTTAGAGCCAATCTTTAATATTCCAGGCATTTTTAGATTTTAGATCAGAAATAACCAAATAGGAACTCACCCAGCATGCATTGGTAACACCCTTTTGGTGTTCCAGTTTTTCTCTGCTGGAGCCCAGGGCCAGGCTCACTCTTTGCATGATGGTGGTAAGCCACTCCTGGGTCACACCATCCTTGTCTAGAGGCTGAAAGGCCACAGAAGATCAATAAAACAAATTAAGAATTAATCACTTAAAAGTTCAATTAATATTTTCCATAGCTACGTCAAAATATAAAAGTGAGTAATCTTTTGGATCTTTTAAATAAAATATAATGAAACTGAGTGCATAATTTAGAAAAACTTCAAATAAATTGTTCTTATTTATGCTTTGTTTTGTGTGTGTGGGGGGGCAAGTGGGGGGATACGAACATCCCCTGGTGTGTTTCGAAAAATAGAGTTAACAATCTAGTTTATTTTAAAGACAGAGTATACAGAATTTTTTTAAATAAAATTTATGTGCAGAAATATAACTTGGCAACTTTTACAAATACCAAATACGGCACGGATTATTTCTATAGTTTCACAACTAACGGTCTTAGGGTTGCAGAAATAACGATTTAAAAACAGTCAATTATGCTAATGGTTGT
Source organism: Oedothorax gibbosus (assembly GCA_019343175.1). Classification (NCBI taxonomy): domain Eukaryota; kingdom Metazoa; phylum Arthropoda; class Arachnida; order Araneae; family Linyphiidae; genus Oedothorax; species Oedothorax gibbosus. The sequence continues at coordinate 10,760,940 of CM033279.1, forward strand.
GACTTTTTTGTAAGGTTAGTTTGAATTATCGTCGCACTAGAGCTACACGAGGGCTATGAACTTGACTTTTTTTGTAAAGTGTTTCTTGTATGTATGTCTACTTTAGAGACCGATAATTTGCTTTTGGATAATAATTCAATATTACCATACAAAGAAATAATTCATATTTAATTAGTTTTTATGAATGGATAGTTAAGCTGAAATCTTTCTTTTAAATGCACCTAAGCACTCACCTTAAAAGAAATAAGATGTTCTTCGGTGTTGGTGATTTGACTCTGGCAGCTTTCAGCCAACTCACAAGTTTCTTTACACCTAAAAAATAATAAAATATTTTACAATAACTAGTCTGTTATAATAGTTTGGCTCACGTGCAATAATTAGAATTACTTTTCATTCAACAGTAAATTGGGTATTCAGTAAACTTTCCCACAATAGCAATAAGTTAATTCTGGCTATTCCATGGATGCTAAAAACTTCATACCCTTAAATAGCAAAGGAAATAGTTCCTCACCTAGTAATCAGAGCCAAAAAGACAGTGTCTGAGGAAAGAGCTTCAGTGGTTCTGGTGCGTAGTGCTTCAAAGTGCAGGATCGAGTTGCACACATTCACTAGTTCTTGTGATACTTGATTGGCGCTCTGAAAATACATAAAATTACTTTGTAAAAATGTCATTTCAATTAAGAAATATATTGGGTTTTTTTAAAAAATATTTTAATTAATTTGCTTGAAAATGTATAGAAGCAGTAACTATGTTTTTTTTTTTAAATAAAAACTCATTTAATTTTCTTACTAACCCAACAAAACCCAAAATATTATAAATTTCTAACTTAATTAAACTACTAAGCAGTTAAAACCAAGATTTTGTAAAGCCGAATATCCAAATTTACAATAATTTTAAGGTCTAAACAACTATAGGAGGTTTTAAGTCTTCAAACAACAAAACACCATCTCATAATAGAGTTGAGATGAATTTTCATTGCACTAGAGCCACACAAAGGCTATTGATTGTGACAGACCTCATAATTTAGAACCACAGTCGAGTGGCGAACTGACACCCAAGTAGGCACCCAACATGAGTTGTTATGACTTTACCCGACCCGAAAAAACCTGGGTGGGTTTTTAAAAAAAAACACTTGAAAAAACCCAAGTGGGCAATTGAACTTAAAATTGCCTTCACTGAAAATTTAAAAACAGTAAAAACTTTTTATACATCCAAAAAATATACATTTCATATAATTTTTAATTAATATTTTAGTATTACTCTTAATATATTTTTACATTTTTGTACCTTCAATATTTAAAATGCATTTACAAATTTAAATTTATACCAATTATTTAACAATTAAATATAACAAATACATTTTTAAAATTCGAATTTAAACTTCTATCGTTACAATATTCCTGAAAAACACATCCAAAATACTGAAAAAAACCATAAAACCCTGAAAAAAACCTAAAACCCGAAAAAAAAAACCAAGTAGGTTTGGGGTTTTCATGAAAAACCCGGGTTTTTAACAACCCTGCACCCAACACAAATTTTTTAGGAGCGACATCCAACGCAGCATTTGGACCTAGGAGCATATTTAACATGCGCTTTACAATGGGCTTTATCCCTTGACTTTTTGGGATGCTGAAGCCGTTTATAGGTTGATAGTTATTTTAACATTACATTTTCCAAAAACCAAGCACCTTACCGATAATGCACCTTACCGATGGGAGATGGGCTACCCAGCTCCCATCTCACAATAGATGTATTTAAACATAATTATTAATTAAAGTTGATTTATTTCAAAATTTTGAATAGAAACTTAACATCAAACTTACTGCACAAAGCTCAGTCTTTGCGGCAATGGCAGCTTCAAACTCCTCCTGAACTGCAGCAAGTGATGGGTTTGCCCCAGCTGCCCATTTCAACCGTTGTTCAATGCCAGCTGTCAGGTTGAGGTAGCGTTCCTGGGCAGAGTTCACAACACAGTCTAAAGCTACCAGACCACTAACAGTCTAAGAACAAAAGAGTTAGATGTGTAATACATGCAATATACATTGATTATAATTAATCTAAATATTACAATTAATATGCTGATTTTTACATAGTGTTTTGATCACATTCTATTAAATTAACTTTAGTCTTACAAGATTAAGAAGATCAGTGATCATATTGAGTCATTTGATTGTTAAGGATCAAGTATAATAAATTTACCACCTCACAATAAGTTTACTAGCTGTCTGCATATAACAATAAATTTGTACATTGCTACATATTGAAATCAGGTTTTAGAAGGAAAGGAACTATAATCGATGTTCAACCTCTTATTAGTAAATACAACGAAACACAAAAAATTGAATAGGGGTCATATATTAACAAGCCACATGTAAAGAGTATTTATAGTTCATTAAACAAGTTTCTGGGGCCTTTGTAGAAAGGAGCCTTCAAGGGACTTTAAACCTTTTTAAATTTAGGGGACTTTTAGGTACAGACTTGATAGAAAATAATGAAGCTATACCTTTCGTATCTCTGACATGATGGATGCCCTGGACGATGAAGTTGGACTCTGCACTGCATTACTGACCAACAAAAGATCCTCATTGAGCCACTGAAAACGGGCTAACTGCAACTGCGCCCTCTGCTGGCTACCACGGTGCAACACCAGGTACTGATCCAAACGCCTTGCCATGTCCTCCTTGCGCCATGCACCATCCAGTGCCCCTAGAAGTGTTGTGAGTGGTGGAACCTGTGCCTCAAGAAAATGTCGACTGATGCACCCCTTGCAGGCCTCTAAAAAGAGTTCCTCCGAGGGGTGGTCTGGTCTGCGTTCCAGTTCAGAAGAGAGTTCAAAGCCAAGGTGGCAGACCAGGTGGCATAAGGCAAGCCCTAGTGCTTGAGAAGGCAGACCTAGGACAATGTGTCTGACGTACTCGACAGAGAACTGCCTGATGGGCTTGACTAGAAGTGTGTCTGGGTCGAAGAGGTGTTGAGCATGATGAGGTTGTAGTGAGTTTACAAAGGTCTGGCATCCATGAAAGGCTTGTTGAATTGCAGAGAGCTTATGTACAAAGTATATGTCCCTGAGGATGGGCCTGGCTAGTGGGTGGTGGGTGGCAGGGGTCAGGGCGATGGTATCAGAGTAAAAATCCATCTTCTTCCATGATGAGGGAAATTGTTCGAGATGAGCCAGAAGAGCCTCTAGGTCAGAGTCCACCTTTGTAAAAAGTCCATTAAAACCCATTAACAGCATCTGTCCTTGGTTCAGACCGATAATGTTGGGTTCTGATCTTTGCATCAACGATTCAAATTCATTTCTTAGCTTTTTGACTATGTCCGACACACGATTGTCAACTACAGGTGCCCCAGAAAGAAGGTGGGTGATGTTAGTCTGCAGTTCGGCCACCAGTTTGTCAAGTGGCATGCCACATCTGGCAATGATCCTGTCCAGCTTGGCTACCATTTCCACAACAGAGGGCTCCAAGGCACTCTGCAGGGCTTCAGGCAATATAATATTCTGAAAGTGAAGCCCTAGGTCCTCCAAAGCAGTGAATACAAAATGAGCCAACTTCACACCCAACAGGGCCTGTTTCAATTCTGCATTAATAGCTACAGGACTGTCAAGCAGCAGCTGAGCATACTGTGCAATATTTCGACATGTGCCAGAAATTTCGTCCAGAAACCAATCTGCATTCCACGAAGTCAAGTCGATTAGTCTGTCGCTAGAGGCACCAGCTGCAGCAGTTTCCATCAAGAAAAATTGCTTTCGGTTAGTACACAATGCTTCTACCATTACACAAAGGAAAGCCAGGTGGCATGACTCACCACATTCTGTCAAGTAATGTAAAACGGCCATATTAGTTTCTTTGGCAAATGTATTCTTGTCATCAGCCCCTTCCGCTCTCATTCTGTCCAGAACTGCTAAGACTTTTGTGCTGGCATCATTCACAAATGTTTGAAACTGCAAGTTGTAAGAAATGGCTGTCTGGATGGCTTCAGGGGTTTCCCTTCCATAATGATTTCTAAAATCTGCAAGGATCTCCAAGCATTTCAGTGAAGAAAAGTCTTGTAGAAGCCCTTCAAGCCATTGCTGCCATCTAAAACTACGATTTCGCTCTCTGTATCCGGGGCCAAACTGCAAAATGATGGTGGCATAAGTGGTGAGAAGATCAAAACAGTTCCTCATGTTGAGCTTTCGTTGCTGGATCACACTGGCCAGCTCACTTTCTGCATGCTCACACTGCTGCACCAGTTGCCCCTGCCCAGCCGACTGCAAGAACTCTACTACAGGTTCCACAGACAGTGACTCGCAAATATGGTCTCCAGACACATCCAATACCTTGCTCAATTCAGACCCGCATACTGCAGAGAGGGCATCAGAGTGTAGCTTATGCCACTTTCGGCATTCATTCAGCTTCTCAACCACTGTATCTTTTGTGGCAGCCACAGTTGTCTTCACGATGATCGCTTCATCATATCGATTTGGAAGGGTGTAGAGATTGTGGTGGGGGTTGGACAGAGCCTCTTCCAAAAGAGCTTTTTCCTGGCAGGCCTCTTGCAGTTCCGTTTCCGCCTCTTGTAACTGCAACTGTGCACCACGCCACTCGCCTAGCAACCGCTCCAGCTGGGGAAATGCAGACAAGAGGTCGTCCCTAATAGGAGAGAGAAACGATGTGTTTAGGTACTTGTAAAGGATTAAAGCTCACAAATTTGGAAAATTCAAAATATAACAAAATAACTTGATCGTGTAACTAATTAAATGTATCATTAATAAACAACGTAAAATAATAATTTTTGTTGGTTTGGTAAGGATAATCTGGGTCCAGATTAGAATCAGTCTTAGTCTTAGTATTTATTTTACATACAGATATTCAGCTTAAAATTTAAATAATATAATTTTAAATCAGTTGCCAGACTGTAGGCATATACTATTGAGAATAACAATTACTTGAGAATATTTTAAAAAAATTCAATACTAAAATTATTTTTTTACTAGTTCATAGTTTTCCAACAACTATACTCCTTCCGATTACTACACAAGCTTCAAAAGCACTTTCTTCTCCCTACCCCCTATGGATTTCCAGGAAATGGTGTAAGCGTCTTTTTTCTTAACCTACCTTGTTTGAGGCACTGCTGTGAGGTTAATTATAATTTCTTTACAAATCCAAGTTACAGGGTTTCTGCCAAAATGAAATGTTTCAAATTCATGACTATTCATGACTGAAATTAACAATTTCCATGACTCCAGGAATCGGACCAAAAATAAAAAAATTTTAATTCGAGCCATTATGAAATCTGATGTGCAATGCATTATCTTCTAAAATATACTTTTAAATTAAGCAAACAAATATTTCTTCGCATATCTAAACCAAGTATAGGAAAATAAGAATCTGAACTAAAAACAAAAAAACAGCAAACATAACTACTCAACTGCTACAGAAACATACTCGACTGCTACAAAAATCATTCTTTGTGTAGCAGTTGAATTCTTTGTGTAGCAGAAAAATCATGAAGCACTTTTCATGATTTTTCATACGCGCACAAACCCTGCAAGTAGGGTGTGGGGGAAAAAACGCTCACTGTTTTCTGGAAAACCCCACAAGGGGTAGGGAAAGAGTGTTTATGCAGCTCGCGTTGTGATTGGAAGCATTCATTACAACAAACCTAAATCAAACTTACCTATTCTTAGTCCACTCTCCCTTCATCTCAGTGACCCTAATAGCAAACATCGAAAGTGCAATGTCTACTTCCATTCCTTGCCGAGTCTGTTTCTGTCCCTGGGCTCCCCAGGCCCTTCTCCCCCCATACACTGCTCCAGTATAACCCCCCTCAGAACCAGGGGTCCATTCAACTAGGGGGTCATATACAAATGCCTCCAGAAGTGTCAAGAGGGTTTCTCTGCCGCGACGTAGCACCTTGAGAACATGTTCGCATGAGGTACGGAAGACTCCCTGAAAGATAAGAAGTGGGTTGGTGATGTTTAAGGTATCCGCCTACGTTCGAGGCAATTTTAAAAAAAAAAAGTTATTTATTCATCATTTAAACATATTTGAAACACTTGTATGCATAAAATATACAGAAAAAGTAAAAATATCTAGAACAAAAATTCCTTTTTAATAAATTTTGAGCTATTTTGTTGTTAAATTAGGCAGTAAAACACCATAATGCAAAACCTGATTCATAAAAATTACTTAAGATAACCAAATTTCCTTTTACTATGTTACAGTGCTAACCCTGTTAAAGGCAATGAACTAAAATCTAAGAGATATAGTGAAAAGGGGGAAGTTATTGCTCGTTGAATCCCAATACTCAGTGTTTTCGTTAAAAATTGCATTTTTTTGGATGAGTTACTTTGAAAAACCAGCTATAAAAATTAAATTGCATATAGAACCCTATGATTCTAGTTCATTGCCGGTAAAACAATTTGATAAATATGCTGGAAAAAAATGGTGAAGATATCTATAAAACCTTTTGTTAAATCATGTTTTGAGTGAAAGTTTTTAAAGCAAAATTTACATTTCTCAGAAATTTGTTCCGAAATTGCTACTCTGCAAACAAACGTGTTTTAAAAAAGTAACCAATCAATCATTTATATTGCCAGATTACTAAAGCAAAACTTGATACTAAAGAAACTTAAATAATATGGCTTTGCAATAACACCTTTGTAAATTAAAATTTAATTAAAAAAATTAAGAAAAATTACTTACTAATTAAACACAAGCAATTAAAAAGATAGTTTAGGTTTCAAAATAAGACTTCCGGTTGAATTGGACGACTTTTGTTAGTTATTAAAATAATCATAACTTTGTTTCTAGATGTCGCAAAATTAAACTTCTTACAGTTTTGGAAACTAGAGTAATTGGGCTATAAAGCTAAAAAATAAATCTTGAATTTCATTAAAAATAGGTATTTTAACGTAGGCAGATACCTTAAAGTTTGTTATGTTTTCATCTGAATAATATTTATAATATAAAGTTTGAAAACACTCAGTGTGATCAACTTGTAAACATTTTATACAATAATATCATTTGAAATCCCCTTTTCAACAGCAATAAAGTCATTTTCAAAGTTTTTAACTACATTAAGCATATTTCATATGAAAGCTACCTCGGCCATTTTTAAGTGACTCCAACATATTTCAAACTAGCCACTGCTTTGGAGACAATGGCCAGTATGTATAAAGACCTCAGACGACTACAGGAACAAAAATGCACACCTCATTAACCAGTATGCAATGGTAGAGATTAACTTACTCATTTATATTGAAATATTTAGTTTGAATTATCGTCGCACTAGAGCTACACCTGAGCAGGCACCCAACGCAACCGGCGGCATCGTACGCAGCGTTAGGACTTTGAAGGATATTTAACGTGCACTCCCTCTATACAGGGTATTATTCGTCGGACATTTTTGGCTGCACGGGCTGTTTATAGGTCGGCGGTTATTTTGCCGATGCCCGGACCCGAACCTGGGACCTTTCGCATGCTAGGCAAATGCCTAACCGACTGGGCTCCCAAGCCCCTATGTTTAAATATAAAACTACTAAACAGCTTACTGTAGTTGAGAATCAACTCCATTAAGTGTTTACTATCCTTTAAAATTTTTAGTGCAAATCCAAGATAATAGTTTTCTGAATATTTTTCAATGTCTATGTACTTTCGTAAAATACTAAACTTACTTCTATTCCAGTAATCCCCAATGCCGTTTTTATATTGGGTGTCATTCTAAAGGGAACCTTTTCAGGAACACGCAAATTCTTTCCCTTTTCAAAGCAAACATTGTAATCTATGTGCACAACCTGAAATAGTATAAAGAATTAAACTTTAATATAGACAGTTATTGCTTTTATTAAAACTCACTTTCAAATATTTTAATAAAAATATAATTAAAAACAGATAATAAATACTGACATCAAAATACAAATTATTCCATAATTTTAATCAATTTAAAAATCATTCTATTTCGATGAGTTTTGAAGGTGACAGATTGTCTCCATTTTGTACATGTAGATATGAAATGTTTTACTTTTTTTTTAATTATAAGCAATATTACATATTCCTTCGTCCAAATACAAATAAATTTAGCACAAAATGAAGAATAATTATTGAATATTCAAGGAAAAACAGTTTGTTTAATTTTGACTTTTAAAAGTGAAAGTATGAATTTTGCGTGGAAGCAGTTCTTAGTGACAGTTTCTTTTATGAACCTACTTATTATTTCAAACTAAATGTACCGTCAAACAGGGTAACTTTGTCCCAAGCATAAATTCCTATTACTGATTTCTTTCTTGAACGTTTATTTACTCATAGATCAAGGCAGAGTTGCCACCAATTGAAAAATGTATGCACATTTTTAAAGAGTGTATTTAGTGAGAAGTTATTAGCTTGAAGATCTGGCCAAAACTACCCCATTCGACGGGACATCATAAAACTAACAAAATCTAAATAAAGCTAGCAAATTTAAGTATAGAATGGGGTTGTTTCACGGAGGATCTAGCAATAGCTCTGCGGTTTTGTTTTCAGGTCTCTCAAATTACTTTTGTTTATATTCGAAATTGAGTTTTCTAAGAATAAGTTATTTTAGTTGTTATTTTTTAAAATTACAACTTCTTGCTGTGCTGTTGGTTGTTTTAATCACTTATCAAGGAAAACTTGCATTAAAAGAAGTTGGAATTTAAAAAAATTAACTAAAATATTCTTTTCGAAAACTTACTCCCAAATACCAAGACAACAGTAATTCGAGAGACATGAAAACAAAACCGCATAGCTATTGCCAGATCCTCCGTGAAACAACACCATTTAAGCAAATAGCTTAAAAAATAATAACTCTTAATATTATCCAATGCAATTATTTTTAATTTCTAAAAGTGTTTTAATGATCTTGTTTTCCTACCTCTCCAGTGGCAAGATCCACCAGTACATTATCTAGATGTCTGTCTCCTAAGCCAATGATGTATCCAATAATGGACATCACAGCTGTAGAGTGGTTATAAGTGAGAGTGACATTCCACCACTCCTGGGCACTGCTACATGAACACCATAGTTCCCTAAAAGTTTCATGAACAAAATTAGAAATGTATGTAGAGAAATAATAATCATGGAATTATTGTGGAGTGGATTGGCTAAAACATTTAAAAAACTGAAAAATTCAGTCATTTAAAAATGAAATAATCTAAATTAAATAATAATTTAACTTAAAGTTATTTTACAAAGAAGGTAGAAAGATAAAGTATTAAGGTAAAGTAGGAATAGAAAGTATTAAGGAGAGTAGGAATTGTTCAGTATACAATTTACATTTTGGTAAAGTATTACTTGAATTAAAAATTATACTACAACAAAGCATTTTTATGCTTCAAATATTATAGAAATTGCTTCAAATATTATTAAAGTTTCAATGGGAAGAAAATGACTTTCAATGTCACAGCATCAAAATGGCAGAGGAAAAAAAGAAAAAAGAAATTGTCATAGTTTAACTATAGAAATTTTTAGGATTTCAAGGCTTCATCAGAAGTATGACTCAAAGCCTTTAAAAAAAGAAAATATCAAAAATAGACTTACTTAGCAAGAAGATTATCAGCAGTCTCATCCATTAACTGTTTCAGCACATCCAATAAAACTGACAAAGGCCACTCTTTGCGATTGTCCAAGGAATTTATATTCTGAAATGATAAAAAAGTATGTTTAACTCTTTCAGTCCCAATGACAATTTGGCATTATCATTTTAGAAAAAAAAATCTGATCGTCTATAGCCATTTATGATATCAAAAAGCACATCATTCGATTCTTCAAACTTTTTTCTATTAGAAAATATTTTTTATTAATCCCAATACTATAGATGTCAGCCCTATTATTTTTTTTAAAATTATGATCAGAAAAATGATGATGCCAAATGGCATCACTGGGACTGAAAGGTTTAACTTTATACTAATCTGGCCGTTTATACTAACCTTTATACTAAACTTAACCGTTTGAGAAATTTGCCATTGTACGAAATATTCTTTTTTATATATAAAATTAAACATGTGTTTTATGCATAGTTGAAAATATGCAGTTGGTGTTTCTTTAACATTAAAGATCAAGTTTATGTTCAATTTGATTATTTTTCACAAAAAAAGGATTGAAAAAAAACTGTTCTTACTTTTTCTTTTAGGAGAGGTGTCAATTTATTATAAAATATTTCAGAAGGTCTAAGGACGGTTGCCATGTTTCCACTTGTATTCTGAAATAAAAGTTTTGGATTTGACATATGGAGTAAAAATCAGATTTTAAGATAAATACACATAAATTAAATACATCTATGTTACTAAAAACTGACACAACTTATAAAATAAAAAAAAAGTTATGCAAAACTATTTAATAGTAATAGTTGAATCAATAAAATAATTGTTTTATTTAAAAGAGTGTGAATTTATGAATTAACAATACAGATAAATAAAATAAAAGTATCAGTTGTAAAATATCCTTAAATAGATAATATTAAGTAACTAAGTTTACTGAAATCAGAGCAAATTTTAAATTAAAAACTTTAAAAATTGGATTACTTTCAATCCACAACTATAAAAATTTTATATATTACAACGGCTCTTACTTTATAAGAATAGTAACTAATTTAACTTTATAGTTAGTTATGAAATATAGTTTTCATACCTTGGCTGAATTAGCCTCCCTCTGTTGCCACCGCTTGTATAGGCCAAACAGGGGAGTGGCGCCATCTACCCACTGGATAAGGCCAGAACGTGGGCCCAGGGGAGTTACCGAGTAATGGCGAGCATAGAACACCTGCTTTCCATGCCTTAAAAAAAATTACTTGCTGTCAGATTAAACTTTTGGACTTATAATAATATTTAATTCTATGGGAATTTTGCCATGAGATGCAGCTTGTTGACTTTTTTTTAGAAAACTTGATTAATGCCTCTTAGCCCCCTTCAAGTAAATAAATAACAAAGCAGTAGAGATAATGTGTAATGTAGTACAACATACACATAGAAATGTTTTATTATTTTTAGATTTGACAATTTTTAAAAAAAATATGTATGTTTCTTGTAAAGCATGTTAAAACTAAAAATGATAATTTGACAAATATACAGCATAAGTGCTGAAAGTAGTACATTAATCACTGGTTATCTTGTGTTTATCAAAATTTAGATATTAGCAAGAAAAGTAAGGGCGATACAAGATAAATTAAACTACAAATTGCTGGCTAACATCAAACATAACTAGTTAAATATTTGAAATGATACATTGCAATAGCTCCCAAGTAACAATGTATCTCTTGCTCTAATAATTAGTAGTAAGAGTATAGTGGTAAAGTTAGTACATATATTTAATTGAATGAAATCGTATGTCATACCTTTTACTTTTGGCAAACATATTATTTACAATTGATAGGAATTGCATAATTCTTTCATCTAAGTGAAGATCTTCCAAGCCTTTAAACAGGTAAGTGTACCTATGAATAAACAAGTAACCTTTTACAGTTTAGTGAGAAATATACACACATTTAACTCTAATATAAATAGAGTTTGTACAGATAAGAGATTCTCAAACTATTGTGCTACTAACAAACTGCTTTTTTAAGTGTTTGGACAGCTTACATTTTTTTTTACATTAGCACAGAAAGATTTGACAAACTTTAAACGTTTTAAAATCTACATTTTTTATTTTGATGCATAAAGTTGTTATAATTTGCAAGGGGTAATAGAGCAAGCTTTAAAAAGACTTTTCCGCAAGATAAACAAAAAACCCATTGATGTAGCAGATAAAAATATGCATACAGTATTACAATACGAGGAATTTTTACATACTTCCTAAGTACTTAATATACAGGTTTTATTTTAAATAAATTAAGCTACTTTCACAATGTTTAAGAAATAACATGCAACTAAAGAATATAGTCATAACTTTGCTTCCATTGATTCGAGCATTTCATAACATTTTGTAAATCAAAACCAAGGAATTTTCGCAGATTCAGAGTAACTCATAAACACAAAAGGAAATTAATGTAAAACAGATTTGATACAAAGGCAAAGCAAAAATCCGACTCCAAACAAAGTATGAACACAAAACCAATGGCTTAAAACTGAAAAACCAGAACCAATAGCTACTAAAAAGAAAACTAAATTACCTGTGTCCATCAGATCCAAAGAAAGCCAGTTTCTTCGGCTTGGTTTTTGTTGGAAGAATAGAAACTGCATTATGAACGGACTGTATACAAACTCCTCCCCCGCCGGTCTTGTTGATTCCTGGCATAGGAATGACTGTAGATCTGAGATTGGCAAGTAATGGGCTGATTTGATCCATGCTCAGGTGGGAGCGAGACTGCTGCTGTTGGACTTTTTGTTGGAGATGGTGATGGAGCTGGTAAATTAAAGAATATTTATTTAAGAAATTAATTACAAAGGATTAACAGAGGATATGTTTGATGTTGTGAGAGGCGACAGTTCCAGCGATATTGTTTTCATTCGTTGTCCTTTTGAAATGCTATAAGAAACATTTTAAAAGGGTACTAATATTTTTTGAATGATTTATCAAGGCTGATATTTTGTGGCATTATCTAACACATTACATTATTTCTGTGTCAAAGTTAAATAGCTATTTATTTTTTTAAATAACTATTTGTGTCTAAGAAAATAACTGGCTAATTATGTAATTTAAAAAAGGGAAATGCTGTACCTGCTTGAACACATGCCAGCTCTCCTGAGGTCTGGAGGGGTCTTCTGGACACCTCAGTTTGGCAATAGCTTCTTCGATGATTTTTTCAAATGTCTTCTGAAACCATTGTTCATGTGGTGTTTCCGCAGGCTGGCTAGAAATGGTTTGAAGCTGTTCCAGTAGGAATAAAGTCTGAAATGTACAGAGTAAATGTTTAGTTAGTTCCTAGAATTTGATTTTAAAATATTCAATGAAACACACTTAATATTACTTTAAATGTTGACATACAAAAAATATTTGAAAATATATGTACTTACAGGTTTCACATAAACAGAGTGTTTCTCTTTAATAATTTCTCTCTTTTCATCTTTAGTTAAATGGGCATTGCTAAACACCTTTGAAATTTCTTTCTCCAAATTCAAAAATCGCCTAAAAAGAAAGTAAAAGTTTAATATACTATAATTAATAACATTTCAATTTCCTGCACAGGTGTTCTTTCTCAGGGTCTGATGCCATTTTCCGTGCTCCGTTCTATTATCAGACCCAGAGGAGTCTGAAGACAATAAGGGTCATTGGGATTGGAATATTTTCTGTGAGGGGGTGGGTGGAAAAATAAATGGTTTTCCCAGAACATTAGAAATACCTCACTTTACTCAGTTTGCTGGTTGAGTCAGGAGTATTTGCAATTTCAAAAATTTCATCATCAAAAAAATATCCTGAACAACGAATGAAATTTCATGGAACTCCAACAATTCCAAGAGGCCCTTATGATTCCTTTTTTTTTATTTTTAAACAAAATTATGCTTTTTTAAAAGAAAAAAATCAAAAAATACAGGAAATAGCAGAAATCCACTAAAATTAGAAACATCCCATGACTGAAAATATCTAAACTTCCAGAACACATTCAGCCCCAGAAGTGGCAACCCTGCATTCATACCTATGAACCTCCCCTTGATACATTAAAAGAGTACCCAATCACAGCTTACCCCCACAATAGAGTAATCAGGGTGTCCAGCAAAATTGCTGGTAAAAATTCAAGCACATTTCAAGGATTTCAAGGCTCATTTCCAAATTTTTCAAGGATGCTCGCATATAACCAATTATATCACTACGTTTTTTTTTCAAGGATGCTCGCATATAACCAATTATATCACTACGGTTTTTTTTTTCAAATATGCTTAACTACTAGCTAACAGAAATATTAGGCAAAAAAAGAAAATATTTGAGTTTTGAATTGTTTTTGTTTTAGAACGATTATTTAGCCCAGTTATAGTCTCCAATAAGTTGCAGAGTACATGATTGTATGTATACATATATTTTTACTAGTCATCAGTCATTTAATTTACAATTTTCAGGCAAATTTGTACTTGAATTATTGGCAAATTACCAAAACTAACTAAAATATAATTTAATTAAAACAACCTATATTCTACACTTAAAATAGGCTGATCATTAAAATTAATGGCATTTTTCTAAAAGTCAAGGAGGGGGGGCATATTCGTTGGTTAAGTTAGTTAATATTTAAAGTAACAATTTTCAATGTTAGTGAAACACCACATAACATTGGATTCTCTATATGAGATACTTTTTAAAATGTTAAAAAATAAGGTTATTTTAAAAATATGTCATTCGTTACAATTTTTAATAATACTAACTTAAATATAAGATTTTACATCTGATAGCTTAATGAGTTATTTCAATTCAAATCTTAACCTGAAAAGCTAGAATTGAACATTCCGATTTTTGAAAGACCTTCAAAAATCAGCAAATCAAGAAAATCGGAAAAATTTTGAAAATTATTCACAAAATACCTCAAAGATTGATAAATCACGAATTTCAGGAAGTCTGGAAAATTCCAAATTCTCAGAAATCGTTGAATTGTTATATTTCTGAAATCGGTAAATGAGCAGAAAAAATGCAAAAAAAACGTAAACAAAAAATCAAGCTGTTCTTGTAATAACAAAGTCACAATACTCACGAATACTTGATCAAAGGAAATATTCTGGTTGTGCCGATTGGCCTGAACTGGAGCTACAAAAGTAACGAGGCGCTCTTCCGATCACGCAGAGGCAAAAAAAACTATCAATCATTAATTATGAGCCAATGCGACCTCATAGGTGGTTTTCGTGAAAATTACTAGGCAGCAAAATAAGTAACTCTAATCAGGTAGCATTATTGGATTGCATTGGCCAGTAACCGATATTCGAAGGCATCTTAAAATCTAATCTTAAGTCATCTTCAAATTTTTAATTAATTTTTTTTACTTAGTATTAAAATTAGTTTATTATTTAAAAATGCAGTTTTGTACTGTATTTCAAAACTTTGAAGTCGACAATCACTGATTCTCACCAATTGACAAATTCCAACAAAATTCGAAGATCGCTTAATCATGAAACCTTGAATATCGGCGAATCTAAAAAATTCTCAGATCAGTAAAAATAACGAAATCGCAAATACGAAATATTTGAATCGCGAAACTGAAAAATGCGCAAATCGTGCATCTTCAAAAATAGGAAAATTTAACTCTTGAAAAATAAACGATCTGGGGAAAATTAGCGAATCGCATAACCTTAAATTCTGACCAAATAATAAAACTAGGCGAACTGCAAACTCACGGAAAATCGATAATCTTTGAAAATTAGCAAACGAATCACGAACATTAAAACCACAACAAATAACTTTTAAATTCGGCGAAATTCTTAATCTTAAAAAAAAAGAGAAGACAAATCTCGTAACTTTGAAGGAATTAGACATCCACGGAAACATCGCGAACTCTATAAATCGGCTGATTGCTAAACCTCGTAATAAAAGGTACAAAAGGCTTATTTTCATGAATCTATAAAATTCGAAAATTGCAGAAAGTTTCGAAATTTCCCGGTGCACACCGGAATTTTCAACAATTTCAAGTACAATTCCCGATTTTCCAGAATTTCCCGACTGCTGGACACCCTGGTAATCCTGTGCTGCTCATGTACCAGGCATTTGGCTTCAATTATGGTATGCTGGTCATGGGCCCCCAGTGTATCGAACAGAGAGCACTGGAACAATTCTGCATCACGACAGTGTTCTGCCTGTGCAGGTATTCTTCCTCAGGGTCTGCAGAAATGGTCCATGCACCAGTTAGTTTTTTTGTGTCAGACTCTACAAGTCTGATCAGAGTAATGTGTCATTGAGGAGATTTCCTGCATTGTAGGAAAGGGCATTGTAGTGTGTGGTATTTTTTTTAAATAATAAAAGAACTAGGCTTTCCCTTTAAACTCCTAGTTTAGTTTGAATTATTGTCACACTACAGCTACACAAAGGCTTACAGTTTTTCAGCAATCGGCCTGCTTCAAGGTTAAACGATGGGGTTAGTACAATAGACCAGTGGTCGCGGTGCTTGGCCCTGACGGGCCACCCCACTCAAGTCATAAGTCATCATAAGTCATACACAAAGGCTATTGGCGACGGGCGTCGTATTTTAGAACCACAGTCAAGTGACGAGCCGACACACGAGTTGGCACAAAACACAACCCTTAAGGGCGACATTGTACGCAGCGTTGGGACTTTGGAGCGTATTTTAATGTGCACTCCCTCTACACGGGGTATTATTCGTCGGACATTTTTGGCTGCACGGGCCGTTTATAGGTCGGCAGTTATTTTGCCGATGCCCGGACCCGAACCTGGGACCTTTCGCATGCTAGGCGAACGCCTTACCGACTGGGCTCCCCAGCCCCCCTACAAACTCCTAACTTTCCCCTAAACATTTGAAATTCCCTAGCTTTCCCAGGTCCCCAGTGTCCGAATGTATACATACCTATTAACTTCTCCTTGATGCATGCCGAGGGTACCCAGCCACAGCTCATCCCACAGCAAAGTGACCCTGTGCAGCTCGTGCACCAGCCCCTTCGCCTCAGATATGGTCTGCTGGTCATGGGCCCCCAGCGTCTCGACCAGCGCACTGAAGCAATTCTGCATCACTGCGGTCTTCTGCCTGCGCAGGTGTTCTTCCTCGGGATCTGCGGCCATTGTTCCTGCGCCTGTTTCCTTATCGGATCCTGAAGAGTCTGGAGATAGTAAGGGGTCTGTGGGGGAGGTTGCTTGCGAAGATGTTGTTGGGTCGTCAGGGCCGTCAGGGAAGTAGGCACCCAGGAGACCTGGAATGAGAGATAATGACATTAGGTTATTCAGTTGGATATTAAAAATATTAGAACAATATTTTGGATCCTGAAGTTTTTCATTAACAAAGAGAAATAACATTACTGGAGATTCTGTTGGGCGAACATTCTATTCTGTGTGTAAACGTGCACGCATTCAACAGTGTGATATCGTTTAGCGTCAGAAAATGACATATCACTCTCTCCCCATAAGCGACTACACCAGTATGGGATAAAGTATGACCTAACGTGATTTATAGCTGTGTACTTTTATAACTGTCTGTGACACGAACAATAAATTAGAAATTTATCTAAACCTCTAGAATTACAATGATTATTATTAAGCTAGGACAATGGTGATAGCAATACATCAAATCACTTGAATTTGCAGTGACATTACAAGAATTTTTTTTGTGGCGGTCAGTACAAATAACCAATACTAGCCCTCGCGACCAAATAATTACTTTGTCGCAGACGGTTAAGTATTGGGCTCGCACGCAAGTGTTCCTGGATTGAAACCGAGCCTGTCCTTACCTCTTCATTTCTTAATGCTTCAGTTTCAAATTTTCTAATATTTTATGAACTTGAAATACAAGTTGATTTTCCCACAAATATGTAACAAATCCAATTGATTAACGAACTCGGCTTGGCTTATTTTCAACTGTGCAATACAACCGATTAGAAGCCAACAAAAACACTAACCTGCTACAGCCTCTTCTTGTAATTGAGGTTCCATCTTAAGTGTGAGTGACCCAACCACTGCAGGAAAAACAATGAGGTGGGGAGCTGCTATCGCAACACGACTGAGTAGATCAGAAATACTGTGACGAACATATGGTTCAGGGTGGTTGAGCCGAGAGAACAGCTGAGGAATGATACCTGTTGAAAAGCATAGGTATGTTAAAATATTGCACAATATATTTATACAAAGTTAATTATAGTTATACCTTGTCTATCCAGAATGCGAGCCTCGAAAGCATTTTCTTCAATCCCTTTGCTTGGTTTTCTACGAAACGGGGGGAGCATCATTTTCCTAAACAAAACGTGTTTAAGGTTCTGTTGTGAGGTTAACAATCCGAACAGTTCAAACCCAAGTAGGGTGGGGGGGAAAACACGCTCACACCGTTTCGAAGAAAACCACATGCGGGGATGGGAGTGGAAAATGCTTTCGAGGCTCGCATTCTGGATAGACAAGGTATATACATAGTTGAAAGTCATAAATGTAATTATATTTATACAGTTAAAAGTCGTGCAATATTTCTCTTGTGAAACGATGAAAATAGGTTTACATTCAAATTGGTTTGGCTTAAGTTAAGCCACACAAGGCTTTGACTGTTGACTAACACTCTATTAACAAAAACCCATTCATTTACTGTCTCACTAAATTTTTTTTTTACACAATATGGATTTGGTATTTAGAGTTTTTAACATCTTTGTTGAAACTGGGCAGGAAATGTATGAAAAGTGGAGACAAGTAAATGCAGCAATTAGGTAAATGTTTATACCTGCAGGCTCAAAAATAAAAAATCATTAACTCTGCTAACTTTTTAGCGATTCTATTTATGATGCAGACATAGACAGAGTTTGAGCTACAAACCCTACAATATTAAGTAAAACTATCACATGGACAGCCGCCCTAGCATTTCTGCCGAAAGCTATTCGGTCAACTAAAAATCATGTTTTGGTGAGAGAAAGGGGTTTTCTTTTTTCCCAATCGCAAGAGGTTGTAATGATTATAGAGCCATCTATTGGGATCATACCACATTTATTATAAGATATAACTGAAAATTTTGGTTAAATAATCTCCAGTGGTTTTATAATCAAGTAGTAATTTATTACAAACTGTAAAACATGTACCTCTCCAAGGGGCTGTGGGTGTTTCGGCCAAGCCTTCCTCCAGAACATCTCTCAACTCAGAAGCATGCTTTACAACCAAACGAAGAAGGCGCAAAGTAGCTGTAACATTGTCATCTTCTTTATGGACAGCCTTGAAACAAACAAATATATTAATTACATATAGTAAACATACTTCAAAATAATGGTTATCAAGGAACTTTTAAAAAGAGGTAATATATTACTCTGGTACAAACTATTTTCCCACATACAGTCAAACCAGATGATATTTCAATCTCCAGAGAACAGAAAACTTCTTTGAGTTTAAGAGTTTTCAACTGTCAGATTTGTTGAATTTTGCTTTACTATAAGTTAATAATAGTTTCACAAGACACGTCTATTGCCTTATTTTTCTGAAGCAATGATTTTTCCCCTCCAGTTTGTAGGAACTTCAAATCTTATTGATCAATTTATAATTCTTTATTAGATTAGTCATATTTTTCTATATTATTACGTCCAGCCATGAATGAATAGGGAAAGGGCAGCAAAAAAATTCCCACTAATAATTAACAATCCACAGTTGAGAAAATCACTTAGCATAATAAGCTGAACATTAGAAAATGTGTTTCAATACATTATATTAACCTATTGCTACCTTCATCCACATTCTAGCATGAACTCACAAACAACAGTTTTGTGACACAGAATAATAAAAATTCGGTGACAACACTGGGTCTATGAACTAGTTAAGAAACATAAGCTATATAGGGGGTTGTCTATTCATCGACAGCTTTTGCCGATCATGAATAATTTATATACTTTTGCTATACCTATCGAGTTTCATCCAAGTTGAATGTTTACCTTCGTATAAATCACTGCTTTGCAATACAACAAAACAATACCAGTCATTATATAGCATTTATTTATCACTAAATCATGAATTAGATGTTCACTTCAAACACAAACATTTTCTCACCTGCCCATTGAGCTTCAGGTACCTAAGATACGAAGCAGCCGCCATACGATAGTAGGAATAGAGTCTTCCCACAACTCCCTTCCAGACATCTACAACCCCTTCGGTAACATCTTCAACTCTCTGTAAGGACGGACAGGAAGTGGCCAGTTGCCACCTGACTTCCTCTGCACCACTTTCCACACAGTCCTAGAGAACAGGGGAAAAAAATTGTATTCATGGACGGAAGAGATATTTGTAGTATTAGGGTTGAAATACTCAATTCTATTCAACAATAAACTTAGTTTAATAAAATTTAAACTCATGTTAATAAACATAATTTAACCGGTCTAAGAAAGTTTAGTTTGAATTATCGTCGCACTAGAGCTACACGAGGGCTATTGGCGACGGGCGCCGTATTTTAGAACCACAATCAAGTGACAAGCCGACATCCGAGTAGGCACCCAACGCAACCGTTAAGGGTGACATCGTACGCAGCGTTAGGACTTTGAAGGATATTTAACATGCACTCCCTCTACACAGGGTATTATTCGTCGGGCATTTTTGGACGTTTATAGGTCGGCAGTTATTTCGGCGATGCCCGGACCCGAACCTGGGACCTTTCGCATGCTAGACGAATGCCTAACCGACTGGGCTCCCCAGCCTATGAAAGAGAATGTGTTACAGTCATCTGTTTATATATACAACTGAGTCATTATTAAAATCATGAGTAGGTGATGCAGTTAAATCTTAACATTTCTTGAAGTCCAGATTTATGTTTGAGAGTTAAACAAAGACAAGCTTATACCGCCACTACACAACCTTTAGTTAAACATAAGTTATACTTAAAACAAATTGTTACTTTAATACACCAAGAAATAAATCCCTTCATTGACATAAAACCTGGAGGTAAATTAACTTATTTTTACTTATCTACATTTTACTTTGTGCTAACATTTTTGTATGCAAGTGAAAATTTTAAGATATAAAAGAATTGAGCAATTTCCATCCTAAAGTACACAAGTATTATTGCAAAGGTACATTTAAATTAGTAGTAATTCATACAATGTGGCAATTTATAAAATTTTTATCATGTTATAAAGCAAACAAACTAAAAGTTTTTGAATAAGAGTTATCATCAAAAAAGCATTCTATATAAAGCCTACTACAAATTACCATTTCTTGGTTATCCCATTCACCATTCGATGAATTATGAAGGCTAGTGACAATATTCAAAAGGATTCCCATGTCTTCTTTGTTATTCTGGAGAGAAAAATATTTACTTTACATGCAAGTAATAATAAAAACTCATTTTATACTAATAAATAAGATTTAAACTAAAGACAAGGGGTGGGAAACACAACCCACTTAAAAAATAAACACTGGATATTTGAAATGTTACAATTTGGTTAAAGATATTTTACAAGAGAAGGTTTTTGTTTTTTAGCAATACTTTCAAGTTCTAACTTTTGTGAATACACAATTTTTCATGACGAAGACAAATGTGGGGATTTTAAGAGGGATTGTCAGTCCCATAGAGCTAATGCATTAGTTTTCTAATCACAACTTCCGCAAAAGTATTGTTTTGCCATGTTAGCCCTTTTTCCCCAGGTATGAGAATCAACATATCATCGAAATGAAACACATTTTGAACCGAAAATCTTATCTAGTTATTTAATTATATATTTTTGAAGTTTTAAAATGCCAAAAATTACAGCAGATGGCGACACTATTTTAAAACTTTATCAATGAATAATTAAATAACCGGATATTATTTTCTATTCAATTTTGTTTTAAATTGATGTTATGATGATTCTCATACCTGGTGAAAATGGGATAACATGGCAAATCAATTCTTTTGGAAAAATTGTGATTTCAAAACTAATGCATTATCTCTATGGGACTGACAGTCCCTCATAATAGAAAAACTTCTTAAAGGATATTTCAGGCAAAGAAAAATTAAAAAGTATAAATACTAAAATAAACCATAATTTTAATTTATGTATACTAATAGGATGATTCATTTTCCCTAACAACTACATAAAAATATTTAATACCATCTCAGTACCAAAACACAATTAAAATGACACAAAATTATACTTACATCTGGGAGTAGCTCAAATAGCCTAGCTTTTTCTTCAGGAAGTATACTCAAAGATCCATTGCTAAAAAAAAGTAAAAGTACTTGTAACATTTGATCTGCAATAAGTTAACATTCAACAAACATTAAACAAAACAGACTTAGTACTTAATTTGGTTATACATTATATAAATTTATACAAGAACAAAATTGAAGACTTTATAAAAAAAAACTAAATTAATGCCTTTTGCAAACACTGCCTTCAAATTTTTTTGAAATTTTTAAAAAATATTTACCATGCAGTATTGATGACTTTCCTGCCGTTTGAGTAACACCATGCAGCAAAGTGACACCAGGATTTTGCAAGTAGTGGACAATGATGGACACTTCGCTGCAGAATTTGGCCTTGCAGAAAATCTGAGTCGCTTACAACTTTTTCTTGCTGGAGACCTTTAAAAAATAAATAAAAGAAAACATTTAAAAAGAAGTTCTTCATAACTAATCTCACAATAGTTTTAGATTTAACAGGTTAAAAACTGATTTTGTATAAACTGTCTAAGTTCCTCAACTATATTGTTTGCAATTTTTATTTACAGAGTTAAAAGCAGTTTCTTTCAATAAAATAATTTCATCACTTTTCTATTCACCACAACCATTAAAATCAGTGATAATTATTTAACAAATGCTGATAATATGCTTAATGTTTTGTTAAAACCTTTTACAAATCAAGCAAAAACAAAAAATAAAATAACTTTTGAATTTATAAATATCGAAATACTTACCATTCTCAAAATGCCTATCTAAGCCAAAGGCTGGATCAAACTTCATTGTTGTGTTTAGTAAGGAAGTCATTTCTTTTGATGCACCCATGTCCAAGTAACAAGTCTTTGGCTCTATCAACATGTACTTGACAAGATTTAACATGGAACTATAATTTGGGAGAAAATTCAAAGTATAAGAAAAAGCCTTTTAAAAATAAAAATTAGATTTACATTGATTGTAAATCAAAGATAGAATAATGTATTATATAGAATGGTCCACTACTAAAATGCAGTAAAATACTAAACAGATTTTGTATATTATTTTTTACCATTTCTGATAAAAAAAAACCTTTATATTCCCCATTGCATTCTTCTAGAACTTTAAACTAAATCTTTCTTACCGAGAGTTTAATTCAGACATTGGATCAGTGGAAGAATTTTTAAGATGGTCGGACACAACTGAGATACTGTTCAGAAGCAAGTCACATGCTTTATCCTTTTCACCAAAGCTACAACAACAAAAAATGTGTAAATTCAACTGTGTAAATATATAGCTTTTTTTTAATTCTAAAATTTCAACTTCATATTGTATTGATTTACATAGCCTAAATGTACAAAATTAAAGACACTTACTAATTAGTTATGTTTTTAAAGGAAATTAAGCAAAGACAGGTTATACATCCATAGGATTAATAAAATTATAATTAATTTGTGGAAGTTATTTCCTCTAAACTAGTTTCCTCAATTTGAGTTGATAGGTTTATAACTAAACACTTTTTTATTAAGAATTTGAAAACCAGGATAAAACTAAAAGTAGTGGTAAAACCAGTGATAAAATTATTGTGGAAAAAATAATTGCTCACCTATAGAAGAGCTTGGCAGTTTCTCTCTGCACCCGGACTAACTTTTCTGTAGGCGGCCATGATAATGTTGTTCTTACGCAACTAGCCAGAGTATCCTCTGTAACGTGAAGGTCACGACCTCTACCCAAGTGACCAAGAGCTTTGGATATCCACTTCCGGCATAACTTAAGGTTGTGTTGTTTTCTAGCTAGCCTTGCAGCAGCCAAGTGAAGGTCAAAGAAACCACCTAAAATAAGCGATGTTTTTAAAACTTGTGGGAAAGTTCAAGGAAAAAAGTAAAGTCTAAGCTAATAGTGTACGTATTTGTTGGAAACAGAATTCTAAAAAGTTAGTGCAATTTTTTTTTCTATGCAAAACAATGTTGTTTTGGACAGTTCTATTTAACTAGAATTAAAATAGTAATTTCTTGAAGTCGTTAATTCAATAACCTAAAAAAAATATGAAGCAGCAGTAACTTTTAAAGCACAAATCAAATAATTGTATTTTAGATCCATGAATAACTTAAAAGGAGCTTGCACTCTTCCAGAATTATTAAAAATAGTTTTCATACAATATTTTTAAGGCTTGTAAATGGGTAAATGGCAGCCCAGCAATATTCAATTTTGTTTCAAAATTTAACAAGTAGGTTTGTAACAGAATCTGTCACTTAACCCGCTTTCCACACAACAGTTGTGTTTAACAGGTAAAAAGGCGACAAACACAGCATTGATATTCTATATTAAACATTTACATGCTAAATTTGGCTAGTTTCATTTATTTTATTTTGAAAATTCAATAATTATTACTTATTGTTTGCAAAAATTAATTTATATTTCAAAGAATAAATCTGTAATATTCGCTTTTAAATAGAATGAAAATATTTCATATCAACATACAAAGATTAGAATCTCGTAGTGAAATATATTTGATGTCATTTCAAACTGATCAATGTCGCAAAAGTAAATTTATTTTAATTTATGTCTAAAAGAATTAAAGTTTCACGAGCGATTGTTGTGATTAGCAATGGTGATTAAATTCTAATAAAAATGGCTTCCTATGCTTTAAAATGAGCATTAAATTTTGCAGTTTTTTAAATTGAAGTACTTCGAATTTGAATTCTTTTTTAAAATTTTCAACGTTTTCTAATTTTGATGCGCTGAATTTGTTGACGTATCACACTTGTCCGTAGCATTTGTATTTTGGGCTATGAAAGTGGGTGACGAACGGACAGACGGACTGAATGATTATAATACCTTCCACTTTTTACCTTATAAACGTAGTGTGGAAGCTAAAATGCAGCACAACCAATCGGCAGTTAGACAGCATCTGTTTAAACTTTTTTAAGCAATTAGAATTGCAATCCATTTTTAAAACTTTATAAAATTATTAAATATAATAAAAGTCTCATAAATTCGTAGATTATTAATGCTTTTAAAGAAGTCAAAAGATAACATGGGTGTACAAAAAAATAGTTACAATGCATACATTTATAAATCAAGAATATCAGCGATAAAATAAAAAATTATAACTATGAAAGAAAGCAAAACTAATCGTAGAATTTAATGTAACATCCATTCACTTAATTCATTCTAACAATAATTTCTTTAACATAAATCATAACATTCATTCTGACATCCCAAAAGACAAGTTTTATAAAAGCTTTGTGAATATTACCATTGACAGCTGCAGTCGTTGATCCGGGATTCAGACGTAACCAGATGTTTTCCCAGGTTAAAAGGGATCCCAAAACAGAACTGTAGCAGTCAGATGGATCTAGTTTGACATTTTCTTGAAGCAAAGTAGATGTTCCCTGAAATAAAACAAGTAAAATAATAAGTTAATTTCAAATAAAACTAAAGGAGTGAAACACTTCACAACTTTTACTTACCATTCAATAAACAAATACATTGGAAGGAGGAAATTATATACACTATAAGGTAATTTCAATATCTTTAAAACCTAAAAAGTTACATGGCAGCTATCCTTTGTGAATGCATGATTTTCTCAAAAACCTTATTATGACCAGGTACTGGGAACTTTAAAGTCCGTAGCTCTTTAGTTTGAGCTGTAAAGTGGTTTCAAACAGACCAAAATTTAAAAGTCACTTTTTTAGAATCAGCACCATCCAAATCGTGTACCAAAAAAAACCTTCATTTCGAGAAGATTTTCCAGCCCGGCGCAATACTCTCATATTACCTTATATTTCATAGTAGGTAATAAAAAGTTTTTAAAAAATAGGTCTATGTAAAAAGCTGGTTACCTTCAACTGGAAAGCTGAAGCAGATAGGAATAGACTAGCTTGGACAGAATCGATTTGAAGGGGCCAGTCAAGAGTTGAAATCTTCATTAATTTTAAGATTCCAGATTTGGCTTCAAATATCTGATCTTTCCTGTAATAAAAAAGGTAATTAATCACAAGAAATAAGGACCTTAAAGGTAGTAGCCCCATACTAAATAAAATTTATTCAGTCCGTCTTCATAATTAAATTAATTTGGATCTGTTGTAAATAGTATCAGTGAAATATCCATAAAACTCCCTGAAGAAGAATTCTGATATATTTAAATTTCATAACCATTTTAACCTAGTTTTAGTCCTCTTCTGCACTGTAGCATACAGGCTTCAGCTTATTACGCCAACTCCTGCGTTTTGTGCAGCAGCTCTTGCTTCCAACCAGCTCGCCCATCCAGCTGGTTCCTTCGTCCTCGCCATTTCATCCATGTTAATTTGGGCCATCCTCTTTTTCTTTTCCCATCGGGGGCCCATGTCAGTGCTACTGCTTTGTTGGCATTCGTAGCACGTGACCAATCCATTTCCACCTTTTTTATATTAATTGCCAGCGGTTCTTATTTGGTCTTATTGCAAAGCTCAATGTTTGATATTGTTTGGGGCCAGAAAATTCCCATGATTTTCAGTAAACATCTGTTTTGCCAGCTTTTAATTATTTAATTATTTAATATTTAGGCCTAGTAAAAACCCGTGTTAAATGTAGCCCACTCCACCTTAAATTTAGCCGTTTTGCAATACATAATTCAAATACGCAATTAATATAACTCTAATATAATAATAATCTACATAATGTAACTCTTCATTGAAATTTGGAGTCATAAAGCCCTAAAAATGCACCTTATTTTTGGTGCTATGAATGCAAAAACAAAGCTGTATCAGTTTATTTGCAATTTATTTCATCCTAACAATGTTTGTATACAATACCTTTAAAATTTACTGCTGAAAAACACCTTTTTGCAAGAACTCGTAAAACATGTTCAAGTTCATACAACATTGTATTTTATCGAAACAAACAACCGATACCGGTAATAGAAAGGCAGATCTTCTATTAAACAATTTCGTACTTAAAGATTAAAATAAATTGTGTAGTTACAAGAACCTGAAACAAAACATCCATTTAAATGGATGTCAGATCTCAGTAAGTAATTACAGTCCACTTTGTTACTTACATCTGCTCAGGCGACTTTGCCTTGGCTTCCATCTGAATGGCCGCGGACATGAGTGTCCTCTGAGCTTTCCCAAACTGTTCGTCCATTGTCCAGTGGCAGATCACCTGCGATTCAGAGTTGGTCAGATTGTTGAGCCATGTGGAAGCATCTTTCTTGCTGAAAGTGGCCGAGGCTTCTTCGAAGGAACTCAGGCATCTGTGAATAAGTAGAAATATGGAAATTTTACTCGTTGATCCGATATAATCTCAGGATTATGAGGTTAATGCAGTTAAGTCAGATCTTGTGCAATTAATTTTTGTGTCTTTTAATATTTGTTTTACTTTTATGCAAATGAAACTTTATCTTATCTTTATTGATTTCATAAATTTTAAACAAATTATAAGTTCTTCATTCTAAAAATAACAAAGATTACTTTTATTTTAATTAATGTTGACTAATTTTAGCATTTTCAAACATATTTTACAAACTAATAAAAGACTAAAAATTATAGTAAAAATACAGTATTTGAAGCTGTTTAACATAAAAAGGACTAAATTATTGAGAAGTCTATTTCACTAGCATAGAAATTTTATCAGTTTTAAACCACTTTATATAAGGTCAAAAAAAATTGAGCAATTCAAATTTGGTGATCAAATTACAAAATAGCAAAAGGAAATGTTAGTTACCTTAAATATGGTAAATTGTTATTGTAGCTTGTCACTTGCATACTCAATCCATTTTGGTTAAACTTCTTATTTTCTAACATTTCAGACCACTGCACTGCTTGAGACCAGTTTTGCAATTTTGCATAGCAATCAATCACCTGAAAATATTTCATTTTTCAATTAAATATTGTATTTTCAAGAAAGTACTATTGCATTTTAAGAAATTGACCTATGTCCAAACCAATGACATAATAGTTTAAAATTAACTAGTTTATCAAATAGCAATTTTTGCATATTAAGATAGTTCATTAAAGTTTTACTTAGATCCTAGATTACTCTTTATAATTTTATTAAGACATATTTTTTTAAATAGATATTTTCAATTTAAAAATCTGGCAGAACAAAAATTTTAAAATGTAAACAAAGATCTAAAGAAAACCTTTTGGGCTTCTTAAATAAAATTGCTTAGTTTTTAAAAAACATCAACCGGTTTTAAAAATGTGCTTGACTGCATAGGAAGGTATGGAGATGTTTAAGTTTCTTGAACAAAAATACCCTGTTAAAAAGTACCCTTGTAATTTGCAACAAAGATGTTACAAAATGGAAATCTTCTGAACAATCACTGCAAACAAATCGTAAGTTTTTCTAAATCATCATAATTAGTTTCCTTGTTTATTACCTAATTTGTAGGAACTTCAAAAATAGAAAGGACAATTATATTTACCTGATTCATTAGAAAAGCATTTAAATGGCTTTCACTCTGGGATTTTGTATCAGTTTCACCACCACTCAGCTTAAGTGTTTCTGCCTTGATAATTTTTAGCTTGTTGTCGTTCTCTTTTTCTTCAATATGGGTGTCTGCATCAGATAACCGTTTCTCAGTGGTTTCAGACAATGATTGAAGAATGCACTGATACTCCTTCACAGCATTCTCAAGTCTAGTTTAGAAAAAAATATATACTGACGATTGAAAGGTGTTCAATGGAAGGAGGATAAATAAAATGTATCGTGTATTTTCTTATGATATACAGCAATAATTGTTCTAGAATTAAGATTTCAGATAAAATTTGGTCTAAAAATGTTATTCATAATTCATAAAGTCAAGAAAACATATTTCTGAACGTAATACAATTTTTTAACATCAGTATTAATTGTAGTACTAGCCACGAAAGACAAAGGTTACATTTCCATCCATTGAATTCCCTTTACAATTACATACATTATTCAAAAGCTTGGTTAAGCAAGAATACAGTGAAGTCAAAATCTTTAAAAACAATTTCATAAACATATCTAATCTTAAATATTAGTTTGGTTGAAAAAGGCTGTACAAGAGCTACATACATGCAATATACAATGAACTAGCTTTATATGCTCGGTGCTGCAATCATGTACACTATAATAATGTTCCAAAAATCTATAATATACCGACCGGTCTTAATTTGATGTATCTTTAACCTACCTTGGACTAAGCTGTTTAATTATACAGGCCATTTGAGTAAAACTGAAGGTCTTTTTCAAAATCAAGAGAATAAAATTAAGTTTTTTTTTTAGTTTCTAATTCAATTTTTTAATTCATATTATTAAAGGTCAGCATAACTTTATATGCATAGCATACATCTGCAATAGAATCATCAAAGTATATCTTACTTTCCAGCAGCACAATCCACAGAAGCCTTAATCCAGGTGTACTTGCGATTCAGATTCTCCTTACACCATATATACAAACCAAGCATTGCCTCTGGGCAGCGTAACAGAATGAGTGCCCTCACCACAGCATACAAGGTGCCTTCCAGTTCAGGACCCTATAAGGAAACAAATATGTAAAAGAAATCACTCTGACCGATCTATTGAAATAAACCAAACTGTAATATGTATGTACGTAGTGAAAGTTCAGTAACCAAACCAATCTATGATATTTCTTGTATACAACTAAACCCAATGACCAGAGATATATGAATGGCAGAATGTAAATACTAATTCAATGTGTGAGACTCTAGAGTTGTTGTGTTTATAATTGAAGTTTTGAAATGCTGTTAAGAGTGTCTGTAGTTTACCCTTCTGAATAAATGCATACACTAAGTTAACCAAGAATACACTATTTTTAATAGGATCCGGGGGGGAGGGGCTAGGTGCTCTAAGGCATCCCATTAGGTGCTCCAAAGCATCCCAGTCGCTTGTCCCACATTGTTTTTTCCTAAGCTAGCTATAACCAAATTCCTTACCTGTGTGTTCCCCGAATTCTTCAGTTCCTGAAGTAGTTCAAATCCATGCCTCAGAGCAGCAGCGGGGGATCCAGAGTTGAGGGCAACAATGACTGCAGTTGAACGAACCCTACCAATCCATTCCAGACACGTGGATTTGTTAGTACGGAAAAAGGTGCGGACATTCTGGAAAAAAGTAATTAGCATTATATATGCAAAAGAATAGTCTACAATTTGACTATTAAATTCTATTTACTGTCAGTGGTGTGAATTAATAACAAGTAGGTTTGTAACAGAATCTGTCCCTTAACACGCTTCCACACAACAGTTGTGTTTAACAGGTAAAAAGGTGCCAAACACAGCATTAATTCTATGTTAAACATTTACATGCTAAATATGGCTAGTTTAATTTATTTTATTTCAAAAATTCAATAATTATTACTTATCGTTTGCAAAAATTAATTTATATTTCAAAGAATAAATATGTAATATTCCCTCGCTTTTAAATATAATGAAAATATTTCAGATCAACATACAAAGAATCTCGTAGTGAAATATATTGGACGTCATTTCAAACTGATCGATGTCGCAAAAATAAATTTATTTTAATTTATTGTCTAAAAGAATTAAAGTTTCTCTAGCAATTTTTGCGAAGGGCAATGGTGATTTAATTCTAATAAGAATGGCTTCCTATGCTTTTTAAATAAGCATTAAATTTTGCAGTTTTTTAAATAAATTGAGTACTTCGAATTCGAAATCTTTCTGAAATTTTCAATGTATCTAATTTTGAGATGCGCTGAATTTTTGACATATCACACTTGTCTGTAGCATTTGCAGTTTGGGCTATGAAAGTGGTTGACGGACAGACCAGACGGACTGAACGATTATAATACCTTCCACTTTTTAGTTATAAACGTAGTGTGGAAGCTAATAAATTAGTCAGTAACACCATTTAATTAAGGCAAAATATTTTTTAATTCAATATTATTCTAATGTACACCCTATTTTTTTTAAGTATATGTTTTGCTTCAGTACATATTCTTTGAATAATAAATTACATTGTAATACTCTTTTTTATAACTCCTTCACTACACATAAAAAAATTGTATTTATAATTATCCTAAAAGTTCTAAATTAAAACTAATAGCAACCACATTCTATTTTTTAAACAGATTTTTAATGGTTATTTTGTTTATAAGTTCAAAATTATCAAAGAACACTACTCATTGGCAGTATAATAATGTGAATTAAGTTGTCAGTGGTCTTGTATTACCTTTGGTGGTGAAATTAAGGCAGAAGCACAACCCTCGTAAGCGTTGTACATTTGCTTCTCAAGGTGTTCCAAAAGGGAAAGAAGCAGGTGATGCCTCAATAGGGTGACATGCTTGGCTTCACCTGAAAGTCATTGGAAATCATTGTATTATTGCAATAAGCAAAAGATATTATAAGGCCAGGCTTGTAATGTTAATCTTAATAATATATAAATTATATTCAGTACTCTTTTCTTTATCTGTCTTATATTTTGTTTATTTAGATGAACGAAAGCATTAAACTTATTATAACCTGGCTTGTTTTCTTGCTAATTGGCTTTACTGAGTTAAGTTTAAATGCATTTTTATTTAATTATACTAAAAAAAATTTCATTAAAAACAGATACAACTATACTTACTATAAAAACTATCCTGACTTTTGGAAGGCTTAGCAGCAGATTTTAAAGCAGCTGTAAGAAATTGGAAAAACAATGTGAAACATCAAAAAATATGAATATATAGACCTTACAAAGATCATATATGTTAAATGTTTTTTTTTTTAAATGACATTCTAAATTTTACTTAATTGTGTAGGATTGATTTTGTGAATGTATAATTAGAATTAAATTATATAGAGAGTATAAATCTCTGATGGTAGGATTACTTATTCCTCAGTAAGTATGTCAAAATGCTTACCCTCTATGGCCATGAATGTCTCCTGTGGCTTTCCTAATGGAGTTCTCAACTTAGAAGCCACACATGCCTGTGCTACTTCCCACACACCCCAGAACCATAATAAAGGAGTGGAGTTCTGAACCAGATGAGACACCAAGGGGTCGATACGGCTGGCACGATCAGGCGGGGGACAGCTGGAATATAGTCGAAGGAGCCAGTTTTTCTCCCTTTAAAGAGTAGAAATAAATATTTACTGTGTGCAAAATAGCCAAGAAATTATATTTTAGGAATAGAATAAATAAAACAACAGTTAATTGAATAAACAGAAAATGTAAATAACTTTAATTACACACTATAAATTAGAAAGAAGTTACATTCTGAAGAGAAGCTTCTTTGAAACATTATATTATACATTAGTGTTGCAAGCAATAGCAATCTGTACATTAGCAATGAATTTTTGGACGATAACTCAATAAAAGTTAAGCATCAGATGTCAAAAGTAGGCGAGCATTTTGAATCTACAGTATCAGGTACCATTGAAAAAAAATTAATGTATTGAACAAATATTCCCAAGCAGCGTGTAAAATAAGCGGTATCGCATTGCGAAACGCGACACCGAAATGAAAAATTGCGATAGCGATTTAGCTTTGTATCGCATTTAGTTGCGATACTCACAAGTCACAAAGCATCTCCGTTTGTCAACCATGATGTTTTTGCAAACGATTCGTTCGAAGTCAGATCGCTTCAGTTCAGTTGTCTAAGTCATGGAGCTCTATCTCAATTCGAATCCGTTGGACGTTTTTCGTTCGGGCAGGGAAACATCTCAGTTCCATACCAGACTGGAAGTGAGTAGCGAAAAGTGTAAACAAACCGCCGATAATCGCGCCAGAACAGAAATATTTAGCGAGATTTCCAATCCGTTATTATTTGTGTTGCGAAAATCAATGAAAGTAAAGTATGGCGATTCAGTTACGAACTGTTAAAAACTGGATCACGTTGTTGGATCCGAATAATGAGTATGGCTGAAGTACGAATCTAACGGTAACGTTGTTACTAAAATAACGTGCGCTTTATGTGCAAAGCACGGAGATAACTTAAAATGTAAAAAAATTTCAACGCATCGCTAATCAACAGAATTAGCGGTGCGTCGATAAAGATGGACAATATTCAAAAGTGCTATGCATTAATTAAAAATTGCTACAAACAAATACTTTGGTGTAGCAGAACTGCTATACACACAAAAAAAAGTATTTTACACGCTGTTCCCAAGACAAAAAACAAATTGGAAATTTCGACAGTTAAATTAGGATAAACAGAATTTTTCAAAAGGCTTTAGTTGCAACAATTTGGGGGAGCAGAAATTAATTTACCAGGAATTTAACTTGCATTTATAATATTTCCAAATCCCTAGAAAAATAACTTTCCATGCAATATCCAGGAACAACAAATCCCATTCTACAACTCACACTAATGTGGCAGACATTTTAACAACTCATATTTAGTCTCATGCCTTTAAAAAAATTCAAAATATAAAATCCACTTACTGAGGTTCTTTTCCTTGCAGTATGAAGCCAGTGATGGCCCTAAAATGCTGGCTAAAGAAGTTGCCAGAAGCAGACCTCCCCATGAAACCACGATAAGCAGTCCAAGTATCTTGTACAGAGTTGGGTAATCTTGTTCCGGAGTCCTGATCTCGGGACTGCAAATAGCTCTCTCCTTTGGAGATGTTGCAAGCGTTGCCCCTGGAAAGATAGTTTGGAATGACACTTTTACTTTACACATATTTTCATATTAGCGACAAGTTTCGGGATTTAGAATTTTGTTCAAATCTGTCTTGGGTTACCAAACTGTGGTACGCCTATAATGAACTGAACCATTTTTGCTCCGAAATAAACCGTCTTTAAGTATATTTTTTTATAGGTTAGAGTTATTCAGTGCTTGCAACAATGGTTCAAGTCATTAGTCTAGATACTGCAGTTTAACTGCCCACTACTAGCACTGCCTAACTGAAATAATAAGGCATTCACTCAGGGTTGAATTTAAGCGGCATCATATCCCAATTTGCTATGCAAATTAACTGAAACAGCTTTACAAATAGTTAACTGATTCTCTACAACTGCGAAGCATTTTTTTCACGATTGTTTAATTTTTTCTTTGCACCGTAATTCGGTGAAACTAAACTTAAATTTCAATTAACAATAAGTTCAAATAACAGATCTTTATAATGAAGATACAAAAAATTTTAATCAAAATGAGAACATGAATTAAGGTTAAATTATACTAAGATGTTGTCAAATCTCGGCCAGCCAGTGCAATCTCCCATTAGAAGAGGAGTCCAATAATGCTTCCTGATTTACTCATTTTGCTGCCTAGCCATTTTCACGAAATCTACGGATGATGTCACATTGCATCAGAATCACATTGACAGTTCTCTGGTTCTGCGTGATCGGAAGAATATCTTGTTACTTTTGTAGCTTCAGTTCAGGCCATGTCTGAGCAATCAGAATATTTTTTTCTGAACAAGTGTCCAACTTTTTTTCTACTTTGGTCTTTGGCAACTAACTCAACTTTATATTTAAGAACTAGTTGTTTTTTTAAATAAAACTTTTTAAATTTAATTTAATTGATGCCTAAAGGACAAAAAAACATAGAACATTTCTTAGAATTAAAAACTAATGTAATTGTATACCTCAAAATAATATCAAGTGGGATAAGAGCCAACAATGAAGCAAACTGCTCTTGTAAGTCAGGGTCATGGCTGTTTAATCTCAAGATGCACAAATCATAGTACCTGATAAACAAAAGATAAATACAAAGCTTAATTTAATTTAAACTATTAGAGTAAAGGAGCATAAATAATGATGCATTTTCTAAAATAATAAAATTGCCAAATGAAAATAGTACTAATTTCATTTCATCAGCAAGATATTTTTTACTCGATAACAATGGCAATAAGCACATTACTGAACCAAATAAACAAGATAAAAAAATAAATCTTTTTGACATATTTAAATTATAATAAACACCATTTTAAAACATTTTGAATTTAATTTAATTTTTGCAAGCACAAAGAAATAAGAACAATTTTGCAATACAAAAAGTTTTTAACAAACTATCTTTAACTTTAAGGATAATTGAGTGACAATAAAAAACTTAATTTAAAAACTTTACACTTAAAACTCACTTTTGTAAAATGGTATCTGATAAGGCAGAACTGCAGGACTTTAAAAAGATGTGTAAGCTTTTACAACACAGCTTGCATATGGAATTATAATGAGAAAATCCTAAAAAGCAAAAGAAGGTTTAATATAATACCATACAACTTTTCACTAAAAAACATTTTAAATACAGGTAAAAGCGGTAACACAGCATAATTTAACACAAAAATAAGTGTTTCAAATTATAGGATATAAATATTATCCTATAAAATAGGATAATGTTATCCTATAAAATAGGATAATGTTATCCTATAAAATAGGATAA
Source organism: Oedothorax gibbosus (assembly GCA_019343175.1). Lineage (NCBI taxonomy): Eukaryota > Metazoa > Arthropoda > Arachnida > Araneae > Linyphiidae > Oedothorax > Oedothorax gibbosus. The sequence continues at coordinate 10,795,886 of CM033279.1, forward strand.
TGTTATCCTATAAAATAGGATAATGTTATCCTATAAAATAGGATAACATTAAATTCTGCACAATATGAATAAGTAACCTTTAAGTTCAAATTTCAAAGAATCAACCTTAATATATTTTAATCAAAAGTGATGGTTTAGGATATTTAGTGTTTGGTAGTCATAATAGTGTTCATTAGGGAAATAACATTTCAAACTGATATTTTTACAAATATACTGAAAAAACCCCAATAAAACAATGAATATTACTGCAGAAAAGCTTCGCTACCTGTATTTAAAGTTGCTCTTAACAAAGCACTGAAAGGATGAGTTTGAACCAAACGAGGCAGATATCGTTCCATACTTTCCAGAATCTCGATACTCCACTTCAATGTTAAGAGCCTGAAATGCAAAATGAACCATATTTAACTATTCAGGAAATATTTATTTCATGATTGTTAAAATGGTGTTTTTGTAAGAAATTATATTATTGTAAAAAAAATAGGGGGTTACTAATCTGAATAATGCGAAATACTAACGATACTTAAGTTTAAATCTTTATTAAAATGACATTATTTTTAATTTAGGAGTTTTGCTTTTAAAATATTTTAAAAAATGTATGTCAAAGTAAAAAGTAAAGCATATAATAATTTAAGTATTTCAAACTCTGTCAACTCACTAAACAGTAATCAAAATAATTAACCAAGCATATGTTACTGGTTTTTACAGGTTTAAATTTGCACTACTTTAAATTCCATCAAAGTAAAGTTAAGTAAAACAAATAATATATGAATCTATTAAAAATCATAGCAATCAACAATTGTTGATTTCTTATCAACTAAAAAGATGGCATGAAAGGGGAAGGTAATTTGATGCTTTCATAAATCAAAGCTTTAATATTTGGATGTCCATGCTGATTGTACACATTTGGGCAATTAAAAAAAAAAACAGCATACATTTGCTTTTATTCACTTGAAATTTTGTTGAATGCCAGCATAAATTTTAAAGCTCAGAAAACCGAATGCAACTTTGCTTTTCAAAAGTACATTTTAAAAAATTTAAATAGCAAACCAAATAATAAATCAAAATTCCTCATATAAATACAACAAAACCTATGACAAAAGACTATGCTTTTTATCACTTCCAAATAGTTTTAGCTTCCACGCTACGTTTATAACGTAAAACTAAAAAGTGGACGGTATTATAATCGTTCAGTCCGTCTGTCTGTCACCCACTTTCATAACCCAAACTACAAGTGTGATATGTCAAAAAATTCAGCGCGTCGAAATTAGAAGACATTGAAAATCTCAGGGAAAAAAATTCAAATTCGAAGTGCTTTAATTATTTAAAAAAACTGCAAAATTTAATGCTCATTTAAAAAGCATAAGAAGCCATTTTTATTGGAATTAAATCACCATTGCCATTCACAACAATCACTCGAAAAACTTTAATTCTTTTAAATAATAAATGTAAAGAAATTTATTTTTGCGACATCAATCTGTTTGAAATGATGTCAAATATATTTCACTAAGAGATTCTTTGTTTTTTATATTAAATGTTTTGGTTCTATTTAATAGAGAAGAATATTACGTATTTATTCTTTGAAATATAAATTAATTTTTGCATACAATATAATTATTAAAGAAATAATTATTGAATTTTCAAAATAAAATGAATGAAACTAGTCAAATTTAGCGTTTAAAGGTTTATAATAGAATTAATTTTGCGTTTGCGACTTTTTTCCTGTTGAACACAAATGTTGTGTGGAAGCGGGCTGAGTAACAGATTCTGTTACAAACCTACTTGTTTCATAACACCAAACCTGCTGACAAATGAATTGCATGATCTTACCAAGTAACTGGAAAAGCTTCTAAAATCAATTTTAAAAAATCACCATACCTGCAGTCGAATGAATTCTGTGGTCCTTCCAAGAGGTCCACCAGTAACTGGACCACCCTTTCAAGATGGCCACTGCTGGGTGAAGGTGGAGTGATGGGAGAGTTGTGGCCAGAGCTCGGAATGGGAGAGCCAGAACTCACCAGTGAGCTGCTGCTTACAAAGTGGGAGTGCCTAGGAAATAAATTTTATAGGATCATGTTAACTCCTCAACAAACTCATAATTTTTAAAGAAAACTATTTTTTTTTGTTTCTGAAAATTACTTAAAAACAAAACATGTGTATGGACATTACATACATTCATTTTTCATTTGTCTTTAGCTTTAAAAAGAATTACTCTTATAGGAAAAGCATATTTTCAAGGGAGCAAGAAGGAAGGAGTAATATGAAAGCACTGACTGCAGAAGTAATATTCTCCAGATCTTGTTTAAGGTACAGCTATGATATAGGAGAAGGTCTGTTCATTAAAGACCATAAAAAAAATTAACCTAGTGTTACAAGATATATCAAGGTGAAGTGGAATGTTCACTAAATTCCTTATTTTCATTGCTTGGCAAAGTAAAAAAAATCACTTCGAAACGTATTTCGCAGGTTTTTCTAAAACTTTAGACTAACTTAGGTTTGGAGACATCATATGGACACCGAGTCAAAAATCTTATCAAAATTTATTTATTGGTACAAAGGGAATATTTTATGATCTAAATTTTTTTTCAGATCAATACAATGCATATAATTTTGATTATTTAACATACCCTATGGCCGATTTGGTGTAATCTTAATTGTGACATACACCATTCTCATTCTATTTAAAAAATAACAAATTTTTTTTTAAATATATATTAATAACATTATTATTTTATTAATATTTAATGGCCTACCTTTGACAATGGGAATACAAAGTAAAGAGAATGGCAGACTGTAAGGCAGGGAACTTCTTTGCAAAATCCGGATTTGTAGGCTGCAGCTGAGTAGTCATCAGTTCAAAGTAACTGGGCTTGAGAGCAAACATCTAAAGAGAAAAATAAAATTATTTAGAAAACTTGGATCCTCTTCATAGCCAACACATGGTACAATAAAGATACTTTAATGGATTAGTTCTAATTGATTAAGTCAAAAATTAAGCTAGATTCTTGTCATTAATATTTGACAAATAGCGAAAATGCTAATACACAAAGTAAGCATTTGGCTTCTCGATAATACATTATTACATCATATATACAATATTAATTTTTTTAAATTTGAATACTTTTTAAATGAAAATAAATTCATTGCGACTCCAGTTGCGAAACTTTCTAGGGCACAAGAGTGACAAATATTTTACAATCTGCAAGATTTAAGAAAATCTTAGTTAAGCATGTATATTGAAATTAGCTATGAATACAGGTTGTATAAAGCACCCAACCCTCTTCCTGATTCAATTCCTAAAACTCACTATAACAAACAACAACAAAAACTAACTGTATCAGGGTTCATACAGATTTTAAAAAGTAAAAATTAAGTAGTTTTTAAGGACTTTTTAAGGACTTAAAAAAAAATTTAAGGACCTTATTTTATATATAATTATATAATACTATACTACTAAATGTACTTTTAATTTCTTTAAAATTATATTGGGGGGGGGGTCATCTCCAATCTTCAACAGATTTGTCTATGTGTGTGAACATGCTTTGCTGTTCATTTGGTGCATTACCATCAAGTTTTGTCGTTTGGCAGTTTCATAAGGCTAGAAATTTAGGCACCGGGTTGTGCAAAAAAAACTTGACTGTCCTCTGAGATTGAAATCCCCAACTTTTGTTTTTTTAATGCATATCATTTTCCATGGTTCATACATCTGTTAAAAAAAATTCAAGCCCTTTTCCAGAAATATCCAAGGACTAGAAATTTACTAGCAACATAAAATCTAAATTAAAACGTGTATCCAGGGGTGAAACTGCCCACCACTGAAAAATCCTGAAACCAAAGATGTGTCTTATGGGGGGGGGGGGGGTGTAAGTGACAAAATAAAAATTCGAAGGTAGCAAGGATAGGGGTAAAGTGAAAAATTAAGAATACATGGGATTTTTAAATTTTTTTTTAAAAAAACACATATAGGACAATATAAATTAATCATCAAATAACTGCATACAGTTAATCATAGAGTCAACAGGGAAAAAAGTTTTAAAAATCTGTTGCGACGTTCGTGGATTTTGAAATACTAGGCAGAATAGTGATCAGCTTGTGGATACTGAATAGGTTACCGATATTGAGAATCAAGATCAATTGTAATCGATCTATTAAACTTCATATTTATTAATTTTCATCTTTTGCATAATTATGACATGTTTTTAAAGTTTCACATGTTCATAAATTATTAAGAAGAAAAAAATTCAAGTACTTTTCCAGAAAAATTCAAGAAATAGAAATTGCTAAAATCATAAAATCGGAATAGATAAAGCGTTATAAGCCGTCCCTCAATTCTTTTTGTTGAAATTAAAACCTGTATAAAATCTGAAACCCCAGCATAGTAGAAAAAAAATGTCCAATAAAAGCTTCAAAAATAATTTTCTTTTTCATTCAAATTTTTCTTGCCATCACAAGGTCACGACTCACGATCCCTTGATTAGAACCAATCGAACAAATATTCTGGTTGATCCAACTTAACCTGAACCGGAGCTATAAAGTGATACGACACTCTTCCGATAATGCAGAACTGTCAATCATTACGAAGCGTGCGACGTCGTCGGTGGATTTCTTGAAAATTACTAGGCAGCAAAATAAGTGAATCAGCATTGTTGGATTACTGGAAGTTAGGTTAGCCGATATTTGAAGAAATCAAAGATCAAATTGTAATCGAATCTTAATTAATCTTCATATTTTAATTAAATTTTTCATCTTTATTGCATAAATTTATTATTTAAGCTTGTTTTTCATTTAAATTTAAGTTTAGTTTTCACTGATATGGACCGAGAAAGGTGGAGTTGAAATATCGTAGTAGTAGCACTAGAGCTACACGCGGGCTATTGGTGACGGGTGTCATAATTTAAAGCAATCAATTGAAATTTTGGATGCTAAAGTGATTTAAAAGGCACGAACGTATTTTTTTAAACGTTTAAACAATTTTTTACTCTAAAATAAAACCCGGAGTTCCGGGGAAGAATATTTTTTAAAAAAACGAAATTTCGGGGTACTCCTTGAAACGGGGTACCCCTTTTTAAAAAAACCTAAAAATTGTCTAAAATCAGAAACAACAGTATAGGCCGAAGTAGAAAAGAAAAGGTTCAACCTAAACAAAAATTTTTTTAACATTCCCGCTGTTCTTGAGATCACGACAAACGGACGTTGTCAGACACTTGATCAAAAAAAAATATTCTGGTTGTCCGACTTGGCCTCAACCCGAGCTACAAAAGTAACAAGATACTCTTTCGATCACGCAGAGCCCGAGAACTGTCAATCATTCTGATGCAATGTGACGTCATCGGTAGATTTCGTGAAAAATTACTAGACAGCAAAATAAGTAAATCAGGAAGCATTATTGGACTCCTAATGGGAGATTGCACTGGCTGGCCGTGATTTGAAGACATCTTAGTGTAATCAAATCTTAATTCATCTTCCCATTTTGATTGAAATTTTTATCTTCCTTAAAAAAAATCTGTTATTTTAACTGTAGTTAATTGAAATTTTAGTTTAGTTTCACCTAATTACGGGCACCGTAAAAGTGGTGCGGTGGGAAAAAAACAAGTAAACAGTCGTTCAAAAAAGGCATCGCAGTTGTAGCGAATCGCTTGACTATTTGTATCGCTGTTTCAGTGAATTTGCATCGCAAAACTGTGATGCGATACTGCTTACATCGAACCTTGGTTTCGACCATCTGTACAGTAGCTGACGATGGCTACGCTAATGAGGAACTTGCATCCTACCCAAAATGACGTACTTATGCCATTTTCTGGAACATTAGAAGCTACAGATTCTAAATATCAGCTTAAAAATCATAAAAAATTATTAATTTTACTCGAAATATGCCTATTAAAATTCCATGAAACTCACGTCACCAAAAACGGCCTCTGACGTAACAACACACCATTTGGCGATATTTTCTAAAAATGGCGCTACGGTTAGCATGTCCATAATTAAATAAACATACAACGTTTTTCAAAACGTTCTATTTAAAAGAACAGACTGCTCACTTAAACCAGCTTTTGATAATAAATTAGAACAGCTTGTTTCTTGCTTGGTTGTTGAATTTAAAATCGTACAAGAGCGCGCTGTTGACACTTCAGACCTAGTCAATTGTTGGATCAGTCGAAGTCTTCGTAGGAGATCTACCAAGTCTGATGAGAATAACTGGAACTTGGAAAAACTACTTATTCTAAATAATTCTATTCCAATATGGGATCATTCAAAACACATTTTGTATTTTCAACAGCTGTATCGCACAGAAGTTGGCTAGAAATTTCACGCCAATGGACAAAAAAAGCCAAGTCTGACGTCATTACGCACTGCAAGAGGATTGTGAGTGTTTTTACCGGAAGTGACGTATTCCCTACTTAAAACTCAATTACTGACTAATTAATAACTTTTTTACTAGTGTGAAAAGTAGCATTCGACGTGTTTTTAAAAGGGCTATTGTCTGCCAATGAGTTTGAAATTCATGCAACTTCCTCATTGCAAAAAGGGGGAAATGGCGCAGGAATGCGATCAACGCCTTATGACACGCTGAGTTTAGGGGACAAAAGCAGTATGTTTTTAGAACCAAAAATAAGAACCGATTTTTTCGAGAAAATTAAAAAGCGGAAAGTGTTTTAGGAGAAGGAAAACAAAAAGCTGAATTTTTAGGTGGGAATAAAGACAAAAAATCGGAATTCCGCTAAAAAGCGGAAGACTGGCATCCCTGAACACGGAAATCAAGTTTGGCGACATATCAATTAGCGAACACATTTTTCGACAGTTAACGAATTCGAAGAGAAAAAAAATTAAAAATCGAAAATTAAGGACCCACGGTGAAAATTAAGGACTTTAAGGGCCCTTATTTAAGGACCTACCAAAATTAAGTAGTTCTTAAGGACTTTTAAGGACCGTGCGAACCCTGTGTATCCATGGTGATTAAGATATTTGCTATTTCAAGTCCCGGATATGAAAGTATCTCCGAGGATAGATGCTAGAATTTCGCCTGAAATGTTTCCCTATTCTTAAAGGAAAGTTGCCCACCCCTCTTATTCCTGTCTAGTGAAATGGCCTGTCAAAAAACAACCTTCCTCAAGTGTCCCACAGATAAATGCAAGCCATGTTTAAATTTATCTTTAAAATTATAGTCACTTCAATTTATACAATTTTGAGTTTAAATACTTAAAATGAGGTCTAAATTCAGGTTTACAGTGCTGTCTAACTGCTTATTGTGATTGACCGGCACTGAATATAGTTAACTGACAACACAACTTGGATATCTTATTTTATAAACTAACTCCAAAACTGTATAATGAGGGAGTTTACTACGGTTTAAGACGATCCAAATGCAAACCCACCAACTCTCCCAATTAAACCCGGCAATACCAGATTTTTAACTACGTACTTAACTTTCTGAATTACCGTATCATATGTACCAATTGCCGAATTTTTGAATGGAGAAATATTTAAACTTTCTCTTGCCGCCAGGAATGCGGGAAATAGTTATTACCGAGTTAAATCCAGAGACAGGTTGGTTCATTGAATTAAAGTCACACTAGAGCCACAGTTGGCAGGTATGCATAGATACCCAGACCTTGTTAAGGAACCACAAACCAATACCCACCCATATGAGAGAGTGCTTAACACTTCCAATCTGCACAAGTGCACAAATGTTTAACTGGCGGACTTTCGATGGGGGAAACATTCAACTTTCTCTTGGCCCTCCCAATTCGGAAATAGGTTATTACCGAGTAGAATCTGAACATTTTAGCTAGCAGGTTGGTTAGTTTAATGTCACACTAGAGCCATAGTTAGCAGGCAGGCATATATACCCAAACCTTGTTAAAGAACCACAAACCAATACCCACACGTATGAGAGTGTGCTTGATGTTCCCAATCTGCACCAATACACAAATACCCAGCAGGAGTGCAGCCTGGCACCCTTCTGGAGGGGTGCTACTGGAAAGGAGCTGGGAATGGGCCTGCCTGATGTCTAGTGCCAGGCACCGGTAAAATTCCTCTACTACCTGTACACTCTTCACAGATAGCACCACGTGGTAGAGCTCAATTAGCAGCTACTATTTATAAACTAACTCCAAAACTTTAATAAACGAGTTTCCTACGGTTTAAGATGATCCTAATGCAAACCAGCTAACTCTCTGTACTTAACACAGCGATACCAGATTTTTAACTACTTTCTGAATTTCCATGTCATATGTACCGATTGCCGTATTTTCGAAGGGGAAACATTAAACTTTATCTTGGCGTCTGGAATCTGAAAAATTGCTATTATTTTGTTAAATTCGGAGAGTTAGCAAAGTAGGTTAAATTAATGTCGCACTAGAGCCACAGTTGACACATACGAATTTGTCAGGCATGCATATGTATCCAGAACTTGATAAGGAACCAATACTCACCCGTATGAGAGAGTGCTTGACGTTTCCAATTTGCACCAATGCACAGATACCCAGTAGGAGTGCAGCCTGGCAACCTTCTGGGCTGGTGCCACAGGAAAGTAGCTGGGAGTGGGCCTGGGTTATGTCCAACACTAGGCACCTGTAGAATTCCTCTACCAGTTGAACGCTCTTCACGGATAGCACCACATGGTAGAGCTCGATTAGCAGCTTCTGTACCTGGAAGGAGGTGGATTGTGAGTGGTTAGATCCTATATTCATGCATTGTGGACTTAAACAAATGAAAAATGCAGTAAGTTATTTATGTGCAACTATTGTTTTACGTAACATTTTTCAAAATGGGAGGGGGGGGGGGTATGTTTATTTTGCAAGCAACAGTTTTCAGATACACCAAAGAGTTACTTTTAGTCAAGTGAGAAAACATTAAAATTTAGGGGAGAAGGAGAAATAACTCTTATTATTTTTACTCAGTTATTGAACTATTTTATGACTCTGCAAAAAGTAGTGATATTGTTAAGGCAAGGTAAAATAACCGATTAAAAAAATCAGGCAGTTTTAAGGATCTGTAAATGCATTTAACCCTATTAAAGCTTTTTTTAATTCATTGAGAACCAAAATTATATTCGTCAAACTTAGGTTCACAGTCACATTCTATAATACACTAAAACTAGGTTTGTTTAACAACACTAGAACAACAAATGATCTATTGGTGACGCCCTTATGACTTTATTGGTGGAGGGCAAGTTCGCCAAGCACTGCGACCTCAAGTCTATTGTACTCAACCCCAGAAATGACACAGGCACAAGAGACATACATAGAAAGAGACAACACAAACACATAGACAAATAACAACATTTATTGATGGACAAACATCCATGCCTTACTGGTATTTGAACCGAAACCCTTAAGCTCCAAAGGCTAGCTCCCTAACCGTTGTGCTACCGGGTCAGCTTGGTGACGCCCTTACAATTTTAAACTAGTCAAGTAACGAGACTGACAACCCAAATGAAATACAATTTTCTAAAGCAAACTAATAATAACATCAAAGCACCTGAGAATTGAAGAGCTTAGTGGAAGAACGTGCTAAGTGACATTTTAAAAATAATTTAGATTTTTGTGTCAATGAACATATTACTAACTTCTTTAACGATAACAAGTTTTCCCCTTTTCATGTACTTTAAGTTTTGTATATTTTTACGCTTCACAAGTTCCGTTTTCAACAGATCTGAGTGCAAACAAAAAACTTTAAAGTTCATTTTCTCGTTTTCACCTTTTTGTCACTTAGCACGTTCTTCCACTAAGCTCTTCAATTGATTTAGTGGAAAATTTCTTGAACTAAAACACCTAAATACACATTTCCAGTTAAACAAGAAACATCAACTCACTCTAATGGACGGTGAATGCCTGAGGCGATGTGTCACAGAAGTGATCGCGAACAACCTGCTCACAAACTCTAGTGGTATATGTGTGTCAGCTGCCTTCACAAAGGCTACCAGGACAGACAGGAGTGAGGCTAGATGGTGCTGGGGTAGGAGTTCTAGGTGTTTCACTGATTGAAGAAGCTCCACATAGCCTACTAGTTGATCTAGGGAGTCTTTGGTATGGGACTGGGCTAGTCGTAGAAGTAGGACTAGGCATTCGTTAGCTGGAAATTATAAATGGCATGATAAATGTAGTTAATGTAGTAAGTGTAAAGAAATATCTATTAAAAAAGCAGATGACTTACCGGACGTCATCAAATCAGAATAGTAGCAGTATTCCATAGTTATTTTAACATACTTCAAAAATCCTTTCAGCATCTGTAACATTTAAAAAAATTATGTAAAGAAAATCGTTAAAAAATCAGAAAAGGACAAGGGATATAGAAATATTAAACATTTACCTTTACTAATAAATTTAATGAATAGAGTTTGGACCTTTTGTTTTCATATTTATTAAAAGCTACACCAAAACGCTATTTTATTTACCAAGTATATAGAAAATGTCAAAGTTTATGGTTCTAATAGGAAGTTATAGAATCGAGGAGGTTTTTTTATTTGCTTGATAAATTAAGTTTGTGGTGAAACTAGCTACTTAATATATGCTTACATAAAACATGACAAAGAGAATAGCAAGTTGCTAGTAACTAAAGCAATATATTCATTTTCACAAGCCTAGATACAAAACCTAAAATATAAGTAAGTTTACCTTACATACAAACTAAGTTAAAACCCGAAATTCCAAATCTAATTATTAAATTAGAAATACAAAAAAAAACCATACCTGCAAGACAAATCTGGGTGATATGGGTCCATTTTCTTCTAATGCAACAAGATCCCCAATGCTTCTGAGAACAGTTATTAATACCCTAGAAATAATAAAATGTTATAACAGCACATCGATAGGTTGCAACTAAAAAAAAACATTGACAATAAATACTTTTGACATTTTAAAAAACGAAACAATGGATAAAATAAATATTTTTTTGTATTTTATACATTTCTGGAGAGGAGTCATTTAATACAGGAGTTAAGTAGACATTTCTGATATTTTCTAACTTTGCAGGAAGAGTAAAAGCAATACCTCTTGCTATACAGTTCATCAAACAAGTATATTTATGAAATAACCATAAGCAGAACTGCCAATTCCCTCTGATTTAACCCAGCAATATCAATATTTAAATAATTTCTGAATTCCCAAGAAGGGGGAAATATTAAACTTTCTCTTGGCACCCGAAATCTGTAAAATGGTTATTACCGAGTTAAATTCGGAGAATGACAGGTTGGTTAAATAAATGTCGCACTAGAGTCACAGTTCCCAGGTCTACAATAACTTTTATTCATGTCTGGTATGGAACAAAAACATCTCAGGACTGCCCTGAGGGGAAGCTGAAGGAAAATAGGAAAATGTAGACTACCATCACCACAGGGCCAGATTTCTAAATAGGCTAAGTAGGCTGTAGCATAGAGCTGCGAATTTTTGGGGGCAGCAAATTTTACGACCAATTAAAGCGGCATTTGGCAAAAAAAAATTATTAAGATACTAATATTTTTAAGAATGAAAACAAATAATTTATATTAATCTGTAAACCGTATATATAGCACCCGCTAGCTGAGCTTGTCGTCGCTGTGTGGTTCACATCAGTTACACCTTAATATGAGACCAGGGTAAGTGAGGATATTATACATTATATTGTATTTCAAATAAACCTATTTTCCCTCTTTTATATTCGTTGTAATAATTTTAAATAGCACATTATACCACCCTATTTTTCAGCTAACCAGCTATCTTTTCCCGAAGGGGGAGAATATTGTGTCAGGGGCGGCAAATCTACAGCCTACAGGCGGCAAATCTTTAAATCCGGCCCTGCATCACCAGACTTATTGTTGTACATACTCCTTTACTTAAATATGTACATGGACAAAAGTTGTACCCTAAGTACCTCAAGTACAATGCACACCAATTCTCTACCGAGCATCTAGTCGCCTGTTTAGAATTAGACAAGAGGAATCTATTCAACAACCCTGCACTGGATCAAGATCTTATGCAGATGAACAGTCTTTTGGACTTGTTCTAGTCAAGTACTAGTATCAAATAGAATTAGAAACAACAAACTATTAGTTGCTTTTAGCATTAGAAGCAACTAATTGTCTTAAGAAGAATTGTTGCCTCATTTTTTATTAAAAGAACTTAATTTAAATAACTTCACTCACTTAATGAGGCTTTTTATCTTTGCAATATTTTCTTCAGGGGAACTTAGTTGGCTTTCAGTGCTACCAGACAAACTAAGCTTAGACTGAGCAAGCTCCTGAAAGGAAAAAGATTTTCAAGAATTTATGAAAAAACATGCATGTTATGCAAACGATACATGAAAAAATTGATTTTTTTTATTTCATAAATAGTTAAAATAACATCTCAAAAATATGCCTGAAAATTTTTAGAAATGAAATTTGCATTATTTATTGATTAAAATCTCATTTAAATGCTTCACCTCAAGTTATCGCTCGAGGGCTTTGTCAAAACTTTAAGCATGTTTATCTCAAAACTACTTTTTTTTTAATTGGCGGGCAAGATAACTCAAAAGTTCTCAAACGATCCTTATAAAATTTGGTATATACTTCTTCTCTAAAGTATTATCTTCTAGTTGAACCTCAAAATTGCTAAAAGAAATTTACAAATTACAAAATTTTTTTTACCCAAAAACCTTTGAAAAAAGGGTTAAAAAATCAAACTTTTTATTCTGAAGCTTGCCGCTTTACATTTTTTTAACTTTTGATTTTTTTATTGGTTTAACTGGAAGATGTAAGTTTTATGAACATTTTCAAATAAAAAATTTTGATTTCAGATCAATTTTGGAGTAGCTAGAATTCCCGCCAATTGATACTTCTATCCGCGGGGGTCTCAGGAGATGAGTTACTATGGTGACCATTTTGAAAAAAAAATTTAAAAATCTAATTTTTGTATTTTAATGTATAATGTATAAACATACTGAATTTTAAAACGATTCATGTATTTCTTCCCTTTTAATAACGTCTCTGAAAAACGATCAAAATTCAGGTGGTTACATGTATCGCCCCCTTAAGACTAGGTATAATTCTTTATCTTAAAATACACTATTAAATAAAGTGTAGTTTATCTTAAATCAAAATAGCACTAAGAACCCGATAGGTTTTGGTAAATCCAGCATAAATTTATTGTGCAAGTAAAACAAGTTTTAGGTTCGATTGAATAATTGAAATCAAATTCAATGACTTCAAATCCTTGAATTACAAAGTGAAATAAAACACCTAATTTTAAAGAAAATATTGTTGGGAAATTTTATACAAGGCATGCTGGTTGGAGTAATAAAGTATAATCTTTTTGGTTATTACAGCTTTGGGAATGCAATCATTATACATGCAAATAAAATACATAAAAAATTACTTATATTGGAAGTTGTTATGAAATGCATAGATACCAGTTACTTTGTATTATAGAGGAAATGTAAACATTATCTAAGTCTAATGAATAAACAGTTATAAAAAGAAATTTAAACCAAACATGCATTGCATTCGATAAAAAGTATACAAAGTTTTCAAAACTTAATTCCAACTAGGAAAAAGTTGAAAAATCAATAATAAAGTGTTAAAAACAGGAATTTTCTTGAAGTGTAATTCCCAAAATAAAAAAAAGGTAGGCTCTTAAGTGGAAACATGCGTGGATTTGAAAAAGGTATTTCAAAAAGCATTCCACAAATTCCAATTAATCCAATCTTTAGATAAATTACCTTCAGATACATAATAGACTTTTTAGACTTTGTTTTAGGCTTAGGTAAACCCTAAAAGAGAGATTAATTAAACAAAAATATACTTCAAAAGGAAAATAATTTATATGTAACATTACAAATATTCTCAGAATTAAAAATGCATTCTAAACAACAATATAATAATTAGTTTGTGTGATACACTTGCACTTCATGATAAACTTGTATTCTCCAAATTTTGTTCAAAGTTCAGCTACAGTATAGGAACCAGTCCATTCATTGGCGACTTTTGTTGATTGTAAAAATAAACATAGTGTATTTACCTATTTAGTTGTATTGAAGTGGAACTCAAATCCTTATCTAATATGTACATTTATGTATTTAGCAACATAATTGAAATCGCCTAATGCGAGGGCTGCTTTTTTTTCAAAAATCGATGGGCTAAAATAAAAAGACGGGTCAAAATACAAAAAAGATTTTTTTACCAAAATTAATGTACAATACTGCATATTTCTCCACAAAATCATCTTGATGATTAAAGCATTTTTCATATCTATAAACAAGCTTTAAAATACCCTCTTCATAAAATGTAGCCGCCAAGTGAGAATTGAGAGCTGTTATTCGTTTCTCACAGGAAGAAGGGAACAGTGCAACAGAAATTCATCAAAGAATGAATAAAGTGTATGGAGACACCTTTATGAGCAATGGCGTTGTTCGTGAATGCTGTTGAAAATTTAAAGGTGGCCGAACTGATGTTCATGAAGAAGGGGACCAAGGATGCAAGTCTGTCGCTGCAGACGACATTGTACAGCGAGTTGACCAAGCGGTCAGGGAAACTCAAAGGGTCACCATAAGTGAATTATTGATTAGCAGTGGCTTGTAGGACAGAAAAAAATTTATGTGAAGCATTCAAATTGACGGAGCTCAAAGAAACCGTCACAACTCCCTTCCAATCATTGGCGGCTACATTTTATGAAGAGGATATTTTAAAGTTTGTTTACAGATATGACAAATGCTTTAATCGTCAAGGTGATTATGTGGAGAAATAAGCAGTTACATTACTTTTGGTAAAAAATTCTTTTTTGTATTTTGACCCGTCTTTTTGTCCCATCGGAGGTTGAAAAAAAAACAGCCCTCGTAATTTTAACATTTTTAAATATTCATTTTCTTACCTCTGCATAAGATTCCATGTCTTCCAGAAACTGTCCAAGAAGGGTGACAGTAAAGTGTATGTCTGCAATCCAAAATTGCTGGAAGCCAATAAGCGTACTGGATGTAAACTCGATAACCGACTGCTGCTGAGTTGCATCAATGTGCCAACCGATTAAAATATCCACTGTGTCCTGTAATGGAAGGAAAAATATAGTTGTAAATTAATGAAAAGGGTTTACAATAGAACAAAGTAGGAAGAAAAACCTCAATTCAAAATAAACCAAATGGTATAGTGAAACCCTTTACAGGTGTAGCAATTGCATATAAATTATTTGAAAAATAAAGGGTGAATACAGGAACCAGAGGTGCAGAAAATGTTTTTACTCCCAACATTTCCCCCAATCCATTTGAAAATGTCACCCAAAATTTTACTATATGTTATGGACTTACATAAATTCTGTATTACCTTAGGTATAGAAAATTTTACGATGTACAAGTAGAATCTTTAAAAACCTATAGACTGATCTTGCAGCCTGCCTGAATTTAAAAGACAAGTTTAATCTAGTTCTTGTGTTTAATATTTGTTAGCAAATGCACCATTTAAAGTTTAAATGTACAATGTTTTTGACTACCTTTTATGATAAATTGTCAATTATTGAAAAACTGCAATCTTCCACTTTGTGGATGTTATCAATCACTTTTGATGTTTTGTAAAGCTTGAATATTTTTCTTGAAGAAAATCTAGTGAAATGATACTTTCCACCATGAAAATGTCTGTTTATGATGATTTTAATAATTCTGTAGCTTTATGCACTGGAGGTCCATTCCATGATATAAACACTTCATGAAAGAGATTATCATATTTTAAGGTTCTGTTATAAATGTGATTTCCAATAACAGAGCCTCTATATCTGGAGTGGAAGAAGAACTGGTCATGGTGCAGGATAATTCTTGCTTGAAGGTTTGGTTAGACTTTTTTGAAAATATTCACTAACTTTTTCATTCAGGCATAAAATTGCCTGCTTTATTGATGATAGTTGATTAGTAATATTTACATCATTATCAACTTGGACAAAATTATTGTTTTGAGAAGTACTAGGTAATGGTTCACTAGGCCTTGTTCCAAATCAGCTTTTGTTATCTTATTGCATGGTTTATCAGGATGAGGTTGCATTACCTCTTCGTTCAAAGGACGTTTAGAATTCAGATCAGCTGACTGCAGACTTATCACTCCTACCACACCAACTGCAATGCGTACATCCAACTTCTTTACTTTTAAATGTTGGCATTGTATAATATTCAATTATATAAATTGAATAACTAACACAAGGTCATTCAGAAGCGACCATGACTTCCCTTTGCCAAAAAAAGTTTCTGAAAAAAGATTGAAGTTCTGCGCGGCACCATTGTAGAACCCCCTAATTATATACTTAAGTTATTATGCTAAAAAAAAATCATCAATTGAATCGTAACAAAACTAGAGTGCTCTCTATTGTTTTTATTTATGAATCCGCCATTAACTAGGGAAAAAGTAGTAGTTATTAATTTCTTACTGTGTTGCCAGTTACAAAACACAACGAAACAAGTTACAACACAATCAAACCTCGAAAAACGATAGCGCCAAACATCGAACCGATGAGAATGAGCCAGCGTAGGTGCCGCGAGAAACTGCGCAGTTCGCACTGTGCATGTGCGACTGAAAGAGAAAAAGCGTTGATTTACACGACGCTTGATCCATGTTGGCCAATATGGACCGGCCACTCAAAACAGAAAACGAATGGCTGGTCAGGGAATTTTGTAATACATTGTTAAAATCGAAAACAATTGAATATTTTTCACAAAATTTCCCCAGATGGTTAAAATTTCCCCCGATCTAGGATCGGACATATTCTGCATCACTGACAGGAACTTACTATAGTAAAAAACATTAGTAGACACTTGATAAAAAGGGGATTTTTTCACCCTTAACTAGTCTCTCGTGATCAGATTTTCCAAAAAGAAATCAAACTTAATACTAAATAATATATTATTAAAAAATTGTTTGAAAATAACAGTTCAAAGACAGTTTAATAATAATTTTAAAAGTCAAGATATTATAATAAAAAAAAAAGCTGAAATACCACACATTTTTTTTAAAACTTCATTATTATCATACAGGAAAATTCCAAAATTCCTTAATTTTACTAGTTTTCTTTCTGTTTTTTTTTTTGGGGGGGGGGGGTTGTCATTTTGGGGGGGGTCAAGTGATTTTTACTGCATAATTAGTTTCAAGTTATTTTAATGTATAACTTGAAACTAACTCTAAGGTAAAAATAACTCGACCATGCTAAAAAAAACAGAAAGAAAAATTAAAATAAAGACATTTTACCTTATGATGCACAGTAAAAAAAATTTACTACAGTTATGAATTTCAATGGTCTATAAGAAAATAACAAGATTGCAATCAAGAAAATAAAAAGTTAAAAATCAAATTTTATTAACTTACGCTAAAATGATTTGAAAAGACTGAAGGATATCTGTTGGCAATCTCAGAAATAACATTCACAATGGCTACCAGCAAATCTGGAATGTCAGCTACTTCTAGAGCTGACTGAAGCTTGCTCATTATAAACTGGAAAGTAAAAAAAAAGATAAATTTAAGTTTAAATAAATTACATATTAAAATAATAGCCAATGCACCAAACCAAAAGAGGCTAAAAATCACACAATTAATTAAGCTATGTAGAACCACCATCATTTTTAAATATTAGACACATACAGGGTCCGGCAAAAGTAACACAGATAAGTTTTTTTTTCATAAAATTTAAACTACTTTGTTTAACAAAATAAATGGCATTCTCTGCCAAAAAGTTATATGAATTGTTCGAGATGTCCACCTTTTCCAGTCTTCTTTTAAAGCAGTTTACTACTTTGAGGAACATAGCACTTGGAATGTCCTCTAAGGTATTACTTACGGACTATTCAAGTTCATCGAGATTTTTAGGGGAAGTTTTATAACAGTGGTCCTTAAGATACCCCCAAAGGAAGTAGTGACAAGGATTGAGGTCAGGGGAATAAGGGGGGCACTGAAGTTCTCCTCCATAGACACTCTTGAAACCCAGACCGATAATTCGATCTTGAAAGTACTCTTCAATGATTGGGTGGGTTTCAGGAAAATGATGAGGGGTTGACCCATCTTGCATAAACCAAGGTTTATCCCCTTCTGTCAGGTTCATGATTAAAGGGATGGCATGTTCCCTCAACATCGAACAGTATCTTTCGGAATTAACGGTTTGCTTAAAAAAGAACAGTGTTAACGCACCTTTAGAACTTAGGGCAACCCATGCGGTGGTTTTCTGTGGGTGCAGAGGGTATTCTAATACTTCATGGGGGTTTTGTGTACCCCAATACTTATAGTTTTGCTTATTTATGCAACCGCTTAAATGGAAGTGAGTCTCGTCACTAAACCATATTTCTTCAAGGGAATTTTGTTCCCCCTTAACAATCGAAGTACTCTCTCAGCGAAAAATAACCTTTTATTCTTGGCATCTTGATTTAGAAAATGCACAATCTGAACTTTATAAAGATAAAGTCTGAGTTCCTCTTTGGAAATCTGGCAAACACTTCTCTCTGATATCCCGATTTCCTGAGCGATTCTTGATTGTGAAGTGTGAGGTTCCTCACTTATCCTGTCATGTACTTTCAGAATATTCTCTGGAATTATAGCAGAACGTGGTCAACCTGTTTTATAGTCATTGTTATCGGCAACACGTCCAGTATCCTTAAATTTTGAGCTAAGTGCATTTATTGTGTTCCTATGGGGAGCTGTTCGCCTCCCAAAGGTATTTTCATAAAGTTTAGAAAGCCTTGATGGTGATCTATCACAAAGTCCATAATTCATCACAATAAATCCCCGCTGCTTCAAGTTTAAACGTGGAGCAGCCATTTTTTCAAATTTTGGTCCAATTCTGTGATTGTTTCAAACACAAATAAACTACCTAAAATACTTCCTTTTTCGTCGAAAGTAATATCAATCGACAGCTCAGAATCTGAGCTTTTATTAGTAATAATTGAATATCACAGGCTACTTACTGCTCTTCTTTTGGAACAGTCGAAACAGAAAAGTACATAGAAAGCACTACTCATTGTTTACTCTGTTAAGAATTGAAAGTCTTTCATTTGATTCTTCCTTTTTCTACCGGTAACTAATTTGCATATTCCAAGCTATCTAGAGCAACAATCACCGATATTATAATTACACGCGTTGCACAGTAATCGCAAAAAACTTTTGCTGCGTTACTTTTGCCGCACCCTGTACTTAGCAATTAAAACTAAATGTAGAAAATGAAAACCCACAGGCCAAAGTTGCTCTCGGCAATTTAAACTTGTTTTTACTGAGCGATAAACTTAGCTTAAAGTAAATAAAAAAGCATTTAATAAAATGTAAAATATAGTGTGCTTATAAACTTTACTCTCCATAAATAGATTTTAGACCATCTGTTTTGTACTATTTGTGCCTACTAGTTCATAGGCATATATACCTTAGTTGCATCAACAGTAATATTCTTTAATAACCATAAATTTTATTCTCGGAATATTTAATTTTATTTTCAACTGTTTTTATCCTATAAAAGTTAATTTTAAAAATCTTGAAGAAATATATGAATAAAAATGTTTTATATATTTGCCTAACTGCAGTCTTTTTAAGTTAACGAGAAATAAGAGAAAAAATGTGTATGTAATAATAACTTAAAACTTACAGGTACAAGGTCAGATAAATTCTTTTTCTCAGCATCAAGTTTTAGCATCTGAAATATAGACTACAATTAGAACATCAGAAATATAATGTCAATTTTTAGTTTTTTTTCTATATTTGTTTGCTATCAAAAGTAAAAATGAAATGAATATTAAAATACTGTTATAACTAAAAGAGTAATTAAGGTCCAATGCATATGAAAATTAGATAGTGGCATTGAATTGTCAAGCATGCAACACAAAAATAACAACAAATGTTATAACGTACCTCTAATACAGACTTCAAAATTATAATTCTTATGTCTTCACATTTGGATGTACTAATGACAGTGAATTCCCAATCAAGTAAACTATAACAAACAACACATGTATTATTTTAAATTCTAGAATCATTATTATTTAAAGTCTTTATATCTACCAAAAAATTCATAGGTACCTTTTAGCTTTATGACCTAAAGTAGCACCTAGTGCTCCAACTGCTAAAACAAACTCATGCCTCAATTCTGAATTTAACCTAAATAAAATATTTTTTTAAATGTGTGAGACATTAAAATAATTTTTATAAACTAAATTTGAAAATTTTTATATTGAATATTTACAAAGCTTATTAATAAAAAGGTCCATTAAGATAAGATTTCATAAAATCATATGTTCTAATGTTATGGGCTTAGCACATATTTATAATTGGCAAAATCACCAAACTATAAATAACATTTATACTTACCCAAGTTGGATAAAATCCTCAAATGTTGAAATAATGTCATCTTTGTTAACTTGAATAATCTGAAAAATAAGTTTCAATAAAATAAAATTCGCAGCATTCAATTTAATGGGCAGTTTTACTTGAGTAACATTTATTTAAAGCAATAAACATTGTCAATGTATGTTATGAATTTTTAGACTGCATGTTTAAGTTCTTATATAAAGTAGTTAAATGATATTTTATACACAGAAATCAGGTTATCTTTGTGTTATTGTTAATAAGGCTTGATCACACAAATCTTCATAGATACCCTCAATATCAACTTATATTATTACGTACAGAGTTACAACAACTATAAGTTTCCTTTTAATCACACATTTATACACATTGGCTTAACATGTTGTTTATCTAAGTAAACATTGCATCTTACATTAGCATTATAAAATAATTAGTTTCCTTTTAATATTTAAAGTGTTCATCAATTATACCTTGTCTATCTAGAATGCGAGCCTCGAAAACATTTTCCTCCCCCATCCCCGCAAGGGATTTTCTTCGGAACAGCATGAGCATGTTTTTTCCCCACCCTACTTTGGTTTGAACTGTTCGGATTGTTAACCTCACAACAGAACCTCAAACGCATTAGGTTTAGAAAAGCGATGCTCCCCCCCGTTTCCTAGAAAACCAAGCGAAGGGATGGGGAAAGAAAGTCTTTTCGAGGATCGCATAGTAAATAGACAGACTATAAAGGTTCCCATTTTTGTGATAGTTAACATGAAGTTAATATGAACTATTTGGTGTTCAATTTAATGATGTTTGACTATAATAAGGAGCAATAGGTAACCTTGTAGTTATCGGGGTGCTCGAAAACAGCCCTGAGTTGTCGAATAAGGCTGGCCTGCCTCTCTTTGTCCTCATCTCGCAGAAGACGATGAAGAAAGCTTTTCAGGCGGCTCTCATCCACCACATTGCTGTTGTCCAGGTAACCTGAAGAGAAACAGAGTTTAGTTTAGTTTGAATTATCGTCGCACTAGAGCTACACGAGGGCTATTGGCGACGGGTGTCGTATTTTAGAACCACAGTCAAGTGACGAGCCGACACCCAACACAACCATTAAGGGTGACATCGTACGCAGAGTTGGGACTTCAGGGCGTATTTTAACGTGCACTCCCTCTACACAGGGTATTATTTGTCGGACATTTTTGGCTGCATGGGCCGTTTATAGGTCGGCAGTTATGGCGATGCCCGGACCCGAACCTGGGACCTTTCGCATGCTAGGCGAGCTCCTATCCGACTGGGCTCCCAAGCCCCGGAAAAGAAACAGAATAAAATAAACACAATAACAATAAACATAATACAATATCAAATTAATATACAGCTTTTTGTAGTTGGTCTTAGAACGGTAGCAGATTTATAGAATTCAATGATTTCATGAGCTGTTTTTTGCTCAAAATTATTACTTGACCATGACTCAGTTTCCCCAAGGTTGAATATGACTTTCGTTGATTTTTCCTTGGGCGTGGAAACCCTTCCGATCGGAAAACATTCACCCAGCCTTTCACTGGCTTTGGTGGTTTCATTAAATGAGGACCAAGCTAGCTTATGCACATAAAGATGAAAGCTTGGTTAATTCCTAGTTTCGGTATACGGTGACTTTTTATCGCCAACAAGTTTGGCGAGAAAACATCGCATAGCGATGCGTGATTGGACGATACTATTTGGAAACTGCAAAGTCAAACAACTGTGTAACCAGATTGGAATTATTTATCGCCCTTTTTTTTGTCGCCAACGTTCTGAAAAAGTCGCCGTATACCGAGGATTTAAACTAGAATTTAACCAAAAGCTTCATGTCACTCTAATCACCTGACTGTAGCATCTGCTGAAACATGTGTCAAAGATTCTAGTCCCCTCAAAAGTCCCCAGAAGTCTAGTTACCTGGTCGCTTGTGGCCATAGTCACGGCTGATGCCTCTGCTGTAACTGGAAATGTAGTTGGAACGACCCGAACCATCGTTCCTCACCGAATCGGACGGTGGTGCACGGCAAGGCGAGACCTCCCCGCTTTTCGGGAAGACCCCGTGAAGCTTGCCCCGCTCCTGCCGCCGAAAGACCATTGTTTCACGGCTGTTGGTCCGGAACTTGTCGGCGAAACCGTCTTTGTATTTTGGGTAGGAAGAGGCATTGGGTCGCTCGGAAGAGCTTCGCCGAGAGGGAGGATCATCTTCGGGAAAGCGATCGCCGTCGTCGCGTCTGGTGCGGATGATTTTTTCTCGCCTCGACTCTTTGGTTCGGCTGAAGGCGGGTCTTTGATTCATTACCCTGTCATAAGGACATCTCTAAAAATTCACAACATAACGTTATCACTCAGGTGAATACTTCGAACAACCTTCGAATACTCGCCATGTTGTTGAGGTATATGTCGTTGCCAAAAATGGAAATCTTGTGTCAAAATGTTATGTAAATAAAAAATAAGTTTTGGTTTTCAGTTACTACAACTTTTATCCAAGTGAATTCATTTTAAACAAATTATTATTTTTAATAAAATAAATAAGTGAATGATATATTTCTTCATTCAAAATGCTGGATTAGACACAAATGATTTAAAACAATTTAGTTTGAAGGTATTTGAATAATGCCCATTTGTAGGTGTAATAGTTTGGTTTGGTTTGTGGAGCTAGAATACACTAGGTCTACTGGTGACCAGCCAGCCTCGTAATTTTGAAAGATCAAGTGACGATAAATAAGTAAGAATTAACTTTTATTAGTTGGATTAACATCGCATAGAATTCATTATTAGTGAATATAAAAGATGGGATAGAAGTTTCATCAATTTTTATTCCCTCCTCCGAATGATTAACCTTAGGCCATGTCCTGACTACGCCACAAAGGCAACAAAATTTGGCGACTTGGCAGAGTCAGCCCCCATGCTATTGCATCCTTTGGCGTCCTTGGCGGTCGCCAAATTTTGTTGCCTTTGTGGCGTTTGATGTCGTAGTGAGGACATAGCCTTACATTGAATCAAATAACTACGAAGTGTTCATTGGCTAATAAATATGCCAGAAATAGAGAACAGGAAATTTCATTAAAAGAATATCGAAACTCGAAATTGGAAATTTCTATTTGACTAAAAAAATTCCATTTTAGTTTTAAATTTTAATGTTTGTGTCCACCTTAGCTATTTTAAATTTCTATGTATACAAAAACGTAAGTATACACCGTTTTGATGCTATATGCGTTTTGATTTTTGTTTCTAAATATTAAACTATAATTAACTATTATTAAGATCGCTGAATTTTTTTTTAAATACAGCATCCTGCTTTTTAGAAAAATGTCCAATTAAAAAAAATAATAATTTTAAAAGCATTTGTTTATTTGATACAAATTACTAGTGTTTTTTAAATAAAAAATATATTAAACGTTTATTTTTGTGTCTTGTCTCCAATAAGTCAAGATTTTTTTTCTGATCCCAAAATAATCTATCATATAATTTTACATCAATGAAATGCAGACTTTTGTTTAACGGAAGCATTGCTTTTTCAAGTACCTTATTAATATCATATTTAATTATGTTACATTTAGTTATATGTACGACCCATGCCGGGAGTTTAGCATAGAACTACTCGAAGATGGTTTCGTAAAGGCTTTTGAGGAGACTCTGCATGTTGTAAACCATCATCCAGAGGAGTTAGGAGAGAGACAGCAAAATCTCCAAGATGATTTGGTAAGAATGCAAGCATTTGTCGACAAGCTCAAAAACTTAGAAGATTTAGAAAGAACAGGTACAAATTTAGACCCATAATTTTAATTAAGTCTTAAATCCTCTTATTTTAAGTATTTTTAGTACTTAAAGCTATGCTATGTTTTTTTTTCTTATGTTCATTGCTTATCTATTAAAGCTCCCGAGATTAATTTAAATACTTAACCTTAAATTAGTGGGAATTTAAAGGAATCTAGAGCCCTGGTTAAATTTGAGGTTAACCCATTGTACAACTTGACTTCTTTTTGGAAACAACAAAATATACAGGTGTGCCATCAGCCATTTACAATTTATTTAATATTTTAATTAAAGGGAAGAGCTGAGATAAAATTGCACTAACTAATACTTTTTTACTACTACTTTTGCAATGAGTTTTGAAAAAAAAAATAGTTTGTTAAAATTCTTCATGAATTCTTATTAAATTTTTTCTTATATAAATTTACAATTATATTTAATATATTTTTATTGCTTTAATTTTTTTACGAGATAACTAGTATCAAGTCTGACATTTCCCTATCAGGTTCTGTTAAAGACAGCTTTCGTGCCAGAATAGAACTAGCTGACCAATTCAGAGAGGAGAAGGATTACCACTGGCTTGCTGAGTACATTTATAAATCCTGCTGCCAGATTCTGGAAAAAGGAAAAGTATGTGAGGCTGCTTTAGAGATAGATGTACTGGAGAGGCTGGCTTTGTTGGAAGAAAGGAGGAGTATGTAGGACAGTTAATTTGTTACATTTTGCATTGTTCATGTAACCTACAGGTAGAGCGAAGGTAAAACTCCTTCTGTACTGTCAAATAGAACAACTTTTGCCCCTAAGGTTAAATTTGGCCCAAATATAAAACCTTTTTAAAAAACTTTACTTATATAAGATAGACAGAATTATCAAATAAAAAAACATAACAAATAATAATAGTATTCACTTAAGAGTTACTAGAAAGGAAAGCTTGGAACAAAGTTAATAACAAAAGGAAGCTAAGTTGCCCCATATCTTTTTTATTTCCCATGATTTTAAATTCTTATAGCTTGGCATTTTTTTTTTAAATCAAATAGTTTTTTCTTGCATAAGAGATGTGCAAGTTTATCTTTGGATAATATATTTTTTGTTTTATTTTTGTATTTTTTCTTACATAAGAATTAAGGACAACATAAGAATTAGGGACATTTGTAATTAAAATTATTCACAGTCAGTACCATACCTATTGTGTAATGTTTTGTTATATTTTTCTATCGTTAACATTTCTCTCTCATTCATAGATAATATTGACTCTGCACTGACGTACATGGAGAAAGCTTTTAAAGAGTCACAAAACAGTTCTCTTGAAGAGCAAGACCCAAGGAGAAGAGAGTTGAATCAACATCTAATTCGGGTTTATCAACAACTGAGCATGAAATACTTAGAGGAACAAACTATTTCAGAAATAAAGAAACCCAAGTGTGTTCTTTATGCTAAAAAGGCAGCTAAATTGGCTAGATTAAGTGAGTTAGAGTTTTCTGTAACTAACAGTGAAACTTTATCTAAGATACGGTTTGGTCGAGTTCAATTAACGTCTTTACAATATGTAGTTTGGCACCGGCCTCCCCCAAACACCTCCTTGATTGTATGAGGCTTGGTAGAGAATACTGTCCCAAGTTATGGGCTTTTTGAGGCTGTGCAATCTCCTGTAAATGATCTAGATCAGGGGTTCCCAACCGGTGGTACGCGTACCACTGGTGGTACGCGAGAGAATTTCAGGTGGTACGCGTGAGTGATGTGAGCAACATGATGCTATAAATAGCTTCTGTAATACGCATGAGCAGTGAGCACGCAGACATATTACTCATTATTTTAAACATTAACATTATTTTAAAGAGAAATCTTTAACTTCTGGGTCGGATGTAAAACCTAGTACCCTTTGATATCCCGGCAAGCTCTGCTATTTTTGATGCTATTTGTTACGAGTTTTTTTTTTTGTGTGAGAGTGTAATTTCTGAGACTATAAAAGTATATTTTGTATGATAATTTTTTGCTGAGTTTGTGCTATTTTTTATTTGTATGTTTTTAGACCTATAAATAATAAATAAAACTGTAAATTAATACAAATTTAATTGTTTTATTTGTCCTTTATTATAAGCATGTTATAAACAAATATATAACAATTAAATATGAAGTTTTCTCAGGAATTTAATTCAAAAACCTTTGAACACTTTTAGAAGAGTAAATATTATACGTTTAATAAAATATTTAGGTCTGGTGGTACGCCAAAATTTCTCAAAAAATCAAGTGGTATGCAGGTGCAAAAAGGTTGGGAACCCCTGATCTAGATCATGGAGAATTAGAAACAACACAGCTCCACAAAGGCTATTGGTAACAGGCCTTGTAATTTTGAAATGTGGTCAAGTGGAGAGGCCAATAATAGTAACATTGTATGCAAGGTCATGACTTTGAACTGCAACATATATAACATGCACCAATCCATGCAATATAAAAAGTCCTACACTAAGAACACAATATGTTTAATAGGATAGTTAAAACAAGAACCATTCCCTGGAGGGCATCCTCTAATAACATTAATCCATTGTGTCAGCTAAAAAAAGTATTTTACCAAGCCGAATTGTCCTGAACATAATCTGGGAGTATCCTCCGTGACATGCCTTAAACCACTGTATCAACTTAATCTAAGGAAAAGGTCTTTTAATAAGCTGAATTATGCTAAACATAATCTAACTTGAAATATAGTAAATTATTTTTATTTTCATTCTAAAAACATTACGTGTTCTTTGATTGTCATTTCCATTTGTTAAGCTAAATTGATGTTTGTTTTCTAGGTGGTGCTGATATGAAAATAAAAGCCACTTGCTATGCCCTCTTGGGAAGAGCTGCAATGAAGTTTAATGACACAAAAAGAGCACTAAAAGTAGGGTTTCATTTTAGTTTCTGGTGCAAAGCTTTTTTGGTATTTGCTTTATTTAAACATTGATCAGAGATTTTTCTTGAGTTAAACTTAATTTTTAGTTTTAATATGTTAAAGTTGTATGGTGTTAGTGATTTGCTGCCATACAGTAATTTTGCAACTAATTAGGGAAAATGTAAAAATCAATATTTTACATCGATCAATAATGAAGTTTCATATTATTACCCTTCCATAACTTATTAGGCATTTTATTCGCTTCTTTTGCAGAATTTTCAATCATATTTAAAGTTGAGCCAAAAATGTAATGATGTGTATGAAAGTTGCATTGCTTATTATGCTTTGTCAGAGACATTTAACAGTATCGGTGATCTTCAGAGTTCTGCAGAAGCAGTTTTGAAATGTCAAGAACTAGCAAAGGAAAACAACTTTTTAGTTCCAGCTGTTTTCTCTTCAATAAGGATTGGTCAGCTGGAAACTGCTAAGGTATATTATTTTCTTAATATTATGTACTATTACTTTTGTACAGTAGCTGAGCTGTGTGTAAACTTTTAAAGCTTGTTAAGGATTTGAAATTAGTTAACATTTCAATATTTTTGGCTATATTAAAAAAAAAGCTTAACATTGTAAGTGCCTCACAAATAGTATTTTCAGAAAAATTTAAAAGGTGTTATACATGTTTATCTTTTTCAAGCTAATATTTTCAAAATGCTATTTCAAATGGCTAGTTAGTCACCCCATATTGTCTGTGCAGAGCCTGGGTTAGATTCCTGGGAAAAACTTAGTAGATATTATAATTTTTAGTTTAGCACATGATACCATATATATATTAAAACATTTTTACTGTTATTTATAACCAAATTATTATTTGATCTGAGCTTCAGTGGCATATTCATTCTTTATACTGTGGTCTCAGTAGTTCATTCGATATTTTTTTTATCTTTCAGAACTACATTTTTATGAAGTTAAATAAACTTTTGCACAAGATACTTTTCTATGCACGCGAATCCTGTAATATCGGGAACTAAAAGTAAAAATTGGCACACTTAAAAGTTTAATCCAATAATATATTTGCAAAATCCTTATGTAGCTTATGTCATGGTTATTAAACTGATTACCTAAAAAAAATTAACCACCTTCTGATATCTCTGTCTACACACAAAACCCACCAATTGCCATAATGGTGACCCAGAAATTTGAATCACCACTTGCCATAATATTTGGACTATAATTTGGATGTTTATGGACATTATACACAAAAGGGTTAATGTATGTTTGAAAACTATGACTAATAATTTTTTTACAGAGAAACTTTGCCGAAGCCCACAACCATTTCGAAGATGCCTTTCATACCTTCCTATCATCTCGGAAACATTCTTTACAACTCCATAACTTGTGCAGTGTCATGTGTGGAATCGGCAGGGCTCACCTTGACATGAAAAAATACATTGCAAACCTGCAAACACCTGATCCAGCATCCCACTTGCTAAATGAGAGAATTGTATTCAAAGAGGATATTAACATGGGCGAAGAGCAGGGAACCAAAGACAGCCTTGTAAAAAGGCTAGTTGAAGAGGAACTGTCAACAGATTTAAATTGATGTGATAATGTTTGTGGAAGGTAAAAAAAGTGAAGACATTAGATTTTGGATAGAATAATAAAACACTTTTTACACCTTAAATCTTAGGTTTATTACAGTTTATGTTGCTAAAAAAGAATTCTAAAAAGTGCAAGCTCTTTGTACTCTGCTTTTCTTACATATAATTAGAAAAACATTTTGGTCTTGTGGCAGGTGTTAGTCCTACACTCTCGAATTATACAAAGCATACAATTTTCTAACATTTGTTAAATATAAAAATATCATTATGTTAAATTGTTTTGCTTATTTTGAAGCTGTATGATATATGTTCTTACCACATTTATCCAAATTCAAAAAGGTATTTGATAAAAAAAAAATAAGATATTAGGAAAGATATTTAGTTCCATTTGTTTGCCAATTTCATTTATTTACTACATCTACTTTTGGAAGGGATATTGAATAGAGATTAATACTATTAATTATTTCATGTTCTAAATCAAAAAAGTTCCTTACATTTTAAAAAATGAAAAATAAAATAAGTCAAATTATTAAAGTTTATTAGAAAAAAATATTTGACAAGTATGATGTACAATAGCTGAACATTCTCAAAAGATGAGAATATTTTTAAAAAATGATATGTACAAATGAATAGAGAATTATTTACGACTCAGCATCTTCGAATTGTTCATCTTCATCTTCCTCATCCTCATATTCATCTGAAAATGCAAATAAAATTCAGAGTTGGAGAATAATTTTCTTTTAAATAAATCTCTAATAAGGCGTAAAAAGTGATGAGTAGATGATGTACCAGATATGCTAGTGATAATTTTATAGGATAAAAATTAAGTTTTATCTCTAGACGTTAAGAAAGGGCAATTTTTAAGATTGGACAAGAGATACCAAATACTCTAATTTTTCTCGGCATAGATTTTCTGCATTCTGAGCGAATCCATGAAATGTTCAACACCAGGGCCTGATCTACCATCCTTTAGGCCCTGGGCTTATAGCCCCTAAAATTTAGGGTCCCTTAAATTTTATTTTGATAAATGCTGTAGACCTGACTCCCACAATTTCAGAAAAGTTTCAAATTTTCCCAAGACCCCACTTAGTTTTTAACTTGACTTTGACATAGATTGACCTAACATGATTGGTTTGATCGTTGTTATAAGAATGAAGCCCATAAAATGGTAGAGCAAAAAATATCATACATTGGCCAACTAGCACCATTATTAGGGCCCAAAAATTTTTTGCGAAGGGGCCCCTAAAATTTACTGTGCCTGTAGTTTGAGTATCCTAGATTAGACCATCAATGGAGTGATCTGAAAAAATCTTTCTATTGAGAAAACTGGATGTTCAACCAATAATAACAAAGAGCAACAATTATTCGTCTGGCAAAACGTTCAATAACCTATTGAAAATGGACAATTTGAAAAAAAAAATACCCAATAGATCAGTATCCTAGTTTTTAAAAAAAAGGAACTTTTTATAGACACTTTGTATCATATATAAAAAAAAACATGAAACTTAATAGTTTTTATAATGTATATATTTGATAATTTGTGTATTTTCCTAACACTCTTTTATTTGGTAGCCTATGAGGTGTTCCATATGAAACGTTGTTGCACTAAGCATATTTGTAAAAATGGGTTTCTATGTTGTTGAATCATTAATTGTAAAAATAGTCGAATCCAGATCAAATTTAATTCACCATGGCTATCCATTAGCAAGAATTTTTATATCCTGGCTCAGGGGCAAAAAAAATGTCCACTCGCACTACAACCACAATTTTTCTTAAATATTTTTGGTTAAGCCAAATTTTTTAGACTCCCATGAAATCTTTTACAAATGTTGCTTGACTCTTTTATACATTTAACAATTCACATATCAGGTAAAATTGGGTTGTTTTGAAAATGACTACTACTTTACAGTTAAACTTTAAAATCTTGCTTGAAACAGTAAAAGGAAACACCAGATTAAAATGTTTTAGTGGAATTAATGAGGCACTAGAGCTACATGAGGACTACTGGCAGCAGTCAAGTGACATGGCTGGCACTCACATTGAAATGTAATGGCCCAGATTTACTGCATTAAAGCATCTGATCCTATAAAGCAAATTGTTGACATATAAACTGATTACTTGATACATAATATTAGCTTTTATAAAGCTTTTTTGATTCATATACCTTACCTTCAAAATCTTCTATGTTGCCATTGGAAACTTGAATATTAAATGGAGGTGCAATCACTGCATCATCTAAACCTAAAAATTTATATTTTAAAAAAAATCAAAAAGGGAGAAGGAAGGAATATTCATTTTCAATCTACCGTATATACTCGTGTATAAGCCGAGAAATTTTGGACATTTTCAGTGCCGTGAAAATCGGGGTCGACTTATACACGAGACGTCAAATTTCCAAAAAACAAAATCCCATGTCCTTAAAATAAAACTAAATTTCAATCAAACTTAAGGTTTAGATACTATCTATTAAAAATAAGGACCCAAAAGCGGTTAAATCTTGAAGATGAAATAAGATTGGTATCTATTCACGGTATCCACCATAATGATGTTTAATTGTTAGTTCTCGACGTGATGCGTATTTTGCACGTGTAGCTGTGGCACAGGGCAGTTCAGTCAACCGGTCTTTAAGGTGTAAAGAAAACAACATCGGTCCGTGACCTTGGCAGCATAGTCTTCACGCTTCACTGAACTTAGTTTCAACTAAGATTCTCCATTCAGAGTCGGCAATGTCAAGACACTCGGAGATGAAACCCGTTTTATTTTCATTGGGGTTGAAATTTAGCTTGCAAAACAAATAAAAATTACGATCCCGTTATGAACCGGTTTCTTCTTATTTTCTTCAGAAGGCTGGCCTTATTTCCTACCTCGACTTATACACGGGTTACCGATTTTGGAAGGATATTTGGTTTAAAAATGGGGGGTCGGGTTATACACGGAGTCGGGTTATACACGAGTATATACGGTAAGTAAATGTAAATAAACATATACATAAAATTTTAATTACAATTCCATTATAATAGTGTTGTCCACAAATATTACTATGGTGGTCACGTAAACAGCAGTATATCTACAACCATAACTTAACCCTCTGGGGGATAGACATAAAAAAAACCGTCACCTGACTATCAGGTTTTCTAACAACACACAGAATTTTTGAAAATTGATAAATTGCATACTTTTACTAAATTTTAAAATTTGAAGTATGTAGGAGTCATTAATAATCACTTGTAACAGAAATATAATTTTTAAACAATTTAAAGAAGTATTTAATTCAGTTAAAACTTTAAAATTTTCATCTCATGCAGTGCAAACAAGTTTACGCTTCAGCAAATTTTATTATCCTGTGGAGGGTTAAATCATTGTTGTTAGCACTTAATAGTTACAACCTATAAGAAAGTATACCAAAGAATTGGTAATATCAGAAATAGTATAAAATATTACTAGAGGTACTGCAAATTACCTGCCTACGACAGAATATTGCTTTAATTATAAGTAAATTAAAAACTGTATAATCATTATAAATGTTTTTAAAATAATATTTTTATTAAAAATATTTAATAAACTAACCATCATCTTCTGGTTCATTTGGGTCAGGATTCAAAGCTTGACAGTCCAGCATTGCTTTGAACATTACATCCACTATAAAATAATAACTGTTAATGGTTTGTAATAATTAACAAACATAGGTACTTCAGTCTAAAGGATGTAGAAAAGGTAATTTCATAGTAAACAATGAACATAAAGTAGCATGTAAAACATTATAAAAAAAATTACACGTAAATAAGCCTTAATTTATAAACGCAATGGATAATATACCTCCCTATGGCTCAGAGAATTTGTTTCACATTCAACATATTGAAAGGACATAATAAAATTAATGTCACTATATATCATTTGGATATTGTTGACTGAAAATTTGTTTCATAGACAAACATAAACCTATATTTACAAATTTTATTTAACTAAAAATTTAAGTTTTTCTTAACAATTATTATGCACTGTACGCATTTATTTCTGCAGACAGTGCAATATATGCAAGGTCACTAATACATGCTAAAGTTATGTAAAAAAAAAATTCTAATAAATATCCAAGTTACAACGTTCCTTTTCAGCACTTGATTGTCTTTTAATATTTATTTTAATGCAAAAATACTTCCGTGAGGTTTACAAGCTAAAATGCAATTTTTTTTTTCAAACTATTAATGCAACAACACCATTAAAAACTATCCAGAAATCAAGAAATTTCATAGAATTTATCAAGTTTCACTTGAAAAAATACTACGATAATTCAAAGTATACAGTTAGTAAACATACACATATTTCTATTGTCTGGAACAAAACGCAACTCGTTAGGCCTCTCTTCCCCTTCTACTTCGTCTTCCTCTTCTAAATTCATGTCACCAACAGCTTCTGACAGGTCTCCATGTCCATTATTTTGAACTTGATCTTCACCTAAAGCTAAAAAAAATCCAAAACAAACAGATATAGACATAGTAAATAAAATGTCTTCTATTTTTTCCCAAGTTTTGAAATTCCGTAACTTTTGCATGTTTTACTTTTCTTTTGACAATTATTGTAAATCCTAGAGTTAAGTCGAACTGCAAGTTTACTTGACACTTTTAAGTAGAAATAAAATGTAAGGAGTATTAGAAATCCCTTATTAACTTTGGAATGTCAGTAGGCCCATTTCACAGTGCCTACTTGGAACAGTTCTGACTAGGGTTATCTGACTGTCCAGATTCTGAAATCACAAGTTTTTAAAGGGATTGCAGTTAATATAATCAGAGACATTAAATAGAATGGACTGCACATTCAATAGTAAATCAGCTTCCAATACCGTCCTCAACATCACAAATCGCCAAAGGAGAAAGGATTCTAATAAATCTTTTGGGCCAAGTCAATTAAATTAATGGTCTGAACATTGACAGCTTAGAAGAGAATATTTTTGGTACATTTTAGCAAAAAAAAAAATCTTGTTTTTGGAATTGTAGTTTTTTAGTTACTAATATTTAAAAAGTCGAACATTTGTTAAATTGATCAGCTAATGAATTAAAATAGCAAGTCATCTTTGTTCCTTTCTCAACTTCTTTTTATACCACTAGATTGTTGCCCTCATACGTTCAAGTCATTGTAGAAAAACTCGCCATGGTCAGGTTGCAGTCATGTGACTGTGACCTGAAGATGATGAGGACGCTTTAGGTTTGCCAATGCGCAGTCCATTCTATTTCATTCTATTCATTTTATTAATATAATTCAGCTCCCAAATTAATAAAAATATATATATAAGCGAAAAAAACCGCCCTAAAATTAATTAACACAAAAAATATATATTGATAAATAAAGGTGAATAAATAATGTTTTATGTGTGCGATAATGTAGGGGAGGCTTTAATGATATTGGTTACAAGACTGTCAAATATAAGGTAGCTAACCCAGAATGGGTTACACTTTTGTTTTGTTTAGATTACTTGTACTAAGGCAACATGTATATTGATGAAGGAATGTAATCTTTTTAGTTTAAGTAAATTGGCTTAATTAAAACCTCTTTACAATTTCTGAAGGGTTTTGGCAGCTGCCTTCGTAATTTGAAATTTCCCGTCTTTTAATTCTAGAAATGCACAAAAATATTTTTAAACATTAAAAAAAACCTATAAAATCATTAATCAAATGTAATCTTTTTAGAAAATGTAAAATTATGAGGCCTATTTTCCAAATGCCCTTGGGAAATTCAAGAGAGATGTTAATTCAACAAAACCAAATTAATCGAACTAGATGGCCTTGTGTTGCCCTAATCCAAGTAATCCAACCAAAACCATGTTCAATTAAGTTACTTTTTGGTGGTTTCCTAACAAAATTTAATAAGAGATTTCCTTCATTAATCATTCCTGTTACATAGTATTCTCATGGCGAAATACTCACTTATCTTTCCATCCACCATGAGATAGAGGCAAGGTTCTGGAAAATTGGTTATATCGGTTGAGACGGCGTGTATAAAGATGGAGAGATACTGCAGAGAAAATCCTTTACCTTCACTTGATATCCAACATAGAACACTGAAATAAGGTGTAGGTCATATTAGTTAAAAGTATTGTTGTTCGCATACCGGATTGGTCAAGGTTCACTCAACCTTCTTATTCCTGAAGGGATTAGATAAAATGAGGATCAAGCAGGCTTAAGAACAAAACACTGTGTGGTTAAGAATGATGTAGACTACTTAGCAGGGACATATGCTTAGCACCCCAGATCCCTTGGTCCAGAGGTCTGAAAATGGGCACAGCCTAGCCTCGGCGTACTATTGGCAGTCTCGACACTGAGTTTAGGTTAAATACGTTTAAAACACACAAGCACAATGATCTTTTTTGTTGAATATTCAACAAACTTTTATAGCTTTTAATGCTGAATATGAAGTTACCGTATATACTCGTGTATAACCCGACTCCGTGTATAACCCGACCCCCCATTTTTAAACCAAATATCCTTCCAAAATCGGTAACCCGTGTATAAGTCGAGGTAGGAAAAGGCCAGGTAGGCCAGCCTTCTGAAGAAAATAAGAAGAAACAGGTTCATAACGGGATCGTAATTTTTATTTATTTTGCAAGCTAAATTTCAACCCCAATGAAAATAAAACGGGTTTCATCTCCGAGTGTCCTTGACATTGCCGACCCTGAATGGAGAATCTTAGTTGAAACTAAGTTCAGTGAAGCGTGAAGACTATGCTGCCAAGGTCACGGACCGAAGTTTTCCTTACACCTTAAAGACTGGTTGACTGAACTGCCCTGTGCCAGAGCTACACGTGCAAAATACGCATCACGTGGAGAACTAACAATTAAGTATCATTATGGTGGATACCGTGAATAGATACCAATCTTATTTCATCTTCAAGATTTAACCGCTTTTGGGTCCTTATTTTTAATAGATAGTATCTAAACCTTAAGTTTGATTGAAATTTAGTTTTATTTTAAGGACATGGGATTTTTTTTTTTTGGAAATTTGATGTCTCGTGTATAAGTCGACCCCGATTTTTACGGCACTGAAATTGTCCAAAATTTCTCGGCTTATACACGAGTATATACGGTAGTCACATTTTTAGATGGATATCAATTTTATTGAGAAACACACAATTCGTATAGCGTACAAGACTTTTAGAAAAAACACAAATCTCACAAAGAAATTTGATAGGATACAGATCATTGCTAGACGACTGTTGCTGGACAACCATGTGCTGTTTGATCGCTAGCCAAAACATCCTAGCAACGGCAAGTGGTCACCAAGCATGTGCACTCAGCGACTTCTTTTATCAAAACCGTTTATCAAAGACTGTAATAATAAATTTAACTTATCTTGTATACTAACGCACAGTAGCCGATTGGTCAAGTGCTGTGTGTGCTTAATTGCTAGAGGCAAAGCTTAGAATTGGCGATAGTGAAAATAAAAACACAATATTTTATATTTTTACCTCTCAGAAATGTAAAGTGTCCCTTTCCCCAACTCTTCATTGTTCCAAAAAGCTTTCGTGTTGAGTTCCGAATGATGAACTCCTTCACTGGGAGCAGGAAAATTGAGCAACAAAACCATTGTATCTGAAACAAAAATAATTTTTCAGTTTGAACACATCATGCCCCGATTATTCTTCATTGATCATCTTAATCTCATTTTCAATGGATAATTTTTGGTTTAATTAATGTTGCACTAGAGCTACATGTTAGCAATTTGCTAATGTGACTAAGACAAAATATAACTAGGTTTTTACTTCAC
Source organism: Oedothorax gibbosus (assembly GCA_019343175.1). NCBI lineage: Eukaryota > Metazoa > Arthropoda > Arachnida > Araneae > Linyphiidae > Oedothorax > Oedothorax gibbosus. The sequence continues at coordinate 10,832,117 of CM033279.1, forward strand.
TAAAACAAAACACTGCAACACCTCTATTTGATGTTCTTTAATCGGTGATTCAAATCAAACTGAAATAAAATAATATAGTGGGAAAAGAAATTATTAATCCCCAAAAGCGTGGGAAAAGAAATGCAGTTTAGCGATACAAATGGAAGGAGAAAAAGGATTACGCAATATCAATACAAGCGCTTGGGGGAAAAAATACTTCACAATTTCAGCACAGTGATCAATGCCTTGTTTTTGACGGGACAGACAAACGCTTTGCCTCACAGTCCCGCATACTGTAAGTCACGCTTTTCTGTTACAGTCTCGAAAAATATAAATAAAATATAATTTAACTTTTTAATTCTCTTTGCTGAAGACATTAAAATAACCTTAAATACCTACTTCTTTATATTTAATTACCATAAGGATGATAACTATTTCTCATTTATTGTTAGTCATTTGTTGAAATTTAGGGGAGGAGGGAGAATTATATTAAAAAAATTGTTGAGGGGGAGTTCGGTCCTGATATAAAACTTTGGAACAAGTATAAGCCAAAAAAATTTAGCATCTGTTAAAATTCAAGGATTCTCAAGGCTAATAGGGTAAAATTGGCTTTTTCAAGGTTTTCAAGGACGCGTACGAACCCTGGGGAGGGGTAGAAAAAGAATGCTAAGATTTGGGGTTTTGAAATTCATTCACATTACTATAGAATTTCAAAGCAATACATGAATAGATAGCTTGATTTAATTTGCACGACAATTCACAAAATAGCTGTTTATCCTTAATGCCAATTTTTTTTTTAACTTTTAAATACTCATTAGCATTTATTTTTTTCTTTCTCATTGGCTTGTATTGCTGGAAAACATAGTACAAAGGGTGGGTTTGAGTTATATATGATATTTTCTGTTAAAATGCATACAATTATTCAGCGGACAACTGCTAATTGTTGCTGTCCCTATGTTCGGGAACATTAGGGAATTTATTTAGAACATAGTATAAATAATTTTTTTTGTGGGAAATATTTCTAATGACTTAATCCAATGATTTTCGGCAACACAAATTTTCAATTCCGTTTTTGTTGCCTTAGTATGATGTAGTTTAATTTGAGTGTATCAGTTTTAGTTAAGAATTTCAGATAATCCCAACACTAAGTTTCGAAACCGAGACAAAGGAATTAGTACTCATTACGGAATAATAATTATTAAGTAGTCCTTAAGAATGTATTGCAAAAGATAATTTCCTGTTCTTGGGTCATTTATCACATTTCTGTGAATTCTACTCTACAAAAATTTTTAAGTATCACTACATTAGTTACAGAAATTAAGAATATACTGAAAATGCGAATACAAAAGAATATACTACTGAATACATAAGTATCATCTAAAAACAGCGTGTATCAAACTTCAAGTAATTTTACTGGTAATGAAACAATTCATTTATTTTAAATAGAGAAAAGCTTAATATTACCTGCGTTTCAACACAAATTTTACTAACCAGATAATTTTATTTATTTATATTGTTTATTATAGAACACGAACAACACGGGGTTTGGGTTTGTTTACCGGCGGCGGGAACGGGAAACATGTATTGATATTGCCATATGCATCAAGGCATTCTACTCTGAATTGGCTTGTTTCAAGTGACGTATTTCCTTCTTTATTCCTGGATATTCCTTCGTTCGACGCTCTGTTCCTTGTTTCAGATGACTGTAAAGTGTAAGTCTTCAGTTTTCGTTCTTGCTTCTCTGCGTTTCATTAATGAGCTTGTTTCAACACTTTTTCAAAGAAAACAAAACAACCAATGAAATTGCAGTTCGGAGCGCTTGACATTATAAAAAACCAATGACCTCGTTTCAACACTCTGTCAAAGAAAACGAAACAACCAATGAAATCGCAGTATAGATAGCGTTGCTGCGTTTTATTTTATAGTTCTCTGCGTGCAAATTCTCTTTGTTCTTGCAAACTATCACAATTTGATTTAAAACTTCATTTTTGACGAAATATAGAGATATAATATTGCACATTTTTTACGGATTAGGTTAGATTGAATTATCGTCGTCCCAGAGCTACACAAGTGCTGTTCCATTACACGGGGTATTTTCCGGTGGACTTTTTGGCATTCATAGACCGTTTTATAGGTCAGCAGTTATTTTGGCAATACCCGGACCCGAACTTGGGTCTTTTCACAAGCAAGGCAAGCGCCTTACCCACTGGGCTCCTCAGCTCCTTTTTTTTACGGATTGTATTTATCACGACGAATATTTTTAACTGTGTGCACATGCATCGAACATTCAAATGCCGAAGTTCAAATATAATCCTTAATTTTATTATTATATAATATGATCATGTCTATTTAGGAACCGAAATAAATCTAATTCTTGCAAAATGAATTTTATATGTATGAAGTCAATAAAAGTATCAAAAAGACAATTTTTATATGAATATATCCATCAGTTTCCCCTTATGTTTTATGAATGCAATTGGTGTTTTTTCTTATTATTTTGTGTTACCATTACCAGTTGTCAACGAATATGTTCTAAAACCTATTATAGTGATGACCCAGAACTGTTTGGTAGAAGTACCGAGCCCTTTCAATTGTTAATTCCTTGCTGAGAGGACTTAACCCCACCATCACCATTAACCCTTTAACTTCTAAAACGGCCCGGACGGACCTACTTAAGGATCATTCCATAATATACTAGTCCTATAACAAGTTACTCGGCAACAAAGTGCTTACGTAGCGAAAGTTGGTTGGTAGACATATACATTCAGGTTTGTGAGCTTGGTCAGCGACCCGCTTAAGCCCATTTCACACGGTGCACCCTCTGCAGGGTTCTTCCATAGGAATAACATGGAGAACCGCTATGAAGAATTTTTTCACGGTATTTTTTCGTGCATGCACGAAAAAGTTCTGCGACGAGATATAGGTAGCCAATCAGCATCAAGTATAGCTCTGATGTCTTGTTGGCGAAATCGAGTTTGCCAAATAGAAAAAAAATCTACTTTATGCTCGCCAATGTTTATTTTTGTACTCCTGCTCAATCGAGATTTTAACACGCTCTTCTCACTTTAAATATTTGAAATTCAGCTTACAAAATGAGTAAAGTGAAAGTCCCAACATTCACATGGCCTGTTGCCTTGGAAATGGATTTGATCGAAGAAGTCAGAAAATATAAATTTCTTTTCGATCCTAAAGATCCTCTGTATTATACCAAACGAACGTTAAAAAATATCGACATATCAGAAAATTACCGAAAACTTAACCCTGCAGTACCCTCAATACAAAGATAAATTAACGTGTGGTAAGTTAATTTTGCTCTTCAAAGCCAAATATCAATAATTTGTTGACAAATACTTAAATTTATTTTATTATTATATACGTTTTTTTTTAATCCAGTTAAAAGCCTACTGTGAAATAATGATGTAGTTATTTTTTAAAACATTACTCTGTGTTTAAATAGAAATTGATGAATTGAAAGTTAATAATTTTTTATATAGCATTTAAAATAACGTACATGCAATCATTGATAAAATTCTTTAGAACCAATCATATGGCTTAAGCATTTTAACATTTTAAACCCATCACATTTTATCTCATCCCCCATATCATGCTTTATTTTCCTTTTTGGATAGTGAATTTTATTCTTTGATTTAGATGTTTGTTTTTAAATGTCATGTCTAAATTTTCAACCTATTAAATACAAAAACCAAGTGTTTGCGCAATATGGTCTTTGATGTCCTTGCGCCATAAAACCCAAACATCCATCCAGAACCAGACATATTTTTTTTTAAAAAGTCAGTTGCATTTTTTTAAAAGTATTTGTACCTAAGAATTTTTTTATCATATTTATTTTTACAATTAAATTTTAGGTGAAGTAATAAGGAAGTTCTGAAATCTGCGAAAATATTACCTGAAGGATGTCAGGAAAGTAAAATCGTTGCCTTCTGGGAGCAGTGGAGTGGACTAGGGAGTTGTTCAACTTCCCAGGTAAGGGATTATTTCTAAATCATTTATGCAAAATAGGATGCACAATCTAAAAACTTATTTATGTTTCCAGTTGTTGATGTTATTGTTTAATATATTACACCAAAATCCCATTTATTCGTCATAATCATTCAAAACTCCCACACAAGTATTCAAATACTATACACATTATTTCAAAGGCAGACCCAGAGTCGTGGGGGTGGAGTGATCTCCACGTACCCCCTCCCTCCTATTTTCAGGATTTTTATGTGACTTTTTCGGGGGGGGGGGGGGGAAATTGGGCAATTTTCCCAATGGTTGCTGGCACCTTGTCTATTGTCGGGTATGCCCTTTCATTATTTTATAAGAATTTAGTCATCTGTATAGCAAGTTCAATTCTGAATAGATAGTATGTACATACTGCTTTCAAGCTTTTTAATTTAGTATTTATTGACTCAATTATTCTCAGATATAAACTATTTGCTTTGCTGCTCACCTTTAACCTGTGCAATGCTAAAAATGCAGGTAAACGGAGGGTTATGTGTTTCGACACTTTTTCTGTCTTGCTTTCTTTCGACTTTCCGAGATAAAACTTTTACTTCATTTTTATTAAAATGTTATTTTGAAGTTAAATAATGGAGATTCATAAGGTCTATAAAAAATTCTGACGAAAATTGGAAGACATCTATTTTTTTAATTTTTTTTTTTGGAGGGAGGAAGGGCAGTTTTCACTTGCAGTCAAGTTCTGAGCATATACCCCACTTTTTTTTTGCCCCTACTTCTACTAATGAAAGTATTTTATGGTGATTCATAATTTTATTTTTTAGGTTCATGAATCTGCTATGGATTTGTCAATTGAGGATGAGGAGCAGGAATTACAAAAAGAACCCATTCCTAGTTCTGCCCAAACTTTTGAGCCCAGATCAAAGAAGAAGGCAGAAACGCCCAACAGTATTATGGCCAAAGCGGCAGCTGCTTTGGAGTCGATAATAAATGTCCCCTCAGGAGACAACAGATGAACTTTTCTTCCGTTACTATTGTAACAGGTTTTCAGAATTGAAAAACCCTTTTCTAAAAAGAAAATTCAGGGCGGATTTGGAAGACATAATGTCAAGATATGAAGAGGAAGACAAAGAATTGTCCAAATTTGGAACATTTTAGTAAATAAAATATTTTGAGCATTAAAACAGCAAACTATTTCATTTCATTTTTGTTAATTGTGGGAGAAATAAAATTAACTTGAGTATTTTTAATTGGAAAGATATTCAGAAATATAGTCAGATTCACAAGAGATACAAAGTAAATCATAATTTATAATTACTATAACCCTTTCTTGTAAAGTCAATGAAAATGTCAAGTAGGTTCATTTGAGGTTGTAATCAACAACCAAAAATTATAATTACTATCATTGTGGGTAACTTTGGTCTGAGAGAAGAAAAAAATTAAACTGCAAAAACTATTTAAACACTTTGAAATGGTCATGCATTTTAAGTATTGAATTAGGAATAATTTGTAAGCATGTTTGTGTTAAATTTTATAAATTTAAAAAATGGTATTAGTTTTTAAAATAAGCACGCAGCATGCGGATTTCCCGATGACCAATAATTAAATATAGCATATTTATCCCCATGAATAAAAGTATAGTATAGTGGTTTTTTTTTTGTTTTCTATACTTTTTTAGATGTTCCAGACAAAAGTTGGAAGTAGATTTTTGTCATTAAATGCTCCTAAGAATGTATATATAGTATTGCCAAAAGTAGAATAATATTTTTTTATATAATTTTTAACTGGAAAGATATTCAGAAATATAGTCAGATTCAGGAAGTAAAAAGTAAATCATTATTTATGATTACTATAACCCTTTCTCACATGGCCAAAGTTACCTGCTTCTACAGTATAGGATAAGGCAAAGAATACTTAAAAAGAAAAACATATGCTTCAATATAGTACTGGTTATAACTGTTCGTATTAATTATATTATCTGGTTAAACTGTTCGTAATTATTATGTAAACAAATAAAAAAAAATTGAAAAAATGTGCCAAGATTAGCGATAAGTATCGTTCACAACAACCCCTCCAGGAACGTGTGACGTCAGAATCTGGGCAGTCGAACAACCCTATCAGAGCAGTTCCGTGTAGAAGGTTCACCGTGTGAAATGGGCTTTATAAACCTTCGTCAAGTAAGACAGACACAACAGACAACACACACATAAGTGGATCCATCTAATTTTTAGAGACAGAGGCCAACTAGAGGATCCCCAGAATTGGCTTGTCACCCCCAGAGGTATTGATTTGGTATGGGAACTTAGAGGACTTTCGGACCCAACAGATTTAACGAGCACGTACTCCGCATATACTCGGTAGGTCTTCAGTGGTACCGGGACTCGATTTCAGGACCTTCCGATCCCGAGACGCTGACCACTAGGCTCACGTAGCGAAAGTGTTAAGAGATTTGTAACTGAACCTCAGATCTGTGGAGACGGCTATTGGCGTGGATGGGTGTAGGACTCATTGATTTGATCAGCTGGAGCTTCCACCACATTGAAAAAAAACCCCTACAATTATGTAGAAAGCTTTTTTTCCCGATTCACACTTATAAGAAGACTTGTTTTGGCTGCATTGAAAGTGTAAAGAAAGCTAAAGCAATAATTAAAGTTTAGCAAGCTGTAAGAAACTAAATGCTAGCAGCTGTTGTTTCCATTTTATATATGTTAAATGAAGCTAATTTACAGGGCTTTATAATCGCCTACTTTTAGAAATTTGCTCGAATATGTTTTAATTTTCAATAAATAATTTTACAACGAAATATTCTAATCAATTTAAAAAAGTAGGATCATAGAATACTGTACATTTATCATATAAAAAAAAATCGTTCTCTTTAAAACCAAATTACCTATTAAAATATAGCATTTTGTAAGAATAAAACCTGCAAGTTTGTGGTTGTGACATGATTATTGAGAGATGATTACTAATGGCTAAATAATAATTTTTAAGTTATCCTTTATAAATGTTATCTTTATTTATACACATCATACAAATTACCAAAAACAATTTACTTTTACAATATTAACTTTCTGGACTTTTTATTCAAAAAAGAGGAAGGAACATTTTACATCAACATAAATTATGTATATAAAGTAATAATACCAAATTAACCATATTAATTATAGTGAGGTAACAAAGATGGCCTTATTAAGAAACATTGAGATGTCCATTTTGATTCCGGCATTGAATTTATTCATTGACTAACAGATATTTAAATCTGTATAGTGGATTATACCAAGAATCCAGCTTAACACATCTGTTGGACACTACAGTAATTTGTAGAATAACCATATTTTGTCATATTAAAATATTGGAAATATTTTTTGTTCTTTCTGTTTATTTATTGTTTCCAGTTGAATTAGGAAACTTCAAACTACATAGGTATTGTAGTAAACACAATGAAAAGTGTTTAAAGCGCAGAAATTAAAACTTGATTTGTATAATCATTTTGTTACCTGGTTACCGTTCTACCTGATTGGCATATCTTAACTGTATAAAAAGGATTACTATATCTTAATACATTCGAAAAACAAAAACACAACAATATAGATTTAATTTTTTTATCACATCCATTGAAGCTATCTTTGATATAGATGAGAAATAGGCAATTTATGGCACAATTGTTTTACTAGGTTCTCAAATTTTGTTCTAGTTCTACTTACAAAACGAAAGATATTTTCCGATCCTACTTAAACCATTTTTAAGATAAGATAGTGTGCGGAATAAAAGAACAATTTATATCAAAATTAGGTTTACTCGTTCCAAAACTTTGCAACTGAACAGATATCCATACAATCCACAGTACTGGGCAGGTAAACTGCAATACCTAGACTAATGACTTGGACCATTGTTGTAAGAATTGAATAACTTTGACATACAAAAAGTATATTAAATGACTGATTATTTCGGAGCAAAAATGGTCCAGTTCATTGTTGAAGTTTATCTGCACATGACAGAGTAGCATGAAATAACATAGTATTTTTCCAATAAACATCAAGTACAAATACAATCATAAGGTTAAAGGTAAGCTAAAGATGTTCTGTCTTTAACTATGCTTGTTAAATTTGAGAGTCAATTTTCATTTCAACTTGCCTTTAATTTAAAGTTTAAAGCCAACTAGCAAAAACTACCTTTTCGTATAACTAAGTACAGACATTTAAAATCAATTTTGGATATATTTGTCAAGATGTAAAACCTAGGATCTTAAAAAAACTTTCTGGTCTTCTTTATCTTTATGGAAGAAAAAATTAAATTTAGTCTTTGAAAAATTAAAATCAAAGGTATTGTGAACTAAAACATGCCCACAGACTTAAGTTGAACGTAAAAGAAGGACAAGAGATATTTAGCTTCCCTATCCTTATTTATGTGTGCGTGTGTGTGAAAGCCCTTAAATAACTCAAAAAGTTTACTGCTTAAATCAACAAGAAAATAGGCGGCACCATAAGAAAAAAAAACAGCATCACTTATTTTTTTTCAGAATGAGTCAAAAGGTGTGTCCTTAGACCAACCTTCTGAATATACCCCTTATTACATACGACACATCTGTAAGGCTTCTCTTTGGCATGTTGTAATAGATGTGTCTGGAGTGTGGATTTAAGAGTAAATGTCTTATTGCACACTTTGCAGCAATGAGGCTTTTTACCGGAGTGAACCAACATATGCCGTTTGAGGTCTGGTTTACGGGAAAATGCTTTAGGGCATATGTCACATGAAAATGGCTTCTCCCCTGAATGTATCATAAGATGAGTCACAAGCTGTGACCTCTGACCAAAAGCTTTAGAACAGATATCACAGGTGTGAGGTTTCTCCCCAGTATGGGTTAAGTGATGCTCCTTGAGGCTGTAAGATGCTGCAAAGGTCTTGCTACACAATTCACATTTATAAGGCTTCTCCCCACTGTGCGTTCGTGCATGCTTTTGAAGAACCCCCTTGGTAAGAAACAGCTTGTCACAAACCTCGCATTGATGTTTCTTTTCACCAATGTGTGTCAACCCATGCGCTCGAAGATTGGACATTTTGTTGAAACCCTTATTGCACACTCCACAGTCATAAGGCTTCACCCCGGAGTGTAACTTGACGTGTGCTCGGAGTTGGGTCTTGGAATAAAAGGCTTTTTGACATTCGTCACAGCTGTAAGGTTTCACACCGGTGTGGGTTAAGATGTGAATAGTGAGGCTGCTTTTTCGTTTGAATGACATGCTACATTCAGCACACGTGTGTGGTTTATCTCCAGTGTGCCGCAACATGTGATCTTTGAGGTGGCACAGTTGAGCAAAGGTCTCATCGCACATTCCACAGGTTAGAAGTTTTTGTAAAGAGTTAGACATAATGGGTTTTTTAGTTTGTTGAATTAACATCATATAAAGGGTATTGTAATTTTAAGCCACGACCAAATGTAAGACATGATTTTGGAGCTGAGACTTTTATTTAAATGTTGGAGCAGTACCATTTAATTTCATTGTTTAAAGAATGTTATTTGCATACTTATTTCTTAAAAACAGGGAGATCAAAAATAATGTAGATTTTTGTTTTAGGCTGTGTTAAGATCATTTGCTCCTGGCATTGAGCAAATATTTATGCAAAAAAAAATTATAAAAAGTATTTTATAACTATAAAATATAAACTTAGATTTGTGATTATATGAATACATAGTAAAAAATTCACACTTACGAGAAATTACTTTAGTTTCAAGTTTTATTGATTGTTTCAGCTATTTAGTATTTACTAATTTGGTAAATTATTGAGAACTGCAAAATGAATGGGTATAATTTTGTTTGTGAAGCTATGAGAAGTTTAACTTTTTTTTAAATGACACTTTGTAACATATGGAAGTAATCAGAGTTGACTGATTATGACTACTTTCATTCATGCAAAAATTCCTTTACACTATTTCCTTCCAGTTCAATGAATGTTGCTGTAACAAAACAAAATTGCGCGAATTTATTTAAATCTTTTTTTAAACTTCTTAAATACTATATCACAAGCAAAATATTTTTATCTTGTATTTACATTCTTCAATGTACTGGAAGTTTGAGATCCCAGTCTTAAAATATTTTAATCCACAACTTTAAAATTAAAATAATACCAGCAAAATGTATTGTTTTTATCACAATTTATTTTCAATAACATACCTATTTATTAGTATTTATAATCTTATATTCTGGTTGGGTTTTGTTCGTTTGTTGTAGTGGTTCGCTGGAGCTTGTTTGTGCAAGTCATTATCCTTTTTTACTAATAGCCAATACAAGCCTCGTAATTTGAAAACCTGGTAAAGTGACGATGTCAACCTCGAGCTGTCACCCAACGGAACTTCCAGTGACATCGTGTGGTACTCAGATTTAACGAACAATGTAGGTATTTTCTTGGTTTTGGCAGCCTTGCAAGGAACATTACATTTACACAATTAGGTTTCGCTTTCAGTTTCATTTACTTTCTGGTTTCTAATAAATAATTATATTTAAAAAATGCAATCCAAACCAAGAACTGAGCTGAAGGAAAGACAGTGTTTGCGTTTTTGCGATCATAAACCAGAACGTAATTGCAGTGGAAATCTGTATATTTAAAAATGGAATTTATCTTGTAAATATATTCTAATTAAACATGTTTTTTATAATTTATAAAACAAATGAAGGTTAGATGAAGATTATATAAAAAATGAAGAACTGAAAGGCCAGAAATTAAAGAAATAGATTGAACCGACGAATATAGTTTTCTGATTATTGTAAAACATTGATTTTGGTATGAACATATCATATTATTTGATTTTGTTTCATATGTAATCATGAATTTCAAATCCTAAATTGAAAAGCATGCTATAATTCTTAAGCAAGTCCAAAAATTTATTCTGACTCATTCATGTCAAACCCTTAACCTAATCTTTGTCATGTCTTGAAAAGTTTAATACGACCTTTGAATGCAAGTGTAGTGTATCTAAGGAAGGAGAATTCTGCTTATAAATGAAATGCCAGGCAAATACAGAGGGACTGCAGCCGCCTTTTTCTCCTCTTTGATTGGTGCTTTTTTCTGTGACATAAGCACCCATCAAAGAGAAGGAAAAGTGGAGAAGGAATCCTGTGGACTTAGATGTCAAAACATGCTTGTTTTCATACTTAGAAACTTGATTTTCACCAAGCCCACCAAAAGTTGCCAAGTTGTCACCCAAAAACAAGCTTTAAAAAAAAAAATTGAATTATAAAACCTTTTAAAGGGTAAACTTTTTTTAAAAAAATATTTTAAGTTAAAAACAGTAAGTTTTTGCAATAAAATATCACAAATGATTTTTAAAAATAAAATAAACATTTTCAATTTTGGTAAATATTTCTTTCAATTTCTTCATCCAATGGCAATACGAAAAAGAAAAATAATCAGTTTTGAATAAAAATTCTTTTTACCCCCATGCTATAGTGCACTAAATTTAAATTATCTTCGAAAGTAGAAATGTGCTTAAATGCACACTAGACATATTCATTTTTTTCCACCTACATTCAAGTTCTCTGAATAATGGAAAAAAAATCATAATTTTAGTGATTTTTGTCTATCTTTAATTAGTAATTGGTTCAAAGGCAAAGCCCTAAATGTTCTGAAACATAGGGATGGCAAACTAGAAACGTTAAAGGGTCATTCCATGTCAAAACACCCAAAAATAGGGTGTTTTGTCACCCACCGACTCAGATTTTCTTGAAACTTTGTATATTTGTTCTCTTATGTGATTTAAGAATGTATGCCAAATATTTTTGGTTTCTTATTGTAACTTTTTTTTATATTAAATTTTAAAAATTGGGTTTTCTCGGAATTCGTTCTCGCCCCGATCGCTGGCCAGAATTGAATCAATTTACAGAAATGCTTATAACTTCAGTATTTATGGAGCATTTGGCTTCAAATTTTTTTAAAAACTTAATGAAACCTTATAGTTAACTTAGCTATAGCAAGTTAAGGGGTAAAGTAATATTAAAAAATTACAAAAATGTTGATAATTCAACTTTTTTATATTTTTCAAAAAAAAACATGACTATAGAAATGTGCTAATAAGTTTTTTCTACCTCCTCTCAGGAAATCGATTTTTGTGTCTATAGATTCCTTAGGTTTTAGGCTTTAAAATAATAAAAAATCAGAATGGTGTTTTGCCTTAATGGATAGATAATCAAGTTTAAAAACAGAAAAACGATTTTTTGCACATCAACATTCAATTAATGTTTCGAGGCAAGTTTATTTCTTACTATTTTTGTAAAATCTCATTTTATTACTTTTAAGATAGTAATTGTATTAAATGTCTTTGATTATATATTTATTTTTTACAATTCTTTTTAAAGAAAAAAACATTACTGCAATTTTAAGGAAACTTTCAATGCTTCTAAATATCTACATACCTGAAAGATTCAATTTAACCTTTCTGGAAGAATTACACACTTAAAGTATATTTAAAAAAATAATTAAGATTTGCATCTTTTTTTAGCTTAAACAAGGTCTTTATATTCGCCCAAAAATAAAACTAATATTTTAAATATATATTACATTATTTTGGTATGCATTAATTTCCTACATTGTATGATAAGAAAATAATCCAACTATTATAACACTGAGATTAACAAATATTATAGAATAACATGCTTTAATAACAATTTTATGCTACGCATAAATAGGAAAGTAAATTTTTACCAAATTAAATATTATCGTTTTTAAAAACATTTAAAATTAAGTACTGCATTCTTCTGATTGTAAAAAATATAAGCATTCTGTAGCCAGTAAATAATTATGAAAAATATTAACCAACACATGATAAAATAGATTAAATTAAAAAAAAGTTACAGTCGATATCTATGTAACAAAATCACTCACCTGTCCCTTTTTGTAACCAGTTTTGAACTTATTTTTTAAATAAGATAACCATTGGCTGCCTGAGAATTTAACTTTATAATAACTGATGAACATTTTAGATAAGTTTCTTTATAGTACTTTGGTTCTTATTCCATTTTAAGTTAAAAAATTCTGTTAATTTAATATCCTTTTATTGAATTTTGAAGGCATATAAGAGGAGCTTTACATTTTGGTGCAGAAAATGGACACACTGAATGTGTACCTGCAGCACCAGCTAAAACACACCATTTTGGTCTTGGTTCACAAAATTTTGAAAAACCTACTTTAATATTAGAATATTAAAGTTTGAAACGGGAGTAAACTTCTTTTAAGTTGCATTTAAGGAACGTACTTCTTTTGCATTTACACAGTGATATTAACACTAACTTTATCTTAAGTTCCAGTAAACATTCAAAAATATTCATCATTTTGGTTAAATCAGTGACTAATTTGACAATGTAGTCATGTATAATTTTGCCCTTTTTTGGTTTAGGGTTTGATAGTATACCAGATTGAGTTTTAAATTTCTTTGCTTGGCAAACTACATAGTCACCAACTGTGAATTCTGACATAATCCTTTCTTTGTCCAAGATGGAGGAAAGTTAAAATTTGAATTTTTTTGGATGTCCCTACCTTGGAAACTTTTTTTTTGAATAATAGCATTATGTCATCAATATCTAATTTTTGAGTATTTTTTTCTTTAAAACATTATTAACTTTTCCTAATTTTCGTTTTCCATATGATGCCTTTATGGAGCTTGGAATAGCATGAAGTTTAATTGGAGAACACCCTAAAGAATCTAAACTTTTATTCACATCCTCTATACTTATACATCTCAGGGTAGATGAAATGTCACATCTGGATCATCTACTAAGTCACTTTCTTCAGTACTGTACTGAGTTTAGCAATTTTGCGACAGGTTAATAAGTTATGCGTAACTTTTATCCTGGATTTACAAAGATTTTCTTATCTCTTAACAATTTAGATGAAGCCAAGTGTATTGAACACAAGGATTTCTTCACAGGCAGCTTATGTATGTTTGTAGGATCACAACAATTTTATTTGGACGAGTTTCACATGCTTTTAAATAATAGTACTAATGATGTTAGTACTATTATTATAGTTTAAATGTTTTAGCTTTTTGAACAATTTTCACCGGACCTAAGTAATATTAATTCTTGTTGCTCTTCACTCAATGCTGAAAAACTGTGAAAGTTTTTACTAAGGTGTATGTTTCGAAATCTCATGATGTTTCACCCAATTTTCCAATGCTGTACAAATCCATGTGTTTCAAGCAATTTTTTAGCAAAAATGGCTTTGAAAATCCTAAATAACTAGAGAAGAGCTGACTTTCCTATTCAGTGCAGATGAGCAAAAATTAAATTAAATTTAGTCAAGTGGTTGCACATGGTATGCCACTTTCCTAGCCTCTTGCCTCTTCAAGGAGGTGTCCCCTTTAAAGGGCCTCTCTGAATTGCTGATTTGAAATAAACAAATGAGCTCCTTTGCATCTTTTATGTTCCTGCTTTGTGCTACCAATCTACTTATTCAGTATCTAGTCCAAGTAAAGATGTTAGGCCAGATAAGTTTTTGAAACTTGTTACATTTTAACTGTTTGAAGAATTACAAAAATCAGACATGTTGAATTGTGTGAACAGTTTTGGCAAGTTTTATTACATCCACTTTTAGTAGACAATGGCTAGCTTATTTAAAACTTCTAATACTTTAATTAAAATAATAGAAATTATAATTTAGATCTGACAAAATATACAAACGATAAAAAAATTAAACTTAAGTATGTTCATGTGTCATCAGGAAGAATACCTGAAGTATTTGAAAAATTTCAAATATATATAATTAGGCCTTTTGAACTATAAATGACTTAAACGAACATCTACAAAAAATTACAGTTATATGATAATAAATTATACGATACTATTAGTTTAGAAAAGATAAAATTATTTTTTTCTGCAACCTTAAATGGGTAGGTACATAGCACTTTTGTAAGTTTCATGGTCATGGCACTTTTACTAGGTACATAGCACTTTTGTAAGTTTCATGGACATCTAATACAATTACTATCTTAAAAGTAATAAAATGAGTTTTTACAAAAATAGTAAGATATAAACTGGCCTCGAAACATTAATTGAATGTTGATGTACAAAAAATCGTTTTTCTGTTTTTAAACTTGATTATCTATCCATTAAGGCAAAACACCATTCTGATTTTTTATTATTTTAAAGCCTAAAACCTAAGGAATCTATAGACACCAAAATCGATTTCCTGAGAGGAGGTAGAAAAAAGTTATTAGCACATTTCTATAGTCATGTTTTTTTTGAAAAATATAAAAAAGTTGAATTATCAACATTTTTGTAATTTTTCAATATTACTTTACCCCTTAACTTGCTATAGCTAAGTTAACTATAAGGTTTGATAAAGTTTTAAAAAAAATTTGAAGCCAAATGCTCCATAAATACTGAAGTTATAAGCATTTCTATAAATTGATACAATTCTGGCCAGCGATCAGGGCGAGTACAAATTCCGAGAAATCCCAATTTTTAAAATTTAATTAAAAAAAAAGTTGCAATAAGAAACCAAAAATATTTGGCATATATTCTTAAATCATATGGAAGAACAAATGTACAAAGTTTCAAGAAAATCTGAGTCGGTGGGTTACATGGCCTGGGTGTTTTGACACGGAATGACCCTAAACTGACAGAAAATCATGTAGATTGTCAAGCCGATAAGGGGTAGTAATAAAAAGTACATAAACATTTATAACTATAATGAAAATTTTTAATGAAAGGCGTTGTAGACATGTACCAAACCTCATTTGGAGCAATTTTGATCCAAGGGTTTGTAAAGATTTGTTTGATTACTGATTCTCATTTGATTAAATTTTGTTGTTGATCTTTTAAATTATTTGGCAACATTGGCTTTACAATTACGTATTTTGTTTATAAAAAATGAATCAATTTTTTTCTAGAAAATAAGCGATTTTCTTAAACAAGTAATTAACTTAATTTTTTTTCCATTACAGATTGTTCATCAAACTCCAAGGACATAAAAATAACCTTCAAGTATATGAATTTATTTTAAAGCATTTTTATCTTATCAACATTTTAAAGGACCTTATTCAACACCCAAAGCAAAGTAATAATTTAGATGCCCTTAGCACACTCTAACCACAATGTTACATGTCGAAACAAACACTCCACCCCGCTGCGGGATGTGTAACAAAGCATTCACGCACATTTCCCACCTGAAAAACCACATTATAACCCACACAGGCGAAAAACCACATACTTGTGAGGTGTGCAAAAGGGCATTCACCAGAAAATCCAACCTGATGAGACATCTAATAGGACACACCGGCGAAAAACCTCACCCGTGTGAAATCTGTAACAGGAGATTCACAGCCAAATCTAGTCTAAAGATGCACTTACTAACCCACTCGGGGGAGAAGCCCCATAACTGTCACGTGTGCAATAAAAAGTTCACGCAAAAGTCCGAGCTCACAAAGCATTCACTGATTCATACGGGCGAGAAGCCACATAAATGTGAAATATGCAACAAGGCTTTTAGTGATAAGTCCAGCTTGCGGCGGCATGCGTTTGTGCACTCTGGGGAGAAGAAGTATAGCTGTGAAGTGTGCAATAAGAGGTTCAGTGATCGGTCGAATCTTAGGTCGCATATGGTGAAGCATACAGGCGAGAAGAACCATGCGTGTGATATATGCGGCAAAGCGTTCACCTCTCGCCAGAATCTCAAAAAACACCTCTTGTCACATTCTAGCCTGAAACCATATGAAAGTTTACAGGAGGAGGAAGTATATCCTGATTTAAAGGAGGTGACACCCAAGAAGCATACCGTCAAGAACCATGCATGTGATATATGCGACAAAGCCTTCACCTCGCGTCAGAATCTTAAGAAACACCTCCTGTCACATTCTACTAGTATGAAACCATATTCAAGTTTACAGGACGTGGAAGTATATCCAGGTTTAAAGGAAGTGACACCCCAAAACTAATTTATTCAATTTTGAATCCTAAAAACAGAAATTATACCTTTGGGGATTAATTTCTTTATAACTATCACACAATATAATATATTGCTTTTATTTCTTTTTTTAATCTGACGTTTTTGATCAGATTGTATGACTAAAGGATTGATTGCTTCATATTATGAAGCTTCTTTTTAATAACAGAGTAAGTGCTTGCATCACAGAGCCTTTTATCTCAAATGCATGCACTATAGGGATTGGCCCCATCCCAGGAGTGGTGCTGAGGTTTTATTAACTTTTTTTTTATCACCTCTATAATGTTTAAAAAAATTTACGCCTGTATTTTTATTAATAATTTTAATTTATTACTTATAACAGGCTGGTTTAGTAGCTATATAACAGTCCAATATAAAATTTTGTGTCTTGCTCTTTTTAATTCTTCAGAATGATCTTCATTGCATTGTTCACATATGTACCTACCAACGAGTGGGGTAACTTTAGCCCAAGCTTAAAACCCTAGTATTGATATACTTGACTATATTTTTACTCATAGGTCAAGGCAGAAATGCCACGAATTGAAAAAGACAAATTTTTTAAAGATTGTATTTAATGAGAAGTTATTAGCTTGAAAAGCTTGGGAAAAAGTTACACTATTCAACAATACTCAACTATGCAACTCTTATTTATTCAAATAAACATTTTATTTTAGAAGAAGAAATTTACTATTGGCTAAATTTTATTGCATATACTATTAATGTGTGACTGTATCTGTTTGTCTGAAATTCATATCCGTCAGATCTGCAAAACAGACATATGGGAAAGGTGTTCAAATATGAAGATGCAACTAGGAAGCTATATTCTGTTATTTTTAAAAGCTTCTGGTACTTTTGTTTGAAAGTTCTTTTTTTTTAAGTTTGTAAAATTTGAGTGGTGAAAACACATTTTTGAAATATTAGATTAGGTAATGTTGAATTATCGTTGCACTAGAGCTACATGGGGGTATTGGCATCATAATTTATCTTGGAAATATTAATGAAAAAAAATGTGGTTTTGCTATGTTTTTCTGGTATCCAATTTATTTAATATGCTATTAGACTAAGTAGAATTTGATTGGAATAGTTTTTTGTCGTTTTAAAAACAGTTTTTTACGCCATTCCTACTCTTATATATAGGGTTTCGCCTCAACTTATTTCACTTAAATATTTTAAAGCAATGGTAAACCATAAAACTCATTATCCAAGTTGCTTGAAGTTGTTTTGTTGAAGAATGTTTGCCTGATTTGTAAGGTTTCAATACTTGGCAACATAGCGCAAATAATCAAATTAAGCCCCGTCGCTACGTTATAGAAGTTTGGTGCATTACTAAAAGGTTCTTTGTTAATAAAACTAGTAATAAAATGAATGGAATGGAAGAAGCTTAGGTTAATTTTTGTAAACAATGAGTTTTCTGTACAAATACATTTTATACAAGGAAATGATAACACAAGTAGAGATTTGAATAAGTAGGTTTATAAGTATCTATTTACTTAAGTTTTGTTCAGTTTCTCAGGCTTAAATCCGAAGACTTCTCGTAAGATATCAGTGTTACAAGTTTTCTATGAAAAGATTTCAATAAAAAAATATTTTGAAATTGTTCCTGTGATATTTAAATATACACTACTTATCACTCCTCAGGTTTTTATTTTATTTATGTACATATTTAAAATTGTTTTTGTTTTTAAAATGATCAATATCTGTAGATAAATATAGGTCAATTGAGAATTTTGTGTTTACTAAACTTACAATACTTACACCTACTTAACGTAAAAAGGATATGCAATGTTTAATACAATTTAATCAGAGTCAATCTGATACTAAAAACAACAACCCTACAATAATTATTTAACCAAATTCTTAAAATACATCAATAAGTGGTAAAATGTAAGCAAATAAGTTATATCTTCCAGTTTAAAAACCAAAACAACACATAATCTAGACAAGAGCCCCCAAGATAAATTTCAAACAAAAATTTAGACAATAAACATTTAAAATAAAGTAACATTAAATCATTCAATACAGAATCAACATTTTTAAAAACTATTTTTACTTCATTCTTGCCAATATTTATTTTCAGTTATTAAAATTTTAACTATGTGAACATTTTATTTAAAATCAGGCATGAGAACACAAAAAATGAAAAAAGCTGAAAAAGCGCGTTGGGACCGATTTACTTTAAATATTAAATACGGGGGAGAGGTACGGTAATTATTACTTTAAGGGATTTAATTATTTCTTTAGGGTACAGTTTCACTATAATATTATTTGCAAAATGTTGTTTGTAGGGCAATAGTGAGTAAAATTTCCATATTTCTACTCAGTAAAGTATAGAAAGAAGAGGATGCTACAAATTCTACCTTAAACCTCCTCTCATACAACTCACATAGATAAAGACAAATAAAAAAATTATCAGCAGTTATCATATACTAAAGTTATAATTACATGGTTCATGCACTTGTTAGGAAAAATCATTTTAGCACTTTTTAAGTACTGTTCTACGACTTTTTAGAAAAATTCAAGAACTAGAAATTACTAACAGCATAAAAGCTGAATATATAAAATACCGTCGATATTCGTGTATAAACAGACTCCATTTTTTAAATCTAAAATTAGAACACAGAGTATAGGCTGAAGTGTGAATCACTAAAAAGAAAAAAAGATTTAAAAAAAAAATCTTAACATTCCAGCTGTTCTTGCGGACCCAAAGTCAAGGACAATGGATTAGGAGAATCTGGTTGATCCTACTTGGCCTGAAGTAGAGCTACAGAAGTTACGAGACACTTCTGATCACGCAGAGCCAGGAAATTGTCAATCATTATAAGGCGATGCGGCATGATCGGTGGATGCATGAAAATTACTAGGCAGTAAAAGTCAAGAGGCATTATTGTGCTGCAAATTTTGATCAGGTGAAAATATTACTCTTCTAACATAGGTATGCATTGGCCCTTGGTTTATATTTGAAGACACCTTAGTGAAATCTAATCCTAATTCATCTTCAAAATTTAAATATATTTTTTTTACCTTTTTTGTTAAATTTATAATTTAAACTTGCCTTTTAATGAAATTTAAGTTTAGTTTTCATTGATATACGCTGAAAATGGAGGATTTTTTTTCGGTGGTGTTAATGCTGTGAAAAATGTGTCTTCTGTATGAGCCGAACCCCTTTTCTAGGACGCTATCTTGTCCGAAATTTCTCGGATTATGCAGCATTTATTAAAGCCTATGTTTAGAAATACGAGTTAGAAAATACGACGGTATCACGTAAAGTGGGTTAAAGATGACATATAGTTATCACTAGCTTCGGAAATTGTGTTCAGAAAATTTTTGATGTGATCTAATTTTGCAATAAATAGAATGGATTTTTTTCCCAATCGTTTTTAAGGATTTGTAAATGAACTTTTTTTTTATTCAAGCACTTTTCAAGGAGTGTACGAACCATGACAAAATGTTCTGCGATTTCACCGCGAACTAGCAAATATTACGATGTGTTGAAGTGTGGTTGAACAATCCCTCTTGAACTATTACTAAATTCTAAAAATTATAGGTTCAAAAGTTTTTTTATTTTTCCTATAAAAAACTTAAACATCGGCTTACATCGGTAGCATATGACGAAGCTGATGGCTTTTTATTTGCATCAGTCTAGCCCTAGTTGAGAGCGTACTAACAAATGTACGGATTTGACTAGATTGCAGACATCGATCGTGACAATAAGCAGCATTCAAGAAGTATTTTCGTACTTGTTGGAGTACAGCGATGTAACCAGCAAAATAATTTTACGATCCAGTTTCCATTTTCGAACAAAACAAAAACTTGAAAAAAAGCGGAAAACGTCAAAAAAATCGGCAAATGACCAGAAATCTGGAAAAAACGGAAAACATGCCTGTAAAATTAACTTTTTAAATGTATTAAAAAAACTTTTTAACTTGTATAATTATAAATGAATTATCAGATTTAAAAAAAAAATAATTAAGCTTGTGAAAGATATTTAAATTTTAAAGTATTATTTTAATACATATATACTAATTTGTTTATTAATGATACAAATCCGATGTAGCACCGTTTTTTTAATTTCATTTTCACAAATATAAAAGTAATGAAGAAAATGTTTGATACATGACTCAAAATTGAAGAACAAAAATGTAAATAGGAATATTCCAATCAATGACTCAGCACATTTAAAATGTGCACTTCCACTTGTACATAATTCTTTATCATATCTTCACTGACCCTCTGAAAACAGTTTAACATTATCTCACAATTGAATAATATAAATAAAGTTATATGACAGTATAAAATATTTTAAATTATCAAGTTACACAGAATCAAATTCTTTGTTTTAGCTTACCAAGAATAATATACACATTAAATTATTAATTAAGTTATTTTTTAGAAACTACTATTTCTTTATAATAATGATATTTGGCAGTTATCCAATAGACTAACGTAAGTATAAGTATTAAAAGGTTTGGGATGATTAAAATGCCAATATATTTACCTTCAAGAGGATCCGTCTCCATTATAAGGTATAATTGGAAATGAGGGAAGTAACATTGATTGATCAAAACCTGTAAAATTGAAAAATTAGGTAATATAAAAATTGGGCAATTTGTTAATCACAATTTGGATTTCCTCTTTCAAGGTAATAAATTACCCACAATTACCACAGGCAAATATTCTTCTGCTTTCAAATTGAAAATTTACAAAGCCTTTTTGCAGTAAAAAAACATAGGATGGGTAATACTGCACATGTAAATCATATAAAAATATTTCCAGAATTTAGAAGGGAATATACTTTAATTAAAATATTAATGTATACATTAAAACAAAAGATTTGAATCATACACTTTTAGAATAAAAAGAAACCAGCAAGCCAAGAAATTTATAATTGACAAATTATTTAATGGAATCTAACAGTATGGAATTTTTTTCGTAAAAACAAACATTTTAAGGGTTAAGTTAACAGGGTCAAGAGAGTAATTATAGGTATTTAATAAGGAAAAAAAAGGATAAAAATTAACAATACACTTACAACTCAACTATAATATAAGTTAAACTTACTATAAGCATTGCAGTTGTTTAAGTTATTTTTTTAAATCATTTTAGAATTGAAGCTCAATTTATGAAAGTGTACTTTTAATGGGCCAACAATTTTATGCATCAAACATATTTATGTTTGCAAAGTTTAATCACGGTAGTACTGGTTGATTTATAGTCTTAATTAACTAGCAACACACCCACAAAAAGTTTTAACTACTAAATTTTAGGCTTTTAAAATATCATAAACAAAATGTAATATTTTTATATTAGAATGATGTATTGCCTACCTCTGTTTGCCCATTCACTTGGGCTTGGATTCAGGGCTTGGCATTCTGATAATGCTCGGAACATAGCATCCACTGTGAAAGAAAACATTAGTTAACTTAACAGCTTGAAAAATAAGGTGGGTTAAAAAAAATTCAGGAGGAACAAAGATCAATAAAAAGTAACTTTTTAAACAATGTGTTAATGTATGAAATATGAAACGTTATCAAAACAGAGAATTCAGATACTATTCAAACTCATCAATAAGAAAGATTCCGATTAAGGGAAAGTCGAACATCGGCCATCCTTCTTTCACTTTTCATGTAAGTTTATTAATTAGCGATTGTTTTGAAAATGCAAGTCCATGATTTCTAGGCAAATTAGTAGGCACTTTCATTTTATGCTGCCAAATTTTGTGGAAGTTAAAATTTTCAATTGCATTTTTTTAAAGTCTAGCTGTAAAAAATGAAAAAGTGCCCATTAAATATCCTTCAGAAACTTCATGGACTTTCTTATGCTAAAAATTGATAGTTGATAAACTTATTATCAAAGACAGTATGCCTTAAAAACTGTTCCATAGACTTAATATGGGAAATGAAAAAAGGATTGAAGGCGTTTGATTTCCCCTTAAGCTGAAAAAAAAACTACTTTCCAATTTTATTATTGGGAAAAATGCATTTCTTTTCTTTCTCTTCAATAATCCCCCATCTAAGAAAACATTTCTCAATATCTTTAAATAGAAAAATTAAGGGCATTTTTTTACATCAAAGTTGGTTATTTGAACTTTAAAAGAACATTCAACTTATTAATTTACAAAGAATGTTAAAATCTTACTGTTATCAAAATACAAAAAATTTCTCTGTAAATAACAAAAGGCTTTCTTTATGAGATGTGATTATTCTTATTAGATGAGAGTTAACTATATTTATACTATTTACATTACGACCATTAAAAAATACTAGAACTCATTCTACGAAAATAAGGACTACCATTATATAAGTGTGTAGTTGTAGTCTAGACTTACACATAACTGAATTTTCCGGAACAAAGCGCAACTCATTTGACTCTACGATATCATCTTCATCATCACTTTCATCTTCTTCACTGTTTAAGCTCATGTCTTCTACATCATCTACCAGATCTCCATTAGATACATCCGCTGCATCTCTCAAAGCTGAAAGAAAAAGCCAAACTGTGATCAAATAAAAAATAACTTTAACACTAACACAGTATCAATAATCGGATATCATTTCAGTAAAAGAAAAAATTCTTGTAACAGTCCAGTCAATAATTTAGTACACTAAACCAGTGGTCACAGTACTTGGCCATCCTACTCAAGTCATTCAGTCAATAATACTATTAGATTAATGATAAAAATTTCTTTTCAATACATGCCAAGCTTTTTAAGGTAATAAAATGCTCACAAATACATTCAATATTGAACTTTTTTTTATTAGAAGTTTTAAATTGGCTTCATTTTGTAAAGAAGCTGATATTATTAGCATTAAGGTTAATTTCTATGAAACTAAAGGTCAAAAATGTTTAAAATTTCTTTAAATATGTATAAATACTTAAATTACTCATATTTTATTTTAAAATATTTTTGAATTTGACTTAAAACATTTTCAATCCTTTAAAAGTTGTTAGCATATTTTGAAATTTAAAAATAAGTAAACCAATTATCAAAAATCTTATCCCGTATTCTCCTTTTTTATGAAAATTAAACTGTTCCTTAAGAGGGACTGTCAGTCCCATAGAGCTAATGCATTAGTTTTGAAATCATAATTTTTGCAAAAGAATTGCTTTGCATGTTATCCATTTTCACAGGTATGGAATCATCATAACATCAATTTAAAACAAATTGAAAAAAATAACATCCGGTTATTTAATTATTAATTGATAAAGTTTTAAAACAGTGTCGCCATCTGCTGTAATTTGTGCATTTAACTTCAAAATATATAATTTAATAACTAGATAACAGTTCGTTTCAAAATTTATTTCTTTCGATGTATTTCATTCTCAACCTGGACAAAGGCTAACATGGCAAAGCAATATTGTGAGGAAGTTATGATTAGAAAACTAAGCATTAGCTCTATGGACTGACATCCTCTTAATCTAAATAGTCCTCAGCACCAGCAGTAACTTTAGCATCAAATACTTGTTTACCAAAACAAATATTAATATAAAGGAGGGACAAAAAAAAAGCTAAGTTTAATCTAGCTATTATGATACTGACACAGCAACACAAGATCAAATATCAAACCAGCGATAAACCGAAGAGAATCGCCTGACTTACCGATCTTTCCATCAATCTTGAGATACAGACAAGGCTCAGGAAAGTTATTGGCATCAGTAGAAACAGCGTGAATGAAGATGGAGGGATACTTTAGAGAAAACCCTTTTCCCTCGCTTGATATCCAGGACAACACACTGCAATATAATGGAAAACAATCAATAAAAAAAGCAAAAGTTTGTGCCTACATTTGGGAAAATATTCCGATAGTTACAAACAAAGGATAACAGGGTTAAAATAAGAGAACAACAAGTATTAGTTAGTAAACCTAGAGAAGAGTCAGTTTCAATAAACCAAAATTCGCTGCTACGGGAGATTAATTTTGCCAAAAGGGTTTCTTTACGTTTAACCTAATGGTCAAGTGATTAATAGTGGAAGCTCTATCAACATGTTATAATTGGTATTTTGATAATCTAGTAAGGTCCGAGTCCAAATTGCATTTATTATTTCTTGACCAATCAGATAGTTAGAATTCATGGTAGATAATCTTTGATATCTTGATCCCAATTCAAGGCTTTAAATAGGAACAGGGGATCAAGAAATTTGAAGTTTAATTTTATACAAAGACAGATAGGGATGATTCTGTGGAGCCATAATTTGACCGTTAAAACGATTGAGTCAAATTTTAGGTGAAACTAGCAGGCAAATTTAAAGCTTTTTCTACAAGGTTCTTCAGGGCTACGACTATTTATTCAAATTCCCTTTATATAGGTCCTAGATTATACAGAAATTAAGTATTTTACCTCTCAGTAATGTACAGTGTTCCATTGCCCAACTCATCATCTTCCCAAAACGCCCTTGTGTTGAATTCGGTGTGACGAACTCCTTCACAAGGAACCGAGAGATTGGCAACCATTCTATCTGCAAAGTATAAAATACCTAGAACCTATCAAACATCCCAGGAGCAACTTTTTAGTGTTCTAAAAATTAACATTTGAAAAGCTTAATGGTCCTGCAAACAAAATTTGTTGATTAAGTCAAGAACTGCAAAATTATCGACAAAATATGGTTTGATGTAAAATGTTTGAGAGAAAAAGTACAGTTTTGCACATTTTAAGAGTATTAGATTTACATTTTAGAGAATATTGAGTAATTGTACGTAATATTTTTTTGACCATGTGAATATGTTAAACTGACTGTTAAACTGTCTATACTACTTGACAAGAAAAATATAATGCTTTCTAATACAATTTTAAAATTATTACAGTAAAATTTTAATATAATTATCCTAGTAGGATTGCTATACCTATCGAGTTATGAAATATAAAGTGGAATGCTTATGCTTACCACATTTGGGAATCACGTTGCTTGTCAACTTAACGGAAATTGAAACAGGAAAAAATTCCAAAAGTAATACCTTAATAACACTAAAAATTCACGTAGTTACTTTTGCTAACTTTACAGTTATATACAAATTTGATAGTAATTTATTAATTAACGATATTATATTTGATTCGTATTGAAGTTTACTAAGTATCGTTCAGAAGAACAAACAGAACATTTTTTAGCATATTAAAAGAATATTACTTTAACGAATTCACAGCTCAACATTTCAAAGACACTAATCAAAATATATATAAAACATTTATATTGTGTCAGTAAAAGGAAATTAGAGCAGCAACTAAAGAGAGAAGCTTATATAGATCAATTCCAAAACATGGAAGATTTCTAAAACAAAACTGATTTCACAGCATGTCACTTATTATGAAAGCGATTTGAAAAACATTAAAAAGGTGCATTCACTTACCTAACCTACTCAAACTAAGTTTTACAAAGCTAATATTTTCTAATCAAAAGCTGATTAAATCCCGAACAAGAAGCAAGAACACAAATTACCTACTACTAAGTTACAAAATTATACCGGCAAACAGGCGCGAGTTTTTGTATGGTTTTTGTTATGAATTTGTCAATTTGATGTTGCCAACGCAGATGCGGGAATACTTCAGATGATGTAACGCTCGTTTTAATTTTTCCGTATTCTGTGATTTCATTGGTTGTTTCGGTTTCACTCTTAATATAACTGTCTTGGATGAAAAGAAACTATGCAAGCTTTCTTTAACAAATTTTTTGAACAACCAACAAGAACAACAAGAAGTTGGCAGTTTAAAAATTTAATAAGTAAAATTTCTTCAGAAAACTCATTTTCGAATACCGAAACAAACATAAGTAATATCAGACAACACAAAAAATGAAAACAAGACTGCAGGAGCTGTTGCCATTCACGGCATAAAACAATCCCGTTAAGTTTATTAATCCAAAACAAAATAAATAAATCGTATAAATCAACTAAAAAACTCGATAAAACTATAAATCAATCCGTTTCGCAAATTCTAAAAAAAAAAAAAGTGGATTGAAAAATTAGCTTCATAAAAAAATCCCTAGAGCAGGGTTTCCAACCTTTTGCACCTGCGTACCACTTGACTTTTGAGAAATTTGCGTACCACCAGACCTATATATAAATATATTATAAACGTCTAATATTCACTCTTCTAAAAGTGTTCAAAGGCTTTTTGATTGAGTTCCTGAGAAAACTTCACTTAATGTTGACATTTGTTATTTATAGCATACTTATAATAAAGGAGAATTAAAAAGAAACTGTATTAATTTACAGGTTTGTTTATTACCATCCCAGGTAGCACACAATGTGGCCGACATTGTACCGACATCGTCAATATGCGTCAATATTGACTAATGTCGGTAATATCGCCAACATTGTTGTGCTACCTGGGATATTCCCAAAACATACAAATAAAAAAATAGTACAAACTCAGCAAAAAATGTATCATCATGTTTGCTCACTGCTCATCGTACAGAAGCTATTGATAGCATTATGTTGCTCACATCACTCACGCGTACCACCGAAATATCCCCGCGTACCACCAGTGGTACGCGTACCACCGGTTGGGAACCCAGTAACAGCCCATCCGTTAACAATGATTTTAGTTTATTAATTATTTTTTAATTACATAAAATCAAATCTAAGTATTATAAAAAGTGAATATATGAGTGTCTCTATAAGCGTGTCTATTTAAAATTTTCCGCATTGTAATTTCAAAAAGAGAACTATATTGTACTAGTTGAAAAAACATTATGAAACATGGTGTGACTGGTTGCCGATTGGTCAGACCGACTAACTTTGATAAGTGACCTTCACCTGTTATTAAAAGCTGTGTTCCACTACCCCATTTCGTTATCTGGTATAAAATGTGAACAGGACTATACACCACATAGAAACAAAACAAACATAATAATATTAAAAAAATACTGCAACAAATAATGGGTTTGCTTCTCGTAGTACGAAAAGAAAAAAAATCCAATGAAATCGCAGTATGGAGAACGTGGCATCATAAGAAACCAATAAGCTTGTTTCTCGTAGTATGGAAAGAGAACAAAACAACCAATGAAAACGCAGTTTGGAGAGAGTGACATCATAAGAAACATTCCAATTGCATTATACAAACAAAAAAAAATGTCATACAAATAATAGTTACTTATGCAACTACTAACTAGTGTGAAAAGTAAGGCTTTTTTAAACGAGTTGAATAAATTATTTCACGAGTTTAAAAAAGGTTATTTTCAACGTGTTGTCATACACTATTTTTTATAATAACGTGCAAAAAAGTATATAAATTAGCATTTATTGATTGGCTTATTAATTATTTTATTATCCCGTTCAAATGATTTGAAGGTGATTATTTATATTAATGATTATTTTAAAATCACGTGCAAAAAGTATTTCTTAGATTGACATTGGAAATAAGACGCCAGATAAAGAATCACGTTCAAATAAAGAATTTTACATAAATCACAAAGCCGCCGAATAAAATATCACGCTCAAATAAAGAATTTTACACCAATCAGATGCTCTTATTTACTTTGTCGCACTAGTGCGTAAAAGTAACTTTGAAACACGATTTCGTTAAAAGCATCACTTTTGCCACGATTATTGATTTGAAAAAGTTAGTTTTTTTGCACGATATTATAAAAATATCATAAAAATTACAAACAAATAAATATAATCTATAATAATAAAAATGAAGTTTTGTGTGTGTGTGTTTGTGGGTGTGTTCCTTATAGACTCATAAACTAGACACCTGTTTGCCTCGTAACTTGGCACAAATGTGTAGTTCATACTTAAGTTACGATTTTTGAACTTTCAGAGTTCAAAATGTTCCTTTTTTAGAGAAAATTAGAATTTTCTGAAAAAACTACACCACTTTCGTTCAAATTTGATCATTTTTTCCCTTCCCTGTTACCATCGACTGAAAATATTAAAATAAACTTTTACGAAAATGATTAAAATTGAAAATGTTTATTTTATTCTGTTGCCATTACCTTCAAAAACTATATTCATAATTTGAAAAATAATTGACACGTTTTAAGTGACGTAATTCCGGCCAGTCTCCACTCTAGGATTTTATTGTGTGTTTATTTGATATTTCTTCATTGATGGTTCTGTTGACTGCATGTATGCGTATTTAAGCAATAAATGCATAAGTTATTACTGAACTATCAAGACCATCGCACTAGAGCTGCATATTAGGGTTTTATGTCTACATTTTTTGTCAAGTACGTAGGCAATCGCCATCGATTTGAACTTTTCTTTAGTCCGTGCGAAGAACGGGTATTTATTTACTAGGGTAAAAAAAAATCGAAAAATAAATGATAAAAAATAAATAAAAATTAAAAATAAATATAATAAATTAAAAACAAAAACAAATAAATTTACAAACAAATCAGTAATACCAACAAATTGAAACTACAAAATAAATATTACAAGCAAAATAAAAAGCGAAAAGAAAAAGGACCTTAAGTGTTTGCTTGCCAGCCTAAAATGAATTACAATAAGAAAACAAGTTGTAATTTTATGTATTCAGCCAATCACCTGAAATTCGCAAAAATACCTAAAAGAAGTTAAAAAAAAAACTAAGAAAGGATGTTTTTGATCTGTGAAATGTCTTGAAGGGTAAGCTGTTAAAATGGAAATTGAAAAAGATCGTGGACAAACCGATAGACAGACTTCCGTCAGGACGTACAGACAAAGCATAAAAGTTAGGTTCCTGATGTCATAAATAAAAAATATTTTTTTTTATCAGATGAGTAGAACGGAATGTGTTGTGTGAGGGAAGGGCAGACAGAAATAAGGAATTCTTCACCA
Source organism: Oedothorax gibbosus (assembly GCA_019343175.1). NCBI lineage: Eukaryota > Metazoa > Arthropoda > Arachnida > Araneae > Linyphiidae > Oedothorax > Oedothorax gibbosus. Next base: position 10,861,744 of record CM033279.1, read on the forward strand.
TGTCAATAACCAACTTTTCAATTATTTCTTTTGATTATTTCTTTTGTATTTAAAAAAGAAAGTAGGTTAAAAACTTATCCTCAGTGTTATCCTCGCCCAACGAAATCTTCCAATAAAAAAAACCCTGAACGTGAGCTTTCCGGCCTAAAATGATTTACAATAAGGAAACAAGTTCTACGGGGGCAATTTCTTTGATACTACAGGATTGTATTCGCTTGAAATGATTTGCACGTGAACGAATTCACAATATGTCCGAGATGTGACGCTATTTTGGAACCTTCATTCGGTTTGACGTAAAAAAAAAGATAAACAAGGAATTTACTTAACAAAAGTAATAAAATTAGGTTATTTTATTCGACGGCAGATGTCGCCACTGCAGTTAACATCATGTAGCCACTCTCGACCAGCGATGTTGTTACGCTTTTTCAGTTGTAAACAGTACTCAGCTGGCCACAGACGTTGAAACATGTTACTTATTTTTGCTAATGGATAACATACAAGGTAAGTAAAAGACATATTTTCAAAAACTAAATTACTTAAATTAAAAAATTGCATAAATTCTGTGTTAAATATAAGAAACATACTTTAGACTTTATATAAATGTTCTCGCATGCGAGTATCTACCTAATTAGTACCTTAAAAATTCCTTTATTTAACAAGTGATAATCTAATAAACTGCTTAAAACTTTCATGTCGCCGAATAATATTTATCTAATTTATTAAAAAATTTTCATGATATTAAAATGAAAGGGTTTAATTTTTTAATAGTATTCAAATTCATCTTTTAAATATAAATATTAAGTTAGTCACTTTTAGTACTTTCAATAACTTTTTGGAACATAGACGAGTTACACATTTCCTTCAGTGTTGCCAGGGAGTAATAGTTAGGAATACAATGAAATATCGTTTTATTAGGGGCACCCAAGAAGTCAAATTTTCAAAAAAAAAAAAAAAAACATTTATTTGTAATTTTAAAAGTCCCCCCCCCCCCCCCCAGTTTCCTTCTTTCCAATACTTTTTAAATTTTGTTTCAATGATAACTAGAAGTATTTAGAGATTTAGAGATTAGAGATTAGAGATTCTAGAGATTTAGAGATTTATATATACAACTACTAGTACGTTTTCGCTATTATCTCACAATAGTGGTTTGACAAGTTCGATGTACTTTTTCTCAGAACCTACAAGTTTTTACGCTTGCACATTTTAGCAGTATGTTTCCAACACACGTAACTATACTTTAAAGCTCTATTTAAATGATATGTTAACAACTTAAATATTTATGGCCTTTTTAATAGGAAAAATGGGCTAAATTTTCATAAAACTTGGGTTAATCGATAAAAAAAATTACTTCAAATTAAACAAGACACCTATTACTAAATCCAAGCTTCAGTGTATGTAGGGGTGTTTGACGCATACATAGACACCAAATTTAAGCATGTGGAAGTCTTGAGAAAAGGTACATCAAAAAAGAATGGAAAGTATAGGAGTTTCTGCGGGTTTTCGGGTGCCCTTAAGGTGCGTAAAATCTTTAAGACGTTGTGCTTCATAATTTGAAGTCCCCCTTTCCCGAAGTCCCCCTTCCCTGGAGTATATACTAACTATAGTAGTGCTCCAAAAAATACGGAGATTTGAAAAATAATGTAAACACTGAAATTTTTTGCATTTAAAAAAAATTCTGAACAATTCGAAAAATGCGTTTGATAACTTGTAACGCGTGTTACGGTAAACGTTTTTGCGCATAAATAATATCTTTAATGTAATTAGGTGGTACAAAGAATATAGACAAATATCAAAAACTTTTGATCTTGAAAATCTATATAGAGGTTAGTTATTTTAAGAAAAATTTACAAAATTAACAAATAATTTTTTTGCAGAAGAACTAATATTTATCTAAAATATTTTAGGAGATATGTCTTCAAAGAAAGCAGCAATAGTTCTTGGAGTTAATATTGTTCATAAAATCTTCAAAAAATGTAATTAAAACGAACAAAACTTTTTAGTCATTTGATATATTGTATGACAGTTTATAAAATTTTAAAAGTAATAATATGACAAAACATTATGAGTATTTTTCAATTTTTTAAATATTTTTTTTATACTTTCCTTTGTTTCAAACTATTTTGGTCAACTTTTATCTAAGCGACTACTTCATATTCTATTATTTTTCAGAAAATTCAGCTATTTTAGAGAGTAGTTTCTAGATATTATAAAGTTTCCTCTCTGTACTTAAAGTTGAGTATAGGTAGTGTCCATTTCCTATTCTGTTTAATACTATGTAAATATGACAAATTCTTTTTGATAAAACAGGTGCACTTACCTAACAAAAAAATTATTGTATGGTTGGGTATTTTCATTTGATTGTTTTATTTCGTTCCCTATTGCATTGAACTGTAGAAAAGAGTTGGATGACCAGGAAAAATGAAATATATACACCTGTTTTAGAAATTACACAAAAAACTAGGGTTCAAGCAACACAAGTATTTAAAGTACAAGTAAAGTACAAGTACACAAAATTTTATTGTTTCAATACAAGTATTGTGCTGATAACATACGAACACAAATTTGTTTTTTTCCAGCACAACTGACGCGACGTTTGCGAGAGAAGACAATTATTTTATCAATGTGTGATTGACAAATAAAAAGTACAGGAAACTATATTGTTTCTAAGATATGTATAATAAAATTATATCATTCATTTTAAAGTACTGAAATATACATTTTTTAAGCTTTAGTATAGCAATTTATCCGAAACATAGACCAGATGCTGAACTACAGTTCGGAAGAATACGACTGCGCTTTTAATACAACTGATGTACTAACCATACATTATTATTCGGTCACAACTCAATTTTTGTATTGTTTTAAACAACTTGCAATACCATCTGGGAAAAAAATTGTATTTAAAAGTCAACAAGTTTTTTTTTCTGAGTGTAGATTTATTGTCGTTTATATTGCTAAATTGTTATTCATATGGACAATGATTATATCTATTTAATTTTAATCATTATCAATTGAGTACTTAAAAAGGATAGTGTATCATTAAAAAAGTTATAATTTCTATTTTGTTATCACAGATTGTGTAATGGAATTAAAATATTTCAACTTTGAATATATTAGATTCAAAAGTTCGGAAATACCTGTCACAATAAATAAAACTAGTCAATATTTATACGAAAATATTAGATCTCCTTTCCTTGAGTAAGGAATTATTTTTATTGTTTCTTGTGAACTAAAGTAACCTAATAGACATTAATTAATTTTTAGTTTTTTAGACATATTTTAAGTAGATTAATGAGCATTTAAAACACTTTTACTCCTTGCTAAATTACAAAAACAAGCATTAAAGTTTTAATTATTTTTTTAAATAAAAACAAATAGTACAATAATTTTTTTTACATTTTCGATTAGCAAAAATTTAATGCATTAAGAATGAAAAAAAAAATTACGTATTTTGTTAAGTTTCATTTGATAGAAGAGTTTGTTTAAGGCAAAGTATCAAACAAGCCACATAAATAATTCGTTTATTTGAACAATTTAGAAGACAGATTAGTAACATTTCTTGAAAAAGACCCAATCAACTTTAATAAAAAAACTAAAAAGGGATAGTTAATACATTGAAATTGAATCTCTTTATAGCTTATGAGATAATTTAGTTTTAGATAATTGAAATTGTGCTTAGTAGAATTAACCACATGTATAATATTTGAACTTTGAAAAAAGTACCCTTTCATACCCTTTATACAAACGTATACTTCCGCAAAGGGTTAAGAGATGTCACTTTCTCGTCAATCTAATTACACTCGGAATTCTTAAAACATGTAATCAATTCATTTTGTTATTTTTTAAAGGAAATATTGAAAAATCTTTACTAATATAACTATACATTATATAAATATACAATTTAAAAAATCTTTATAAAAAATTTAATGTGTGGAAAATTAAAACTAAGAAAACACTGGCTATGAAATATTTGCAATAACATTAACCGCAATTTTTTAAAATTTATTTTTGTAGTAAATTGTTTTTAAGGCATCCTCAAAATTCATTTTTTATAAATTTCTCATTTAAAACTATTCTAAAGTTTTAAATATGTGTTACTGGAAATGTATACTTAACGTTACTGGAAAACTGACATATCCTCGACGGCTTTAAACGTCTCTATCTCTTAAATGGTTAAATATCATGCAAGTAAAAACAAGTTGATATTGTAGCCTATTTGCTTGTACCTCAGAGGTTTAAAATAACGAATCAAGCATAAAGAACTCAACTTTGACTTAAATCATTGGGGTTAGGGAAAATCGATTGAAGTTTTAAAAAGGACATCTCTATTTTTGAATTTATATTTAACTTTTCAGAAATTTTAATCTATTTATATGTTAGTAATATATCATTCGTGCAAAAAAAATATTGATATATTTTTAAAACACTAAATTGTTTAAGTATTTTCGTCTTCTAATACTAGCAACTGAATATTTTTAATCATTTACCTCATATGTAAATATACATTTTTAATTCTTTTTATTAAGTAATTTGTGTTAAAATTCTTGAATAAAAAAAATCAAATGTTGCATTATGCCCTTGTATGATCACTGAATCCTTTCTTTTAAACTTTCCAAGTCTTCTCTAAAATTCACATTTGTGTTAAAAAATACAATATTTGGGAAAGAAATAAGAACTTTCTTAATGTGAGACATAACCTGTCAAAATACATGGCAAAGAAACTTAAAGAATTACATGATGTGTAGGAAGAATGGATTAACGCACCACGGGAAGAGAAGTCATTTCCGCAGAAGAATCTCAAGTAGAGTTCGAAAGAACTTTTGTTTCGGAAGTTTCGAGTATCGCCTTCATCTTTCAGATAGTCGGGATCATGTCGCTATTTTGAATTATTCATGAAGAAGACAGCTGATTCGAACTTCTAAAAACTAATGTTTTTCTTCTCTTTTTTTGTGTCTTTTTACGTATAGAAAAGGAAGTTATGCATTCATATGTTTTTTTTTCATGTATGAAAAAAAATGTTATGTACTCGTTTGTATGAAAACAATAATGGATAGTTATTCTTTATTTTGAGACTAGTATTTTAAAGAACAAAAAACACAAAATATTCTTTTAAAAATTAAATAAAAATTTACAAACAAAATCAATTTTTCTCTCTCACTTTACGTATCCAGAAATACATCGAAGATACAAAAAGATTTGCCATTCATACTTGAAGATACTTTTAATAGTGCGGTTGCTTTTTAACAATTTTTAAAAGTAAAATTTTCAATAAATAATATCTAAAGTCAATCAATTAATACAGAAAAAAAAAGAGTTAGACGACCCCTCAAAGCCACCCTGTACTCAAGTTTGTAATGAAACATTGTATAAATTTGACCCAAAAAAGTAGCATTTTTATTTCCCTCGGGTTTGTTGCAGTAAATAAACTCTGACGTGTTGTGGAAATAAATGAGTAAATTCAGCTGCTGTAGCCAAAAGTACCTGCGCCGCACGTGGAGTTGACGTATCATAAAGGGCGAGGTCTTTTTAAAACTAGTTAGCGATCGATATAGACACTGTCTCAACCGTGTAAAACAAACTTCTCTATAAATAATAATTTTAACAATCAAGGTTTATTTAGTTTCGCAAATGATTGAAATAAAACGATAATTTGATTGTTTGTGAATTCATTTGATTGATTTTTAACCTGCCTTCTTTTTTTTTTGTACGACATCAGGGACTCATTTTTTATACTTTTTGTCTCTACAGTCCACACTCTTATCCGAACTCCGACAATCCGATTTCCCCCTTTAATACACCGACGCTCATTGCTCGTAGTTACTACAGATGTTCTAGTACTGATGTAACTACCAGCAATGGTATTGATGTAACTAGACTTAGACTACTGATGTAACGACGAACAATGGTTTCAAGCTACTTACGATAAAACGTCTTGTATATAAAAAAAAACAGATCCAAGAAAAGTTTTAAAGTACCCCCCCCCCCCCCCCCCAAGAAAGTACGATGTTTTTCTTGAATATTCATCGGTGAAGAATGTTATAAGATGCGATTAATAAAATACCATAACGTATTATTCCTGTTATTGTGGGAAAACAAACGAAAGATAAAAACAGATTTTTTTATTACACTTTCGGAACTTTAGAGAGTTGTAAAAAAGGAGAAACGGTATGCAATAAACCAGAAAATTCAACATTTTGGAATGGGAAGCCACGCTTACCTAGACTTATAGAAAAAACGTTTTTCTTTTCATACTTTTTTTTAACATACTTTTTTGTCGCTATCCGTTATAAATGTAAAATTGCATAATTTCATACGCAGTATCTCCTCTTCAATAAGCAGGATTTCGAACTGTCAAAATCTAATTCATTTTAAATTTTTCTTAAGTGTATTTTTTTTATATTTTACTTACTTTCATCTGCATAAGTATAAAAAGTTTTGAAAAGCAGTTCTACAACCAATTTTTTAGCTTCCACACTACGTTTATAACGTAAAAAGTGGAAGGTTTTATAATCGTTCAGTCCGTCTGTCTGTCACCCGCTTTCACAGAAAGAACCACAAGTCCCACAGGCAAGTGGGATACGTCATTTTGAAGCAAAAAATCAGATTAGGCTACATTCCAAATTTCATTAAAAAAAATTAGAAGTTTATTTAAAATTTAAATAACTAAAAATTTAATCTACATTGAAATAACATGCAAATTCTATTTTTATTCAATATTTTCACTGTTGCCACTTCGTTAAACGTATGAGAAACTTTATTTAAAATAAAAATAAAAACATTTGAAAAAATATTTATTTATGCGATATAATTCAGTTTGGATTGTTGTAATATCACAATAGAGTTCTTTTGATGATTTATTATATATGTATGAAGAAAGATGCATAGAGAATTCTAACTTGGCATAAAAAATATGCAAAGTTTCGCTTTTATTTTTAAAGCATCAATTGCACTAATTATATATTTTTCGAACTGTAAATTAATTTAACAAACGATAAATAACTGAATTTTCGAAAGAAATGTAAATGGTAAATTGTGGCGACACAAAGATATTTATTAAAAAAGATTACATTATTATTCTTCAAACTTCAAACAAATTAAGCAAACGATAAAGTCTAAGTTTTAAATCTGAGAAAGAAGATTAATGAAAATAATTTTATCGTTTAAATGTTTAATTACAACTAGCTAAAGGCTCTGTTTGGCGAATTTCTTTCTGAGATGTATAAATAGTTTGTTTCCTGTTGAGCACAAATGTTGTGTGGAAGCGATTTAAGTGACAGATTCTGTAACAAACCTACTTGTTTATAATTATAAAATTTTATTGCGGAGAAAACTACTTCACACTATGAATATTATCTTAAGGGACATAGGATTTTAATAGTGTATCATTCGGTTCCAAGTTTATTTATGAATACTTCTATATTTATATTACACACAACTTAAAATATGTTAAACATCGCTTTCGACGTTTCATTAAAAATAAATATTATATATGTAATAGAATAACATCTACTACACATGAGAGTATAATTATTATTTAGTTCATTCTAATAAAAGGAGATAGCTTGGACGTCCAAGATAATTTATTGTAAAGAGATCATTTAGAGTATTGAACGGGACGGAGTTCGGAGCCGTAGCTCGGCCAGCCAAAAGAACACCACTTTACATGTCGGAGTCTAGTTATAAAGTGCGTTACCAGCTACAGATTATTATTGTTTGTTCTTCGATTGACCAATCAGGGTTGATCATGAATTATGAGAGAGGTTTAAGGCCACCGCAAAATATTTGATGACAAAACAGCCCCCGTGGGAACGGTTACTTGGTGCGACTCGATGACGCTGTTAGGATGTTAAAGATATTAATAAGTGATATTAAAGATACATGAAAAAGGCAATCTAAGTTATTAAGTTTAATTGGGGTACAAAATATAAGATTTTGAGGGGGTTAAGTTATAATATGTCATATTATATTAATTGTAATATTGATTACTAGACCCAGTCAAAAACCTGTATGCATCACAAACCTACAGCGACACGTTACAACTTGAAATAAATACAAAATCAAAATAAATTATACAAAATCCTTACTCAAATTAATCCTTTTTATTTTATATTTTAGGTAACAATCCATTACTGAATATGCCTACTTGGCTCCACTGACAAATTAAGCGAAGAACAATTCAGCAGTATGCCGACTTATTTTTAATGAACGATATATTCTCTCTATTGAAGAAAATAGTGTCAGGATCGAAAATTTTTATTCTCCCTTATCTGTTAGTTTTAAAAACGGCACTATGAAGTCAGCGGTACTTGGCGTCAGGGGAAAAAAAAGAACCGACATTAAATCTGCTACTTTCCCAAACATACATTAGTCTACTAGGTCTTTTGAAGAAGACCTCGAGGCCGCTACTTCTTCTGAACACAGTTTAGTCTAATACTCTGGCTATTGAAGACAAAAATGCCACAAAATATACTAATTCCTCTAATGTTTAGGTAGCGGATCTACTGAAAGCAGTACGCATATTCAGTGTTGACACATGATGTCAAGTGGAAAAAAGTAGACCGACCTTAAAGCTACTACTTCTTCTAAACTCTCTATAATCTACTCTGGCTATTTATTGAAGACAGATGCCACAAAATTCCATAGTTCTTCTGATGTTTTGGAAGCGGCTCTACTGAAAGCAGTTCAAATGAAGCGTTACAGGACTTCGTCAAGTGTCAAAAAGAGCATATCCTAAAACTATTACTTCTTCTAAATACAGTCCTACTTCCTAGTTCCTCTGATGTTTTGGAAGCAGAATATACTTGAAGCAGTACTCTACTGAAAGCAGTACACATCCAGTCGTTACATGACGTCAAGTGAAGAAAAGAACTAACCTCAAATCCACTACTTCTAAACACAGTATAGTCCCCAGCAAGAAAAATGGAGGTGCGAGGCCACTCCCCATACCTCTACCCTCCAAAAGCGGACATCCGAAGTTCGTCTCTGATGCGGCGCGCGCTCCTCACTACCATTGCGGTGCTGTGTGCGGTTTTTGCGGCGCTGGTTATTTGCGGTGCCCTGTATGGTGCCTCTCGAGGTGCCTCTGCCATCTTCTACGGCGGTGCCTCGGTGTTGATGTCCGCCGCGGCGGTGCTTGTGTTGTTCTATGTGTGGCTGAGCAGGAGGTGCCCGTTTTGGGATTATCCACCGAAGGTGAGATAAGCTAACTTCCTTAAATATAATAATAATAAATATTCTTCATCGAAGACCCACAAAGATTATATTTTGTTTTCAGATTCTTCTTATGCATATTAAATTCTTGGAATTGAAAAAAATTGACAAACTATCACTATTATTGATTATTTATTGATTTTTTTTTATCGATTTTCATTATTGACAAGTCAAATATATAATTTTTTTATGAGTAAAAATGCTCAGCATATTGCCTTCTTTTCGTTGTATAGAGTTTTAAAAAAAGTACTTCTGCTAACAGATACATAATACAGATACTTCTGCTAACAGATACATAATTTACCTATGCATAAAAGCGCGCGGATGTGAATCTTTCAGCTCGTCTGCGATTTGATATAGGATGGATTTTTGGAAGAATCCTAATCAGCATTCTTAAAGCGAATGGTGGGAATCCAAAACGTATTAGTAGATCTTTTGCAAACCCTCTATCGTCTCGCTTTTGCATATAACGATTTTTAAAGTGGATTCCTCAGGAAGAACTATGTTTTTCAGGCTGGGGCTAGAAACATAGAACGAGGACTTGAGTAAACAAGTTAAAAGAATCATTGAAAAATCTCTCTCTGCACCCATGTATGACAGTCAATGGGTTTGAAAGATATCCATAGATTTATCCCATAAATTTAATTCGATTATAGATATTTTTTTTAACAGCTTTCTTTTTTTCTACTTTCTTTTTTATACGTCCGTCTGTCCATAGCCAAAATTCCATTTTCACCATTAGATTTTTACCATTTTTTTTCTGTTGGAAAAGTACGACATTAGATAGCTGTCTTTTATACTTTATGCCCGTCTGTCGGTTCGTACAATACAAATTTCTGTAAGCATAAAGCCAAAAGAAAATAGGTTATTTCAGTTCTTTCAGAATTTCTTATAATTTCTACAGATGCCTCCAGGGGCGAAGATGGAGATCGCCACACTGAACGGTCTGAACGACTACTACTCGCAAGTTCCGACTGGCCGGAAGTCGGACTTCCCCATGGGGCCAAACCTCGTCATGACACTTCCCAAGAACACCACGGGGGGCAGCACGCGCAGAGGCACTCTGGACAGCGACTGCAGCGCCCCTAACACTCCACGATACACGAAGAGGAAGTAAGTGTTACTATAGATATTGCCCTATAACAGTAGAAGCAACCTTGGTGGTCTGCTTTGGGTGCCCCTCTCAGGTGTCAACCTCGACACTTGACCAGGATTCTAAATTTCGAGGTCTAATTATCTGTGTTAAAGCTCCACGGAGGCTAGAAATAGACAGCCGGAAAACGTACAACCTAACATAACAACCAACATGACAATTGTTTGGAAGATACAAAATCGAGTCTAGTGAAGGTTCAGCAAGACGAAAAGAGATTATCAAGATATGGATGTGTCATTAAAGTACCTGATAGACTCATGTTTTAGGACTTTAAATTTTAAAAGCTTTAAATTAGTTTATTATTCCTAATGTTCCTAATTAGTTTAGTTATTTCCAACCTTTGCGGTATGGAAATCCACATTCAGAAAGTTCATTACCTCGGAGAACTGTGCCTAGAGAGCACTTGATTGCCACTATATCGCTCCGGGTGGTGAAAGGAAGCGTTCGCCAAGTACGAGTAATACGAGTAATCGCAACTCTAGTAAAGATCCACGTTTTTCATCACATTTCCGATTTTAATTTGGTTTCCTTTGCTTGCGTATGTGAGATATACACCATGGGTGACTTTGGTCCTAGATCAGAGGCTGCTTTGAACGTGCTACTTGTCTCTGTACATGTGTTATTACATCGAACATTCAATTTTTTTTTACTTGACCGTCGAGGACTCACAAGTAGTTGTGAGGTGCACTGTAGATGTACGTGAGTGAGCGACTTTTGACTCTTACCTTACTTTGAAGTAGATTCTATAAACGCTTTAAATTTCTACTGTTGAATAAAAAATTTTGCTTAATGTGCATGTTTAAGGCTTGAGTGTCAACCGAAACGCGGTGAAAATAAATCCATAGATTATTGATTGGAGAATTAATGTCACGTCAGAAAAGAGCACCAATAAGAGTAACCGATCACGAAAGTGCGGAAAGGAAAGCTGGAAAGAAATACGCCACCTGACTAAGCCAATTATTTCAGATATGTATAAAAATCAACGTTTAATTTTTTTGTTAAAAGTTAAGGAGCAATTCAATTTTATAATTAAACTACGCAATTTTATCAGATTACTCAAGATTTCACGAATGAGAACTTGTCTTAATTGATTCAGATAAATGAAGTTATACTTTAAAGACTACAAAATAATTTGCACAAAACATAAAACTACTTACAATATATTTACCTTTACCTAACATTAAGAATCATAATCACGAATCACTTTTTTCCCCCCAATTTCCCAAGTAGCAATGACCCTTAGTTAAATAGAACCAATGTGATCAATTTCAGCGGCGAGCCGAAGTAATCAGGCTTGGCTTTCCATTAAGCAAATGTCTTCCTTGGCTTGAGTGTGCTGAAGATCGGCCTTATTAGATAGATTTCGATTTTTTTAGCTCCTTTACTTTCCTTATCACCAAAAATATATACATGTGGCTTGGTAAGAGTATATTGAGCAGATACTGCTGCTGCAAGAAAGAAGACAGTATCTGGCAGTTTTGGATTTGTTGAGTTACTAGCGTTCATACAGATAAAAAGAGATACTCTTATTTTGAAAGTCAGTAAGCGTTCCTTGTTTGACCCTATGTCAATAACTTTTTATTTTACATTGGTGTTTAACTGTTTAATGAGTTTTCTTCATTTTCTCAAAACTCAGTTTTTGCAGATACGGTCTTTTCTCTTACAGCGGCAGTATAAATCGATAGTGAGATACAAGTTCTTAATTACCGATGCAAGAAATGTTACCAATTGTATACACTGTCAGATTGTCAGGACCATCGAAGCAAACGCCTACTTTAGAGAAGGCCTCTGCACTCAAATAGTGACGTGGTTGTAGTAGTCCAATCTAAATAATCAAAAATGCGAAAAGCAATGTCAAGACGTAATTCAATAACTTTTTTAAGGTAAGTGATTGGTCAGAGTGGACTACTCTCACTACGTCACATGTAAAATGATAACCTGTGGAGAGACCTTATTTACAGAAGGTGTTGATCATAGACGGCAAGGGAATAAGAAGCTATATCAATGAGCCCCGGTCAATGTTTTGCTCAATGAAAGCCTCGTTATTCAGAAACGCAGTCAAGTGACGAAGGTAGCACCTAAGATCAGATCCAACTTCGAGCGACATGATACAGTAAAGCCGTTGGAAGTGTGGACTTCACAGAAGAAACAATCACCGTTATTAAGGGTACACCCGTGCAACGCCGGGTTTATAAAACTAGTAAGTTATAAAAGTGTAAATTTTAAAAAAAATTGGCGGCGTTTTAGTTTCCTCCTCTTTATGTGATTATTCAAAGAAATGTACTCACGTTAACACAACTTTTTACTACTGGGAAGCCTCAGAATTCCTTGGCAGATTACTAAAAGAAATTGGACTACACGGAGAAACACAATAAAATTCAATTATTTTAGAATATAAATTCATGATGAGATTTCTTTTGAGGAGACGATACCTGGAAGTTTTCAGACATTAATTCGTATTCTATTTATGTTTCGCCACCGTGCCGATTCCGTAAATCATAAATTTCTTTCTTTCGCAGTCAAATTAATATTGAATCTTTGTATGTTATGAATTGTTAAACTATGAAAGGCGGAAACCGTGGTGTTCTAAGCTGTGGCAACGCCCTGTTTCGACCAAAAGAATTATGTCGATTTTAGACCTATTCTGGGAAAGGGGAATTATTACAATTAGTTTTTGTTTTGTATCCATTTTATGAATATTATAAGTCAAGCTTTTTCATTGCTTAGCTTTTTGGTATAATTATGGTTTGTTTATAACAGAATACAAATAAATCATTTAACCAAGGGGAACATTTTTCTTGCATGAACTTTTACAACAGAGGAGTTACAATGAAAACATTTATCATTTTTTTGTTCGCTATTGGCTATTATCAGGTGACTTATTTCCTTTCAACTTTCATTTATGCCTTTCCTTCGATCGGTGCTGTTTTCACGTGACATTTCTCCCCTAAACGAAATTTGGAAAAAAAAATTCATTCAGCATTTCAGTTGCCACTCAAGAAGTTGCCACGTGAAACATGATTAGATTCATACTTTTTTAAAAATAATAATTGTAAGAAAAAAGTGTTTATACTATTGAGGTTACTCCTTAATAGAGCTGTACCAGACTTCAAAATTGCCCGGCATGCACCACTTCTTTGAAGGCAGCTACGTCATCTGGTATAGCTAAATAATTTGCTAAGAAAACAACTTTACCATAGGTGATGGAAAAGGTGGATAGGTCGAAGGAAGATGTTGATTAGTCAGTTTTTTTAATGGGAAACTTATCTGTGTAGTTACATTGAATGATCTTAACGAATTAACAAGGTAAAATTAGATATTTAATTTAAATTATGCCATCTATGTCAGACAAATTCTTTGTAGTAATTTTAGAAACAATCACAAATTATTATCTTGTATTTTTAGATCGCTAAGAAGAGCTAAGAACCTGCCTCCCTTGGCCAGCATGGAGACTCTCACACCATCCCTGGTGTCTTCTTGCTACGGAAGCATTGACAGCGTCGTCTGAACCACTAATGAATCTGAATGATGTTCAATGAACCCTAATATCAGTGATATTAGGGTGATTAGAGATGATTATCTGATGATGTTCATCATCAGATAATCATTAAATGTGTATTACATAAAAAATGGACTTTGGATTTATGACAGATATTGAAATAGTTGCAATATCTGCGAAATGTTAAAAAGAAAGCGTTGTCCGAACAGCGTTCAAATTAACCTTACTATCTGTGATTTGTTATACGAACATCATCATTAGATTATCATTAAATGACCTCTATATAAAATAATCTTTAAACGGACTTAGAATATATAACCATACCAATGTTAATACAGTTACAAGATCCGAGAAATGTTATACAGCGACAGCGTTGTCTGAACCCAATATTTGAACGACGTTAAACTAACATAATATATGTGATTCACTATATGAACATCATAATTAGATAATCATTAAATGAGCTCTACATAAAAGAATCTTTCAATTGACTTTGAATGCATGACTGATGTAGATAGCTTCAAGATCTGAAAAATGTTGAATTATAGTAAACATCGACAGCTTTGGATATAAACATCTTACATTCTCGCCATCAGGCAATCATTAAATGAGTATTACATAAAAAAGAAACTTTAAATGAACTGTGAATATATGACAGATTTAGAAATAGTCGCAATATCCGAGATATGTTAAAAAGAAAGCACCGATAGCATTGTCTGAACGTCTTTTCAAATTAACCCTAAAAACTGTAATTTGAAATATGAGCATACCATCAGATAATCATTAAAAGAGCTGTACATAAAAGAATCTTCAAATAGACTATGAACATATAACCAAATCGATGTTTAAATAGTTGCAAGATCTGAGAAATGTTAAATAGTAAACTTTGTTTGAAGCCCAATATCTGAACGATCTTAAATGAACCCTAATATCCGATTTGCTACGTAATCTTTATCGTGAGATAATTATTAAATGAACATCAAAGAATATTTAAATGGACTTTCTTTAAATAGAAAGATATGACAGATGTATATAGATACAATATCTGTGAAAAGTTAAACAATAATCATCGACAGTTTTGTCTGAATTACGATGTCTGTTCGCCGTTAAATGAACCCTAATAACTGTGATTTTCTATATAAACTTCATCGTTAGATAATCATTAAATGAACAATTCATAAAGGAAACTAAACAAGTAGGTTTGTAACAGAATCTGTCACTTAACCCGCTTCCACACAACAGTTGTGTTGAACAGGTAAAAAGGCGACAAACACAGCATTGATATTCTATATTAAACATCTACATGCTAAATTTGGCTAGTTTCATTTATTTTATTTCGAAAATTCAATAATTATTACTTATCGTTTGCAAAATTTAATTTATATTTCAAAGAATAAATATGTAATATTCCTCGCTTTTAAATAGAATTAAAACATTTCATATCAACGTACAAAGAATCTCGTAGTGAAATATATTTGACGTCATTTCAAACTGATCGATGTCGCAGAAATAAATTTATTTTAATTTATTGTCTAAAAGAGTTAAAGTTTCTCGAGCAATTGTTGCGAATGGCAATGGTTATTTAATTCTAATAAAAATGGCTTCCTATGCTTTTTAAATGAGCATTAAATTTTGCAGTTTTTTACATAATTAAAATACTTCGAATTCGAATTCTTTTCTGAAATTTTCAATGTATTCTAATTTCGATGCGCTGAATTTTTTGACGTATCACACTTGTCCGTAGCATTTGTAGTTTGGGCTATGAAAGTGGGTGACGGACAGACAGACGGACTGAACGATTATACCTTCCACTTTTTACGTTATAAACGTAGTGCGGAAGCTAAAACCCGAAGTTTTAGAATCTTTAACTAGACATGGATATCAGGTAGTAATTGAAAAACAAACCAGCAGATGAATAGCTTTTCAAGTTTTCAAAAAACGTGACATTTTATTATTTATTGATTTTTTATCGATTCCCAACAATACATTGATATGCGAAAAAAGA
This sequence comes from Oedothorax gibbosus, assembly GCA_019343175.1. Classification (NCBI taxonomy): domain Eukaryota; kingdom Metazoa; phylum Arthropoda; class Arachnida; order Araneae; family Linyphiidae; genus Oedothorax; species Oedothorax gibbosus. The sequence goes on from CM033279.1 coordinate 10,877,611, forward strand.
ATTGAATCACTTAGCGAGCTATTCAAACGCAAATATATTGAATTTCTGAAGCTATTTTCAACGAAAACCATAATAATCTAAATACATCATTTTCTTAGAAATTAATTAGTACAAAAATGCACTTTAATAGTAAACACGTTTTAAGTCCCTCGAGGATAGACAATCAAACCCCTTCGGAAATTTATGACTGCAAAACACTTAGCAAAATTTTGATTCAAAGAATGAATTTTTTTTTCATTTAACCAGTGGAAGTGACATTACTGCGTTCATCGATTTTTTTAAGAATCAGTATTCATGTGATATTTTGCATGTGCAGCATTTTTAAGTAATAAAATTTCGTATTTAGAAAATTAGTGCATTTCATATTAAATGTAAATTTTTTTCTGGACAGCAATAAAGTAATGTAGGAATTTAATGTGTCTAAGACTTTTGAAGAAATTTTAATTAAAATATTGATTTTATAGCTTAAACTACTGTTAAACTACTTTGTTATTTTCGACTAACATGTGTTAAGATAAACATAACATAAGTTAACATTTAATTGAGAGTAGAAGAGTTTGTATTATAGATGTGTAAATAAAGTCATTAAAAATTAAACTACTTTATGAGTTATTTACTTTCCATTTGTTAAAATTTGGCATTCATTCCACTGCATTAGTGTTTTCGAAAGTCGCGATATTTTTTTTATAAACAAAAATGTGTGGAAATTACATAAAATGTTGCAGTGTGTATAACAAAAATAACTATCATTAAATAAACATAGAGGATGTGGAAGGATATTATTTCGTTTTCTACAAAAATATTCCACAAAACTGACTATTTTAAAATGGCACTCAGATGTCTGTTTTAGACCAGAAGTTAGTAAAATATAGTTTAAACGTTATTTCTTATGCATGAAAAATGGTTACATTTAGTTACCAAACCAGAAGAAAAAACCGCCACAAAAATATAATTCCTTTCTCTCTTTAATATGTTAATCAAAAATAAATAACTGAATTTTAGATAAATTTAAAACTTTAAAAAAATATATTATTCGGAATTGTTTTTAATTTCAGCTTTTCGAACATTACAAATAAGGACTTCAAAAAGATTATTCCCCTTTATTTTCTGTAGACTTCAATACCTATAAATTTCGAAAATACACAAGAAATAAAGCATTCGCAAAAGGATCGCAGAAAAATAATTTTCTGGAATTGATCCACATGGATTACATAGTTCTTATTTCTTCGAAACTTCCCCATTTCCCGATTTTTAGTAACGAAGACGGAAGAGAAGTGAAGAGAGGTGAGTTACCTTACGGTTGCCATCGAAACTTCGCGAAACATCTCTTCAGTCAATAGAATTTTTTTCGAATCATATGATTAATGAGAATTTACTACTTGTTTTGTAAAGGGCTCTACGCCGTAAGCTTACACCACACCAAGAGTTAGCCCTGTGAGTAATATAAAACAATTAGACTCGCATCTAGCGTCCAATGAAACTGGGTGCCATATAAATGAGGATTTAGTACATTCAATTTCCCAGATTATCTGGAAAATATTCTTTTATCCTTCGCAACCCAAATGTTTCATTTATTGAAAAACTATTAATCTAAAACGGCCCCAAAAAGTTTTTAAAAAATGTATTTACTTGAAAAAAAAAGATTCACTGGTGTACAACGATTACAGACCAAATATACTTTTTTCCCAAGTAAAAAATCACTCAATAAATACACACTACGCTAATTATAACTTAAAAAATAACTGTATATCAATATATCTAAAAAGGCTATAAGTTAATTAGTAGTATATCTTGTTGTTAGGGTAGGTTTCATTAATACAATTTTTCAATTAATTCGTTACATGCAGCACTGACAGACAATTATAAATAGTATGAAACATTATTTAAAATAAAAGTCAACTTATTGCATAATAGCTTAATAAGTAATTAGTATCAAAAAAAGAAACACTGTGCAAGGAAGAGTAAATTTGAAGTTATTCGTTTTCTAACTCACCGAAAAATCCGATCCCTGGAAGTTGTTTTTTCCTTTAGTAAACTACTCCCGTAGTGAAACAACTTCTACAGATATTAAAGTTCCTCATTTGCACGTGACGCTATTAGAAATGCTATTCACAAACATACTTTTATATGGTAAAGTGGAAAGATTTCAAAATAGAGTCTGGCCTTAAAACTATTTTAACTACGATGGATATTTTTTACGTGCGCGTATGTTTTGTTTAATGTTTTTTTTTTTTTTTTTAAATCCGTATGAATTCTTGGATGCAACCAAATTTTGTTTTTACATTTTATTCAATCATAAATTTGCAAAAGTATTGCTGATTGTCAATATAATTAAAAAAATATATCATGGAATGTAAAAGGAAGGCACTTAGTTTAGTTTAGTTTAAATTATCGTCGCACTAGAGCTACACGAGGGCTATTGGCGACGGGCGTCGTATTTTAGAACCACAGTCAAGTGACGAGCCGACACCTGAGTAGTCACCCAACGCAACCGTTAAGGGCGACATCGTACGCAGCGTTAGTACTTTGAAGGATATTTAACGTGCACTCCCTCTACACAGGGTATTATTCGTCGGACATTTTTGGCTGCACCGATCGTTTATAGGTCGGCAGTTATTTTTGCGATGCCCGGACCCGAACCTGGGACCTTCCGCATGCTAGGCGAGGCACTTTGTATGTTGATTTTAAGAACTATGTGATGATCAATTGAGGTTGTTATGACTAGGTAATATTTATGGTACTATTAGGTGAGGTTATTTAGGTAGCTTATTTAGGTACTATTTATGAACACTACACTGTTAAAAATTTTGTTGCTTGGTTTCACCATGATATTGGTTCCTAGTAGCTGCAACGGCTGTGTGGTGAAATGTTTCACCTTTTTTCGATGTTTGGTTGAACCATTGGAACACCTAGCGTATTCAGGCCGGAATGCTATTTGGCGACTTTTGGCGTTCGTGAAAAAGTAAACACAGGGTTGCTACAGTTAGTAGTATTTTACGAAATATTTATATTAATTTCGGTACGGCATCAATAAATTCACTTCGGAAAAATGTTTATTTTAATTTTTAACATCAATATTTGTTTCAAAACGTTGAAAATTTATTAAGATTAGTTAATTTAGAATAATAATTACGCAGCTCGTTGGTTGGTTGGTTGGTAGACATATATTTTATGGGCTTGTGGTTACTTGTTTGTTTTCGTTTCGTAGCTGGTTTGTTGCTTTTCCAGATGCGGGCTTATTCCTGTCATTGTGGTATGGCTTTTTTTTACGTGACGTAAATCTCTCGGTTGCATTTCTCGAATTCGTTGCTTTTGCTCACGGAGTGGTGTTGTCGGTAGCGTGAGGAAATAGTTTCATATGATTTTTTTTGTTTTTAACATGTCTTGAAATCTCAGTAATGTTTTAATTGTCGAAACGTAAAATGTTGTACGCAATATAACATATACGTTACGAAATTATCCCACCTGCGCAGCGTGTTGTGAAACTCGGAAATTCTTCGACAATCGAATGTAGAAACTCGGCCAGTGTTGGGCAAATTTTAATTGCAAAAGCAATTAATGGTTATCAATTAATTGTTAATTGTTACTACTGCAATTAACAATTAATCAATTGTAATTGTGGAAAACTGCGATTAACTATTAATCAATTGTAATTGTGGAAATGAATTGTTAATTGCAGTAGTAACAATTAACTAATGTTAACTCCGACAACCCGACCAAGATCGACAACCCGACTACCCGACCAAGACCGACTACCCGACCAAACCGACAACCCAACCAAGACCGACAACCAGACCAAGACCGACGATCCGATCAATCGACCAAGACCGACGACCCGACCAAGACCGACAACCCGACCAAGACCGACGATCCGATCAATCGACCAAGACCGACGACCCGACCAAGACCGACGATCCGACCAATCGACCAAGACCGACACCCGACCAATACCGACAACCCGACCCAATACCGACAACCCGACCAAGACCGACGATCCGATCAATCGACCAAGACCGACGATCCGATAAATCGACCAAGACCGAACCCGACCCAAGACCGACGACCCGACCCAGACCAACGACCCGACCAAGACCGACGATCCAACCAAACCGACAACCCGACCAAGATCGACAACGCGACCCAAGACCGACAACCCGACCCAAGACCGACGATCCGACCAAGACCGACGATCCGACCAATCGACCAAGACCGACAACCCGACCAATCGACCGACAACCCGACCGTTCAAGACCGACAACCCGACCGTTCAAGACCGACAACCCGACCGTTCTTGACCGACCACCCGACCGACCAACACTGGTCGGTCAGGTCAATTGATTAATTGAATGCCCAACACTGAACTCGGCCCATGACACAATTAAAAAAATATGCTGGTAGCCCCTCCGGGCAGTCGATTGTGGCTACTCGGCAATCCTCCGGGCCGTCGATTGTGGCCACTCGAGCCGTGATATCCTTAAAAAAAACCGCTGGTACCCCCTCCGGGCCGTCGATTGTGGCTACTCGGCAATCCTCCGGGCCGTCGATTGTGGCCACTCGAGCCGTGATATCCTTAAAAAAACCGCTGGTACCCCCTCCGGGCCGTCGATTGTGGCTACTCGGCAATCCTCAGGGCCGTCGATTGTGGCCACTCGAGCCGTGATATCCTTAAAAAAAACCGCTGGTACCCCCTCTGGGCCGTCGATTGTGGCTACTCCGCAATCCTCCGGGCCGTCGATTGTGGTCACTCGAGCCGTGATATCCTTAAAAAAAACCGCTGGTACCCCTTCTGGGCCGTCGATTGTGGCTACTCGGCAATCCTCCGGGCCGTCGATTGTGGCCACTCGACCCGTGATATCCTTAAAAAAACCGCTGGTACCCCCTCCGGGCCGTCGATTGTGGCTACTCGGCAATCCTCAGGGCCGTCGATTGTGGCCACTCGAACCGTGATATACTTAAAAAAACCGCTGGTTTCAATTGTTGCAACTAGACATGTGAAACTACGTTTTGATTATAATTTATTTAATTACTTTTAATCCAAAGTTGTTAGTAAGTTATTAATTAAGTTTTTAATTTTGAGGGATTTTTGATCATTAATGAAATGTACACTAATATACAACACCAATTAAATCTTAGTATTATAATCGGCCTACGGCCGATTATCAATGATATATTTGAATTATAATCGGCCTACGGCCGATTATTATCCAAATATATCATTGATAATAAAAAAGGGAATCCAACACTGAATAAAAAAAATCGAATATTATTCATTCAATAATAAAATAATACAAAATAATATATACAAAAATACTTATTAATAAAAAAATCCTATATTTAAAAAAAGGAATTTAATTACACATATTTCATTACATCATTACTCTAATAAGATAAGATAATAATAAGATAATTACTTTCAATTTAAAAATTCATCAAAAACTATTAAAAAAATTCATTAAAAAAACTATTGTGAAACATCGGACAGATAAGAACGACAAAATTAACATTTGGTAGTTTTGATTAAAGCGTTTGTCAAAAAGCAAACCAAACACTGAAATACATCATAAGCCTTAAACCATTCTATCGATTTTAGTGCATTTTATAAAACCAAACCTTACTGACCAAGCACACAAACCTGAATATATATGTCTACCAACCAACCAAACCTTACCCACGTTGCATTTCGAACAAATACTCACATACACACAAAAACCCGATATTTCAAAATAAACCCATTTCACGCTTTACTATTTTTTATATTACTGTATTTTCAAACAAACCAACTAACTCGAAAATAAATTAGTTTTTGAGATTTGGCAACAAGATTGATGTAAACATCTACTGAGTTGAACTGGAATGTTTACCAAATTAAGTACGTTTCCGCTACTTGGCTGCAAAAGTTAAGCCGCCAAACCGAGACCGGCCTGAATACGCTAGCAGTACCGAACCATTTTCTGGATTTGGAAACAAAAACCTGATAAATGGTTCAACCGAATACCAAAAATATGGTTTAACGTTTCACCACACAGCCGTTGCAGCTACTAGGAACCATATTTTTGGTGAAACAAAGTGCATAATTTTTAACAGTGTAGGTATTTATGGCTACTCGTTCAGTATTTGTTTTTAATTAAAAAAAATATTTAACCATTTGTATCCTAGAGAGTACAAGAATCATGCACACATTTTTTCAATTATAAGTTAATTTGCAATTTACAAGCACATTTTCACTTTAAATAGGCCAACAAAGGTTATGTTAGTTTGAATTATCGTCGTACTAGAGCTACACGAGGGCTATTGGCGACGGGCGTCGTATTTTAGAACCACAGTCAAGTGACGAGCCGACACCTGAGTAGACACCCAACGCAAGCGTTAAGGGCGACATCGTAGGCCAACAAAGAAATTATACGATTTCCAAAAGTTCAGTTGAGTAGGGAGTCAGAGCGTTGAAGGTTCCTATTACTTAACATAGAAAAACTTTATATAAAACACAAATAAACCTTTTATTAGAAAAATTTCCTGGACTGATATTTTTTAACGCATGCATTATTCTAAAAAAATTAAATGGTTTTTTAGCTTTTAACAACAAATTATGATTTTTTAAACAAAAAATACGCGTTAATATATCCCTCAAAATAAGAACAAAAATTCTTTGAAACATAAAATTAATCGGCTTAGACTACCCTCGTTAGCTCACAAAGTCGTCGAAACTATTAACTTCAAAACTATTAAACGCTATTTTCATTTTAAATGTTTCTGGCAGTGCATTTTCAGAGAAAAAAAATTAGTTTGTCGTATTCCAATAAACTTTTTAAAACACCCAATTTAGCTTGGAGAATCAAAAGCGGGCGGGCGTTTAATGCATAATGTTAGAAAAACAATAAAACCTTCTTATAAAAATCAATAAGTCAAGAATGCTTAATTAGTTTAAGTGGTTAATGTTTCGTTAAGTAAATATTACGACACAAAACTTCTCCACATTTCATACCTGCTTTTTATCAATAATAGAAAAAATCATTAATTCGATCCCCTGAAATAGTTTTACTAATTACTTCTGTAAAGGTTCAACTAATTACTTTAATTATTAAAAAATTCTCTATAAATGTTGAATTTTTTAAAACTAACAAACTAGAGCTAATGAAATTGCAGTCGTTGCATCAGTTGAGGTCTCGGCAGATTTTGAATTGGAGCTGTGAAGCGTTTAAACTTGGGAGCGATAAACTTAGGTTAGTTTGAATTATCGTCGCACTAGATCTACACGAGGGCTATTGGCGACGGGCGTCATAATTTAGAACCACAGGTGACGAGCTGACACCTGAATAACCAACGCAACCGTTAAGGGCGACATCGTAAGCAGCGTTGGGAATTTAGAGCATATTTAACATGTACTAACTCTATATACGGGGTATTATTCGTCGGACATATTTTGGCTGCACGGGCCGTTTATAGGTCGGCAGTTATTTTGGCGATGCCCTGACCCGAACCTGGAACATTCCGCATACAAGGCGAAAGCCTTAACCGACTGGGCTCCGCAGCCCCCCCTTAGGAGTTTTAGTAACCTAAACATCAAAGATGTATTCTTTAAAAAGAGCTAAAGTTAAGAAGCATAGTTAATGGTTCTTTGACAAGTTAATGGGCTTCTAAACGCTCCCGGGAGTTGCGAAAAGTAGTAAAACACACCAAACACATCACAGGCACTTTATTTCTAAAAAAGATGGGCTTTCACACCAACACGTATAGTAGCATTACTCGTTTTCGTTACGTTAAAGGTTTAAGTTTAAACGAATTAATACTTCACTAGAGAAATTAGATAACTAATATGGAAAAACTGCGGTAGTTGAGAATTGGATACGGTTTGAATTTTCGAGATTGCTTTTTTATATCACATATTAAAATTTTAGTTAAAATATAGTACTTGCCTCTGATTAGCTACATTGACATTGTTCTGAAAGGTCAAATTGATGGCAGAATCTCTTGGGTCAAAATATTGTAAAAATATTTTAAGTCACTTTCGCGCCTACTACAACAAATAGTGATTATCAAAGGCTATGTCCTCACTACGATATCAAACGCCACAAAGGCAACAAAATTTGACGACCGCCAAGGGCGCCAACCGATGCAATAGCATGGGGGCTGACTCTGCCAAGTCGCCAAGTTTTGTTGCCTTTGTGGCGTAAGGTAAGGTAATCGTTTCCGGCTGTCTATTTCTAGCCTCCTTCAGGAGCTTTAACACAGCCAATAACGCCTCGTAATTTAGAACCCTGGTCAAGTGACTTTGTGGCGTAGTCAGGATATAGCCTAATGTAATGTAATCATTCCTGGCTGCCTATTTCTAGCGTCTTTTAGTAGATTTAAAATAACCAATTACGCCTCGTAATTTAGAACCCTGGACAAGTGACGAGGCCGACACCTGAGCGGACACCCAATGGAACTTCGAGCGACATCGTAAGCTAACGCTGTCGGGACATTGGACTCCACAGATTTAACGAGCACGTATATCGCAGTGTACTCGGGCACCCCGGTGATTTTAAGAGGATTTTTTTTTCCACCAGCACGATTACGTCTATAGTATCGCTAGGACAAAGACAGAACCAAGAACATTCTCGGTGAGAGGCTCGTCGCTTACACCTCTCGGCCACCGGGGGGCCAAATATAAAATTACCTACGTTTTGGCATTTCGTAACGCTTCCGACTGCTTATGTCCAGTTTCTCTTCAGATATTAAACACATCCAAACATAAGTCTTGTATTGCGCTTCCAAAATCAAGTAACGAGTTTAACCTCAGGTTTCGACTTGACCATGGTTCTAAATTTGTAAATTGCGTGTATTAGCTGGGTATTTACCAATTAAGTACGATGCATACTTAAACAATACTAGTCTCGTACAAGTACGTCTCCAGCAAAGCAATAAACCATTTATACAACCCAACCAACCAACAATAAACGGTTCACGCATTTGAGAGGTTAGGTTAGTTTGAATTATTGTCGCGCTACAGCTACACAAGGGCTATTGGCGATGCGCGTCATAATTTAGAACCACAGCCAAGTGACGAGCCGACACCTTAATAGGCACTCAACGCTTATTTTAAAGGCGACATCGAATAGCGGCGTTAGGACTTTGGAGCATATTTAACGTGCACTCTCTCTACGCAGGGTATTATACGACGGGCATTTATTTACATTTGAGAAGGATTCAATTCCTCTACTAGCTTAATAAAAAATAATGAAATGTCGATAAAAAAAAGAAATTTAACTAGCGGAAAATTTCCCACAGCACAAGTTTAAAATACATTACGTTCCTCTGATCTGTATCCACTCTGGATTTTTAGTGCTGTACTTCATAAATCGACAAACCCAAATTCGGTATTTAATATAAGCCACCAAACTACTCTAAATGCTTCAGGGTTTCACCTGAAACTTTTTCGGTAATAGTGATTGAAATGTATTTTCAAATGCGTTTTCTTTTTTAGTACGCATCCAAGACCGTTATGGGCCTCTTCACCGACTAAGAAAAGAAAAAAACTTCACTCTCTTACTTATGACCTTATGATTTCATTTCCGTAACTTTTATGGCTATCCAGAAGTACTATTCTATTTGGGTCTTCGTGGAATGTTTAGAAAAAGAGCAAAAGTTTATTTCGCGGAAAAGTACTGTCATTGATATTCATCTTAAAATAATAATAAAAAAAGTAGTTGCTAGGCAACCTAATGCGTTGAAAGCAGAAGATGAAACTGAATCGGTGAACCCGTGTTGCTATAGTGGGTAGAACTTGGAGGTTGAAATAAGAGATGCTTGTCGAGGTAAAAATTTGGAGCAGTTAATTTGTTAATTTAATCGTTTCCGGCTGACTATTCCCAGCCTCTTTTAGGAACATTAAAACAGCCAATTACGACTCATTATTTAGAACCGCGATAAAGTGACGAGGTCGACTATTGGCGACGGGCGTCATAATTTCGAAACCACACTACTTATTGTATAGCCTACGCAGGTGTCGATTCGTCACTTGACTGTGCACCCAACACAACTTTATTTAAGATGGGATGTTTAGGTTTAATGGCGCAAGGGCATCAAAGGCCATACTCAAGGAGGATATAATGATAATTATATCCTCCTTGGCCATACTGCGCCAACAACTTTATTTAAGGGCGGGGGAGCCTAGTGGTTAAGATCTCGGTAGGTCCCGCGATCGAGTCTCGACACCTCTGAAGAGCCACCGAGTATATACGGGGTACGTGCTCGTTAAATCTGTTGGTCCGAAAGTCCTGTGGTCGGTCATTGCGCAGTTTACCACGGATACAGGTCCCTGGAGACTATTTCCCTCCCCTTCAGGGACATGTCTAAATTGTGGAGGTGGCGATAGATGGCAGCATCGGTCTTGTATGTGTGTGTGTATGTCGTGTCCGTCCTTCTTGACGAAGGTTTATAAGCGGGTTTTTGTGACCAAGCACACAAGCCTGAAAATATATGTCTACCAACCAATTCTATTTTTGGGTCACCTGGCGACAGCTTTAGGGAGAATATGTGCCACATTTGATATGAATTCGCCGATCATAATTGACACTTGACTTGACAGTTTGCATTGGATTGCCTAATCGCTCGCCAAGAATAGTACTCCAAGGAATTTAAGTTTTAAAGATTGTTCCTGCAATTCTATTTTTTTAAAAGTACATGTTTCCGAAACTTCATTATATAAAGAACCTCCTAAAGCAATAACATATCAATTTTCTGTTGCCAAATTGAGTGTCTAGACTTCCGCATACACTTACGCCAAAATCTTACGCCGGTCCTCTGTGTGTTGCCAATCTTTGTGTACTAATTCTGCTTCAAGGGTTGGTTTCGATAATAAAATGTCATTAGAAACAGTACAATTGGTTTATTTAAGGTAAAAATGTATTGTTAGAATAAGTTTAAATGGATAAAATTTAAATGGTTGAGATAAAAACTTTTTACAGAAAGAAAGGTTTTTAGAGAAAACAAAATTGCCCGGGGCCCCAAACGAGTATTTAGGTTTTCAATGGGCCCTACAATACTGCCCCATGTTGGATACTGATGTTTTTGTAGAGAAAACAAAATTGCCCGGGGCCCCAAACGAGTATTTAGGCTTTCAATGGGCCCTACAATACTGCCCCATGTTGGATACTGATGTTTTTTAGAGAAAACAAAATTGCCCGGGGCCCCAAACGAGTATTTAGGCTTTCAATGGGTCCAACAATACTGCCCCATGTTGGATACTGATGTTTTTTAGAGAAAAAATAATTTCCCGGAGCCCCAAACGTGTGGTACTGGATTGCCACTCACTCGTGTAGCTCTAGTGCGACAATATTTCAAACTAAACTGGATTGTCATTCGTGTAGCTCTAGTGCGACGAAAATTAGAGTGCGTCTAGAAAAAACACACGATCTCACAGCTAAAAGCACGCTCTGGCGTGTTTCTAGTCACAGCTTAAAAAATTATTAAAAAAGTTGGTTTAAAATGCCTATTTTTACAGGGTTGCCACGCTTCACCGACCCTATTGTCGAGCGTTTCGATGCTTCTTCCAGAGTTTCAGTTCAGTTCAGTGCATAGTACGCGACTTTGGAACTTTGAAGCATAAGGATTACGAGTAGCTTGAATTTTCGTCGCACTAGAGCTACAAGAGGGCTATTGGCGACGGGCGTCATAATTTAGAAAAACAGTCAAGTGACGATCCGACAACTGAGCACATGGGTAAAGAGTGGACAACAAATGTCGCCAATATAATTAGCGCGAAGACAAATCAATGATTTTTAACATGATGTGGCGATTGGTACATAATATAAAAAGTTGGTTGAATGAGCGTACTAGAGCTACAAAAAAAAAATTCATCAGAAAGATAAAAAAAAAAACCTCACACACCACACGGCTTTTACATAAAACACAAACCAATTCCTTTTACTTTATGGAGTATATTAGTTTTTAAAGAACGGGGGATATCAAATGTCGCCAATGTGATTAGTATAGAGATAAATTAATTCTTTTTAACATGATGTGACGATTGCTACCTAAAAAAAAGTTGGCTGATTAACGTCAAACTAGAGCTACAAAAGAAGTCCGAAACAAGTTCACACTGATTTACCTAAAACAAACCAATTCCTTTTATTTATTAGTGCAAAATTCTGTTCAGGTGCACATCATGGAACAGAGCTTTATACCACCTCATATCTACATAGAGTACATACACTTTCACAAACTTGATACACAAAGGTATGCAGCACGCATTGTACAACTGTGCATTCCTATACGAACATGCAAAGTATAGTCCAACAGCTTTAGGAGACATCTAATGCGTGACAGAGTTTGGTCAATAGTACGTTAAAATATCAAATTTTAAGGCTCGTGTGCAACACTACACGACTTTTAATTACCACTCAATAAATCAACACAATCAAAGTTAATTATATACTCTATGAGATCTCTATAATATCTCTCAATAACTTTTTAAAACTAAAAGTTCTATGGCAGTTACCTCATGCGCATGCGCTATATTCTCGAAAAGCTTGACGACTTCGGCAGGTACAAGGGACTTGTGTAACAAATTTGAAGTCCGTAGCTCTTATAGTTCGAGCTGTAGAGTAATTTTAGAATGACAGACGAACCAACGTTCGAAAACCGCTTTCTTAGGCTGAAATTTAACTGAAACGCTTCGAATTCGCGCACGATTGCCCTGCGAATACGATCGGTATAAGCTCCGCCCTGCGAACGCTCTCGAAAAACCGTATTTAACTTCCCAAACCAAGCGAATTCGTGTTTAAGGGCGTGTCATTCGAACATTCAACAAGAATACTACGCCTGCCTCTTTTTACGTGAAGTTGACCAATGAAATAATTCGAAAATCACTGGAAATATAGAGATGGGCTAATCCCGTTCCTTTAAAGATTAATCCAAAGCATTTACGTTCTTTTTAATGAATTGTTAAAAAACGAAACTTTTGTTCCGTTCTTTTTTGGCCAAGCTAGTTGGAACGATTCTTTATCCAAACGGCACTTGGTAATAAACTTCTTATCAGACAAATCTATTGTGTTTCCCCTCATAGCTGACAGCTTTCCGGTCGGGGTTTCTTTTTTTTTTCTTGTAAAAACAATATGATATTTGACATTTTTCGCCGATATTGAGTGCCAAAACAGTAAACAAACAGTTCGCACGCGATCGCTCGAATGGCTTGAGACCAATCATGGCGTGACGTCATTCGCGCCCGAAGGATTTGTTTAATTTCAAATAGGAAACGAGCAATATCTTCGAATCTCCACCCATTCGCAGGCGAATCGTTTGCGTTGCGTTTCAGTTAAATTTCGGCCTTAGAATAAGCACACTCCAAAACGTGTAGAAAACAATCTCCGTTTCGGATTTTCGTCCCCATTACAATATTTTCATCATCTAATATTTCATATGAGGTAATTGAAAGCAATAATTACTTGTAACCAGTGTTAATTAGCAAAATTTAAGAGCAATATGAGTTACTAACTTTAAAAACTAGGAGCAAATGCATATTATCTGGGAGGGTTTTTGAGAAATATATTTATTGAAAAAATGCTATAGATTTTAAGATGGCCGTAGTTGCGCACGTATAGAGTCAAAGTTTTTGCATTTTCAAGATTTTTGACAATTGGAGATTTTAAGATGATTATTTTCAGCAACACTTTAGAAACCACCTTAATAAACTGCTATCGACATTTAAAAAAACTTGTCGCTATAACAGCAATTAAATTTATTTTGAAGTCGCCAAATTGTAGGATTTGTTCGCATTTTGTGAATAGCGACCGTTATTTCGAACCCTGCTTGTAACTAGACCAAACTCTGTTACAGTTAACAACTCTTTTCAGTGACATACAGACTAGAAATATATAACGACCAACATCTAAACAACATTTACATGAGAACACTCAACAGTTTCACGAAGTCGAGACTCTTTTAAAGGCAACTTTTGTTATCTGGTCACTTCATGAGTAATGGAAGACATAACAGATTGCCACACACATACAACACTCTAGGGACACCAAAGAGATAAGACGGAGATGCTGTCAGACAAAAAACCAATACAAAAACCGATTTGCCAAGTGAAGCCATCGATCGCTTTGTAGGAAGCCCAAACAAACGCCCTCGGCGAAGTATTTGGCGCTATTCTACAGTGGAGTTTGTATAGGCTTACTGCACCAACTTGGCGATTTTTGACTCGAATAAAAACTATAACACATTTTTCTTACCCATGAAGGAAATAACTGCAATCTTGTATAAATTCAGATCTCGCGCTACAGCCTACAACTGTGCAAATAGTCATTTTTTAATTTTTAATTACCGCTTTTTCAGGAATGAAATGATGAGTTTTAGCATGCACTAACATTGAGTGAGCGGTTTGTTTGGGCTTACTAGGGTTGCTGGGCGACTTTCTGATGGCTTCACTTTGTTTCTCGCCAAGCATCTCCATCTTCTTAACTCTGTAAGGCTGTGTCCTGACTACGACATCAAATGCCACAAAACTTGGCGACTTGGCAGAGTCAGCCACATGCTATTGCATCGCTTGGCGGTCGCCAAGTTTTGTTGCATTTGATGTCGTAGTCAGGACACAGCCTAAGGAAGACACTGACCAGAACTGAAGAGCTTAAGGAAGAACATGCTAAGAATTGACAAAAATGTGAAAACGAGAAAATGAGCTTCAAAGATTTTCATTTGAACTTGGAGAGAGGTTAAAAGCGGCACTCACAAAAGGTAAAAAAAATATACTTAACTTAAAGTTTATGAAAAGGGGGAAAGCTTGTTATCTTTAAAGGAGGGACTAACATATTCATTGACACAAATACCTCAATTTTTTCAAAAATGTCACTTAGGATGTTCTTCCACTAAGCTCTTCAGTTCTCTTTCTTTGTCTTAATTTAACAATTAAATTATTATGGATTATAAGGGTCTGGTATGCTAACAGATCAGTACGTTTCACATAAACTTATTTTTTTAATGAAGTAGATATCCACGAAATTTTTCTTAAAAATACAGATCAACACTATTTTGTAGTTACAGTGATTAATAAGTAATATAACGAAGATAATAACTAATTGGATTTAAAAGTGTCATTTTTTTTCAAGAATTCGCACAGCAATAAATCCGACAGATAATGATATTATAACTAAAGAAAAAAAGATTAAAACCAAAATCTACTTTGGATGAAAGAAATAGCAAAATGGTTGAAATTAGAAGGCAACTTTAAATTTATGATCAAATAAAAATGAAATTTTAATTTTGCCTAAATTAAATTAACAAGATTTGAAACACAGGGTTAATATGATATTGGAACATAATAAATTGAGTTATTTTCAATGAAAAAAATTATTTAAAAAAAATCAAGGGACATTGTACAAGCAGAGCAAATATTAACAAAAAAGAGCAGAGTTACCAACAAATAAAAGAAGAATGGTTTACTTTAAAATAAAAGATTTTAAAGGACTCAAAGCCTGCATTTGATTTTTTTTCAGACTTTTTATACTGACCTTTGAAACCTTGAACCAAACAATTTTATAGTAACAACTAAAAGACAGTTTCAAACAAATATAATTTTTACATTTTTAAACACATAGGAAAATATGACTTCAAAAACATACTAAGTATTTTAAACACAAAATCTGCTTTAAAAATTAATACCTCAAACAAAATAGATCTTTTTTACATAAGAACAAATAGTAATATATCACATAACATTATTATTTAAGATGAATCATCAGAAGAAAAAACTTAAATATAAACTGATCAACTATAAACATTGAAACTAATGGAAAGCACTTCAGTAAAACATAAAAATAATTAAATAATTTATTTCCAAATTTGTACATCATTTTATCAACTATATATGGATATAATAAATATTTGTAAATCAATTATAACACCTAAATAAATATAAATTAGGGCGGCATGCATTTCTCACACTTGGTTACAATAAAATAAATAAAAATATTTTAAAATAAAAAGAGATCAACTCAAGGAAATATAAATAATTCATAAATAATCATACAAGATAAAAATCATGTTAGCAAAATGGACGTAATAATCAGACATTGAAGTAAAGAACCTGCATAAAATCTTCACTCCCGAAAGAAAATCCTACATATATATTCTTTTTCTTAATATATTTTTCAAACAATTATATATTTAGAAGGATGTTTTGTAAGTAATTTTGGAAATATTAGGGTTTTATACAGTCAGATATAGACTTACATTTCTCAAAACCACCCTAGCTAAAATAAAAGTGAGAAATTAAAACAAAAATTAAAAGAGAAATGTATCATTAATCATAAATCCATTCCAATTACCAAAAAATTTCTAAAAACTTCACCATCCATGCATCTATGATATTTTCTATTTCTTTAAAAATTCTAGATTTATTTAATATGAATTAATTTCAGGCAAAACTTTTTTTAAGGCATAAAAAGCTATGCAAAAAACGATGCGTATTGATTATTTTTAGATCATAGGTTTTGTTCATAAAAATCATTTAACAGATTATGGAATTCTATCATTATATTAACTGTTGATATAAACAGAACAATAGCTTTTTCCATGTTACGTTTATAAGCATAAGTGTGGTGACTTTAACTGGTAGTCTAAAAAAGCTAAATAGAGCTCAGTGTTTGCTCCCAATCAATTGTAGTTAAATTTAATAACTATCAAATGATTCTAAATATTAAAAAACAAACTTTTTCAATCCTAACTTTTGTCTTGTCTAGACTAACAATATATAATAATGTACTCGCAACCACTGAATTATTTAATTAGATCTACATAGCTTTTAATTGTAATGTGTATAAAAATTAATGTTTACAAATGCTAAAAGTAACTGACATTCATTTTTAAATATACAAACTAATAAAGAAGAGGGAAAACCACATGTACTATATTTTGTAATTGATAACGTTAAGATGATATTGATGTTATAAACAAATTTAAAAATAAAATAATAGAACAAATTTACCTTTAATTAAGACTTATGAGAGCACTTCTATTGCAAAACTAACCATATCAATCTATTATAAATGTAAAAATTAAACAACTGATTTAAGAAAATATCATTGCTTTTTCGTAAGGAAAATTATAAATAAATATTCAAAATTATGTAACACATACAGTAAAAAAAAAATCTTGATTAATAATACCCAAACCCAAAAAATATATTTTATAATTCAAGATAAGTAGAAAATAAATTTAGTAACATTGACAAATCAGTAGTAATAGTTTGGATAAAATATGTATAAAGTTTCTTACTCAATTAAAATTTTAAAACACTGAAAACATTTTTGGAATCAAAGAAAATATGATTAAGATATAAAGTACACTTTAAATATGCTTAGCAAAGAATAGAGGTATGGACTAAAACTAAAATCAGACCCAAATTTAAAAAAAAGTTGGTTATTTATAACTAAACCAGTGAATATTATACCATTTAATGGTTTATATACTACCATTAAACTACAGTATTATGTATGAGGACCATTTAGTATCAAAATGTCAACAGCAAATTTACACAGATAACACTAATATACTTTAACTGGTAAATGTATCCTCCTAAATATTAGTTTTGCAACTACATTCATTTTCAACAACAAATTATATGACCTATTGCTTAAATTCAATTTTATAAATTCGGAAAATTGATTCAGTAGATTCAAGTTAATTGGAATACACCTGGATAGAGCAATTTATCATATATTGAGTTTTCAAAAAATAAAGAGTTCAGGGGGTCACAGTTTTGAAAAATGTTGTTATTTGAATTTTTTTTGATAAAAGACAATAAAAGAAGAGGCTTACAACAGACTAGCAGCTATCAACGATTTCATTTTAAAATATTCACACACAAAAATTGAATTCTCTATAAGAATGTAATCTGAAAAAAATAGGTTAACATGTCATTGATTTTCTTTAATTTAAATAAGTAAATAAAAAAAGTTTTCAATTTAATTTTTTTTCATGAATATGTACAATCCAAATCGCTGAAAAAACTGCAGTTAGATTGTAATTTTGGTTAAAGGTTAACAGTTAATCTCAATTTTGTACTCATTGCTCACATAAAATTATTGTAATTTTTTTTTTTATCATAAGATAATTTTAAAAGCTATATACTTGACCTTAACAGAAATATTTTTGCAAGTTTGATCTCGTTTAACTTTTAGCAAATTTGGATTGAAATTTTCTGTCAGTGCTTCAAGTAATTTATCTGCTCTTATACATCAGTGATCCAATGAACCAGAATAAACTGAACAATAAAACATTAGTTCAATTTCAAAAACACTAAAAAAACACTTGCTCGAAGACACTATCGCATTGCCTTATTAAACGAAGCTCCTTGCACAAAATTTTTACCTCTTATTTTAAGTTCTAAAGTGTCTTTAATTCTGCTGCACTTGGAACAGTTGAACACATACTAACACTCATGTGAGCAGGTTCATTTCTTTGTACTGAGCAAACACTGCCACCTGGAAAAAGAAATGATTTTTTTAATATTTTATTTTATTTTCAGTGATTTTAGATAAAATGGATATTAGCAAACTTAAAAGGTAACCAACATCAGTCAAAGGACTTGGTTTCAAATCACGTGGGCTAGACTAGAGAAAATAAGCATAATTCTAAACACTTATTATAATTTCACTGCTTGAATATTCTTAATTGGATAAAACACTTTTTTAAAAAAATACAATGTATCTATTAAGCGCATACATAACAAAACGACAATAAAAATGCTTCATATTAAAATTCTTATTTTGAAACTTGCTCATACAGAAGTGATTAGCTGCCAAATATCGCAGCCTTCCTTTCAAAATTATAGTCCTTTTGATTATAAAGCAAGCTTTGAAAACACTTTCTTCCCCTACCCCCTTGTGTGGTTTTTCAGGAAGCGGCGCAGACATCACTTTTCTAAACCTAACTTGTTAAGTAATGTTCTGATGTAATATTAATCGCAATTAATTTCAACCCAGCCAAAACCTAAGTTGGGGAAAAAAACAAAAACAAAACAGCTACGCTCACCCCGTTTCCTAGAAAACCACATGGGTAGGGGAAGAAAGTGATTTTGAAGCTTGTGTTTTAATCAGAATGACTATAGTGAATCATCCAGATTCATCTAGGCCCCTTCCTCAGACATCTTTTCATTACCAGATTAGTGTACCATTATATTTATATTGTTGCTTTTATCTTTTATTTAGATGCAGTTTCAGTTATCATATCTATTTCATCTATTACTAAATCTTTTGATATATTTTCTCAACCATGAAATACAAACTTGCAGTAGCTCTCAACAATAGCACCGTTCTCAACTTTAAACATCTTCTAAAGTTTTCTGTAACTACTTTATCAAAAACTGTTATAAAATGATGTATTTGGTATATGCCTAATAATTTATCAGGTACTGTAACCCCTCGCTATATCGCGCCTCGTTACATCGCGCATTCGGATATATCGCGCCTTGTATCATGTTTCACAATTTTTCCCCTGTTTTTTTTTAATATCTACTTTCCTTAAAATAAATAATAAACTTCCGTTCTTTGATATTTGCCTGAAAACAGGTTTTACGAGAAAAATCAAAACAGCCTACTTTAGACGGATTTTTTAATAGAAAATGAGTGAAATGTGTCTAGTATGCCTGTGCAATAATGTGTATAGTAATTAATAATAATAAGTCCTTTCTAAATTTTTGTTTCTTTTTTTAGAGTACATAGTTATATTATTTAAAATTATTTAGTTTTATCTTTCAAATACATACTGTGCTTTAGTTTAAAAACTATTTTGATACCATAAATGCATCAAAAGTATAATATTTATCAAGTCGCTTGTTATATCGCGCATTCGGTTATATCGTGGTTTTATGCTTGTCTCCCGGAAAGCACGATATAACGAGGGGTTGCTGTAGTACTATCTCTATTTATGTAACTTTCAACATAAGGTGATAATTAATAGCAAACACTAATGATGAGCTGCTATTTGACAATGTTTCTCCACATTAACATCTCCTGCTAGCTTTAAACTAATTTATTGGCCATGGATTATAGGCAGAGCTTAACTATGAGAACTACCAAGACAAGAAGTCAAATAATGCCAGAAGCTTGAAGCATATATTTTTTGTCAAAGCAAATTTCTTTAAGATTAGTCATTCAATATATGGGACCATATCCATACCACCATGATAATACATTGTTGACTTTTGGCAATCCCAAAAAATTAAAGCATGGTAGCTAAACTATCAAGCTGTATTGAAGTTGAGCTGGAATGTTCAAATTCACGAATTTTAGTTGCTTGGTAACATAAAAAGTCGAGATCAGACCCTAGATCACAGCTTTACTTAAGGAGAATAAGTCTTGCACGTAGAGCTCTTATATATAGAAATCTGTGCCGAAATTATCTTTCAGTTTAAATCAATATACCCAAGCACAGAATTCAGATACAAATTTTTAACTAAATACTAAATTTAAAAAAAATTCCTTGCCTTATTTTTAAGTTGCTGGCAGAGCTGCAGCGAAACTGTGAAGAGCACAAGAACTTCACTTAACCACGGGACAGAAGACTCTGCCTGCAATGAGGAAATTAGAACATCAGTTCATGATACAATAATTGTAAAGAAAAGTTTATGTAAAAGAAACATTAAAACAAAAAAGGCTTGGTTCAATGGGTATCATAATTAAGAACCACAGTCAAGTGACGAGCCGACACCCAACATAACCTTTTAAAGGCAATATGCCACATGGCATTGGTACTTTGGAACACATTTAACATGCACTTCCTCTATACTGGGTATTATACGTCTGAGTTTTTGGCTGCACAGCCATTTACAGGTCGACAGTAATTTTAGAATGCCCGGACCTGATTCTGAGACCTTTTACATTTAAGGCAATCACCTAACTGCCTGGGCTCCCATGCCCTGACATTTGAACGAGAATCCAACACGCTTAATAGTAAGCACCTTTTTGTGTGAAGTCAGGACTTTGAAACCTTGACAGATTTAACAGCACCTGTACCATATACACTGTGTTATTTAATGGTGGGATTTTCTTTCTTTTAGGGGCATGATTTATTTATAGAACCTGCAAAGTTGACCACCCATAGCAAGACCCCCATTAACGCAAGCCAGCCTCTCAAATGTTTTAAACGGGGAAAGAATTAATGTGCACCATCCAACAGAGAAATTCTCACCTGGAACACATCAAATTTGGGTGGTCCCTGAGCCTCTTTGGATAGGATGTGGTAGACAGCAAACACCAGTTTGTGTGACTGCACATAGAAGCTCACTGCAAGATCTGGAGGCAATGGAGGCTGGAGGGACTTCTGCAAACACACAAGGACATTACTTAAGCATCTCACACACACTAAAAATATTTATTTAATAAGGGCTTAAGTGCCTTTACTACAAGAAAGTGTCGACAAAAGAGGGAGAAAAAACTATACTAAAAACTGTTTTTGTTCTTCAATGGTTCAACTTTTTATCAATTTCCACTGAGAGAAAAAAAAAAGAAAATCAAAAATCTAGATTATTAATTTGATTAAAAGGCATTTTGAAGCTTTATTTTTTGATAATATCTCTCTAACATAACTGTTTGAATCCATCCATAAAAAAACATCCGAAACTTTGACTGTGATTGTCATTTTCAGTGTCAACAACCTTTTGGAGCTTGTCTGATTACTGTCCAACGGCTAATGGCTAGTAACAACAAGATTTAACAAATGAAAAATTCTCATGTTTTAAATATATAATTTTGGTTTCTAGCCAATTTTTTTTAATTCAGAAGTTATAATTGATTAAAAATCACAATTCTACCATTAGTCCTATAACAAAACCCTGAATAGGCCACATTTTAAGGATTGCAGTTTTTAAAAAATGTGAGTTTAACAGTTTCTGGTTGTCCTTCAATGTGTTTTTGAACGTGCCTGGTTTTGTGTTTAGACCACCTATATATAAATACCGGATATTTTGATGAATATAAACTGTATTATAACATACTATTCAATTGTATAACGGACTCTATAATCATATAATGTACTCTCTTTAATGCTATACTGACCACATTCCTGCTTTTCTGTAGTTCAACAATGGTCCTCTTCTTGGGAATGAGTAAGCAGGAGCGGCCTCTTTGCAGGCAGCCCATCAGATTGTTCACTACCTGAAGAATGGAAAAATTGGATAGAGTTTGTCATGACTAACATCCACAATTTTTTACTTATTGTTTAAAAACTTATTGGTACGCTTATGTATTGATAAGCCCCATGTTTGTGTGTTGTAGCAAAATCCTTGATATTGTTTGTGAAAATTATTTTAATGCACTGTATTCCTGTCCAGCCCTTATAAAAAACATTCTAATTAACCTAGAATGGATATTAACAAGTAGGTTTGTAACAGAATCTGTCACTTAACCCGCTTAAACACAACAGTTGTGTTTAACAGGTATAAAGCGACAAACACAGCATTGATATTCTATATTAAACATTTACATGCTAAATTTGGCTAGTTTCATTTATTTTATTTCGAAAATTCAATAATTACTTATCGTTTGCAAAAATGAATTTATCTTTCAAAGAATAAATATGTAATAATCCTCGCTTTTAAATAGAATTAAAACATTTCATATCAACGTACAAAGAATCTCGTAGTGAAATATATTTGACGTCATTTCAAACTGATCGATGTCGCAAAAATAAATTTATTTTAATTTATTGTCTAAAAGAATTAAAGTTTCTCGAGCGATTGTTGCGAATGGCAATGATGATTAAATTCTAATAAAAATGGCTTCCGATGCTTTTTAAATGAGCATTAATTTTTGCAGTTTTTTAAATAATTGAATGTACTTCGAATTCGAATTCTTTTCTGAAATTTTCAATGTATTCTAATTTCAATGCGCTGAATATTTTAACGTATCACACTTGTCCGTAGCATTTGTAGTTCGGGCTATGAAAATGGGTGACGGACAGACAGACGGACTGAACGATTATAATACCTTCCACTTTTTACTTTATAAACGTAGTGTGGAAGCTAAAAAGAGTGGATGCTAGTCATGAAAACATCCAATTTCTCTTTATATTAACATTGGAGGAAATAGTTTCATTTTCGGAAATTCACGCACCCTGATGTTTAGTCCCAAGTCCCAAAGTGATGTTTAGTCTCATAGACCCTAAACAGGGGTTCCCAACCAGTGGTACGCGTACCACCAGTGGTACACGGGAAAATTTCAGGAGGTACGCATAAGTGATGTGAGCAACATGATGCTACTATTTTTGATGTCATTTGTTACGAGTTACTTGCGTGAGAGTGGATTTTCTGAACTCTTGTGTACATAAAAAATACACATAAAAGCAAAATAAGCGTTGAAGAGGACTTAAGAGTGAAGATAAGTTCCATTACTCCTTATGTTGATATTTTAATCACAGGCAAATGACAAGTTTTGCACTAAAGACTATAAATGTATATTTTATCTGATGATAAATTTTTTGCCGAGTTTGTACTAATTTTTATTTGTATGCTTTTAGACCTATGGGTAATAAATAAAACTAAAAATTAGTACTATTTTAATCTTTTTAGTTTTCCTTTATTATAAGCATGTTATAAATAAACAAATACCAACCATTAAATATGAAGTTTTCTCAGGATTTTAATTCAAAAAGCTTTTGTACACTATTAGAAAAGTAAAAAATATATGCTTACTAATGTATTTTAGTCTGGTGGTACGCCAAAATTTCTCAAAAAGTCAAGTGGTACGCAGGTGCAAAAAGGTTGGGAACCCCAGCCCTAATGCATTAGTTTTTAAATCACAATAACTCTCAAAGTACTGCTCTGTAATTAAAGCATTTTTTTTCAATAGGTATGGAAGTATGCAGTGATAACATATTTGAAAACAAATTTTAAAGTAAGATATCCTTAAATTATTTAATAATATTTTAACATAACATTGCTATCTATCGACAATTATGGCCATTTTAAAACATTATAAACAGATAATTTAGCTTCAAATTGGTTTTAATCCTGAGAGTATTTTTATACCTGATAAAACAACCCTTAAATTGTTTGAATCCAAATATATGGTATGGAATTAAATAGCTTTTATGTAATGCTTCGCCTAATTTATGAACTTCACCTTTAGAAGGGGGGAGGAGTCAAAGCATATATAAGAATTATGATTTTGGATATATATTTTGGACAAAAACTAGTAGCTCACATGAATGACTTCTTCTGCATTCTCGAAATTGAGCTTGCCATGAGAGTTGGTGGGCGGCAGTGAGGCAAATATCTGCAGAGCTAGCGACAGGTGGTTGCCAGCATCCTGGATCTAAAACACAAACATTAAGAATGTTTAAACAAAATGTAAAGCTTATTTAATATGTAAATAAACAGTAATGAACAAGCTGAAATACAGTGGCAGCCCATGGTCAAAAATGTTGGTGCAGCCAAGACAAAGCAACGCCCCTCCCCCCCAACTTAATCATTAAAAAAGTATATAAAACTATTTTTAAAAAAACTTATCATTTTACTTTAAGCATACTTTATAATAGCGGAGCTCCATTTAAAAAAAAAAGATTAAATGAGACATTGAAATTAAGAATCAAAAGTATTCCGTTAATAGTTTAACACAGAAAAAGTATAATCGTTTCACGATAAAGAGTTCAAATTCTTGAAACCCAAGGGCATATCCCGCTGAAATAGTGGTATTGGTGCTGTATACCATTTGCATATGGAATGAGTTGCGCTGGCTTATAATTCAATCCTACTCTGACTACAGCCAGAGAAGAGTATCGACAGACGGGCTGCGACGCGGGCATGGTTGCGATGACGATGGGGACAAAGTATTTAACGTCGTCATGCTTTTTGTCATGCTGACGTTAAATGCTTTGTCCCCATCGTCATGGCAACCATGCCCTTGTCGCAGCCCGTCTGTTGATACCCTTCTGAGGCTGTAGTCATAGTAGGATTGGATAATAAGCCAGCAACTCATTTGATACGCAAATGGTATCCAGAACCAATCCCACTATTTGAGCGGGATTTTTTTTTGTCTGGCGTGAAACTGAAAGCGTTGAATTAAAAATTGCGCATCTCTGGCAAAATACAGAAATGAATAAAAAATTTATGATCGGATTTGGGATTTTGCTTTTTCTGAATATTTAGGTACAGCCTGGCTGTACTTGCTGTATGCCACGAGCTGCCACTGCTGAAATAAGAAACACATATGGATCATGATTTTATTTGGGAATGAGAGTGGGAAGTCTGGTCTCCAAACCAGTCTTCTCTCAGTGTTATTCCAAAGGTGGAAAATATTTTTCTAAGCTGAATTACTCCAGGTGTATTGAATATTTTTACAAATACTTTTTTGTATGAAAAATGTAGCCACTTTAAATGTTTCTATAAATCTATTTTTTTAAATTGAATGAATATTTTTAGATTTTAAATAATAGCTTCTCAATAAGTCATTCAAACCAATTTCAACAACTTGAATTATAGAGACATATTATATATAGACACATAGACATATTATAGAGACATATTATATAGAGACATTTAAACAAGAAAGACATTTAAACATTTATAGAGACATATTATATAGAGACATTTAAACAAGCTAAATTTTTCATATAAACTAAATGTATGGGGAAATAATCAATACAGTTGGAGAAATTCAGAAGTAATTCTGAGCTTAGAAAATCATTTCCCCCCGTTTGATTGACAGGGAGGGTTTGGGGACCCAACTTCCTATCTCTCATCCTCCCTTATTTGTGAATGTAACTGTGAAATGAACAAAATCTAAACCCTTCTACCTGTTGTAGCTTCCACTGACAATCATTTTGTACAATGGTACGATGAGACGGTACAGAATGCTTGTGAAGTTTTAGTAATATATCCTACAAAAAAAAAAACATTTCAAATAACTTTCACATTTCTTTTATGTCATTTGATTTGATAAATCAGTCAAATGTAGATAAAATTATTATAAATCGTACAAATTATAGTATGATTCATGTAAAATTAGAATTTTTATTCAACATTATTATTAGTAATATTTGAAGAAAAAATCTATTAACAAAATACTTTTTGATAAACAATATATTAAGTAGAGTCCCGGTTATCCGAAATTCGGCCTAACTGAAAGGCTCCTGAATTTTTTGTTGTTGTTAAAATATGAAATGTACGCATAAATAAATACACACAAAATAAATGTGTGTGTGTACTTATGCAAATTTGGATTTATTTATCAAAATATGCATTAATTTTTTTGCTGATCAATTTTGTTTCATTTTAAAGCAACCCTTTCCCGCTACCTTTTAAACAAGAGAACGTCTGTAGTAGTGGCTTCATCTTGCGCTTCTAAGGGCCTGATCTAAGATTTTTGTAGCTTCCGTATGTGAAATACCGCACTTGCTAGACTTGGGCTCATCTTCATTATAGGGTTCGTTTTCGTTCCTGGTTACCGCCTGTACTATCTCTTGATCAGTTAAGTCCAGTTTGTCGGTTTTTTAACCGAGCCGTTCTTCGACTTCATCGTCGTCTATGTACCCAGGAAGAGATTTGAAATTTTTCAATCTTAATAAAATTTTCCGTTAGCCAGCGTTTTCTAGGCGCGAAGTGGATGATTCCCGATTATCCGAAAATTCCTATGGAATCTCGATTAACCGAAAGTGCTCCGGTTCCGGACCTTTCGGATAAGCGGGACTCTACTGTATATGATGTAGTTAAGTATTAACATTAAATTTATAAAAAATTCACAGTAATTAAAAGAACTTTAACTCACTGCATGACAAATATCATCTCCAATTAGTGTCACCACTGCCTGAATAGTGTCAGTGGCAGAACCCCCTGAGGTACTAGAAATATACGACAGTATAAAAAAAAGGGAAAAGAAGCCAATTTTACAATGAAAAACAAGTAAAGCACACATTCCAGTAAAACATTATTTAGCAAGAGTAGTTTATTATAATTTAATTAAATACAAGGCATAACCGAATTTAACAGATCATTCATGAATATAAGTAATATTATGTAAAGTGTGTTGGAGTGCCTTAAACATAATTTAAATATTAAAGTTAAAGACAAAATAAGTTACATATATAGTAAAGATATCTAAAGATTTTATGTTGTCAATATTTTTATGTGTTTATTAGTTTAAATAAAAACAATCATTTTCACCTTGGATTCCTAAAAAGGAATATGAATCAAAATTTAAATATTTGTGAGCATAATAATGATGACATATAAATTGTAAGAAACTGTGTGTGTGTGTGAGTACACAACCCTGGTATAAAACCACAAAATGCATTTTTACACAATGCACAAAAAAATTTACTGTAAAGTACGTACATCACCTAGAGTATTTATGCATGAATTTGCAATTCCTATTTTATGAAGACTGTGTAAAAACATCTGTAAAAATGATTTCTTTGCTTGTCAAAATATCATTTATGTAAAATGTTTCAGATTTCAATGTTAGAAAATTACCTAACAGGCGAAATTGCAATGAACTGAAAATTATCTTGAAATTAGTACATTAACATAAATGTAATGTTATTTCTACAACCAATTTAATCAATCAGAACACGTGGTTTATACCATTATTTGAAAAGTAAACCAAACCAAACTTTAACATGTACAAATAAATTGATTCTTGTTAAGTGAACTTACTTGAGTTATTGTTGCACTAGAGTTACACAAGGGCTATTGGCGATGTAATTTAGAGCCATAGTCAAGGGACAGGCCAACACCTGAGCAGGTATCTAACACAGCTTTTAGTAGCGACATCGTACACAGCGCCGGAACTTTGGAGTATATGTTGCACTAGTTGCATGTGTAGCACTATATTGTTGCACTAGAGTTACACAAGGGCTATTGGCGATGTAATTTAGAGCCATAGTCAAGGGACAAGACAACATCTGAGCAGGTATCTAACACAGCTTTTAGGAGCGACATCGTACACAGTGCCGGAAGTTTGGAGTATATTTAACATGCACTTCCTCTATACAGGGAATTATTCGTCTGACTTTTTAGGCTGTAGTTTCTTGGCAATGCCCAGGCCTGAACCTGGGACCTTCGGCATGCAAGGCAAGCTCTTTACCAACTGGGCTCTTCAGCCCTTAAGTGAACTTAGTGAAAATTGAAAATATAAAATTGTATTGTTACCTAGTGTTAGTGAGAAGAAACTTCTCATTTTTCACAAGTGAATCCACTCCATAGAGTTGCTCACAGTCTGGGAATCTTCGAGCACACTCCTGCAAAAAAAAAATGAAATCGTGATTTTAAAATAAGGGGGAATGAGACTTGGAAGTACTGTCTCTAAACCAAAGTCTTCTTTCTGTATTAATCCAATGGCGAAAAATAATTTCCTAAGCTGAATTACTCCAGGTATATATTGTATGCCCACACTATATATGGGTCACAATTTCTCAACCCTTCTGCATCAATCTCAGCATCAGCCAAAATGAGATTAAAAAAGGTGGAAAACTTGCATGCCTGATAGATGTATGTTCACATCTTTTTTAGTTTTAATTATTGAAATTCGTTTTAACATCCCCTTATTATAATAGTCGTAAATTGTTGGTCCCAAGAGGTGTTTGCTATCTAGGTTCTTCTGTATAAGTTAAGTAACTGTTGTATTAACTTACTTAAATTAGGTTGAATAGACATTGCAATAGAGTTGCATATAGGCTTTTGGCAGACAAGTAAATTTTAACTACAGTCAAGTGACAATAGACATGTATAAAGTAGAGATAAAACTCATCACTTTATCAGAATCTAATAGAACTTGATGACCTTGGTAACACTGTATATTGTGATCTGGTGAAAAATCTAAAAATTTAAGGATATTTCGATAAAAGAAAAATAATTACTTGTAGAAACTATATACACTGATCAAATGAAGGAGAAACAAAAACTATGGCTAGCACCATAATAAGTTTTTAGGGTTTACAATAAAAATATTAGGCAGTGGGGAATTTCAGAAAGCATGACTTTTGGGAAGTTGTCCATCTTGATAAGTTACTGAACTGCAAAGTACGATTTGACTATGACCTTTTCGAGCAAGTCTTAAAAATAAGATAATCAAAATTCTAAAGTAGGTTTTAAATTTCTATAGTAACATAGTATTATGCTAATGTGCACTTGTTTATACTTACCAAAACAATATCATGCAGTTCCTCCAAAATCACAGTGACTTCTTCTTGAAGCAACCAATCAAACTCTTGATGCTATATATACAAAATATAAATTAGTGTTTTGTTTGTGCTTGCGTTTTTTTTAAATATTGATTCACTTTGAAAAACGGTACGATGGTTAATTCTCTTATAACTTGATATTTATGAAAGTAACTGTATTTAGTTTTCGTATTAAGTAACTGTAACTAGTTACTTTTCATATTATGTAACTGTAACAGAGTTAAATTTTTAATAAAGTAGTCATATGTCCGATACCTGTGATTTTGTCTATCTTCTCTAAACTCGGCTAACTATAATTCTTACTCAATCTTATAATTTTGAACTCCTATCGGCAAAGAGGGGAGGCTACAGACAAATATTAATTGCTGGAAATCGCCCTGCAGATTCTTCTGGAAATTCTACAACTGGGATATCAATATATAACTATTTACAACTTTGTGTTTTGTTTAATTAAAGTTACCATGTTTTCTTTTAAGGATTCATACCGATTCACAACTACACATTGATAATAAAAGTTGTTTATTTTTGCAAATTAATACTTCAGATCACATTTAATGTTAATGGATAAAAAATTTAACTCTTTAAATTAAACTGATTATTGATAATAAGCCAAATTATTATTTTTTAAAAATCCGCTGGTTTGGAGCTATTAACTAAAAAAAAGTGTCCATTAAAAAATGTAAGCAACCAGCCACTGGCTATTAACCAAAAACTGCTTATTTTTACTTTACAATTATGAACCAACCAAATAAAAGTTATCTAAACTTGACGCATAAAAGAGGGACTCAATTTGTAAAATACTTTATAGCAAATAGAAATTTTACTCACAAGAGAAACCACTTCATCTTCAATTTCCGACATTTCGTATGATTCAGATATTTTTAAAACATCCGGATAAGAGTCTGATTAACACCCTTTAACTTTTTAACCAAACAAAAACTAGTAATAAATTTGTGTTTGTGTGGTTTGTTGATACTGTTGATAGGCTGTGTCCTGACTACGACATCAAATGCCACAAATGCAACAAAACTTGGCGACCGCCTAGGGCGCCAAGCAATGCAATAGTACTAGTATGTGGCTGACTCTGCCAAGTCGCCAAGTTTCGTTGCATTTGTGGCATTTGATAATGTAGTCAGGACACAGCCCAATTGGTATTGCCATATTAAAACCAGCAATTTTTGTATATGCTCGGTTGCCAATTGGCATTGAACTAGAACATATTTTATTAAGTTTAATTTCTTTGGTTGAGATTCATCCGATTGATGACGTTCCGTCGATATTAGAGGCTCGGCATCTGGACGAGAGGCCAAGAATGGGCGTAGGATAAAGTAATTTGGTTGAGGTTGGTTTGAATATAGAGGCTAAAAGGGATAGTGTGTCGACCGCAATTGTTCTCTTAGGTGTAAAACATAAAAGGTTATTCAAAACGAGACAGGTTTAAGGATAGAAAATGAAAAGGGGTGGATGAGGGATGGGAAGACTAGAAACTGTTAAATGAAAATACCGGTTTTTGGCTCCACTTACACACACCGGAAAATACTAATTTTTAGAACGAGTGAGTAAGCCGAAAAAAAGTTTTTCTATAGTCAAATATCCATCAAATGTGGTTGTACTGCTTATCTATAACCACATTTAAGGGATATTTGTTTTTGTTTTGTTGCTCAATCAACCAGTGTCGACACTTGTGTCTGCCGCTACGAGTCTAGTTTTTTTTGTTTAGCTATATGTTTTATATGTTTTAAGTATAACTATAATATATTTCGGATTAAGTAAAAATTTGTACCATTTTCAGAGAAAATTCGAATTTTCTGAAAAAAATACACCACTTTCGCTCAAATCCGATCATTTTTTTTCTTTCAATTAAATAAAACTTTTAACGAAAACATTTAAAATTCAAAATGTTTATTTTATTCTTTTGCCATTACTTTCAGAAACTAAATTCATTATTTGAAAATAATTGACATGTTTAAAGTGACGTAATTCCGCCAGTCTTCATTCCCGGATTTTATTGTGGGTTTATTTGATGATTTTTTTCATTGATTTTTCTGTTGACTGCATGTATGCATATTTAAGCAATAAATGAATAGTTAAGCTATTACTGAACTATGATAATAAAGGCCATCGCACTAGAGCTATTAGTGTTTTATGTCTTTATTTTTTCACCAAATACGTTGCCAAACTCGCCAAATTATTAACTAAAATTCGCCAAATAGGCAACTTCTTTTATGAATAATTTATAAGCTGGTCGGTTGTTCGAAGGTCATTGTGTTAGAGCTGTATAATGGGTGTGGGTAGCTATATCTATTTTCTCGCCAAATTATTTCCCTAAACGCGCCAAATGAGCTAAAAGGTTTTATGTATTTATGAGAGAATTGTGATGACATTTATGAGTGCATTTTATAGCGTATTTTTCATTTTTGAATTTTAAGGCAATGAAACGGGATTTTATAATTTTGTAATGAGCGGAAACAATAATAAGTTTATGATCCTATATGGTACACATATATGGGTATATGGTACACATATTTGGAATCTATTTGATATTTTTTTATTCCGTGCGAAGAACGGGTATAAATTTGCTAGTAGGATATATAATTTCCTTTAAATGTATCGAATTATTAGTGGTAATTGTAAGTCGTGTGGTGTTACACAATTTAAAGTTTTTTGTTATTTCAGCTTTGGCATAAACTAATTGATAAATCACGTAGGTCAATTAATTAGCATGCTCTAACTAATGAATTAACAAAATACAAAGTTTTTTATAACTTTATTATTGACATAAAACTGTCCAAAAGTGATATCATATTTACAGATCCAGTGCTCTCCATATTGCATTACAGATTGTAAAAGTATTGTGATTGTAAAAGTGTCATTTTAAAAGATTCTACGAAAGTGAGTTTAAAAAAAATATTTATCAACAAACTATTTTGTGCACCGTGAAACAATTATTTTATAATAAGCTTCATATAAGGCTGCCGTTAGTCGAAGAAAGATTAGACGTCACATTGTATGGTGACCCATGTTAAAAAAGGATCCCAATTACGCTGACAAAATATTAGACGCCACAAAACAAGAGCTTGCAACTTTTTTTTTTGCGCCTAATTTTTCATATGCCAAAATAGTAACCTTATATGTCAATATTTTGCTCTTAATTTAATTAGAATTTACAGAATGCCATTAAATAAAAAATAGGGTTAATGTGTTATATGCATCAACATTAAAATATTTTATTTTCCACAAGTTGTCATGCATCAACGTTAGTTAACGTTTGTTTGTTTTTAAATAATTTTTCCAAGTAACTTAACCAAATGAAAATGGTAAATCCTAGTTCCTAGGCAGAAAAAACGTACAGTGAAGGGTTATTAAGAACTCTTACAATCCGTATATAAAACTTTATAACAACAAAAATATAATAATGTGTTTCTATTTTACGAAAATCTTTAAAGTGCAAATGTAATGTTATAATACAAATTTCCTATGAAATTGTAATAGAGGATAAGAATTGCAAAATAGTTTCATGGTTCGATACGAGTTGAATTAACATTTTGGTACAAACCATCAGCATATTTCAATATGCACAATTCGTTGATAAAGAGTATTCCAAAGCTCTTTTAAGTTAACAAAATACATTTATATTTTTTATGAGTTTTTTAATTTAAAAATTGAAGAGTAGAGGGAAAAAAACCTTCATTGCATAGGAATCTGTATGCATCAGGCCTCTTTGGTGACGATAGTAAGTCACCGCCTAAACTGGTGTAAGAAAACCGGTTTCTTACTTGGTTCTTCTTTCGCGGCAACAGTGATTCACGCCAGACACTAGTCCCATGCTTGTACTGTGGAGAAGAAGCAAGGAGAAAATCGATTTCCTGTCACCAACATCCGCTAAGCAGATCTGATTACGGAAAGATTCCTGTGCAATCATGGGGTTCTTCTCCTGGACTCTTCAATTTTTATTAAAAGTTATACAGTATAGATTGTTAAAAACTTGTTCCGAAAGGCTCGAAAACGGATAAAATATTTGTTTAGTACATTGCAATCAGGTTCAAAAACGAGGAAAAAATTGCATCGAACAAGTTTTTGTATTTTAGAACTCCTTAGCCATCAAATAGAAAGATCTGGAAAGTCCTAAACTCTTAAGTGTGAGCGTGCTCCTACCCCCTTGAAACATTTACCTACATTACACTTAACACAAGATCATCTAATAAACATACAAATCATATAACAACTATATTGTGGTTATTTTACTATAAATGAATATTATTTGTTTATATATTTTGAATTTGTAAAAATGTGCTGAATATTTTGTCGAAAAATGACCGCAAAACAAAAGTTTCTGCAGTATTTTTAATTCTAGAATCGTAATTGACTGGCCTTAGTAGTGGGATATGCATTTATAAGAAGATGATTTTTTTTGGGGGGGGAGGCGGGGGGATTGGGAGGGTTGCTCATATTTTGGGGCTTATGACTTTTTAGATCTTACTATGCCTAATGAGTCCAAAAAAAACAAAAATTTATTGTATATTACTTGTTTTCCGATTTTTTTAAAAACAATCTAATCGCAATACACTATTTGTAAACCCTGTAATTACGTAATATTCTTTTTTTGCAGCTACATATTTTATATAAGTTTCTCTTGCATGGTACGGATACAATATGCATTTTCCCTTCAAAACGCTTTATTCAGTTTGAAAATGGTTTGTGAATTGTGTTTGTAATTTTGCTACGAGTTTTGGCTTCTTTAATTTTAGAAAAATTGAACGAATTTTATATTGCAAACATGAAACAAAACAATGTCAAAATCACATAATATCGCATTTTACGTGAAAAAGCTACCGATGAATAAAAATATTATCTTAGAGAGTCGTTTGAAGCATATGCAGTTTCTGTACAATTTGAAAATGAAAAATAAACGCATATGCTTGCTGCAAACAATCCTTTAAAAATATTGTATCAGTTTAAAACTCTCGAGTTTTCTTTGCTCCTTGCAACTTAAAATATCAATTGTCGTGTTTCAGGAGACTCATTTTCTACCAGCTTTCATTCCTGCATTTCCTTCGATCGGTATTCGATTGGGGCTCTGTACCCACATGACTGATTCAGCAATCAGGGCTCGGTAAAAAATTATTCGCATTCAGCGTTTTTGTTGCTACTAGAGACCTAAAACCATGCCCATTATGTCAATTACAGTATTCACTTTTCCTCGTAAAGTACGATATTATTTACAAACGTGCAAACAATTTTTCCCCATAAAATTTTAAAACTCAACTAAATATGAAAACAATTTTCGACTAGTGATTTTTCCCATTCAGCACCAATACATTATCACTCGCATGACCGTTCTATCAAATTCACAATACCACTACAACTCTTTACATTTATCTTTCAAAAATCTATATAACTACAATCTTTGAATAATAAATTAGGAAATGGGATAGGTGATAGTAAAATACATTCACAAAGCGAGGGAAAAAAAGATTAACAAGAAATTTTACATTAAATTTTCGAGATCTTTCTCTTTGTCTTATAAATAAAATTGTTTTAACAATTTATGATAATATAATTTATTTAATTAAAGTAAATTTTAAAATATATTTTTTATTAGTTTTAATTCTAAAATTAACTAAACTTACATTAAAATTGCATTGTATTTTTGGGAGTTGTTTGATAAACTTCATATTTATCAGAAATAGTTTATATTCAGACATGTATATTTCTGAATAATTTTATAATGCACTTTGACTATTATATTTTGATTTGTTGGTTATTTGGTGCCGTTTAGATACAGTACTTACTCCGCCGGCGGATTTTTTTTCTTCAAGTGGTATGTGAACATCATAAAAATTAATACAACAAAAGAACAAATTGGAATGAACAAAAAGGGATTTAAAAAAAAAAACACAAATAATACCAACAATCTCCTCTGTCTTTTTTACATAGAAAAAAGTAAATAATTTACCTGAATATATATAGATAAAAATATGTGACAAGCTAAGCATAAAGGACATTTCACACGAGCGAAAATTCTCCAACCCTCAACAAAACCATGTCTTCAACGCAAAACTCAAAAATCCGATGTAATCTGCCGATTGCTTTATGGAAGTTGAGGTTGCAGAAAATATCTTCAACATCACCAAGTATTTGAACTAATCAGATGCGTAGATTATTGCTTTCGTCACAGAGAATAGATACTACGTCAATTTAAAGTATAAGTCATAGACATCATAGTTAAAGTATTAGATTGGCAGATCACTTGACCTTCAATGCTAACGACGGGACGCGAATGGGGGACCAGAATAAGAGGGCAATGGGGCCAGTAATGCCACCAGTTTTAGGAGAAAAACACTACGAAAAAATACCATTTAATTCTAAAATTCCAAATTAATACCATAAAAATTTTAGCTGCATTTTGGAATCTTTTTAGTGCCTTTAAAAAAAACGTGAAACGCTTTGCTAGTATTTTTATGGTATGTTTGTAATTTTAGAATTAAATGGTATTTTTTCGTAGTGTTTTTCTCCTAAAACTGGTGGCAACACCTCTTATTCTGGTCTCCACGCGCGTCCCGTCGTTAGCATTGGAGATCACGTGATCTGCCAATCTAATACTTTAACTATGATATCTATGGTAGATCCAGCTAACTTTGATGAGCAAATATTAATTTTCGCCAAACATGAGAATTAAGTTTTATTTATGATTGCCCGAAAATAGAACATGCGAGCTACTGTTTTGCGTTGAGGGTTGGCGGTTGAATGAATAAGTGTCCATGATATGCCCTTAAGAAGCACTTTTTACTTTCGTAGAAAGTTCATTTAAAAACTACATTTTAACAAATAACCATTATAGTAGAGAATATTCTCCTAAAGGACACCAGGGAAATTCAGTGCAACAATATAAATATTCTTTATAACTCCAAACATTCCATAATATATATACATGCACCTATCCTACTTGATATGTAGAAAATGACAGTGGAACATTGGAAGATTCTACTGTGTTTTATTGCTATTACTGGTCCCCAGAATGAGTTTTTAAAAAAGTATCTCTAATTTTGAGGACTAAGCGACGCTTAAGAAAAAATTATCGCCATCACATTTTTCGTCTTTCTTCGAAACAACAACGATCACATTTTCTTGTTGTTGAAACAACAAGTAATCTTATATCCGTATTCCTACATGACATTCGACACTTAAAATTTGTTCAATCATGTGTGGAGTTGCCACGAAAAATACCTTGGACACAGGGCTCAATAATCGAACAGGCCCATGAAGCCTGACTCAGCAAGTTTTCCCAGTGCTAGAAGTGTCGGTCGAGGCGAAGTAACGCGCCTCCCTCTTTTCAAGAAAATGATCATGTGCCCCTTCACTTCTAATGCACTAAAATTCATCTATTAAGAAAAGAATTTACTACTTGATCATTGAATTCATTGATATTTTCATTGCCAAAAGTATATTTACAAATTCCGTATACTGTTTCATTTCCAAAATAAGAATTCTTTTATTAGATAACTATAATTTTTAATTGGTTGATAAGTGCGTCGAAAAAATATTTGCACAAGCTCACACTATTTAATAAGGAGTTAGTAATATAGTAGAGTCCCGGTTATCCGAAATTCGGCTTAACCGAAAGGCTCCGGATTTTTTATATTTTGCTAAAATATGAAATGCATACGCATAAATAAAGAAATACAAAAAAATACGTACTTACAAAGTTGGATTTCTCAAAATATGCAGTAATTTTTATATTTTTTTACTACTCAATTTTGGTTCGTTTTAAAGCAGACCTGTCCCACCATCTTTTAAACAAGAGTACGTCTGAAGTAGTAGCTTTCATCTTGCGCTTCTATGAATCTAAATCTAAGGGCCGGATCTAAGATTTTTGTAGCTTCCGTATGCGAAATGCTGCATTTGCTAGACTCGGAATTAGGAAGCGCTTCATAGGTCCTTTTCGGCCAATAAGAACGAGGTGAACACTCTGACTTCAAATTTTCTCTTCTCCAGCGTTTTTCTAGGTGTGAAGTGGATGATTCCCGATTATCCGAAAATTCCTATGGAATCTCGATTAACCGAAAGTGCTTCGGTCCCGTGCCTTTCGGATAAGCAGGACTCTACTGTATTTATCACTACCTGGTCCATTACTAGATGGCTTGTACGTATAAACTTCTAAAAAACACGACGGCTATAGTTAGTTTGTATAATGAGTGTGGACATTGTGCTTATAAAAACCAAGTTTTTATTTTTTACACGCGATTAAATTTCAAAGTCGTTTCTTTAATTTTAAGTTTTACTCAACCGATCAAAAAATGTGCTATAAAAATATCCTTGTAAAAATTCCTAAATAATTTTCAACAATAAAAAGCCTAAAATTTAAATTTGATCAGATTCATCACTCTATGATTCTAAATCACTAGTAAATTTCACTATGTTCAAAAAGCTTGGCGATTCAAAAGGTGCAATTAAAAGTGGCACGAACGGCGAATGCTAAAATATCTAGATCTAGTTTCCTGTTTCCTAATTTTCATCTTAAGTACAATGATATTTTACAAGTCCTTTTTTCAGTTGTACAATAAAACAATATTATGTAAAACCACATACCGGGCTAAGCTTAGTTGGTGTATGTACACATGATTTAAAAAAAAAGCGTTAACGTCAATGTGCCGCTTGAAACTTAATAAAACCATTGGATAAGAAAACTGAAACACTCTGGGAATCAGTCCGTATTGAGGTCTGCTACGCGAGTAGTGGTTGATCGGACCCGTTTCTCCTTACGTGGTTCTTCCGCCGTTCAAGCGTCAGACTAGTATCTGTCGTGAATCCCGATCATAGAGATAGTAAACCCGTGCGCCGCTTGATAAGAACCAAGGCAAAACTGGTTTCTTCAAGCTGATTAGGCGATGATTCCCTATTTTCGCCAAGCAGACTGATTCCCAGACGATGAAGGGGTTCTCCCCTTGTACTCTTCAGGTGTCTTGGCTATAAGCAGCAACCGAGTTTTTTTTAAAAACAAAGTTCAGATACAACATACAACCTTAGCAAGGCAGAAACACTGCCTCCAAGTACTGGCAAAAATCAAAGCTATTCGCTGCGGCGCAAAGAGTTCTATAGTAGGGTAGAGGAACAACTCGTACTGAGCTGCCATCGGCAGACATGGCTCACTACGGAGCCCGAATAGAGTGGCAAAAATGCTAGTTAATTTATAATTTGATACTGAGAAAGGAAGTACACCCAGGCAAAGGCGGGAACCGAACCCGCACCTGTTACAGAGCGCGGACTGCTAGCGTTATGGCCTGCGATCGAAACCACTCGGCCATCGGCCCCACATGCCCCCTTATATTGTCTTCGTGTTGGTCCATGGTGCTGTTGCCAGGTTCAGTCTCTACCCTATTATAGAACTCTTTGATGCGGCGTCATAGCTATGATAGAAGTCATTCAGGAGAGGTTGGCTGGTACAAAGATTGACCGGCAAATCTTTTCTTCATACTCCATCTAGTACAGTCCACACTCGCTAATCCGAAGAATTCGATACAAAGTAAAGTTTTGAAGTACTTCGAATTGTAGCATTCTGTTCCATTTATAGTGGCTTCCTTGAGGGTAACACCGAGAGCAGTGCATCTTAATTTACAACCCATTTTTAAAATACTTTTTAACCCTTTCAGTCCCAGTGATGCCATTTGGCATCATTTTTCTGATCATAATTTTTAAAAAAAATATCGCTGACATCTTTTGGGATTAATAAAAAATATTTTCTAATAGAAAAAAGTTTGAAGAATCGAATGATGTGCTTTATGATATCATAAATGGCTATAGACGATCAGAAAAAAAATTCTAAAATGATGATGCCAAATTGCTCTTGAGACTGAAAGGGTTAATAATAATTTTAAAGTGATCATAATGACGAATAGTTATGAAATAAAGAGATGTACAGTAGTATTCCAATTATCGGAAACGCTGCTGATTATCCGAATTTCAAAAAAAAAATCCCCCTGCCTACCTGTTACTGTTCGTCTTTATTGGATTTTATGGCTGCGAGTAAAAACGTTACTATTCACGTGACTTGTTACTAAGTCAACTAGGTCACATGACTATTCAGGGGCCCTTTTAGGTTTGCTAATGCTCAGTTCCTTGGACAACTGGAACGGCCACGCCCACAATGACGTCACAGTTACGTCAACCGTTGTCTTAAATCCCACAAACAAACCACTCGGCAGCTAATTCGTCTTAAATAGAACGGTCACGCCAACAGTGATGTCAAACATTGTTTTCTTTCCCACAAACAAACCACGCTCCTTCGAGTTAGAATCGTCCATTCCATATAATGTCTCTGGTCACGGTAATGTGACCCTGTGATAGACCAGATCGTGGATAAAATGAAAGCCAAACTTTTCATCATATCATTTTAATCCGAAATAGCTTTCGGATTAACACATTTCGGATTAGCGATTGTGTGTGGACTGTATTTATCTTCTCGCAGGCAGTGACAGTAAAGTGGAAACAACCCCCGTCACTGGGCCTTATACATAGTCTGTTCTTCGGAGTGTTTTCGAATCTTGTCCGCGTTAGCTCTTGTTCTGCTTCCATAGAAGAGTTCGCACGCACAATTACAAATTTGATCGTTCTAGGTCATTTTCCTGGACAAAATCTATATCAAAAAGAGTTTTCAAGGGTTTAAAGGAATTCTTCAGCCTTTGTTATGGAAGTTCATGATGTAGTTGAGCAGCAGATCGTAGCAGTACTTGTACTCCGTCTGGAAAGCAAAAAACAATAAAGCATGTGTTAAGTTGAACGCTTCCGGCAGTCTATTTTTAGCCTCCAAGAAGCTGTAACACAGCCAAACTACGTCTTGTAATTTACAAATTATTTTAGCAGGGCATACTTTGAAGGACGGGACATATGAACTGTGGGCGTGATGCGGGTAAAGAGTCGAATAATACTATCGACATGGTTTTATGGGTTCAATTTAATAGACAATCACATTCTATCTTCTACTACATCTTGCTTCGATGAATAAATAATAAAGTAATTAACATAAGATATCATAACTACATATTAGAAAAAATCATCCCCAAACATACATCATATCGCTACAAGCAAAAAGCGTTCAATCCCTTTTACAAGTGTGTAGCTGGTTTTAGCTTCCACACTACGTTTATTACGTAAAAAGTGGAAGGTATTATAATCGTTCAGTCGGTCCATCTGTCTGTCACCCACTTTCACAGAACGAACCGCAAGTCGCATAAATAAGTAGGATACGTCATTTGGAAGCAAAAAATCAGGCTAGCTTACATCCCAAATTTCATTAAAATTTAAATTAGAAGTATACTTAAAATTTAAATAACTAAAAATTTAATCTACATTAAAATAACATGCAAATTCCATTTTCATTCAATATTTTCACTGGTGCCATTTCGTCAAACGTACGAGAAACTTTATTTAAAATAAAAATAAAACTCTTGAATATATGTATGAGGAAAGATCAATAGCGAATAGACTTGTTTCACGAGGGATCTGGCAACAGCTCCGTGGTCTTGTTTACATTTTTCTCGAATTACTTTTGCCTTGGTATTCCAAATTGAGTTTTCTAAGAATATTCTAGTTGTTATTTTTTCAAAATTCCAACTTCTTTCAATGCAAGATTTCCTTGATAAATGATTAAAACAACCGACAGCACAGCAAGAAGTTGTAATTTTAAAAAATAACAACTAAACTAACTTAATTCTTAGAAAACTCAATTTCGAATATCAACAAAAGTAATTCGAGAAAAATGAAAACAAGACCGCAGAGCTGTTGCCAGATCCCACGTGAAAAAAAAGACATTCTAACTTTGAATAAAAAATATGAAAAAGTATTTATTATTTTACTTTTAAAGCATCAATTTTATTAATTATTTATTCTCTTTTTCGAAAAAAAATTAATTAACATGGGAAATTGTGGCGACTAAAAGCTATTTATTAAAAAATAAATTGCATCATTATTCTTCGAATTTCAAACAAATTTAGCAAACGATAATGAGTAATTATTAATTTGCGAAAGAAGATTATTAATGAAAATAGTTAATTTTGGCGTTTAAAAGTTTGAATTAGAAATAAATTATTAGCTAAAGGCCCTGTTTGGCGAATTTCTTTCTGAGGTGTATAAATAGTGCGTTTTTTTGTTGAGCACAAATATTGTGTGGAAGCGGTTTAAGTGACAGATTCTGTAACAAACCTACTTGTTTTTATTCCAATTATCCTGTGACGCGGCATCACACAAATTGTGTGTCTTCTTCCAACATGAATCTTCGCCAAGCATCAACACTGTTCCACCAAGACGTTAACGACAGCATTTTCACTCGTCAACGATTAGTTTGAGATGTCATGTGGGCAAACAAAACCAATCCCTGAGGAGGGAAAATACACTCGGTAATGTTTTGGAAGATGTGTGCTATGCTTGGGAAAGGTTCAGATGTCCCGCCCCTCTATGCATGCCCTGCTTAAACCGACTGTGCCCCCCAGTTCTACCAATATCACCTATATTAGAAGGCCGAATAACTAAGCAATATTAAGTTCACACTAGTAGACCGAATTTGAGGTGTTGACCAATGATGGCCTGAATCTTCTTATCTCAAAGATAAAAAGAGATCGTGTTACGAACGATCATTGGTCGAAACCACAGATCGGTCCACTAATATGACGTTAATCATAGTTCGCCGGCCTTCAAATCTAGGTGGTATTGGCCCTACTAGCTGAACTGTCGTGATATCTAATGAAGCCACTCACGATGTTCTCGACTAGCTGCGGCCTGTGCCTGCGCACCACCTTGACTGCCGTGAACACGTCCACTTCTTGGTGTTCGATGGCCTGCTCGATGGCGATGCTGGCCGCGCAGTACACGCCCACACGGCCGCGACCGTTACTACAAAGAAAACACACAAAGTCAACACCCATAGTGAACCAACTCACTTTATACAGATTTGGAGTGACAGTAGAACTCTAATTGAAGAATACAGGAGAAAACCCCCTCCATCGACTGGGAATCTGTCCGTATTGAGGTCTGCTTGGCGAGTAGTGGCGATCGGAAAGCAGTTTCTTTCTTGGTTCTTCTTCCACGGTTCAAGCGTCGGACTCTTGTCTGGCGTGAATCTCGATCATAGTGATAAAAAACCCGTGCTAAGAACCAAGACAAACCGATTCACAGATTCCTAAACGATGAAGGGGTTCTTCCCCTGTACTCTTCAATTATGAAAACCCTGTCTATCTAAACTCCGAATTTATTACTCTGCTCTAGGGCCCGATTTAGGAAAACATGCATAGACTGTTGGCTCAAAAAATTTTAGGAGCCCTTTATGATATGATTATCCGCAATGATGGCGCCAGTTGTGTGGCGAATCTATAATAATAAAAGAAAGAGTCTGTGTGTGTCTGTGTGTTTGTCTTCGGATCGTAAAAAACCTACTTATACTGTCCTCAGAAATTCGAAATTTTCAAGATAGATTCCCTTTAATACTAACGTGTGCACCTGAGGCTTAGATTTTTCATATTTGTTCAATTTTTAGAGAAAATTCGAATTTTCTGAAAAAAATACACCACTTTCGCTCAAATCCAATCATTTTTTCTCTTTCCTGAATGCCATCGGCTGAAAAAATTAAATAAAACTTTTAACGAAAACATTTAAAATTCAAACTGTTTATTTTATTCTTTTGCCATTACTTCAGAAACTAAATTCATTATTTGAAAAATAATTGACATGTTTCAAGTGACGTAATTCCGCCAGTCTTCATTCCCGGATTTTATTGTGGGTTTATTTGATGATTTTTTCATTGATTTTCTGTGACTGCATGTATGCATATTTAAGCAATAAATGTATAGTTAAGCTATTACTGAACTATGATGGTTAATAAAGGCCATCGCACTAGAGCTATTAGTGTTTTATGTCTATATTTTTTCGCCACGTTGCCAAACTCGCCAAATTATTAACTAAAATTCGCCAAATAGGCAATTTCTTTTATAAATAATTTATAAGCTGGTCGGTTGTTCGAAGGTCATCGTGTTAGAGCTGTATAATGGTGTGGGTAGCTATATCTATTTCCTCGCCAAATTATTTCCCAAAACGCGCCAAATGAGCTAAAAGGTTTTATGTATTTATGAGGGATTGTGATGACATTTATGAGTGCATTTTACAGAGTATTTTTCATTTTGGAATTTTAAGGCAATGAAACGGGATTATAATTTATAACGAGTGGAAACAATAATAAGTTTATGATCCTATAACAGGGTATATGGTACACATATTTGGAATCCTTTGATATATTTTTATT
Organism: Oedothorax gibbosus; assembly: GCA_019343175.1. Taxonomy (NCBI): domain Eukaryota; kingdom Metazoa; phylum Arthropoda; class Arachnida; order Araneae; family Linyphiidae; genus Oedothorax; species Oedothorax gibbosus. The sequence continues at coordinate 10,921,052 of CM033279.1, forward strand.
CCGTGCGAAGAAGGGTATAAATTTGTAGTGTATCATATTTTCTACTATTTTATCATCTTTCTTATAACATCAATACGATCCATAGAGGTAGGAAGGAGATGTAGAGAGGTCATCCAAATGAGATGATTTGAAGCAGGGCTGTCAGGTTTTTCGAGCTACTGTGTATAACATACCGACACCGAGGTATCCCAACATGCACCGCTCTAGCCTGCTTCATTTGTGCGCTACTGCGCATATACAAGGACCTCTCTATATTCTCCTTCCTACCTCTATGATACGATCACTCATGTTGGCAGGTCAATGTTAAGTTAAAAACCAATTGGAGCTTAAATTTTTTTTTAATTAACTCGTATTATGGAGGTCCAGAACATTTTGCATAAAAAAACCCTGAAATTTAGAGGCTCCTAAAACTTGGTGGCCCTAGTCCCATGCCTAACTGGACCAATGGAAAATCAAGCCTCGGCTCCACATTTTTTTAAAACTGTGGATGGATGGGTAAATAAGAGTTGCCTTCATTTAATTTAGAGCTCTTTTCTTTAAAATTTCGTTTTTTCTCCCATTTTCAACCTACATACTGCATTTATTTAAAATATACCCACTTTTCGGTGAAATCTGATTATCCGATTGACAACAGTTTTTAATTAATTAGTATAATTGGAATTCTATTATATAACATAAAATAAGGCTTTAAACATCATGGTTTGGCTCATCAGGAGTAAACTATAATGTTGTGAATTCAAACCCATAGCGCTAGACAGCAATGTTAACTACTTATTACAGACAAGACATTAACACACCAAAAAAATCAAATGTAAAAATTTTTCTTTGTGATAAAATAACAGTTCTTTCACTTAGTTTAATATCTTTTAGGATGATCCAAATAAAAGTCGCAGTAGGTAACTCTGTCACCAATGACACAACCAGCTTTTACGACGACATTTTTTACGACAAAATGGTTAAAAAAACGTTATTACATATTTAATTCTAGATAGTTGAGCTGAATTAACGACTAGGCAACGATATCAATCAACGGAACTTGCCTCGAGACTAGTAGAACTGGTCCGTAGGTAGTTCTGGCTCTCCAGTTCTCCACCCTGTTCATGAGGTCTACGATGGCATTGGTGGACGTGGGCACCTTGTGGCCAAGAGGCCAGCACGTCACGAAGAAAAGCTGAGTGGTCTTGGGTTCGGCCTTCACACCGGACATCAGCTCCGTCAGGGAAACCACCTGAAGGACGGAAATCCGATTATCATATTGGTATATGAAGAGTACAGGGGAAAAACCGCTTAATTTCGTTGAAAACTTTCATCTCAGGCCTCTTTGGCGATGAAAGCGAGTCATCGCCTAAACTGGTGTTAGGAAATCGGTTACTCACTTTGTTTTTCTCTCGCGGCAACCCTGATTTACGCCAGAGATCAGCGGACACGAGTCACACGTTTGTACCGCGAAAGAAGAACCGAAAGAAAAACCGGTTTTCTGTCGCCAATGTCCGCCAAGCAGATACAATTACGGCACTACTCCTAATAAATAAAGCGGTTCTTCCCCTGTACTCTTCATATGAGATATTGCGGGTGCAGGAATGCTAGATTTAACTACTATTTAAGCTGTTTTGGCAAGTTTTTTTATTCGTTTGGTTAATAAAAATTTTAATCATTAGCTAAAACTGTTTTGGATAATTTGACTATTTTTGAACGGCCTACAAATTGTTATCTTTGTTTCAATATTGAGTGTTTTTTTCGCATTTCGCTTTTTAAATTGTGTTTACTTGTATTATTAAATTCAAAATTCATCCATATCTGCTAAATTATGCGGAATTGCCGCACAGGAAATACTGTCGCACTTTTAGTGATATAATAACAGTTACATTTGGCTAATTTTGAGCCTCAACTTTGCTATTTTTGGAATTTCATCCTGTGTGACTGTAGTGTCCCAGTTCTTTTTCCAGCAGACGTCACGTAACAGTGGCAGCCAAAGTAAAATCATCGTTAAATTAAGAGGAATAAAATAGTTTATACCTTGAGTTTTTTTTTTAAATTTTGAAAATAATGCAATGAAGTGTCTGGTTACTCTTTTCTAACATAAATATTTAATACATTCATTAAGTAATTTTTACATTCAATTAAGTAATTTTATATTTGATGAAGTAATGAGGTTAACATTAATTATTTATCTTTCGTCATGCCTAATGAATTAGTACAACATCACTCTCATAGATGGAACAAGAACCACGCCTAAAATTGATAAATGTGTCAACACCTTAGTATATTTGACAGTAGTGTATCTTTTAGTAAAAAAATAATCGTAACACTTAAAATACAATTGGACTGACTTTATTTAGGATTTCTCCAGAGACTAAAAATAAGTCAATAATTAAAAATAAACAGTTCCTCTAAAGCTTAGTTATTGAAATGGGCTTGTCTGGATCTAAAGAACAAAACTAATAGATTTAATATAAAACTTTATTATTTGAAGAGTACCGGGGAAGAACCCCTTCATCGACTAGGAATATGTCTGCATCAGGTCTGCTTGGAGACGATAGCGAGTCATCGCCTAAACTGGAGTGAAGAAACTAGTTTTTGCCTCGGTTCTTATCACGCGGCTTGGGGCCTTAGTGAGCCTAGTGGTCAGCGTCTCGGTCTCGAGATCGGAAGGTCCCGCGATCGAGTCCCGGTACCACTGAAGACCTACCGAGTATATGCGGAGTACGTGCTCGTTAAATCTGTTGAGTTCGAAAGTCATGTGATCGGTCATTGCGCAGTTTACCACGGGTACAGGTCCCTGGAGACTATTTCCCTCCCCTTCAGGGACATGTCTAAATTGTGGAGGTGGCGATAGATGGCAGCATCTGTCTTGTATGTGTGTGTGTGTCATGTCCGTCCTTCTTGACGAAGGTTTATAAGCGGGTCTTTGTGACCAAGCACACAAGCCTGAAAATTTATGTCTACCAACCAACCACGCGGCTCGAACGTTGGATTCGCGGTGATTTCGGTCATTAGAAAATAAGAAATTAAGAATCGCAAAACTTTATTATTTTAAGAAAATTAAGAAATTTTAAACTACGATTTTTCTACCGACAGAGATTCACGCAACACACGTCTGACGATTGAACAGCAGCAGAAGAACCAAGGGAAAAACCAGTTTCCGATCGCCACTACTCGCCAAGCAGATCTTAATATGGACAGGTGCCTAGTCGATTTTTCACCGGCACTCCTCAATTTTTTACAAGGATGTATGCGTACCTTTTTGAGAATCTTGAAGACCCAGGTCTTGATATTTGGAAGGCTGGTAAAAGTGAGTGTCTCAATCGTGAAAACAGGTCCGAACTTTTTTGACTTCTCCTTCTCCGTGGGGTAGAACTGGGGATAGTTCTAAAAGTACAGGGAGATATTTTTTAAAATAAAATTATCAGGTGTATAAACTGGTGCACGTTAAATCTGTTGTGGTCACAAAGTCCTCCAAGTTCCCATACCAAATAAATACCTCTGGGGTTGACAAGTCAATTCTGGGGATCCTCTAGTTGGCATCTGTCTTTAAAAATTAGATGGAGTGTTGTGTCTGTCTACTTGACGAAGGTTTATAAAGCGGGTCTCTGACCAAGCACACAAACCTGAATATATATATGTCTACCAACCAAACATCAGGTGTATAAAATACAGTCGAACCTCGTTAAAGTGAACACGCCTAACACGAAAGTTCGCTTAGAATGAACTGAAAGCATTTCCCCGGCCTATAATGCTTTAAGCTATTGCTAAAAAATCTCTTAACGCGAAATCGCTTCAGGCGAAGTCCCGTTTATCCCGAACGAAAAATTGAGGATTTGACTGTTTTTTTTTGTCTTAGTGATTCAAAGTTACGATAAATAAATGAAGCAAAACATTGAAAATAGCGGAAAGCGAACATTACAAAAATAAATTGTCTTCTGAGAAAATCACAAAATCTCCCATGATTCGGCAGTTTTAATCCAATTGCTGTTACTTAATTGTACTAAATTTTCTATAGTATGTAAGAGTCCAAATAATTTTTATATGTTATTTTTTTTAAACTATTCACTGGTTCAATGTGAAAAAAAATCCCGACGTTTAACATGAAATTGGGTTAACACGAAATTTTTCGGTGTTCCCTTCGTTTTCACGTTAACAGGGTTCGACTGTACAATATAACTCCAATTATCCGAATCAATTAAGACCGTACTCCATTCAGATAATTCAAAATTCGGATAATTTGATTCGATCGATGGCCAATAACAACATAACTGCGATTTGGGACAGTAATGATCCTAAACAAGTAAGCTTGTAACAGAATCTGTCACTCAACCCGCTTCCACACAACATTTAAGTGATGAACACATTGAAAAACGCGCCAAACACAGTATTTATTCTATATTAAACATTTACACGCTAAATGTAACTAGTTTCATTTATTTTATTTCGAAAAATTCAATAATTATTCCTTTAATAATTATTATCGTTTGCAAAAATTAATTTATATTTCAAAGAATAAATACGTAAAATTCTTTTCTTTTAAATAGAACCAAATATTTCATATCCACATACAAAGAGTCTCTTAGCGAAATATATATGACGTCATTTCAAACTGATTAATGTCACAAAAATAAATCTCTTTTAATTTATTATTTAAAAGAATTAAAGTTTTTCGAGTGATCGTTGCGAATGGCAATGGTGATTTAATTCTAAAGAAAATGGCTTCTTATGCTTTTTTAATGAGCATTAAATTTTGCAGTTTTTTAAATAATTAAAGTATTTCGAATTTGAATTTTTTTCTGAGATTTTCAATGTCTTCTAACTTCGATACGCTGAATTTTTTTGACGTATCACACTTGCCTGTAGCATTTGTAGCTTGGGCTATGAAAGTGGGCGACAGACAGACAAACGGACTGAACGATTATAAAACCTTACACTTCTTACGTTATAAACGTAGTGTGGAAGCTAAAACGCTTACACAGAGAAGGGGTGGACGGAAAATGGGCCAATTGCGCGAGTAGACAGAATCTCCATTTTGCTAATTGCAGTACGTTTCTGAGGATAACCAGACGTACTGCATTTTGCAATACAGCTTAGTTTCTTATTCAACAATCTAGTTATAAAAATTACTCAAGCAGGTATCTATTTTATTTGTAATAGTTTTTTAACGAAAACAAACTATTATTTATGAAAAAATTGCGATGATTTCATAGTTTAAAATATGATCACTGAAACAAATCTGGTCAGGCTAATATTTGGATTTAGTATAGTCGGAGTTCGGATAGCTGCAGTAGTTGCATCTCACACAAAATGGTTTTATTCTCTGAATACACTGCTCAAAACAATTAGGGGAGCACTTTGCGTACTTCTGTTAACCCTTTCAGTTCCAACATTTTATTTTTATTCTAAAAATCAAAATTTTGTGACATAGGTTCATTATGCATCCAGAATGAAATGTTAAAAAAAACAGAAAAAAAATCTTAATTTTTTAACTAAAATTTAACGGGAAAAAAATGGGAAGCATAACTTTTGAATAAATTACAACAATATTTTTTTCAAAACTTTTTCAAACTTCTTTGTTAAAAAAAGTTAAAATCAATTTTTAAACATCCAAGAATGTAAGTGTGAAGAATTTAGGGTCAATTTATTTCATAAAATTTTTTGGGAGATAATTTTATTTTACCATGTTTTTCATATTTTACATTTAATTAAAACAAACATTATTTAAATCTTCAAAAGACATGATTCTTCCTTCTAACGATACATAAGTGCGAGTTCAACTTAGTGAGAAAAAAAAATCGCAAGCTGATGATTAAAAATGGAATCGGGGGCTGGGGAGCCCAGTCGGTTAGGCACTCGCCTAGCATGCGAAAGGTCCCAGGTTCGGGTCCGGGCATCGCCAAAATAACTGCCGACCTATAAACGGCCCGTGCAGCCAAAAATGTCCGACGAATAATACCCCGTGTAAGGGAGTGAACGTTAAATATCCTTCAAAGTCCTAACGCTGCGTACGATGTCGCCCTTAACGGTTGCGTTGGGTGCCTATTCAGGTGTCGGCTCGTCACTTGACTGTGGTTCTAAAATACGACGCCCGTCGCCAATAGCCCTCGTGTAGCTCTAGTGCGACGATAATTCAAACCTAATCTAAAAATGGAATCATTGGGGTTGAAAAGGTTTACGGGTTGAAAAGGTTTACGGGGTTGAAAAGGTTTAAATTGGGGTTGAAAGGTTTAATTGGGGTTGAAAAGGTTTAAATACGACGCCCGTCGCCAATAGCCCTCGTGTAGCTCTAGTGCGACGATAATTCTAATCTAATCTAAAAATGGAATCATTGGGGTTGAAAAGGTTTAAACCATGCATTCGCCTAATTCTTTTGAGCAGTGTATGTGCACTTACATTGCTGTGCGGGTGGTCGCATAGCACGACGATGGAGTTGCAGTCGTGGTCATAAACCAGCGACCAGAAGTCAGGGACGGTGTGTACCATCGGCCACTCGGTCACGATGAACTCTTTAGGCCTCAAGTAGCCCTGTAATCAATGCAGACATTTGTAAAAATCAACAAGATTTATCGTATTTCGAGAGCTCAGAATGCAAGTGAACCAAGTTCAGAAATGGCTTCTTTGTGCTACAGAGGTTTAAAAATTATATCTTTGTAACAAAATTATACCTCTTAATATGTTTTAATTGCTACTGCCAAGCGTATATCGCACTGTACGCGGAAAAGAGACCTATAGCAAAAATACTAGTCTTTTGGAAAAATCGCCTGAAGTTTATTTTTTCAATTGTTGTTGTTGTCGTGTCCATGTTGTGTGCAAAAACTAGATGGATCCGAAGCTGTCGTAGACAGCTTTCGCTATTTCTTCTGCATCTTCGGAGAGAATTAAAATTTCTGGGTCTTCAAAGCCAATCCTGAAGAGCCTGGCTTGAATTGCTGGGCAGCCAAAGATATGCTGCGGGGACAGTTGGACACCAGGACAGTTTGGGCAGTGTGTGGAGTAGCTTCTTTGTCCTTCCGTTGAGATTTTCATTCCTTTTAAATGTTTTGTTCGTAGTCTGGCTATTATTGAAGATATTGTACGGTTACAATTTAGAGCAGGGATGGAATATTTAAAATTATTTTTGATAAGTCTACGGCTGGCAACTGCATTGGCGTCAACCAGAGTTATGAGGTTAGATGATTGTGATTGGGGGCAAGCTCTTGATTCTTTGGCAAGCTCATCGGCTTTTTCATTTCCAAGGATGTTAACATGAGCTGGTATCCACTGTAACGTGCAGGTCTTCTTGGCTGCCGTTAAATTGCCTTGGCAAATCGTAATTTTTCTATAATGCAATGCAATTTTTTCAATTGCATTGCATTATAGAAAAATTACGATTTGCTTACTGCATTCCAACTATTCTACCAATTGATTGAATTTTTGCTTTAATCGCTAGATATTTAAATTTTGAATATTATAGCATTTACAACTCAGAAAGTCATATTTGTGCGATAGGTCACTTTTCCGCGTACAGTGCGATATTATCTGAAATATGACTTTTATTATTGCACTGAAATTCTAAGCAATTACGCTGTATCTCCAAAATAACAAAAAGTGGAATCGGTTTACTTGTATTCTAAATCCTCCATTTGCTAACGTTTGTACTCAATTTTCGAAGTAGTTTCCCAATCGAGAGTTATAATAGTATTTGTTTCTAAGAGGGGAGAATAACAATCTCGTTGTTGGTTACTTTAAATTTATTTTACAAATAACGAGAAATATATTTAAGTAATATCCCAACATGATATATTTTTACAAGTCTCCTACATTAATTTCAGTTTCTGATTCAGAATAACAACTTGTTCAATGATTAATTTTTATACTTTAATCCTAGGGAAAGGTATAACCCTACTCACGTCCACGAAAACGGCATTGATGTAGTCTGTGCTGTCATTGCTCTGGAAAGAGGACAAGTACGGCCGTGAGTTATCAGCTGAAAAGAAATAAGAATTAAATTTCCTAAGTAATAAAATGCATAAATTTGTTTCGGGTCAGTTTCTTGGGGGAATATTGAGTCCATACAAAATTCAAGTTGGTTTTAAACTCTTGAAGAGGTAAGCTCCTGACTAATACCTGCCCAAAAGCTTTGTGGAGGCTAAAATCAGGATATACAAGGAGCCAAAGCTGCCGTGGGAGGTAAAATGCAGTATTTAGACTAATAACTTGGACTAAGGTTTTGTAAGAACTCAATAACTTTAACCTACAAGAAAGTATACTAAATGACTGATTATTTTAGCCCAAAAATGGTCCAATTCATTGCTGTTGCTACTGCAATTTACCTGCCCACGGCAGTGAGATTCAGAGAGGGAGAAAAAAACTATGCCCCTTGTCAACGTGGAGCCCCTTGCTTTTCCCTCTCACATCTTAATTTGCATTTATATTGATGCCTCATTGGAGCAGCTGATGGGAGGAGGGGACAAGATACAAGAAAAGTACAGGGGAAAAACCCCCTTCATCGACTGGGAATCTGTCCTTATTAAGGTCTGCTTGGCGAGTAGTGGTGATCGGAAAAACGGTTTCTCCCTTAGTTCTTCTTTCGCTGTACAAGCGTCAGAATAGTGTCTAGCGTGAATCTCGATCATAGATATAGTAAACCTGTGCGCCGCGTGATAAGAACCAGGTCAAAACTGGTTTATTCACACCAATTTAGGCGCTATCGTCGCCAAGCAGATCTGATGTAGACAGATTCCCAGTTGATGAAGGGTTTTTTAGCCTGTACTCTTCATATGGAAAAAATTATGGCGACTTGATCTTATAGTTTATGGACCAGGTTTAGGGATGCCTAGGCCAGGAGGATAAGAAATAAGAAGTGATAAAACCTCTGCTGGTGTAGTTGCTCTAGAAAAAGAACTAAACACTCACGTGGAACTGTAGAGATGGTCCTGTTCTTATCCCTGTTCTCCAATCTGTGGCCCCCAGCTTTGTCACCTATGCTGAACTTGGAAGACGTTTTGCATATTTTCTGAAACACCAAGAACATCGTTATTTCATTTATTGGCACCGTATTTTTTACGCACTAAATGTGGTGTTTTACACAAGATATGTATTTTTTAAGATTAGGAAATATTAGCTTATAATCACCTCCAGAAATGAGTCTTATTTTTGTGTACTTTTTAATCGTCAAATAAATTTCGTTTTTTTTTTTGACAATCCTTTCTAATAAAATCACGTGAGTGAACGATGCGTAAGTGTACCCTGACTCAATTTTATCGCAATTTGACGAAAGGTTTATCCTGAGCATTTTCACTACATCAATTCGTCAAAAACGACGAAATATTAGTAGAATTTACGCATTCGTTTCTAAGAGATACATACTTGGATAACTACATTTAATCCACAATAAAAAAACCCGTGAAAGTTTTTGATACGGACAATACCGGAGAACCCTCTCTCTAAATAGTTACTATTCAATAAGTTACCACCATTACTTTTAGTTAACCACACTGCAAAACATAACTTAAACGCAACTTTCTTTTTAAAATGTACCTGATACTCCCTCTGGTACTCGTTGTGTCGGGTTAGCGTGTTCCTGAGCGACTTGTGCTTCATTTTCTGTGAGATGAGCGACACGGGGAACCATGTCTGTCCTGATATCTGAGCCTCCTCTAGTGCTTCGTAGATGAAACGGTATTGCGCCTGAAACCACACACAACAGATCAAAATTACAACCAGTGCTGAATCTTAATCACCGAAATAGCATTTATTAAAAAGTAGTTATAAGTATAGAATTCGCAACACTAATGCATTATTATATATATATGGGTAGTGTGGGGGTTAACTCTGTAAATGGGACAAATTGCACTTTTAAAAACTGAAAAAAAAAATATTTTTCTTATTGAATAATTTTCTTTATATGCGTTGCACACATTCATATATAGTAAAAAAATGGTTCAGATCCGTTTTTGATGATTTTTTTTAAAAAATACATATTTTCCATACTTGACAACTGACGTAAACTTCTTTAGATACTGAGCATGCGCAACAGACAATATATATGCGCATGCGACACCGATAACATTGCATGCCTTTTTGACTTGCCCCAAAAATTAGGCATGGTGTTTCAGTTCAAAAACGCATGATTTAAATCTATGTGGGGTTAAGTTTGGTTAAATAAAAGGCGCACTAAACCTACAATAGACACGATATATATCTCTATAGGAATGCGAGTCTTTTCTTTAAATGGGAAAGTTTGGTTGGGTTAGTTTGAAATACCGTCAAAATAGAGCTAATGAGGCCAATGGCGATGGGTCGATTGAAGGCTATGGAAGAACGTCTAGGACATTGAAAATGAATTTGTCATGAACGTTACTACTCTAACGATAACAAGTTCCTTTCAGAATTTAAGGACATATATTTTCGCTACAAGTCCATTTCACAGACTGAGTGCAGGAAACTTAAGCACGTTTCTCGTTTACTTTGTCACTAGCAGTCTCCACTAGCTTTCAATTAGAACCACAGTCGAGCGGCGCTGATAAATGTGGATAAGATTTACTAAATTAAAACCCATAAAGAGGTCCTTTTCAAATAAGTTGACTTAAGAGCACTCCTTTCAATATTTGATGCATTTCGCTAAGTAATATTTTTAGCTTGAGTGATAAAACATATGCCTTTTATAGAAAGAATATAGTGGTTGCAATTAATGTGTCATTTTCCTACATAAATAATATAATCTATTTTAAAACATCTATAATCAATTTTAAAATTATTTTACTATTTCTTAATTAAGTTGTTGTAAACTTAAGTAAGTTGTTAATATAACTCTTGATTATAACGTAGAAGAAGATACGAATAATCACTCTCGTGAAATATCTAAAGGCATGCGTTTTAAAAAAAATCTACAGTTGAAGCGAAATAACCGGTCGGTATTGAATGCGCTTGGAATGAAAGATCCAATATGAAGTTAATCAATGTGGACAGACCTTCAAGGCTGATATGTGAGTTAGTGACGTGTGAGTGAGTGACGATTCCGTAGGAAAAGTCAAATTGTATGTTAAGTAATGTATGTTAATTGTAAGTCAGAGATTGTATGTTAATCTACATTTAAATGCCCACAATTTGAGACTAGTAAAAAAATTCTCGCCCTTATCTATAATCAGTAAATGAGATTGAGTGAGTGACGACAGTAAAAGACTCCCATGATATTTTTAATACTAAAAGTACTGTAAAAACGTTATCACTCTTGGATCAAAACAACTGATGGCTGATTTAGAAGACTCAATCCTTTAAGAATAACATGCCAGTTTAAATTCGATTTCTTAGTCGTCTAGTAAGTTTTTAATTGAACTTTAAAGCAGTGTTATAGGAGTGACTCTATAACCCAGGGACATTACATATTCATAAAATTACATAAAACTATTGACGGTAGAAAAACATCAGATACATTTTCGGAAACTACAGAAACTAATTAACCATAAATAGTTCCGCCAAAAAGGATTATATATTTAAAACGGCCTTTTTTAGGAAGTTAAAAGTTGTAAAAGCATGCAGGGACATTGTGAGGGAGTGACAAATCGGGTATTTAAATGAAATTTTATGTAAGTAAATTATAATTATTTGATATTTTTTAATTGGGACTAGTTAGGTTGTGGGCCAGTTTACACTAATAAATCACAAACATGCATATATAATTTGAAAATGAAGAGCAAAGTATCCGGGACATCGATTTGTCCCTTTTACAGAGAATGACCCATATTCACTTTCAATTTTAAAAATTATAAATCTGAGTTCAGTAGGTAAGTAAGGAATGCTTTGAAAAAATTAATGATCGCTCTGTAAGAAAAATTAATATATGTGGTAAGGAGTATATCGATTTCAATCGGCATGATTCTTAAGGCAAAGACTGCTATTTGTTGGCAAAAAATAAAACCGCGACATTATGGGGATCTCCGAGTACACTGGAAAATACGCGTTCGTTAAATTTGTGGAGTCCGAAGTCCCGATGGCATTAGCGTACGATGCCGTTGGAAGATCCGTTGGGTGCCAGCTCAGGTGTCGACCCCTCGTCTCTTGACCAAGGTTCTACATTACGAAGCGTAATTGGCTGTGTTAAAGCTCCTAAAAGAGGCTAGAAATAGACAGCCGGAACAGATTAAAATTACTAAAAATAATATCAAGCAAATTGAGGGAGCAATAATCAAAACTCATACTTGATTCTGCTATGTCATAGACATGACAAAAATAAAATCGTTATCCTCACCACGTCCTCTATCATCCCTCTTCGTGCGTTCCGCAGACTCTTGACGCATCCGTAGACGTCGTAGACGCCGTCCTCCTCGGCCAGGTCGAGGTTGGAATCGATGCAGATGTAGGCACCCGTCCGACCGCAACCGTCGCTGAAGTAAAATATCAATAATAACACAAAATAATAATAACATAATATCAATATAAACACAAATGTCAATAACAGATTGAAACTCAAACATAACACAATTCGCGGCTTGGACTAAAGGTCAGTCCTAGATAACCAGATCGAGACCGTACACTGAAGACTACAGATATCAATCGAAGTACGGCTCTAAATCGTTGTCAAAGTATTGTCAATCATGCGATTAACGACGTACAGTCCCTGAGATTATTCCCTCTTCAGACAGTTAAATGTAGGTGGCGATAGAGCAGCATCTTCTGATGTGTGATGTCAGTCTCTCTGACAAAGTTTAATAAGGTCTTTGTGATCAAGCACGCAAGCCTGAAAATATATGTCAACCAACCAACCTACACTTTTCGGCACCTTAGCTCGATTCTGAATGTTTTGTTGACGCTCTTTTAAGTACTTTTCCATATTGCAGGTTCAAATGATAAAGTGTCCTAAAATGTTCAACCGACTCCGAAAGGAATATTTCCAATGGTAAATATTAACTGTGTGTACTGTGGTTTTTTAACTGTAAAACTGTGTTTTGTCGCCCGAAAATTCCGTTTGTCGCCATCGATTCCGTTTGGCAAGATTTACGTGTGCACAAAGTAGAAAATAATTCTTTTACTTAAGGGTTGCTATGAAAATGGCTGATAGAAGTATTTTTTTGAAAAAAGATCTTTTTAGCCTTCATTCTTTCCTTTTCTTGGATTAGCGCTCTGTTCGCACATGGCATTGATTCATCAATTAAGGCTCGAGAAACATTTTATTTTTATTCAACAATTCTATTGCCACTCAAGACCGGAAGCATACCCATAGGAGCAATAAAATTTCCAAATTAAAAAGCGATCGATAAAAAAGCAGCTTTATCCGTTGTTCAAATGCCAAAAGTTATGGTACAATTTCGACAATTTTACAAACACTAAGAATTTAAAGTACACCTGACTGAATAATCCTAAGTAATAATCGATAATCCATCCCATTTGTACTTTTTTCACAAAAGTTACGACAAAGATCAAAGACATGAAACTATTTTGAACTTCACAAAAGCAAAGATTGAAAAGCGATGCGAAAAGAGTTTCAGTCTGTAGGAAAATTTTTCTGACACGCTTTTTCTTTTCAGTGTCTTAGTAAAAGAATAAGAGTTAACGGATATCTTCCCCAGCGGACTAGACTGTTTTACATTTAGTGATTTAATTGCTATACTTATAATTAAAAATCAGTGCTTCCATTCAATTCGATGGCAGAAAACTATTTCCGATCTTTAGTTTCTGCAGTTACGAAACCGTACTTTTCAAAATTGCACTTAAATTGAATCGCTAGATTCAAAACGAGCCCAAGTCCAAAGACGAATTTCCCTCTACGGTTCTTCCTTTCAACAATTTAGTGTAGTTAAAAGCTTGTGGTGAAATCTCCCTGCGGACGTGACATCTTTTTACGTTTGCCAATTAAATTGTTAAAGTCGAGTGGGCGCTTATTCTTTGTGACTCCATCCAAAGTCATTAGCGTTAATGAGAAGACACGAAATAAAATAAAAGGAAGTCGGCAATTGAATGCGAAATCGTTGAACACTATTTGTCCATGTCGTTTGAGTCATCATCACTTTGTTCGTCGTCATATTTTTTTTAAAAAAGACTAATAAAACTTTTTATTAAAAGAATGTTCTCTTCAGCCGAATCGCCTTTATTATTGTTCTTTTGTTTAAAAAAAGCAGGTAATGAGCTATTTCATGTTACGTATGTGAGACATATTGTCCAAAGATTTCAACTTTACCGTTCTATTACTCAATAAATAGTTAGTTTAGTATCTATTAGATTTATACCTTTTTCTAAACTTGTAATGTGAAATATGTGCGCTAATAAATATTTTGTTTTAATGTACGCTTTCTTTTAGAACTCGTGACTATAGTTAAAAATAAACTGTGATTCTTATTGTTTGGTGTGCAGAGCGCGATTATTTAACCAGACCAGTGTAAATATTTTCCATGGTTATTAGTTTTATCATTTTGCTCAAAATCTCCAAGACTTGAATACATTCATAACAGACTGTAGCTTAGGCATCTTTTGATACATTCATGACAGACTAGCTTACACTGTTAAAAATTTTGTGCTTGGTTTCACCATGATATTGGTTCCTTTCACCATGATATTGGTTCCTAGTAGCTGCAACGGCTGTTTGGTGAAATGTTTCACCTTTTTTCGGTGTTTGGTTGAACCATTTTTCTGGATTTGGAAACAAAAACCTGAGAAATGGTTCAACCGAATACCAAAAATATTGTTTAACGTTTCACCACACAGTCTTTTGAACTTTTGGCATCTTTTTGAACTGATTAGTATTTAAAAATAAACGCGTACTTTAAAAATTATATTGCAAAAGCAGTAATATAATCTTGAAGAAATACAATTCCTAGCCTTACATATGCTAAGAATTGATACACCATTCAACAGAATTCTAAAACGCTGCCGAATTTCGTTACGAATGACATGATAAATAACATTGAATGACGTTCCCGATTAAGTTACTGTACTGAAACAGAGGCAAACTGTATACCAGAATCTACATTTCTACCGTAATTTTATGTGCGTGTGCACTGCAGAATAGACTGGGTACTATTAATATTTAGATATTGCAAACACCCCTTTACCAATTTTAACCAGCGGATCGTAAATTACGGATAATTCGACAGCGATAAAATGAGATCCGCCAAGTATTCAAATTCAGCGCAAACTTAGTGAATATAAAACGGAATTGTAAATTTGATTTCAAATATAAAAGCTTGTTATTCGAAAATACGTGCTTAAATAAATTGTAAACATCTTTTTTTAAAAGTTTGCTGAATATTATTTGGATACAGGGTGGCCCAGCGGGTAGTGTTTGAAACAAATTAAAAAATAAAAACAAATAAGAGACATGAGAAGAATTTAATGACGTTTATTGAATGGACATATTGGGCAATTTATGATAAAGAGGTTCGAAGTGCCCGCCATCTTTAACAAGGACAGCAGTTAGGCGGTTTTCGAATACAAAAATACTCCATACTGCTTATAAATACCTTCCTCCTTCCTCCATACTCCTTTTGTTTGACCAATTCTTTTTGTGGGAAGCTTTTTTAGCTTTTGTGAGAAGTTCCACAAAAAGAATTGGCCAAACAAAAGGAGTATGGCAGGAGTATGGAGGAAGGTATGGTTAAGGAGTATGGAGTATGGTTGGATTCGAGAACCGCCTAACTGCTGTCCTTGTTAAAGATGGCGGGCACTTCGAACCTCTTTATCATAAATTGCCCAATATGTCCATTCAATAAACGTCATTAAATTTCTCATGTCTCTTATTTGTTTTTATTTTTTCATTTGTTTCAAACACTACCCGCTGGGCCACCCTGTATTTGTATAATATCAAAGTGTACTTTTAAATATAATAAACTGAAAAATGTTAACTTAAATATATCTTCGTTTGAAGTTAGCATTATATTGATATTAAAAGTAAATCTAATTATTCTCTCCACTTTTAAATTCATTTGTACAACAACTTGTCATTTTTGCACAAATAGATTCTTAAAATGCTCACGTAAATTTAAACAACAACTTACAAATTATCTGTCTCTGTCTTCTTACAAATCTGATCTAGGACTTGACATGTAAAATAAGCTAATGGAGAAAAAACTTCATTGACTGAAATGTCTGTTTTCTTTATTTGCGAAAAAACAATTTAATAACGAGAAATATCAAAAAAGAACATAAGAGTGCCGACATTTACTTTAAAAATCTAACCAATCTTAAAAAGCTAACCAATTGAAAAATCTTTTGTTTGATATTCCCGATATAGAGAACTATTTTTGATTATGCATACTTCAATTATTGAAATAAAATAACTGTACAGTAATTCATTTTGTAATGACTAACCCTCTTAAATATACCCCCGACACTTCTGTTGCCATAATAATATTTTTTACTTGTAATTTAATATTTGTTCTTTTTTTGTGTTTGTAAATTTACATCCATGTACTTTTTTACGTTCGCCAATATGGTCCTTGTGACCCTTGGTGTTCTATCTACTGTATAATTTCTTTTGTATTTTTTCCCCTTCAAATTAATATCTGTTATTTTTGTTCAATAAAAAAAAATTATTATTAAAAATTATTATTAAAAAAATCATAATTAACACAAAAAAAGTTTGACCGTAGGTTTATAAAGGGATATTGTAAATCCATTATTGATGTTTTTAAAATTTCCCAATCACACTTGAGTAACTTATAAAAAAAAATATGTACCCGTAAAAGAAACGATTTTTTTAGAAAAATATTTTAAGAATACGATTTTAAGACGCAACCAATTTTGAAAAAAACTTATTAAAAAAATTATTTACTTGGTAATGACAAAAACTATCATCAGGTCGATTTATTTTATGCCTTTACTCAAAAAATACATCATCAAACGAGAAAACTAATAGTTTATATAGTACGTAAAAGTAAGTATTGATTTATTTATACTCAAAGTAAAGATTGCAAAAGCGTTCTTTCTAATAAAACAAAGAAATGTTCCAACTTCTGTCAATACTTTACTGCCGATAACGATGTCAAATGATATAACTTCTATACCTGTAAAAAAAAAGGAATACCTGCAGCAAGACATCTGCTTATTTTCTCATCGAAGATAGTACATTGATTCCTAAACTTAGGATCGTTATCAGAAAAAGCCTTCGATATCTGATTTATATATTTTTAATGGGATTTAAAAGAACATTAGTTAGAAAACATTTTTGCGTAATAGTTTTATATACTTAACTTAAATAGTAAAAGAAAATGGCTTAAAGTGTTTGAATATATTCTTTATACTTAATTTATTTGAGGTTATGAAGAAATAAACTATTTGAGTAGCTCATTTTAATACTTTAAATCTGAACTTTTATGAAATGAATAAAAGTTCAATTTTTTTTAGGTATATTGAAATTCATTTTCCTAAGTGAATATTTCATAAATAGATTTTAAACATCTTTAAAATGAATAGAAGTTCATTTTTTTTAGTTCATTTAGTTTTTATAAATGTATACTTCTTAAATATAGTGTCGCAAATAAATAAAAATAGACTGGGAATTTTGGCAACGGATGAAAAACTTAATCATTCTAATAAAGTTCGTTTTCAATAGAACAAAAATCATGAAGTACCTTTGTTTTTTTTTAAATAAAAAATATCCATTGCACCCTAAATAATTCCAAAATAGGTAAATCATTATTGGAAGATACTTTTGACACTATTGAAGTTTAAAGAAATTTGCAAATCATGATTCGTAATTAACTTCTTTCTCTTCCGGGTATAATATGTAAATTTGCAACACAGGTTGATAACATCACACTGTGCTATAATTTTTTAAAGTATAAGATTTTTTCCTCCCAACGGGGCTGTTTTATTAGCGGTCAAGCCTTTGCAGACTCGGCATATTCCCCAGAACTGATAACCATTTTTCTGTGACAACATAAAGGCGACTCTCGCAACCAATTTTGACGCTCAGATTACAATGAGTCTAAACTCTGTATGGATGTTAAAGTATGCTGAGATTTTAATTTTGCCTATAGAACCATTTCAAATGGGTAACCAAGGGATGTTTTACATGCCACATAATCATATGACATGCGTGCCCAAGATTTTCACATCCATAAAATCTGACGACTCAGCCGGGGTACGGAAACTTGGGCTTATGAGGCTGACACGTAATACCTCTCAGGTTAGTTTAAATTATCGTCGCACTAGAGCTACACGAGGGCTATTGGCTACGGGCGTCGTATTTTGGAACCACAGTCAAGTGACGAGCCGACACCCGAGTAGGCACTCAACGCAATCGTTAAGGGTGACATCGTACGCAGCGTTAGGACTTTGAATTATATTTAACGTGCACTCCCGCCACACGGGGTATTATTCGTCGGACATTTTTGGCTGCACGGGCCGTTTATAGGTCGGCAGTTATTTTGGCGATGCCCGGACCCGAACCTGGGACCTTCCGCATGCTAGGCGAATGCCTAACCGACTGGGCTCCCCAGCCCCCGTAATACCTCTCAGAAACTGACCATGTGGATAGCCTAATATAGTAAGCATGTTGTAGTAAGTATAGTAAGCATGGAGTAGTAAACATGAGGCTGTACCTGCAGTGCACGATTAGGGGTCCGTTGTCCGGGTAGAGGCCAAGGTAGCTCTTTACTCTCCTGCGGAAGTCGAGAATGGAACATGGAAAAGGGCTCGCGTGGGTCGGCCAAGACACGTAGTGCAGGTGGGACAGCTCACGAACCTCATCGCCCTACACATAAAGATAAAAGAAGAATATTAAAAGCTTCACTCACTAAGGGTAAATGCGGGTCTTCAAACCAAAATGCCTCTGTGGTAATCCTTTGTAAAAAATACCCAAGCCACATTAATCCGGCTGTATTGAATATTTTAACAGGCGGCTTTTTATTTGATAAATGTAGCTGACTTACAGAGTTCAATAATCCCACTTTTTAAAATTGGTTTGGATATTTTGGTGTACAATTATTTACAAAATTTTTAAAACTAATATTGTATTATATGAATATTATAAAAATAATGTGTTTCCATTGTATTAACACAGAGGCACTTCGGTTTGGAGACCTTTTAACAGAGTAACCACCTCGCCCTGCATAAAATAAGAGGAAAAAATATTAAAAGTTTGACCCATTAACAAGGATTATCAAGAAAATTTCCCATGCGAAGGATAGCTTTCTGCTAAAGTTTAAATATAAATATAACAAATGAAAACCATAGTCCTTAAAAAATTTATGCCGAACAAATTAGGTTATACACGAATAACGAATTTTAAAAAAAAATGTAAAGTTAACGTTTTTATTCGGAAATGAAGGTGTTAATGGCATTCACAAAGTCGTCGTTAAGGGGTCAACAGCCGATTAGCAAGAATTTTTTTGCCATGCCAAAATAAGTTTTCTGCTTAACCCATTCTTGCCCCATTTGGTTATAACATTGCCTTATTTACCGAATAAAACCTTATTTACCGAATAAAACCTTATTTACCGTTAAATTTAAGATTTTTTAATGTTCGCTATCCGTGTATTTAAATTTGTCTTACATAAATTGTTTTGGATAATGGTATTCATTTGTCTTGTATTTTTTTTTATTCAGACATACTTAAGCTTAGAAAAAACAAACGAGCCTATATTTTAGCTACTGGGCATAAATGGGTTAAAGTTTATCTAAATAATCAATATACAAGGCAAGGCAAGTGAAGACCGTAGCACTGGACAATTTATGTGGAACACAAAAGTCACTAGTATATTCACAAGATCACCAACTATATTGACTAGATATATATTGTCTACGTCTTCTGAAGAGGATTTAGAATTTGGAATGAATACCATAAAGTCTCAAACTTCCGAATATATTTACTCTTCCATGTATGCCCAGTAGCTAAAATTTTGAACGTTTGTGTGTTTTCCAAAGTTTAAGTTTATATTGCTAAATGTTGACTCTAAAGTTGGATTTTCATACGTTCAAACGATATTTTAATTTTTATTACGAATGTAAATTGCAACTCTGGAACCTGGCAAGTGTGAGATCGTTAGAATTCTTAATGTTTACAAAAAGTTACGTTTCTGTTCTACTCAAGTTAAATTACTACTTAAGATAAGTTTATAATTAAGGAAATAATTATAAAGTTAAGTAATAATTAGCTTTACCCAACTGTTATGTAAATAGGCATTCATGTAAATAGTTCCTGATACGAAGAAATAAAATTCTATTTGGAAGAAAATAATATTCTAGCGACCGTGCCAGAACAAACATTAAGAACACAGATGTATTGAAGCAAAAGCGTAAGTCTACGAATCTCCTTTACGTCTCATGAGAATAAACTAAAGGTGTTAGAAAAACGTAGAAGATTTATATACATTACGAATTCAAAGGTAAATTCGATCGCCTGGATGAAGTACAGAACGAAATTTCATCAGAACTTAGAAAATTCTTAAACACTTAGCGAATATGAAATCAATAAACAAAATACAAAGCAAAATAAACACTTTAGTACTGGACAATTGATATAGTATATAGCCAAGTTAGGGATTTGGAGATATTTATATTGACTCCCACCTCAGTGAGTAGTTTTGATAATAGCGGTTCATTATATTTATGTCGTTAAGCTTAACACAAAGACACAATATTCCCTTACCTATTATTAGATTTGCAACTGTAAGTTTGTTTTGTTCCGATAGAGTATTATAATCATGAAAACACTTTTACAGAAACGTTGCATACAAAAAGCCAACTTTAAGAAAGTCAGTCTGCTTAAAAGATATTAGCACTGTCCAAAATATATATTTTGTAAATGCGCATTTCATTTAGTTTTTTTTTTTTTTAAATATCAATAAAAGTTACATTTTCGTGTAACACTTAAGAAAGTACCTTTATAGCTACTGCCTTGTGAAAAATCTTTTTAAAAAAACATGAAAGGTTTTGGACCAAAAATATGACTCAAAACTTATATTCATCAAACGATATTCAACAATACAGAAGGATAAGTTCTTTTTTTAAAAAACCGTTTTTGATATTATATATTTTTCAAAAATATTCCTTAACATTTTTATTCTACCTTAAAAACCTCTTTTGAAATATTATTGAAACTTTCAACAAAAAAAGTTTTAGGAAATTCTTAAATAATTGATGGATTTTCCACTTTCTGAAGGGTATTCATACAATTCAGAGAGGAAAAGTTATGATAAGAAAAAGTTTTTTTTTCTATCGAACCATTATTAAGGATAATATTTCTCTTTCAATAAAAATATTGCTTTTTATATTATGTTCTTACCATTTAAATTCTGTTCCTTTTTAAATAAGTGAGAATTAATCAAATATTCATTCTTGTATTTCTTTAAAAAAATTTATGTTAATATGTTACTTACCACTACATATCAATTAAAATCCTTTTCGAATTTTCATTCCGAATCGTTGGTCAATGTAGAATTTAAAAATAAACTGACATTTCTCAATTTAAACTTGCTTAAATGCAAGAAGTTGTAAATGACTTTTATGAATAAGCTTAATTACTTCAAAGCTAACTTTTAAAAAAATGATTTTAATTATTTCTTACTATAAAACAATTTCTTTGAACTATTACAAATTTTCAACTTTGAAATAACGTTGCTTAATTTTGAACATTGAAAATTATCTAGAAATTACAGTCAAGTTAAGTTCTTCAAGCTTATTGTGGCAGGCAAATCATTTTTACTAATATTTCTCTCCTTGGTTTAAACTAATTAAGTTATCTTCGAACCAAATCACGTAACGTGAGGCTCTTAATCGAGTTAACTGCCAAGTAGTAAGTGAGAGTATTAAGAAATTACATGCTGCCACACACACAGTTGAAAATAGTAAAAAAAGTTTCCTCCGTAAAATAGTAAACACTAAGAATTTAAATGATAAATTTTCCTCAAAAGGAATTTCATGAGTAACATTTTAACTTTGCGATAATATTCTAGCAAAATACTTTGAGATGGAATTAGAGATCTTCGATTAATATCCGATTTGAATTGGATTGATATATGCTTTAATTAATATAAATTATGTATTTTATTCACAGCAATTTAAAGGATAAAAATACTTTTAATTTACAAATTTGAAAAACAAACTCATTTAGAATTAAAAAATTTCTTCTAAAACCACGTTGATTGACATTGAAACTCAATGAAAGTGCGCGAAGATAGCAAATCTAAAATAAAATACTTTAATCTTAAGTTTTTGTGATGTTTTATTTCGATGTAGGTGTCACTAAGCTTTTATGAGATAATTAAACATACATGAGAAAAATATTTTTTTAAAAATTAAAATTTAGTCCACAAAGTATCATAAACTTTTCCCTTTGTAACATATTTCAATATTTTCCCAATCAACTGGAAATAATAATAAAAAATGATAGATCGTCGTTTTTCCATGCAAAACACAATTTTTAATAGCTTTAAGAAAATGTATAGTCCGTTACAATTTTAAAAATAACTGAACATCTGATGGTTTAACTCGTATATTTAATACTAGTGTCAATAAGGCCGTATCCCATCTTGAGCAGCTAAGTAACGTATCGAAAAATATGACTTTTCGACTTTTATTTTTTAAAATATTCGAAATTTAAAGCTGAAAATTGATGAGAGATAAACTTAAATTGATTAGTATAAGAGTTGGGATATATGTGTAGCAGATAATTTATTTTTCTACAAATTAAATGCAATAAAAAAGCTTACATTTTGATGATTCTCTTGAAAAAAAATCTTTTGCTCTTTTACGTGACTTTTCTTCGCAAGGTGGGATATCAGGTCATAAATAAAGCTGAGACTTTTGATGTTAACATTTCTTTTGCAAAAAGTGAATAATGAATGTGTTTCACAAGACACATCGCAGTAGTGTTCCTCTTTCTTTGCATTAAAACTAGGATTGAGGTAAAGCTATACCTCTACATGAATAACGAGATTACTATATACTGTTGAGGGCGGGTAAACTGCAGTATATATATTTAATATAATAATATATATATTATAATATAATATATATATATATATATATATATATATATATATATATATATATATATATATATATATATATATATATATATATATATATATATATATATATATTATATATATATATATATATATATTATATATATATATATATATATATATATATATAATATAATATACCAACCTACACTTATGGGTCTGGCAACTACCGTTCTGCAAGGGACATCAAGAGCAAAAACGACTATTTGACAAAATACCTTTGATATAACTGTAGGTACGATCATTTTTCCCATCGCATGTGGATGTACGACAAAAATTACCGAAAAGAGTTTAAAAGTTTTATTTCTATAGAGAGGAGTATACTTTGTCCCACCTTTTTGATCCTCATGGTCCTTATGTTGTAGGTGGCGAGGGTTGTCTCCGACAGCAGCGTCACTTCGATGTCGCCACCGTAGTTCTCTGGATGGTCAACGTCCAGAGGCCAATACCGGTCGCACATCACCTGGCAAACACAAAAGAAATCAATCATGCACGTTCACTTGACCAAGGTTCTAAATTAAGAGGCGTAATTGGCTGTGTTAAAGCTCCATAGAGGCCAGGAAATAGACAGCCGGAAAACATAGCAGAATGTATATGGATGTAGTAGATGGAGTAATTGAATTTCATATAAATTTGAATTCTACTGTCGTTCAAATTGTATACTGAAAATATGATTTTAATATCTGCGTTATAACTTATTCGATACACATTGGACAGTTGCACTTAAAATTATGCGTTAATGATTTTGTGCTTATATTCATTAAAATTTGACTTTTTTTTTGTTTGATGCGCCTTCTTCATGCATAGGTCAGTAGCTATGCTAGTGTATATATAGTAGTTTTAAAATGTTACTAGAAAATAATAGAGTATTTAAACAGATAAAATTCTTAATTCTAAAGAATGTCTTAAATAAAAGCTCACCCGTATAAAATCAAAAACTTTCGTAAGCATGACAATGACACGTGAATTATGCTCCCATACTGCTCTCCAGAAATCTGCCAGGGTATGTTCGTTAGGACCTGAAAAACAAGACCAATACGAAGTTAATAACGTTATTGCATATAAATCAGTAGATAAGTAGTATAGTCACTTGACACAAGGATTCACAATTACGAAGCGTAATGGCTAAGTTTAAATTCCGCTTGCAGGCTAGAAATAGATAGCCGGAAAAACGTACAACACACCTGCTTAGCTATAAGTAAAAAATACTTTTTGGTATAACTAACAAGTATCTACACTGCTCAAAACAATTAGGGGAGCACATGGTTTTAACTCTTTCACCCCCAATGGATTCCATTTGGAATCATCAGCTTGCGATTTTTTTTCTCACTCAGTTAAGCTCACACTTATTTATCGTTATATGGAAGAATCATGTATTTTAAAGAATTAAATAATATTTGTTTTAATTAATGAAAATATGAAAAACATGGTAAAATGAAATTCGCTCTGAAACAATTTTATTAAATAAATTAACTCTAAATTCTTCATGCTTGCATTTTTAGATGTTTAAAAATTGATTTTAACTATTTTTTACAAATAAAGTTTTGAAAAAATTATTATAAT
Organism: Oedothorax gibbosus; assembly: GCA_019343175.1. Lineage (NCBI taxonomy): Eukaryota > Metazoa > Arthropoda > Arachnida > Araneae > Linyphiidae > Oedothorax > Oedothorax gibbosus. The sequence goes on from CM033279.1 coordinate 10,945,543, forward strand.
TTATTCAAAAGTTACGATTCCAATTTCTTTACCCTTACATTTTAGTTCAAAAATTAAAATTTTTATTCCCTGTTTTTACCATTTCATTCTAGATGCATAATGAATCTATTTCACAAATTTTAGATTTTAGAATAAAAAATAACATGTTGGGGCTGTAAGGAAAACAAAAGTACGCAAAGTGTATTTGTTTTGAGCAGTGTAGTTTTAACTGTTTATTTAGATAAGGATTTTTTAAAAAAACAGTTATTTTCTTTGACAAATATTTTTTACCTAATAATTATTTTGTAAAAATAAAATTAGTAAGAAATAGTTTTAACAGATTCCTTAGAAGTTTCAGATAATAACCCCTATACTTAATTCTAGTATTTCAATAGACTTTAAATACACATTTAAACTATAATCACTGTTGTAAATAGTAGCATCTGTTCAAAAGTATGGTTGATTGTTTTTTTTTATTTTCATTCCATTGTGATATTCCATAGCAAATAGAACTTCAAGCTTGCCAATTCGAAGAGATTACTTTTACCGATATACTGAGGGGGTCGATAACAGCATATGCATATGTAATAGTTAGATGCATAGCAAAGAAGTTTATACTATTGTTTGGATTGCTTTGTGAAAATCGAAAATCGTATTACTTCAAATATTTCAATAAATCTTTTGAAGTACTGTCATTTTACTTACGCAACGCAGTCTAAGTAAAAAAAATTGAAAATAATAAGAATGAATTTCTCTTTCCTCTTATATACGACAAAAGTTTTATCCGCATTTTCAAAATGCTTCCCATAAGCGGTTAATGTGCAATTTTATATGCGAGCTCACAGCACTTGTTTGAAGTTTTTGGATAGTTATAATAGTTAGTGCGCACTTACCTTGCATTGCGATATAGGCATTGGGTTTCAGAATCCCCTGAAATATAAGGAAATGGTTTTATTTGGAAAATTACAATGCAGAGAATTTATTTTATATTTTTTCATTAAGTTTGAAGAATAGTACGTGTGTGTTTGGTACAGTTTTGAGCATTAGTGTGGAAATGTGTTTTTTGTAGGCATTCTTAATACCATATTCCCAGTTTTATTTCTTTACAAATGTACCTATAATAACCAAATAGTTCACATATTTAAAAAGTAATGACTGAGGATGTAACAATCATAAGGAGATTTTTTTAATTTTCCTCACGAAGATTTCCTTTCCTATTCTCCTTGTAGGAAATAAACTGTTTTTTACCCCTTGCTCGTGTTAATAGTTAGTGTAACCTAAAAATTTTTTTGGATATACCTATCAAAATGATGGTATTTTTTTTTAAACAAAAACAAATTCCTGTGTTTATTATTAAATTTTTTTATGAGATTACATATCTTAATTTACTTTAGTTTATAAAAATCAAATAAAACATCTTGGCATCTTGGTGAATACTTATTTACCTACTTACATATATGTGCAGCTAATTTTAAGCTATTTTAAATGCAATATTCAATAATAATTGAAACTACAAGTTGTAACCCTAAACCCCTAAACGTTGAAATCAGACCATTCCTTGGTTTGACTTTTAAACGGTATTTTAAAAATGATATTTTTGAAGTCACCCCTACAGTACAAACATTTTATATACTTAAATGGGAAAATTTTCACAAGCTTACTCCGATTTTGTGGTGTAATGTTGTCCCATAAAGTTGGAGGCAGTTTTAAGTAGAAATGTGGCACCAAGTTTTTACAGTCAGGGCCTGACTATGACAAGGCCCGGATACTTTTCTGGGCCGGTTTATGACTGATATTTTAACAAAAAAATACTTTAACATGTCTTTTTTTTTACTCTGTAAAGTCAATCATCAAATTTGATAATATCAATCTATCAGCGATTAATTTTTTTGAAAAGTAAAAAAAAAATACTTTCGATTACTTTGGCAGTAAAATTATACGAAATCGTTAGGTGTGAAGCAAAATTTATAGGGTTTAAAGATAATTTTGGGACCCTCTAAAATAACGGGCCCAAGGCACGTGCCTTGTAGGGCTAAGCGATGATCAGGGCTTGTTTACAGTGAAGTGGTACACGACCACCTTTCGATGTACAACGGATATCGTAATGCAAAATTGATATCGGAAAGATGTCGAAATCCCATCGTACGATACTGCGAGTGACTTGACGTCAAACGAGGATCTTGTTGTTCTTTTCCCATGAGGCAGAAAGTAGCAAAATGCTTTCGTGCCAAGGAATAAAAAGGAAAACATCAGAGAGGCAAGAATAGATATGCTTGGCGATATAATATAGATATGCTTGGCGCCAAAAAACGAGAATATCGACAAATTGACGCGATACGCCCAGACAAACCACATTGCGCACTCTTAAGATAGTTCGTAAGTTATATGGTTATATATCTGATTGTTTTATTCTTTATCCTCTTAAGATTGACATCTATTTAAATTAATGTTTCGTATTACACTCCTGCTACTATAGAATTTACTTTAATCGAGAAAAGATGACGTGAAAACCACCTTTCAGCTTTTGTTAGCTGGTATCAGTAGTCCAGTGCATAAACAATGACGTAGCACAAAGGTCAAGCAAGATTTCGAAAGTAAAAAAAAGTGTTTTTCATGGGTAAAATTAAAAAGACATCTTGCATTTAAATAAACGTTCAAATCAAATATTAATTTAAAAAGTTACCAAAGCCTTTTTGTTCATTCGTAGCACAAAATAATGTATTTTACGGCTTAAGACTCAACACCCATTAAAATTGTTATGCACCCTACAACAAATAATTTTAAACGCTAATTTTTAAAAATTCATCATATGTGGGGTATTGTTAAGAATTTGTAATTAAAATCTAAAAAAAGGTACATTGTGCAGGTGTAGATGGAAGTGAGAAGTCTAAACCAACACATGGTTCTACTACTTCCCTTTATGTGAAACATTGAAAAAAATTATTCTCTACTAAATAATTAGCCGAGCGTTTGTTTGGGCCTACTGAGATGCTATCAATGTCTTCACTCAGCAAACTGTTTTTACATAGGTTTCTAGGCAAGCTGCATCCCCACCTTATTATATCCTCCATGGGAAAACACCAGTCTTTTTTCTCTCTCTTTATTTCTTCTTTATTTTGGAGTTTAGGTGTTTTCTTTATGTCGGGGAAGTGTCGCCAACTCCAGCGTCAGAATTTCGAGTAAAATTAAACGTCGAGTCCGTCTTTTTTGCTGACGAGCAAGTCGGTGCGGATGACTCATTAACTTCTCTAAGGTCTATGCCACGCGCGAAAGTAGCAAAAGGGATATCAATAGAAAAAAGCCCGCGTGAAGACAGCTTGGGGATAAGAATATGCTAATTTTTCTAGATTTTTTACAACTTGATGATAATCCGTTAAAGACGTTTGGCAAGAAAATTTGAAGACTGAAAATGAGCTTTCTGCTTAAGGGGACAGGGAACACATCGAAGCTTCAAAATATCAAATTTTCATTTTAACTTTCAATCACTAAAATGAATATTTACGACATTTTTTATATAATACGCACCTGAATATGGTGTTGGAGTTCGCAAATTTGGTAGTTAATTTCAATATAACTTTGTTTCCATCTTCATACGACATTATTTTAAAACACCGCTTTTTAGCTTTTAGGTACACTTTCCAGCAGAACTATTGCGTGTATCTAAAAATAATTTTTATAGAAATAAAAAAGTCTATTCAACGCAAGGAACCTTAAGTTTGACGATAAAACATTCCTAATTTTAAGTTATTAACCTAAATAGAAATTTTGCGCATTTCTTAAATTAGTACAATCGTCTTATTTCTACTCAATATTTTTTTGGAGTATTTTTGGTTCACTGTGTTCAATAGACATAAATACGACATCACATAAAATTTCAACCCTTCTAGTAAAATGGAAAAAGATAAAAGTGTACCTTAAGGTTGAAAATTGGTGTTTTGGAAAAATGACATTAAAAGCTGGCAACAAAGTTATATTGAAATCAACTACCAAATTTGCAAACTCGAGCCCCATATTCAAATGTGCATCATAGAAGTTTTTTCGTAAAGGCACGATTCAGTAACTAAAATTGAAATGAAAATTCGAGATTTTGAGTGGTCGTTTTGTTCCCTGTTACCTTAAGTTAATCTAAATAAATAAAATGTAAGGCTAATGAAGACCTTAGTTCGGAAAATTTTATGTATGACAGAGTAAGTTTCACGAAAAACAAAGTTAATTGCTTAAGTTTAACTTTTTTATTCGGGAATGAAGATGTTAAGGGCGAATGGACGCGCTGGACCGCGGGTCTCCAAACTCAAGTGCCTCAGTGTTAATCCAATGGCGAAAAAACTATTTTCTCTTCCACATTTCTCCGGCTGTATTGAATATTTTTACAAACTGTTTTTTTTTAAATAATAAATGTACATAACTTACAGGTCTGTATATTCCCACTTTTTGAAATTGCTTCGAATATTTTGTGTAAAATTATTTACTGAATATTAAAAAAAATATTCGAACCAATTTCAAAAAGTGGGAATGTCGGGACCTGTAAGTCAGCTATATTGATCACATAAAAAATCCGCTTTTAAAACTATTCAATACAGCCGGAGAAATATGGCAGAGAAAATATTTTTTTCTTCATAGGATTAACACTGATGCACTTTGCTTTGGAGACCCCCGGTCCAGCGCGCCCATTCCCCCTTAATTTGATTCACGAAGTCGTCAATGGGTTAGAAACATTTTTTACATGCACTTGTTTAAATTGTTTACAGTGGGTCACTGAACTGAAAAGTGACATATCGGTGAATAGACGATGGATCGTATTTTACGAACCTTATCAATCAATACATCTCTAAATTTTCCATACATAACACTACAAACTATCTCCTTTTATTTTTTATTCTCTTGAGATTGATATTCATTTAAATGGATGTTTTGTATTACGCTCCCGTTACTATAGAATTTATTTTAAACTACAATAACTTATTTTAATAATTTCAACTCCATTACATTTTTTTTCGATTGCGTTTCCTGTCCGTGTAAAAGACGATACTAAACTCCTCGGCGCAACAGCCCATTACTGGGCCAAGGCATACCGTGCCCAATTCAGCTTTCGTGACCAAGGACTCTGGGGTGCTAGGCATATGTCCCGGTAAGGTGGTCAGCCTCACGCGGAACCCCCAGTGTTTAGTTCCCAAGCATGCTTGGTACCCATTTTATCAACACACTCAAGGGATGAAAGGATGGGTCAACCTCTCGCCCAATCCGGGATTCGATCCTCGGACCTGTGGCGTGGCAATGCGAAGCACTACCACTAAGCCACTGGGCATCCCAAAGACAAAAAGACGATAAGAGATTCTTTTTAAAAAAGCAATGTATTTAGGAATGCGATCATTAAGAATTTATATTTATTTTAAAAAAAACCCAAAAAAGTACCAGTTATGAATTAATTAAAACTAGTCTTGAGAAACGCGTGTTTTTACTAATTTATATCAATTTCTACTTGGCTATTTAAATATTTGATCGAAATAAAATTATATCTTCCAGTAAAATACCATTTCGGCGAAATTTACTAGTTTGAAACTTAACTATATTGATAGGTAATGAGTTTTTCCACCCTCCATTGCAACAAATTATACTCATGACTATCTACAAAAGGTCCTTCATGTTTAAAATTTTTCCGAGTTCAATGATAACAATTCAAAGAAAACAACAATTAACAAAACAATACCTCTTAGAGAAAGTATATTTAATCTACACTGTTAAAAATTTAGCTCTTAGTTTCGTAAAAATTAGGGTTCCCCGTAGCTGCAACGGCTGTGTGGTGAAATATTCCTCACATTTTCGGTATTCGGTTGATTCGGTATTCGGCTCATGTTTTTGTTTCCAAATTCTGAAAACAGGTTAAACCTAATACCAAAAATATGGTGAAACATTTCACCACATTGTCATTGCAGCTACTAGGTACCACTAAATCCAAGCACAATTTTTTTTAACAGCTTAGGTTAAATGTTTATTTAATTACAGTCAATGAATAAATATACAAGTTCTCTGCAAGTGAAATTTCGACTATTCTGTTCTACACCACCTACACGAAAACACCACACAATGCTCCACATTATATAAAAGATACAATATGTCTTTCGATCGAGTGACAGTTGAAATTAAAAATAAATTTGAATCATCTGACGACTACAGCCGAAAAAAAATCCAGACGTTAACAATTTAATTGAACTCTCAAGAGATTTATTTGTAATTATAATTTACTTCCAGCACAAATAATATAAAGTCTAAACGTAAAACTAAACTTACATCAATGAAGGAAGCGTTGATATAATCTGAGTCTGGAACCCCGGGAAGAGCTTCAAGCACCACTCGGTTGTAGTCATCTGCAAATATGATACCATTTAAATTTTAGTTACGCTGTTAAAAAAGTTGAGTCAAAAAGTCCGAGTAATCTCGAAAAGATATCATGCAATACTGAATTTGTTAGTTCTATACACCGTTAAAAATTTTAGTGCAAGGTTGCACCGGAATTCTGGGACTTTCCAGCTGATATCACTATTTGGAGCGCGAATTTACCAATTTTGTGGTAAACCTTAACTTTGATGCACCGCAAAAAGTGGTAAATCAACGCTCCAAACAGTGCTCGAAAGTTCCACGGATTCCGGTGCTATCTTACACTAAAATGTTTGACGGTGTAGCCGTTACAACGCAGAGTATCGCAAGATATCTTTTCGATATCATTCTGGCATGATGGTATCACTACGATATCAATGGGGGAATCGAGTGATGTATCGTGCTACTAGGGGAACTCTATAAGTTCCTATTAAAGATTTCATCAAAAAAAGTTATAAAAATAGTTTTTCGGATTATATTCATTATTGGCATTTAATTACAAACAAATGCAATTTATTATTTTTTTAAAATAAGCTGAAATATTTTTTTGCCTGTAATTTTAAACTAAAAACCTTAATTAAAAATTCAATTGAGTTAGTTTCCATGACTCTATCTAAAGAGAAAGAAAGAAAAAGAGTCCGTGTTTTTAAAAGTTAAAAAGTATAGTTAAAAGGTAAAAACTTATGTTTTTGTAAACCCCAAATACTTTTAATGAATAAGTATTTCACACAATTAATTCCGATAAAAACAAAAAATAAAAAATATGCAAATAAATTGTAATAAACAATAGGTAATTAGTGCTTCAAAACTCATCATATTTCCCAAATTAAATTTGTAACCAATCCTTTTTTTTGACATGTGGTTTGTATTCCCTTAAAAAAAAATACCCGAATTTTCTTTCAATAGCCTTCCGATTTCAAATGCATAGGTAAAATTAGTTTGAACATTTCTGGCTGCCTATTTCTAGCCTACGTGAGTAGTTTTATCAAAACCAAGCACGCCTCGTAATTTAGAATAAATGAAATTATGAACTCACACGGTATCATTTTCTTATAGCTATTCTTAAGTTCATTGGCTTCTTTAGAAGCGTGGCGAGTACTGTGGTTCTCCCCTCTTGTTGCCATCTATAAGACAGAAATACATCATCAAAATCCTGTTTATACTTTTCACAGAAAAAAAAAACCCGAACAGAATCATTTTTAAGAAAGAAAAAAAAAGTTGGCTGTTGATCAGGGAATACACTGACCTGCAAACCTTAGGAAATTTTAGTTTTATATCCGAACTTCATACGTTGTAATTGCACAGCAAAATTATTGATAAAAAAATAGTCATTTACATTTAAACATTTAGGAAATATATACTGATAAGTATAAATAACACACACTATGAAATAACTTTATTAACTCATTAACGATAGTTGGTAAAATAATTTGCCACGCGAAAATGAGGTTTATGCTAAAGTTTATCTTAAACTAAACTCCTCGGCGCAACAGCCCATTACTGGGCCAAGGCCTGCCATGCCCATTTCAGCTTTCGTGATCTAGGGCGCTAGACATACGTCCCGGTAAAGTGGTCAGCCTCACGCGGAACCCCCAGTGTTTAGTGCCCAAGCATGCTTGGTACCCTTTTAATCGACCCACTCAAGGGATGAAAGGATGAGTCAACATCGCTCACTCCGGGATTCGATCGCCGGACCTGCGTGGCAATGCGAAGCTTACCACTAAGCCACTGGGCCTCTTAAGTTTATCTAATTCAATAAAATATAAGACAAATAAAGACAATGGTCTCATACAATTTATATGGAACAAATTCAGTTGCACGAAAAAAATTCAGTTAATCGAAAAACAATTTTTTAAAAACTTAAAGTTAGTTTTTATACGGAAATGAAGGCGTTAATGGCGTTCACAAAATCGTCGTTAATCGGATAAAAATCTACAGTTATAAACAGACATTGGAATTATTTAAATCTAGATTTGTGTGTACCAAACATCTATACCTAAAATGTTTTATAAATAATTTAAAATATTACTTAGTTCGGATAAATATTCTTATGTCAAAAGACATTTCTTAGAGAAGTAATATGAAAATATAAATAGATCAATAGTTGTGTAAATAAATTTAATAGCAGCTTTTACAATTTCTCGTATAACCCAAACTGTTTCATTTAACGCATAAAGTGTTCACAGTTCTATAAAAATAACTACCTTATCGCTGCATAAAATTTTAAGACTCTTCACAAGGAATTGAAATAACTGATTAATTAACATACTTAACATTTCATTTGTTTGTCGTATTAATTTGAATTAAAAAAACTAATAAATAATAAAATGGAATAGTTTTTCGGCTAATAATTAGTTATGAAATATAATTATTACCCTTGAAATTATCTGACAACCTGATTACCAGATGACAATACAGCCCAGACAACCTTTTGTAAAGTATTACAAAGTTTGTGATTTTTCTTTTAAATTAGCTTTTCTCGTAAATATTTAAGCAATCTCTATTCATCTAGACATATCATATATTAGACTAGATTTCTTGTTTAATGTATTTAGTCGTCAGTTAATCCAGATTATTTATTTATGATTAAAAAAATTATGCATTAATAAATATATAATAGTATGTATTTCCACAGTGATTGAAAAAAAATTCTTCCGGTTTTTAAACGATTTATTAAATTTAATTCATTATATATTTTACATAAAATTTTCCATTATTAATTACTTAAAATTAACTGAAATTTAACGAAAGTCATTATGTCAATTATTTTCAGTAATTTATATTATAATCAATTCACTATCCACACTTATACATATTACTTATTTAGATGTACTGTGAAATACATTTTTCGATTACAATTAGATAAATATGTTATCTATCTATACTCATAATAACTAATAAGTATAATATAAAAAAAACATAATAACTAATACAGATAACATTAAATATTAAATTCTCAGAATAACTAACTAATATATTCGTATATTAACATTACAACAGCCAATTATCATAAAAGATTTCTTACGCTACACTTTTTTTTTGTCTTAATGTTTTTTTAGGTAAACATATTTTTTCGAGTTTTTGACTCTTTTTGACGTCATTTCAGTTTGTGTGTGTGGTTTTAAACTTCAATTAGACTTAGACGCGAAATAAAATCTTGCTGTTGCGTATGGCAGTAGATCTTTTCGCCGTTCCCCGACGTTGTTTGTTCTATTTTCGTGTATATATTTTTTTTCGTGTGCCACCAAGACACAGGAATCTGTCCTTGACTCATTTCTACAGTCAGGGTTCGATGTTTATTCTACTTTGACTAGGGCGATTCTCACCTAGACTACAATCCTCTCTGCATTTGCGGATAAAATAAGGGTTAGGGTCAATCACGGCCTACTCAACTACTAAGGCCGAAGAAGCTTTCCCAAACAAGCTCGTGGACGGAATTTTTGACGTCATAGTTCCGAGTGACGTTGTTCCGAAGATAAAGATAACCCGTCTCGAAACCTGTTCGGAACCACTCGTTCACGGCTGAACACAATTTTAGGGTCCGAATGCGTCCGAACTAGTTTCTCGATCTTCGGCACTGGGAACAGTGACTTCAATATTTCCGTCTACGCTCATGTTTGAGAGAGCTTCTCTGGCCTTGTTATTGAAGTTGGCAGTGGGTCAATGCGAAGTATCCTTGTAACCATTCAATTTAATTTACATAATTGTTTCCATTTCATGTAAAACTACACACGAGAACATCCCTAATGATAGTTTCGTGCCGGCTACTAGTAAGACTTTAATGGTTTCTACTGTAATCATTTCGTGTAACATTAATTCAGCCTTGAGTAACGTTACACCACTTTTAAGGAGTAGCCGTACACAACTGAAAAAAAATTACTGCATAAAACTGGTGGCAGCAAGTGTTGTCTCCAGTTTTATGTAATAAAGTGAAGACAAATTTATTTAGTATGGTTACATCACAAAATAGAAGTAAACGCATTTTTTGTGTAACGCTACTGCATTAATATTGTGTTGCGTTACTTTATAAAGCTGGAGGCAACTTTGCGCCTTCAATTTAGTAACGTTACAGAAAACATTCACACATCATGTATCTTACTATACTATTAAAAATTTAGCGCATGATTTCACTAAAAATATAGTTAATTTGTAGCTGCAACGAATGTGCGGTGAAATATTTCAGAATTTTTTCGGTATTGTATTTCAACCATTTCTCAGGTTTTTGGTTCAAAAATCATGGTTCATCTTGATACCGAATATATGGTGGACATTTCACCACATAGCCTTTGCAGCTACTAAGAACCACTAATTTGGTGAAACCAAGCACAAAATTTTTAACATTGTAGGTTAAATTTGTGTATGTTTATTCATGACTGCAATTCAAATAAACAAGTTCCCTGCAAGTGAAGTTTCGACTATTCTATTCTACACCGCCTAAACAAAGACACCGCGCAAAGCTCCACCTTATATGAAAGATTTAATATGTCTTTCAGATCGAGTGACGTGGGGAATTAAAAATGAAGTTTGTGTCATCTGACGACTTAAGACGCATAAAAAAACTGTCCAGACACTGACAATTTGATTAAACACACACAAGTTTGAAATTACCTAGATTTTAAGACTTTATAAAACTATAAAATTTAAGGTATTTATGTGTCTAATGAGATGATTTACTTAAGAGATCATAATTTTCAAAAATTATCTTTTAAATTTAGGACATTTAAATTTAATCTTTTTGTTGTAAAAATAAGTTAACATTGTGGTCATTTTTGCTTATCTCTGCTAATCATGAATCTGGACGAACCAACAACAAAAATTCTTTTTATAACAACGTGCAAAAAAGTTCACTTTTTTTATATGATATTCATTCATAAATCGTTGCGAAAATGACACTTTACGTGCTTACGTCACAGACAGTGCCGAAAGTAGTATTTTCGACACTTGTGCGGTAAAGTAAATAAGAGTATCTGATTGGTAGAAAAAATGTCATGAATATCTCCATGGAAACTAAATGATGTCATGAAACTCACTTATTTCTATTGGTTTATTACTTTTGCATTTTCTAATATCTCCATGATAAGTACTACAAAAAATTATTAAATACTATTTTGATTCAAAATTGAAAATTATTTTACAACTTTTCTTTTACTACTTTGCACTTTCGAATATCGCCATGGAAACTAAATGATGTCATGAAAATCACTCATTGGTAGAAATACTTTTTGGCACGTTATTATAAAAAATATTGTAAGCAAGCACGTGCCAAATAATACTTTATTAAGCTCTTGTCATTATTTCACTCGACCTACGGTCTCGTGAAATAAAAGCCACTCGCTTAATAAAGTATTATTTTCGGCACTAGTTGCTTAAATAACTATAATTATACAATATCAGGTAATTAAGCGCCAATTAATAAATAGATACAAAAAGTAAGCTAATTATAATAGACAGAAAATATTTGACCTTTCATAAAAATTGCAGGGGAAATTATGCAAATGTGGCGCAAGTATCTGTACATATGACAACCCCGTTTACGCCTCATTAACGTATTTTCAAAAAAAAAATTAGGCCCGTTTTTAAACTGTAATGTTCACCGAGTTAGATTGTCATGGATAATTAACTGTTAGTATTTTTCCAAGTAGTGACCTTTTTTATTGTTTAATTTATTATTACACGAAATATATAAGACCTGCGATCCCGGTGGGTTAAGGAGTCATGCGGTGCGGAGGTTACCTTTGTGCCCTCCTTTAGTCATCCTATAAATGGGTATGGAAAAAAATGCCCACCAATGAATAGCTTACATATGGGACTAGTGCATGTTAAATCAGTCGTGGTTTAAAGCGCAGGCGCCGCGTGTAATGTCGCTATGAAGTAGCATTGGATCGTTGGGTGCCAGCTCAGGTGTCCTGATTTAATTTCAAGTTTACAATGTCAATATCCATCGTTTAGCTCAAGTGTGAGGGTTTTATTTACCCAAATGAGTTACTAATTAATAGTTAATTTTTAATTATGCACTACAAATTCAAATTCTATTGATCAATTTCAGAGTAGATTTATAAAATATGTATGTTAAAATTATCAAGAATACCACGGAGTCCGACACAGAAAAAAGGTGTTGAAGTAGAGGAGCAGCAACCTTACTCCGCAAGTTCCAAAAGTCAACACGTTGTCTGATTGTCAATCACGTGATTTAAAAGCATTTGGCGGTAAAATTTTCCCCAAATGACCAAAACTAGGATAATTTTTTTACATAGATACTAAAACCTTTTAACGACAACATAAGTAACGACAACATAATAATTTAATATTATGCAATAATTAGAAACAACCCAATATGAAATATACTTTTTAAATAAATGACAATTTTGTTTCGCAAGCAGGTGCTAAATTGCCAGGTATCACTCTTCCGTTGTCAGTCACGTGGTTTATTTTGTACCCCTTTTCCGCTACTTTTCTTAACTCGTTCCTAAGAGTCCGACCTTAGCTTCTTTAACGGGGACCAATCAGAGCTGTCTCGAAGAATAGGGATGACCGGCTCCCCAAAATCCCGAAAACTCAACTTTATGGTCGAAAATGAAATAAAATAAGATTAAAGACAATAAATTGTTGTCCCTAGTTTATTTTTAGTGTGTTTTTGAGACGTAAAGGGAAGACGAAAACAGACGGTTTGTGTTTATTTTCTTTGGGTAGTTTGTTATTTTTGTGTTAAAGAACGTAAAATATTTATATTTTTGTAGTGAATGGATGAAGACGGATAAATTTCGGGTACAGTAATAAATAAATTAAGTACAATAGAACCTTGGTTTATCCGATCTAATTGGGATAAAAGGTAGGCTGGATAATCGAAAATTCCGGATAAAAGAGAACTGGGACAGAGTTTCGGATAAAAGAAAACGGACAATCAAGGTCTAAAGTTATATTTAATCAACTTCGGAAGAAATATATGCTGAAAATTTTATTAATCTTAAGCAGGAATTGTGAAACTTTTAATTATAGCCAGTATTTAATGAATTAAAAAAAATCAACGGTACCTTTTGTGATAGCAATTAATTAAGTGAATATTCTTATAAGTGATATAAATGGAATATTCTTATATATATGCAATGTTCATGATACAATATCAATGAACATATGTTCCAAACGTGTGTTTATTGCATTTTCATTAGTTACCCAATATTTTACTTAATTTTTATGTTGTTCATTGTTTTCAATTATATGTTAAAATCATGCATAGTTAAGGGGACACGGTACCCAAAATTTAAGGCTGCCCAGAAAATAATTAAACATGCTCGAATGCTGTGAGCTAAGGATATTGCAAAAAAAGAAGGAATCCTTTATAATGGTGGAGGTTTATTGAAAATGATATAGTGGTTTGAAAATATGGTTTTGGAATTTTTATGTTGATGTTTTAAATTTAAATTTTTAGCTTGTGAATGGTTAAAACCGTAAGGATTTTAGGTAAATTAATGTAGAGCTCCAAAATTTTGTCCTGTATTGAAACATATACGTTTAACAAAAGTTGGTATGGGATAAGGTCTAGTGTGAATAGATTTTTTTTAAAAATGATGAAGTTGAAAATTTACAAAAAATCTTATTTTTTGGCCATTTTTATACATAAAGCTACATAACTTTTCGTGTTTAACTAATAGCTCAATATCCATACCAACTTTTATTAATAGATTTTGTGGGAACATTTTGAAAAAAATGCATTAAAAAATTCTTTAAATTGTAGGAGTAGCATTTTGAAAAAAGGTTTAAAAAATTTTAAATTTTGGATTTAAAAAAAAAACTTACGTTTCAATATTTATAAATTTTTCGTATATGTTTATTGAATACTGGTTCTTTGTAAAAAAAATAGTTTAATTTGAATGCTAGCGGTAAAAATACTGGATTTGATTTTTTGGGTACCGCGTCCCCTTAAAGAAAATTTGACTTAACACAGACACAATCTACATGTAATTATTGAAATTGTTTTTTACTAAGCCCATAAGCTGAAAATTATAGCTAGAACTTATCTAAAATTTCAGTGTGAAAAAAAATCAATCGTAGACTCCTTGTGTCATTAAAGAAATTAAGTAAAATTCAGTTTTAAATTTTATCTAAAGAAAGGAACTGAAAAGAATTAATGATTTTGATAATTTGTCAGTAAGCGATATATGATAAAATACATTTTAAACCTATGTAAACTTAAAAGGTCATTGATATATTTCTAACAAATGTGAGATTGCGGGTACTAGGCGAACCGTACAGTAAATTTTCTATTTTCAGCGTAAAAATGAAATCGAAGGATATAAAAACAAAAAGTAAAAAGTATTTTTTCTTCAAAATTTAAGCTTGATGACACACAATCTGCAAAGTTTATCCATTTATCATTTAACCAATCCCCATTAAATTTAATTTGAAAATTAAAAAATTCAAATTACTACTTAATTTACTTGATGTGGCAGCAGTGATTTAAATGAACAAAAAAAATTCAAATTTCAAACGCGTCGACAAACAGGTATATAGGCGTCCGACGTACAGACAGACGGGCAAATATATAAAAGATAAGTCTTTAATTCCATACCTCTCTAAAAAAATATTTTTTAAGATCCGACGGATAGAACCAAATTTGTAAGGAGGGCGCGAATAGACCAATAACTGACATACTAAACATATATCAATACCTACTTTCCATTTTTTTTAATTCTTTCGAATTAAAAAAAAAAGTAAAATAAGTTTAAAAAATGGCAACATTTTGCATTTTTATATCTTATTTTCCTATCTTATTTTTTTATGAATGTAAATCGTAGCAAAAACTTCTATGTTTCAATTTAAATCTTTTTTAAAATTCCATTAAACATTGCCCTTTTTAAAAATCATACCAATCTTCATTTACTGCATTTTCAAAAAATATTATTTCGCATTTTTCCAGCTTATTTTTAAAAAGTTTGCATAAAACAAATATTTCTAGCTCTGTATTTTATAATTTGAACGACATAACAATGCTTGACACTTTTTATATATCATTATCGTTTTTGTTTTTGTCATGAAACATTGCGTTTCGAACATTTGCTGCGACGCTTTGCGTTTCATTTTTTTTCTAATCGAGTAACAAAAGTCTAATCATCCAGACGAATTTTTTTTGTCAAACGATTAGTTCAGAAACAGAGAATAAAATTCTTTTTTACCAGATAGAATAATTACCGAAAAGATAAGCGGCTGTAGTATATACTTCTGCTTTCCATAGGTAAACATTTTCTAAAACAAGATTAATGATGCTTGTTCTCTTTGGGATTAACCCGATCCAATTAGTATGCAATAGCAAAGAATCAATAATAGTTAGAATAGAATTAAACGTAAATACCCTAGAAACAGAATTCGAAGAGAGAGCCAAGAAACCTTACATTGACAAACGTTATTTGTGTCTCTATATTTATGGTGATTACGGAATTTCCAACATAAGATGGTTTTAGTACCAAAAATCTACTACTATTATATACGAGTGATTAAGAAAAGATTGTTTGATCTCGAATCATTTTTAAGTAAAATATAAAAATTAAGGCAAATTTTATAGAATTTAAATAGAAACACATATTTTCAGTGACCAAGTGTAAATAATTTAATGGTACTAGTTTACAAATGGCGTCTAAAACGCGATACATTAGTGGAATATATAATGAAAAATAGAAATAGTGAACTATAAAGAAAAAAAGAAATAGTGAACTATAAAGAAAAAATTCTAAGTACTAAACAGGTTTTTTTTAGTTTTTTTTAATACCCGTTTATACGTATAGTATATTAAAAGTAAGTAAAAGCAAGTATTAAAATGATGTTTGTACAAAACAATTAACAAAATCAACTTAGAATGTCTTCAACAAATTTAAATCGATGTAGAATTTTTTCATAAAATCTAGAAAAATCTCAAAGCCTTTCCATGCAAGACTAATATTTTATCAGCCTATTAACTTCCATTGTAAACGTTTACGAAATGCTATTTCATACAAACTTTAACCAACTACAAGATGTACCTTACTTGCTATTTAAAATAACAGTTAACATTTAAAACAATAACTTGTCAGAATGATGTGAAACCTGGCAGCAGCACACAGTGAGTAGAAGGATGATATCATGCATGTTTGTTGGAAAGTTAAATGGAGGGTATTTGTGTATTATTTCGTCAACCTGCCAACGCTCGCTAAATCCTATGGCACTATTTTATCCTGACGAAAAAAATTATACTTATATTAATTGTATATAATTTATATTTATTATACATATATTTTTATTTATATTCATTTTTTATGTAATCATTATACCTTTTTCCGTTTTATTGGTGCATTTTAGATTATAATTATTATATCTATATACATAAAATGCAACTTCCGTTTGTTTGTTTGCTTGTTTGTTTGTTTGTATAAGACACGAGATCTAAAGAACCACGCAACAGATTGTCACGAAATTTGGCACAAAAATTCGTCTCATCTCCGGAACAAACATAGGCTAAGAATTTTTCGAATCAGACCATTCCTTCTATCGTTTCGAACGTTTTTCTGAAAAAACTACACCACTTTGGCTCAAATCCGATCATTTTTTTACTTTCCTGATGCCATCGGCTGAAAAAATTAAATAAAACTTTTAACGAAAACATTTAAAATTCAAAATGTTTATTTTATTCTTTTGCCATTACTTTCAGAAACTAAATTCATTATTTGAAAAATAATTGACATGTTTCAAGTGACGTAATTCCGGCAGTCTCCATTCCCGGATTTTATTGTGGGTTTATTTGATGATTTTTTCATTGATTTTTCTGTTGACTGCATGTATGCATATTTAAGCAATAAATTTATCGTTAAGCTATTACTGAACTATGATGGTTAATAAAGGCTGTCGCACTAGAGCTGCATATTAGGGTTTTATGTCTTTATTTTTTCGCCAAATACGTTGCCAAACTCGCCAAATTATTAACTAAAACTCGCCGAATGGGCATTTTTTTTTATAAATAATTTATAAGCTGGTTGGTTGTTCGAAGGTCATTGTGTTAGAGCTGTATAATGGGTGTGTTTGTAGCTATATCTACTTTCTCGCCAATTTTTTTCCCAAAACGTGCCAAATGAGCTAAAAGGTTTTATCTATATACATAAAAGGCAACTTTTGTTTTTTGTTTTTGTTTGTTTGTTTGTTTGTTTGTTGTTTGTTTGTTTGTTTGTTTGTTTGTTGTTTGTTTGTTTGTTAAGACACGAGATCTAAAGAACCACGCAACAGATCGTCACGAAATTTGGCACAAAAATTCATCTCATCTCCGGAACAAACATAGGCTAAGAATTTTTCGAATCAGACCATTCCTTTTATCGTTTTCGAACGTTTTTATGTTTAACATTCAATGCAATGAAGACCTTAGAGGTTTATTGTTCCTTAAACAGCACGTTTTCACGGATTGTTTATTTAGTTTTATTTTACACATTTGTTAAAACGATTTTTAAGTATATTTAGTTTAATTACAGCTAAAAAATTAGAAATAAACATCTAAAACAAAAATCGTTTGCTAGCTTTTTAGCAGTTAGAAAAATATTTAATATTAAAAATAAAAATCGTTTGCTTTAGTATCTTTATCACAGTTTAAAAAAACAAATAAATGTAAAAAATGCAAATCGTTTGCTGTTTGCTGGAGTAGCTTTATAACATCTAAACAATTGGATCATGTAATTCACTTTCATTAAGAATATTTTATTTTCTGCACGCAGACCAAGAGTGATCAGTTTAAAGTGAGATTTAAATTTTAACTACTTTGGAAGAACAGATTATACCAATCTTTGTCCTAAACGCATGTTTTTCTGCCATTTTGTACTGCTTATATTGTATTTATATCTACAAAGTGTCAAAAAAAAGTTACTTAATTTATTGGAGAACTCCCTTGAATTGCGTTAAAATAAATGTTTGAGACCCTTTTAAGATTTAGCTTTTTTCCATTTTTAATTCTTACTGATTATTTTTTACTTAAATATGTATTCTTTTTAATTTGCGCTTCTTATCAAAGGTATTTTTGAAATTAATATTAATCATTACTATATCCAAGTTGGGTAATTAAATGGAAAATTACTGGGTAATCTTCATATCTTATGTAACTAAAATGAAAGAAAAAAAATAGTTAAATTGACTGTTAAATTATTTTTCCACCTCTACCCGTGCAACGTCGGGTATAACAGCTAGTACAAAATAAATTAATCTATATACATAAATAGCAACTTCCGTTTGTTTGTTTGTATAAGACACGAGATCTAAAGAACCACGCAACAGATCGTCACGAAATTTGGCACAAAAATTCATCTCATCTCCGGAACAAACATAGGCTAAGAATTTTTCAAATCAGACCATTCCTTCTGTCGTTTTCGAACGTTTTTATGTTTCCCATTCAATGCATTAAAGACCTTAGAGGTTTATTGCTCCTTCAACAGCATGTTTTCACGTAATATTAAAAATAAAAATCGTTTGCTTTAGTATCTTTATTACAGTTAAAAAAATACAAATAAATATAAAAAAAATGCAAATCGTTTGCTGTTTGTGGGAGTAGCTTTATAACATCTAAACAATTAGATCATGTAATTAGCTTTCATTAAGAATGAAAGCTAATTTTCTGCACAAAGTTACTTAATTTATTATAGAACTCCCTTGAATTGCATTAAAATAAATGTTTGAGACCTTTATAAGATTTAGCTGTTTTTCCATTTTTAATTCTTACTGATTATTTTTTACTAAAATATGTATTCTTTTTAATTTGAGCTTCTTATCAAAGGTATTTTTGAAATTAATATTAATCATTACTATATCCAAGTTGGGAAATTAAAGGGGAAATTACTGGGTAATCTTCATATCTTATGTAACTAAAATGAAAGAAAAAAAATAGTTAAATTGACTGTTAAATTATTTTCCCACCTCTACCCGTGCAACGTCGGGTATAACAGCTAGTTTATTATAAATTAAATACTTATATATCATGTTTGGCGACAATATTGGGTTTGCCGAAAATGCCACAGGATAATAAACAAGTATCTATAATGGAGTTATGGAGCGAAGTAACAATGAAATACGATACCAAAAAAAAATACATACAACGTTGCTCGGTAACGTTTTACTGGTAAAGACAAATGCCTCATTTTTAGCTTCCACACTACGTTTATAATTATAACGTAAAAAGTGGAGGGTATTATAATCGTTCAGTCCGTCCGTCTGTCTAATTATTGAGTTTTCGAAATAAAATAAATGAAACTATGCAAATTTAGAGTGTAAATGTTTATAATAGAATTAATATTATGTTTGGCGACTTTTTTCTTGTTGAACACAAATGTTGTGTGGAAGCGGGCTGAGTTAAAGATTCTTTTACAAACCTACTTTTTTTTTAGCGAACAAGTTATCCTTGATGCTTCGGTAATTCTTTTAAATTTTCGCATCAATTTGACCCGTTTTTTATTTTACCCTTTTTAAATTCTAAATTTTATTGCAATTACCCTGTAGACAAAAGCAGATTTTTTTAACAACCTTATCTAAAGTTTAAAAATTGCCTGTTTAGCTGTCAAAAATTGATATCCACTGCAATATACGAGTACTTTAACAAATGACCATTTTAACTTCATTCAAAACTTAACTTCTTATAGAATGCTTAACAAGAAAAAAAAATCTGCTTTAGTACCTTTTCTTTTTTTTTTAACTTATTCAAGCATCCACTTACGAAAACTACTTTTATATAAGCATACTTTTTAAAATAAGTTGCTGAACTTTTTTTTATCCACCCACCACGTTATCGAATATCATCTTTATAAAAACTGACATAAGAATATGGAAACCCACTTAAAGTTTTTGTATAGGTTTACTCCCTCACATACGTTTTTTATTTTTAAAAAAAAATTCCCTCGGAGTCATTTAATATCCACTATGAAAGGAAAGAACACTTCGTAGGAAAAAATAACAATAATGGCTGGAAATGCTGACGTTCTTTTTCGAAGGCGATTTTTACTATGCACGCCGAAGGAAGTCGTAACTCTAGATGCAGCAACTTTTATTATTTTCTGTATGCGCGGCAATTATTGAACGAAGAATCGGGGCCTTTCTTCGTACCCTTAAATTTACTTCAAGAAACTAATAAGGGATCGTCCTCAAACCAAAGGGATTTCGGAAATGGGATTCAAATCCAGAAATATCTTTAAGAAAAATTGGGAGAGAAATCCAGAAATGTTTTCTTGTTTTCCCATAATCTGGATAGTTGTGAAAGCCTTTTTCCAGAACAAAGTCTAAAATTGGCTTTTACCCCCAATGAAATATTTCTACATCCAGACAAAAAAAATAAATGAAAGCAAAGATTAGGGATCTAACACTCCCAATAATAAAGAAATCAAAAGTTAAACTAAATGCGGTATCACGCAGTCTACAGAACAATGATCGTGACCCTTCCTTCTAACCCTCTGTAGGAATCAGGCGTATAGACCTGTCACCTGATCGTCAGGTTTTTCAGCAGTACACATAATTTTTTTTTTAAGTTTTATAATTTTAATAAATTTTTAAAGTTGAAGTGTGGAGGAATCATTTTTTATCATCTGCTACGGAAATATAATTACAAGTTAAAGGATTTAAATTTCAATTTACACGTTCACGCGGGGCCTATTTTAATTTGTTTTTTCTGTGAGGCGGCACTCAAATTAAGGCGGCGCTTCACCTCGATTTTTGCCTGTTCACACCGGCATAACTGCAAGGGTCAGCCAGCACTTTGCTTGAAATGTGTTTTAATAAATTACAAAAAAAAAATAATGATGTTATAAATAGAGTAATGTAGAATTATTTTGTTAATTTTGTAGAGTTTGAGTTACATTTTTATAAACTGTATTATTATGTTTATGTTATTGAACAAAACTTATCCGTCACAGTTTTTAATGAAAGTACGTTATATTTTTATTCTTTTAATTTTCAACGTCTAATAACACAATCTAGTGCGTACCATCGGTGGTACGCGCCGCCCGATGAGACAATCTAGCGCGGGCCACCGGCGGCTCGCGCCGGCGTTAACGTGTTAGGTTAGGTTAGGTTTGGATTATCGTCGCACTAGAGCTACACGAGGGCTATTGGCGACGGGCGTCGTATTTTAGAACCACAGTCAAGTGACGAGCCGACACCTGAATAGGCACCCAACGCAACCGTTAAGGGCGACATCGTACGCAGCGTCAGGACTTTGAAGGATATTTAACATGCACTCCCTTACACGGGGTATTATTCGTCGGACATTTTTGGCTGCATGGGCCGTTTATAGGTCGGCAGTAATTTTGGCGATGCCCGGACCCGAACCTGGGACCTTTCGCATGCTAGGCGAGTGCCTAACCAACTGGGCTCCCCAGCCCCGGCGTTAACGTGTTAAAAAACCATTTTCATGCAGTGAAAACAAGTTTACACTTCAACCAATTTGCTTATATCTCAGCTGGTTGAAGCAGAGAGTAATTTTGCCTCTTTCACCTCTCAATGTCTTAGGAGAAAAAATTGATTTTAAAGAAAGTTTCGTTAATAATAATCGTAAATTGACTCTTAACAAGAACTATTCAAGAATATTATCCGTTTTCCGTGATTTCGAAAACTTTGATGCTTCAAGTCTCTGACGACGTGTTTTATAACGAAATTGTAAGTTTTCATTGCATTTGAAAAAGTTGTAGAATGGAGTATAACTGTTTTCATCTATCTTGCACCATATGGATTGAAAATCGAATAAAAAATAATAGGATTTTCTACCAAAAACAAAGAACGCTAGGCTATAACTCAAAATATGTATTGACCGCATAATACGAAGTCCGATATTGGGATTGATGAGTTTTTCAGGCCTTGATCAATGTAGCAACACTAAAAAGTATTAGTGTAACATGGTGTATCGTTACTCCATAAAACTGGTAGAAACTAGCTTTACGGAAATAATACACAACAATTATTTTTTGTAAGAGAAAAGAATGAGTTTCAATAGCAGTTCACAGATGCCAACAACATTAAATACTTAAAATATTTTATTATAAGAGTTCTTGTACATACTGCAAAAATTAGGTGGAACGTTACTTTTTTAAACCAGGAGCAGCATGTTATGCCTCCAATTTTACAGATTAACACGTTCCATAAAAATTGCCACCAATAACACGGGCCGACAAAGTGCGTTCCACTTACTGCTCATAACGATTAGGCTATTTCTATGTGCATTATAAAATGTATTAACTGATTCCCGATAATGAATGTTAACTCATTACCGACGACTGTGAAAACCATTAACACCTTCATTTTCGAATAAAAACGTTAGCTTTAAGGGGGGATGGGCGCGCTGGACCGGGGGTCTCCAAAGCAAAGTGCATCAGTGTTAATCCTATGGAGAAAAAATATTTTCTCTGCCACATTTCTCCGGCTGTATTGAATATTTTTACAAGCGGATTCTTTTTATGTGATAAATGTAGCTGAGTTACAGGTCCCGACCTTCACACTTTTTGAAATCGTTTCGAATATTTTTTTTTAAATTTTCAATAAATAATTTTAGACAAAATATTCGAAACAATTTCAAAAAGTGGGAATATAGAGACCTGTAAGTTATCTACATTTATTATTTAAAAAAAAAAAACGTTTTTAAAAATATTCAATACAGCCGGAGAAATATGGCAGAGAAAAAAAAAATTTCGCCTTTGGATTAACACTGAGGCACTTGAGTTTGGAGACCCGCGGTCCAGCGCGCCCATTCCCCCTTAAGTATTTAAAATTCGTTTTTCGTGTAACTTAATTTTCCCTACATAAATTGCTCAGGACAATGATCTTCATTTGTCTTATATTTTGCTTAGATAAACTTGGGCAGATTGCTCATTTTTGCGTGGCACATTTTCTTACCAACCGTTGTCAATGAGTTAAAAAAAAAACTCTTCGGCCCAACAGCCCGTTAGTGGACCAAGGCTTTCCGTGCCTATTTCAGCTTACTTGACCAAGGGCCCTGGGGTGCTAGGCATATGTCCCGGTTAGGTGGTCAGTATTACGCGGAACCCCCAGTGTTTAGTTCCCAGGCAGCTTGGTACCCATTTTATCGACACACTCAAGGGATGAAAGGATGGGTCGACCTCTCGTCCAATCCGGGATTCGATTCTCGGACCTGTGGCGTGGCAATGCCACTAACCACTAAGCCACTGGGCCTCCCAAAGACTAAAAGACGATAAGAGATTCTTTTTAAAAAAGCAATGTATTTAGGAATGCGATCATTAAGAATTTATATTTATTTTTTTAAAAAAAACCAAAAAGTACCAGTTATGAATTAATTAAAACTAGTCTTGAGAAACGCGTGTTTTTACTAATTTATATCAATTTCTACTTGGCTATTTAAATATTTGATCGAAATAAAATTATATCTTCCAGTAAAATACCATTTCGGCGAAATTTACTAGTTTGAAACTTAACTATATTGATCGGTAATGAGTTTTTCCACCCTCCATTGCAACAAATTATACTCATGACTATCTACAAAAGGTCCTCACGTTTAAAAGGTCCTTCACGTTTCCTTTTTCGACCCATCTGAAGGGATGAAAGGCCGAGTCAACCTCGCCCATCCCGGACTCGATCCCCGGACCGGTGGCGTGGCAATGCGAAGCACTACAATGGATTAAGGTATGATAAAAATGGGGCACATCGGTGAAAGGACGGCCCCCCCTAAAAGAAACAGCTTTAGATAGCCGATGAGTTTAACTTTGTTTCTCGGAACTCGCAGTGGCGTTTTCTGTGTCTAAATGAGTATTTCCCGTGAAAAACTACTCATAAATGACGAGTGTTCTTGATCGACTGGATTGAGAAAAGTACCGCTTGTATGTTTAAAAAAGGCGGAAGATAGTTCGGAGAAAGTTATATTGGCATTGGAAAAACAAAGTTCGGAAATCTAACTTTCATTCCCTCATCAGGATTACGGTGGCCTTAACTTTTATTTCCCATAAAAAAAACTATCCAGTTACTGAAAGCTGTGTCCCGGTTTTTTTAGCTTCCACACTACGTTTATAACGTAAAAAGTGGAAGGTTTTATAATCGTTCAGTCCGTCTGTCCGTCCGTCTGTCTGTCACCCACTTTCACAGAAAGAACCACAAGTCCCACAGACAAGTGGGATACGTCATTTTAAAGCAAAAAATCAGATTAGGCTACATTCCAAATTTCATTAAAAAATTTAAATTAGAAGTTTATTTAAATTTAAATAACTAAATTTTTTTATCTACATTGAAATAACATGCAAATTCTATTTTTATTCATATTTTCACTGTTGTCATCCACAAGTCCCACAGACAAGTGGGATACGTCATTTTGAAGCAAAAAATCAGATTAGGCTACATGCCAAATTTCATTAAAAAATTTAAACTAGAAGCTTATTTAAAATTTAAATAACTAAAAATTTAATCTACATTGAAATAACATGCAAATTCCATTTTTATTCAATATTTTCACTGTTGCCATTTCGTTAAACGTACGAGAAACTTTTGTTAAAATAAAAATACACTTTTGAAAAAATATTTATTTATGTGTTATAATTCGGTTTGGATTGTTGTATTATCACAATAGAGTTCTTTTAATGGTTCTATATATATGTATGTAGAAAGATGCATAGAGAATTCTAACTTGGCATAAAACAAGTTTCGCTTGTATTTTAAAGCATCAATTGTACAAATTATAAATTTTTTGAACTGTAAATTAATTTAACAAACTATAAATAAGTGAATTTTCGAAGGAAATGTAAATGGGAAATTGTGGCGACAAAAATATTTATTAAAAAAGATTACATCATTATTCTTCGAACTTCAAACAAATTTGCAAACGATAAGTCTAATTATTAAATCTGAGAAAGAAGATTTAATGAAAAAGTTAATTTGGCGTTTAAACTTTGATTACAATATCTAAAGGGCCCTGTTTTATTAGAATTGAAATACATTCCATTCGCACATCGCTCGAGAACTTTAATTCTTTTAGACATAAATTAAATAAATTTATTTTGCGACATCGATCAGTTGAAATGACGTCAAAATAATTCACTACGGAACCTGTATGTGATATGAAATTGTTTTCTTTCTATTAACAGCAGGAATATACATATTTATTATTTAAAATATAAATTAATTTTTGAACGATATAAATAATATTGAATTTTCAAATAAAAGCAATGAACAGCAAAGTTTAGCTTGTAAATGTTGAAATATAGAATTAATGTTGTGTTTGGCCTTTTTTTTCCTGTTAAAATAAATATGGGAACAGTTAAGTGACAGATTCTGTTACAAACCTACTTGTTTATAGCTATATTTTCTCGAACTTTGTTGTGAAATTATTTCTATTGAGTTGTATCAACGACTCATGTCTTAAAAACTTAATATCGAAACGCTCTTTTTTTAAAAGAAATCTCCCATTACCTGTTAAGATTAGGTATTTTTGATTCTAAGTGTAATATTCATTTTAGTTCAATCCTCCATGTATCTAGCTCTGACATTATTTATTGTTTAGACAGCAATAAAATATTATCGAGGCGAAATGTTGAACTAAAATTGATACAATTTTTTAAAAAGTGTAGCTTTAAAATATTTTACCTGAAATTACAATAAGTAGAAGTTAATAACTTATTCACCAAGTATGTTTACC
Organism: Oedothorax gibbosus; assembly: GCA_019343175.1. NCBI lineage: Eukaryota > Metazoa > Arthropoda > Arachnida > Araneae > Linyphiidae > Oedothorax > Oedothorax gibbosus. The sequence goes on from CM033279.1 coordinate 10,971,527, forward strand.
ATTAGCAGGGTGTGCTCCTAATTGTGACCACCTTTTGATTAGGGTACTTTAAAACATTTTTTCGAATGTTTTGATGTTTAATACTGATAATACTTCGTTTAATAGTTCATATTGAATTATTTTGTCAAAAAGTAAACGTTACATAACTTTTCCTTCTTTAAATAATATTTATTTAATAAAAAATATTTAAAATAAAACATGCGGGTTTTTTTTTTCTGAAATGTCTTGTGATGAAGTCTTTAAGTTATGGTCTCATTATTCATCATGGAGTGGGGAAGGAATGCACCTACTGTTCCTCCGAAGAAACCAGGCGAAATTTCTAAATTGCAACTATGCAGGCAAGACCAAACTGCTCTCTCCAGATTCAGGACGGGACACACAAAGAGTTTGAAGTTTGAGGCCGGAACCAAGCTGTTCCCAGACTGCCCCAACTGTCGTGGAAGTGCTCAAGCCAGTCCCGAACACATACTCCATTGCCTCGGTTTGACGTGGAAGGACATCAACGACGACCCACTTTTATTTTTGGACTTTCTCAGGGTCACAAACATCATGGAACTGGTCTAATTTTGACCCAGGGATATGTAAAAAAAAAAGTTATGGTCTTAAAAAATTATTTAGCCGAAAATATTAAAAAAGGCAATATCTATATTTTTTTAATTTTTGTTAATAGTTTCACGAGTCATATTGTTTAAAAAAAAATTAACAGACTTTCAAAAAGTCTTTAATACATTAAAAAACATCATTGAAACTTTTAATTCATGGCAGGTAAAATAATCTTAAATAGCATATCATTTTAAAATTCTATAAGATGAATGTGCTTGATGTGCATGCACGATTTTCTTGAAAACCTTATTGTGACGTCCGTCAGGTACTGGGAACTCGCGTATCAAATTTGAAGTCAGTAGCTCTTATAATTAAGGTTAGAGCGACTTATGGCAAACAATCTAACACACACACGGGCCAATGTTCAAAAACTACTTTTTCTTTAGAATTCAATGACAAAACGTGTAGAAAAAAAAAATTAATTTAGGATTTTCGATCAATATTTCAATATATTTTCATAATGTTATATTTCATGTTACTTAATTGAAAGCAAAAAAAAGTAATATTTAAAGGTTGTTTTAAATTGCCAAATACCAGGCACATAATTTCATTATTTTATGTAAAATTTTCTCTTTATAATATGTACAAGCAAAAACCATATCCAAAAAAAAACTTAACCCGTAAAAAATAACAACCGAATCTATTTAAAATCCCTTACCAGACATATAACAATCGACTAAAGAGCTAAAGCACCATCAACTCATTGATCGGAATACCCTACCTTTGTTGTAAATATAATGAGTACAATTTCGGACGATTTTCATGTCACAAGACTCTTACGCGGATACATTATGCACTTAATTTCGTCTGCTGAATTGTCTGGAGAAAATGGAAATCGATTGAGAGAAGATCCGAACTGAAGTGAGATGAAGGTCTCCTTATTAAACGCAAATTTTCGTTTACAAGACTCTTTAAAGTTGGTCACGGAGATCTAATTTGGAATGGTTTTGGGTAAAATCACGTCGCTATTTAATGGCTATTTTTTTACGATAACTGCGGCACCATAAAGCTGTGCTGTGTAAAGATCGTTTAGAAAACCATTAAAATAAAGGAGTTTTTTTTGTTTCGTGTCAAACAAAAGTAGGCATAGGAAATTTAAAATTAATGCGTGGTAGAACTTTATATTTGCGTAAATTAGGCGTAATGCTGCCAATATTTCTGATTAAGGTTGGTCAATGATTGGATTAGCTTCGTACTACTGTACGTGCGTTATTTGTGAGTGTTTCTAATTTTAAAAGAGGTAAATAAACACAAATGAAGAGCTTTAGTGGAAGAACGTGCTATGTGACAAAAAGGTGAAGACGAGTTTTCAGAGTTTTCGGTTCGCACTAGGATCCGTTAAGAATTTCTTTGCAAATGGAAAAAATATACTTAACTTAAAAATTTTGAAAAAGGGATGGTAAGTACAGCCTATCGGATATATACACATACGGACAAGAAGTTTTGAAAATCGGACGGTTAGAAAGAAAATTAAATGGGGTATGAACAAAAAGACCGACGTACATACAGATGGACAAAATATATTAAAGATAATTTTCTGACCTTTCAAACGAAAAAAATAAGTTTTTAGTCAGATAGTTTAAATCGTCAATTCATCCCATTCAATGAAATTTGAATGGGGAGTACACACTGAAGAACGGAAATCTCGACACGCCAATAGCTAACTTGTCATTTTATTTTTTAATTCTTTCAAACTAAAAAAACTAAAGTAGTTTAAAATTTCCTCCATTGAAAATGTATTTAAACTTTTTTTAACAACAAATGAAATAAAAAGAATTTATTGATCTTCAGTCCACAGACAAACATCACCTGAATCACCTCTACTCCTTTTTGTAAGAAGATTAATTCCTCGTGAGAGTAGTGAATGGAGGTACAAATCGGTCTTCTACGGGGGTAAAAGTTATTTTGGGACCCAAGAAAAAGAAAGTTCCACACAAAAAAATCAATAGCCAATGTTCCTGACATAAACTTATTCTTTCCCCTTCCTTGCCCCGAGGATATCTCAAGAAATGGAGCACGAAACATGTAAGGAAAAAAACACGGAGTCATCGCCTGTTCTTTTTGAAGAGCAGATATGAAGAGTACAGGGGGGGTGGGGAGGACCTTCGTCGACTGGGAATCAATCCGTATTGCGGTCTGCTTTGCGAGTAGTGGCGATCGGAAACCGGTTTCTCCCTTGGTTCTTCTACCCTCAGGTTCTTCAAGCCTCAGACAGTGTCTGGAGTGAATCTCGAGCATAGAGATAGTAAACCCATGCGCCGCGCCTGATAAGAACCAAGGCAAAACTGGTTTCTTCACACCAGGTTAGGCGATCACTCGTTATCGTCGCCAAGCAGACAGATTCCCAGTCAACGAAGTGGTTATTTCCCTGTAGTCTTTATATGTTAACCAGAGCCTAATCTTCCTTTACCCGGGAGCAGGAACAGGCTATTGAAGACATATTCCAGTAATGATTATTTTTAGGGCCGTTTTTACCGAAGACAAAATTAAGACATAAGTTAATTGAGTGACTTTTAAGTCAACTCTAGAGGTTTGGCACACTTTGAAAAAAATCAGGAACATAAGGATATTAGTTCTAAAAAAAATCCTTTTTGTATAAAATACCCAGAGCGCGTTCTGCGTTAAATCAATGATGATAGTTGATAGCAAAATTTTCCACGCGAAAGACTGTCTGCTAAAGTTATATAAGAATATAAGTATTTATATAAGAAGTTATATAAGAATTAAGTTTATATAAGTTTATATAAGAAGTAAACATAATGAGACAAAAGATAATTATCCTGAAAAATTTATGTAGGATAAATTAAGTTATACGAAAAACGAATTTTAAAAACTTAAAGTTGACTTTTTTTTAGCGAAATGAGGGTGTTAATTCGTTAATTCATCTTCAATGCGTTAATGTCCTTTTAAGCCTGGAATTGTTAGGGCTCTGAAGTTCCGGGAGTTGGGTTTAATATCGTCGCACTAGAGCTGCAAGAGAGTTCATGGCGACGGGCGTCATAATTTAGAACCAGTCAAGTGACGAACCCAGTCCGATACCCGAGTAAGTAGCCAATGTAACTTTATTAAAGGGTGACATCGTACTCAACGTCGGGACTTATTTAACGTGCACTCTCCTATACGGGGTATTATTCGTCGGACTTTTTGGCTGCACGCTGCACAGACCGTTTATATAGGTGGGCAGTTAGTTTGGCAATGCTCGGACCCGAATCTGGGATTTGTGTTACCGTAAAATAATAAAAAGTAGTGTTGGATTCGTTTGTTTCTTCTTTTCACTATATTTTTATTATTAAATATGACTTTATTTATTGCTCCATATTGGGATTTAGCTCAAGACCTTTGTGAGGGCATGAATAAAACAAAAATGTCAAATTTTTTTAATTCGCTCGTTAGATCGTGAATTAGGTTATATGGTATTAAATCACGTATTCGGTTACTTTAGGGCTCTACTTCTAGAAACATTATATAACTAATAATATCCAAAGTTTCCGTAAGTGGGACTCCCGAAATATGTTGTGTCTATAGTCTGCGTTATTGCAGATCAGGCCCTTATGTTACTGCTAAAGATAGAAAGCCGTTAATGTGCACATCCTCTAGCTTAACTGCAGATTATCTGAGTTTCTGCATTAAAGTATTGAGTCAAGAGTTTTTCAGTATTCTACTTAATGTGTGAGAGTATTAAAGATTTCTTTATCATGTACTGTATGACGATTTTTTTACTATCATGAAAGTTCTTCAGAAAGAAGTGAAGAAAAAGTACTAAAGGGTAATTCCATGTAACTGTAGTGTAAGTCACAATTTAAGAAGAGAATAAAAGCTTTTTAAATTTAAAAAACTAATAAAACTAAATAAAGCACGTTACATTATTTAGTTGTAATAAGTGTAGATCAGCTATTCCACTAATTTTTTTCATTGTATGTTAAAAATTGACCTGTGATAATTACTTTTTACACATGTGACTTACACTACAGAAAGGATAAATTTGCATGGAATTACCCTAAAGAGGTATCTTGGTTTGGTTCAATTAAAGTCGCACTAGAGGTACAATGACTATAAAGGAAGAATGGAATATAAAATACTTTATTATAATAATGGCAGAAGACCGAAACAGTTTCAGTGGAACTACTTGTGCGCATTGGATAGAACACATGAAAACGACATTGTAATATTCTTAATTTAATTTTTTGAATAATTATACTTTTTTATCTTAATATGTACCATGACTTCATAGAAGAAATTCTGGAAAGGAAAATGGGAAATAGAAACTATCAAAGCATATATGACCGAATATTTTTAAAAAAGAGTTAACACTAGCAGTTTAGTTAACAAACGACTTTTATTCATTTGAAAGAACGTGTAAAACCGCAAAAACAAAATATTGTGTTTAACATCTCAACCCGAACACCATAACCGTCTGTGTCAGCATAGTTCGATAAAATTGAAAAGGTTGATTGGATCCTCCCTCAATTGATTGTTTGGTGCGATTAAACGCTTGGAGGTCGGTTAATGGACACAATGTGATATGATGGATTGGGTTTTAACACAGTTCGCAAAAAATAATGAAAAGAAGATATCGTTCAATGAACAAACTTTGTGACAACTTCCTATACAGACTTTTCCCATTTTTCTTTCACTTATAGACCCGTTTCACATGCAATAGTTCCGGTAATATTCGCCGGACTTACGGTGACGGATGGTCGTAGTGGCAATGTTAAGTCAATTGGATCTTTCACAGAACGGCGGAAATGAAAACCGTACTTGCGGTTTTTAATTAAAAAGCGGCTATGTGAATTTGAAGTTCAGAAAATTTTGCTGTCGTACATTGGTACTGCAGCGGCGTTTAGCATTGAGATTGATAATTTTCCTGCCTACGAAATAGACCTTAGACTTTAATTACTCACATTTTGGAGTAACGCGACTAAATTCAAACTATGTGAAGATCCTTCCATAAAGAGTGGTAGAACGCGTCTAGGCTTCTTACAAAGTTTGTCTTGGATATGAAACTACTAAAAAATAACCACAAATTACCACTATAGAAGTTTTACATTATATTATGTGTAATATACTAATATATACTCTTATAATAGCATCTGAATAACGCTATAAAATTGAAGGCAGAGTAGTAATTCTCCACGATTCTTACTCCTTTTTGTGGTGAACCTTATTTTATCGCATAAGCTTTCTCTGATTTTGTGAGAAAATTACTCAGATTTTGTTCAAACTTACTCATTAAGTTATAAAAAAAAATCCTTGTAGTTTTCTAATTTTTCATTTTTTTAAAAAATCCTTACGACCACGGTCGTTCATAAAACAAAATAATTTTCTTTTCCCATTATTCTCGTATTTAAAATCCCTCTAAATCCCACATTTTGTGTAAACCACACTCTTTCATTCTAAACTAAGGCAGTTTGTAATTTTCGTTTCAAAATCCGAAACGGGCCACGGACGTTTGTTGAGACACCCTGTATAAATCACTCAACAAGACCGTATCTCCAAGTTGTCTATTTATCTACAGAAGTCGTACTTCCATAGAAGTTGTTGAGTTAACCCTATAGGTGGCACCAGAATCTGCTTTTGAAAGATCTCAAACGACTTTTTTTTAAAAATAAGGAGTTTATTTTTAAACGGAAGGGGGGACTCGAGGTGACGAAGCAAAACAGAACTATCATTATTTCGTAAAAAAAAGGACTTTTACGCAAGGAAAAAGAAATTTACACGGAGGCACTTGTCATCGGCCATTATGATGTTGAAAGTGGCGGGAAAAAGGTTCTTGTGACAGTTCTTTTAACAACTTGATGGAATAACGCAGGCACAATTTAAATTAGCTACATAAAGAGTGGCTTATGATATGGCTTTTTTTACTTCATGGTGTTTAGTTTTCAACATATTTTTTTAAGTGGAGGACTTAGTTATTATAATTTTATATATCGTCGATGAAATTCCACGAATGTGCTAATTGTAGGGCTGTTTTTGAAAACGATGGGCTTATAAGCATGGCTCGAAAAACCGCCTGTCCTCCCGTCCTCGGCGGTCGGAAATTCCCCGAGGACAACTCATTACTCAATCCCTACGTCCTCGTGGACGGCCATTTCCCCGTTAATATTTGTGATACATTTTTTAATTTTTGTTATCTTACAAGAGTCTAGATCTCATTTCTAAAATGACCTTTTAATCTAGAAATCCTGTTGATTCCTTCAACAGACCAAATGCGCATGCTCACGTAATCGGTAAACAAAAAGAAGTTGCTCAGTGCATGTGCTTTTGAATTTGTAACAACGAAGGAATTAACAATTACGTACAAAACACATTATGCACTGGTCTTAAACAAGCATTAAACGCAATTATGATCATCTACCTAACTGGAAAACCCCTTTCACATTTCTATGCAGAAACCTCTGTAAATCATTGCCTTGATTGTGGAACTGGCAAACGCCATATTTGATTCATTAAAAAAACATAGTAACCTCGGATAAATTTACATTCCAGCTAACTAGAACTTAGTCATTTTAATTCTAATATTCATAAAATAAATACGAGGTTGCTATCACAGTAACCTAGTATTTTTCTTATTAATGTATAATGTAATCCTAGTAACTACTAATACATTGTGCATTTTATATAAATGTTTATAATAAATAAGACAAAATTATATTTTTATTTATTTAGAAATTTATATATATAATTAAAGTTTGACGGGTTAGTTTCGAAGGAGGACGGATACATTGTTGGACAAGCCGTCCTTGGGGACGGGTAAAATTTGAGATTTTTCGATTTTTATAAGTGTTCAGTTTTCCATCCTTGTGAATTTTCACATTCGTGGTTTTGTCACTTTGACTGACGATATCTTGTTTGCTATTGCGTTCAGAAATTGAATTGTAATGGACAAGTATACAATACACTTTGACAAACTTTGATATTTTATAATGAAACTTCCCAAAAACAATTGTTATGCGTGTACTTTTTTTTTATAAAAATACGTTTATTCTATTGCAAATTATTCTTTTCATGTAATTATTAATTTAATTTTCAAAAACGATATTTTTTCAGAAGAGAATGACTTTGGGAATGACCTCTCCCTCCTAAATAAAAGAAGTTAAGAAATTAATTATGCACAATCAGTACATTCAAGACACGATATTAAAAAATTCCCTTTTTCTCCATTCAGACAATTTGTCATGACTAGTCTACATTTCATTATTCGTGACTAAAGCAATAAGCCAGCAGTATAGGGCACTTAACAATTTGATACAATTCCGTCTTATAGGTTCTGTTTTATTTTCATAATTTGCGTTTTTACACAGATAAATTATCCTTTTTCAGTTCAAACCGAAATTGTGAATACGGAAAAGAATCTCGAATTACACAAAATTCTTTTGCAAATGACCTGATCTTAACCCATTTACAACTACTTTGTAAATACCATTAACACCTTCATTCAACCATTGTAATACCATTCACCTTCAACACGTTAACTTTAAAGCTTTTTAAATTCGTTTTCGTGTAACTGAATTTGTCTGACATGAATTGTTCAAGACTATGGTCTTCATTTGTCTTTTATTTGGTTTAATAAGATAAGCTTAAGAGGAAAGATCATTTTTGCGTGATAAATTATCTTACCATTCGTCTTTCAGCCGTGTAGCCAGGATTAAGCTGGAGGCTTTAGCTTCTTGTTCGATTATTTTAACCTTGAATTTTGAAATTTTGCGTATTTTACAGAAATATTACTTGATCCAGTATACTTTTTAGATAAATATAACAATAGGAAAAACCTCAAAGAACATACCATTATTTTTCCTATTTAACTTTATATTTTTACCGATTGAATACATGCAAGTCTGGATAAATTAGTTTAGCATTACTGGGCATCATTGTGTTTGGGAACCTTAGGTCAAATGTATGATTCTTTCGCATTAAAAGTTATATTAGGCTTTGCAAATACGACCGTTGAAGTTTGGAATCTTTAGCATTGACCACTTCCGTATCGCTGGAAAAAAAGCCATTTGTCGTATTGTCACTTAAAAATGTATCTCGCTGTCTTTTTTTCAATTCCAGTGGCTGGCCAACAAATCTTTTCTATTTCCGTTCGCACCCCCCTTTTCTTTATGAGAAAAGAATGGCGGCGTGACGTCACTCTGAGACTTCCAACGATTGTTCTTTAATTACGTTTGTGTTCTTCGAGAAGAGGTAGATGTGGAGACGAGACCTATCTATTCTTGGGGAGGGAGATGCCGAGCCTCGATTGCGAGAGATTCGCTGGGACATCGAATAAAACACACCGAGCAGACATCGCGACCCGGAAAAAAATTCAACCTACTAAGTGACCCAGGTAATAAGGGACGATTTGGTTTTGCCCGAAGTACCACAAAATAGTAGTAAAGAACAGGATTACATGTTCACTAAGTGTTAATATGTTTTTACATTGCGCCACATTTTCATATTTTTCAAACATGTACATCAGTAAATGATGATGAGATGTTCCGAGTTACCCAGAAATAAGGTACTACCTTAACACTACGTTCCCTTGTCCCAAGTATCACAACCATGACGTAAAATGGTTCGTAAAATACGTGATTACATGGCTACAAAGTGTCAATTTGTTATTATATCAATTTTGTATTTTTAAAACATGTACATCAAAGGACGGCGACACTTTCTGAATGGCCCAGAAATTAAGTGCAACTTAACAATATTACATTTCTTTGCGCCAAGTATCACAATCATGAAGTTAAATGCGAGTGAAGGTCGTGATTAAATGGCCACATAGTGTTATTACAAAACATCGATTTCATATTTTTCATACACATACATCTAAAAGGAATGACGAGACCTGAGTGACCCAGAAATTAAGTACGACTTAATACTAGATTATCTTGCCCCAGTATCACAACCATGACGTAAATTTTTAACCCCAATTAAACTTAATAGCCTAAATTACATTTTTAACATATCCTTAATATCTTTAACATCCCAACAACAGCTTCAAACATATAGATCAAGGGATGGCGACACGTTCCAGAAATTAGAACGACTTAATACTATACCAAAGAGTTCTATAGTAGGATAGAGACTGAACCTTTCAACAGCAAGATGGACCAACACGGAGACAATATAGGGTGGCATGTGGGGCCCGATGGCCGAGTGGTTTGGATAGCAGGCCATAACGCAAGCAGTCCGCGCGCTGTAACGGGTGCGGGTTCGATTCCCGCCTTTGCCCTGGGTGTACTTCCTTTCTCGGTATCAAAATTAAAAATTAACTAGCACTTTTGCCACTCTATTCGGGCTCCGTAGTGAGCCATGGCTGCCGGTGGCAGCTTAGTACGAGTCGTTCCTCTACCCTACTATAGAACTCTTTGTACTATACATTCCCTTGCCCAAAGTATCACAACATTGACTGGTTACTGTTGTAATTGGCTTGTTTCAGGTGACGTTTTTCTTCCCAGCTTTCGTTCCTAATTTCCTTCTACGAGTGCTTCAACTGGTGCTCCGTTCTAACGTGACATTCACCAATCTAGGCGAGAAATATATTTTCAGTCAGACATTTCCGTTGCCACTCAATACCTGAAACATGCCCATTTTGCCACCACAGAGGACATTAAATCTGTAATTAAATCGATTTCATATTTTTCAAGAGATATACTACTTTAAAATATATATATATTGTAATATAATTACAATAAGATTAAAGGGAATTGATAATTTTTTCGGTGGCGCAAATAATTTTTTTTAAGACTATTGTCGAAAGAGATTGAGCAGACATCAACAAAATACCTTTTGGAAAGACTTATGTATTTTAATAGTGGTGTGTTTCAAGTCCGACATGAACAATCATGAAAGCTTAAAACAATGCCCAAACATTTATCAACGTGATTTTTAGTTAAGTGATTTGTCAGAGTATGTATTTACAAGTAAAAGGGATAATGGGTGTAGACTGCTGCGTTATGTCCCTATCAGGGGCTGTGGTTTCGAAACGTGTGAGGAATAACTACGAACTTATTAGAATACACATAAGGATTTATTCAGAGTCTATTCATTTGACACAACACACGACATTTACATCACGGAGATATCTCCGACGGAACAGATCATCACAGGTGCACGGCAGATGAGCCGTTGCGAGCATGCGCACAAGATACTTATTGCGCACTTTAACTCATTATTGACGCATTATTATATATTGAATTATGCGTCTTATTTTATACGTTACGTAAGAATATGACTAAATACTCATCATCCATAACAAAAAAAATACCTTTTAATTACCCCCCCCCCCAAAAAAAAAGCTATGCTATAACATAGAACTTTTTTTAATTGCCAGGGTTTTAAGGTTGATTGAAATTAAGTCTCACTAGAGCTACACGAGGGTAATTTAGAGCCACAGTCGAGTGACGAGCCGACACTTGAGTAGACACTCAATGCAACTTTTAAGGGCGACATCGTACGTTGTTCCGGGACTTTGGAGCATATTTTAATTCTTGCGAATTAAAAAAAAGGGGTGTACGTTAAAAATGGAACGCTGTGCGGCTTTCTTAAGAAACAAATAATGAACCATCAAAGAACCACAATGTGCTTTTTTGATTCCTATTATGACGTCATTCGAAACTGATTTATATAAAAAAAATCCATTCAAATATTCATTTTAAATAAATAGTTTCTCGTGCGATTGTTGATATGGCCAGCGATTGAAATTAATAAAAATTATAGTTTTTGCTATTTAATAACAACATATTTCCGTCAGGACGTGCAGATAGACGCCGGACAGATAGGCATCTCATGTCATCACCTTTCTAACAAAAATGGAATTTTCAAAATCGAACGGATAAAACCAAATTTGGAAGGGAGGTACGGACGAACGGTCATCTCTACCTGGTATACATTCTTCTGCTTCTACCTTTTGATTCTTTCGAATTAAAAAAAAAAAAAAAGAAAGTAGACTAAAAACTTGCTAAACATAAAATAAACAAAAAACTGAATAAAATAAATCATACTTTTTCCTTGGAAGCAACAATCAAACACCAATTATGCAAAGATACTAATGATTTCTATTTTCGTTTCAATAAACAAACTTTCTCGTTACAACATAATAGGTGGGGAAAAAATTAAAAATCTACCGTGGTTAGGTAAACTGCAGTAACCACAACAATTAAATAAACCATTTTTTCCCTAAAATAATCAGTCATTTGCATAGATATCATAGTTAAAGTATTATAGATTGGCAGATCACGTGACCTCCAATGCTAACGACGGGAGGAGCGCATGGAGACCAGAATAAGAGGGCAACGGGGCCAGGGTTCCCACCAGGTTTAGGAGAAAAACTCTACGAAAAAATACCATTTAATTCTAAAATTACAAAACAAGACCATAAAAGTTTTAGCTGCATTTTGTAATCTTTTTAGTGACTTTAAAAAAACGTGATACGCTTTGTTAGTATTTTTATGGTATATTTTTGTATTTTTAGAATTAAATTGTATTTTTTCGTAGTGTTTTTCTCCTAAAACTGGTGGCAACTCTGGCCCCATTGTCCTCTTGTTCTGGTCTCCATGCGCGTCCCGTCGTTAGCATTGGAGGTCACATGATCTGCCAATCTAATACTTTAACTATGATATCTATGGTCATTTGGTATACTTTATTGAAGGTTAAAGTTATCTGTATTAAGTTCTCACAACAACGGTCGAAGTCATTAGCCTAGTTACTGCAGTTTACCTGCCCACGGAAAAAATGTGAAATAAACTCTTTTTAAATGTAGTGTGAAATAAATAAACTTTTCATCAATTCAATTTTCTTTTACACCAGGAAGTAGCTTATTTACATAGCGGTAAACTTGCACAATGGTATGTGAATCAAGCGTTAAAGGATTAGAGATCCACTCAAATGCTATTTATTTTGAAAAGAATTTTCACTCCCTTTCTCTGTACGTACTTCATATGAATAGCTAAATGTAAAGAGGGCCTATGTCCATTCGGGACTTTCCCACTAAACTTCTCTCACTAATTTTTGAAAGGAAGAGTGGTAGCAGGAAATTCTCCAAAGTACATGAGCCCTCTTTGATTTAGAGTTTCATATATGTACTTGCACGCCATCTAGTAAAATGGATTTTGTTTCCATTTGCTTAATGGTAAAACCTTTTTTGGAGCTTTGCGAAATTGTATTCATGCATTATAAACAAAATAATGCTTTTGAACATCGCATAGCTACAGTAACCATGACTTTTTTTTTACATAGAAAATTTTTACGAATGCAACGGAGACAACAAATTTTTGTCACGACATTTTCGGAAGTTAAAAAGGGTAAATTCGTTTTTATTCAAATTAAAAGAAATGTAGAAATAACTTAAATTTTTAAACTTACGATGGTATTTAATATTGCAATACAGTTCAAATTTTAACTTTCCAAACATGATATTTTGCCATTACTCAGATGATATAAGCAATTCTTTAAATTTTAAATTTAATTAACGTACTCAAAAAGAACTTGTCAAAACATATTTTGCTAACATTCTTCTAAAAAAATCTGCATACTTTATCAAGACAATTATTAAACTATACATAAATCAATTATTTTTTTAATTTAAAGAAAAAATGAAAGACAAAAAGAATTTCATTGAAAATAACGAGCTCTTTTAAACAATTGAAAACTATTGCATTCCTTACATTAAATTTATAATAAACTTTATCAGTTTGGCAAAGGCATAAAACCATAATAATCTTCTTTCGAATCTCAAGTTGATTAACAATAGCCAAAATATGAACAGTTATTCCTATAAAATTATCTTATCTTTATTATAATGGGCTTGTTTCAACAATTTGTCAAAGAAAACCAACCAATGAAATCGCATTTCGGAGCGCGAGAGGTTAAAAAAACCAATGAGCTTGTTTAAACATTTTTTAAAGAAAACGAAATAACACACCAATGACGTCGCAGTATTGAGAGCGTGACATCATAAGAAATATTCCCATTATCTTTATAATTGAATAATTTAGTGGAAGAACGTGCTAAGTGAAAAAAAAAAAGGTGAAAACTAGAAAATGAGCTGTAGAGCTATTCGTTTTCACTTAGATCCGTTAAAAACGGCGCTTGCAAAACGTAAAAAATATGCTTAATTTAAATTTTACGAAAAGGGTGAATCTTGTTAAGAGGTAATAACATGTTCATTGACACAAAAATCTCATTTTTTTCAAAAATGACTCTTAGCACGTTCTTCCACTAAGCTCTTCAATTATCTCTTTTACTGTTTAGCCAATTACATAATATTTGTTATAGGGATAGCTTTTCATTTCAATTTAAATCAGTTAAACATTAATTTTGAAAATAAAAAGATAACGCATATAAAATATAATTCTTAAAATATTAAATTTGTAAAAGTACGAAGATATTTTTTTATAAATGCTTGAAATAAATTTCTATGAATGTTAATCGAATTTTATGTTAGCACAAATTAGGAAGTGGTAACTGAGAACCAATCCAAAGAAATGCAGGAATGAAAGTTGGAAGGAAATACGTCACATAAAACAAGCCAATTACCTATGTGAAGTCATTGTTAAAAATTGTTAAAATATTACAAACGAGAAAATTTCTTAAAATAATTTGAGCAAATAAACAGTTGTAACTTTTGAAGAATTTATAAATAGCAGTCCTTTTAATATATAAATAGCAGTCCTTTAATGCTAATTTTCAAATCATTAGGGTAGTTTAGAACACAAGGTTAATTATGAGGGAGTTCTGTTACTGCTAAAAATAAGTTTTATTACGAAATGAAATAATTAAAAAGAAAAATCTTCATTGTGAAAGAGCTATTTCAAAAGCTTAAAAAATCCCGATTTTAAATACTAATCGTTTTAACGAAAAAACAATCGGTATTTTCAGATATAAATATAATAAAAATTCAATTATAATGTTTATGAGAAAAATCATTTAGATTTTTAAGGGAAACTAGATCTTAGAAGAAACAAAACTACACTGCTCAAAACAATTAGGGGAGCACTTTGCGTACTTTTGTTAACCCTTTCAGTTTTAACTTTTTATTTTTTATTCTAAAAATCTAAAATTTGTGAAATAGATTCATTATGCATCCAGTATGAAATGGTAAAAAACAGGGGGGGGGGGATCTTGATTTTTTAACTAAAATGTAAGGGGAAAAAATTGAAATCAAAACTTTTGAATAAATTACAACAATTATCTTTTTTAAGACTATTTGTTAAAAAAAAAAGTTAAAATCGATTTTTAAACATCTAAGAATGCAAGCGTGAAGAATTTAGGGTCAATTTATTTCATAAAATTGTTTGGTTAATTTTAAGTTGACGGTGCTTCTGTCGCCAAGGGATTTGGCGCTTTTGTTTGGAGCGATAAACAATTTTTTTTGGTGATGCGGCATTTTCTGGTGAAATACGTTGTGGAATCTTTGTTGTGGCTAGGTGGCGCTGGTTATACTTGAGCGGATGTTAGGCGCGTGGGATTTTTTGTTCTAAATTAATTATTGTCCAATCGCTGGCGCTGGTGATATTTGCGCGGAATTTAGGTTGCGTGGATGATATGCGCGTGAGATTTATTTGTATTCTATAAATTACTTTTTGTTCTATCGTCATTTCGTGAGGTTTCGTTTTTCGTTTGCGTTTGGCTTTTGAACATCCGATTATTATGGATGGTGCTTATTTAAATTCGGAATTTTTTGCAAAACTAAATAAATTTATTTTTGATTTACTTTGTAAATTAAAAATTGCCCGGGGCCCCAAACGAGTGTTAGGCTTTCAATGGGCCACAGTAAGCCCATGTAGGATACTGTGTTTTTTAGAGAAAAAACATTGCCGGGCCCAAACGAGGTTTAGGCTTTCAATGGCCTACAGTACTGCCCCATGTAGGATACTGATGTTTTTTAGAGAAAACAAAATTGCCCGGGGCCCCAAACGAGTGTTTAGGCTTTCAATGGGCCCTACAGTACTGCCCCATGTAGGATACTGATGTTTTTTTAGAGAAAAAAACATTGCCCGGAGCCCCGAACGCGTGCGTACTGGATTTCCACTCACTCTTGTAGCTCTAGTGCGACGATAATTTAAACTAAACTAAATTGCCCGTAGCCCAAACGCGTGCGTACTGGATAACCATTCCTGTAGCCTTAGTGCGACGATTTTTCAAACGATATTAAACTGGAATCCCACTCGTGTAGCTCTAGTGCGAAAATTTTCAAACAAAACTAAACTGGATTGCCACTCGTGTAACTCTAGTGCGACGAAAATTCAAACAAAACTAAACTGGATTGCAAGTACTAGCCCATTGTGTAGAATAAAGTTTGTTTTGTGTTGCCCAAAGCAAACCAAAACCCCGAGTCTGGTTTATTTTTTCGAATCATTGGGGGTGAAAGAGTTTAAACCATGCGCTCCCCTAATTGTTTTGAGCAGTGTAGCTTTCTAGCTTACTCTCTTGTTACATTAATACTCAAGACATTTTTTTTACTATACAAATAAGCGGACAAAAAGCATCAATAAAAGTATACTAATCATACCTCTCCCCTCCCCAAAAATAAAAATCTGATAATTTATTTGAAAATCTGATGAATGGAACGAAAAATAAAAGGAGGTACGGAAAAAGTATAAAGATAGAGGCTCTGATGTCAAACTTTCAATAAAATTATTATTTCGAAAACCTGGTGATTAGAACGGAAGTTGAATGGACAGACAGACGGACGCAAATATCCGAGATGTCAAAACCATTATAATAGACAAAACTATATGTCTCATCAGTTTTCAGATTTAATACACACGCTGACGCTGTGTTGAACACCATATACGGAGTATTTAAATTTAATATATACTTGTGTCGCTTATGAATTTTGTTTAAAAGGTTTTTTTTATGGTTAAAGCAAGTAAGATCTCTCCCAGGATTGAAAGTGCTCTACAGCATTAAGAAATATCCATTCTGGCCAATTAAACGAATAGAAACGTCATGCTCGACTTTTTTTTAAATTATTATTTTTTTACAAATGTCTTGATTACTGACATTTAACCGAGACACCTATACTCTAAGCCGACGGACACAACATAAACACCCCCAACCAACACAAAACCACGCGGTTTCACCCCCAACACACACTCACCTGGTACTCAATCTTGGCCATAGGACCTCGTACTTCCTGAGCACTGCAGTGCTTCGGGAAATACCGGACCGCGTATATAACAACAAACGTATTAAAAACAAGCCGCGTATATAATAACATTTATTGTCGCAGAAAAATATATGACATATCCATTCTGGCCAATTAAACGAATAACAACGGTATGCTCGATATTTTTAATTCATTTTTTCCTTATTATTTTGCACTTCCTTATTATTTACGCCGACGGACACAACACAAACACAAAAACCACGCGGTCCAACACACACCTGGCATTCAAACTTGGCCAGGACCTCGTACTTCCTGAGCAGATCGCAGTGCTTCAGGAAACCTCGGTCCGCGTATATAATAACAAACATTTATTGTCGCAGGAAATTATAGGAATTATCCATTCTGGCCTATTAAACGAATAACTACGGCATGCTCAATATTTTTTAATTCATTTTTTAATTTATTTTTTTAAATTTGCAAATGTATGCATTATTGACATTTATTTCAGACATGCTCTACGCCGACGGACACAACACAAAACCACGCGGTCCGCCACTAACACACACTCACCTGGTACTCAATCTTGGCCAGGACCTCGTACTTCCTGAGCAGATCGCAGTGCTTCGGGAAATCCCGGGCCGCGTCTATGGGCCCCTTCGGGATGAGGGGAGCGAGGCGAGCGTCCCCGTGCATGGGCAGCAGCCCGCTGTTGAGCAGGGAGAGCTGCAAGCGGCTCGCCATCGCTCGCTATCCGGCTTTCAACGAAGCCGCCGACTGACGAAGCTTGCGGGGAAGCGCGTGTGATGGGAAACGCCGGCTAAAAATAGAAAGGGGCGTGTGAGGAAAACATGCGCAGTGGCGGGCAACAGGCGGTTTGGCGGGAGAGTCGAATGTGCAGTGGCGGTACGGGGGGCGTGTAGGTAAGGGTTCGGTTTGGTTGAATTGACATCGCACTAGCCCTCTGAGGGATACAAACGTATAAACCCGTCACCTGGCTGTCAGGTTTTACAGTGACACACATAATTTTTAAAAAATTATTAATTTAATAAGTTTATTAAATTTTAAAATGTATAGCATAGAGTAGCCATTTATAACCATTTACTACAGAAATATAATTTTTTAATAATTAACAAATTATATTTTCAGTTAAAAATTTAAAACTCCTACAGTGAAAACAAGTTTACAATTCAGCCAATTTGTCAATTATGTTGTTTACAATTCAGCCAAGATGTCAATGGTAGAGTCGCACTAGAGCTATACGAGGGCTACTGGCGAAGGGATTTGAACAAGCGAAGTGTTAACCCCGATTAATTTAGAATCAGTCAAGCGACGAGCCGACACTCAAGGTCAATTTTAAGGGCTACATCGTACGTGGCGTCGGAACTATAGAGCATATTTAACATGCACTATCTCCACATTTTTTTTGGCTGCACAGACCGTTCCGCTGTTAAGGACGAGACTGCCACCCAACGCAACCTTATAGAGACACAGTACGCGGCGTCAGGACTTTGTATAGAATAACGTGAATTAAACCCATATACACGGCGCTATTTATATTGACTGGATTACTATATTGCCCAGCACGATCTGTTCATATGATGGCTACGGCGAAATAACTAAGGGTTGGATTGAATTATCGTTGCCCTAAACTAGAGCTACAATAGAGCTATTGGCGACGGGCGTCGAATTTTAGAACCATAGTCATAGTGACGAGTCGACACCCGAAAGCATCAACGCAATTTTAGGGTGACATCGTAAGAGGCGTCTAGAATAGCAAGTTTATTAGCTGATTTTGGATTTGAGATGTCAAACAGTAAACTTTTTTTTTTAATTTTTACACGGCTAGAAAAATTTATGAAGGAAGACTCTAAAAATGGGGTTTAAATAAATTACATTTGTTTTTCTGCTACTAAATGATTAAATACGATAGGTTGTGATAGATGTAGTTGCGGCTTATCCCACGATCAAAGAAATCATATCAGTTCCATGATGTAATTTCTGTCCTACAAAAGTCAGGGATGGATTTTCCCGATAACCAAAACATTGCAGAATATGATCAGAGCTGGCCATGTCACCACTAACCACTCTGAAATTTACTAAAGACAAGATAGATCTTTCCTCTCTCTCTGCCATAATTTTGATTAAATATATTAAGTAACTTAATATATTTAATCAAAATTATGGCAGAGAGAGGAAAGATCTATCTTGTCTTTAGTAAATTTCAGAGTGGTTAAAGTACTATTAATCATTTAGTGACAAAAAAAGCAATTTTGAAAAGAAGGGCCTCCCACCATGCTGTGATAAAAAATCTTTCAGTGAAAATTGAGCAAAGACACAAGTAAAATAAAATCTCAACAAAATTTTTAAGTTGCACCAAACATTAGATTCCCAAATTTCAAATTTTTTCACATTTTTTATGCAACAAACAGTTTCCCAAGAAATGGTGAGAGCAAACATTTATCAAACTGATAACATAAGTTTCATCACTTCCTGAGAACACTGAACTTTTTGTCAGAATAGTGAAAATAACAATTTCTATTACATTTACTTTTTAAGTACGTCACAATATTTAGTTTTTACTTTAAACTTATACATGTAACATATTTAATGGGATACGAGTTTAAAGCTTTGATATTATTAAATTTAGTTTTCCCACTAACGACATAGTTAATGCCACTAACGTGCATAACCAGTTTTGAACATAAAACCTCCTAAATTACCCACGACAAATTACTATTTATTTTGTTGGTGAATAGGGCTAACAGTGGAAGGTAGAAGACAGGGGAACATTAAACTCTGGAATTGATTTCATCATTTAATTGAATAATATAGAAAACATACACCTAAGTAAAAATTTATTTCCATGGTATAAAAATAAATAACTTTAGGATCAGCAATTTGAATCAAACAATTCAAATGCAAACTTACACTTAGTTATAATCAAAATCACAAAGCCTGCAATTCTCCTAGTAACTTTTGTACAGGTTCAAGAAGTTCTTTCAGCTTATCACTATCTTCACTAGACAAATCTCCAAGACCATTCTTTACTTTTGTCACCATTGACTGTGCCGTCAATCTAGTGGAAGCCTTATAGCGGCCAATCCTGGTATCACCGGCCTCCAGCAAATGAGCCAGCTTCAAGGTCAATTCCACAGATCTTCCAACAACTTCCAGAACTCTCTTAAAAGATTCAAAGTCACCAGGACCACTTAGATTACAATGCCTCATGGCTTTCTGCTGATGCAATAGGGCCTTTTCCACCGACTCAACATCACTCGAAGCATCGATGTCGGGACACTGTAATGCTGAATAACATCTCCAGATGCAACAATCATTGGGGACCACAGACGATATCCTTCCGAGCAGCTCTAGTGCCTGCTTCCTTAACCTTGAAGTAGGATGACCACACATATCAGGAAGATCTTCATTGATGGCCCTTACCAGAATATTAAGAACCTCAGGGTCCAAGTACTTCCCCTTGATGTCTATGAGTCTGTGCCATGATCTGATGACCTCCTCGAAGGCTCCAAGATCTACACTCACAACAAGAAAATTTTCCCAGACCCTCCACTCTTCATAGTTGCACTTGAGGGCTTCTTGGAGGGCCCTCCATGCTCGATCTTTCTGCTTGGTCCGGATGTAGGCATTCGAAAGGTTGTTCCAGGCTTCGAAGTTGTCTGGATCGAGAATGACCACCTGTCTGTAAGCCTTGGCAGCTTGAGCATAGTCCTCTACCTGTATCAGGATAAAGGAAATCATTGATTTTAATAAAATAAACAGGATTTTCGATACACCAAAAGAAATAAATTCCTTTGAAGGTAGTCTTATTTTCAAATTATTTTTAGGAAATATTGACAATAATTAATTTTAAAAGTATAATACAAAAATACTTCCATTCAAGTGGAAATTAACAAAAAATTTGAAAGCATGGCTTAGCATTGGGACTTTAGAAGAACAGTGAGATGTTGTACTTTCAATCAAATTATTGAAGGCATGGAAGTTGAAGAAACAGTCTAGTTGCATTGTTATCTTATTTTGTTTGCTTTTATTTCACACTTCCGGTCAGCATTTTTTCTCGTGTGTGTTGCGATTCTTTTCTTGTCTGACGTTTGAAGTTTAACTGTATGTCTATACTGAGTCTATAGATTAGAAGTTTTGGCTGATACAAACACGGTTGAAATTTGACCGGGCCACTGGTTAAAAGTGTTTTTATCCGTGCTGAAACAGTCAGAAGTGGTCAAAATTGTTTTGAACTGCAACTGATGGTTTCACGTTTTGAATTTTTTTTTTTTTTTAAAGTTTAAATTAAGTGTCTGAAAATGCTGTGAAAATATGTCAAAACCTCAACTTGTCAAATATGCACTAAATAAATTGAATAGTTAATTCCAGTGGTCAAAATAATATTGGCCAGGGTGGTTAAAACCATTGGTTTGACCCCCCCCCCCCAATCCCCTATAAATCCTATCCTATATTTATTAATTGGTCTCTATGCTGCTGGCAACTCGTAATATAGCAACAAGCTGTTCCAATTTCAAAATTAAGACCAATCCATAATATTAATATTACACAAAACGATAAACAACACACAAAAATTCCAATTTAAATAAGCATGGGAATGGGTTTGCCATATTCTTTGAAAACGGAATGTTATGTAACTGGTTAAATAGATGGACATTTATTCTTCTTTAATTGGAATTTTTTTTAGTGGTGTGTGTTTGAGGGAAACGCAGACATCATTCCAAACTGTCAAGTTACCCTCTACAAGTTTATCGGACTATAAAAAGTGACATATATTGAGCAACTCTCACCTGAATAGTTGCATAGCCCAGTGAGTACCAAACTCCGGACTGCAGGTGGTTGATTTCTAAGGATTTGTTGAAGTGGAAAATACACTGCTTCCAATCTTTTCTCTTAAAGTAGTAGTATCCCAGAGCCCTCTGGCATCTTGCATTCTTTCCATTAGACAGTTCATCAGCCTATAAGTATAAAAAATAGTTAACTTTCAGATTTATACCAAAATATTGGATAGTTTGATAGCTGTAATATAAATTCGACACACAACATTAAGTATGAAATTACAAAAAACAGCCTAAATATTTTTAAATATTATGAATTGAATTTATATACATTAATAACAATAAGATAATTTGTTCTATAAGATGGCAATACATATTCAATTTTATTTATAACAATATATTAAGTTTCATTAGCGTTACTTAATATAATTGTTTTATTTTCCCTCCAAAAGAAAAATGGTGCCTCTACGTTAAATAATTAATTGAACTTACAATTATAACTACAAAGATATGTTTTTTTTATATAAATTGATGAGAATGACATAAATTAAGTTTCTAGAAATATAATAAGAGGCCCAGTGGCTTAGTGGTAGTGCTTCGTATTACCACGCCACAGGTATGGGGATCGATTTCAGAATTGGGCGAGGTTGACTCATCCTTTCATCTCTTAAGTAGGTGAATAAAATGACAACCAAGCATGCTTGGGAACTAAACACTGGAGGTTCCGTGGACACAGAGGTTGGCCACCTAACCGGGACTTATGCTTAGCACCCCATAGCACTTGGTCAAGTAAGCTGATGGGCAGGGCAGGTCTTGGCTCACTAACGGCTGTTGCACGGAGGGGTTTAGTTTTTTTGGAAATTTTATAACAGTTTTATTTTCACAATGCAAGCAAAATAGTGCTTTCATTGATTGAATTTAAAGTATACCTTTAAATACATCTCTGGATCATCCAGGATATCCCCCAGCAAGCACCAGAGTAAAGGTGTCTCTTGTTTTTGCAGTTGCTCCCTGAAATTAAAATAGAACATGAATGTGTGTAGGTAATCAAAGGATTCCAGTGGTGTTTTTTTTTAAATAGCATTCAGTTAATAAAAATAAATGTTAAGATGGTTACTAGTGTTAGACATTGAATGGAAAATTTTAGGAGCAAAAATTGTGCTACTAACTGAAAAAACTAGGAGCAAATGCACACAATCTGGGAGCATTTTTGAAAAAAATATTTATGGGGTAAAAATGCAGATTTCAGGATCGCCAGTTTCTAAAATTTACCATCGTCAGGGTGTCACATTTTATATTATTGCCAGAGTTTTACGATTTAAAGATCTCAGTATAGAAAATTTTGTCAAATATAAGATTGTTGAAGATTTGCGTTGTTAAGATGATTATTTTTGGCAAGACCTTTAGAAACCATTTTTTTTAATTGATAGTGAAATTTTAAATAGATTGATCTAACCTAAAAAAGAGCATCGATTTTCAAATTTGGGTATCTTAAAGGGAAAGCCCACACTAAAGAAGTATATCCAAATATTTTTGCCAAATCGGACGGTAATCCTGCCAAAACCAGGTCACATCTTATACCTCAACCTATCCATAGACAAGACAACAACAACAACCAAATTCTTAAATTGTATTAAAATATTTGAAATTATGTTAATCATAAATTGATTTAAGAACTTATTTTTGTTTATGCATGCTGTTTTGAACATGCAACAATTTGTTAAATTCTAGATTTTCTTATTTCAAAATATTGTTTTGATTGTAAATGCCACAGTAGTTTTTGGTATGAACAATTTACATTTTTAATGTTCTTTTGGCAGACATTTTCACTTTTGTAAGCAGTAGGTTTTAAATAAGTATTTGTTTCAATATAAGATGACAACAGACTAACAAACCACCATGGTTTGTTGTCATTTTGATTTGGCTACATTTTTCAACTTGGCAACTAAACCGGACGTTCTCCTTTAAATCAAGCAAGGGAAATTCCATATTAAATCAAATTAAAGAACGGCCATCGTATTATGGACGGAATGCTATTTGGTGCTCGTGAAAAAGTAAACACAAGGTTGCTATATCAACAAGATCGATGTAAACATCTATTGAGTTGAACTGGAATGTTTACCAATTTAAGTTTTTTGCTACTTGGCTACAAAAGGAAAGTCGCCAAATCGAGACCGGCCATAATATGCTAGCAGTACCCGAATTTATTATTACTGAAAGTAACTAACATGTTTGCAAAGATTAAAAAAATAATAAATTTTATTTACCATTTACTAATTAAAGTATAAAATTATATTGTTCACCTTATCCAAAAGCCTTTATTATCGGGGACACTTTTGTATGCACTTTAAGACCTAGGAATAGAAATATTTCGATCTCTCTAAGAAAATAATCAGAAAAAAACTTTACACCAACCTAACCACTGTTTCGGCCTGTGACGTTCTCCCAAGCAACTGCAGACACAAGACAACATCCTGCCACAACTTCAACTTCTCGTAAATAGCCAGGGCACTCTTGGTGGCTCCGATGGAAAGCTGAACATCCGCAAGTTCTTTTTCTAATGTCCACATCATTGGGAATGCAGTAGAAAACAGCATAAGGGCTCGCTTGGAGAAAGGAGGTTCCTTACCACGAAGAGAGTCAACAACAGACTCCAACTGCATGAGTGATCTCTCGATGCGTCTGGATCTCTCTTTTTCCAGTTTACACCTTAAAATGAGGGCTGTTATATATATGGACCATACTTTGGGCTGATCCAAGAGACAATTAACATAAGACATGACCTGTTCTTGTAAGAGCAGATCGGAAGCTTCGCTTCTCTTAACCAAGAGACAGTGTCCCAGTAGAACGATCTGTTCCTCAGGGCTTAATGACTCAACCTCATTGGCCTCAATGTCTGTAAAAGACACTTTGTTGAGAACGGTGTCATCTTCCAGTTGAAGATCTTTCGGCACATAGCAGTCACCCATGGGCAGAGCTCCACCCAGAAGCCTGGTCCTGCCAAGCTTGACTGTGAGCTGAGCTACAGCCTTCTGCTGAAAGTAAGTCCTCTTACCATAAGCACCTCCTAAATTGATGTCGAGACCTGCAAGGCTCTTGGCGGAGTCCACCAACTTCCGAGCAGATGAAACCTCATGGTAGTAAAGGTGGAGCTGAGAAGCCTCAATGGAGAACAAAAGCTTCGAAAGGGAATTTTCTTCTTCGTTTATCCACTTTGATTGTGAGGTTTCTGCTATGAGTTTGACAGCCTGGTCATGCAACCGAGGAACACGGTCAGGTAAGAGACGCTGGTGGACAAACAAACGGCGGATGTCCCACCAACCGCAAGTCAGGCTTCCGCCCTGGATCTGCGAAGCAGCTGACAGGAAAATGCTGCTGAGGAGAAACACATTTTTGTGTATTGCATTGTCAGACACGAATTCCCCATTTTCACTCAAAAGAGCATCACATGGCAAGTCATTGAAAACTGATGTGCAGAGGGGGAAATCTTCATTACTGCCACAAGGGGGGCCGCTCGAGTTTTCTCTCAGAAATGTCTGAAGGGCAGAGACTCCAACGAATAACAAGAGAAGTTGTCTCCCATACGTCAAAAGAGGTTCATCCGCAACGTTTTCCTGGAAACACACGCATGGTAACTGTTGCCTGTCTTCGTTTTCTATAATTTTAAGATCCAAATCGGAAATATTCAAGCTAAGTATTTGATCGTAATCATGCTTTGTTATACTTTTTAATACAGTTAAAAAAGCTTTGGGAAGTTTCTCTATATAATCGGAAACTGATTCAAAACAAATTTCGAAACCATCAACGTTTCCATTAGCAAATCTTATTTCGAGTTCATTTAGGTGCTGAGAAATAAAAAGTTCACTGTTCGCTTCCATATTACAAGTTTAAAATCAAAAACCCACAATATCATACAAGAGCCTTCATAAAGCATAAATAACGTGGTTTCGATTGTAAAATGTAAACACTTATTACACACTGTAACCTGTGCTACAGGTAGCTACAGGCTTAACTTATAATTATTATGTGGCTTATGCTACTGAGAAATATTATTATTTTGGTTGGATGTGTAGTTGGCTTAACTCGTTTGGGGACCGAACCGATTTTGTTTTCTCAAAAAACATCAATATCCAACATGAGGCAGAATTGTAATGACCTTTGAAAAGTTTGAAAGCAGATATCTTTTGTTCGTAAAAATAAAAATAATAATAAAAACTAAATGTAGCTTTAACAGGAATCCTTATTGTTTAAAGTATAATAGGAATGTTTCAGGTGATGTAAAGCTCTTGTTTTCAATTTTCTAATCCTTCAATGGTTGTTTCGGTTTCACCTCAAAATGACCATCATGGATGAAAAGAAACTTATCTTTCTATGCAATCTATCTTTAACAAAATGATTTGAACGACCAACAGCACAGCAAGAAGTTGGCATATTAAAAATTTAATAAGTAAAATATTCTTAGAAAACTAATTTTCTAATACCAAACCAAAAGTAATTTCAGACAAAAAATGGAAACAAGACCGCTGCAACTGTTGCCGTTCACGACGTGAAACATGCCCATTGATAATATAGACATAAGTAAAAAAAATGGGAATGTTTCTTATGTCACGTTCTCCATACTTCGATTTCATTGGTTGTTTTGGTTTCTTTCCGTACCACGTGAAACAAGCCTATTGGTTTCTTATGATGTCAGGCTCTCCGTACTGCGATTTCATTGGTTGTTTTTGTTTCTTTCCATACTACGTGAAACAAGCCCATTAACTTAAAATATTAACCCGATATCTAATTCGATGAGTCCATTGTCCCAAATCAAAAGTAGTTCCTTGTAAAATATTTTCAATTTTTCCTTAAAATAAAAAGTATTTTTCTGTAAAAGAAATTAAAGCTAATGCATATAATAGAAATATTAAAAAATAAAAAATAGTTTAAACATAAAAAATTCGCCGAAAAATCGCAATTTCAGTTTTTAAAAAATTATGAAAATTAAAGAAGTGATGGAATTTTTCACTATTTTTTTCGAACTCAGTATCAAAACACGTAGGATTGTAGGAATTATGCATCATTAAAAGATGGAGATGCTGCGGCTGCTGAACAGAAACCAATACGAAAATAGGTGTGCCAAGTGAAGACATAACGATCGCTTTGTAGTAAGCGTAAACAAACGCTCTTGACGAATTATTTCGAGCTCTTCCAGAGTAAGTGGAGTTTGTATGCTTATTACTAAAGTAGCTAAAATCTATAATTTCAAACACTTGTTCTCCGAGACTTCGAGGTGGAAAAGGGTCCTCAAAACGTGATAGTTAGAGATGGAAAACCAGAAACTGTGAAAAAAACGGCTTTTCGCTTTAGTTACGCCAGCGGACATTGGCGACTTTCTGACATCACTTTTTTTTACACTATAGATAACTACGATGTCGCCTTTAAATTTTCATTGGGCGTCAAAAGTTTCGGCTCGTCATTTGACTGTGGTTCTAAATTAAGACGCCCGTCGTAAAATGGTCGTGGTGTAGCACTAGTGCGACGATAATTCACCCAAACCCAATATATAAAACATTTTTTGGGCAGTGCTGCCATGTATGATGATATTTAGCTTGAACTATTCTCGTGTAAATGAAATCATACTGCCGTGGGCAGGAAAACTGCAGTAACTTCAAAATTTTCATTTTTCGTTTTTTTTTTTGCACTTTTGGCATCTATTTAACTTATATTTTCATGTGCCGACCTTTTTTAGCGATTTTCGTTACAAATTAACCATTTTTTGGCAATGGCAAATTGCAGTGAAATGAAAAAAACTCACAA
The DNA here is from genome assembly GCA_019343175.1 of Oedothorax gibbosus. Taxonomy (NCBI): domain Eukaryota; kingdom Metazoa; phylum Arthropoda; class Arachnida; order Araneae; family Linyphiidae; genus Oedothorax; species Oedothorax gibbosus. Next base: position 10,998,818 of record CM033279.1, read on the forward strand.
GATTCGGCAGGTAAACTGCAGTATAATTTTACCTGACCTGTTTTAAAGGTATTACTAAAAACTGAAAAAACTGAATTCCTGATACTTCATTCCTGATACACTTCTGAATTAGAATCGGACACCAAAAATTGGGAGCGTGTGAAAACTAGACGAGGTGATGTTTACTACTTGCCAAAAATTCGGGATAAAAGTATCCGGTTAAGAAATATCAATGACGTTTCTAAGTACTGTTCGGATAACAATATTGAATTTAATCCTGAAGACTGATTTCGAAGATAAAAGTGTTAATTATACTGCAAGTAGTGAAACCACATCTACCGATTCTGATCCAGAGGTAAATCTAGTTGAGGTGAAGATTCCTAACTCTTTTGAGGAATCATTGACATCACCCGAGAGACACGAGTGGGTTAAAGCAATGAAACTTGAATTAAGTACACTAAAAAGTAGAGACTCTTTTGATTTAGTACCCAAACCAGCTGGTGTAAAAGTGTTGAGTAACAAGTGGGTATATACTGTTAAAAAGGATTCGGAAGGAAATATTCAACGCTTTAAAGCTCGTATCGTTGCTCAAGGGTTTCGTCAAATTGAAGGAGTAGACTATGAGGAAGATGTGTATTCTCCCGTTGTCTCATTTACTTTGGTAAGAGTGTTTATGCTACTATTGGTTGTACTGAAAGGGTGGATATCCCGGCATTTGGATATCAAAAATGCATATCTGTATGGTAAGCTTTCTAGTTCAGTTTATTTGGAACAACTAAAAGGTTTCGTAGCTAAAAAGCACGAGAATTGTGTATTGAAATTAAAACGAGCATTGTATGGACTACACCAATCTGGAAAAGAATGGTACAATAAACTTGATCGAACTTTTATAAAACTTGGATTCCAGAAATTGTTAAATTGTGTTTAAATGTTGGATTCTGTTGCAATAGTTTTTATTTACGTGGATGATTTGGCATTGTTTGTGAGGGATGGTGAAGTGTTGAATAGGGTTTGCGGTTTGATTGGTAGTAAATTTGAGTTTAAAGACCTTGGAAATTTATCATGTTTTCTAGGTGTTCAATTTGATTACTTCAATGGTCAAATACTGAATACTGATGCATCAAGCAAATTATATAAATAAAATGAAAGAAATTTATGCAAGCGTTCCTATGTGCCACCGAAGAGTGCCAATGAGTCCAGGTATTGTTGTAGAAAATGTTAAAGTTTCAGGTATGATTGTAAAGGACGTACCTTATCGTAATCTTATTGGTTCCCTTTTATTTCTAGCCCAAAGGTCTAGGCCTGATATTTTGTTTGCAATTATATTACTATCTCAGTATTGCAGAAATCCTTGAAATGCATTGGAGATTTTTGTGCCAAGTTCTACAGTATGTATTTTTGTACAAGTAATTATTGTATTAATTTGAGTAAGTGTGCTAATACTGATTTAGTTGCCTATACGGATGCCAGCTGGGCATCAGACCGGGACGATAGAAAATCGTTCACTGGCTATATTATTTTTCTAGGTGGAGTGCCAATTAGTTGGAAATCTCAGAAACAAAAATGTGTGGATCTTTCGACCATGGAGTCCGAATTTATAGCTCTTTCAGAAACTGTAAAAGAAATAATGTGGCTTTCTAAAAGTTTAAAGACATGTAAAAAGTTAAAAATAAATATGTCTTTACCCAAAATATTTTCTGATAGTCAAAGTGCCATACATTTTTCAAATAATTTAAACGAGAACCAACGAACTAAGCATATAGATGTAAGATTTCATTTTGTTAAAAGTTTATTATACTTCAAGGAGAGTTTAATTTGTATCATGTGTCTGGGAAGACTAATGTTGCTGATATTCTCACAAAAGCACTTGAATTTTGTAAGTTTAATAAATATTGTAAAGACTTATTTTTCAGAGACTTTAAATGACTATCTTATGATGGGGCCGTTTGTCAGCGGAAAATTGTGTTCATAAGATGTGTATTAACTGTAAACCGCATCAAGATGTTTTTATGTAAATTTATTTTAGTTCTACTTATACATATATATATATATCTGTTATCTTATCAATAAATCTTGTTTGTTAGCCCAACGCTCTCTACTCGCCTTATTTCATTTAGTGGTTGTTGACATGTTCAAAATTAGTGACAAGATACATGCTTCAAATTTGGTACACGAGCTCCTAGCACATGTTTGATGTCATAGTAAAGTTTTCGATAAAATTGCGCATGAGGTAACTGCCATATAGCTTTTTTGGTTTTAAAGGAATTGCTGGAAAACGAAAAGAGATACAGGCTTCAAATTTGGTATACGAACTCCTTGTATTGGTCGAACGTCATAATAACGTTTTCGATAAAATTGCGCAAGCGCAATAGGTAGCTGCCATAGAACTTTTTTTGGTTTTAAAGGTATTGCTGGAAAACCAAAAGAGATACGTGATTCAAATTTGGTACAACTCCTAGTACTTGTAGGACGTCATAAAAAGATTTTTGAGGAAATTGTGAGTGCATAATGGATATCTCCGATAGAATTTTTTTGGTTTTAAGTTATTGAAATTACCTTAGGGATGCGTGGTGCGTCCATAAATTACGTGACTTGTTTAGGGGGGGGGGAGGGGGTCGAGTCGAATATCACCAACTGTCACGTGGGGGATGGGAAAGGGTCTCGTTAAATATCACGTAATTTTTCCCCGTAAAAAAATCAACGCAAAATTTGCCATAAAATAGCGCAAAATTCCAGTATTTTTTTTCTGGACTTCCGAACTGTACTAAAAAGTTTTAGGGATAAAGAACAATCCGTTATTTTATATAGATTCGATTGGTGTTCGTTTCTTTCTGTTCTCTTTTTTAGTTTTAATTCAGACCAAACGGCACATGTTCGAAGTATTTTCATTCTCCATAAGAAAAAAAATATATGCATCGCTTGTGATTTTAAAGTACTTACCCACCATCACTATTTAGATTATCCAAGTTGGATCTCAACTTATATATGTTTTGAGTTTCGGTTGTAGAAAAAAAAAAGCTGTCTGGTGTCTTCTTAAGTGACACCACCCTCCCCTCCCCCCCATTTTTTGAGCGGTAATTGAAAATCGTGTAGTGTTACACACCCTTAGGTTCTAAAACGCGGACGATCCCCCCCCCCTTTTATAGCAAAATGAATTGCTCCATTGAATCGTGTGTTAATAATTATTTGTTGTATAATTAATAATATAAATTTAATAATAATATTTTTAATTTTAGCATTTCCAAAAAACAATTTTATAGCTTTACTTTTTAAAAAAATAATTATTTCTTTTTTAATGGTATTAAATAGGTTCGTTAGCTGTTTAAAAAGTTCTAAATGAGCAGACGATTTTTTTTCCTCATTTTACAATGAACGGATTTGTTCGAATGAATAATTTGTTCTATTTGTGAGATTGTCTGCTGTGAGACTGTCCGATTCTTCTCTTCTACTGATTCGTCACTAATTCTTCTGAAAGTCAGGTAATATTATACCCTTTAGTTATTTTATAAATTTGTTTATTCTATACCTATTAAACACACACACATTAAATCTTTCATTTTCAGTTACTTGTATTGTAAGTTTGTAAAATTTACTTTTCTAATACTAGAAAATTATGCATCTTATTAGTATAAGAAAGAGGAAGTCAAATTGACAGCAGTATACGCTATACTCAATATGTACATCCAAAAATCAAACTAAAACTAACAACCCAAAACATACCTAAATCAAAGTAAAGAATTACCTAGCTTCAAATTTTAATGTTTACTAAGTTTCTGGGGAAAAAAATAAAAAACGATCAAACATCGCCGACACATATTTTCGGCGGATACTGCAGTTTACCTGCCGAAAGTCGTGCCACGGCAGGGCGAAAAGGGCAAGCAAACTGCAGTATATGTTTTTTCTCTATGTGTACGGGCAAAAATCAAAATAAAACCTACAACCCATAAAACATTTCTGATTCAAGGTTTAGAATCACCTAACTTCGAATTTCAATGTCTTACTGGAGTTTGTGGGAAATCAAAAACGCGTTTCATTTCATCAAATATCTCCGAAACACATTTGTGGCGATTACTGCAGTTTACCTGCCCACGGCAGCATAGATGACAACATTGATCGTTTCCAATTGTTTGTAATTTGGTAATATAATAGTTTCCGGCTGTCAATTTCTAGCCTACCGATTATTTGTGTTCATTTCTAAAAACAAAAGTGCAATGCTTGGTGCTGCCATCTAAATCATTCTTATTACCAAATTTCATATACGTCGTATTTTTCAAATATTCGAGCTATAGATATTTTACAAATGAAGATAAACTAGATTCGTTTACGAAGGATATTTTAACAAGAAGTTCATAAAGAACTAAAATAGCCTACTTTCCTGTTACTTAAATACTTATACTTACTGAAGTTCTAATCAGGAAAAAAAACTAGGTTCCTAAAGTAAATATCATCAACAGCCGTTTCTACATTAGATTTATACACAATAGAAAAAAAAATCGAAACACATTATCATCTGCTCGTGATTTATTTGTAGTTCGAAGAATAATTAAATATTTATTAATAACAAAAGTAATGAAACTACTCCGAACTGCATTAAAAAATAAGAAATGTAAATTAAAACTAAGCATAATTGCATGCAAAAGTATGCCTTGCCGCTTTCTTGGTAGATAAATAATGAATAATCAAATTGTGCTACATTTTATGACGTCATTCCAAACTGATTCATGAAAATATTATTTTGCTTCAAATATGCTTAAATAAATAAAGTTTCTCATGCCATTGTTGATTTGGCAACAGTGATTTAAATGACTCAAAATTGAATTTCAATGCTAATTCAATGGGAAATTCGCCGAAAGATAGATTTATGTCCGTCCGGACGTACAGACAGACGGACAAAAAGTATGAAAGTTGGGTATCTGAGGTCATAGCTTTCTAACAAAAAAAGAATTTTTAAGATCCGAGGGATAGAACCGATTTTGGAAGAGGGATACGGACAGACAGACGGACATCAACCGCATGTCATTTCATTTTTTTAATTCTTTCGAATTAAAAAAAGAAAAGTAGGCTAAAAATGTACGCACACGCTAGTAACGAAGAAAAAAACCCAAATCCAATAACTATGTTTATATTAAATTTTAGTCCTTTCCCCTCCCATTACGGCATACTAGAGATATACGAAGGCTATTGGCGACGAGCGTTGTAGAACCACTGACAACTTGACTAGTGACGAAACCAATGCAATTTTTAAGGGGGTTATCGGGATATGGGAGCATCTTTAACGACTGACCATTTACTGCATGATATACCATTTAAGGTCGGCAGTTATGTGCCAATGCTGGTCCCGCTGGAATCTTTCAACTAAAACGCCAGCACCACCCGGGAGGGTATTTTCGGAGGCTTGACGCTTAAGCTGTTCTCATTTCCATGTTTTTATTTGAATTTATTAACAACATACAAATATATCATAAAAAAGATACCAATAGATATTAAAAAACCATTACCTCATTTTGGCAAATTAAATAAGGCAACAAAGCAAAAAGTTTTCTTCTTAAGTGAAAAGAAAAGGACTAAGATTCGATGACAATGTCCGAGTGATTTTTACTTTCAATTATACCTAATATGAAATATGAAATAGTATCGAGATTTTGTTTTCTTCACATTTTTTTTTTTTGGGGGGGGGGGGGGGGGGCGGATTCTTAAATGTGGTTCTTGAACATTTGGTCCATTTGAAACTACTCTACAGCTCGTACTACGGACTTCCAATTTGTCACATTTAAGTTCCCAGTACCTGTTGGAAATTATTTGGCCGCGCACGCGCCAAGGGTAGCTATCATAGAACTTTTTAAGGTTTAAAAATTAAATTTAGAATACATACCTTTAATCAAATACCTTTAGATGTAATGATTTATTGACTGGTGTTTGCAAGTTTTGTAGTGTTGCACACTTCTAGTTTTTTACTTTTTCCACATCAATCATTAAAAGGGAAATTTCACAGACTATGGTTAGACATAGTTACAGATGTGGAAAATAACATTATACCTATATACGACAGTTAAAAACTTTCCTTTCACACTTATACATAATCATATTTTTTTTGTCATATGAACTAACAGGTTACTACAGGGTGCCACTTTTAAAACAGGTCCTAAAACAAATTAAATTAGTTTTCAGCATTAATAATAATCATAATTGTTACTTTAACTTAACTTAATTATGTAAAATTAAAGTTCATAGCAAGTGTTCACAAAAAAAAAAACTAATTAAGAGTACCCGAAAGTAGGTACTTTAATTGCAGAATGAATTTAAAAAAATTAGTTAATCATTATCATTTTATAATTACATATATATTACATTTAAGAAGATTCGTGTGTGTGGGGGGGGGGATAGACACGTATGGCTATAATTGTGTGTGGAATAACAAACATAAATAATGAGGCCAATACTACATAAATTTATTTTAATAACGGCATTAAGTTACACATGGTTGGAAAAAAAATGACTTTTAAACACATAAAAAATACAATGAAGGGATGAACTGAAAAAATACAAGTTAGATAAAATTGGAACTACTCCAGTTGACAAATTTCATTTTAAGGAGGAATGATAATTGCAGCAGAAGGAAACTATGGAACATAGTATCAAGTATATATAAACAACGGTTAGGGTTTGGAGAATGATATTTTAAATGACCTAAAAACAGACACATTTTCAATACAATTGTTCCATCAGTCGAGGGAAATAAGTAACAGATGAGATATGAATACAATATTTGCCGATTTTCAGGCAACACAAAAGTAAAACTTAAATGTCCAAAGCCCGGCTGGAAAGGCTTTCCATCCACAAAGATCTACATGACACCTCCTGTTTGTTCCTGGTAGACTTCAATGACATCATCATTTTCCATCTCCAGCTGAAAGGCAGAGAAAAAAATCTTGTAGAAATTCTAAAATATTAAAATCCATGTGCTATGGTTTGCATTTTTTCAATGAGGTAAACTACAGAATTATAAGTCAGTCGTGGTTTAACAGTCCTTCAATGCCCTGTTTCACTTCCTAATTCAGTAGTAACCAAATGTACTTCTTCATATATAAAATACCCGTATCAAATGCCTGGCAACAAAAAAGCTGACAAAAACGTCAGACTAGGGGCTGAATGTGCTGAATCAGAGTTCCCTTTAATCAACACCTATATCAGCAAATCTCTTGAGGCCCAAAGAGACAAGAGTCTTGGGAAGCAAATGGGCAGGCAAACCTCGCCACTTTTGGTCCTATACCGAGACACCTTGAGAGAGCCGAGGATCTTGCCCGCTTTCACCACACCAAAGGACATGACTTCTTGGGAGTCTACCTCTACCAAATTGGCCTGGTGTTGATGAGACTTGCCCGTTCTGTGGCCATGTTAGGATGGATGCTGACCACCTAATGCATTGCACTGAACTTGCACAACATCATCGCACTGATGATGTGGCCAGTCCATATTGGGAGGCTCAGCGTCAAATGTTCACAAAGCAAGAATGGACGTAGGATAAGGCAAGTAGTTTTAAAATTTAAATATACATGATTAACATGGCACAAATTAGGCCAGCTTGGCAACATATGGGGAGATAAAGTCGCCACAAGTTTAAGTCAAAATCATGGGGGAATAATCACAATAGCCTATTTTTAATTAATTCGAGCTTGACAAAAAATAAAAGTGCCTCAAAAGGTCTAGCTCACAGCTCTATAGCATAATGAGTAGAGATATTTATGGAATGGACTGTGCATGCAAACATAAAAGCGAACCTCACATAATCACTGACTTAGGTACATCAAGAAGTTTACACCAAATGGCAAGTTTTCCCACAACGATGTAAACGTAAAAGCCCCTTAATTAAATTTAACCCTTTCAGTCCCAGTGATGCCATTTGGCATCATCATGTTTCTGATTATAATTTTTTTAAAAAAATTATAGGGCTTACATCGATTGGGATTAATAAAAAATATTTTCTAATAGAAAAAAGTTTGAAGAATCGAATGATGTGCTTTTGATATCATAAATGACTATAGACGATCAGAATTTTTTTTTCTAAAATGAAGATGCCATATTGTCATTGGGACTGAAAGGGTTAATGGTATAAAAAGGAAGATAGGAAACTCAATGTTAAATGTAGAATGAAAATTAGAAAAAATAAAAACAGGGCTCGACAAACCGCCCGTCCTTAGCGGTCAAAAATTCCCTGAGGACAACGAATTTCTGTAATCCGCCGTCCTCGAGGACGGCCATTTCCCCGTTAATGTTTGTGATACACTATTAATTTTTGTTATCTTATAGAGTTTAGGCCTCACTTCAAAAATGATCCTTTAATCTAAAAATCCTGTTAAAATTCCTTCGTCATACCAAATGCGCATGCTCACGTAAACGTTAAACTAAAGAAAAGTTGCTCGGTGCACATGCATTTGGACTTTTTGAAAAACGAAGTACTCTCGGATAAATTGACATTCCAGATAACGACTTTTGTCATTTAAATTATTTCATAAAAGAAATACTAGATTATAATTAGTAACCTAGTATTTCTTTTTTAAATGCTAAGATGAGTGATATTTTTTTATTTTTTTCAAATCTATTTATATAATTATAGTTTGACGGGTTATATTAAAAGGAGGACGGGTACATTGTTGGAAAAGCCATCCTCAGGGACCGGTAAAATTTGAGATCTTTCAAGCCCTGATTAAAACCATAGAATATATTTATCAGCACCAGCTGTTCACCGAAGCCATTTGTGAATCAAAACTCAATAGATTACTTCTCCAAAATGCTGAACAACTCCTTTTCTTACATCATAACTTGCCTCTATTAAATTATATATATATATAAATTATATCCATTCCCATTTAATATAACTGACATCTCTTAATTCATACATAAACTTAATATATTCAGAAATCGAAAAACATAGGCATGTAAAGAAAGGGAGATATCAACAATTTTAATAAATATCAGGAAATAACAGTGCTTTCAATTCAATATCAAGAAGTGCTGGCAATTTAAGCATAAAAATTGTCAGCACTTTAATGTCGGAAAATGATTTCTATGTTCGGAAATACCCGATTCTTAATTCCATGAAAGTACCAAAAATATTTGAATTCGTAATATTTTCAAAATTAAATGTCTTCTACAAAATTCTTGATGATCACAAAAAAATAGAACCTTGTAAAAACCCTAGATAGACCCCTAAAAAGTACACCAATTCTTACCTGCTTTGGCGTTTCATCATCGTTAATTCTTCGGCCATCAAAAAGAAATCTGAGAGATGTCACGGGTACACCCTAAGGAAGAAAATTACATTAGCAAAAAAAATACTTGGAGCAACTTTCCATGCAATTGTTTGAGGAACTAACACCATACAAGGACAATTAGCATGAAGTTGGGCATTTTTTTAAACACCATAATGTGGTAAGAGCGACTCCCAAGCTGCCACCCAATGCAAAAATAAAAATTATCAATCACAGAACAGAAGTCAGAACCACATTTTATTAAACAAAGCTTTTAATAAAACTGGGTGTTAGTATTAAGTTAGGCACAAGTTTTTTTATTCATTGAGGATTAATTATTTATAAAAAATGTTTCATAATAAAAACCCAGTTTCAGTTAGCCCTAATACAGTGATTGGCAACATTTTCATAAGAGGGACAGATTATGTTTTTGAAATTTTTTTTATGACTTACCAGGTTTTGAATTCGAATTAAAATAGTCGAACCTCGTTGTTGCGAACTCGCTTAATACGAAATTTTACTTAAGATGAATTGAAAGCTTTTCCCTTCGTCCATAAAGCTTTGAGCTATCAGCTAATGCTAAAAAAACTCTTAATGCGAAGTCCTTTTAGGCGAAATTCCGCTTAACCCGAAAAAAAAAATACAGGATTCGACTTTTTTTGTAATTCAAAATTTCGAGTAACAAAACAAAAAAAAACAGCATCGAACATTCTAAAAAAAAATTCTACTGGTTTTGAGAAAATCAAGAGATCTTCCGTGATTCGTCAATTTTAATTCATTGAATGCGGCAAGTGTGGGATGATCTACTACGTCACGAGAAGCATAGGTGTTTTCTACAGAGGTCAAAGGTAAAGAACATATGAAATTAAAAGTGGTTCTCATTTAAACTTATTGATATTCATTTAAAATGAATCGGAAGCAGCAGTATAATTTTTAGAAACGAAACAAAAAAATTTAATGATATTGGCAACAAATGTTTGAAAAAAGTGGAAATTGCTCTAAATATGGTGTACCTAAAACCACCATTTCAACAATTTTAAACAATGCATTCTTAATTACTGTTCCTCAAAATAATTTCCTAAATGTTCTATGGTATGTACTACTTCAAAAAAACTTTAATTGAGTTACTAATTGTATATATGTATTATTATTGTATATTTCATTATAAAATTAGAATAATTTGTAATTTTTTTTTTTAATTTTACACGGTTCACATGAAATGTTTGGGTGCTCCCTTTGAGTTTGCGTTAACGGGGTTCGACTGTACTCATTAAATCCTCGCTTTTGAATCATCAACATTTAAAAGTATTTATGATCTTAAAATGTTATCTTTCCAACAAACAATAAACATATATTAAACCATATTTATTTAACAGAAGTGTACTTTTGTTTTCAATAAAAAACATCAAATACACAGCAAATAATTCAAGAATAAATTCCTTAATTCATAACCACACATTTGAAGAAAATATTCAAGTTCTGATTTGAATTCATCACTCAAAAGATGTATCAAGGCAGCTCAGTACCATGTAATTTTCAAAAAATCGGATTTTTTGATTCTAGTATTTGTTAAAATACGTTTCAAGAGCTTTCCAACGTTGCCCCTTTTGTATGATTCAGACAACTTTAACCTAGTTAAATTTTAATTTGGATCATCAGTATTTTCATAATGTAAGTTTTCAACTTTAAATCTCATTTTTCTCAGAATGTTTTTTTTTCAGGTTAAGGTACTTTTTTCTATTTTGCTTACTGGAATGAGCATTTCTCAAATTTTGAAGTAGAAAAATATGGGTAATTTTGTGATGTAAATATGCTTTTTTTTAAACCTAAGGGACATTACCTTAAATAATATTTAAAAAAAAAACTTATCTCACTTCAGTTTATTGTTCAAAGTGCATATAATGCACAGAATTTTTTTTTATGTTGTTTTGTATGTTAGTTTCGAAAAGGAACATGAAAAAGGTCAATTTAGCATTAGCCGTATACAAGGTACCAACCTGCCTTAAGACATCAATAAGACAAAGTTTATTTTCTTATAACATCAATTACTCTTACTTGTTCAGTAAGATAGCCGATAGGGCAATGCAAGTTACAGAGGATACATACCAATCTTTCACTGTAGGATTTCTTTAGCTTTCCCATCTGAGTGGTCATCTTGACACGAAAATGAATTTCATTAGAGTCCTTAGAAAATAACAGGGAAAAAAACATTTTAAGCAAAATAGCTACATTTTGAAAACAGAATCTGCAGCCTTGTCATTCTATCCAAGTCCAAAAGAAACACATGAACAAATAATATTCTTTACCTGTCCAACTACTTTTAATTTAATGTATTCTGAACCTCCGTCACCCTCAGCTTTTGATTCCTAGAAGAAAAAAAATATGTAAGCACGTTTTCCCTTATTTAATTCTTACTTAAATCGCATTAATATTATTTAAAAAAGTCATACAGTGTTTTAAAACGTGTTATGATTCTTTATATTTTACATTGTTGATCGTGACACAAACGCTTAATTCCGATTATGGAACACCTAGCGTATTCAGGCCGGAATGCTATTTTATTTGGCGTTCGTGAAAAAGTAAACACAGGGTTGCTATAGTTAGTAGTATTTTACTAAATATTATATTGATTTCTTTACGGCATCAGTAAATTAACTTTGGAAAAATGTTTATTTTAATTTTTAACATTATATTTGGTTCAAAACGTTGAATTTATTAAGATTAGTTAATTTAGAATAATTACGTAGCTCGTTACTTGTTTGTTTTGGTTTATTACTTCTCCAGATGCGGCTTATTCCTGTCATTGTAGTATGGGTTTTTTTGTGACATAAATCTCTCGGTTGCATTTCTCGAATGTGTTCTGCTCACAGAGTGGTGTCGGTAGCGTGAGAATAGTTGCATATGAGTTTTTGTTTTGATCATGTCAGCCTAGTAATGTTTCAATGGTCGAAACGTAAAATGTTCTACGCTATATACTTTACAAAATTATCCTGCCTGTGCCGCGAGTTGTGAAACTCTGAAATATTTCGACAATTGAATGTAGAAACTCGGCCCATGACACACACGCTGGTACTTCCTCCGGGAGGTTGATCGTGACCACTCCAAGCCGTGATATCCTTTAAAAAACGCTGGTACCCCCTCCGGGCCGTCGATTGTGGCTACTCGGCAATCCTCCGGGCTGTCGATTGTGGCAACTAGACATGTGAAACTACGTCAACCACGAAGCTACTAGAAAAATAATCTAGGCCCATCTGCCTATTTAATTTTGGAACAATCGGTCAAAAAGCGCCATCGGTCGATCCCTAATTAAATTCCGTAATAAAATAATATAAAATCTAAAATAATATAAAATCCAAAATAATATAAAAACACTTGAATGATACAATTTTTTTTTATATTTACAAGAATTATAATGCAAACATTTCATTGCTAATTAAAAAGGGAATCAAACTTTGATTAAAAAATCGAATATTGAATTCAATATTAAAAAATGCTTTAGTGCGTTTTATAAAAACCAAACCTTACGTGTTTCGAACAAATACTCACTCACAAAAAAACGGAATTTTCAAAATAAGCCCATTTCACTTTTTACTATTGTTTACAAAATTCTCGTACGCTGTATTTTCAACCAAACCAACTTAAGAGTAAATTAGTTTGCAAGATTTGGTAACAAAGATTGATGTAAACATCCATTGAGTTGAAAGTTGAACTGGAATGTTTACCAAATTAAGTACGTTTTCGCTACTTGGCTGCAAAAGTTAAGCCGCCAAATCGAGACCGGCCTGAATACGCTAGCAGTTCCCCGATTATTTGTGTTAAAGATAGCTTTGATCGCTAATGCCATAGTATTAGTTAATGACATTTTCCATTTTCCCTGTGTCTTTTTGGCGGATATTTCATTTGCCAATGTTGTCATTTTGCCTTGTGGCCAAACCCGGGCACTGATGTATACTTTAAACTTCATTTTTAATTTACAAAAAAGTTATACGCAATAATTATACCACTTTCCACCTGAGTGTTATGTGAAATAAGAATGAAGAATCAATTATCATTTGAAACACCTGTCGAAAACTTCTGGTTCATTATTCCATAAATATAACAAACACTACACTTTTAACCAAACAAAAATTCGCTAAATGTTTAACCTAGTATGAGGCGAATTTTAAAAAAATTACCTGTTCCAGAAAGTAAAAAAATATGATAAAACGAACTACAATAATTTTGCGCTTCCCATGTGAAATCATAAACGACGCAACACATAATCAAAACTAGTTTGATATTTTTAAATTGGGAAATAACTTGTTAAAGAAATAAAAGTCATTACGCATTACGACATACTAAAAAAATACATCTACAATTCAGAATTATTTTTGCCTTAGAATGAAATCACGCCGACATATAACATAAAAAAATAAACATTCGAAAGAATTTTATTGATGGAAGCCAACCCAAAAATTCCATAAAAAATGTTTCGAATCATATTTAAATTCGGGAAATAGTAAGACAATCTAACCATATCGAATTAGTTAAATGCAAAAGAATAATTAAATTTTCTTAACAGTGTTTACATTTCAGAGTAGTACCAGATTATGTCAACACTAGAAACTAAATTCAAAACAAAGGTTAAAATAGAAATAACGAAAATAAATTTTAAACAAATATACAACTAAAAAGTCAAAAAATTAAATTACACTTGAATTTTAGTCAATTAACACATTACGACTAACGGTTTATTTATTAGATTTTTAAAAAGTAGGCTTAACAATATTTTACCTGATGTTGATCGGACATATTGCAGGTTTTGGAGAATTATAAAGTTATTCCAATTACTTTTAAAAAAATATCAACTTTTCAGTGAAAAGTGTAAGTAATAATAAATTCACGAACACCTAATAAAAAAGTAAACCGGTAGATTTTTGCCCAAATTTAATATTTTAAAATCGTTCTTCTAATTCAGTGACAAAGAAGCTACACACATGTGCAGAGGGCGCTTTTTCGCGGCTTTGAGAGCCGGCTAAGATGTTGCCACCTTTTGGTTTGAAACAAAAATTTATATAAGTTACGAAGAATGTTCTGGTATGTATACAATAAGTCATAACGGGAATAAGGTAATTTCAGATGATGCAACCTTTTTGTTTTGTTTCCACTTTTTCAGGTCAAGCAATTTCATTGGTTAGGGGACGAACATAAATTACGTCACGCAAAATTTTGGCCCCTCCCTCCCCCTATGTCACGCTTGATCGAACGCCTGCCCCTAAAATACGTCACGTAATTGCACTCCCCCCCCCCCTCTATTTAAAAGAAAAAGCTAATATTAATATTTCCCTTTGATTCTGAAATTTGAAAAAAAAAGCATATTTATATATTTTTAAAAAAAATTAACTTCGAAAGAAAAAAAAAGTTAAATTTATCTTGGTTAAATAATTTATTCATAGGAATTGGCCAACATTGTATTTACATTTCCGTTGTCCAAGGACTAACTAGCCATTAGCTAATATCTTAAAAAGGGGCCCTGGGTGTAATCGGATTTTTTTAGGTCTTTTGGTATTCATCCACCAGGTCCTAACGTTGTGGCATATAATAATCCCCCTATCCTCTTTCTGAAATAAAGTTTTTCTTATGATGATCTTATGATAAAAAAAGATTTAAGATTTTTTTTTCTCAAAAACTTCATTTTATGCAAAACAGATTTTCAATGCAAAAGTGAAATTTTCCGAATAGTTACGTCGCGCAAGCGATTACCCCTACCCCGCTCCATGTCACGGCCCGTCACGATGGAGCTCCCTTCCCTCTCTATGCGTGACGTAATTTATGTACGTCCCCTTATTTCGATTCCACTCTCAAAATTATCGGGTTTTTTCGTTTACTGTCAGGCCGCCAAACCCCGATTTTTGGCCGAACCCTACCCTGAGAGGTTGCGTCTTTTTTACTGATGACTAGCTTTATAAACCCGTCGTTGCACGGGCGTGTCCTTAATAACCCTAATTAGTAGTTTTTTATGTAAAATTTTATTTTATATCAATTGATCCCCTCTCCACTAGTCCCTCTTCATCAGGATATTATAATCTCCTCCCATTCTGATATGAGGGGTTGATTTTATTCAGGCCATTCTAGGAGTTTAAGGGCTTTCCCATAGGTCCCTGTTCAAATTGCCAGAACAGCTGTATGATATAATGGCCTGTTTCTATTTCACGATTAGCGCAAAACGAAACTGCCCAAAAGTGGTAAGCATTCCACTTCATACTTGAAAAAAAGAAATTTTTTTTCACTCTTTTCATAAGATGCCAACATTTAATGTAAAATTTCTATTTCATAATATTCATAAAATCCAGAAATTTATTGATCTAGTTTATTTATAAATATTATGCACGTGAATGTTATTATTTTTTTATTTTTGAATCAGTATCCATGTTCAAATGTTTGACTTTAAACTAAAAAAAATTTTTCATTTTGTATTTCAAGAGATTTATGGATGCCGATCTTCTATACGTAAAAAAATTAGCATGTGAATTATTTTGAACCAATGATATTTGATTTTTTTCACGTAATTATAAAAAATAGTGTATGAAACACGTGTGAAAAGAAAACTTTTTAAAAATGTGTCATTATTTCACTCGCTGTGAAATAAAATCCACTAGTTTTAAAACGTGTTACTTTTCACACTTGTTGCATAAATAACTATTAAAGCATAAATTGTACTAATGATATATTTTTCGAACTGTAAATTAATTTAACAAACGATAAATAACTGAATTTTCGAAAGAAATGTAAATGGGAAATTGTGGTAATACAAAGATATTTATTAAAAAAGATTACATCATTATTCTTCAAAGTTCAAACAAATTTAGCAAAAGATAAAAGTCTAATTATTAAATCTGAGAAAGAAGATTAATAAAAATAGTTAATTTTGGCGTTTAAAAGTTTGAATTACAAATAGCCAAAGGCCCTGTTTGGCGAATTTCTTTCTGAGGTGTATAAATAGTTTGTTTCCTGTTGAGCAGAAATGTTGTGTGGAAGCGGTTTAAGTGACAGATTCTGGATAAAACCTACTTGTTTATTATTATAGATAGATATATATATGAACAGAAATATTTATAATACCATTATAGAAATAAATTTTTATGAACTAAAAAACTTAATAGCAAATTAAAAAACAAAACTCCATAGATGATGTCAAACTATTATACTATTTCACACAAAATAATCATCAAGTTATTATTATTATTTTTTTTCTTACAATATTTTAAACCATAAAATGATTAATTTGGAATTGAATGAAGCACAATACATCTCTGCAAATATTCCCTTAAATATTTCAATACAACATGAGCAAGGAAATGCTTCCCTAATTTCGATTTTCAATTGATCAAATTGAAGCTTTAAGATTCACTTAAGTCTAATTATACTATATAATGAGAAATGAACTATCAGCATCATACACATTTTTTTTATCAATTGTAATTTTAATCATGCAATAAACAATATTTTACTGTAAATAATATTTTAATTAGTAAAATTGGCTTTTAAAATATCATAAATTTGTAATAAAATACTAACAATAAACAATGATTCAATTTCTTAAATTTTTTTAAAAACCAAAATGCATTTGCTTGTCTAGAATGACTAGAACTAATTACATATTGCATAAACCTAAATTGCATGTATGGAACTTATAAAATGACTCAAATAAATATACATACTTTTTTTTATGTATTATGTAAAACATGTACATACTTTTTTATGTATTATGCAAAACATGTTTAATTAGCACTGTTCAGCCAACAAAACAGGTTTCAATTTTAAGATTCAGTGACAATGTATTAATAGTTAATTAAATCAGCAACAACATGCTTTTAAAAATGGACAAAATGTTATATAGTCAAACAACTAATTTTTGCTAAAGATAATAGCATTTTTAAAAAATATATACTAAAATCAAACAAACTATTATATTACAAATTAAATGTATAAATTAAGTAAAAGAATGTTTTACACTAAATTTCTATTAAAAAGCTTGCACACATTTTTTAAATGACCAGGTAACGGACAATACAACAAGTTTAATAATCAGAGCAACTATCTTTCAATAGAAAGGCGCACATTTTACACTTCAATGGTTATAAATATGCGCTAACATAATGAAAGCTATTTTTCAACATTATAAATATAAGCTTAACATATTTAAAGGACGGATTAATTTGAAATTCATTATATATAAAACTATTTAGGATTTTTATGGCAGAACCATATGCATTAGTTCACTAGGACCAAAAACACAAAAAGTATAACCAGGGGATCATCTACAAAAATTGCCTCTGAAGTCCTTAGGCTGTGTCCTGACTACGACATCAATGCCACAAATGCAACAAAACTTGGCGACCGCCAAGCGATGCAATAGCATGTGACTGACTGTGCCAAGTCTTGTTGCATTTGATGTCGTACTCAGGACACAGCCTTAGATGCCCAAGAGGAAGATACAAACAATTGTAGGCTTCATTACAGGACACTATTACTTTAAAAAACAACTCCTTACAATGGGACTTTATTGACAAGACCCCATATGCTGGAAATGTAACGACGAGGAAATAGCACATCATATTATATTTGAATGTGATGCCCTTGCTAACACTCGGCTAAGTACTCTAGGTATCATTCATACTAAAGAGCTACACCATAGTTCTATTAAGGGCCTGATAGACTTTATCCTTAAGGTAGGTGACCCGAACGAATGGAGCTAAGGAACTTTTGGGTCTGGAATCTGGTATAAAATGCTATCCAAAGCAGAGGTGCCTCATATTGGATAAACCCAAATCAAAGGAGAAGATGGCAGAACCAGTAATTAATTTTTAATAGCAGGCACAGATATTTATTTTATGAAAGGCACATTATTTCCATTATATAACCCCATTATATTAAAAATGTTTATTATATTATGTATTAATTTTAAATAAATTAGTGCACACATTGATTCTTTAAACTGCAGTAACTTAACTATCTTAAATTATACAAACTTTCTTATTCAAATAGTTTAAGGGAAAAATTGGTATAAAAATACTATCCCTTAGACTAGATTTAATAAATGCTCCCAAAATAGTCTTATAATAATAAAAGAAAGAGTCTGTCTGTCTGTGTGTGTGTCTGTTATCGGATCGTAAAAGACCTACTTATACTGCCCACAGGAATTCGAAATTTTAAAGATAGATTCCCTTTAATACTAACGTGTGCACCTGAGGCTTAGTTTTTTCATATTTGTTCCATTTTTAGAGAAAATTCGAATTATCTGAAAAAAATACACCACTTTCGCTCAAATCCGATCATTTTTTCTCTTTCCTGATGCCATCGGCTGAAAAAATTAAATAAAACTTTGAACGAAAACATTTAAAATTCAAAATGTTTATTTTTTATTCTTTTGCCCCATTACTTTCAGAAACTAAATTCATTATTTGAAAAATAATTGACATGTTTCAAGTGACGTAATTCCGCCAGTCTTCATTCCTGGATTTTATTGTGGGTTTATTTGATGATTTTTTGATTGATTTTTCTGTTGACTGCATGTAGGCATATTTAAGCAATAAATGTATAGTTAAGCTATTACTGAACTACGATGGTTAATAAAGGCCATCGCACTAGAGCTATTAATGTTTTATGTCTTTATTTTTTCGCCAAAGACGTTGCCAAACTCGCCAAATTATTAACTAAAATTCGCCAAATAGGCGATTTCTTTTATAAATAATTTATAAGCTGGTCGGTTGTTCGAAGGTCATTGTGTTAGAGCTGTATAATGGGTGTGGGTAGCTATATCTATTTTCTCGCCAAATTATTTTCCAAAACACGCCAAATGAGCTAAAAGGTTTTATGTATTTATGAGGGAATTCTGATGACATTTATGAGTGCATTTTATAGCGTATTTTTCATTTTGGAATTTTAAGGCAATGAAACGGGATTTTATAATTTATAACGAGTGGAAACAATAATAAGTTTATGATCTTATAACAGGGTATATGGTACACATATTTGGAATCTATTTGATATTTTTTTATTCCGTGCGAAGAACGGGTATAAATTTGCTAGTAACATATAAAATAGTAAAAATATCAGCAACATGACAGTAAATAAACAGCAGGTATATTAATGCAATGTAAATATTAAACCTTTAACACATAAAGACCTAGGTAACCTTATCAACTTGGAAAATAATTATCTTGCACAGTTCTTTATATATTTTTTTTATATTCATATAATAAATTATGCATGCATGGTTTAGTTTTGTACTTTTGTGCATAAAATATTAGACTAGATTTAATACTTCTCAATCCTCCCAAAATAGCAACATAAAGGTTAGGTCAGTTTGAATTATTGTCGCACTAGAGCTACACGAGGGCTATTGGCGACGGGCGTCGTATTTTAGAACCACAATCAAGTGACGAGCCGACACCTGAGTAGGCACCCAACGCAACCGTTAAGGGCGACATCGTACGCAGCGTTGGGACTTTGAAGGATATTTAACGCGCACTCCCTCTACACGGGGTATTATTCGTCGGACATTTTGGCTGCACGGGCCGTTTATAAGTCGGCAGTTATTTTGGCGATGCCCGGACCCGAACCTGTGACCTTTCGCATGCTAGGCGGATGCCTAACCGACTGGGCTCCCCAGCCCCATAGCAACATAAAAGACTAATAGAATTATCAGTGACATGACAATTAACCTTCAACCATCAGAAAGTATAATTAGTATTTTTTTTTTAAATTGAACCTTAACGCTCTGAAGGATGCAAATTGATTGAAGTGTAAACTTGTTATCTCTGCATTAGGATAAAAATTAAAATTTTAACGGAAAATTGTATTTCTTTAAAAATTTAAATTATATTTTTGTAACAGATGATTATACTTGATTAAAAATTAAGTCAAAATATATAATTAATAAATTTTTACAGTTTATGTGTGTCGCTGGAAAACTTGGGAGTCAAGGTGACAGGTTCATATGTCTCAAAGGGCTAAAAAGCACCCTATAATACAATTTAAACCTTTTATTCAGCTTGGTATTACTCAGCATTAGGGGCAGAGGGCATAATTTGCAGCTGTGATCAAAAATTTTACCTACAGTCCCTGGACAAATTATTAGACACACTGTATTTTTTTAAGTAATGATGAAAACATACTAAAGAATGCCATATCATTAAAAAAGATGATGTTGATATATGTATTAAGTATAGCAGATAGAATTTTCGATTCAATAGCTTAAGTTTAGGAACACAAATGTCCTTCTAAAGGTATTTTGTTCATCATTGATTAATACATGAAATCTTGCAGTGCGTCTAATAATTTGTCCAAGGACTGTACGGATAAGGATAGTGTCGAGTTGATTCTGACTTTTTCGTTAAGGGTGTATCTGGTCCATAAAGCGTTATATATGAGTTTGACTAGAATACAAATCAGTGTAGATGGACGGCGAGCAGATGCAAGGCATTTTGCTGATGGGAAGTCTTCACATAATTGGATCCAATCTCTGAACTCCACACTCACAGCAAAACTTGGCATTGGCCACTGGATACTTAGTGCCACAGTTGTAGCAGAAGCGACTTCGCTGAATTGTAGGAAAAGGCCCGCTCTTGTCATATAATAGGGTGTTCTTACCTGATCTGAAAATATAAATGTATTTTTAACTTTGATGTACTTTTTTTTATATGCATTGCAATTGCATCGAGCTGAAGCTAAGCAACTGTTCTTTTCTCACTTACTATGCTAAGTAAATGAAATAGTTAGTTGATTTTGTTTTTAAAGTTAATCTTTGTTTTTAAGTTTATCAACTAGCTGTTTCCAATCAAAACTTTCAGCAAAATTTTGGGGAATTTTAGGTTGTTTCAAAAGCCAGGAATATTTTGTTTCAAGCGATATAAAGGCATGGTTCAAAGTTAGTAAATATTCTGATTTATGATTAGCTTTCAAATCCCACAAGTTAGCTACATTATAGAATACGGTTTTAGGGACCAGAGTAATGTTTTATTTCCTTTATAAAGAAATACAACTAAAAACACAAATAGAATTTGGAATTTTTTAAGCCTTTTCATAAAAAATCAGAGTATCTTTAGTGGATTGGAGGTAATTTATGGGCTTTAGTTTTTTTAAAAGGAGGATGAAATCTGCTAGCAGTGTTTTTAGAACCCTTTATTTTATGCTAACATTATTTTTTAATTTTTTAAAAATATGTTAGCATAAAATGAAACAAAAATGGTAACATAGTTTTCAAGTTTCTGATCTTTCTTATACAAAAATTTGTTAGTGGGTGTAAGTTTAAATCAAAAGCGGGTTAAACTAAGCCTTACCCATTAGACTTAAAATGAGCCTGGAATGCATCCTTTTATTTGTGGTTTTAAGAATCTAAGATCTGTTTTTAAATTAAGTAGAGATTGGAAATGCAAAAAAAGTAGAAAGGAAATTGAATATGCCTTTAGAGTTCAACAAACCTTAAAATATAATCTTCTAAGAAATCATCTGAAGCACTTAATTCAGATAAGTGAAGTCTAAGAGCTGCCAACATATCTAAATTTTTATTCCTGAAAAATATCAGTATGTAACTAATTACCAGTGAATATATAAAACATCAAATTTACATCACATAGATTATTTTCTTTTAATTCATTTTTAAGAATTACAATTTAGGGGAAAAAAGTTATAAATTCTTAAGAAAATTTTTAAGTATAGCCTAACATCAGTTGAATGTAGATTTTTTTTAAATATATAAATTATGACAAAATTTAAATGTTCTAAGAACATAATATCATTGGAAATAACACATTTAACT
Organism: Oedothorax gibbosus; assembly: GCA_019343175.1. NCBI lineage: Eukaryota > Metazoa > Arthropoda > Arachnida > Araneae > Linyphiidae > Oedothorax > Oedothorax gibbosus. The sequence continues at coordinate 11,020,847 of CM033279.1, forward strand.
TTTCAAAAAATATTCTTACAAAATTACAATAACTAGATCAAAAATAGAAGCTTGTCAGAATACTTTTCTTTAACCTTAAAATTTATCTCCTAACCATATGACTTATTAATAAATAATCGATAGTTAAAAAGTTCAATTTTTCTTGTTATTGAAATCAAATATTACCTGTCTATGTTATCAGCCGATTTGTTATCAACTGGAAACATTTCTTTAAATTTGACAACTTTCTTGGGTTTGGAATCCAAACCATTATTTTTTGTGTTAAATTCATCAAAATAATTATTATTAGAAGACTGTGACAAGGAACTGAAAGACAAAGCAATGATCTTTCAATAAAATCATAAAAGTAACATTACATATTAATTAAATAAAAATACTTTATAGTTAAACTCCTAGTTTCTTTGCACAGAGGCCACGACCATGGGCGGAGCTATAAAACGCGCGGAGCAATCAGATGAAGAGAAAATTTAATCCGTATTTTTATCATTATTTTGTCGTTATTTGATTGATCTGCGTGATTTATAGCTCCGCCCATGGTCGTGGCCTCTGTGCAAGGAAACAATGAGTTTAACTATAGGGACTTTAGGTTGTCCTTTTTCGACATCACATTAAACCTGGTAATGTGATGACCTGATTTGTTTTACATGAAAGAATTTGAAAATATTCATTCAAACAGAAAGTTAAAAATCAATATAATTTGGCAGATCATCCTAAGCGTATTTCAGGTCATAGAGAAAAAATCTTGAATTTTGTTAAAAAAATTAAGCGTGTTTGACTTTGACCCATGTAATCTGTATACCAGGTTCTTGAGATTCACTTTTATTCAATTTCCGCCTTTCAAAAGAGTGCTCTTTTAGCTTCCACACTACGTTTAAAACGTAAAAAGTGGAAGGTATTATAATCGTTCAGTCCGTCTGTCTGTCTGTCACCCACTTTCATAGCCCGAACTACAAATGCTACATACCAGTGTGATACGTCAAAAATTCAGTGCATCGAAATTAGAATACATTGAAAATTTCAGAAAAGAATTTGAATTCGAAGTACTTCAATTATGTAAAAAACTGCAAAATTTAATGCTTATTTAAAAAGCATAAGAACGCATTTTTATTAGAATTAAATTACCATTGCCATTTGCAACAATCGCTCGAGAAACTTTAATTCCTTTAGACAATAAATTAAAAGAAATTTATTTTTGCGACATCGATCAGTTTGAAATGACGTCAAATGTATTTCACTACCAGATTCTTTGTACATTGATATGAAATATTTTCATTCTATTTAAAAGCGAGGAATATTACATAGTTATTCTTTGAAATATAAATTAATTTTTGCAAACGATAAGTAATAATTATTGAAATTTCGAAATAAAATAAAAGAAACTAGCGCAATTTGGCATGTAAATGTTTAATATAGAATTAATGCTGTATTTGGCGCCTTTTTACCTGTTAAATACAACTGTTGTGTGGAAGCGGGTTAAGTGACAGATTCTGTTACAAACCTACTTGTTTTGTAATGTAGCTACTTCTATTTCCCTCTATGTTTTTCACTATGCAAGAGAAATTCCAAAAATAAACAACATACAGCATTTGTAAAAAAACTTCTTGTTCTAACCATAGTACAAAGTAACATTGGACAGTTAGGATCAATATTTTTCAATATTAACAAAAAAAAAGTTCATAATCTTGAATTAACAAAAATTTCACAAATCTATGGTTCAGTCAGTTAGGCTTTTTAGAGGCAATAAATTATCTACCAATTTAATTTTTTTACACCTACAAACCAGTGTGGATTTCAGGATATTACGGATTTTAGGTTGGCTGATTTCTGGCTCTCCATTGTAATACAGTCTATTGAAAATACCGGGGGGGCCCAGCGGGTAGTGTTTGAAACAAATGAAAAAATAAAAACATCTAAGAGACATGATAAGAATTTAATGACGTTTATTGAATGGACATATTGGGCAATTTATGATAAAGAGGTTCGAAGTGCCCGCCATCTTTAACAAGGACAGCAGTTAGGCGGTTTTCGAATACAAAAATACTCCATACTGCTTATAAATACCTTCCTCCATACTCCTTTTGTTTGACCAATTCTTTTTGAGGGAAGCTTTATTAGCCTTTGTGAAAAGTTCCACAAAAAGAATTGACCAAACAAAAGGAGTATGGCAGGAGTATGGAGGAAGGTATGGTTAAGGAGTATGGAGTATGGTTGGATTCGAGAACCGCCTAACTGCTGTCCAAGATGGCGGGCACTTCGAACCTCATTATCATAAATTGCCCAATATGTCCATTCAATAAACGTCATTAAATTCTTCCCATGTCTCTTATTTGTTTTTATTTTTTCATTTGTTTCAAACACTACCCGCTGGGCCACCCGGTAACATGATACCATTTAAAAATAACAACCAAACAAAATACTATGTGGGAGAAAAGTTAAAAGATTGAAAAATTGAGTTTACAAAAATTTACAGAAACTTTAAAATATTTGATCTAATTGCTTTTATTACAATTAAATAATGTTTATTGTGTATTGTACCAAAAAAAGGAAACACTGAAAATGTAAATCTAACATAAATTGCCAGTATAAGTGAAACTAAACTCATCGGCGCAACAGCCCATTAGTGGGCCAAGGCCTGCCGTGCCCATTTCAGCTTACGTGACCTAGGACCCTGGGGTTCTAGGCATATGTCCCGGTAAGATGGTCAGCCTCACAAGGAACCCCCAGTGTTTAGTTTTTTCAAACATGCTTGGTCCCAATTTTATCAACCCACTTAAGGTCAATTATAGGTCAACCTCGCCCAATCCGGGATTCAATCCCCGGACCTGTGGCGTAGCAATGCGAAGCACTACCACTAAACCACTGGGTTAGTATAAGTACCTAAAAGCAATTTAGAGATTAAATTATATTACCTTTTTTGTTTCAGCTTCAGAGGACTACTGTAAGTTTCCCTTGAAGATGAAGAAGAAATACTTTCTCGAATGGAATCTGCTGATCTTATGAGTCGCTGATTTGGAGAATCTGCCCACTTCTTGATTGGAAGAGGAGCTCTGTACTGTAATTTCAAACATAATAATAACGTTAAAGGGAGAAAAAAATAAAGTTGTACAGAACAAAGAAAATAGCATTGTTTTTATTTTAAATCTGCAGTAAAGTATAGTGAGTACACATTTATTCTATTAAAAATGCAAATAGAGGCATTAAAAGGGTCCTCAGGCAGAAAAATTAAAGTAAAAATTTATGTTATTTCGAATTTGATATACTTGTTCATTCTGGTAATAAAATTTTTGTATAGATATTAAACTTGATTCCAATTATCTCCTTCAGGTCAAAAAATATGTGAAAAAAACCCTATCTACTTAGTACTGATTTAAATAATGATACATTTAATAGACAATAGCTGCCTTTCATCAGATTTATGGATGAATACATAATAAATATCTATTATCTAACCTTAGTCCTCGCCTTCAATCTTTCCAGGGCCTGAGTGTCCGGCGGTGTCTTGGGCAGGCGGCTTTTCTGCTCTCGACACCAAGAAATGTGTCGGTCTGCAGCTTTAGGGCTGAAGAATCTGTCACATGATGTGCACTGCTCATACCCTAAACAAAACAGCAACATTTTAAAAAGTGGATAATGAGATAATGAAATGTTGGCATTATTAAAAAGTTATACAAGACTTCATGTGATAGTTTGGTAGTTTAAATAAAAATAAACAAAGACAGGTAGAATTATGGAAGAATAAAGTTTTTTTGAAAAGAAACTGTTGTGTATATTTTAAAGTTTAAGAGGGAATGTGAGATATAGGTGGTCTCCAACTGAAGTCTTATTTCTGTGTTAATCCAATGAAAAAAAAATTCTAAGTCAAATTACTCCAACTGTATTGAATACTTTTAGAATTTTTTTTTTATGATAAATGTAGATGGTTTCAGGGTTCCATAATTACACTTTTAGAAATTGGTTTGAATATTTTGTTGTAAAATTATATATTGAAAATTTCAAAAGTATTCAAAACAATTTTTAAAAGTAGTATTATAGAGCCCAAGCTATATTCATCATATAAAAAAATCATTTGTATAAATATTCAATACAGCTGGAGTTACTTGGATTAGAAAACTATTTTTTACATTTTATTACCACAGAGAGAAAAATGTGATTGGGAGACCGGGCTTCTAATCTCATTCCCCCTTAAGTATGATAGCTTAATGCTTAAAAGTTTAGGTCAACAGTTCAATGTGCTAAAACTTTGTACATTTTAGCTTCCATGCTATGTTTATAACATAAAAAGTGGAAGGTATTATAATCGTTCAGTCCGTCTGTCTGTCCCTCACCCACTTTCATAGCCCAAACTACAAATGCTAAGGACAAGTGTGATACGTCAAAAAATTCAGTGCATCAAAATTAGAATACGTTGAAAATTTCAGGAAAAAAAATTCAAATTCGAAATACTTTAATTATTTAAAAAACCGCAAAATTTAATGCCTATTTAAAAAACATAGGAAGCCATTTTTATTAGAATTTAATCACCATTGCCATACACAACAATCGCTCGAGAAACTTTAATTCATTTAGACAATAAATTAAAATAAATTTATTTTTGCGACATTGATCAGTTTGGAATGACTTCAAATATATTTCACTACGAGATTCTTTGTATGTTAATATGAAATGTTTTAATTCTATTAAAAAGCGAGGAATACTATTACATATTTATTCTTTGAAATATAAATTAATTTTTGCAAACGATAAGTAATAATTATTGAATTTTCGAAATAAAATAAATGAAACTAGCCAAATTTAGCATGTAAATGCTTAATATAGAATTAATGCTGTATTTGGTGCCTCTTTATTATTAGAATTAAATCACCATTGCCATTCGCAACAATCACTCAAGAAACTTTAATTTTTTAAAATAATAACTTAAAATAAATTTATTTTTGCGACATCAATCAGTTTGAAATTATGTCAAATATTTTTCACTAAGAGATTCTTTGTATGTTGATATGAAATATTTTGGTTCTATTTAAAAGCAAGGAATATTACATATTTATTCTTTGAAATATAAATTAATTTTTGCAAACGATAATAATTATTGAAGAAATAATTATTGAATTTTCGAAATAAAATAAATGAAACTAGCCAAATTTAGCATGTAAATGTTTATAATTGAATTAATATTGTGTTTGGTGACTTTTTCACTGTTGAACACAAATGTTGTGGGGAAGCGGGCTGAGTGACAGATTCTGTTACAAATCTACTTGTTTTCTTTTAAAATGTGACTTGGTACTCGTTTAGGAAAACAATCTCCTTTATTTCAATTTCTTTAGTATTCTTCAGATTAAAATAACCCGATTACTCTCACCTGAGGGAGGTAATTTGCAGGGTGAAGCACCATTATTCAACTTTTTTTGCACTGTGGGAGTGCTCTTGGTAGAGTGCGAGTGATTTTCCTTCAATTTCTTTTCTTTCTCCTGCTTTTAAAGACAAAATACACATGCCAAATTAATTAGAGAAAGTTTTAAGGTATTGGTGAAAAGGGGTACATAATATTTTACCCATTAGAAGTTTTTTTTTAAATTTTGATTAAATGCATACACTTTTTTTTAACTGCATAACAATAAAAATAAGTTGTCAGCTAATTTTAAAATCACACAAGTTTTAGAATTATGTAACATTGAATCCACTAACAAATAATGTTAAAAAAAGTGTAGACTTTAAGTTCTTTTTATTTTATATGGAAATATTTTTTTACTTAATAATTGATAACTTAAAATTCATGTTAACACCATGAAACTCTAACTTTTTTTACACATAAATAAATTATTAAAGCTAAATTGCGAATAATTGAGGCTGGAATTCGCATAGCTCTAAAATTAAACTAACCTTTTGCTCTGGAACAACAGGAATGGCTGCAAGTTCTTTGGCTCTTTGTAGGTATGAATTAAAAGGAGCTCTTCGAATAGTTTTGTTGGTTTTCTCACAAATCTTTTCATGACGCTCCTAAAATAAAAACAGATTTTTAAAGAACATTTTTTTTAGTATAACTTTTTGGAAGATAGATGATTTTTATTTTAGTAGACAATACAAAATTTCTTTCTATGTTCTATTTAGTTTTCATTTATAAATTTAAACTATAAATCGCACAGCCAAAACAACATGTGATTATCGAATAAGTTATCTCTATTTGGCAGTAAATTGGTTTTTAACAAGGCATGCCTTATTCTGTAAATATTTAATTTAAATACCACATTGGGTTAACCTAAAGAATCGTGACCGGCAATTTTACGCCAAAACTGGTAACCCGACAAATTGGCGAAATTAGCAATTGCATTGACAATTTCTAAATGTTAATCTATTTAAATCCTAAATGCATATAATTTATTCTGAAGTTTTCTTATACTTATCTTTTATTAATTATATACTTAATGATTTTAAATAATTATTTCCTTTTTTTAAATCCATTCTTTGGCATTTTAACATTCCACATTTTTTAAAAATCTGTGCAATTTAATGAATTTTTCCGCTGTTTTAAGTCGGTATTTTGAAATTAGGTAGTATATTTGGTCATTTTGAAATGGCAACCATCTCGGCAAGTGCCGGGGTTTCTTATTATTTCAACTTGGTGACATTTTTGAAAAGTCGCCAAATCCGGACATGATTCTTTAGGTTAACCCCACATTGATGCATTGAGAACTAGATGCGATTAAGAAAAGATATTTCATTTTATTTTTGGTATCAAACATAAAATCCACAAGAATACAATTTTAAAAGAATTAGATTATCCCTGTGTATTTTAATAAAGTCACATAAAAAAATCTTCAAGTACACAACACACAGTTTAAAATGACTAAAAGTATAAAAGTTTGTCAAAATTATAAATACCAAAGACTTTGGATTAAACGTCCTCCCACAACAGTGACAAGATTTAAGCTCCAAACTGTCAAATCCAGAACCTAAAAGATTTTTGGAAAATCGTATTAGTTTAGAGAACATTTTTTAAATTACACGTCGGTCTTTAAATTTTCATAGAAGTACTAATCACTCAAGGAGTCTTAATTCATTAAATGACCAAAATAATTTATGATTGATAAAATTTTATTCATTAAAACACAGCTTGTAAAGATCTACACACAAACATTTCATATCAAAACATACTTGGATTATCGAGTGCGTTTTGTTCGTCCGCGATAACTGACATTGGGGAAAATATATAAATACATAAGCATGACAAAAGTTAAGAAAAGTTTATAACAGTAATTCGTGCCTAATTTGAAATAAATACGATAATTTTATAAATTTATGAAGACTTTTTAACATAACAAAACTATGAACAGGTTTTTGTTGACACAAAATAAATTTTAAACGAAATCAAAGTCAAAGTTTTATACATGTTACGTTTGGTTTACTTATTTTGTTCTGGAGTCTCTCAATGATTTACTAGCAAGGGATTCACTGAAAATTTAATGGAATATTTTACTAAACTTGATAATTTTATTTTTATGAATTAAGAAACTTATCTTAGTATTTCTTTAAAGAACTCTTTTAGTCATTGACCTTAATGTGAGTTCGCATAGACTTCAAAAGTTTGACATGAACTCCACTCAGTATATATTTTTATCTCTAATTTTAGATGTAATATCCATTACAATCGCGAAATTGATTAAATAGTTTTGTTCACTTAAAAAACTGAGTATGTATTTTTATCATTTAGTAAAGTTTCGATGATTTTCTAAAAATTAAATAACATGAAATATTGTTAACTTCTACTATCACTTCTGTTTGTATTTCCTTCCGTCTATTTCTTGCATTTCTTGTAGAAGAAAGTTTTATCCGATGTTTTCAGTTTTACTTTTTATATTATTATTTCAACATGAAACTAATATTAAATTATAAAAAACTCTTTTAAAATATTGAAATTTTAGTACCTTTTACTTTACTATTCGAAAATCAAGCAAATTGTCTTTTAAAAAAAGTTATCGTGCTTCACCACATCGTCTGTTCATCAGGACCGGAAAACGTATTTATGTTTTTGTTTACTTATTTAATGATAGGCGTTTTTTATTTCTGCTGTGCGATATGTTCTAATATTTTCTTTATTATTTCGTACAAGTTTTCCTGTGCAAATGTATGGCTTAATTTAAAGTGCTTTATTCCAACTTAAAAATATTGTCGACCTACATACTGTGCTCTTAATATTTTATTTGAATATCAAAATACGACTAAATTTAGGATAAAAATTTAAAAATATGTAATTTAATAATATTTAAGAATTTAATGTTATACTTCTACATTAATTTTTAGCTTGAAATAACTTTCGCCGATGTTAAGGAAAGAGTTCGTACTTTTTGTCAAGTCATTTCAGAATGTCTTTAATTTAAAAACATTCCAGACTTTAAATCTTATTTTGAGAAGGGCTCACTCTGCCTTTTATCCTTTTATGGGATTTATAAAATGAGTCCCAATTTCGTTAATAGTAAAATTTTAACTGTTATTTGATGATTGTTTAAGTAAATTATTTATAGTTTTTCTCATCCTTCCAGCTCATCCAAGTGAAAAATGACGCATGCATTGCCAGATGCAGCAGAGGGCAAATCCTCATCTACCACTGAAAAGAGCAAGAAGTTTATGAATGTCACTGTTTATTTTCTGGACGACACATTTCACGTGTTTCAGCTTCAGGTATTAGCTTTTTTCTATTTATATTACCTAACGATACCGTGTGTAACTTTTGACAGTTTTTACTTTCAATTACCTAATATTAAGTATAAGGTAATAAAAGTATTGCGATGGGATTGAAAATCCAAAGCAGATTTTTTTTCTTCGTGTTTTGAAGTGCTTGTACGCTAAGCATATGTCCCAGTTAGGTGGTCAACCTCACACGGAACCCCAGTGTTTAGTTCCCAAGATGCTTGGTCCTTATTTTATCTACCCACTTAAGGAATGAAGGATGAGTCAACCTTGGCCAATCCGGGACTCGATCTCCGGACCTGTGGCATGGCAATGCAAAGCACTACCACTAAGCCACTGGGCCTCACTAAAAGAGCCATGGTCTTCAAATTTGGTAAACTTTTTTCCAGTACCTGTTGGATGAATATTGTAAGGGTTTGGAGAAATTTTTTCATGTGCAAAGGGTAACTGCCATAGAATTTTTTAGGTTTTAAAGTTATTGAATGGTAATTGAAAATCTAGGGGTGTGTAACACTTTACACACCCCTAGTTTAAGTAAATATTAGTTGTAGTTGAGTTAACTCTGCTCTGTTTAATTCTGTATTATGTCTTTCTAGGGTATTTTTAAAATATGTTATTTAGTATATTTTTGAATTTTATACGATAGAACTTCTTTTCTACATCGATTAATTTTTCCTTGATAATACCTTGTATTTTTTAATACAACATAAGTAACATCAAAAAGGGTTAGGAAATTTAATCATTTTTTTTTTTTTTTTTTTTATTTCTAATGGCAAGGCAGGTTACAATTATAAAAATAACAATTGTGAACAATTGAACAAATAACAAAAGTAACACTGACCGAAGTCATTGCCTCAGGAGTTCTCTAGCTCTCCAATACAGGGTAGTCTCGGAGTCGGAAGAACCGTGAAGTGCCCCGCATCGACGCAGATGGCCTCTATTCAAAGGTTCTCCAAGGTCACATAAAGAACAAAGAGGGGAGTCAAAAATGCCAATTCTATGAAGATGTTCACTTAGGCAATCATGTCCTGTCAGCAACCGGAACAACGCTACTGCCTCCCGTCGAGGACGATCTGGAATGTTGGCGACTGGCGAGGTCTTCGGCACTCCAGTTTAACACGATCTTGCATTTGGGATTCGAATTTCATATTCAAAGCTTGTTTCCAAAAGAGCTTTTTTGAGGAAATTTAATCGTCAACATATTCAAAATATTGTAACAAAATAGTTAATATGGATGTAATATATATATTTTACCTATATTATGATGTAAAAATTAGGCACTTTGTTTTGTTTGTTGTTTATGCTAACTAGTAAATTTTTTCAAAATTAAGGTAATGTTTTAAAATTTCAATTATAAGTTTTGTTTCTTATATTGATTTATAAAAATATTATTAAAAATATGTTCTTTTTTTTATAAATGCGGCCTTTGTCTTTTTTTATAGTCTAAAAACCTTGGCCAAGTACTTTTTGAAAAAGTGTGCAAGTTTATCAATTTAGTTGAGGTTGATTATTTTGGACTAGAGTTTGAAGATGACAGAAAAACCAAGGCAAGTTACAAACATTTATAAAGTTTCATAAGTTAAAACTGTTCAATTTTTGTAATTTTATTAAAATAAATATTAATTTAATTTAGTGTTTAGTATGAAGTTTATTAATAACTTGGGTTGCAAAAAAAGTTTTCCATTTAACCCTTTAAACTACTTGTTTGGCTGAGTTTTTTTTTTTTTTTGTGTGTGTGTGTGTGGGGGGGGGGTTGATTTTCAGTATGGGATATTTTTTAAATTGTCTTCTTTTCTTGATGATGAGCCAACTTAAATTGTGGGATTACCTAGTTAACTGTTTTCTCATATAACAAAAATAAAAAAAAAAGCATAAAATACCTCCAAGCTGCTTAAATTTGTTGACAACTAATACAATACATTTAATAGTATACACTTAATAATCATTGTGGAAGTTGGCAACTTTATTTAAATGAGATCTTCACTGTGATGTGCCAAGTATAATTTACATTTCATTACTGTTATTTCACATTTTCTTATGTGACCATCTGATGGTAATGTCATGAAAGATTGACTTTTGGCCTTATTGGCAGTATTGTTTGTGTTAAAAATTGTTACAAAATGTGTTTTTTAAAAAATATTGTAGAATTGTGTTTTGATTTGGAGAAAAGTGATTAAAACAGCTTTTTTGCCGTCAAATTAATCAGTACACATGAAACAACAGCCCTAAAGAAAATTTTAAAAACATTTTTGGCTATAATTTTGGGAACAAAAATAATAAAAATACTAGTTTTTGAATATTTGTTGATGATTTCTAGTAAAATGGTTATATATACAGCCATTTTATTGTCTTGTCAGGGTTCCGTAAGTTTACTAAAATACAAATGTTAATTTTTAAAAGTTTTTTTGTTTGTCCTTTATAATTTAACTAATTCCACATAATTGGTATTGTTAACACTCCTGGCTGCTAACTTCTAGCTTCTTTTGAGAGCTTCAGCATAATTACACCACATAATTTTAAGCCTTTTTCAAAAATTATGACTCATAAATATCTTTTCTCTTGCAGTGTTGGCTAGATGCACTGAAACCCCTTTGTTCCCAGACCTCATCTTCTTTCCCCACAATGTATCTATGTGTCAAGTTCTACACCCCAGATCCAGTGCAGCTTGAGGACGAATTCACAAGGTGGGATCTAAAGTTTACTTTGTAGTGTTGGTCACTGTTTTCATAAACCCTCTGTTTGATAAGTGGTAAACTTGTTTTCACTGCATGAGATTCAAACATAATTTTTACTGTAATCAAAAATATTGTGTTGGTCAACGTTTTCATAAACCCTTTGTTTGATAAGTGGTAAACTTGTTTTCACTGCATGAGATTCAAACATCATTTTTACTGTAATCAAAAATATTTTTAATTTTTTTTTTAGTAAATATTGATATTATAAAAGTTTCTATCTATTTACTTAATGGGCTTACTTTTTTAGCTTACACACTATGTTTATAACGTAAAAAGTGGAAGGTATTATAATTGTTCAGTTCGTCTGTCTGTCTGTCCATCCATCACCCACTTTCACAGAACAAACTGCACGTCTAACAAGTTAAATATGTAATTTAGAAGTAACAAATTTTCACAAACGATAAATAATAACTGAATTTTTAAAAGAAAGTTAAAGAACACAGGAAATTGTGGCGACTAAAATATATTTATTAAAAAAATATTCTTCGAAACTTCAATTAAATTTAGCAAATTATGAAGTCTAATTATTAAATCTACAAAAGTAGATTAATGAAAATAGTTCATTTTGGCATTTAAAATTTTTGAATTAGAACCAGCTAAAGGCTCTGTTTGGCAAATTTCTTTCTGAGGTGTATAAATAGTGTGTTTGCTGTTGAGCACAAATGTTGTGTGGAAGCGGTTTAGGTGACAGATTCTGTAACAAACCTACTCTTTTATTTTTAAGGTATCTCTTCGGACTACAGGTGAAAAAAGACCTAGCTAATGGCTTCTTGCAGTGCAATGAGAACACTGCAGCTGTCATGGTTTCCTATATTGTACAAGGTATCACTTTTTTATAGTGTAAAACAGTCTAATATTCATAAAATTTTGATGTTAAAAATTGTATCTTATGCATGAATATGGCTTGGCTATATGAATTAACTTTATTACTTAAACATGCTTTCATAAGTAGTATAGAATAATTCAATAAGTAGTATAGTTTACAAGTATTTGAATTTGATAACTTAAATTTTACTTTTTTTTACCCAGTGTATGAAAGGTGTTTTGAGGTTGTATTTTGCCAAAGTCAAAGTTTTATTTTTAATCCAGTGTATAATATGTGCTGTTTTGGGGTTGCATTTTGTCAAAAGTTAAAATTAAGCAGAATTTTTTACTTAACAATGTGGAGTAAAAAATTTTGATGAATAACAACCCGGTGGCGAGGGGTGCGCGTTAAATATGTTCCCAAGTCCTGACACTGCGTACAATGTTGTGTGGGGTGCCTACTCGGGAGTTGGCTTGTCACTTGACTATTGTTCTAAATTACGAACCCTGTCGCCAATAGCACCTTGAGTAGCTGTAGTGCGAAGATAATTTACCTAAACTCAATTGAAGAATCCAGGGGAAGAACCCCTTGATTGCACAAGAATCTTCCCACAATCAGATCTCTTTGGCAGATGTTGGCGACGGGGAACCGGTTTCTCTCATGGTACAAGGGGAGTCATGCCTGGCGGGAATCAGTGTTGCGTCGAAAGACGAACCAAGTGAGCAACCGGTTTCCTTACACTAGTTTAGGCGATGAATCGCTATCGTCGCCAAGCAGACCTGATGCAGACAGATTCCTCTGCAATGAAGGTTTTTTTCCCTGTACTCTTCAATTCACAAAGTTTAATTCTGCTTTAATTTCAGCTGATTTCGGAGACTTTGATCCAGAGAAATGTGAGGACGGCTCATATGTATCTGAATTGAAGTTCTTGCCTTCACAAGACAAAGAGTTAGAGTGCAAGGTCATGGAGAACCACAAGAGGCTAACGTAAGTGAAAAAAAAGCTTTATCACACTCGCTTTTCACAAGCACAAAACACACAAAGCTTTATCACAAGCTATGTCATGATCTACCATAAGGCCCATTGGGCTCGGGCTTAAGGCCCCAAAATTTTAGTTTATTGCGCTAAATGTTGGAAACCACCACATTATATGTAAATTTTAAAAATTTCCGAGACTTCAGTTTGTTTTTTGCTCGACTTTGACTCAGACATTGACCAAACAACATTGATCAATGTTATAAGAAAGCCAATAAAATTGTAGCAAAAATTAGATCATAGGCTAACTAGCACCATCATTACGAGCAAGCACTGAACAGCACTTTCCGTAAAGGGTCCCGCAAAATTGGCTGTGCCTATAGTCTGAGTTTTCCTAGATCAGGCCTTGATCCCACTGTTTGTAGAAGAGTGATGTTGTTGTTCTATGCCTCCAGGGCATAGCCTGAAAGGCAGTACTGGTGCAGTAGCTACTGTTGGCCTAAAGCTTTAAGCTCCCGTGAGAGGGTGGAAGTCTGACTTCTGCATGCTCCAAGAGGGCGGAAAAGAGTGATGTAGCTTAAAAATAGGTATTTTCAAAAAAATTCAAAAATATTCAAAATTTTAAAGTTTTTTTAGTGATGCAAATCAAGGAAAGTTGAGCCTCAATAAGCAGATACAATACTTTTCCCACAATAAAAAATCATAACTTCAGAAGAATATTACGGAAACTTGGATATTTTCTAAAACATTGCTATTCTCTGTATATGATGTGATACATTACACTAATTAGAATGCAACCATAAATTTCCGAAATTATAGATATGACAGAAAAATAACTTATATTTATACTGTTCGGTTTGTGAAAGTTTTATCTAGAACATGTGTTTTTAAAACTAAAGTTTTATATTAGCTTGATTGCATGCTTTATATTTTAATAATCTCAGAACTAGAAAATACTAAAGTTGTATAGGCTCTGTGCATTTTCCTCAAGAAACTTAATACGTTGAAATCTGTTGTGTGTAAAATATGATATTCTTAATTAAATCATCTACCTTAAAGTAGGATGAAGTTACATATGAACACTTTACCCCAACTCAAATTTTAATAGTTTTATGAATATAAAATAGCTTTTAATTAGATTTTTTTTATTACTTTAAAACTAACCTATCACTTGTACTTTCAGTGGGCAGACACCTGCTGAAGCAGATATGAATTTATTGGAAACCGCCAGAAGGTGTGAGCTCTATGGTATCAAGATGACAGCCGCAAAGGTAGTGCTGTTTTATTCATGTTGTTTGGGTGCTCTACCCCACTTATTTCCATAGTTTATTGTTGCCCAAATTTGGAACTCATCCTTGAATGCTCTTTGAGTCTGCATGTAAGCTTTTAAGTCGTATATTTTCAAATAACCACATCACAATGCTATAAGTTATTATAAAAAATCATGGACAAGAAAAAATAGCCAATACCAATTTTTTTTTACAGAAATGCATGTAGCATATATACTCATGTATACGTTGACCCCCCACTTTTAAACTAAATATCCTTCCAAAATCACCCCATAAACCCCTAAACGACCTTTTAGAATAATGTTAACTTAATATTACACACAACATATTAAACACATATTTTCAATGAACATTGAACATTCACTATTTTTTTCTAAATCATAAAAATTGGAAACTGTAAAGCAATTAAGATCACTTCTGGAATTAGTTTTTGGTTTCCAATAATTAAAGGTCTCCAATTTGCTTGTAAAAAAAAAGTCCTGATGAACAGACTGTGTTTATCAGACTTGCATGTTCGCCAATAGCCCTTGTATAGCTCTAGTGTGACGATAATTCAAACTAACCTAACCAGAATTGCATTGTAACTTGCAGGACCATGAAGGCGTTCCCCTCAACCTTGCGGTTGCTCATCTGGGTGTTCTGGTGTTCCAGAACTACACCAAGATCAACACTTTCTCGTGGGCCAAGATCCGAAAGCTCAGCTTCAAGAGAAAGAAGTTCCTCATCAAGCTACACCCAGAGGGATATGTAAGGAAGTTTTTATTTTTAAAAATACACACAAACTTTGTTAACACAGGTTTCAAACAGCCAATCAACCCTATCAACAGGTTTACAAACTCTTTATTATTCAAGAATGGTTTTTTAGAATCTTAAAAGTGCTTAGTTTCCATTTTGGAGACATTTTTTTTTGCAGTATCTCTTCAACTGTTGTACATAATTTGCCTGTTATATTTAGAGTTTGCAACTCAACTTGAGTATGGTATTTATATAGCGGCTTGCTAGGTTACAGCTAAGATTCTAATTTGTTACTTCCTGATGTTACTCTATTATTTCCGTTGAAGTAATCCCTCTATGGGATGGGGTACATAAACTCTATATTTGGGTAACATGGCCATTAATTGTAATGTCCTGCTGCTACTTCAGAATAATACAGAATGTATGTGGAACTTTTAAATTTCTTTGTGTAAGGGACAGGAACAGTGAAGCGGAAGGCTATGCATGCATGAGTTGAAAATGAGCAATGCCAAGAAACCACCCCACACATGAATGTCCCTTCCCCCTGACTCCTAGCTCATTTGTCCAGCATGAACCGCCTCATTTAATCTGGACTCTTAAAGGTTGTGTGTGTGGCCAAGGGAAGTCACATAGAATATCCATAACAATGTTATAGAATCAACGTGAATGTTAGATTCCGGGAATACCCAAATTAAAAATCTTGCAGTACAGCGGGATCAAATGAAAAAATTGTAAAATAGTTTTGGTTCTAAAACAGTAAATGCTACAAAATAAAGGCAACCGATTGTTTGGACTGTGGTAGGCGTGACATCATACCTTACATTGTCTATTGTACATATATTGTGCCACATAAAAGTTTGTTATAACAAAGAAAGTCTTAAGTCATTCCTATTTTTTCCTTTTTTTAGTAGGTTTATGTTCCTATTCTTTCCTATTTTTTTTTAAAAAATAATACTCCTATTTTGACTACTATTTTTCAAACAATTTGGCTGCTCTCCCTGTAACATATGTATGCAAGATTTTGAAGTTCTGTCTACATTCTGTGTTAATCTTTTCCGTTAAATAGTTTTAGGCCTTTTAATTGCTATATTCTGGTTTGACTTGCCCTATTTAGTTACAGTAACTTACCCTTTAGTAGTTAGAGTTATTTTGAAATAGTTGATGAAAGTAAGAATGCATTTGTATTAATTTGTTGATGTAAGTAAAAATTAAGTTGAAAATAAGTAAAATTGTTGTATGATCATTTAAATGCCAGTTATATATTTTAAATAATAAATGAAAATTCACTTATAATTAATGTTATAAATTCATCAGGGCTACTACAAGGACACAGTGGAATTCTTTTTCGAAGGTAGAAATGACTGCAAAAATTTCTGGAAGAAGTGCATAGAAAACCACACCTTTTTCCGTTGTACAGATGCAAAGCACGGAATGAGACAAAGACCAAAGATATTTAGTAGAGGATCATCCTTTAGGTAAAATACAGTATTTTGAAATTCAAAAGCAATATTCTGGATTGGAAAATTATTTAATAAAGAATTTCCTCTAAACTGAATATGTTGGCAATCATATCTCTCCTTATATAAGAAAATAAATAAAAGAATTTTAAATCAACTTAAAAAAAACCTTTCTATCGTCTTTTAACATAGCATTAATTTTAACAAACTTTGCTGTACTGTAAATGAAATTGAAAGTTTTCAGTACTTTTCTATGCCTAAAAACATTTTAATGGAAGAAAAGCTCTTTAATTATTATTGATTTACCGTATATACTCGTGTATAACCCGACTCCGTGTATAACCCGACCCCCCATTTTTAAACCAAATATCCTTCCAAAATCGGTAACCCGTGTATAAGTCGAGGTAGGAAATAAGGCCAGCCTTCTGAAGAAAATAAGAAGAAACCGGTTCATAACGGGATCGTAATTTTTATTTATTTTGCAAGCTAAATTTCAACCCCAATGAAAATAAAACGGGTTTCATCTCCGAGTGTCCTTGACATTGCCGACCCTGAATGGAGAATCTTAGTTGAAACTAAGTTCAGTGAAGCGTGAAGACTATGCTGCCAAGGTCACCGACCGATGTTGTTTACCTTAAAGACTGGTTGACTGAACTGCCCTGTGCCAGAGCTACACGTGCAAAATACGCATCACGTCGAGAACTAACAATTAAACACCATTATGGTGGATACCGTGAATAGATACCAATCTTATTTCATCTTCAAAATTTAACCGCTTTTGGGTCCTTATTTTTAATAGATAGTATTTAAACCTTAAGTTTGATTGAAATTTAGTTTTATTTTAAGGCCATAGGATTTTTTTTTTGGAAATTTGATGTCTCGTGTATAAGTCGACTCCGATTTTTACGGCACTGAAATTGTCCAAAATTTCTCGGCTTATACACGAGTATATACGGTAAATATTTTCCCCAATATAGCTTACAAGCTTTAGCCTTTCTTATTGTTTGGTAATCTATTTTTTTTAACCTGCCATACTGTATAACATTTTGTTTTAAATTTTTGTAAATGTCTTACAGATATAGTGGGAGGACCCAAAAGCAAGTTTCTGAGTATGTACGAGAAAATGGTGTTAAAAGGGCACCTTTTCAAAGGTAAGACATTTTATTACATTTTGGATGATGTATGATAATAAATTTAAATCTGACAAAAAGCAACCTTATTCAAATAATAAATTAAAAGCTGGTTTATCTGTACAGCTTTCGAAATTTCCTATATAAATTGCAGGCCTCGCAGCGCTCCTATATTTCCTATAAATTTGAAAAAGTTCCTATATTTCCTATAATTCCTATTTTTTCCTATATTTTAGACCCTTACTTTCGTTTTTTTCCCCCCTTTTCATCATTACGATCTTTCCATTAAAACGGTTATTGTGATCACGACTCACGGACTTAATCGGCAGAAATTTTTTTGGTTGGTTTGACTTGGCCTGAACCGGAGCTACACAATTAAAATGAGACCCTTCCGATCAACCGAAGGCAAAAATCTGCCCACCATTATAAGGCGATGCGACGTCATCGGTGGATTTCGTCAAAATTACTAGGCTGCAAAATAAGTAAATAAAGAAGCATTATTGGACTGCATTCCTATATTTCCTATTATATTTTTGATAAAAGTCACTGCGAGGCCTGAAATTGAGTTTCCACCACAATGAAATGTTGAATATTTTCATTCTCAACAAAATGTCACTAATATTGAAATACACTTTTTTTATTGTTGGTTATATGGGTGATTCTGATAAAGTTATTAAAAACTGTTGTTCAGTAACCTGTACGTTTAGTTTAGTTATACACTATAAAAAATTAGTCATTGTATTTTATATGCTGACAAGTTCATAAGATTTGTTATTAAAGATTAGTTAAGAAGATTGTTAAGTATGTTATTGATTTATTATTACAAATGAAGTTCAAAATACTGTCTCACAATCACATTAGTGCATCCCTATTTATACACAATTTTGCACAATAAGTGGGTGATGTCAACACAATATTGCAATGTTATAATGATATCAGGACAATATTGAAAATATATCTGATATTGTATACTTGTAGCGGTACACCACACACGCTATTCACGTTAGATGGCATTGAATTACTACTACGTTACTACCAGTTCTTTAGATTCTAATAGTAATTGTAGTATATAAGCCGAAGTAACTCATCTCCACCATCAAGATCCTTTTGGTGGACTATGGGTTGCAGAGGCTGAGGCTGTGGGCTCAAATGCAGGAGGCAACTCCGGGTCACTCAGTACCTCTTCATACTAACTAGGATTCTTATATCATAACTCTATGAAAAAAAAATCTCTTTGTTTTCTAAATCAACTACTTCATTCAATTTACCAGGTCAACCAGCCTAAAAACTCCAACATCACCTAGTAGAAGCATTGGATCCCCAGTGTCCCCTCAACCATTGTTACCTGTCGCCAACCTTCCAGATGAATCCATATCAAATGTGTCTAAGGAGGCCGCCAAGCAAGGAGATGTGTCGCCAATTGCGAAAAGTACGCCAGCCGTAACACCAGGTAGGGTTTTATACAAAGTAATAACAATCTGATTATGTTAAAGTTTTTATGTGATTCTTCATTTTAGCTTATACACTGCGTTTATAACGTAAAAAGTTATTGGTATTGTAACCGTTCTGTCTGTCTGTTTGTCCGTCTGTCCGCCATTTCAATAGGATAAATCATAAATGTCTGACAAGTATGATACAGCAAGTTGAAGTTTAAAAAAAATCCTGCTAGGCTACATTCCCAATATCGGTCGAAAATACAGTTTAGAAGTATATTTACAATTTAAAAAAAAAGATAAAATAAAATAATGTTATTTAAATAAATAACATTTAATTTTGAATCATTTTTTCCATTGTTACTAATCTACAAAAACACAAGAAACTTAACTTAAGATATAAATTTAAAGAAAAAGTATCATTTTTTTTTTATATAAGTCAGTTTTGAATGAGGTCATAGTATATATCACAATGGGATTCTTTGATACTGGCATTATTTGTTAAAAAAGCGACACAAGGCCTTCTATATTTTTATTTAAAAAAGCAGGCATAATTTTTAGTTTACCTTTCAGCGCTTATTCATGAATAGATGTCTTAATATACAAATTATTCATTCTAATGAGGTAAGACGAAATGCGGAATGAAAATAAAAGAAAGTTGACATTTTTAGAAAAAATATTTTTTTATTGAAAAACATTCTTTATTTAAGAAACAAGTTTAAAAATTACAACCAACCAAGTCTTCCGTGAAAATCAAATCCAGACCCCAGAGTGCTGCAGGCTAGTTAGGCTATAAGAGCAATATTTTTTTAAATTTAATTAAAATGTTGGGTATGCAGTTCTTTAAATCTTTTTCTACTTAACTTAGCGATAAATAATAATTTTCCTAATGGAGATCTCGTACTCTATCAATGCATAACAAGAATGTTATATAAAGTTACTTTTAATTATTAAATGTCGACAAAATAAATTTAAATTTACAACATTTCACAAAGAAATATTTCAATTAAAAAAATTAATTAGAATTTTTAAAGGTTTTTTATACGAGTTCTAGCCTTATATCCACATCTATCCGCAGTATATTATTTTTCCTATTGAACAAACATCGATCCACAGGTGAGGACAGCCGTGACGACATAACTTACGACAATGTCTCCCACGACTCCTATGACGTCCTGGAACGAGAGACTTTGGACACTGATGAGACTAACAGCATGGCTGCCACTAACACCAGACCTAACACTTCAGAGGACATTGAAATCAACGAGACTAATCTTAAAGATTCAAGAACTAATTCTATGGATGCCACCACTAACCCTAATTGCATGCTTACTAATAACGCTACACAAGAACAAGGTTTGTATCTTCCTTAGAAACCACTTTACTTACTAATAAATTAAACTAATACAGTCCTCACTGGTTGATCCTAAGTATTCAATAAAAAAACCCGTTCGAATTGAAATGGAACGGTAGGTTGGCTTTAAATTACTGCACACTATGTACCTGTTTCATTACAGTTCTGTGTTTTTTCTTATACAGTATAACAGCAATTCATCTTCTTTTACAGCTCTAATTATTAAGGTAGTAACACGTTTAAATATAAAATTGTGCTTGTAAACAAATATTACAAATGAGAGATGGTAACATTTTTGCACATCTTCCTGACTTGCAACCTTTTCCTCCTAGTTAACCCCAAAATCAGTGATTGTACTGACATCGCATGCTCTAGTTTTTAAACAAAATATAAACAAAGACCTTTAGCGAAAGAGACTTGCTTCGGATTAGCTAGTGTGGATTGTTTTATAAGGTCTTAAATGGCTTAAACAAGATTCTTAAAAACTTTATTTTTCATAAACAGAAATCTGTAAGAATTCTGAAGAAGACACCAATGAGGGTAAGTACGAGGATGAAGGTCGTCGAAGGTCAAAGCGTCATAGGGTCCGGGTGTACACAAACCCAACCGGACAAACCAGTCCAACCCTGTACGCCCGAGCCAACCGGCATCTCTGTCAGGAAGGGTCTTTGAAAGCATACCCTCGCACTGTTGACTTTGTTTTGGTTAACCAGTTGCCTGCCGTTGGTAGTTTCTCATATAGGGACGACTCTGTTGAGGCAAAGTCTCCAAGCCAGGAGATACTACAGAGGAAGAGACCAAATTGCGATGGACTGATGTCAACGGTAGATCTTCTTGGTGGGCATTTGCCATCCTCCAGTGCAATAAAGGTTGTGTCTGATGATGTCGTTGAAAATGGTCCAGATTGTGTACCAAATAACTCTTCCTCGAAGGAAGAAGATTTGGGTTTGCCACCAGATAATCAAAACTTTCATTATCCAGTTTACGATGACATGACGAATGGTAGTGATTATGTAGACCGATCTAGTCACTATGCTTACAATAGTTATAAGTTTTCTCAAATCGGCAGACCACCTGAGTTGTTCCCGGCGGATACCTGATAAGAAATTTAAACAAAGCAATATGTTATGCAAAGGCGGGGATAAAATTTATTGTAAATAGAAACCATACCCCATTTTTTTCACGTTAATTCGAATGCTAAAGAAACTAAAATGGGCTATTATTTTTAGGCATATTTGATTCAGTATGAAGGAATATAGTAAAACTTTTTTTGTAAGCCTATAAAACAAATGTTTCAGTTGCCAGAACTTTAAGATTAATCTTTCCATTGTCCCCTGTGACGCTCAAATTATATTTTGAAACCCATCAGCTGCCAACAAAAACAAATGCTTGTTTATTTGATTCTAAAAAAATGTTTGGGTTGGTAATTACTCCATGCAATAAAAGGCAAAACACATTTTCTTGTTATACAGTAAGTCAGCAACTAATTATTATACCTAAAAGCCATTGCTATGCAAGTATTTTATCAAATGAAGAAAACAATTTTCCTTTGCAGACTAATATAATTTAATATTCTTATGGATAAATTCACAAATATCTTGCAACTCTAACTTATAGCCAAATATCAATAGTTTTTAGTTTAACAACTGTTCTGTCCAAGTGATTATTTTTGCTTTTCTCTGTAGTTTATGCTCATATAAACTACAGATATATGCTCATATGTTACTGTTTTCATTGCCTTTCTACCCATCTGTTTTTCATTGGAAGGGTATAAGTTCTTCACTTTAAGTTTAGAATGTTTTCAGAGTTTACTTTCTGTAGTTTAATACCAGATGGGCAATCGAG
Source organism: Oedothorax gibbosus (assembly GCA_019343175.1). Lineage (NCBI taxonomy): Eukaryota > Metazoa > Arthropoda > Arachnida > Araneae > Linyphiidae > Oedothorax > Oedothorax gibbosus. Next base: position 11,043,287 of record CM033279.1, read on the forward strand.
TTGACAATTTTCGAAAGTTGATTTTGCCTTGTCAAGTTCAAATATGATTCCAACTAGAGTAATTGCGCTATAGTTTGTACCTCCATTAAAGATGATGTGACTATCCCCCCTCTTGTTCACATAGCAACATAGGCAGACAGTTTCCTTTTTCCCCCTCTCATCTTTAATTTATCTCTATTCTTTATTTGAATAAATGTTAGATTTTGTTTGGCTATTCCCTATTCCTCATAATTCTTCTGTGATTTCGAAATCCAACATTTTGTTAGTTATTATATATGGAAATATGGACTTAGAAAACTTATATATGGAAGTCTTACATTTACAACCATTACGTGTGCTTGTAGAATTGTAATTTTACAAAGTACTTTTAGAATATTTGTATTTTTTACCATTTTTGTGTGACATTTTAGTTAACATTTCTTTATCATTCCTTAATATCCCATTAAAAATTTTGAAGCTTTGCTACTTAATGCTACCTATCCAAAAGTTATCTATTGATGTAAAATAAGTTTAAAATATAACTTTCATTAGAACAAATTAAAACTTTAGCCTACTCAAGTGAGCTCCGTTTTGGTTTCAAACTATTCAGACCAAAACTAGATCAATGTGATTTTAGACAGGGCCTTAGTATAGGTATCATTACTGTTCTTTAAGTGGACCAAGGGACCACATTGTTAAAAAAAATATATCAAAGAAATGCTCAATAAGTAAAAGTTATGCTGTATATTCTAATGTGAAAAATTTATTAAATATGTTAAATAGCAACCAAGAAATGTAGTTCAATATTTACATTCTTGTGCAAACTATTGAAATCAAACATTAACTAATAAAACTGTATTTTATAAAATTATCAAATGAGTAACCCACTATCCGCATTTGATCTGATCATATTAAACTCATTAGTATGTTATGGTATAAAATCACTTATCTAAATGTATATTTATTTCCTAAAACTAGTTCTTAGTAATAATTTTAAAATGTTGCTAGGTAAATTCCTTTTTACCGTCAAGATTATTTGCATTTACTGAGTACATTTTTACGAAAACTGGTTATGTCCTACCTGTATTAATTTGAATTAGTTTTACATCTCTTTAAAGAAAAACCTTAGAGGAAATATTTCTACTACCCTTAAAGCTTTTGACTATAAATAGATTTTAGAAATAATAATAGTAACATATGATGTGACGTTTCTTCTCTTTATATTCTTTACGATTGAAAGGTCCAATTTTAAATGAATATGTCGACCCGAATTTGGGGCTGCTATTAGTACTTAAATGTTGGAAACTATAAAAAATGACAATTTGGATTATCAAACATTCTATACTTTTAAAAAATATTAATTTAGTTTTGAAAAAATATGACCTTGAATGGTATTTAAAAATAAAAAAGGTTTATTTAAGCTCTGTTACAGATTTCAATTTCGAATTTTTTTTAAGGAGCTAAACTTGAAATTCAATTAATTATGTATATTTTTTGCTTTAATGAATACTTGATAAAATCTTCAAATTAAATAGGCCAGGGTTTTATTGTCATTTTTCATAACATCAAAAAGAAGCCAATCGCTTATAACCGATAAGATCAAAAGTTACTATATATTTTTATATAAAAGTTATGTTAAATAAAATTTTTAAATAGGCATACACATTAAAAAAAAATATTTGATCCACCAAGAATAAAATTGTTGTTTTATTCTACTGTGGGTAGGTATGCTATCTATTTCTGTATAAAAATATTGTTTAAATGTAATCAAAATGAAAATAAGTTTCTGTGTAGATATAGTGAATTTTAGGTTACATTGAACTTTTCATTGGACCCAGTAAAAGTTGAATGTAGCATTATAGCAGGATTGAAACATATTGTTGTTTAGCATCGATTACTAGTTTTCCTTGCAATATGTGTAACTTTCATTATTATACTAATTTTCTTTTCTTATTCCTTATGTAAAACTTCAAACATATCTTACATTATGTGGCATATTTAAGTTTTTTGTTACATGTTTTATTTTCATTCCAATCTCTCTTGGTTAAATATATTTGAATTTTTTAAAAAAATTACCTTTTAACTGCATATTAAGTTCCAAAAATACTACTTTAATTTAAAATTTCTCCTTTAAAATCTTCTATATTAATTTTCTCTTTTTAAATACAAATAAGTCAAATTAACCCCTTTGCTTCCACATCATTTGAACCTGTGTGACCTTAAGTGCATTGTTGTTAGGACAGCTAAAGTAACTGAAGTTTTTGCATTTTTTTTAATTCAGGGATGTTAAACATTCCTGTACAACATCCCCTTCCTTTCACTAGTAAATATAAGTGGCATGCGAGTCCAATGATTAATGTGATGTCCTTTAGAATCACAGGTCCTCAATTGGAATTCTGTCTTTACACTGACATTCTATTCCTTGTACAAAAAGCAGATTACATAATTTAAAAAAAATCGACGTTGGTTAGAATGGCGAACGCATATGTTGTGGTCCAATGTCCTACATGAAACCACTAATAGGGCAAAGGGGTTAACAAGACCTATAAATGCATTCATTACTTTTAATTTATTTAATTATGTATTTGAAATCTAGAAAAAGTTTTCTGAAATATATCTGTCTGTTGAACTTACAATGCCTTATATATGAAGTACTAAGTTAATTACGAACACAATGTTAACAAACTATTGAATCAAAGAAAGTCTGTGTTCAAACTGCCATTTAAATCCTAACTGTAGGTTGTTGATTGTAGATGAGATTTCGTTATCTGTGCATACACATTTGTGATATCTGTTACTAGCTTTTAGATTAAAACCTCTACAAGCTGTCTTATTGTGTCTTTCTTCCTCTTATATGTCTCCATTCTACTTTTGTCTTTTACCTATTGCTTGTACTATAGTCTTTTACTTATGCTACGGTCTCTTGCTTATTACTTTTCGACATACACATTATCCAAATGCATAGTAGCTCAGGCAAAATAGGTTCTTTCAAAACTAATTTTTGAGGAGCTTAATTTTTTGCCGTTGCTAGATTACAGTCCCTATACAAATTATTAGACGCACTGTATTTTTTTAGTAATTTTATGTTTCTTAAGAGTTTTTATGCAATAATGGTATATTTAAACTACAATATTGTTTATTTTTATTTAAAAGAATTGTTGTAGACTAAAAAACTAAAAAAAGCCTCCTCGGCGCAACAGCCCATTACTGGGCCAAAGCCTGCCGTGCCCATTTCAGCTTTTGTGACCTAGGGCTCTGGGGTGGTAGGCATATGTCCCGGTAAGGTGGTCAGCCTAACGCGGAACTCCCAGTGTTTAGTTCCCAAGCATGCTTGGTACCCATTTTATCGACCCACTCAAGAGATGAAAGGATGGGTCAACCTCGCCCAATCCGGGATTCAATCTCCGGACCTGTAGCGTGGCAATGCAAAACACTACCACTAAGCCACTGGGCCTCCTATATAGACTACATATTTGTATTTATACAAATATTTAGGCACAATATCACCCGGTAATTAATATTTTACATGAATTCTTGCAGTGCATCTAATAATTTGTCCAGGGACTGTATATATTAGGAGGTACATTTTCCATAGTTTTCCCCCTGGAGCTTTCGCCCCAACCCACATCTAAGCTCCAAACTTCACCCTTTTCCAGAAATCCTGATAACTCAGTAAAAATTCATGTAAATTGAATAATTCTTTTTAAACTTTTTTTTTTGTCTAAAGTTGTACCATAAAATGACATTTCTAAACTTCACTAAAGTTTAAAAAAAAAAATTTATGAGTAATTTCAAAAATAGTGGAAAAATTGATTTTTAGCACTTTTTCCACTGTAACTTTCCATGATTACATTTACAGTACAATTTATGTAAGTGTCCATTTGACTAAGTTTCCCATTTTTTATGTCCCATCATAAAAAGATAATAAAAACTAGAAACTCCTACTATCATTAATTGTAATATCTCAAATTTAGGGGAACTCCTGCTCTCCTGAAATTGCAAAACTCTGGTGATTCTATAGGTGCCAAACTACAGTAATCTTAAGAATTCGCTCATAAATTACATGAAACAAGCTCTTTTTCCATACATATTTTTCTCAAACATACTCCCAGAAAATGTGCATTTGATTTTATATTTTTTTTTAGTTAGTAGCACAAATTGCTCCTAAATTTTTGCATCCAATTTCTAACACTGCTTCCTAGGCATACAGCCAAATATGTCTTCTACGAAACCAGGAGCAGAAAAAAACCACCTAATAGGCAATGGCCAACATTTTAAACGTTTTATATAGGAACATTTAAAAATGAAATTATTTTTCGTATTACATTTCCTTTTATTTTCTCAAAATTATGCTTTTGTTAGTTGTAACTAATTATGTTAGAATATATCTGTTGTTAAATATGTTAATACAATTCATAACTGAAATACTAAAATAACTCTTATGTATTCACGATTCGAAAGTAACAAACTTTGTCCTTCCTTTCTTGTTAATACTACTACATCAACTAATTTTTTTCGTATAAAAATTATTTTTCTTAACGCTTTCAATTTGGAGTATGGTGAGTGTTGTACTCTTTTCTAAATATTACTTTAAAAATAAAAAATGTATTTTACTTGATGTGTTCTTAACTAAAATCACTCATATTATTTATAAATTGCTTTATCCTATTTTAAAATGTTTATACTATTATCTGTATGAAAATCAACCATGATTCAATCTAATTGCATGCTTATTCTAGAATTTGCTGCTAGCATTATACTGTGACATCTTAATAAACTAATTTTAATAAGTTTTTCTAAAATGGCTTCTATAGCCCTCGTGTAGCTCTAGTGCGAAGATAACTAAAATGGTTTCTTCTGGGAAAGAGGTTAAACAAATTAGATATTTTTAAAGATAAAATGCCATTGTATACTTATATTTTACAAAACTATATAGGTTTTTAAAATAATTGTTGATCCATATTTGTGTCTTCTAGTACATATTTTATGGTTGTAGTTAACTTTTTTTGTTGGGAATATTTTTCAAAATTCACTTTGTTATCAACAGTTTCTTATAATAATTTAAAGTCATGGTCTATAATAATTAAAGTGGAATCTATCACTCTTAATATATCATATAACTTGCTATTTAAGATTTAATCAAAAGGTTTGAAGGACAACAGCCGAACTTTTAAATTGAATTTTTATACAATAAAAATAAACCATTTAGTGGAAGTATGTGCATAAAAATAAATTAATAACTCTTAAACTAGAGTTGGGTAGAATGAAATAGCACAGACTCTGTATTCCATTCTAGCAATGTTCAGCCCAAAAAGCATTTCAATAAGCTTTAACAAACATACATATTTTTTTACCAAATTAACAAGTCTACAAGAGCATTTGAGTCATTCCACGTCAAATCGCCCTGCCCAAAATCTTCGTGTCACAGAATTCGATCCTGATTTTTTTCCAAGTACAAGAGACAAATTTATTAGACCAGTATTTTTTATTTTTTCAAAATTCCAAGAATTAAGAAAGTTATGATTTTTTTGAAACCGAAAAGATAATCCAAACTTTTTCTCATTTAGCATTGCGGTCTATGGGAAATTGAGTATTTTTGAACGGGTATAACTAAAAAGGGCAACCTGGGAGCGACTAATAAATTTTTTCATGGAATACTATTACTAATGGTAAAATTTTGGTAAAGTGCGCTATTGTTCCCAAAACTCATTCTACTGAAATTATTTTTTGTGAAAGTCCTAGGAGAATAACATTGGTTCCAATGGAGAAAATAATGGGTGCAATAGGTTTCCAACAGTACAAGACTGGATGATTGGAATATTTTTTGGTTTATTATAAATATAAATTAAAATTTAAAATGAGGAAAATACTTACATTTTTCAATAATACGAAGACTTTTAAAATTGTGCGCCATATATTTGAAACTTTAATATTCTTAATTAATTTTAAAAAATCTTATCGCTTGCAACATTCTTTCATATACACAATCCTATTGCACCCATTTCTCTATTGAAACTAATGTTATTCGAGGATCGCCTCCTTGGACTTTCAAAAAAATAATTTCATTCGAAGGAGTTTTGGGAACAACAGCACACTTTACCTAAATGTTAACATTCATAATAGTATTCCATAAAAAAATTCAGTAGTTCCCAGGTTACCCTTTTTAGTTATACCCATTTAAAAAATACTCAATTTCCCATAGAACTCAATGCTAAATGAGAAAGTTAGGCTTAACTTTTCGGTTTCAAAAAATCATAATTTTTCTAATTCTTGGAATTTTGAAAAAAAAAAGATACGGGTCTAATAAATTAGTCTCTAGTACTTGGAAAAAATCAAGATTGAATTCTGTGACATGAAGATTTGGGGCTGGGTGATTTGACGTGGAATGACTCATTTCTATTGTCTTGCTATTCAAAAGCATCTAAAGAGTTTGTTTCCTTCTAGTGAGCTCCATTACGGAAAACCACAACGAGCTGGAAATACTCGAAAACAACAATAACAACAACACAATGCAGTCTACAGAAGAAAAGATCATCAACGATATCAAAGAATTGAACGGTGGCCGGCGCTTTGTGAATCAAATCGAGCCGTTCGAAGAGGAAGAACGGAACAGACTCTCGGGCGAAACACGATTTGAAGACAGCTCTCTGTCTTCCATCAATATGTCTTCCAACGATTATGAAAACAGCAGTGTTCTCCATGACTCTCAGCAAAACTTTGGAACTTCCACTTTCTACATCAGCAGTCCTTATGCTGTTAGACTGGCTAATAAAAGGGTGAGTTAATTGTTTTGGGTAATTTCACGGCCTTCTCAACTACTAAGGCCAAAGAAGCTTTCCTAAACAAGATCGGGGACGAAAATATTGACGTCATAGTTCCGAGTGACGTTGTTCCGAAGATGAAGACAACCTGTCTCGAAACCTGTTCGGAACCACTCGTTCACGGCTGACCACAATTTTAGGGTTCTGAATGCGTCCAAACTAGTTTCACGATCTTCGGCACTGAAACAGTGACGTCAATATTTCCGTCTACACTCATGTTTGAGAGAGCTTCTCTGGCCTTGTTATTGAAGTTGGCCGTGGTAATTTCTTTTAATGGCGCTGCTTTTTGGCTGAAGTCTTTGCAGACTCTGCACATTCCCCAGAACTAAGAGCTATTTATTTGTGGCACCATCTATAGTAGGTCTATCTAGAATGCGAGCCTCGAAAGCATTTTCCTCCCCCATCCCCGCATGTGGTTTTCTTCGAAACGGCGTGAGCGTGTTTTTTCCCCACCCTACTTGGGTTTGAACTGTTCGGATTGTTAACCTCTCAACAGAACCTCGAACGCGTTAGGTTTAGAAAAGCGATGCTCCCCCCGTTTCCTAGAAAACCAAGCGAAGGGATGGGGAAGAAAGTCTTTTCGAGGCTCGCATAGTAAATAGACCGACTATAGGCGGCTCTCGCTACCAGTTTTGAATCTGGGATTATAAAAACTTGGCTCACTGTGATTGTTAAAGTATGCCAAGATTTAATTTTGCTGAGAGAACCAAAGCCAAATAGGTACTCAAGGGATCTTTTACATGTCTCAAAATCATATGACAGGCATGCCAGCGATTTTCGCATCCTGAAAATCTGTCGACTCAGCTAGTGCTCGAACCCTCAATCTTGGACTTAATAGGTGAGCACGTAAAAGACCTCACAGCCCTTGAGCTGACTGAAAATATATTAATAACACAATGTTAAGGTGTTTTAGTTAGGCTGTAATTTTTCTTAACATACAGTAGCGCTCATAAGTATTTTGACAAACTCAATTTTCTTATTTTAAAACAATTTGTTAATGTCACAAAGTTTTTCATACTCTTAGCTGTAAGATAATGTGTGAAGGGACGTTAAATAGGTCGCTAGAAAAAAATACACGAAGATATTTTTGTATCAAACATACAAAATGAATTTTATTGGAATTTACTGCGCTCAAAAGTAATTTGACACTTCTATAAACGAGGGTAAAACCCATTTTCTTTTGTAAACCTTTGACAAAACAAAAACAAATTGTTACTCCTTGTAACCTTAGTAGCTAATACTTGGTTTCATAGCCCTTAGACCTAAGAACAGCTTGGCATCGAGCTGGCATAGAGTCAATCAGTTTTTCAATGGCACTGAGAGGAATTTGGGCCCATTCCTCACGCAGTGCTTGAAGTAAGGCTGCTTTGCTGGTGATTTCACGTCGCCTTATCCTCTTGTCCAACTGATTTTACATGTGTTCAATTAGATTTAAGTCAGGACTTTGACTTGTCCAATCCAACATGTGAACATTATTTTGAGCAAGAAAGGCTTTAACATGTTTGGAGGCATGTTTTGGGTCGTTGTCATGCTGAAAAAGCCATTCACCCTCAAAAACTTCTTCAGCATGGTTTAACATGTTTTCTTCTAGAATCTGAGCATATTTGGAGCGGTCCATGATGCCTGCAATGTGGACCAAAGGACCAACACCGGCCCGTGAAAAGCAACCTCAGACCATAACATTGCCTCCACCTTGCTTTACGGTGGGGACTTGGTGACGAACATCGTACCGAGTGTTCACAGGGTGTCTAACATACCGTATACCATCTGACGAAAATATATTAAATTTATTTCAGCGCTAAATAGAACTTTCGCCCAATCCTTCTTAGTAAAAAAATTGTGCTTTTCGGCAAATGCAAGTCTGGCCTTTCGGTTCTTCACTGAAATTAATGGCTTCTTGTTGGGACGTCGGCCATTCAAACAGTGGTTCGAGAGGCGACGTTTGACGGTGGATACATGAACATCTACACCATGTGATGCTTTTAAATCGCGCGTTATATCGACAGCAGTGAGGCGTGGATTTCCAACCGATCTCCGTCGAAAAAGCCTATCAACCATTTCTGTTGTTTTTTAGGCCTGACTGACCTTTGTTTACTATTAACTGTGCCTCGGGATTCAAATTAACGCTTCCATACACTCACAATTTGTCTTGAGAGATTAAAGTCTCTGGCTACACTTGCTTGTGACCGACCATCTTGTAATGCCGCAATTGCAGCCTCTTTGAGATCAGTAGAGTATTCTCTCACCTTGGGCATGTTTTTATTTACATTATGGGATGTCAACACAAACGTAAACCACACTGAAAACACAACAAAATGGCTGTTAATTTACTGGGTAGCAAAAACACACACTTGTCAAAATACTTTTGAACCCAGTGTTTTGTAAAAAATAGGGTTTTTCTACCTGTGCTTACCTTGACAGCTTTCTTCAGTGGGGGTTAGATGTCAACTGCTGCGCTTTGCTCACAAGACTGAAATGTGACGGATCTTTCACAAGACTGTGCCCTTTAGTGGCGAAAACTGTTTTGTCAAAATACTTATGAGCGCTACTGTAGTACAATATGAAATGAACATTGTACAAAGGGGTTTATATCGAAATTTTTTTACTATTAACCGTATATTGTTAGAATTTGATTTTCCTACAAATTGCCTTGTTAAAATATTTGTTTTCTTTCAGAAATCTCTCTCAGATAAAACATATTGCCTGGCCAAAGAGCTGCTTATGACAGAAAGGACCTATAGAAAAGATCTTGAGATTGTTAATGTTGTAAGTTTCTTATTCAACATTAGCTAATTTAATTGGCCAAAGAAAAAATGGCCAAAATATCCTTTAAATAATTTTCCGGTGATAAATTATGCTATAAACAATGTATTTTACAGGTTCTTATTTTTTTTTTAAATTTCCATGTAGTCTTAATGGTCACATATTTGTAAAATTTAAAATCCTCAATAACTGCTCTCAAGAAGTGAAGATTTCTGACTCTTTTGTATACTTTCTCTTGGAGTTAAATGTGCAAATTTCAATTTAAAAAAATACTTTTTAATGCATTACTATTGAATTCATATAATCTATTAAATCTTTTTTTTCATTATTAAATAAATTTTACTCATTTCAACCTCACTGTACATGTAAATGAAATGCTTATTCAAAATCTATTTCCATTCTTTGAAATTTCTTTTTGAAGAATCTAGGATTATGTAATTTCATTATTTTTTAATATAAACCCTTCTCACTTCCATGGATAAAATTTAGATAAGTTAAAACTACAGTGTTTGTGTCTGAAATGTGTTTTCTTTATTAGTTCATTTGGACCTTTTAGTTTGAAAACAAAGAAAATACTGTCAATGAATTGAGTAAGTCTTAAACCAGTTGCGTGCATGAAGCCTTGTCAATTTGATTCACGAACTATTAAACACCTGCTGCATGCAACTTCAAGTTGCTTATTGAGATTTTCCACTGAGCTTGTTTAACTTTTGGCTTGTTTTATCTGCTTTTGTTTCGTTAGAGTGTTTTATTTGCATTTTAATGCATGGAATTTGGGTTTAACGATTTTACAATTGAGTTGTTATGTAGAAGATATGTATTTGGTAGAATATTGATATATAGTTTTATTTTATTGCTTAATTTATAGATAGTTGCTTTTAAAATTATTAGGATGGAATCACTATTTTTTAGTATTAATAAGTAACAAAGTATAAGTATTACTAAATATACAATCAAAAATATACTAATAAAGTATATTTTACATATATAGTTAATTCTGTATAGTTTGTAAGCTTTCATCTGTAAACATTCTTAGTTTGTGAAATTACAAGTTGAAGCATTTTTAAAGAATTTTAAAATTTATAAGATCTGCATGTGAATTAGTATCTAATTAGGTTTTAGCAGTCTTACAATGATATACGATGAAATAATTTTTTATGCATAGCTCTATGCTAAAAAATCATATGCTCTATTACTAAATTAGTGTTTTTATCTGTACCTGAAAAATAAACCAAGGAATTAAAATTGAAATCCTACATCTATACTGTTAGCAAAATATCAATACGAAGTTGAGTGCAAGCTTTTATTAAATGTCATTGAAACAAGTTGAGTTTAGTAATTAATCTATTCGAATTTAGGGGCGATTTAGTGGACCGTTGTAGATAGGTCCCGCCATTAGTAAGCTAACGAGCGCTGCTCGTTCAATGAGAGCAGAGAGTTAAGTGAATAGCGTTTGTGCAAAGCGCAGTTCGGTGTTTGGATGCGCGGAGGGATACACAAAAGGGACAGTTCACAGTTACACAGAGGGGACTGGCAAATTATTGGTGATTTCTAACATATACTTTTGTTAGTTGTTCTTATAATGATAAGATGCTTTAAATGGGAATTCCAATTTACTTGAAAATTAAAAAATATAAACTTTTCTTGTCTTAAATTTTACATAGCTATGCTCAACCACACGGGTTTTTTTTTCTGAGTGGCAATCAGGCAGGTCCAGTGGAAGTGGGTATTTTTTCTGGCTGTTACTCCTAGAGGGTTTTTCCTGTTTACTTACCATCTTTTAAGTTAGAAGCAATGTCTCATGGTCTATCATTTAGAATCACACCAATAAATCAAATGCAACCTTCTTAGATTTATTAGATTTTAGTTTGGTTTTGTTGAGAAATAGAAAAATCCTTAAGTGGTTAGATTTAACATATTTGATACAAGTGTTGTCCCATGGTATAGGTAATGGGAGAAAACAATTCAAGAACAGTTTTGATCTCTTAGGTCCTTCTGTAAACCTACTTTGTTCAAAACTGTAATTCTAGTACTGTATAACAAAAATTATTCCCAAAATTAAGATCTTAAGTTCTTCTTGTATTCACAGGTATTCAGAGAAGAGTTCTATCGCCAGAACACTGTAGAGTCTGCAGCTGTGGACCGAATTCTAAGCCTTGTAGATCCCTTATATGAACAGCATTGTTCCCTTCTTCGAGATCTTGAGCAGAGACTTGCTTTCTGGTAAGTATATGAATTTTGTTTAAATAATTAATTTCTTGAGTTGTTTAATTATTAAGAGTAAAGAATGGGCCTTGTGAAATAAATAACTCTTAATAAAAATAAAAACTGTATTTCAAGTCTAAAAATGTTTTTATTCATTTAACTAAAGAAAAAAGCATTGTCTTTTCATATTGAGTCAGGAGAGTAAAATATTTTAGATCAAAATTAACTGAAATTTATTTGATTAAAAAATCGTAATTATGTATCAATATTAGAAACAAGGAAATGAAGTCCATTGAAATAAGAATCTTGATTAGCAAAACTGTTATATTATATTTTATTTGTTTATATTATAGGGAGGGAAGACCATCTAATCGTAACTCCAGTGGCACTAAAGGCATTGCAGATGTTCTACTTCTTCATAAAGCAATGGTGGAGGTACATTTTTTCTGTTCTTAATTACTCCTTTCCAGACAAAAGCACACATTCAAATCAAACAAAGTTTGTACATGACAAGCTTTTGAACCCTAATTGTCTTATTATAAATATAAAGTCATGACATATATAATATAAAAGGAGGTAAAATTTCAAACAGATTTAGTGTTAATCAGCAGTTAAATAAGATCTAATTGATTGTTACCAATTTTAAGGATATTAAAAAAAATTATAAATGAAATTCAGAAGATAATCTATTTCATGTTTAAGGTGTTGTTTTTTTAAATTTCAATTAAGCTTATATTTTTTAAAGATAACAATTTTTATCTATACATTTTTTTTTCTCAAATTTTATTCTTTTTAGGTCCATGCCCGCTATTTAGAAAACCTATCAGCTGCCTTAGAGCTACTCTATATAGAACTCAGTGAAAATTCTGATTTTGCTACAGTGTATCGTCATTTTGAAGCCCAAAAAGTCTGTTACCTCCCTTTAACTTCTTTTCTCCTAAGAGCCGCCTTTCGTTTACCTTACTATGAAGCTTTACTCAAAGGTAATTTGACATTTTATATCATACAGTGTAACCCGGTTATAGCGTCATTCAACGAACCGTGATGTTTATGACGTTAAAAAGGAGTAACTCTACAGTCACTGGACAAATTATTAGACACACTGTATTTTTTTTAGTAATGATGAAAACATACCAAAGAATGCCATATCATTAAAAAAGATGTCGATATATGTATTAAGTATAGCAGCTAGTATTTTTTATTCAATAGCTTAAGTTTAGGAACACAAATGTCCTTCTAAAGGTATTTTGTTCATCATTGATTGATACATGAAATCTTGCAGTGCGTATAATATGTCCAGGGACTGTATATGTCAGTAAAATATAATTCCTAACAGATTAAAATTATTTTTTATTGTTTTAATTGATGTTTTTGTAAAGTTCTGTGACTGATAGATAAGCAATTTAGTATATTGAGTTTATTTGTTTTCCTCTATGTTTCGAAGTATTTGGTTAGCTTCAGTTATCTGTCGGAAAATTATTACTGTACATTACATTCATTTCAACTAAAGCGTTTTCCCGTTGATTATAGAACTTTTAAGCTGTAGTAACACTCAACAGGACAACTACAATGCATGTGTTGGTAAGTAATTAAGTTTTTAATATTATTTTTTTTATATGGCCAGCAAAATTCCTAATTTTATTTAATTTTTTAAATCTTTAAATTTTAGTGTGTTTTATTATCTGAAATATATTTTTCTATAGAATATGTATAATACTCTTTAGATATGCTGGCTGAACTAAAAACTCCCAGTGAAAACTTTGAAAAGAAGATTTTGTCTTTGGTATGTTCTTATTTCAGTTTTTAGGACAAACTTCTTCTTACAAAATTTCAAATGTCATAATTAAATAAAATAAAAATGGCTGCATGTGTACATATTTATATTAATAATTTAAATACGTATATTTCTACATAGAATTACATTATAATTTTTTTTATTCTTATTTTTTATGGTTTTAATTTTAGTTTTTTAAGTATTTTCTATTTAATTTTTGTATGTTAATGTACTTGTAATTTTCAGGTGAACTTTGTAAAACTTATGGAACTGCAACGCAGCCTTATTGGTTTTCCAAATTTAGTAGACAAAGAACGGGTGAGATATAGTTATCATACTAATTTTTGTATCAACTAACCTAAATAATTGCTTAAGTCTCATTAAAAAAAAACAGATAGCCTTTTATTTTTACATAATATATGAGCAATGTTCTTTTGTTGTAAAATTTTTGGGCATTATTGATTAAATATTGCTGTATACTTATATGAGGATCAGTCTTAATGCATAAGAAGAAAAAAATTTTAAAGAAATATTCATTTTATCATGAGTTAAGCCACAGAGACATAAAAGCTATAAGTATGATAGAATTGCCCATTTACACACATACTTTTCTTCAGGAATTCATTCGTGAAGGAACATTATTCAAGTTGACAAAGAATGGCAGTCAACAACATATGTTCTTCTTGGTGAGTAATTGCAAATTTTATATTTAAATTATATATTATTCCAATTAACCATAACCGTAGAAACTAGCCATACTATATAATTTCATGAGAACTACAGAAAATGTTTAAGTTTAAGTTGTAAATAATTTGTATTTTGTTGTAATTTTTAAGATCTTTCCAAGTGTTGTGTTTCTTAATTTATGATGACAATTTGCACTTTTTTACTGAAATGGATAAAATATACTTGAAATGTACAGTTGCTGTTACAGACTCTAAAAAGTCCCTATTTTGCAAAATTCATTAATGTTTCTAAAATACCCTAAATTTCTACTCTGAGCTAAAAAAAAATGCTTTTTTTCTCTCATGTAGCTTTAACCCCCGTAATTTGTGCATTAGTCTTTCTTACAATAATAAGTTTCAAAATTTTATAAATAATAAATTTTTTATTCCTAATGTACTTTTTTCAATTGGAAATGATTTTAAGATCCCCTCTTCAAAAATAAACCTAATTCTAATTTTTTTTTAGCCAATATGTATTTAAAATAAATTTAATTTAAAATTTGGGCAGTGCAAACAATCATACATTTTTGCCCCATTTCCAGGCCGTTCAAATGGTTAATAGAATTTTTTTTCATTTAATAACATTCCAAAACAAACTTTAATTTGATTGTAATTGTATTAAAATAAAAAAAATATTTAAAACGTTATACACGAACTTACACAATCAGTTTGTAAACGCAAATTTACTAATTATCCTCTCTTCCTTTCAGTTTTCCGACACACTCCTATGGGCTACTCGTGTGCAGGGAGGCCCGATCCTGTTTCGCGTTCGTGGACGTCTCACCTCAACAGAGATTCACGTGGCACCAACCGAGCCACTCCATGGAGTGAACCACTGCCTCTTGCTGCAGTCAAGCCACCAATTCTCCCTGGTGGTGGGAGCTCCCTCAGAACGGGAGCTTCGACTGTGGCTGGGAGACTTTAAGTAAGTTTTGGTGTTTCCAATGGAATATAACTGTGTGAATGCAGGTTAAAATGCTGTAGAATTTTTGGGGTTTTGTCATTTTGAGGGCAAAAAAACTATGATTTAAAAAAGCATCCTATTAAATCTAAAAAAATTAGATTAAACAGACTTGTATCAATTAAAATCCATTATTCTTACAATCAGTCTGGAATATTTGTTGTTGTGCAAAAAATTGCTTTTTTTATATTGGAAATCCTGTAAGGATTTTAGGACTTTGGGGATTTCATGTCAGTAGATTTCTGGCTCTTCCCTGCAAATTCATGGGGCTGGGTAGCCCAGTTGATAAGGCGCTTAACTTGCATGCGAAAGGTCCCAGGTTCGGGCTCGGGCATTGCCAAAATAACTGCCAACTTTTTGACGTTCTGTGCACCCAAAAAGTCTGCTGAATAATACTCTGTGTAGCGGGGGTGCACGTTAAATATGCACCAAAGTCCTGGTGCAGTGTAGAATGCCACCTTTAAAAGTTGCGTTGGGTGTCTGTTCAGGTGTCGGCTCAACACTTGATTGTGGCTCTAAATTATGACGTCCGTCACCTGAAGCTCTGGTGCTATGTTAATTCAGCTCAACACTGTATATGTTCTAACAGTATAAAATAATAAAAATTACCAATATATATATATTTTTTTGCATCAGGCGAAGCATTCCTAATGGAAACAGTGGCTCTCCAGACGACAAAGATACTGAAGAGGAAGACTATGAAGATATGGATGAAGTGATAAATGATGAAGAAAAGGTGACACATGTGAACACTTCCATGCACATATGCTGGCATAGGAATATTAGTGTCAGCTGTCAGGATTTGCTGTTGTCTATGAAGGTAAGATATCGTAACAATATGATATACAAAAATGTTTTTTGTTTGGCTGTTTTGAAATGTATCAATTACAATAAGCCAAGGAAATGCTTAGAATAAAGTTAGAAATGTTTATTTTGAAAAAAAAAATTAGCATTTAAAACTTGCATCATTTTTGTGATATTTTGAGAGGTAAAAATACACATTTTTTTGTGTTATGAATAAGCAAAAAAAATTACGTCGTTTTTTGTAATTAATAATCATTCTAACTTTTGTTTTAATCTAAAATGTCCTATAAAATAACAGCTGAAAAATTATATTTTTAGAGTTTTTAGTATTCCTTAAATATTCTTGAAGTTGTCTTGCGAATTCATACTTTCTTCTGTGTCAAATAAATAAATTTTTTTAATGAGTAGCATGGAATAATTTGTATTAGAATTAATAATTTCTAGAAATTTCAATGAAGCATGTTTTTTTAATTCTCAATTATTTATGGCCCATAGAATTTTATATAGACCCTTTAAAAATTGAAGTATAATGAATTAGCACTTCTATCACTTTAATCTTTCATAAAAAAAATAAGTTCTACCATTGGTTTTTAATAAATTTGTTAAAGAATCAATTAGATCATATCAGTTTGTATTTCAGTATAGGGTAAATAATTTTTTAGTTAAAAAAATATCTTGCTATTGCAGCATAGCATGAGTGGCTATCTTCTGCGTAAATTCAGGAACAGCAGTGGATGGCAAAAAGTGTGGGTGGTGCTGGCAAATCTCTGCCTCTTTTTTTACAGATCCTATTTGGTAAGTATTTTGCGTTTGATGTTTATTAGTTTAAGCACAAGACTTTTGTTAACCCATAATTGAGGCTTCTGTTTTGAAGATCTTTGAATGATAATGTTACAATAAAATTAGGTTTTTCCTTATTTATAAAAAAACTGGGCTCAATTTTATAGAAGAGCCCTAGTAAAATATATCTGTCTGAATATCTTTTACCATGTCCCTTCATATTTAAATCGAGAGGTTTCAACTATATAACTTTTAAATATTTCAAATCATTAAGTTTGTTGAGAAATTATCTATAAAAAATTCAATGCTATTATTTTACTCTTTTTGTTTTGTTTTCAATCCAAAATTAGTGCACATATTTGTAACCTACATTTTTGTAATCTGTTTGTTTTATTCAATTAAAAAAAAAACATCAAATTTTTTCTTGTGTATTGCCCCTCTATTCAAAACAAATTATGTGGAATTTTAACTATTACATGTACAGGTTTTTAGTGCAAATTCTGAGCAATATGTCAAATCATCAATCATTTTTATATGTAGCTACATGTCATATATTTATTGTCTACAGGAGGAAAGTCCACTAGCAAGCTTGCCTCTGGCTGGATATAAGATCATGAGGACAAGCGGTACTGATCTTGTTCATGGAGAGCTCATTTTCAAGCTACTCTTCAAAAACCATGAGTACTTCTTCACTGTGGAAAACAAGCACACCTTTGACAGGTAAGCATGCATTTTTAATGTCTTGTGATTGTAAATCCGATCTGAGATTTGAGAAATAAAATTGAGATTTTTTAAGCATTAACTCACAGCTTTTTTGGCCGAAATTCGCTCATTCATCTCAAGCAAAATTTCATATTAAGCAAGTTCACAATAACGAGGTCGGACTGAATCTACAAAATTACATTCAAGTGAAGTGATACTATGAACGAAAAATCTGGGCTAAACAAGAATAAGTTTAAGGAGGATTTGCAATTGTACAAAAAAAAAAAACATTTGATTTTTAGTCTCAATTCTCATTTTAGTCTCAAGTCTCATTCTCAACGAAAAATCTGGGCTAAACAAGAATAAGTTTAAGGAGGATTTGCAATTGTACAAAAAAAAAAAACATTTTGATTTTTAGTCTCAATTCTCATTTTTAGTCTCAAGTCTCATTCTCAACGAAAAATCTGGGCTACAAGAATAAGTTAGGAGGATTTGCAATTGTACAAAAAAAAAAACATTTTGATTTTTAGTCTCAATTCTCATTTTAGTCTCAAGTCTCATCTCAACGAAAAATCTGGGCTAAACAAGAATAAGTTTAAGGAGGATTTGCAATTGTACAAAAAAAAAAAAATTTTGATTTAGTCTCAATTCTCATTTTAGTCTCAATGTTATTCTTGCAACGAAATTTGTTGGCTAAACAAAAAGTTTAGGAGGATTTCATTGTACAAAAAAAACATTTTGAGTTTAGTCTCAATTCTCATTTGAGCTCAGTCTCATTCTCAAGAAAAATCTGGGCATGCTTTTGACAAAAATGTGCACGTTATGTGTCGAGTAAATCGGATTGACCGGGTTTGAATGGGTGTGTAAAAATGCGGAATGAACAGTGGCCATTGATTGACAGCCCAAACTTCCTTCAATATCCTTTCACATAGTTTCTTGGGATACAATATTCTAACAACTTTTGCAGCTGTTGAGCTTCCACTTTCCCACGTTTCATAAAATATCTTTATGACTTATGATTTTCTTGGTGGGGGGGGCAATTTCGCCAAGCACTACGACCTCAAGTGTATTGTACTCAACCCCAGAAATGACACAGGCACAGGAGACACACAAAGAAAGAGACGACACAAACACATAGACAAATAAAAACATTTATTGACAGACGCAAACACCCATGCCTTTAACGGGATTCGAACCCGAACCCTTAAGCTCCAAAGGTAGCTCCCTAACCGTTGTGCTACCGGGTCGGCTGTAAATATCTTTAAAAAAAGAGGGTGTGGAAATCAGAAATTTATTGTACTAACTTAGTTTCCTTAGTTTATAAATAACAACATTTATTGACGGACGCAAACACCCATGCCTTTACCGGGATTCGAACCCGAACCCTTAAGCTCCAAAGGCTAGCCCCCTAACCATTGTGCTACCGGGTCGGCTGTAAATATCTTTAAAAAAAGAGGGTGTAGAAATCAGAAGTTTATTGTACTAACTTAGTTTCCATAGTGGTAATTTTTGCTGAAGTAATTTGTATGGATACAGTGGTATACTATATAGAGAGAATGTAGGGATTATTTTCTGGTCATTGATGCACTTATTAAATAAATTGTAATTAATTATAGGTGGATGGAAGCAGTTGGCATCTGCACATTGACCCAAGAGGAAAATACATGGCTGTAAGACTGAAATTTAACACTACTTAGCTCAGGGAATGCTCTAGAAAAGATATCACTGTTCGTATTATATAAGATTTTTTCTTCTTGACTAGATTAAAACTTCTTTTTTAAAAAAAGGGCATTTGTAAAATGCTTAGCATTTCAGATGATACTGACAAATTTTGCTAGATTTTTTTTATACAAGTGAATCATTAAAGTTTGCAGTGCAATCAAACATACATTTTTTTAAAGTTTTAGTGATAATGGTTTGTATTTGATTTTAAAGCCTTTTTTTTTGTTAAAACATTAAAAACTTTTAAAATTTTATTGCAAGTAAGACCAAAAAAAGGTATCATTTAACCATAATTTTAACCTTATTGATAAATATAAGAGCATCAAATCAACAGTCAACTCTCGTGTTAGTTGCTCTAAACACTTGGGAAGAAATTTTCTTTCTTAAATAAACGAGGGCTGTTTTTTTTCAACCTCCGATGGGCTGTAACAAAAAGATGGGTCAAGATACAAAAAAGATTTTTTTACCAAAAGTAAAGTACAATACTGCTGGTTTCTCCATATAATCACCTTGACGATTAAAGCATTTGTCATATCTGTAAACAAGCTTTGAAATACCCTCTTCATAAAATGTAGCCGCCAATGATTTGAAGGGAGTTGTGACGGTTTCTTTGAGCTCCACGTCGACTTGGAAGCGCTACAATCCAAGCCACTATGCTTATCAATAATTCACTTATGGTAAACCTTCGAGTTTCCTTAAACACTTGGTCATTTCTCTAAACAAAACTGATGTTCATGAAGAAGGGGACCAAGGAAGCAAGTCTGTCGCTACAGACGGTATTGTTCATCGAGTAGACCAAGTGTTTAGGGAAACTCAAAGGTTCACCATAAGTGAATCATGGACTAGCAGTGGCTTGGAGGACAGAAAAAAATTGACGTAAAGCTTCTAAAGTAAGTTTTTTAAACGAAGCCGTCACAACTCCTTCCCAATCATTGTCGGCTACATTTTATGAAGAGGGTATTTCAAAGCTTGTTTACAGGTATAACAAATGCCTTAATCGCCGAGATGATTATGTGGAGAAAAAAGCAGTATTGTACATTACTTTAGGTAAAAAAATCTTTTTTGTATTTTGACCCGTCTTTATATTACAGCCCATCGGAGGTTGAAAAAAAAAACAGCCCTCGTAGAACCATTACAATACATCTCCAGACAAATTACTCTATGTCGAATAAACTGCATAATTTGTCTTTATCTAAATAATGAAATGCGATTTTTCTTCTTGCACTTATTGTAATTAAGAGATTAATATATATTTTTGTACTTTGTTGAGATTTATATTGCTGTTAATTCTGTCTTTAGAAGGAAGTGGTTGCACTTTTGAACGTAGATTTATATTTCAAAAATGTATTTTAGTAAAATATTCAGTAGCTGTGCTTATGAACTGAATCTAAAATATAGATTTAACAGTTTTAACCAAAATCAAAGTTTAGTTATTTTTTAGAAATGGAAGTATTTTTTTTAAAGAAAAGTTGTATGGCATTTATACTGTAGTTTAACCTTGGAACTTTTTACTTAAGACATTTTTATACTGTAACATACTAAGGTTTTTATTTTATATATTGAAACAGTAAGTTTATATCTGGAAATATTACAAAGACATAAGTATTTGTATTTTGTTTTCATTTAAAATAGCATTTATTTTATTTGTAAATGTAAAAATGGCAATATAGTTTAAATTTAGGTTTTTTTAAAGTGTTTTAAGCCAAAATTATATCTTACACATTTTTAATAATTTACTAATCTATTTTATTATTTGAAAAGTTATTGATCTAAATAATGACTTATAACAATTTTATATTACCTTAAGGCTCTAATTTGTGTAGTTTTGGAACAAAACATTTATATATTTGTTCAAGAAAAGGTTAGTAAAAAAATCAAACTTATGCACTTTTTGGATTTCTTATGGTATTTTTTGTTACTTGAATCATTACCATATATTGTCTTAATTAAATCCTTTTATGACGTTTAAACATTTTGATTTCATAGAGCTTCCAAATTAATATTACTTGTTTTATTATGTTCCTTTTTATCCAGCAGTCATATACTTGTGCATTTAAATCAAATTCAACTTTTTGCTTTACAAAGTCAAAAAATTATTGCATTGTGTTAATAGAATACTCTAAGTAACTGTGATTTTTATTTAAAAGTGGGGAAATAGTTGTTTTGATTCTAATAAAACAAATTTGGTTACTAAGAAGATTTTGTATTTTTTCTAATAATCTTGTAAGCATGTTTATAAGACTTTGTTAAAATGAGGCAATGCAAGTTGAAAATATACCTTTTTATTTCAAAAATGTACACATAAAAGTATATAACAAATTTTGGCAGCTTGATGAATGACAATTACATGCTTCACTTTTATGTTATAAAAACTTCAGTAAAAGACAGTAGGTGGAATATACAAGTACATACTATTACTTTTATTATAATAGATGTGCAAATAATTTTAACCCACTTAATATTTTTAACCCATTTATGCTCAGTAGCTAAAATATGGGACACTCGTCTGTTGTTTAAGTTTGTCAAAATAAACAAAATATAAGGCAAATGAAGACCATAGTCCTGAGCAATTTATGTAGAGTAACTTAAGTTATACAAAAAAAGAAATGTAATTTTTTAAAAAAAAATCACATTTGGGCTTGTAAAAGAAACCAATGATTCTGAAACACTTGAATATTAAAAAGGGGGGGGGGATTGCAAATACCCAATTAGCAAGACATAGCTTAACTACACACCAATCGAAAGCCCTTTAGGTGGGTTGCAAGCATAACATTTGTCTCTTTGACCAGAGGAAAAGTAACAAAGTTGAGGGTAAAATATGTCACTTATGACTTAAACAACTTTTCTGTCATTAGTAAATTTTTTGTAGTCAAAGCTTTTGATCGATATAGCAAGTGTTTTACAGACTTGTGTAGCTCTTGAGATCTTTCAAATGCGATTCAATTTGCATTGGATCTTAATCATATTCTATCAAAGCTCAAAAATGTCTGATATGGCAGTTTCAAGAGCAGGATCTTCATACCCCACCAGTGTCTCACCTGCATTTTTTACACCTTTTATAATCCTTCCGATTACACGTCACGCTTTGAAAGCGCTTTCCAGGAAACTGACGAGAGTCACTGTTTTCCTTTATCACCTACCCCACTTGGGTTGGGAAAGCGATAGCAATTAACCTCAGAGCAGAGCCTCAAGTGAAGTAGGTTCAGAACAATGACGCTCATGCCGTTTCCTGGAAAACCACACACGGGGGTAGAAGAGAAAGTGTTTTTAAATCTTGCGTTGTAATCAGAATGACTATAGTATTTGAGCATGGCCCTTAAAATAGGTCCAGTAGTTCTGGAGATATTTATTAACAAATGAAGAGCTTAGTGGAAGAACGTGCTAAGTGACAAAAAGGTGAAAACGAGAAAATGACCTTTAAAGTGTTTAGTTTGCACTCGGATCTGTTGCAATCGGTACTTGCAATACGTAAAAAATATACTAAACTTAAAGTTTACGAAAAAGAGGACACTTTTTATCGTTAAAGAAGTTAGTAATATGCTCATTAACACAAAAATCTCAATTTTTTCAATAATGTCACTAAGCTCTTCAAATGTGTGATGCACCCTTTGAAGCATTTGACCAATTTCCTTTCGCTTTATGGGAGTTAACTTACTAAAATTGTGACTTCATAATTTGTGGTACGGAGCTCAGTCCAGAGATTCTTGGCTCATGGAAGAAGAAGCCTGTCGACCGATGATCTGCGAGAATAGTTGCGGTGACGCGTGGGAGTTGGAACTAAGGCGGTTTCGACAGAATCGCAGCACCTCACATGATAAGTCACCTACTGTCCACTCCCTACTCAGCACTTTGGTGTATACTTTAGAAATCTGAAAGGAAATTATACATACTGATTAGGGTTACTAGAACTTGGCTCTACCGAGGCCAAATTAAATAAAGTATCAAAATTTGTTAACAAGCAATTACGTGATGACAGCATATGGACAGGACTACACCTTTGGAAATGCCACTGAAGTGAAGTGGGGAAATGGTTATCCAATGAATGTATAGCTTTGTTTGGATTAGTAACGATTTACCCTGCTTCACTCGAGTATCATTTGGTACAGTGAAGACCTGTTCAATCAAGTTCAGCTGTGATGCCGCAAACATGGTAATTTTCTATACTACTAGTTTAAATACGAGGGCTGTTTTTTTTTCAACCTCCGATGGGCTGTAACAAAAGACGGGTCAAAATACAAAAAAGATTTTTTACCTTAAGTAATGTACAATACTGCTTATTTCTCCACATAATCACCTCTTGGCGATTAAGGCATTTGTTATACCTGTAAAACAAGCTTTGAAATACCCTCTTCATAAAATGTAGCCGCCAATGATTTCAAAGCTTGTTTACAGATATGACAAATGCTTTAATCGGCAAGGTAACTATCTGGAGAAATAAGCAATATTGTACTTTACTTGTGGTAAAAAAATTTTTTGTATCTTGACCCGTCTTTTTGTTACAGCCCATCGGAGGTTGAAAAAAAAACAGCCTTCGTACAATGCTAATTTTTTAGATGTTCATCCCTGATGTTCTTTTCCCTTTAGTTTGGCCTTGGCTCTACTAATACACAAACAGAGTCATGACAACTTGGTAGAAAGGGTAACCCGTGATCATCAAGGTAATTTTATCTTGGCACTAAATTGCCTTGAGTAGTGAAAAGCAGCATTCATTAACTTATCAAAACTTCGACTTCCCTGTACTTTTAGTACAAGTTTATCAAGCAAAAAATTCGAACTATTGCTAAATAATAACGATAAAGTTCTAAATGAGTGTTGATTAATCGTTAAAAGGAGCCAAAAACCTGCACCTAAATTGGCGAAGAAAGCAAATTGGCGTCTTTAGGTAACATGCATCAGTCTTGTTTCTAAATATTGAGCAGTCCACCCAGTATATATTATAGGTTATTGTCTGTACCTCTTTCATCTGTGGATGGCCAGCCGTGTAGAGTATGAGAGCGTGCAGATCTGCCATGCTTGCGGCCAGCCACAGTAAAGTGACCCGCAGCTGACTGTCCGCCCCACTCTCCTCTAGGGGCTCGACTGCCGCGGCTCTTGCACCAGAAGAGGACTGGGGAAAAAACAAGTAAAGCTCGTATGAACCACCGTTAATAAAAACTGTTTTATGAAGCAAAAGCTGAGGGTGCATATATTTAGATATGATATATATCTTCAATGCCATCGCTTAGCTTCTCTAAGTATTCTATTGCGGTTAAATCAAGGTTAGGTTTGAATTATCGTCGCACTAGAGCTACACGAGGGCTATTGGCGACGGGCGTCGTATTTTAGAACCACAGTCAAGTGACGAGCCGACACCTGAATAGGCACCCAACGCAACCGTTACGGGCGACATCGTACGCAGCGTTAGGACTTTGAAGGATGTTTAACGTGCACTCCCTTACACGGGGTATTATTCGTCGGAAATTTTTGGCTGCACGGGCCGTTTATAGGTCGGCAGTTATTTTGGCGATGCCCGGACCCGAACCTGGGACCTTTCGCATGCTAGGCGAGTGCCTAACCGACTGGGCTCCCCAGCCCCGCGGTTAAATCAAGCTTATACAGGGTGTTCCAAAAATGACCAGTGGGAGTCCAATGATCCAAACTGAAAATAAAGCATCTCTTCTTTAATACACTCATGTGTTGCCCTAGCACGAATATTTCAACCCCAACCAAAAGTGCATCTAGTTAGTTAGCTACTTTTTTGGAGGTATTTCAATATCCCTTTAAGAACTGATCATTTTTAGAACACCAGAAACAAATACAATATTTTTAATTGATCTGTTCTATAGTTATAGAGAGATTCGTCTTATAGGCGTAGAGCGATAAAGAAAATATTTTACTTTCTCGAATAATCCTTCGATACAAAATACATAAGTTACTTTCTCCGGAACATTGAAGTCACGTCGAAACATAAAATGGTGTTCGCTCAATCTTAGTTTGATATTGCTACTAGTCATAACCGTCAACTGGCAAGCATAAGCGAATAGAATACGGCAAACGATGATTGCGAGCACATAATTCTTTATTCCTTTAAAAAAAACTAATTTTCGTGAACAAATCCTCTAAACTAATACTTTCTGCATGCCGGTCAACCACGCCAACTTTCTTTATACTGAAAACTCACCACCTTTTCCTCCACTTCTTCAGCACTACACTGCCTACTGACGGATGGAGGCAGATCATCTAATAACTCTGCCGCCTCCACATCATTTTCAGGTCTTCTGCCCTTCCTCCTCCTGAAACTAGCTTTGAAAGGCACTGGAAGGTTGGGGCTGACACCGTCGTACGAGTACGCCTTGAGGCGGCCGTTGCTGGAACGGACGTTGAGCATTTTCTTGGACACGCCGGGCCTTGATGTGAGCAGTTCTGCAACTTCGGAGAGAGGTGCCTTGCGGAGTGGAGAGGAGTCTGAAGAAAGAAAGTTGAGTTGAATTAACATCGCACTAAAGCTATACGAGGGGCGACGGCATCGTAATTTAGAACCGCAGTAAAGTGACGAGCCGACACTTGTGTAGTTACCCAAAGCATCTTTTAAGGGCTACATCGTACGCAGCGTCGGGCCACTTATCGGGAAGGTGTCCTGAGTATTAACACAAGCACAGAGCATTGTGCTAAGGGGTAATCCTGACTGCAGTATTAGGGATAAGACTTGATTGTAAACTATAAATAAATCCTGTTATGATATTTTAATGCAACCTTTTTGACAGGGTATAACTTCAACAAATCGGTGTAAAACAGCATGGATAAATTAAATAATTTATTAAATATACCAATTTGGAAACGTCGAGTTAGCCTGGTCAGATTTGTATTAGGGATTAACTTTTCGACCATGAAATCATCATTAAGATTTTATAAATCATTTTTCTTGTTGTTTTAGTTGGAAAAATAATTTTACAAAAATGATACGGAGACTATTTGTACAATATTTACAGTTAGATAGTTGAATAGCAAACTAAACTGCACTGTAAAATACAGTACTTCTAACCACTTTACTTCGGGCCTACCCCCCAAAAATTCTGAAACATCGACATAATTTTCATTAATTTAATTTAGACTTTTTTTTTTGTTGTGAAACCCTTTAGTTAGTCAGTTTTGAAACGTGCACTCCCTGTACAAGTGTACACGGGGTATTATTAGTTGGACTTTCTTTGACTGCGCGGGCCGTTTATAGGTCGGCAGTTATTTTGGTGATGCCCAGATCCGAACCTTGAATCTTCCGCATGCAATGTGAAACCTTTAAACCATAGTAAGCAATTGAACACGAAACTCACTCTCAACGGCTGTCACAATAGAAGGTTCCGAACTGGCTGGTCGGAGTAACCTAGATCCCTCCATATCCTCCTCTTCGGATATCCCCTCCGACAAAACATCCTCCGAAATGTCCTCCATGTCTGAAGACCCGCTAGACGTCAGACTGCGACTGCTGCGACGCGACAGACGTCGTCTAGTCCGTTTTCTGATGCGACGTCGAAAGTCGTCTAGTCGCTCGTGGAGGGGATAGTGGACGGAGGAGTCTTCGCTCGCACCAAGAACGAATCCCATGGAATCGGAACGGGACACGTCTGCTTCGTCATTCCTGGAACCTGCACATTAGAATAATGTCATTGACTGTCTACTGATGCGATTCCTGGGCGGAATCGATACTATATACTTAACTTTTTACTACTTCAGTTATTTTCTAAAGTAAATCGAAATGAACCCAAGGAACACAGGTTCGAAGCAACCAAATAATCGGGGATTGAATTAACGTTTGGCAGTATCGACAATAGAGAGCCATATGGTAACTACTGAAGCTAGTTAACCATACAGTTTCTCCATTAATCTTTTAAAATTTTCTCTGCGTTTAATGAGTGCTTCACCATAGTACCTTTTTTATGCATGCATGATATCCATGGCAGTACACGGAAACGCAGTGACACACAACTCTCGGAGACACAGCATTTGCACTATAGCCCCACGCGAAATTATCGAGACAGTTTGAACTGGGAAAAGTTTGCTAAGGAGGAGAAATACTTTACACTAATAACAGCATTTCTTCAAAGCCAGTAACTAAATGTTGTCAAACTGGAAGAGGGGTTGGTAAGTCTAAAAGTCACTCGATATAGATTTGCACTGATACGTAAACAATAAGGTAGTCAGGATAAATCGTAATTTTGGAGAGTTGCGAATAAAAGTTCATCTTCACCTCGGGAGCATATTTTTGCCTTCTAGGCCAATAGCGATCCACCTGGCTTTTACCAAACTAAGATTCCGGTGAATTGTGGTTAAAGCTAGGCATACACGGAGTAACAGGATCAGAGACGACCAGGGACAGGACATATAGGAACATTTGCCAAAGATTGTCCAGCTTTCTCCAAGACGTTACCGAAAGCCTTTTTTTCACTCGTCAGTGATTGGCTTTGTGTTGTCTCGTGACATGCAAACATGCGATCATGGGAGGAGTTTATTGTAATGTGTGCACGCTAAACCTGTCACTGACGAGAAACAATGCTTTCGGTAACGACTTGGAGGAAACGGGACGTTGTTTGGCAAAGGTTCACATGTCCTGTCCTTGGTCTTGTAGATCCGTGTATATGGCTAGCTAAAAGAGTTATGTCTATCACCAACCACCAAGGTTGTCACGGATCTGTCTAAAACATCAATTTGTTAATCGACCCACCTTCTTCACTTTCCTCGTCTGCCGTGTAGAAGTCATCTTCTCGGCGAAGCAAAGGTTCGACAGATGACTGGCTGGCCGTCCGCATAGAGCACCTGGGGACAAAGGGCAATTGAAACGGACCCTTGATGAAGTAGTTTTTAAAAGTTAAATACCTCATTTAGATTTTCAAATTGGCACATGATACATGAGAGATGAGAAGATTCATGAAGAAAACAACGTTTATTATTAGCGCAAATAGTTTATTCGGTAGAAATTTGCATGTTCGAGCGGGAACAGAAGAAGGACACATTCTTCGGAATGGTATAGAATTCAGACTGAACCCGAAAAAACACAAAATGACTACGCGAAGTTGTTAAACATGAGTTGTGTACCATTCTGAAGAAAGTCGACCTCTTGTGTTTCCATTGAACGTGTAAATTTTTACTGAATTAACTATTGGCTCGAGAAAGTCAACCTCTTTTGTTTTCCATGAACTGAAATTTTTTGAATCTAACTTCCGCAATATGCTTCTCCGAAGCTTCCAGTAAATACCTCATTATCATTAAGATAAAAAAAAAACGGTATTTAAAAGCCATCCATAGTAATTACCATTAATACCCATTTGGAAAAGTTCTTAGGCTTGTTTAAGGAAGTTTTTATTATGGGATAAGATCGGGGGCTATTGAAAAATTGTTTAAAATATCAAACACTGGAGTGGAAAGATGTTTATTTAAAGAAATTTCCGGACAGTGTGCGAATTTATTAAAGGAATTTGGAATTTCGGATTGCTAAGGTTAGTAATGCAGTACCCTTCAATATGAATGCCGTCGAAGTTCAAATATTAACTATTCGCCACTTTATCTCTGCACGTAAATGAATAACGGAAACACCCTATTTATTTGATTCGTTAATTGTAAAAAAGGGATCTTGACCATATGAAGATTTCTTTACAATCTTCCTCTTCCACTAAAATATTGAAAGGAAAAACCTTAAGGAAGTTCACTTACGGACGTGACACATTTTAATATTTGGCTATTCCTAAGTATTGGTGAAAATCTCAACGAGGCTTAGTATAAGACTTTTAGCCAAAAACCAAAAGAGACCAAAAGTTCTAAGCCGCAGTTAAAGGTAAACGATTGAAACACCGTAACTCACTTGCTAGGTTAGGCTTTTTTTTTAATTATCGTCGCACTAGAGATGCAAAAGAGGGCTATTACTCACTTGCTGGAGTTTTGGCTGCTGTGCCATTTATGTAACGTCTTGGAACGTGGTCGGCTGTCTTCGCTGCCGATTGATACCTGCCCTTTCAATGGTAGGTTGGAAGAGTGAGAGACGCGACGTAAACCATCGCCTGTCCCCTGGAGAAAATTTAACCGAAGAGCTTAGTGGAAGAACGTGCAAAGTGAAATTTTTGAAATAAAAAATTGATATTTTTGTGTCCTTTCTGTTATTCCTTCCTTTAAAGATAACAAGATTCCCTCTTTTCATAAATTTTAAGTACATATTTTATCGTTTGTAAGTGCCGTTTTTAACGTGCAAGCGAAAAACTTAAATGCTCATTTTCTCATTTTTACTTTTTTTTGTCTCATAGCACGTTCTTCCACTAAGCTCTTCAATTGAATAACCATCATCACTATTTTCATCGGTATAGTTGCTGTAGAAGTTTCTATATGAGGGGTGTAGTTGCGAAACTCACTTTCTTCAAAGTATAACTAAGATATAGGGGCCCGGTCCGTTCATTGGCGACTTTCGATTATCGTAAATTCAATTGGTCGTGCCACCAAATGAACGGGATGGACCCTTTGTCTTAGTTATACTTTGGAGAACTTGAGTTTTGCAACTACAACATTTCTATCAACTAAAGCTCACAATTTGAGGTTCGACATTAAAATAGTTGCCAGTTGAAAAATTAGGTTCTAATAATAAAAAATTAGGTGATTAAAATAGTTTCCGGTATCTTAGTCATCAGGTGGTTAATACCGACTATTAATTATTGTAATTAATTGAAAATTTGTTAAAAATTTATTTTATGAATTATGTTTTGAAACTATTCAAACAAAAACTACTAAAATACAAATTAAAAATGTAAAAATTCAGAAGAAAAAGCGCCAACATAAAAAAGAGTTGTAATACAAAGAAACATCTACGATTTTTTTTATCCTTGTATATTTAACTTATTATTGTTATTAAACAAAACGAACATTTTATTCACATTCTTTATTACAAGTGTTTTAAAAACTGTAAACAAAAAATAGACAATCTTTACTACTACGTGCTAAATTTTATTGCTAAAAGGTAAAAAAAAAAAAGGGTCCAAGGCAATAGGAGAACTTCCAGCCACCCTTTTTATTAATTTTTTTTTTCAAAAAAAGAAGCGGATCGGAAAATATTCCTGCAGACCTGACCCCCTTTTTCACACTTAACTATTTAAGTATATGAGCTGTAAAAGTCATTTACTTTGTTGTGTGTGAATGCCACCAAAGCCTTGTTGAGCTCTCTGAGCAAAAAACCATCCTCGAACTGACGGTCACCGCAGAATTGGGACGAATCCAGAAAACACAGGTTCAGACCCTGAATACAAGAAATTTAATTAAATGTAATGACATTTTACTAGGGTTTTAAATGGGCAAGAGGCGACGGGACTCATTTTTTTAAAACACGGTAAAAGGGTTCAGTGACAAAACTCAACAAATTATTATTTTAATTAAATCTGAGTTGGTGGTGACATCTAGTGTCAATTTTAAATACTAAATGCTCTGTCTATCAAAATTACATTTAGGAATATTTCAAAGTAAAATGTTACAAAATTATCAACATAAATGAAGTCTCACTCAAAACAAAATATAAAAATGGAATTTTAATGAGTGGTCACTCTGTAAATTTTAATTATAAAATTACTAATCGCAGTTGTCATAAAAGAAAGAATTCCACGTCGGAAAGAAATGTAAAAATTAAAAAAATATTTCGCAACTTATGTTTTTTTAATAAATCAGACTAAAACGTGGAATTTAAGTTGAATTTTTTAATGGCAGTTTATATAAATTTTGTTGGTTAGATTGATTTTAGTAACATAAAAATTCACTAGAGTCGCTCAAAACGAGAAATAGTAAAAATGTCGCTAAACAGTACTGTGGTGGCGTCATCTAGTGGCGTTTTAATTTACTAAAAACGCATCTTCTAAAAAATAAAATGATCCGTAAAGCAAATTAAAATTACTTTCCACCAACATTCAATGCTCTAAAATGTAAATATACAGAGTGGTTCACAATCAGAAGTTGTATTGTAAATTAGATTTTAACTGAATTGTTGAAATGAAATGAATTCATGTTTGAAGAAACCATACAAACAAAAACTTCTTTATTAATACATTTATAATTTCTTCAATTTACCATCAAAAGGATTAGTACAAATGCCTATATTATTCATTAGACAACACAAACTCTAGACTATACCATTTATGTTATTGCTATCTTCCAGAATTTTATATCAATTTTGTAGGGTTAATATTTAGTAACAATATGTGTCACTAGATGTCTACTATTCAACTTCTCCGATTGAAAAAACAGTCATTAGTCGAGTGAGAGGGGGGGGGGGGGGGGGGGGGCCCCCCCCCCCCAATCGCGGCGCGGCGCCATCTTGATTGTGGCAAATTGGCTGTGTCCAATGTAATAAGTTGAGTTTGTATTTTTACTGCCGTTCGTTCAAATTTTGAACATTAAGGTATCAAGGTAACAACTTAAAAGATGGAATAGTTTAAATTGCGATTTCATGTTTTTACACTAAATCTTTATTAATTAAAAAAAAAAAAGTATCTGAAAACATGATAGCAAATGTGATTTGTTTACTTTTAATATTTTTCTACATGTTGGGATAGTAAGGGAAACAAATAATGAAGGATGCGCAAATACCTGTGGACCCGCATTCTCGGCCACGAACGCTTCTTCGGAGGCGAGACTCTCCACGAAACTCAGCAAGACAAGCAACTCGGGAAACGAGAAGAAGAGACGCGCCTCTTTCGTCGTGGATGCCTTCAGGACATCTCCACCTATGAGGGGAGAACACGAGCAGGCCTGCGAAAAAAAGGCATAGTCAAGTTGAATAATAAGTTGCGCCCACTGTAGCGTAGAGTGAACCGAAGATTAACCAAACAACAAAATTAACCACTACTAATCACGTTACCTCCAGTGCTAACGACGGGACGCACATGGAGACCTTTTAAGAGGGCAAAATGGCCAGTGTTGCTGCCACTTTAAGGAGAAAAATACTACGAAAAAATACCATTTAATTCTAAAATTACAAAAAAAAGTACTAGAAAAGGATTTAAAGTTACTAAAAAGATACCAAAATGCAGCTAGTATTTTTACGATATTTTTTTTTGTAATTTTAGAATTAAATGGTATTTTTTCGTACTATTTTTCTCCTTAACGGGGTGACAACACTGGCCATTTTGCCCTCGTATTTTGGCCTCCATGCGCGTCCCGTCGTTAGCATTGGAGGTCACGTGATCTGCCAATCTAATACTTTAACTATGATATCTATGATGTTGACCGATATCTTTATTGAGTATTGGAATGTACGATTTATTTAGAGATTTATCTATTGGAAACAATCTATATACATAAAAGGCAACTTCCGTTTGTTTGTTTGTATAAGACAGGAGATCTAAAGAACCACGCAACAGATCGTTACGAAATTTAGCACAAAAATTCATCTCATCTCCGGAACAAACATAGGCTAAGCATTTTTCGAATCAGACCATTCCTTCTATCGTTTTCGAACGTTTTTATCCGAATTTTCTGAAAAAACTACACCACTTTGGCTCAAATCCGATCTTTTTTTACTTTCCTGATGCCATCGGCTGAAAAAATTAAATAAAACTTTTAACGAAAACTTTTAAAATTGAAAATGTTTATTTTATTCTGTTGCCATTACCTTCAGAAACTAATTTCATTATTTGAAAAATAATTGACATGTTTCAAGTGACGTAATTCCGCCAGTCTCCATTCCCGGATTTTATTGTGTTTTTTTTATGTGATTTTTTCATTGATTTTTCTGTTGACTGCATGTATGCATATTTAAGCAATAAATGTAAGTTAAGCTATTACTGAACTATGATGGTTAATAAAGGTCATCGCACTAGAGCTGCATATTAGTGTTTTATGTATTTATTTTTTCGTTGCTGAAATTATTAACTAAAACTCGCCAAATGGGCAATTTCTTTTATAAATAATTTATAAGCTGGTCGGTTGTTCGAAGGTCATTGTGTTAGAGCTGTATAATGGTGTGTTTTGTAGCTATATCTATTTTTCGCCAAATTATTTCCAAAACGCGCCAAATGAGCTAAAAGGTTTTATGTATTTATGAGGGAATTGTGATGACATTTATGAGTGCATTTTTTAAAATAAATGTTTGAGACCCTTTTAAGATTTAGATGTTTTTCCATTTTTTCTTACTGATTATTTTTTACCTAAATATGTATTATTTTTAATTTGAGCTTCTTATCAAAGGTATTTTTGAAATTAATATTAATCATTACTATATCCAAGTTGGGTAATTAAATGGAAAATTACTGGGTAGTGGGTAATCTTCATATCTTATGTAGCTAAAATGAAAGAAAAAAATAGTTTAATTGACTGTTAAATTATTTTTCCACCTCTACCCGTGCAACGTCGGGTATAACAGCTAGTTTAAATTAAAACAAGTAGAAAAAACGAGATCGTTCATCTTTACACCTCGTCCGTTTTCGGACAACCCTCCACACCCGTGTTACATCAACCGGTCGAAAAAAAGTTTCTAAGCCCCTGCTGACGTGGGGAAAACTTCAAAGGTGGCCGGTAGTGGGGCGGCTTCAGGTACGTTACACCACCTTAGAAGCCCAAGTTTGCGGGTTCGTGCCCTGGCTGAGTCGGTAGAATTTCAGGATGGGAAAATCGTTGTCAGGCATGTCAGATGATTATGTGGGGTGTAAAAGACCCATTTGGATTGGGTTCTCTCGGCATAGTTTAACATCTACAGAGGCGTCATAAAAAAAAGACTTAGTTTTGTGGCATATGCCGAATCTGTAAAATGCTTGATCAGCTAAACAAGCAGCCCCGTTCAGAAAAAAAGTTGAATATAACATCGGTTATACGGGCAATTAGTGACAGGCACCACATGTATATTTGACATATCCATGACATATTATAACTTAACCCCCTCAAAATCTTATATTTTGTACCTCAATTAAACGTAATAACTTAAATTATCTTTTCATATATCCTTAATATCACTTAGTACTTTAACATCCCAACCACACCCTGTCGGCGACAAACAGTCGCCTAGATCAATCGTTCCCACAGAAACTGTTTAGTCATCACATTTTTAAAGTTGATCTTTCAAACTTTCTCATAACTCTGATTTGTCAGTGAAGCAGATATCGAGATTTTTCACCATAGCATTCGATCACACTCTCTCGTCGACTGCAGTCGACAAATCAACCTTCTCCTGAAGAGAGCTCTTAAATAAGAGATCTTTAATTACTCCGAAGTTTCCCTGTCGACTTATATTACATCCATCTTTACAACCTGCTCTAAATGTCATGTTCAGCAGGCCTCTCCCGAACATATTTTGGACTGCGTCGGCCTTTCCAGAGAGGATGTTTTCCTTTTCCCTCTTCTGGTTATCGACTTTCTTCGGGTCAACGATCTTTTGGACATGGTCTGACTTCGTCAGACCATGGAGGATTAGTCACAACAACAACACAACACAACAACATCCATATAATAAATATATTTGTTATAAAATCTTACATCTTATTTTCGCTGGCACCTAATGCAGCTCAATATACCGACATCGTATGTCTCCTCTCCAATAAAAAAAACAGTGGCTGGGATAGTATCTTATAGCGAACGAAACGAACTAGCAAAATGCAAATCTAAATAAACTATTTAAGGAGTAGTTGTTACTAATTCCTGTTATGGACCTGCTATATGGGTAGTTTTAATAGAATTTCATTGTAGGGGAATCGCATTTCGCCGCTCAAGGACGAACGACTTTCACCGTTCAAAAACACGAATAATTTCAAAAGTTTTTTCTTTCTTTCTATCATAAGACCAGAGTTTTTAGGAGGACTGGAACACGTTATCATTCGATCACTCCTCGAATTTAAATCAATACTGCAAAGTCAGAATGATATCGGAAAGGAGAATAAAGATATCTGTATTATATCAGTACATGCACATGAATTAAATCACAAGTGCTAGTTGTATAATTATAAATTTATTATAGACGCAAGTCAACCATTGCCTTGACAACACGATCGTATTCCAGTTTTACGAACGCCGAGATCAAAGTTAATTATAACGTAGCGGTCACGTGACAACTAGGACCATCAAATCAATACTAGGACCAAGACAGCGGGCAGTTCGGACGCACAGCTAAGCGGCCTGTGTTTTTACAAACCGCAGCTTTTAGAAACTAGAAAGTTTGTTACAGAATAGCGTGAAGCATGATGCGACCGCGCAGGGTTGCAGTGATTTTGGGAGTCCGCCAAGGCGGGATGCCACCGCGCCAAAAAGTGCTAATAGAAATGCGATAAATAACAATATCATTTATCATTAGAAAACGTGTCTTACCCATAGATATCATAGTTAGAGTATTAGATTGGCAGATCACGTGACCTCCAATGCTAACGACGGAACGCGCATGGAGACCAGAATAAGAGGGCAATGGGGCCAGTGTTGCCAACAGTTTTAGGAGAAAACACTACGAAAAAATACTATTTAATTCTAAAATTACAAAACAATACCATAAAAATTTTAGCTGAATTTTAGAATCTTTTTAGTGACTAAAAAAACGTGAAACGCTTTGCTAGTATTTTTATGGTATGTTATTGTGTTTTTAGAATTAAATGGTATTTTTTTCGTAGTGTTTTTCTCCTGAAACTGGTGGCAACACTGGCCCCATTGCCCTCTTATTCTGGTCTCCATGCGCTTCCCGTCGTTAGCATTGGAGGTCACGTGATCTGCCAATCTAATACTTTAACTATGATATCTATGGTCTTACCCTATAAATGTTAGGCTCAGCATCGTGAACACCTCCGTCTTGTCTCAGGACTAGTGGCACTAGAGGGCGATCACTGCATAGCCACCAGGGAAGAGAAGGACCTAGCACCACCTACAAATACCAATCACTAAAACTAGGTATCTAGGCACCAAAATGTGTAGAAAAAAGTAATCATATAATATTATATTTTTATGGTGACTGTCTCTTCGTTTGGAAACATTGTTTGCTATAAAATAATTTAATGAGAAAGTTCAGAACTTATTATTTTTCACATCGAATCAGAAAGTTAAGAAACGCCAAAATCCAAACTATTTCTTCATTCTGAGCAATATATACTTAATTACAGCGACTCAATGTTAGCGATCTCAAAACCCGCGAAAAACAATGGACAGTTGCTGACGTAGCACGTGCTCAAGTGGTTCTTTTTACCCGCGTCCCTGTACTGCGGTGGTTTTAACTCCGCGGTTTTAAACTCCCTAATCTAGTTCTGGAAGGAATAAGTCCTGGAATAAGTCCTGACGGACTGACTTACGTGCCAACGCCCAGCCAAAACTATTGGAGGTACGGATACCAAATTTTAGGTGCTTATTCCCTTAGTACTGAAGGCGTCATTTAAGAAGCGATTTTCCGAAATTAGAACCAAAACGTGTCTAAGAGGGCAAAACGTACGCATATTTCTCCAAAGGAAATGCATTGTTGCAAGCTTAGGATTTATGAAAAAAATTTCACCGCGAGCGAAAGTTAAGTATAAGTTCAGAAAACGATGCGAGTTTAATGTGTAAAATTGCATTTTATCAACATATTTTTTTAACTATTTAAAATCTTTTTTAATGCTTGAGCAAATTTACTCTACACGATTCTAATAATATTTCAGAACTTTATTCTAGCAACCCGTTGTCAATTTTTGCTGCTTACAAATAGAAAGAAATGGAAATATTAAGTAATATTAATGTACAGATGTGAAGTTTGTACTTCATAAAAAGGGTCGGGAGCGGGGAAGTGGCTTATAATATCCTGATGGGGAGCTGACCACTACGCATCTCTGTGTCTCTCCGTTTTGAATGAATATTTTGTTAGAAAATAATTTCTTTAGGTTTTCTTTTGGAAGTTCTTATTCGATTTAAAATGCGTAATTTAAAGCGTTACAAACTTTTCAAGTATTCTTTTCATTTCACTAAACGTGTGATATTTTGCAACTCTATAAATTATTTATGTACCAAAAGTTAAAAACTATAAATATATATTTTAATTTTCACCTTTCTTGTGAATTTTAGATCACCACTTGCAGAATGCGAGTCCAAATTGTCAAAATAACGAAGGAATGCTTTCAACTTCTTTTGATGGCTGCGTCTGGAAACAAGAACTGTTTTGATCAGCATAACAATTTAAATAACATGAGTACTACTTTAAATAATTAGTTAATACGTTAATAGTGCTTAAAGTGGAAAAAGATAAAACCGAAAACGATCCAGGACCCTTAACTAGCTTTTTTTATTTTCATATATATATAAAAACTTAAAACCATTGTCTTCAATTAATGTCATCAAAAAACAGATTCTTTTTAAAAAGCAAATCCATAATCTCTTTAAGTCTAAACTTAATGGCGTGCATCGACACGAAGCGTCCTTTCTTTCATCATAATCAGGTTTAGTTGAAAAAACGACGAACTAGAGCTACACGGGCCACCTACAAAGCGGAGTAAACGAATAACTTTGACTGCTGAATGCGGGTCAACATCTGTTTCGATTTAAAAAAACCTTCTTAATTAACAATATTCTCCATTTTTTAAATCAAGGTTTCGTGCGAACAATAATTTTTAAGCAAGTTTATTCATTGAGTAGGCTAGAAATAATTCATTTAAACACAAACAAAAATCTATCAACTATTGGTGGTTATCTAAAAATAAGCTGTTATTTGTATAGGTTTCGTTAAAATATAACAAATTATTCATAACGTACGCACTAAATCATCTCTAATATCTTAATTATTTTTTTGATGAAACATCTAAAGGCGTAGTTACAATGTCTATTATTTTTTTTAATCTAATACAAACTTTAAATGATACTATTTATGTTGATACCCCTTTGATCTATGAATGACCTCTTTTTTACATATTAAATTTGTACGGTAAGTGTTTAGTAGTAGTAAAAGTCACTAGATGTCGCCCCTACGCAGCTTCTCCAATTGGGTCTCCTTATTGAGTGAGAGAAAAGGTAATAAATACGCATAATTTGTTCCAAAAATCCTATACAGCGGGAAAAACACTTAGTAAAGGAATAACTTTGAATTGAGGTTAACATCTGTTTCGATGTAAAACTTCTTAACTAACAATATGCTTCAATAATTTATCAAGGTAATGCACAAACGGAGTAAATCAAGTCATTAAAGTAGGCTATTAATAATTAAAACAAAAAACTGTATCAATAAGTGGTGGTTACCTAGCAATCAGCTGTTAAGTTTTCGTAGATTTTACAATTACTTCATGATTTATAACGCATAGTTGACAAAGCTGAAAACAGGCGATTTCCCCCAACGATCTATAATATATACTGCTCAATATTAAGAATTCGCGACATAAACATGATTACCTGGAGACGACTTTATCAACTTTGGCGCTTGTTTTTTGATCCTTTGAATGCTGTTCTAGAACTAAATCGGCATCATTTTGGAATAAAATTGTAAATATGTGGCCAAATGATGTAACTTTTTGCTACTGCGCATATCTGCGCCATTTCGCGGGTGACAACTGACAGTATTAGTCGTGCGTTCCATTAGCACTGGGTGCAGTTCATCCAGTACATATTATACAGGGTGGCGCAAATAAAAGTGGCCCCGGCGTAGAGATAGGAATGCATTGAGATGCTTGGTGAGAAAAACTATTGAAGCCGTCTGAAAGTCGAAATAAAAGATTTTATTCAAGCATGCAAAGTCTTCACTTAGCAAACCTGTTTTTGCATTGGCTAGATTGCATTAGCATC
The DNA here is from genome assembly GCA_019343175.1 of Oedothorax gibbosus. NCBI lineage: Eukaryota > Metazoa > Arthropoda > Arachnida > Araneae > Linyphiidae > Oedothorax > Oedothorax gibbosus. Next base: position 11,082,218 of record CM033279.1, read on the forward strand.
ACATTAGAGCTACTCTTGGACTATTGGCGAGTTCAGATCTTCGGCGTATTATATGAAGGCGGCCTCTTTATGCTAATTGTGTCTCTTGCAATGAATTTAGAATGTTTTGTTAAAAAGGTCCGATTCTTTAGGATAAATAACGGCCGAAATAATCCCTAGTGGGAACTTTTTTTGCATATAGCTGTACAAACCTCTAGTTTATATTGCATTTTAACTTGCTTGTCAAACCGTAGCATAGTTGCCGGCAAGTAATTCGTCCAGCGTTTGTTTGGGCTTAATATTGAAGCGATCAATAGCTTCACTTAGCAAACCTGTTTTCGCATTGGTTATTGACTTGGCAACAATTCTATCTTATTCTTTTCTTCATGACGGGGTCACTTTTATTTGAGCCACCCTGTATATACTGGACTGCTCAATATTAAGAACTCGCGACCTATACATGGTTACCTGGAGACGACTTCTTCAACTTTGGCGTTTGTTTTTGGATCTTTTAACGCCATTTTATTGCCTCCATTTAGCAATAAAGTTCTAAATATGTATCTAAATGACGAAAATTTTTGATGCTCCCCATATCTGCGCCATTTTACGGGAGACAATATTAGTTGCGCTTTCTGAGAACCGTTATCACTGGGAGCAGTTCATCCAGCATACATATAGATCTGTGGCGGTTACCACACGCGCAACCTCAATACATCATCCACACGCTATACCTTGTCTATCTAGAATGCGAGCTTCGAAAGCATTTTCATCCCCCATCCCCGCATGTGGTTTTCTTTGAAACGGCGTGAGCATGTTTTTTCCCCACCCTACTTGGGTTTGAACTGTTCGGATTGTTAACCTCACAACAGCATCTCAAACGCGTTAGGTTTAGAAAAGCGATGCTCCCCCCTCCCCCGTTTTCTAGAAAACCAAGCGAAGGGATGGGGGAAGATGAAGAAAGTCTTTTCGAGGCTCGCATTCGCATAGTAAATAGACAGACAGCTAAAAGCAGAGGTAACTCATCTCCACCTTGAGGATCCTTTTGGTAGACTATGGGTGTTACTGAGGCCGCTACAGATCGTTGAGTGAAAGACTCACTTGTGCATGAGGAGCGCAAAGAAATCGGCCATCCTGAAGTCCTGCAGCGTGGGGTGCGTCTTGGCATTCCTCTTCGGGAAAGTCGAGAAGAAGGCGTTCGCGAGCAGGCTGGACACGAGGGGGCGCGGCACGCGGAACTCCCCCTCTGGAAGAACGGAATTGAAAAGTTACAATAATTTTTACACAAGTAGGTTTGTAACAGAATCTGTCACTTAGCCCGCTTCCATACAACATTTGTGTTCAACAAGAAAAAAGGCGCCAAACACGGTATTAGTTCTATATTAAATACTTACACGCTAAATTTGGCTAGTCTCATTTATTTTCTATCGAAAATTTAATAATTATGTCTTATCGTTTGCTAAATTAATTTTCAAATAATAAATATGTAATATTCCTCGCTTTCAAATTGAAGCAAAACATTTCATATCAACATACAAACAAAGAATCTCTTTGTGAAATGTATTTGACGTCATTTCAAACGGATTAATGTCGCAAAAATAAATTTCTTTTAATTTATTATTTAAAAGAAATAAAGTTTATCGAGCGACTGTTGTGAATGGCAATGGTGAATTAATTCTAATAAAAATGGCTTCTTATGCTTTTTAAATGAGCATTAAATTTTGCAGTTTTTAAATATTTGAAAAACTTCGAATTCGAATTTTTTCTGAAATTTTTAGTGTCTTCTAATTTTGATACACTGATTTTTTTTTGACATATCACACGTGTCTGTAGCATTTGTAGTTTGGGCTATGAGAATGCGTGACAGGCGGACGGACAGACGGACTGAACGACGCGTCACGCGGAACTCGCCCTCTGGTAGAACGGAAAAGTTACAATATTTATTTTTTTTAAATTAAACAACTTCAATACGTTTTACAGCAGAGTCCGACCCGAGCAGACCCTAATATATTTTTTTAATTAGTTCAATTAGTTTTTAAATTTCCTAATTATTAAAAAACAAAATTTTAAAAGATAATAATTAAAATTATACAATATTCTTTTACCTTTTTATTATTACAATTAAATTCAATATAATATTTTAATGTTCAACAAATCCTTAATCCTCGTTAGCTCGAAAGTTTCACAAAAGACAGCCCCAACTCGAATATGCTGAATTTTTCCGGCTATTGTCATCAACCCGTACAAAAACGTTAATAAAACAGACAGGGGAGCTCCAAAGGTTATTTAATATGATTAAAATAAACTAGCTCTGTAGTCATAAGATCTTCACAATTGATATGGGGGCGTCTTTAAATTATGCTAGGCAGCTTTGAAGATTTTTTTTTAATTTGTGGACGCCCCCTATGACTAATTATAAGGGAATATGAGACAATGGTAAATTCATCTAAAAATCTGTAGCTCCCCAAAATTATAAACTATTTTAATCACAGTGTAACTAGAATTTTTTTAAAAAACTTCATTAAAAAATTACTGTGTACCTTCTTTCCTGAGACTGTAAAGGAAGCCCGCTGAAGGACGCTTCAGCTCCGCCGCCCTGGTGGCCAATTTGGGAATGGTTTCCTTTAGGAAGCGCCCCCTTTCGGTCTCACTGAGAACTTCGTCCACAAAGCGACCCAGTTCGACAATGCCCGGATGCCCCTCCAAGGGCAGAGCCGCATCGTCGGGGTCTAGTGATACGCTGAAACATAAAACAATAAACATCTTTTAGTTATCTTGAATGGCAACAGAAATAAAATAGTTTCGGGCCCCGATTGGTGAATCAAAGTCACCAATCGGAGCCCCGATCGAAGAAAAGTCAGGAATGGAAGGTGGAAGGAACTACGCCACCAAAGAGAAGTCTATTTGAGTCCCACAATATCGACTTCAGTACGTACAGAGTCAGAACTCTAGTAGTTTCGGTGAGTTGGCGAGCGGTTTATTTCACCGTCCGAGGTGACTTAGTGCCAAAGCCCTCTAAGGCAATATCATTTTGAGGTGCGTTCACGAGAATAATGTTTTGAGTGAACGCGGGTTGCCACACCATCAAAGTTGTCACTACTCTGTCTACTGGAGTAGAGCTTTATATCTAGTGGCTCTATAAACGATTGAAAAGAGAGAGAGTTCTGACCCCTTTATGAAATCTTTCTTAGTTGCTGGGTTAAAACAGATTATTTCAATCGAACTATATAGGAGTATTTGTGTTAAACCGTGCAATCATAACCCTTTTAGAGTTTTTTTTAAACAAAAATTACAGGAACTTCACTGTATTACATCGCCATTATATTGCCCCGTTTCACCATTGATCTTTTAAATTTCAATCTTTATTCATCTCACAAACGTCAAAGAAAAGGGAAATGTATCCTATTTTTAATTTTCATTCAATTCGTTCTTTTTTTAATCTAACAGGAATTCGAATATAAGAAATTATGTTAGAAATTTACTTATTTCGCGCTTCCAATCGACCGTGACGTATTTAGTTCCAGTAACTGTTATTGCGCAAACTCAACTTCACAAAACTTCAACAGTTTCAAAGAAACCGCCGCCGATTTGTTTACAAATAGAGACACTATCTACGTCACTCGGAGTATATCACGTAACTTCCTGTTTGAGATTGATAGCGAAACTAGCTATTTTAAAAAATATCTTATTTAAAAAATATCTCTTAAATATCGGTGATGTTTTGTCCAGCAAACAATAGTCCAGACCGTCCTTTTTAATTAATTTAATTATCAATTTTAGGATCGATTATATTCCATTAAAATATGTAAAATGCCCTAACCGTCACAAGTCGCAGATAGTGTTCAATGTTCATGTCTGAAGATTTTTTTTTTCCTAGTCCGATTTTTGCAACAACGTTGTTTCTTCGCGATCCGTACACTTGATCAATATTAACTACTACGCTAAGCTATAAAAAGTCACAAAAACTTTTGCGTTATTAATAAGAGTTTAAAAAGCAACGTATAAAACGAAAATAATAGTTATTTATGCAACTAGTGTGAAAAGTAAGGCTTTTTTTTTAAACTAGTTGAATAAATTCAAGAGTTAAAAAAAAGGCTATTTTCAACGTGTTGTCATACACTGTTTTTTTAATAACGTGCAAAAAAAGTATTTATTAAATTGGCATTTATTGATTGGCTTATTAATTATTTTATTATCACGTTCAAATGATTTGAAGGTGATTATTTATATTAATGATTATTTTAAAATCACGTGCAAAAAGTATTTCTTAGATTGTCATTGGAAATAAGACGCCAAATAAAGAATCACGTTCAAATAAAGAATTTTACACCAATCACAAAGCCGCCGAATAAAATATCACGCTCAAATAAAGAATTTTAAACCAATCAGATGCTCTTATTTACTTTGTCGCACTAGTGCGTAAAAGTTACTTTGAAACACGATTTCGTTAAAAGTATCACTTTTGCCACGATTATTGATTTGAAAAAGTTAGTTTTTTTGCACGATATTATAAAAAATGTTTTTATGCACTGATGATGGGACTTCGTTTAAGTCTAGAAATTTTGTATATGCTTTTTTTAATATCTTTTAACTTTTCATTTGCGTTTTATATGTTGTTTTTAGAACTCTTACCATTCTAAGCCTTTAAACCCTAGACACGCAAAAAAAACCCTGAAAATTCAAAAATGACCACCCCTTAACATTTGGTTATTAATTTTACCTTGGGATGTAACTCGGAACTACATTCCAATGGCATATGCTGGTCAAATTGAACCTTCCTCGTGGACATAAAAGGATTAAATTAGAAAATCAATTTGTATTCGATTGAAATACGGAAAATACCATAACCTGCATTTGTCAAAGATGGTGTTCATGTCTGAAGATTTCTTTGTTTCCAGCGCGATATTTTAAAAGTGATGTTTCTTCGCGAACCGTAGGTACTCTAGGTTAATATTAAACTACATTCTAAGCCTTTAACTCCCAGAACGACAATAACAGAAATCTCGAAACTGAAACTCCTTCATCGGCTGGAATAATGTCTGTATCAGGTCTGTTGGCGAAGATAGCAAGTCATCGCCTAAACAGGTATGAAGAGACTAGTTTTGCCTTGATTCTTCCATTATCGTTCGGTTGTTGGTTTTCCTTGGGATGTAACTCGGAAGTACAATGTTAAAAAGTTTGGTGCGAGATTGCACAGGAATCCTGGAACTTTACAGCTGTCACCACTATTTGGAGCGTGAATTTACCAATCTTGCGGTGGAATCAAAAATTTAATAAAACACAAAAGTGGTAAATAAACGCTCCAATTAGTGGTGACAGCTAGAAATTTCCAGGATTACTGTGCAATCTTGAACCAAAATATTTAACAGTTTAAGATCCAATGACATATGACGAACACAGGGTAAGAACCCCTTCATCGGCTAGGATAATGTCTGTATCAGGTCTGTTGGCGAAGATAGCAAGTCATCGCCTAAACAGATGTAATGAGACCAGTTTTGCCTTGATTCTTATCACGCAGCGCACGGGTTTGTTATCTCTATGATCGAGATTCACGCCAGATAATAGACTAACGCTTGACCCACGGAAGAAGAACCAAGCGAGAAACCGGTTTCCGACTAGCCACCACTCGCCAAAACAGATCTCAATACGGACAGATTCTCTGTCGATGAAGGTTTTTTTTTGCCCTGGTACTCTTCATGTGTATGCCGAATTCGGCCTTGTGAACGGTAAAATGTTAAATTAGAAAACCAATTATATTTGATTAAAATACGGAAATTTCCATTACCTGCACATATCAAAGATGGTGTTCATGGCGTCCGCCAGCTGTTTTCCGTCCCTGCACGTTTTGAGCAGCGCCAGATGCCTCTGGACGGACGACCAGGACGGAAGGTCGCACGGCAAGAGGACGTGCGCCATCCCAAACTGCAACAGAAACGAGCGAGTGTAACTCTCGTCAGAAATACTTTTATTATTATTCCGACGGGGCTGCTTTATTGACAGCTTAGCCTTTGCAGACTCGGCATATTCCCCAGAACTGAGAGAATTTTTGGTGGCACCATCTAGATGACTCCCGCTACCAATTTTGACGCTCAGATTACAATATTGGAAAATATGTCGAGTCTGCAAAAAGGCTTGATCCGGCCAAGAAGTAGCCCGTTTAGGAAAAAAAAACACTTTGTGTGTCGGCTAATTGTCCTAACAAAATGGGTTTTATTATTCAAACTCGTTAAATCTGTGGTTCCGAAAACCCTGTGGGCTGTCATAGGGCAGTACCATGGTGTAGGACAGGGGTTCCCAACCAGTGGTACGCTGGAAAATTTCAGGTGGTACGCGTGATGTGAGCAACATGATGCTACTATTTTTGATGTCATTTGTTACGAGTTACTTGCGTGAGAGTGGATTTTCTGAACTCTTGGACATAAAAAATACACATAAAAGCAGAATAAGTGTTGAAGAGAACTTAAGAGTGAAAGCTACTCCTTATGTTGATATTTTAATCACAGGCAAACAACAAGTTTCGCACTAAAGACTATAAACGTATATTTTATCTGATGATTAATTTTTTGCTGAGTTTGTAATAATTTTTTATTTGTGTGTTTTTAGACCTATGTTAAATAAATAAAACTGAAAATTAGTACAGTTTTAATCTTTTTACTTCTCCTTTACTATAAGCATGTTATAAATAAACAAATACCAACCATTAAATATGAAGTTTTCTCAGGAATTTAATTCAAAAAGTCTTTGAAAACTATTAGAAGAGTAAAAATTATACGCTTATTAAAGTATTTGGTCTGGTGGTACGCCAAAATTTCTCAAAAAGTCAAGTGGTACGCAGGTGCAAAAAGGTTGGGAACCCCTGGTGTGTAGGATGTCTTGAGAAAAATGTCCCTCGACGTGCCTAAATTTAGGAGGTGGCGCCCTCTCGGAGCTGAAGTCAGACTTTCACAATGGGTACTCAAACCCTTGTGCCAGCAGAAGCTACTGCATCAATGGAGGCACACGACAACAACATCAGGGCCGGATTTCTAAATAGGCTAAGTAGGCTGTAGCCTAGAGCGGCGAACTTTTTGGGGCGGCAAATTTTACGACCAATTAAAGCGGCATTCGGCATAAAAAAATATTATAAAGATACGAATATTTTTAAGAAAGAAAACAAATAATTTACATTAATGCGTAAACCGTAAACGTAAATATGTACTAATATTTCGTAGCAAACATGGTCGCTGCGAGGGCAAATGCACCCTCTCCTCCCGGATTTCGAAGTTCAAAGAAAAATAGTAGAACAGTTTAAAAAGAACCGCATATTTCGCTTTCGATTGATTGTGTAAAGGATACATAGGTGATTCTAATATGTGTATCTATTTTAAACAGCAAATACCACCCTATTTTGCAGGTAACCAGCTACCTTTCCCCAAAGTGGCTGAATATTGTGACTTGGGCGGCAAATCGTAGCCTACAAGCGGCACATCTTTAAATCCGGCCCTGAACAACATTATTCAGATTACTTTAAAATGCATAAAAATAATGGAATGGAATCGAGATTGAAATGAATGAGATTTCACAGATTGTATTTCAGTGTAGCTGTGGTAATTTCTGAAGTGTGTCGATCATGAGAAAGACGTCGTCACTCAACAGAGATGGGGTCAAGAAAGGCCGTAAATAATAAAAGATAAGGAGATCAAATAAAGATTTCGTCTATGTAGTGAAACTCACTGGGTGGGCACATATCAAATATTAATAAACATATCAAAAAATCATAGTCAACACATTCTTTTGAAAGTATAAGATTTTTTGGGTAAGCACGTTTAGGTCTAAGCACCTAGACAAATATGAGTTTAAATGGTTATAAATGGCCTTTTTTCGCACTGGTCAACATGGTCTATGGGTCAACACACTAGAAAATGTATAAGATGTTGACTTAGAGGTCCACACTGCCGTGGGCAGGTAAACTGCAGTAACTTCCATAATGACTTGGACTATTGTTGCAAGCACTCAATTAGTCTAACAATTAAGAAAACATACTCGAATTTTTTTATTATTTCAGATCAAAAGTGGTACAACTCATTGTTGCGATTACTGCAAGTTTACCTGCCCACGGCAGCACACTTCTATGGTAGAAAACAAAAAATATATACATAAATAATATAATCTCCTGAGACCTCAGAAAAATCTGACTGATATATTCTTTATTGAATTTTTTCAAAAAACAAATGTACTCTTTTGCAAGAAATAAAAAAAAAAATTTAACAGTGAGGCACATTCATTTTAATGGATGTTGGGGGTATTAACGTATAAGGACTTCAAATACAAGGAAGTTGGTTGAAAATGACATTTTCTATTTTTATGTGGTATTATGGAAAAAGTTGTGTGTTACGATTTATTTTGATGTTGAATTCATTTCTAACAATTAAGAATTTACAAGCAAAATCTAAATTTCCTCGAAATGATTTAATCTGTGCTCATATATAGGTTAATGAATAGCTAAGAAAAAGTCAGTTTTGAAACTGTTTAATGGCTAACTGTGGTAAAATAATGAGTGATATAGCTATTTATTGTTACATAAAGTTTGAAGGAACTAAAAACCATAAAAATAAAGAAAATTAACCTAAAATTAATAATATTATGTTAGGTTGATTTGTTTAGAATTCGACCCATTAAGACTCGACATTCATTTAAATAGATGTTTTTTTAAACATGTTACTAATAAAGAATTAACTATAATAGTTTTGGCTCCATATGTCATTTACATAGCTATATATATAAAAAAAAAATTCTAAAAAGCCTGTATAGAAGTGAAAAATATTAATGAATATAAAGGGAATTTGCGACTGCAGTATCGGAGGAGGTGAGGACATCGAACACATTCTATTTCTGTGTTCAAAATTTGCCTCACAAAGGAATGTCCTTAAACTAGCCTTGAAAAAATTAAACATGAACTAGCTTCCAACGCTTAATAATTTATAAATACTAGTAAAAGTTCATTTGCTGTTTTTATTAAATTTATTCATGATACTTATAAACCTATCTAATTTCCCAATTTAGAGATAATTCGTGATCAGGACAATAATATAAGAAGCATTGTTAATTGTGTTTGCATTTTAATTGTATATATGCATGTTTTTAATTGTATGTGCATTGTATTTTGTCACACGGATTTTGTTTTTCTACTTTTTATTTTGTTAACTAATGTTTCTATACTTACTCTGTAGCCCTTTGTGATACCCAGTGACACACACTTTTTTTTTAAAAAAATAAGTCACTTTTTTTTGCTTCAAATTTTTTAAATCCTGGTCTTAGTACCATGTCATCATTTTTTTAACCCAAATTATTGGAAAAAAGTTATGGTTACATTTACTTGGCCATATTTATATCCTGAGGTTAATTCCAGGCCCAGTGAATTAGTGGTGCAGTGAGGCCCAGTGGCTTAGTGGTAGTGCTTCGCATTGCCACGCCACAGGTCCGGGATCGAGTCCCGGATTGGGTGAGGTTGATTCAATCTTTCATCTCTTAAGTGGGTCGATTAAATGAGTACCAAGCATGCTTGGGAACTAAACACTGGGCGTTTGGCGTGAGGCTGACTACCTTACCGGGCCACATGCCTAGCACCCCAGGGCCCTTGGTCACGTAAGCTGGAATGGGCACAGCAGGCCTTGGCCCACTAACGGGATGTTGCGCCGAGGAGTTTAGTTTAGATTAATTCTAGGGAACTTCGCGTCATCATAATGGAACCTTGAAATCCCATACAAAAATAAAAAGAACACTTAATTCAATTTGTCGCACGAATTTCCTTGGGAATAGGAGCGGATGTTGCGTCCACTCTAACAGAAGCCTTTTCTCTCTGTTAATCCAATGGGGGGAAAATATTTCCTAAGCCACATTTCTCCGGCAGTATTAAATATTTTTACAAACGTTTTATTAATATTATAAATGTAGCACCTACAATTCCACTTTTTGAAATTGGTTCGAATATTTTGCTGTAAAATTATAAAATGAAAATTTAAAAAAATAAATTCGAACTAATTTTAAAAAGTAGAATTATAGGGACATTTGGGCCAACTACATTTATCATATAAAAAAAAACATCTGTAAAAACATTCAAATTTAATTCCCCACAAATCATTCCCCCTTAAAGCACAAAGTATTTTATATAAAACCAGGAAAAAGAGAAATACTTTCATCACAGAAGAAAAATTAGTATTTTCCCAGTATTGAGAATGCCGTAGTAAGTTTCTTACGCATCCTCAGACAGTAATGTTGATGTGATGCGCCTGTATTTTTAGCAGTCTATTCGGCTGCAGTTCCGGATCTATCTCAAGGTAATGACCCTGGAACAGTGCTACGTAGTTTTGAGCCACCGTCAGGATACGGAAGAGTAGAACTGGTAACTGATGCAACAGGCCAAGAGGTGAATATGGCATAAGACCACTAACATTTTTACTGTGCCATAATCAGCTCTTATACACAATGAGATTTTACGTTGAAAATTTGAGCAATTAATTCGATCGAAGATTGCGATTCAATTGAGAAACCAACCATTCCGCTATGCATATTTGTATCTCACAAGCTCGTTCAGGACTTCTGATGCTCACACTTTGGGTCTTTTACTAAGGAGCTCGGAAATTTATCCAGTTTCGTTCATTTAGTGAGAATTCGCGAAAGAAATTTGAGCAAATAATTCGATCGAAGCAGACATTAATTGCGATTCAAATCAGAAACGAACCTTCCCGCTGCACATATTCCATCTCACAAGCTCGTTCAGGACTTCTGATGCTCATATTGGGCCTTTTACTAAGATATGCAAACAGAAAAAACTAGGGTGACCAGTCGTACTGCATTACGCAGTAAAGTACTTCTTTTTATGTTTTTGTACTGATGCCTGTTTCAAAGAGTCATAAAATCTGTAAGTCCTATTTTTTTTTATTTGTACTGCAAAAATGCCCTGCCTTTTACGTAATGATTAAAATGTCTATATTAGAACCATAAGCAGTATTCTCTCCTTAATGCCAGGCAAGAGCTTTTAACATTGCAACCTAAAAATTCATTCAATAATTAGTTAAAATTTTTATTTCTCCTAAACTATCTCTAAGTGATTTGCAGCATATTACAAGACTTAAGTTGATTACAGGACTGAAACTACAATAATACTTATAAAATGAACGTGATGCCGTGGAATTATCCTTTTTTTTCGCTTCTTCAACACTGTGCTGCATTGATGTTGAAAATTTCTGGTCACCCTTCAAAAGCTTCCTTTTCAAAAAATTTCGATTTTTTTTATAAATAAAAATGCAAAAACACAACCTGAATCATTGGAAGAAATAAAAAGAAAGAAGAAAAACTACCTTTCTAGTAGAGATTCCGTCGTAAGGTTTCCTTGCCTCCTCAGACTCCAATGTTGATATGTGGTGAGTCGGTATTTTTAACGCGGGCACATAGCTTGGCTGCGTGCCCGCTTCTCATCAGGGTGCAACAGTCTCGTAGGTGCTACTTCGAAGAGGTGACGTCACCACTCAGGGGCGATAAGCGAGTGTCAATCATCTTCTTTCGGGGCTTCACTTGGAAGAAGCAGTGGCACGCGAAGTTCAGTGGCGGAGGGTCAACTGACCCCGCTACGAAGCCAATGGGTAGCATTACTTGCGTGGTTTTCACTTTCAATTGTGTACCTCAAATGAGAGAGACTGTCAGTCCCATAGATCTAATGCATTAGTTTTGCAATCACAACTTCCGCAAATGTATTACTTTGCCATGTTAGCCCTTTTTTCCCCCAGGTATGGAAATCAATATAACAGCGAAATGAAACAAATTTTTGAAACGAAAATGTTATCTAGTTGTTTAATTATATATTTTTGAAGTTTTAAAGTGCCAAAAATATACAGAAGATGGCGACACTATTTTAAAACTTTATCAATTAATAATTAAATAACCAAATGTTATTTTCTTTTCAATTTTGTGTTAAATTGATGTTATGTTATGCTGATTCCCATACAGGGTGAAAATGGGATAACATGGCAAAGCAATTCTTTTACAAAAGTTGTGATTTCAAAACAAATGCATTAGCTCTATGGGACTGATAGTCCCTCTTAGGCTATGTCCTCACTACGACATCAAACGCCACAAAGGCAACAAAATTTGGCGACCGCCAAGCAATGCAATAGCATGGTGGTTGACTCTGCCAAATCGCCAAGTTTTGTTGCCTTTGTGGCATTTGTTGCCTTTGTGGCGTAGTCAGGACATAGCCTTAAAGTAATGCGACGGGGTCGAAAATCCGAAATGGAGATGGTTCGTGTTGCCATACACGCGTTGGAGAGTACCGATTTTGAAAATGTGGTTTTCGAACATTGGTCCATCTGACAAACTGTCTCAAACTTTTCTATAGAGCTCGGATTAAAAGTACTACGGACTTAAAAAATTTGGTACACGAGTTTCTAGTACCGGTCAATGTTCAGTAGTAAATAGGCTCTACACAGTCTAACATGTACGAAAACTGCTGGCACGGCACTGAGATTCTCAATTTTCACGTGCCTACCTTCTTAAATTTCGCAAATTACTGCATTCCTTAAAAACTATTAACATAATTTTAACTATTCCAACGATCTATGTCACATTCAAATATCTTTTTTTCTTCTTTCACCTATTAAGGGCGAATGAGACAGGATGACGGGTCTTCCGAAGTCTTCTCTCTCTCTTAATCCAACGGGGGAAAAAAATCTTCTAAGCCAAACTACTCCGGCTGCATTGAATATTTTTACAAACGGTTTTTCTTTATCTGATGAATGTATAGCTGGCACTCAACATCTCTGTAATACCCTCTATGATAATACCACGTTTTGAAAATGGTTAGAATATTTTGTTGTAAAATTATGTATTGAAAATTTAAAAAAAAAATTAATCAATTTTTAAAAGTTGCATTAAAGGGTCGTATAGGTCAGCTACATTTATCAAACGAAAAACAAAAACATCTGTAAAACTATTCAATACAACCGAAGTAATTTTGCTTAGAAAATTATTTTCCTTCATTGGATTAAAACCGAGAGAAGACTTCGGTTTGATGACCCGGAAACCACCCCCATTTCCCCTTAATAACAATATATTATTTTGAACACTAGCAACATGTGGCCTAAGTTTAATTATTATTCTACTTCCATGTCCGTGGTGGGTTACGGTTAAAACAATCCAAACAATTTTTAGACAATGTACATTTCAGGTCTTGAGTAGCAGCAGAAATACTGAATGAAATTAATTATTTCTCAAGCCTCAATTGGTGAATAAATCTCACTTGGAAACGGAACACCGATCGGAGCACCGATCGAAGGAAAGTAAGATGCAAGGAATTACGACATCTGAAACAAGTCAATTATTAAATCACAGGTTTCTTTTGGTTAATTAAATTGAGCAAATAAGTATGTATGTTAAGTAGCTAATTCGAATCTTTAAAAATATATATTAACTTTTATTTTAGGTCAAAATGTAATAAACACATTATGAAAAGATTCACCGATGCAGCCCCATTAATCGATAAAGAAAAAATGCAATAAAACTTTTGTATATATTATGAGATAATATGGATAAGATATCAAGATTTTTAAAGCTTTTTTATGTTCCGTTCTTTCAAGAGAAAGAGATAGCTCGAACTCGAACAGCGTAATCACTCGCATAAAATAACATAAAAACTCTGATTGGATAATACAATAATCACGTTTATTTGGACACCAAATGCGAATAGTTATATTTTAACATTTTCCACACAAGATAAACTGTAATAACTAAAAATACGTGTTAGATCGATAATAATTCCATTTTTATCATGAAGCAAAATTCTATTTTTACGAGTGTTATCGTCGAATTTTAGAACATCCTGGGAACTGGTTTTAATTTTACAGGGTTCCTAAAACTGTCAACTAAGAATTTTCATTATAATTATATTTTATTTACATATATTCTTTAGATAGTCGGGTTGAATTATCGTCTAACTAGAGCTACACGAGGGACATTGGCGACAGGCGTCATAATTCGATTCACAGTCAGTTGACGAGCCGACACCCGAGTAGGCATCCAACGCAACTTTTAGGAGCGGCATCGTAATCGTACGTAGCGTCGAGATTTTGTAGCACATTTAATGTGCACTCCCTCTATACGTCGGAATTTTTAGCTGCACAGACCATTTACATGTCGGCAGTTATTTTGACAATGGCCGTGTCCAAACATGGGACCTTTCGCAAGTAAGGCAAGCGCCTTACCAACTACCCTTCTTCAGAAAAGTATAACCCGCACCTTTGAATGTACTGTTCGTATTTTATTATTTTGTAATGTATAAAAAAATGGGGGCTTTTTTAAAGAAATTTTTGAAGAAGACAATTTTCAATACAACAACCACAGGTGGCTGAATGTTAAAATGCGAACAAAAGTTCAATCATGCTGTATTGAAAAATATCTTGATTTATCCTATTTGTAAGAATTCTTTTTAACAATACTAATAAACTCAATTCGGTTTGCAATGTAATCAGTCGTGTATATCGTCTTTCTGGTAAACAAATGTTTAAACTTTTATTAAATTCACTGGTTATAAAATAACTTCGCATGCACACTAATTTTGCTAGATGGCAAAAAGCACAATGGGATCAACTTTATTTTATTTCTAATCCCTTATAATGGAGATTACTTTTCTAAAAAAACTCTATAGGAATAACCCAAGATTTTCTGCAGGATACTACATGGTGACAATTTCAAGAGAGACCCTAATCAACAATCAGTTATATCGTTTCCAAGATTTTTTTTTTTAATTACCAACCTGTATAACCCATATATCTACTGTGTGTATAAAATCCTACCTATTTGAACTTTACCTTTACCCCTACCCTTGACCTATTTGAGATCCATTATTATAAATAAGTGTAATCTTGTATGACAACTAAAGAACTGTAAAAAGAACCACCAGCAAAGCTTCTTGTTGCTTCAGTAGAAATGTATCAATAAATTCAACTTGCTCACATTATTTAAGCTAAGTTTCAAGTCAAACAAGGCAGCATTTCTTAACCCGAATTTAGTTTAGTTTGAATTTTCGTCGCACTAGAGCTAGACGAGGGCTATTGGCGACGGGCGTCGTATTTTAGAACCACAGTCAAGTGACGAGTCGACACCAGCTTAACCCCAATTTGGGAATTAACTGTATGGAAGGTTGAATTATCATGGCTAATAAATAATAATTTATCATTTTACGATTTATCAAAATTATTCTACATATAATGTACAGGGCTCCCAACAGATTTTCAACTTGTCCCTAGGGAAAAAAGGGACTCCGCATCTTAAAAAAAGGGAAAAAAGGGACCTAAAAATATTAAGTTAAATGATATCTTGTATTCTTCTTAGCAGGTACAGGGGTCAAATTTTTAGCTCGTCTTCAGGCTCCTGAAGACCAAGGGCAGAAAATTTAGTTTTCTTTAAATAGAAACTTTACATGGCCTTCATTGTTACACTTTCATCTATAAATACCAATGCATAAAATTACAAAAAAAAACACTAAAGCTATTTACAGAAGAAATATACTTTATTTTAATTCAAATTAAAGTACTATTTTTTATTAAAATTAAAGAATAGGTTAAAGAAAATTGGTTTCCAGTAAAGAAAAAAAATGCATGTTCTCCCTCTTCAGAGATTTAGACATTAGACAATTACCTATAAGCTACCAATTATACATTGTTTAGTCTTCTGCTTAATGTCTTAAGATAACCCAAAATCATAAAAAAAATCTTTAGATTTTTTTTTTTTTTTAGCTGCTTTTCTACTGTTTACAGTGATAGAAAAGACTAAATTGAAAATTTAGTAATTAACATACTTGCAAAACAAAATCAACATAATAAAAAGAACTTCCTTAAAATTAGGCGTTTCGAGGTTTTTTAGGAAGTTGTAATAACGGAATCCTTTTTGTCGATTCTCTTTTCTAAGCTAATAATAGCTTTTCTTTTTTTACTACATTCAGCATTATTTTTCATAGCCCCTTCAAGTATGGCCTGGCCAACCTGAGCTTTAGTAAAGTCCTTTTTCTTTATTGCATCTCTTAGTTTGTCATTGGCATCTTCTAATAGCTCACTGATTGCAGAAATTTGAACTGTTTCCATTCCTTTAGCAGCTTTCAATTGAGATTCCCATTTTCCATTTTTACTTTGTTCCAACTTTTTGAGTTTTTCTTCTTCCAAAGCTTTAAACTTTTCATCTTCTATTATCTTCTTTTTTTCTTCATCTGCTCTTTGCCTTTGTTCGTCCAAATAAATCTCATAACTTTTATATACTGTAAGGGCTAAATAAATCAATTCATTAGTAATTGGAACCAAATGAGGTTTATTCTCATATCTTTGTAGCCCATCCACAATATTTAAACAAGCATTTAATGTCCGCACAGACATTGATGCTCTTTAGTCGGTCATGATTCTTCCAGATTTCGAAAAAACCCTCTCAATCTCAGCATTACCATGGGAAAGTGACAATGCTGCCTTAATTACCATGGCTATATTCGGATATTTGAAAGTGCCATCCACATTTTTAAAATTAAAAAACTGTGACCAATATCGATTAATTCTGTCATCAGATTTCATTGTTTCTAATTGCACTAATCTCCATTCATCCATTAGTTTTTCTTCGTCATACATTACAGGCAAAGAAGATGCCATTATTTTAAAACGTTTTGCATTAACTTTTAGCTTGACTTTATCAGGTTTTAAAGAATTGAAGCTCCTCAAAACTCTAGAAAAAAGAACGTCCTTTTCAAGAATATAGTTCCCGGCTGCAAATGTTTCAAAATTTGGGAGATCATTCTTCAGGCAGTGATAAATTGGAAATGAGTGATTTCATCTCATCACTAATTAAAAATTCCTCAATAGGCAGCAAATTCTTTTTCAAAAACGCATCTTCTGAAGGAGAATTTCTTTTCTAAACGAGTCATAATTTTTATTACAAGGCTTTTTAAATGTTCATGCAAAACATGAATTAATGGCTGATGGCTCTGAAATAAACGAGTAAACTCTGTGAAGAGACCAGCACTAGAACAGACAAATTTTAGTTCTGCTTTTATAGATTTCTTTTTAAGTAATGTAATTATCCTCCTGTAGGCATTAGTTTTCATCAAATCACGCTGATGCATTGGAATAAACTTTAAGAAGTATTCCATGAGGCGTCCATTACTCAAGCACTCTGTTTGCAGCAGGTTCGATTGTCAGCCAACGAGAACTTACATGCTTAATGAAATGTCTTTTTGGATCAACGTCAATGACGATCACCGCAATTCATTTTTTATAAAATTGGATTGTAATTCAAGAGGTTTTGATGAAATGACTGTGCTGGAAATGGAAAACCTCTCGGAGTGCGAACTACCGAAGACCGAAGTATTTGTTTGTTGTAAGCTTGTGAGTCGGTAGCTGGTTTACTGCTTCGCCAAAAGCTCGCTTATACCACACCGAAGTGACATCTTCAATGACGCCATATGTTGATTGTAGTAGGAAGAAGAAATCCGATTGGTCAACAGAATTTTTTTTATTTCTAATAAGCAGGGAAAAGTCCGCCTGCTTATCGTGAAAAAGGGAAAATAGGGACCAGGTTCGTGAAATAAGGAGTTTTAGGGACTTGGGATGTAAAAAAGGACTTTTAGGGAAAAAAGGGACCAGTTGGGAGGCCTGAATGTACTTACATAAATGTAAGAAAAAGGAAGAAGAGATCATGGAATATATAAAGAGTGTTAATATAGATTTAGTAAAAAGATGGAACGTTTCATAAAAGTAAGAAAATATTTATTTATTCGTTTTCGAATCACATGTTCAGCACACAAAAGTCTTGTTATTTTTTACATAAAAATTTCAAACTTAAAATAGAATACTAATTTAGTAACTTTGCAAAACAGTAGAACACATTCCACCATGTTTCGTTAATGAGATTATATTTACTATAGAAATTTAATTAACATAAAACTAAGTTACATAATTCTTTTTATAAAATACACAAATGTACAACAATATAAAACGGACCACAGCCAATTAAATGTATAAGTTTTTGATTTTTGTGAATTTCTACAATTTAAATCAAAACATATAAGAAATATTAAATACTTTTTAAGATTTCCTTTCTGAAGTTTTTAATTGTTATTAAATAAAATGTGAAATTATTAAACAGACATTTAAAGAAAGTAATTAAATTTGGTTATGAAAAATAAGACTTGATGTCTTTGATGTGAAAAATATTTGTTCATTGGAATTATACTATACAAAGAATAGCTATGATTATAAGAATTAAATCAAGAACTAGAACCTTATATAGTACCTCTTCAAAAATTTAATTTTGAAATCTTGCATCATCTTAATTTTAATGTTACAAAACTTTCGCACCTTGACAAATTATTTTAAGATTTAATTAACTGAAACTGTAATGGTTTGGCTGGGAAAATCCCCTTTCATTCCATTTTTTTCGTACTTTTCCTGCCACTACAATATGTACTACAAAAAAGATTTTATTTTAAAGATAAATAGTTAGATAATGCTGTTTTTAGAAACTCTATTACAGATCTTGTAATGTCTTACAAAAACAAAATATCTAAAACATATAGAATTTACACTATCAAACAGTTTTAGCACATAATAACATCAATAAAATATCTAGTTTAATATACACCAGCAAACTATCCAACAAAAGAACAATTTTAGTGAAATATAAAGACATACAAGGTAGGTTTTACAAGTTTTTTTTTTGGCTAGAATAATTCTTTTGCATTAGAAAAAAAAATTAAATTAGTTGACATAAAATCAGATCAGTATCTTATATAATAAGCTGAATTGTGTTGTCAAAAGCTGTTATCTAATTCATTAGTGATAAATGTATTTACTAAACTTCATGTAAAAATGTCTTTTTTCTTTAAAGCTATATCAAAAAGATGCATAAAAAAGAAAGTTACAGTTGAAAGAAAGTTAAAGTTGAAAAGAGTGTACTATGCATCTACATTAATTTAAATAGACAACGCAAGGTAAAAATATGAAAAATTAAAATGCATAAAAATAGAATTAAAAAGCATATTAACGTAAATTAGTTCAAATGAATACTGTTTGTAAAATTAAGTTTTTAATATGTACTTATTTTTATTTGTGATTAAGATGGCAAGTTATAAAGGTCAAAAAATTATCTCCATACATTATAAACTTCAAAACACTTTGTTTATAAGCTCAGGAATGTATTTGTACAAACACACATGCTTATAATTTCAAAATCTTTTTTATATAAACTTTTGAAAAATTTATTGCCATAAATATCAAAAATGGTGCAGCCTAAATGTAAAACTCAGAAACTATCTTTAAATTCTTATATTTTGTTGAAGTAAAAACAGTTCCTTACAAGCAAAATTTTTTTTTCTGTGCAATGTAAAAATCTTTTACAGAGATTTGGTTTAATTACTAATATTTTGCTAAAATATATATTGCTTTTGAATTATATTCAAATAAATCAAAAGTACTTTAATAAAGGAATTTGGATTTTAAAAAATCTAAAGGAAAAAGGCAGATTTTTTATTTGACCTGCAAAATATTACTATCTCTAGTATGATTAAATATGAGCAGCACGCAAAAAAGATCAAGTAATTCCCTGTTCTAAAACCCAAGAAATTCTGAAATTGTCACAAATTAATCTCTGCAAAAATAGTGAAATTCAAATATATTTTTAACGTAAAGTTCTGAACCTCAGAAAAGTAGTGACAAATAATTTATAAAATTATAGGACATTCTAATTTTTCTAAAAAACCCATCATGATCTATTATTATTTAAAAAATAAATTATAAGAGTAATAGAAAGTGGGCACCTTGAGCCAATGTGTAAGGTTCTACGAAGAATTTCTATTTTTCAAGATTGTAATTCAGGTCTTAAAATAACAAATTTCAAGACATGACATCTACATAAGTTAACTTTTCAGCAGTGAATAGTTTGACCTCAATTACGTTTTTGAACCAAAGTAAACAAACATCAAATACTTCACCACTCGCACTGTTTTCAAGCACAATAGACTTCAATTAAAGTACATGCAATAACATTTCTTCCTGGTCAATTTGGCTAGAAAAGTATTGGGTTCTTTACCTACATTAGCTTCACCTCACCAGAGCAGTGCTTACAGAAATTCGCTGAGGCATCCATAGTACAGACATGGGATAAATCTTTGCAAGATATTGTTCCGTTTGTGCTTGCTGGCAACCCTGTGCCTAGATTTTCAAAGCTCTTCAGAAACTGCAAAAGAAATATGGTTAAAATTTTATGGGGAAGTAATTCCAAGTTTCCTATTTCTTTTTATTTGTTCGTTAAAGGGAAAATTCATTAATTTCTGAATATTTTATTATATTTACACAAATGGTAGTTCCAGTGTGTAAAATACTTTTTTGTGTGTGTATAGCAGTTCTGCTACACCAAAGTATTTGTGTGTAGCAATTTTTAATGAATGCATAGCACTTTTGAAAAAATTTATGGACTCTTCCAGTCCGCAGTCTCTTTTATTGTTTTGGGGGGAAATGTTAATTTTCGAGAAATATCGCCCTTTCTGTTTCCTTATTTCTTGCAAATAATATTTACACACATTACTTTATAATTATTTATTATATAACATATTGCATTATATTACAAAACCGCTGCATATAGCTTTAAAAACATTACTGGATAAATTTAGAATATTACATAATAAAGGCTATACTATACTAAAAAGTAAGAATTTTAAAAAAATTATATTTGAATTTTTTTTGCATTTTATTTACAAGTTATCTACGTGCTTTGCTCATAAAGCGTGCGTTATTTTAGTAACAACGCTACCGTTAGATTCGTACTTCAGCCACACTCATTATTCGGATCCAACGACATGATCCAGTTTTTAACAGTTCGTAACTGAACCGCCATATTTTACTTTCGTTGATTTTCGCAACACAAATAACGAATTGGAAATCTCGCTATATCTTTCTGTTCTGGAGCGATTATCGGCGGTTTGTTTACACTTTTCGCTACTCACTTCCAGTCTGGTATGGAGTTAGAAGAGTTTCCCTGTCCAAACGAAAAGCGGCCAACGGATTCGAATTGAGATTGAGCTCCATGACTTATACAACTGAACTGAAGCGATCTGACTTCGAATCGTTAGCAAAAACACCATGGTTATGACAAACGGAGATGCTTTGTGAGTATCGCAACTAAATGCGATACAAAGCTAAATCGCTATCGCAAGTTTTCATTTTGGTGTCGCGTTTCGCGATGCGATACCGCTTATTTTACACGCTGGGTAGTTCACGTCTTAACAAATTAAAGTAACTTTTAAGTTAAAACCAAATGAAAATGGCAAATCCTAGTTCCTATGCAGAAAAAATGCACAGTAAAGGGTTATTAAGAACTCTTACAATCCGTATATAAAACTTTATAACAACAAAATAGTCTTCAGATGTTTTTTTCCATTATATTCCTCATAGGCGATTTATCTTTTTTGTAGAAGAACACGATGACAAAGCTTGCATTCTTGGAAAAAAGTGGATTCAAAATGATACAGAATATGAAATAAAGGCGATTAATAACACATTTATGGTAATTGGCAAATGCATAGTACCAGGATTTCATATTGCCCATTATTCAAGAAAACTTTGTGAAAGTGGAAGAATTCCTGAAGTACTGCCTCAATGCAAAGGTACAAAGAAGTTATTTCATTTGCTACCATTGAACTGTTTTTACATATTGCAATAACTTAACAGTTATTTTATGCAACAAGTTTGAAAAGTAACACTTTTTAAAACTAGTGGATTTTATTTCATGAGCGAGGTACGAGCGAGTGAAATAATGACACGTGTTTTAAAAAGTTTACTTTTCACACGTGTTTCATACACTATTTTTTATAATTACGTGAATAAAATCAAATCTCATTGGTTCAAAAATAATTCACATGCTAATTTTTTTACGTAAAGAAGATCGGCATCGATAAATCTCTGGAACTACAAAAGGCAAACTTATTTTTTAGTTTAAAGTCAAACATTTGAACATGGATACTGATTCAAAAATAAAAAAATAATAAAATTCATGCGCATAATATTTATAAATAAAGCAGATCAATAAATTTCTGGATTTTATGAAGATTATGAAATAGAAATTTTACTTGAAATGTTGGCATCTTATGAAAAGAGTGAAAAAAAGTACTTTTTTTCACTGCTTTTGGGTGAAAAAAAGTAATTTTGTATCACTGTTTCTAAAAAGTATAACTTTTCGCACGCGTCTGATATTAAAATTATAGTGTAAAAATCTGATTTTTTTCACGCAATTATAAAAATATAATAATGTGTTTCTATTTTACGAAAATCTTTAAAGTGCAAATGTAATTCTATAATACAAATTTCCTATGAAATTGTCTGAGCGTACGTCATGGTTTTCTTAGAAGTAATCTGACTTTGCCTAGGCATAAGGCATGCCATAAAGCACACCTTATTTTTTGGAAGGGAGTATTTAAAGGCCATTTCTTGTGATTAAAGTCTTTATCATATTATGAAGATTTGATTAGATTGAAAACATAATTCAAATTATTAGTAACATTTTTTTTAATGTAAGATGACAGAACTTATAAGAACAAGCTTTTTTTAATGTATTTCGTCACATAAAAATATAAATGTTTTACTGATGAGATTGAAAAAAAAAACTTTTTCAGTTATTGAGAACTCTGAAAGACTATAAACTGTTGAGAATATGTAAACTGACCTGATTGGCTAAATCCTCCTCTTTGGTTAATTTCTTTTGATATTTGGGCTTTACATCACTGAAAAGTCTTCCAAGAAATCTTTCCTGGACTTTGTTCGATAGGCTTGCCATTTCCATGGCTAGTTGAGGTAAAGTTTTGGGCTGCAGATTCTTTTTAAGGATTGTTTTGGAGTTAGTGGCTGCCACACAACTTTCTAGTTTACTGAAATCATTTCATTGGTTAGAATTTAAAAGATACAAGAAAGATACCATTTTATAAAATTATCAAAAGCTCATTTTAGTAAATTTGTTCTTAAATAAGGAAAAAAAATAAAGAACACCTAAATATTGTTTTAACCATAAGGTTAATGAATAATGATTTTATGAACAGTTACGCAGCACTTATACATTTACTTCAACAACAAAAAAAATTTTAAACAAAATGCGGACAATTTCTTATGAATAAAGTATATTTATAACACAAGACTTAGTTAATTTGAAAGAAAAATCATTTAAAATCAAATTAAAATTTTTAGTTATCACAAAAAAATATGGATTCAAATAAATTTTAATTTGTATTTTCACTTTTCACCTTGTCATATTCAAACACATTGTATTTCAAGTTTGAATTAAAATTAGAAGACTGCTAAAATCATTTTTTTTTAGATTTCAAATATCAAAATGAAATAAGATTTAAAAGTTAAATAAATATATCATATTTACAAAAATATTCTGGTTCTTATTTTTCTTTAGAAAATGTGTATCTGTGTAAATGCCACCATCAAATTTAACACCAATCAATTAAAGAAAAGCAAAGTTATGGCAACAATTTTATTGCCTCAATTTGAAAAATACATTTAAATATATCTTATTTTACTTGAACGACATATTTAAAAGTTTTTTATGTTGCTAAGAAATCAATATGGAAACTATAACTGTACCTGTGAGAGGTCAATAACATTTCATAAAGTTTCTCATGTTCATGCATTATACCACCAAGACTTGTTGCAGACTGGTTTACTAGCTGAGATAGGGTGGATTTCCAATGAGCTAGTTCTTTTACCATCAAACTTTAAAAAAAAAAAAGAATTATGCCCATCAGGAGAGGCAACATACAGGGTGCCTATAATTAAAGTTACGATTTCAAAAATCGATAATTTTAAAACTACTCGTCAGAATGACCTGATATTTTAGCAGAACAGTCATGAGGCAATGGAATTTTGTTTTGCGAAGGGAAAAAATAGTTCCAAAATCTGCTGATAGATGGCGCTGTAAGGGTAATGTCAGGGTAAAGACTAAAAATGGATTCGTTAAACATAGGAATGTTGTTAGCCAACTGAAAACAATAGAGTTCAGGGGTTTTCTCAACATTTGCAAAAAAAGAATAAAAAAGCTTCAAAAGCAGAACGCGATCCTTCATAGTCAGAGTCATGATGAAGCATTCAAGCAAAGAGCTGGTGCTCTGCCTTTTTTATGGCAGCTGTGTCTGCGGTGCGAATGTCACATATTAGTAATTTGCATATCTTCAGATAATCGAAACCCTTACATCGCCTTCTACCGGCAGATTTTGGAATTATTTTTTTCCCTTCGCCAAACAAAATTCCATTGCCTCACGATTGTTCTGCTAAAATATCAGGGCATTCTGACGAGTAGTTTTAAAATTATCTACTTTTGAAATCGTAACTTTAATTATAATCCCCCAATATTTTACATTTGGTATGGTATTTACCAGATTAAATCTAAAATATTTTTAGATTTTTTATGTCACTAGTTTCTGTAGTTGATTGAAATAACAGTGCACTACAGCTGCACAAGAGCGATTGGCTTCATAATTTTTTACCAAATTAGAAGTACATAGCTTTTTAAAATTTTCAGCAATACCTTTAAAACCAAAAAAGTTCTACGGTAGCTACCCTTTGCACGATTTTCTCCAAAACTTTATGACATCTGATAGGTATTAGTAACTTGTGTACTAAATTTGAAGTCGGTAGTTTGTTTATTTCGAGCTGTAGTGTTGTTTTAGATAGACAGGCGGACTAATGTTCTAAAACCACTTTAACACCCTCAACACTTGTCAAAAACCAAAAATCTGAAATGAGGATTTTCGACTTCTAATTAAAGCCAAACAATGAATAATTTAATAGTATTTTAAATTACATTCATACATAGGGAGATATTTCTATTTCAACACACCTGCTTGCCTTGAACTTGCTCTCCCACACATCACAACTCACTGCCTTCCTTTCAGCTTCTTCAGTCAGAGTCTCCACCTGTTCAGCAAGCCGTAGCACCTCTTTGCCAAGAGCTGCCTTGTCTTCTGTCATTAGGTGCACTTTCAGCTGCACATCCTCTCCAAGGGATGCAACCAGCATTTTCTTGAGGTCGGCATTCACCTGCAGCAAAAGATTTAAAAAATAAGGAATTTATTTTCAAGAATATGTAATCTCGCTTGTCTTCACGTACCTAAGGAGACACTTGCGGCAGACCTTTTGCTTGCCCTGGATTTTTTGAGATTGTATGGACTCATGAACAATGTCTAGCTGCGAACAGACTGTGAGGGGATGGGGAATAACAACAAAAATATGTACCGTTTACCCGCAGACCGATTATCTGCAGCCTATCAAGATCCCCCCCCCTTGATTAAAGATATCTAACAAAATACACATCAATGGAAGCTCAACAACTGTTGCAAAACCTGTTGGAAGATTGTATTCCAAAAAAACCTATCAGAAACACTATTAAATGGCTCGTTGCAAAAAGCCCTTTATATTTCTTGATTATTGGGCTTGTTGAGACCACCAGACGTTTGTCTTTTAGATTATATTAAACTTCTTGTCGCAACAGCCCATTAGTGGGCCAAGGCCTGCCCTGCCCATTTTATCTTACGTGATCTAGGGCTCTGGGGTGCTAGGCATATGTCCCGGTAAGGTGGTCAGCCTCACGCGGAACCCCCAGTGTTTAGTTCCCAGCATGTTGGGTCCCCATTTTATCGACCCACTTAAGGGATGAAAGGAAGGGTCAACCTCGCCCAAAACCTGTTGGAAGATTGTATTCCAAAGAAAACTATCGGAAACACTATTAAATGCCTCATTGTAAAAAATCCTTTACATTTCTTAATTATTGTTGGGCTTATTGAGACCACCAAACTTTTGTCTTTTAGATAATATTAAACTAAACTCCTCGGCGCAACAGCCCATTAATGGGCCAAGGCCTGCCCTGCCCATTTCAGCTTACCTGATCTAGGGCTCTGGGGTGCTAGGCATATGTCACGGTAAGGTGGTCGGCCTCACGCGGAATCCCCAGTGTTTAGTTCCCAACATGCTTGGTCCCCATTTTATCGACCCACTTAAGGGATGAAAGAAAGGGTCAACCTCACTCAATCCGGGATTCGATCCCCGGACCTGTGGCGTGGCAATGTGAAGCACTACCACTAAGCCTCCTTTAGATAATATTGTCACGAAGATTGGAATGAACACACGGTTTAAGTATAGCTTATTTATTTGAACACACGATACAGAACTGCCACTAACTGGGACTAGGTTCATAGTTACATAGAATATTCTAGAATAACGAATGAATATTAAGAAAGTTCAGAACCATTCGATTCAGCAAATAATAGTAATATTTAGTTTACGATTTCCTATATACGCGAACTGTTGGGATCGAACCGGCGCCCGCTTGTAGGTGAGCACCCTACCACCACACTATCGAGCATGATGGCAGATCTCATTATGGCATATTACTTACTAAATAAAACTTTAGTTAAATTCAAATTTGTGGATATTTTCTGTACTTTTGAGGATTATCTGCGGATGCCACGCAACTCAATTCCATGGATAATCGGGAGTTTATTGTGCCAGTATTTTCTTAAGGTCTATGTCCAAATGCAGCAAGGATTAAGAACTATTAAGAGCTAAGATAAGTAAAAGTTTACAAATAAGGTCTTGACTAAAGCATTTTCTTTTAGGTCTATGTTCGCCTGCAAGAAACTTTTTTTAAGAACCTTTCCATAGGACACAAACAGTATTTTCTTTAAGCTCGAATTCTCCTGCATATTAGAAAAACTTAAATTTATTTTAAGAGCATTAACAATTCCAGAAGCATTACAATTAACCTCCCGAAAGACCTGGAAACGGGTAAAAATGTATGGTTGTTTAGTCTGCTTAAATTTTAAAATTATATATTTCGACACCCATATTTGTTTCGAAAATCAGAATTAAGTTTATTTTGAAAAAATGATCTAAAAATCATTACCAAATTAAAAAAGTAAAATATTAATAAAAGTTCATTACTTATATATACTTTTTAATTTATGCTTATTCCTAGAAAAACTAGTGCATTAAATATGGAAAAAGACGGTTGTAACACTTAGAAGCTTAAAAGAAACCAAGCATAAGATGGCTTTACAGGATAAATGTTATATTTTGATTTATTAAATAGTGGCTTGGTTAACAAAAATTTAAATGCAAACAAAAGCTATTTTAATAAATATAATTAAATAATATATTTCTTCACACTTTTACACAAGTTTGGAACACAGCAGCTATTCAGACTTTTGACGATATCCGAAACGAAACCTTGGTCTCCTTCCTACTATCCATGTGCCCCACAATATATATATATTTTTTGTAACACATTCTATGACTGAAAAGAAATGATAATTTCACATTGTGGATGGCAACAGTTTCAGGGGTGTTGTTTTCATGTTTGGTTCTTCTGGAATTACATTTGTATTGAACATAATATATTTCTTTACCTTACTGAAACCAATATTGTGTACAAACTTTTCTTTCGGTAGAACTGAAGCTTTTCTCTGTTCCTAAATCACGTTAAATTGCTGTCCCACAAGTTTGCTTCATTTCTCCGTACAAGACAATATAACATCTAAACCAAAGTTTTCCAACAACATTGACGTTTTGGTAATGCTTTGCATACTTGAATTGTAATCGAATTTAAGCTGATAATGTTTATAAAATAGCAGGAATAAATAACAAGTTTCACATAAAGAACTAAGAAAAATAGACACTAGAAAAAAAAAACCCAGCTCATTTTGAAAGTGAAATTTAAACAACCAATAAAATCACAGGAAATACAGAAATGAAAACAGGAGACATACATCATCTTAAACAACCCCATTATGCCTCTACTTCTAATACCGCGTAAACCATACAAAAATAACTTGCCTCTGTTTGGACTAGGTATTGGGACATAAGCTCCTTTTTCTCTTTTTCGAGGGTTGCGATTTTATCTTCTAGTGATTTTAGTCTCTCTGAGCAGTCTGGGTGGCATTGGCTACATTCTTCTGACTAAGGAAATTAAAGATCATTAGCACTAATGACACAAAATGAATGTCAAGCAACTATATGAATATACAGTTAAACTCAGCTACAACGATAAATCATTTATAAATGTTCAGTCCCTTAAATTAACCATAGACATTGATGTTAACAATATCTTGCTTATAAAGGCAATTATTAATTAACTCCTTCGTTATACCGCTAAAAATATAAGCTTATATGATATCCAAAATACCTTTTTTTTAAGAGTTTAGTATTTTTTTTGTTCATTTTCAATATTTAAATTGTATTTTATTCACCAAATTATGCAAAAAGTCGCCAAATTTGAAATTTATGTACCGCCTGAAAAAAATACTGGAGAAGGAGAAATTGAACTACTACTAGGGGCAACCCCCCTGCTCGCTATCGCTCTCCAACCCCCAAAATGAAATTCAATACTAAAGCAATCATCATGTACATTTACATTAGAACAAATTTAAAATGGAGATTGATGTAATTATAAATTTTTTATATTACCTTTGCCTCCCCTTCAGATGTTTTCTCCATGTTCGAGTACATTTTAATAATGCTGGATGCCAGAGAACTCACACGCTGAGAGTCGATCACAAATTGACTTTGAGGCGAAGAAAAGGTATCTTGTTCCTTTTAAAAAAAATTATTATTCTATAAAAATCATAGGTTTATACAGCAAAAGAAATAAAGTTTAAAAAAATATGCATGCATTTAAAATCTAAAGTTTGGAAACAAGATTTTCTTTCAACACGTGTTTAGTAATTATTCATTAATTTAAGGTGACCAGACATACTGCATTTTGCAGTACAGTCTAGTTTGTTATTCAACTATCTAGCTACAAAAAAAATTGCAAATAGTCTTCGTTTTATTTTTAGATAGTTTTTTCAGACAAAAACAATGCAAGTAAAATATGAATTATGAAAATTTAACGATGATTTTATATTCGAAAAGTTAATCACTGAAACAAATCTGGTCAGGCTAGATTAATTCCAATATAAAAAAAGATATTGGGTACTGCAAAAATCATTCAATGTCTTAAAATAAAAGTAACAAACAGTTACAAGGCATATTCCACAACATAATTAAGTTGTACCAGCCCCTTTAACATTGATATAATAGCTAATTATTTCAAATATAAAAAAGAACTTGAAAATCAGGTGGTTTTTAGAAAAGAAGCTGATGCACACAGACAGACGGACACGCATACTGGGTAGAGGGGAAGCGGTTAAAATAAAGGGTAGAGATTTACTGTACGGTCCCCCTTGACGAACTTTCTAAAATCGTGCCAAAAGTCTGTACTTTGGCGAATTGTTTTTTAAAACCATGATTCAAAGAAAAGATTGTATGGGAATATTTCTTATGAAAACTCAACCAACAGTCTGATAGGGTTGCCGGAAAACGTCATCGGTGCAAAGTCATAGAATTCGAATCTTCAGTCGAAGTCAGACAGGTTGCCAGAAAAAATATTTATCGCCAATTCAGACAAAATCGCACCAAGGGGGACCGTACAGTAAATCTGATCCAAAAAAAGCAAGTTCAAACATTTTTTTTAAATACCAACCTTCTCCTGTACAGTAGGCACAATGGGTGATACAGCCGCCTTGTATGGCTCATAAGGCACAAACTTGGGCCCTTTGGTCTTGCCCTGCGTAGGGACAAAGTGCTTGTGGTAATAGTCACCAGGGGACTTAGGGGAAGCTCCATGGACAGACCCCCAAATCTTGGGAGAGTCCACTTCTGTGTAGGGGGTATTCTCCATGCCATCGCCTTGGGACCTTCCAGGAGAGGCGATTCTTGTTTTGCCTAGAAAACATTGTAAGCATTGTTAAATGGGTACAGCTATGATATAATGGCCAGTTAGGTTAGTTTGAATTATCGTCCCACTAGAGCTACACAAGGGCTATTGGCGATGGGCGTCATAATGTAGAACCACAGCAAGTGACGAGCCGATACCCGAGTAAGAACCCAACGCAACCGTTAAGGGCAACATCGTATGCAGCGTTGGGACTTTGGAGCATATTTAACCTGCACTCTCTCAAC
Organism: Oedothorax gibbosus; assembly: GCA_019343175.1. Lineage (NCBI taxonomy): Eukaryota > Metazoa > Arthropoda > Arachnida > Araneae > Linyphiidae > Oedothorax > Oedothorax gibbosus. The sequence goes on from CM033279.1 coordinate 11,112,244, forward strand.
ACAGGGTATTCGTCAGACATTTTTGGCTGCACGGGCTGTTTATAGGTCGGTAGTTATTTCGGCAATGCCCGAGCCTGGCACATTCCACATGCAAGGTGAACACATAACCGACTAGACTCTCCATCCCCTTGTTGTACCTAGAAACCACTAATAAACCTAGAAATAATTATAGTACATATTGCTGTCGGGGCCAATCATGATCTGGTGATTTTTTCAACTTTTTCAAAAGTCATGTAATTATACACAAATTTGGTAACCATTTTGATACAGCCATGATATAATGATCAGTCTATTTACTGGGGAGCTTGAAAATTTAATGTAGGGTTGCTATTCTTATCGAGTAGCATAAATATTCATATGACATGAAATATATGTGGAATGTTTACCAAATTTGGCCATTTTCGCTGCTTGGCAACGTAATGCAAATTGAGAACAGACATTATATCCAGTTGTTTCAATAAATATAGAAATAATTCTAGTATGCACAGTGTTGTAGGGGTAAGTCATGATCTGGTGATTTTCTTTAAATTTAAAAATGTGGAAATTAGGCACAAATTTGGTAAACATTGCAGAACAGGAATTATATAAAGGCTGGTCAGTCTATTGGCAACTTTCGAGGTGCACGAAAATTAGATAGGGATGATAGCAACTATCTTAATTGTATAAAATATAAAGCACGGAATGATTACCACATTTGGGCAATTTTGTTGTTTGGCAACATAATGCAAATCAGACTGGCCATTGCACCATAGCTGTTCTAACATCTCAGTTTAACTTCAATACAATTTGTTTAATAAAGAAACAATAGTTAATTTTTCAAAATCATCAATGACTGGACCACACCAGCTGTTCCATTTTCTGTCAACTCAGACAGAAAAATGTGATATCTTTTCTTCTTGGCATGATGTGCCCTTTAACTTATAAGTACCGAATTGTATTGTTTAGGCAAAAACGGATAGTAAATGCCATTATAACTTTTCTTTTGTCAACTTTGTGAATTTTAAGTTTCGAATAATTAAATAAACTCGTCATTTCACAAGTAAACAAATTAATGTATACAAATTTACCTAAATTTTCCATTGAAACTATTCAATTTTCTCGAATTAAAATATTAAAATTTAATTAAAGTAAATTTTGTTTTAAGGAGTTCCATTTTAACTGAGTTAGTGAGTTTGTTATTATTATTATTGCCTTCATGACATGGTGCATTACAAGTGCGTATTCACGATCTAAAAACCGTGCATCATCTGAAAATATCGTCGAATGGTGAATTCCTTGGTGATTGCGAAATATGATCAGGTAGTTCTTGGATGTTTGTGAGCTTTTAGACCATCTGAAAATTAAAAATAAGACGGAAAAATGACTCGTAATTTCGAAGGTTGACCTTGCAATAAAAAAATCTGCACAAGTAACTTTACACAATGTTTACACCCAACAGCACCTAAACTGGAACAATATACTTATTAAACAGTTCAGAATTGCCAGATCTCAATCATACAACTCTAGACTTAAGTCAGGAAATGCTTTTATTAGCGCCTGTTTTTACTGGCAGTTTAATATGAATGGCAGAGCCAGGACACTCAAATCTATGGTCTGAGTAATTGGCTCACGTTATAGGAGGTCCACAACAATTTGAGACACTGATACTAACATTAATAGCCATTGCAATTATTGGGTACTAGATTCAATGGTTTGCAAATTTTTAATCAATGAAAGTTTTAGAAGGATAATTAAAAAATGCATAGAATTTCTTCTGCGCTACAATATTTATCAACCCACGGTCAATAACATAGTTGCATTATTCAATTCTCAAGCAATCAAATTATACAATTATTTAAATCGAACATAACGATCAAACCAAACTTGACATTCTACTGAATACTCTTTATTTTTAATATTATTTTATTAAAAGATAAATCAGGTTTGATATGCACTAATCCTCTGCTCTTATCCTTACAAACTAAGTGCAGAAGTATTTACTTCCCCAGTTACACCCATTTTTTTTAAACTTCAAAATAAGACTTTAGCTGGAAGTATCATATTTATGATTTATTTTGCTTAAAAATGGAATACTGCAAACTAAAATCTGTAAAGCTCAGTTTCTCATTTGCATCTTTTGTCACGTTTTTCCACTAAGCTCTTCAATTGGTGCCAGTTATATTTTTGCTGAAATTCCTCATTGTTATTTTCTATTTCTATGCAATGAAATTTTAAAATAAAAAATACTGTTAACCCTTTCAGTCCAATGACAATTTGCATCACCATTTTAGAAATTTTTCTGATTGTCTATAGCCATTATATATCAAAAAGCATATCTTTCTGTTCTTTAACTTATATATAGAAAAATATTTATAATCCATAGATGTCAGTACATTATTCTTAAAATTATGATAGAAGATGATCCAATGGCATCACGGGATGAAAGGTTAATCAATTGAAAATAAAAACAAATTTAGAATAAGTTCTTTGCTTTCTCTGAACAGAATACATGATTAAAGGAACTAGGGAAGGATAAGATTCTAAATGCAAAGATTGAATTGAAGACCACAGTAAGTAGGAAACAGTTTTATTATACAAAGATAAATACAAACATGAGCAGTGACTTGTCAAAGACTCAGTCCATTGTACATTTAGTTTTAAAAAAAAGGAGTAGTTTGACACTTTCAGTGGCGTTTGTTGACCTAGAAGTGCTGTGGGAAGCCGCCTTGTTGCAAATTTTGTCCACCAGAGTTGAAGCTCATTGTGGATTGTGAGCCACCGCCCATGTGGGACTAAAAACAAAAAAAATGTACAATTTAATATAATTTTAAAGTGAATATTTTCAATAAATATATAAATCTTTATTTTAATGTATGATACATAATATCTAAATCAACCTTAACCACTGTTTAAACCATTCATTTCTATATTGTACGAATAGTCTATTTTTTAAAGTTTTAATATATTTTGTAACAAAAAGGTCCAAATTTAATGTATATCAATTGTTAATTAAGTTAAATTATAATAAGGAACAATATATTTTCTTTCTTAAACTTAAATGACTTTGCTAATTAAATTAAAAATGACTAAAAAAGTTTAAGTTAAGGTGAAAAAGTTTTGAAGGATAATGTTTTGAAAAAAAGTCCTTGCCTTAATAAAAAGAAAATCAGAATAGGAGTTTACATATGGAAAAAACATAAATACTAGCTAATAAATAAAACACTTTTAAAATAATTTTATTGCAATCCATTTTTAAAAGATCCTTGAAATTAATCAAAAATTACAAATCTGTACCAAAAGAGCCCATAAAAAAAGTATACAGAAGTATGCTACAACACAACCATGTGACTAATTGAAGAGCTAAGTGTGCTATATGAAATTTTTGAATTTTTTTTAGAAATTTTCTGTCAATGAACATGTTATTCTATCCCATAACCCCTTTGCTACCATGTATCCACTTTATGGTACATGCTATGTAAAGTGAATATACCAGTATTCCCCTAAAAGGAGATAGGCTGTACAAAGGGAGAAATTGCTTGCATCTGCACAAAAGATTGCTTAAGTCAAACTCAATTGGAGATAAAGTGGGATTTGAAAAAGGGTCTCCATACGAGTCTGTTAGCAAATGTTTTAAAGTTATCAAGCTCCCCTTTTTCATGAACTAAGTTATTCATACTTTTTAAACTTTGTGCAAGTAAAATTTTTTACCAATATAAAAGCCAACTAAAAAGCAGATTTTCTCATTTTTCACATAGCATGGCCTTCCACTAAGCTCTTCAATTTACCAATAGGAATAACTTCCAATATACGAATGTAATAATCTACAAAACTCTATACAAATGGATTTCTGCTTCATTAATACAAAAGAAGTTTAGCAACAAACAATTTATAGACTTTTCAAATGCAGGTAGACAGTACAGTCAAAATTGGTTACAATGACCTCGTTTACTAGAACAACTCTTTATAATGCCTTTCTGTTATAATATTTTGCTTATAATGGCAATTTGCAATTTACTCCCCGTTTATAACCTAGAAATATATATTTAAATGAAATTTAAAATGCCTTCTTAAATTATTAAAAAAAATTTTTTTTTCACTATTATTTGCAAAATTTGTTTAAACTATGTGGTACTAACAGCACATAGGGTAAAAATGTATACTATAGATGTCATTTTATAACTTTGATTGTTAATATGAGTACATAATATGTATTTTACATAATTTCCTACTTATTTTTCAACCTTGTTTATAATGCCATAAACATTGCAGTCCCTTGAATGATGCTATAACCAAATTATACTACACTACATCAATTTTTAACGCTGAAGAAAAATAGTTTTAATACCTGTGATGCCGAAGTGGCAGCAGTGGTGTTGGGTGGGGGTGGGGCCATGCGTACCCGCTTCACACTGGGTCCATGATTGTTATTATCTTGGTTTCCTTGGTTATTGTTGGCATTCGTCTGAAACACACAGGAAGAAAAATATAGGTACAACAGATAGACACAGATACAGATTTTCGGTACAGATTAGAGATACAGATCAGTACAGATTTCAGATTTTAGTACAGATTTTCTAAATTAATTTTTAAGCATGGATATTCAGTGATATTCATTCATCATGAATATTCAGTGTGAAAAATACTTATATAATAAATAAAAAATAAGGAGAAATAGGTAAATATTTAAAAAAAATTATTAAATTTATTTATAATGTATTAAAAAATTTATTTAATTACAAATATCAATAGGGAAACATATCAAAGAAATTTATTATTATTTTTTTTACATTATTATTCAATCAATTTTATATATAGAATAGTTACAGTATTGGCACCAGTTGAAACATAAATGATAGAAACTTTTTGCTGAAACCCCAAGCCTGAATAAAATACTAATATCCTTTTGCTTTATCAAGCAATGCTTTTGCCCCAAGATTTTTTTATTAAAAAAAATTGCTGACAACACGATTTGTTAAGATATAAAAACAAACTATTGACAGTAAGTGTACCAAATAAAAGAAATGGCAAAATACTTTTCTGGTTAAGAATATGTCTAACAAAAGAAAACTTAAAACACTTACCTTGTTAGTGTCTGATTTGTCTTCCTGGTCATCATCTGTCAGGAACTCTCGTTTGGGATATGGAATGTGATAGCCAGAAAAGACACTAAATAGAAAATAAACCATTAAGAGTTAACACAAGGACACATATTTTTCAATAAAAAAACTTAGAACACAAAATATATTTTGATCCTCTCACAAGTTAAAGAAACATTATTTGTAATTTTTTTTAATTGTAAGATTTCAGATATAAAATTTTTCAAAAGATTGTGACACCTAGTGATATTTTACAGTGCATAACTTAAGAAAAGAGTACAAAACTCAAAGATCAAAGAAATTAACTATTTAAATTATAGCAAAAAACAACAATAATGGAACATTCATATCCAAGTATAGAAGGGCAAACCATTTTTTATGGTCATGGTTTTATTCACATGCAGGAAACTAAATACAGTTGTAGATATTAAACATCCCTTAATCATTTTACATCTTGGGGACGTACATAAATTACGTCATGCAAAATTTTGACTTTTTCGACCCCTCCCTCCCCATATGTCACGCTGCGTCACGTTTGATCCAACCCCTTCCCCTAAAATTACGTCACGTTGTTTCACCGCCCCGCCCCCCCTTAAAGAAAAAGTTAATTTTAATATTTCCCTATGTTTCTGAAATTTGAAAAAAATAAAAAAAATTTTAATTTAAAAATATTTAACTTGGAATTTTTTTTAAAAAATTTATCTTGGTTAAATAATTTATTATTAAGAATATACCAACATTGTATTTACATATCCGTGGTCCAAGATCTAACTAGTCATTGGCAAATGTCTTCTAAAAGAGGTGATCTGAGAGTAATCGGAACTGTCTAGTTCTGGGTCTTTTGGTGTTCGTCCAGGTAGCTGCCAGTCCTCTAATTAGTAAAGATAGTATCGCAATTTTGAGTGTTACGAAGTAACGTTAGGAAAACGTCTGTAAAATATAGGAGTCTAATAATGCTGACGTTGTTGCATATAATAATCTCCCCATCCTCTTTCTGAAATAAAGTGTTACTTACAAAAAAAGGTTTCATTTTTTTTTCTCAAAACTTGATTTTATGTAACAGATTTTCCTTGCAAAATTGGAAATTTTCGAATTGTTACGTCACGCAAGTGATTACCCCTCCCCCCCCCCTCCATGTCACGTTGGCGCACACACACATACCCCTCCCTCCCCCTCTTTGAGCGTGATGTAATTTATGTACGTCCCCCTTCCCACAAAAACTTAAATCCATACAATATGCGCATTAAGCACATATCACATGGACACTCATTCAGTCAACCCAATCCTCAACGCAACTCAAGAAGTTACACATAAGGTTGCCAGTGTTGAATGAACAGTTGCTTGCGAATTCTATTTTCAAGCCGTCATAAATAGCACTTAATCCTTATGTTTGCCCATCAAAGTTGGCTGAATCTACAAATGCACAAGATCAGCGATTGGAAAAGAAGCACTATGGGAGCTGTCATCTTTAAGGCTATGTCCTCGCTACGACATCAAACGCCACAAAGGCAACAAACGCAACAAAATGTGGCGACCTCCAAGCAATGCCAAGTCGCCAAGTTTTGTTGCCTTTGTGGCGTAGTCAGGACATAGCCTTATAATGACATAGTGTATCTTTACTGTGACAAAAGCAGTAATCTATACAGTTGATTGGTTCAAATACTATGTTGGATCAACCAGGTTGTGTAGGGTTGACAACAGTGAAAATATTCTCTACAACCTCAATTACTATAGAAGACAAGAGATTACATCCAACTTTAAAGATACGGTTACGTTGTGATTTGGGTTAGTGAACTTCGCTCAAATTATAAAGCTTTTAGGTGACTAGTTATGCAAATTCTATTTTCAAGCAGTCACAAATAGAACTTAATCCTCATGTTTGCCCATCAAAGTTGGCTGAATCTACAAGTGCACAAGATCAGCGATTGGAAAAGAAGCACTATGGGAGCTGTCATCTTTATAATGACATAGTGTGTCTTCACTGTGACAAAAGCAGTAATCTATACAGTTGATTGGTTCAAATCAGTGTTTAAGCTGGGTTTTGAAATTTTTTAGCATTTTAGCTAAAATCGAAAATTTAATTTTAGCTTTTTTTCAAATGATTTTAGCATTTTAGGAAAAACAAGTTAAACACATTTTTGAATAATTTCTTCGCTCCATTTCACTCTAGTCCATTTATAAAGCGATAACCATTTATTAACGAGCGGCTTTGAAATACTCTTTTTAATTTTGGATGAATTTTCAACTTCTAAATCTGCGATTTTTCTTTTTATACCTCCAACTATAACCACTTCTCCATTTCAAACTACTTATTATAAAGTAAAAGCATACATTAAATTGCCGAAAAAGAAAGACAACGCCAAAACATGTGCGACCGTAGAGAAGTTCAATAGTAAGTTAAAGTAACATGTCGGTCCCCAGAATGAAATGAACGGATCCAAATGAATAGACAAGTTCAAAACGATGTAAATAATGATGGGTAGATGCGGAATGAACGGATCCAAATGAAAGTGTCCATAAAAGGAACGATCGGATCCGTTCCTCCCCTATGTTTATTTTCGCATTTTAGCGAAAGTGGATGTCAAGATTTTCGCAAAATGCGATTTATTTTCGCATTTTGCGAAAAAAGCGATCACAGCTTAAACACTGGTTCAAATACTATGTTGGATCAAACAGGTTGTGTAGGGTTGACAACAGTGAAAATATTCTCTACAACCTCGATTACTATAGAAGACAAGAGATTACATCCAACTTTAAAGACATGGTTACGTTGTGATTTGGGCTAGTGAACTTTCGCTCAAATTATAAAGCTTTTAGGTGACCAGTTATGGAACAATGTCAATAAGAAAATACATTATATTTCAAGAAGTTTTATACTAAGATTAAAGATCTTCTAGTAAATTGTATCTGTATAGTTTAATTATTTTTTTAAAAAGGAAAGCTGTGGAGTCAGCAATAGTGCATGACCCACTTACTCTTGTGTGGGAAGTGGCTCTTCTTGAAAGTAGCTGTCCTGCATAGCCGTCTCAGAAGTTATCCTCTTAGTAGGGTCCATTAGAAGTAATTTCTGTAGCTGTGAATCGGAAATTTCAGTTAATCAAGGGATTAAGTTTTTTCCTATCAGTCTTATTATTTTAAGGAAACTAAAAGAAAATACAGCTAAGTACAGTAGTACAGTTTTATAAAGCTTGGCTACAACTGGAACAGAACAATGAACAGAGAAATATACATTAGCATACAAAAATAGGAAGTCGTGTACAAAATTTGAAGCTGTAGCTCTTTTCGATTTTTAGAAATTCCTTTGAAACCAAAAGGTTCTATGGCAACTACCCATTGTACATGCTTGATTTTTCTAATTAAGCCTAATTATGACTAATAACAGGTACTAGGAACTCTCGTATCGTCAAATTTGAAGTCTATTAAAGGGTGGTGACAAAATCCTTGAAAAAAAGTTCCCTGATATTTCCATGATTTCCCTGATACTTTTACAAAAAATTCCCTGATTTTACAATAACCTAAAAAATATACAATACACACTATTCAATACAGTACAGAAAACTTTAATCCAGACATTGCGGTAAGACTTTCCGGATAATGGATCAGCCTACCTAACTTTTCCAGATTTCCGGAAATCAGAATAAGTTCAGAGGAACCGCTTGATCAGAGAATAGCATTATAACATAGTACGTACACTCCTTAAAAAATGTTTTGAATAAAAACCCTTATTTTCAAGCCCTTAAAGCCTATATGCTTGAAAATGAAGCGAGTATAGGGGGATGAAGTGTGCACTATTTATTACAAAATTGAATCAAATCAAAAAAAATCTCAATGCTAAACACATAATATCATGATATTTTTTAAACCCCAAGTTTTTAAACAGTCATTAAAAGCTACAATAGAACTCCAATTATCCGAAGTGGTGCTGATTATCAGAACGTTAGAAAAAATTTCATACTATATGAAATAGCCTCAGTTTAAATCAAAGGGCTATATGTAAGGAACAAAATATAAAAAAGTTCATAATGATATCTCATACAGTTCCCGAGAAAAATGTTCCTAAAGTTAGGAAAATTAACATGGGCGAGATAAAACCATCCGACTCCTCTTAAGTAATTCAAAATGGAAAATTTCCCTGGTATTTTGCGAAATTTGAGAAATCCCTGATATTTCCAGAATTAAAAAGTTCCCTGAGAATTCCCTGATTTCCAGGTTCTGTTACCACCCTGTATTCCTTTTTCTTGAGCTGTAGAATGGTTTCAGATCGACAGTTTGACTGTGGCCAAAATTCAAAAACCAGATATTAACAAAGCGCTGCATGCACTTGTATTCTTTTTAAAAAATTGAATTTTCTATTGTAATTCATGAACATCTTTCACAAGTTCAGGGTAGAGCAAATAAACTTAAGAAAAGGCATGAGTCTATATAATGCGAGTTATTACAAATACATTGTTATATAATGAGTGAAAGTACATACTTAAAAAGTATTTTATCAAACAGCACTTACTAACATGAAAGCTTTACTGTCAGGCTTCACTTTATGCTTCTCCATATACTTAATAAGGGAACAATTAGAATAGCTAAAAAACAAAACAGGACAATGTGAATGCTGAAAACAATCATATTAAAACTTTTGACAACATTAGTTAGGAATAATTATAGAATCTGCTGCCATATTTCACAAGAATTATGTTACCAGCAGCACAATATTTTTATACCATAAAATTTGTTAAGGAATTGATTTCTATCATTTAGTTCTTTATGGATTCATTAACCAAATGCTATTAGCTTTTATTAAATAAAAAAATCTCCTCAAATAGTAGAAAAAAAAGTTTAAGCTTACTTTGATCTTTTAAAATCTTTCATCAATGTGGTATGTTCAGGCATTTTCTTAATGTCTTCCCAGTCTTTCTCTATAAAAAAAAGGAGTTTTCAACACTAATACATTAAATATTTAAATTAAAGTCATTCTTTTACATTAAACTTAAAAAAAATAATTGTACTGCCTTGCGGAGCGAAAACCCCCTCCAATAAACAGGCCATTAAATTAAGATCAACCACCAAAGCAAACACTTAAAAAGGAACATAACCTAAAAGCAACATAGTAAGGCAGCATCATTCAGCACATCGAACAATGAAGTACATGCAACGGCACCTCTACACACAATTGGCCTTTGCATTTTTAGCCTACATTTTTTTTTATCTGGGTGAATTAAAAAAAATAAATTGAAAGAATGTATTGACAATGTGGATGTTTTGTCCACATTTCAATCTAACATCATATTTAAAAACTTTTTTTTAAAAAAAGGCATATTGTTGCACTAGAGCTACACGAGATACCAAGAGACATCAGATACCAACTTTTTTTTTACCTTTGTCTGTCTATCCATATTATAATAATTTAAAGTAATAAGAAAATAGTTTGATATTGTAGTTCACTTGTTTGGAATGCATACGAATAGACAAGCAAGACATACATTTATACAAGATACCAAGAACATAAGGTGTGTGCAATGTTTTTCTTTCAAGACTGGGATCACTTTTAGGCACAGTTTGAACTTCTGTTCTTGTGGATAAATCCTTGCCTTATCCAAGATTCGAACCATGCTCGGTCAGTGAGGGTCATGACCACCATACCAGCAAAAAGGATTAAGGTGAGGTTGAAATATTGTTGCACTAGAGCAACACGAGTTCTATTGGTGCCGAGCAATGTAAGTTAGAACCATAGTCAAAGTAACAAGCTGACACCTGAGTAGGCACCCAACACAACTTTCAAGGGTGACAGCATACACAGTCGGAACTATGGAGCATATTTAAAATGCACTTTCTCTACACGGGTATTATTTGTCAGACGATTTTGCTCCTCAGATTGTTTATCGGTCAGCAGTTATTTTGTGAATGTCCGGACCCGAACCAGGGGACCTTGTGCATGCAAGGCAAGTGCCTTATCGACTGGGCCCTTCAGAAAGTGGTTTATTTACTTCTTTCATAATTTTTTATTTAATTTCAAAATAAGTTTCTACCTTGTGGGAATCCCATGACGTTAAATATCCTGTCCAACTGGTCGTGGTGGTAGGGGTTGCTTGTCTTGATGTCCTCTTGGCGACAGTGGAAAATTGGCTCTGACGTCAGCAATTCGGCAAAGATACAACCAATGGCCCAAATATCTGAAAGAGAGAAAATAATTTATCAAGCTTCTCTACCAAGTGAACTAAAATGAAATCTTTTATTCAGAGTAAGCATTACATTGGAAGTGTGCAGAAGCAATGTTCATTTTTAACCTTAAATAAATAATTGTGATGTACTTCTATACGGAACAGAAATGTGGAAATTAACTAAGCAACAAGAGAAAAGGGATAATAGCTGGCAAAATAAATGCCTTAGAAAAATTTTAAAAATTTATTGGCCACAAACCATATCAAATGCAGAACTATTAAAAAAAACACAACTAGAACCAATAACTAACAACATCAAAAGAAGAAGATGGAGGTGGATCGGACATGTGCTGCGAATGCCGCAAACAAAGATCCCACCAGTGGCATTGCAATGGGCACCAGAGGGAAAAAGAAAAAGAGGGAGACCCAAACTAACATGGAGAAGGATGGTGGAAGAAGAGAGGAATCAGGCGGGGTGGACGTCATGGTCAGAAGCAAGAGCTACCGCAGCCGATCGGCGGAGTTGGCAAACTAGGTGTCGGGCCTTATGTGCCACTTGGCACGAAGAGGATAAGTAAGTAAATAATTGTGACTACTAACTACACAATCTGGCGCAGAGGATAATGCTGGTGTTTGGGGCAGAAGGTACCAAGTTCAAACATTGAGACATTTATCATCAGCCCAAACGCTATTAAGGTGTCTCAAATAAAAAGTATTTTGTGTAATTTTAGGGCTGTGATATCTCTATTAAATCCATAAATGACAGATTTATTTACCTACATAATTTTTTTTAATAAATTAGAAAACATTAAAATTTACCAAACCTATATAGATATATTTATGAGCACCTTGATCCTAAGACTGCTATTGAATTAATAGACTGTTTTAATTTTAATAGCCCATTAGTAAAATTTGAAATTTTAGCATGTTCATTGCAATTTTTTTATAATAGAATATAAGAATGTATAGCAGCAATACCTATGGCTTTAGTGTAATGCCTTGCTCCTAGTAGAAGCTCTGGAGCCCTGTACCAAAATGTAACCACCACTGGATCCAAATCTGCTAAAGGCTTCAAAGGCGAATTGAACAGCCGAGCAAAGCCCATATCAGCTAAAACAAAAACCATTTTTCTTAAGAAATGGACTATGACATAATGGTTATCATGGTTACATAAGGAAATTTGTTTCTCAGCCTGCTATTTCAGTCAAAATTTTTAAACTTACAATAATATTTAAATTGTGCTTCAAAACTTAATGTTAAGTGTTTTAATACCAAACTTTTCCTAAAAAGCTATCTTTAAAATGTATCATTATATAAGAATTAGAAAATGGAAATTCTGGACTTGGTGTTTATGTATAGCAATATTAGATCTAATTTTTTTTATGAGTGCTAAAAAAACCCTTTCAAAATTAAATTATTTCTTATGAGCAAACACTCACTGAGTAGCTAAAACAATTATGCAATTACAAAATAAATAGGAAACTAACTGAGCAATTGGGAATAAATTTTTGATTATGAGCTATATCAGTTGGTTTTTTTAACTAAGGATTCTAAAGCGTAAACTTTTTAAGATACATGCTAATTATAGAAAAAAAATATAATAGCTTCACAGCTTTATAAAATTGATAGCAAATTCAAAACCATATAATTTTAAAATAAGCGTCTTACAGATAACACACTAATCAAACTAGTTTATCAATATTCATTTGGTTATGAATAACATCCAAAAAATAATTGTAATCCACAATTTTTTTTTACCTATTTTAACTCGTCCTCTTTCTGGTCCTTCACCCATCACTAATATATTGGCAGGTTTCTAAATGGGATAAAAAATTAAAAAATAAATAAATAACAGAAAGCATTATAAGTTAATGATACAATAACAACAATTTTAAACTGCCTTAAAAAGCTGAAGTCATACTAGGAAGCATGTTCAAGTTTAATTTTACATTAAAAGCTTCAAATATGTTCCAGCATTCTTGAAAATAAGGGATCTGTGCAATCAACTCAGTATTACAGAACTAATATGGAAAGTAAGGGAAACAAGTTAACTAAACTTATTCAAATATATTTAAAAAACAAAAATGACAACTTTTATAATATTTAGTATGAAATTTTTTAAAAAATAAACCTTAACACAATAGTTGGCAGTGGTAATTGTGTTAAAGTTATTTTAAGGACGAGTCAAAGACCTCTCGTTCCTTTTACACTTTCCATGTTAAGTCTATAGGGTAGTTTTTATTGGCACATTTCCTTTGGTTTTAAGTTTATCAACTAATTTTTTTTTCATGTTAGGAATTCCAGAAGTTTTTTTTAGATATACTAGTATTTAATTTTAGTGGCCGGTGGCTTAGTGGTAGTGCTTCGCATTGCCACGTCACAGGTCCGGTGGATCGAATCCCGGATTGGGCGAGGCTGACCCATCCTTTCATCGCTTGAGTGGGTCGATAAAATGGGTACCAAGCAGCTTGGGAACTAAACACTGGGGGTTCCGCATGAGGCTGACCACCTTACCGGGACATATGCCTAGCACCCCAGGTCACGAAAGCTGAAATGGGCACAGCAGGCCTTGGCCCAGTAATGGGCTGTTGCGCCGAGGAGTTTTTAGAATATAATTTTTTTAAAAAAATCATCCTGACAGATCCTTAGAAAATTTTCTGGACTTCATTTAAAAAACAACAACATAAGTTGATAAACTTATTCCCACCTATTTAGCTAAATGTACTTCTAAATTTTGTTTTCTAAAAATTAACTACAAAAATTAGATATGATAAACACATTAACTTCATGAACACAAACATTAAGAATAATGATGCAACTCACTAAATCTCTGTGTAGGACCCAGTTTGAGTGCAGATAGTGAATACCATCCAGGATTTGGTACAAGAGGGATTTGACCATTCCTTTCGGCACCATCACTGGCTTCTTATTGGCTTTCGCTGCTCTGTGGAACTTGATAATGTGCTGAGGGAAGGTATAAAGAAATGTCAAAGTTTAGCATTGCGATAGTAGAATAAAAATCCAGTAATTAATATCATTCAAGTAAGCTTTCAAGTTTCAAAAGCTGCATAGGTGGGAATTAAGTAAAAGTCAATGCTTGAAAATCTGGGCACAAGTTAAAATTGATTATGAAGGGATGTTTTAAACAAAAATCGAGTAGGTTTGTAACTGCAACTTATAACAGCTATCACACAGGATTTATAAACCTTAGAAACAAAATCATCAGAAACAGTAAATAATTCAAATTCATACTTTTAGTTGCCAAAATTGCTAATTTTCATTACTTATTTTTTCACAAATTATATTAATATTCTTTATCATATATAAAAAAATCTTTGATCTTGTAGTTTTGAAATGTGATTAAAACACTACATACCATAAAATTGTTAAATTTTACAAGAATAATCCCTTTAATACAAAAGTTCGTTACCATGATATACTTTTTAATAATTTTTTCCAATTTTTAGAGGAAAATTCGAATTTTCGTTAAAAAAAAACATTTGACCTCAAATCATAATTTTTTACTATTTCCTGAGAGTATGGAGAAAAAAAATTAAATAAAACTGTCATATACGAAAACATTGAATTTCCAAGAGTTATGTTATCGTGTCAACATATGCCCGAAATTTCTATTTTTGAAAAATTTGGAGCTGTCAATGTGACTTCAATTCCGCCACATCTTCCATTACCTAGATATATTGTGGGTTTATTGTTTGATGAATTTTCTAGTGATTTTTACGGTATAGACTGCTGTAAATATTTAAAGAACATAAAATGTACTAGTTACAAGCTAAATTATGAAATACATGTAATAAAGTGCATACTAACTAGGTATTGAATAGCGTTTACTGTCTTTATTTTTTTCGGCACGAAGACGTTGCCAATTCGCAAAACTTAATTAACTTAGCAAAATTCGAAAATATTTCGTTACTTTTATTAAATATAAATTCTCTAAGGAGAGGACTTTGCTTCGAAGACGTTCTTGGAGCTGTTGAGCTGCTAAAGGGTGTGGGCTTAGCATTTAGTCGAATTTTCTCGCTAATTACTTTCCAAACACTATGCCCGAAACAGCATCTACAAAAAGGATTTATAATAAATTGTGATGACAAGAGTGCCTGAAGTTTACAGTGAATTTGTGTTCATTTGAATGTTCTAAGCAATGACAACAAGATTTTATGAATAAAGAGAGCACTTATAAGTTTATGGGTCCTATTACAGGTATATGGTAAATATTTGAATCTATTATTATATTTGTTTTTTGTGTATGTACGAATCGTGGTATAAATTTGAAACTAAGTCTAATTTAATTTTTTGATTGTAAGTTTAAAAATGTGAATTATACTATTAGAAACTATAACCATTGTTAATATCCTTCGTACAACAAAAAAGCCTTTAATCCCACAAGAAAAGTTCCGTTACACATTATAATACTTTTTAATAATTTTTTCCAAATTATAAAATCCTAAAAATAGGAAAATTAATAAACTAACGCTACATATATCGGTTAAGAGTAGAAGAAAATTTGACCTTCAATTCTCATAAATTATTTATAAAAAAAAAACCTGGTTAAAGAGTGAAGTCTAAATGAGACAAAAAATGGATAAATACATATTTCTGTCATAAGACATAAAATCCGTGCCTTACCTCAGGAGGTCATTTAGCCGTATCAAACAGAAAGCAAGTTATTTTTCAAACTGTGTTTGATTAGGGAATCACCATTGTGAGCTACACATTAGGTACTCAATTACGCGCAGGAGCTAAAACAATTAATCATTATTTCTTAAAACAACACCACTAACTATGACTCCAATGTTTAATTCTTTTTGTAAAATTACTGAAAAAAAAGGCATTTATACGGTAATTAAAACTGTGCTTAAAATTATTTTAAAATGATAACATAACAATGTAACTTAGAAATGTACAAGTAATAATATGTTACAATAAATATAAATAATAGTATGGCTATAACTAAAACCAGGGATTGGAGTAACGCGTTACTTGTAACAGTTACTTTTTTTAGGTAACGTTGGGTAACGCCGTTACATTTTTCAGAAAGTAACTCTAACTTAGTTAACTTTTAGCGGTAACGAAGTAACGAAAAATTTCGTTACTTTCCGAAGACTGCCTGATGCTTATTTTGAAATTCCACTCCTAGAGAGAGAGAAGGGAACATTTCGCATTCCCGAAGTACGAGCCTTTCTTGGGAGGGAAAAAGCAAATAAGCATTGTCCACTTTGCCTGCTAAAGGCGTGACGGCAGCTTTCAGCAAGAATTGTTAAAGTACGAATCTTTCTCTTTGTCTGTTTACCTTTCCAAGTATCACATTATAAGACCCGTAATTACAGGCATCTACCGAAAAGAAGGGATTTAAAATAAATCACGCTGACTGTCAAGCAGGGTGTCCATCGGAAAGTTTCGACCAGTGCAAACCCCTTTGTGTTGCATGAATGGGTTCTACAACAATGACCAACAACAAAGTTTCTCCCCTTGAAGAAGAAGGGGGGGGGGGGGGGGGAGAGCACCTGTCTACCCGCCCGAGTTTGCTGTTGGGCGTCGTCGGCTGATTATAGCGTACAGGATTGAAATTAAATTTTAAAAAAATGTCTATTAATTATAATTTCAGCATTTTGTTTGTGTATTTGTATCGTTAATTGTGGTTTTCTTTGAAAAATCTTAAGATGGCTAAATTTAAATTTTTCTTGTAACTTGAAATTTCAAAAAGTACCTGTGAATCGTTACTTTTCGTATTAAGTAACTGTAACGCGTTGCTTTTCGTATTAAGTAACTGTAACGCGTTACTTTTCATATTAAGTAACTGTAACGCGTTACTTTTCATATTAAGTAACTGCAACAGAGTTTCTTTTTAAAAGTAACTTTCCAATCCCTGACTAAAACTTAATGCAATTTCATCATGACTAAGATAAAATTTACAAAATACATCTCCTAAGGTAAGCTCAGTCCTAACAGCTCCCTAGATTTTAACCGACAATACCGGATTTTGAACCATTTTTTTAATTTCCAGTTAAAATGTAACTATTGATTTTAGAAAAGGAAAAAATCATTGCTGGGTTATATCCGGAGAGCTGGCAAGTCTATAAACCTCCTGTTATTTCTCGACAAGCAAACATTGATAAACCTACAGCTATTTCTCGGCAAGCAGACATAGAAATTCCAGTGCCTTCAATCTGCTTCAGTGCATAGTCTTTAGGATCCGAACTAAAAACAATAAAATCAGTTTTTAAATCAAAGTTTATTATTACTTCAAGAAGAAAAAACTTTCTAGTTATTTTATTTTTTTAGTATTATCCTACAAAATGTGAGACCTACAAGTTTAAGGTAACAAAATAAAAAGTTAACCTCAGAGAAGAAATAAAAAGAAACCTCAATTGAAAATTTGCATTATTTTCCTTCAAGGAAGCAGATTTTTTTTTAAATCACCACTATTTTTAATTCTACTCTTGATCAACATATGTTACAGCATTTATCTCTTGTAAACTCCTTACTAGGGTTTACCAAATAAAAAAAGCAATATATATATATATATATATATATATATATATATATATATATATATAATATATATATATATATATATATATATATATATATATATATATATATATATATATATATATATATATATAATATATAAATAATATGATTCAAAGAAACTTGACTAGCAATTACTTTCAAACATCAGAAAGCATTTAAATTTCAAATTAAATTCTTCAGCTCCAGATTTCACATAATTTAATACTAATTTATAAAAAATACTATAGGTTATGATGGTGTACTTGACATTCGAAAAAAAGTTGTCTTTTTAAAACTAAGAATTTCTTTCATACATTTCAAACAATTTGAATTAAAGAAGAAAATCTTACCCATCTTTCCGCCTCGCTTTGTACACATGACCGTACGTTCCCCTTCCGACTTTGCAGCCTTCGTACTCAAAGAGATCCTCCACCTTGGTACGCTCGTTTGCAGTACGCACTTTGAAGTCAAAGTCCATCGTGCTAAGAATGACTGGAAATGCAAGAAAACGATTACGGGTCATTCCATGTCAAAACACCCAAAAATAGGGTGATTTGTCACCCACCGACTCAGATTTTTTTGAAACTTTGTACATTTGTTCTTCTATATGATTTAAGAATATATGCCAAATTTTTTTGGTTTCTTACTGTAACTTTTTTTATATTAGATTTTAAAAATTGGGATTTCTCAGAATTCGTTCTCGTCCCGATCACTAGCCAAAATCGAATCAATTAACAGAAATGCTTATAACTTCAGTATTATGGAGCATTTGGCTTCAAATTTTTTTTAAAGCTTAATGAAACCTTATAGTTAACTAAGCTTCAGCAAGTTAATGGGTAAAGTAATATTAAAAAATTACAAAAATGTTGATAATTCAACTTTTTTCAATTTTTCGAAAAATACATGACTACAGGAATGTGCTAATTACTTTTTTCTACCTCCTCTCAGGTTGCATTTGGTTAACTGGTCCTGCATTTGGTTAACTTGTGTTTTCTACTCACTTCTGTTGTGTGGTGGTACACCGGGATTTTTATGACATTTAATTAAAAAAATACTTCACGAATCACAGAGATACTTGGCTAATTCCATGTAAAATTACCCTTAGTGTGTCACATGTTTAAAAATTGATTATCGCCACAACTTGTAACATTAAATGAAAAAAAGAGGAATAGCTGATCTACACTTATCACAACTAAATAATGTTTTTATGACATTCAATTAAAAAAATACTTCACGAATCACAGAGATACTTGGCTAATTCCATGTAAAATTACCCTTAGTGTGTCACATGTTTAAAAATTGATTATCGCCACAACTTGTAACATTAAATGAAAAAAAGAGGAATAGCTGATCTACACTTATCACAACTAAATAATGTTTTTATGACATTCAATTAAAAAAATACTTCACGAATCACAGAGATACTTGGCTAATTCCATGTAAAATTACCCTTAGTGTGTCACATGTTTAAAAATTGATTATCGCCACAACTTGTAACATTAAATGAAAAAAAGAGGAATAGCTGATCTACACTTATCACAACTAAATAATGTAACATTTTTTACTTAAAAAGTCCAGAAGTCTTCTATTATTTTAAGGAGAGTTGAAAGTAAAAGGGGATAATTGGACAGTGATTAAAATATAGTAATTATTTATAATATATGAGTTTTTCTTTCTTGAAAAGTTAACCGGTTTACCTTGAAACCGGCAAAATGCGATTGCATTCAATCTGTTGAAAAATCCATATTTAAAGTTCTGAATTTGCAATATTAATGGATTTAGTTCTAAAAATTAAACAGTCATTTTAATGTTTGTAACTTACCATCAAAACAACTAAGTTTCTACTACACTTTTAATCCAGCTTTTCAGAAAATATAAATTGATCGTATACAACTGCACCAAAATATTGTGTCACTAAATTGAAACATTTTGTAAAAGATAAATGATGTACAAAACTTCAACACAAAAAGTCTTCGTATTTATTGATGTTTTTTAGTTTTCAGTTTTCACTGGAAGGATGTTGTTATGTCAAATAACAACTTTGCAACTTTTGTAATTTATCGAGTTTCTTTTTGATGGAATTTTTCCAGAGCTTATAATTAATGAAATTGTGACGTTCCAAGAGAAAACAGGTAGGCATTATTTTTACGAATGTTTTCAATATTATAAGTTAATATATAATTTTACAAGTAAAAAAAATAGCAAATAAAGTACTTTTCGTTATGAATTTTTTTTTATCATTCAAATAAATAAAATATCAAGGATAAACTAAACTTTTGCCTACCAAACATAGAAAAAACTAAATTGACTGAAATGTGGTCGCAGTTAAAAGAATTGAAATGCTACATTTGTTGGAGACAAGAGGAGGGGAAGAGGCGAGTGGCGACTTGTTTTTGTCAATTTAAAGTTTGAAGTTTTTATTGTCAAAATCGGTCTTTTTCATTAAGTGGATATTTTACGCAAATCAAATCGGGATTTGCGATCAAAATGCTCAATACGTAAATAGTGTTCTAGGAAGAAAATGTAGTTTCATTCGATTAGTGGCGAAGTAGTTTAGGTTTGTGTATCCGAATATGACAATTGGTCATAGCTAGGCCTATTATGCTCCGGGCCAATATATATTTCATGAGAACCTATCTATGAAAATACCCCAAATATCCACTGGGGGTTGATTATAAACTGTATTTTATAGACTCGACTTGCGATCGCTGCGTATTTATCTTTTGAAAAAAGGTTCAGAATTCTGGGAAGTCAAGTTACTTCAGATTTCTTCGTATCTTGTTTATTAGTATGAGGGTATGTTGTTATTTACTTTTCATTGTTGTTTACCTATATCAAGTATTGCTATTTATAGTTATTCAACATTTATTTGTTTCGAATTGTAATTTTATATTTCAGTATTGATTATATGCTTAAAATGTTTTGTAAATTTTCGTTTTTTCAGTAACTTTAAGCGTAGATATAAAATATTTTTAAAGCGTAGCCTTAATTGAGGAGGACCGATTCTGCAAATTTTTGAAATCTTCAGCCATTTCTTCAAATGAGATATTATTGCATTTATCAATTTTTTTTCAATGTCAAAACGTCTTGTTACACTGTTTTTCAAGTTAAGGCCTTTTAATTTTGCAATGGCTACTAAAAGTTAAAAAATTTTGCTTACTAATGTTTCGATATAGGTACAATGGTAAAAAAAAGTTAATTACTACGCTATTTCACTTATTAATTATATTATATTAATAAGACATTATTGAAAATGTTAAATATTTTTTAGTTATGATTTTTTAAAGTTCTAAAATCTAGTTTCACTATGTATGTATATATAATATTGTTACAATGTTATTTCTGAAATGTCCACAAAGAGTTAAACGTTCTTGGTAACTATTATTGTACAAGAAGAAAATAACACAAGACAATAATAACATCCAAAAAATTGGACTTGACTTCTACATACTTATTTTTTGTTTAATTTTTTTCTTTGTCATTTTATTGCATAATGTGTGGTTTTATATTTTAAATTAATTTTTCCAGTGTATTCAAAATTTGATTTAGAGGATAGCTAAACTAAGCTTTTTAGATTATAAGAAGTAGTAACTTAAACTGGATGGACTATCACTCTTTAATTCAAATATTATCTGGGATCAGATTTACTGTATGGCCCCCTTGGCGCGATTTTTTCGGATTTGGCGATAAATAATTTTTTCTGGCCACCTGTCTGACTTCGACTGAAGATTCGAATGCCATGACTTCACACCGATGACGTTTTCCGGCAACTCTATCGGACCGTTGGTGAGTTTTCATAAGAAATATTCCCATACGATTTTTTCTTTGAATCCGGGTTTTTAAAAAAAGTCGCCAAAATACGGACTTTTGGCGCGGTTTTGGAAAGTTTGCCAAGGGGGACCATACAGTAAATCTCTACCATTAGCTGTTTTGGTATCTTCTAAAAGCAGGGTTTCCAACAGATTCAGATCAGTAAAATCTTGACTTATAGGTTAAGAAATTTATCAAGCTTAGCAACATTAAAAAAAATTATGATTCCCAAATGTTGCTTTTGCCTATGATTTTTATTGGTTACTACGACAGTGTGCAACAGTAGGTATTGTTGCTTATACATGATAGTTAGAGATAATTATTAACTTCTTATCAAAAAGTCAATTTTTTTTGCTGTTTGCCTCTATGTAAAGTTAAAGTTTACTTGGAATATAATAAAAGTAGAGATTTGTCAAAATCATGGGTTAGTCTGTGTTAAGCAAATGGAAAAAAATAATTTTCCGAGACATATTACTCTGGCTGTATTGAATAATTTTACAAACTGTTTTATTATATGATAAAAGTAGCTTGCTTACAGGGTTTTATAATCCCACTTTTTGAAATTGGTTCCACTATTTTTTTTATAATTTATTGAAAATTTAAAAAATATTTGAACCAATTTCAAAATGTGGGTTCAAAATAATAGGGCCTCATAAGCCAGCTATATTTATTACATTAAAAACGTTTATAAAAATATTCAATATTAGCTGAGTAATGTGGCTTATAAAATTATTTTTTCTATTGGATTAACACGGAGACTCAGGTTTGGAGTAATGTTCCCATTTACACACTAAAAACTGATGTATTTTTACGGATCAGGATTACTGTACGGTCCCCCTTCGCACGATTTTTTCGGATTTGGCGTTAAATAATTTTTTCTGGCAACCTGGCTGACTTCAACTGAAGATTAGAATTCTGTGACTTCGCACTGATGACGTTTTCCGGCAACCCTATCGGACCGTTAATTGAGTTTTCATAAGAAATATTCCTATTCGATATTTTCTTTGAATGGTGGTTTTAAAAAAAAAGTCGCCAAAAGACGGACTTTTGTCATGATTTTGGAAAGTTCGCCAAGGGGGACCGTACAGTAAATCTCTACCTATTTTTACATATAGGTGTAGAATAAAGGATTCCATTCCAAGCTATAAACTCGAATTTTGTCCATTTCAGGATGAACACAGCCATCTGATGCAAATGAACGGCCTCAACACCCCTCTCCTTGTCGGAAGAGGCATCCCCATAGCCATGGTTCCAGTGATGCCCGTAGGAACTGCGGTAAACGGCAGCGAGCATGCACAGTCGCCCGGCATCAATAACGGGGCTTCCAAGTACGAAGACAAGAATGTAAGTGGGAATTTTAAAATCCGCTAAGATATTCTTTTTTAACTATGAGATCCAACACTCATCCCTTTTTAGGTTTTTTTTAAACACTACAATTATAACAAGTACAAACTGTAGTACCAATTTTTATATTTAACTTTTATATGCTGGTCATCATGTGTTCCAGACTTATGATCTCCATCTGGATTTCATGATTTGTGACTGAGTCATTTAAAAAAAAAATCCCAGTTACAGACTCTAACAAAAGAGATAACCTCTGTAATTGACTTATTTGACTTAAGGGTGCGATACATGTAACCACTTGAATTTTGATAGTTTTTCAGAGACGTTATTAAAAGGGAAGAAATACATGAATCATTTTAAAATTCAATATGTTTGTACATTAAAATTAAAAAATTTGATTTTTATTGTTTTAGTTTTTCCGAAATGGCCGCCGTAGTATCTCATCTCCTGAGACCCTCGCAGATAAAATTATCAATCGGAGGAAATTCTAGCTACTCCAAAATTGATCTGAAATCAAAAAATTTTATATGAAAGTGTCAATAAAACTTGCATCTTCTAGTTAAACCAACTAAAAATAAAAAAAGTTGAAAAATTGTAAATCGGCAAGCCTCAGAATAAAAAAGTTCGATTTTTTAAACCCTTTTTTCAAAGGTTTTTGGGTAAAAAAACTGTAATTTAAAAATTTTTTTGGGCATTTTTGAGGTTCAACTAGAAGATAAAACTATAGAGAAGACGTATACCAAGTTTTATAAGGATCGATTGAGAACTTTTTGAGTTATCTTGCCCGCCAATTTAGAAAAAGTAGTTTTAAGATAAACCTGCTTAAAGTTTTGACAAAGCCCTCAAGTGCCGAGTTGAGGTGAAGCATTTAAATGAGTGTTTAATCAAGAAATAATGCGAATTTCATTCTAAAAATTTGCAGGCATATTTTTGAGAGGCTATTTTAACTATTTATGAAATTTTAAAAAAAATTGATTTTTTTTCGAAAAAATCGATTTTTGCATATATCGCCCCCCCCCCCCCCCCCCCCAAGTCTCCTAACGCTCAAGTGACGCATGAGGCCACAAGCATAGCGTTCCATCCCTTCCGGTCAAGTTCTGCATCCCTAGCAATCCCTTAACTTGGCCATCCAAAACTGTTTCTTTCATTAACCTCTGTAATTAGATTTCAAAATAAACTTTTTCCTGTAGTTTTTTGGTTATTCTCAAATAATTGGATTTTAGGTTATATTACAAAAATAGTGGCTATTGTTGTCTACCGTGCAGTTGCACTTCATTTAACTATAATTAAAGCACCATTCACCTTGGCTTATTACATGAGGTTTAATTTGTTCAAACAAAAGTGTGTGTTTTCTGTAGCTGGAATATAGCAAATGTCCACTCCTCCTCACCATATTCAAACTCGTTTATATTGTTTATTTATTATAATTAAGTTTTTTGTACGATTTTTATTTTTCAGATTTTATATAATTTCAAACTCGGACATTCATCATTTCTGTGAATTAGTGCATGATAGTGGAAAACATTTTATTTGCTTTATTGTCTGTTTTTTCTTTTTGGTTTTGTTATGTTTTTGTTGCTGCAGAAGTTTTTGTGTTTGTCTGTCTTTCTATTTGATTTCAAACTCTTTTGCTTTTTCCAAATAGGTGTGTCAAAAATTATATAATTTTGAGTTCATTTTTTAATTTTCAGAAACACTAACAAAATGTAAATGTCAATAAAGCTTTGGAACATCATTTTTTGATGCATTTAAGACGATTATTCCATTATACTTGACCAAATATCTTTGACAAACCAACTGTTGTCGTAATTCAGTTTGTTCTTAGTATTTTTATTTCAAGTGTTGCGATTCCAAAGAATTGTAGCAATTTGCATGCCATTTTACGATATGAACAATATTGCAACAATATGTTATACTGATTGTAGCATGTCTGGCACCCATTCCCTCCCTTGTAGTTGTTGAATGTCCCTTTTGAAAAAAGGATATTTAATGTTTCTAAACTTGCATTTTTGGTGTCTTTAACAGCGGATTTACCCCTCCCAAGGGTCTCAAAATAAGACCATGAATCGGAAATTGCCTACAAACGGTGCTCATAGAATGGTGAGTGGTGATTTGAATTTTGACAGAATCTTTTCGTGTGTGGGCAGTAAAAGAGATAGATTAGCATGAATCTGATATTAGAATAAAATGTCTTGTTGCATGCTAGATCAGACAGCTTGCAATTGAAAATAGTTTGTCTGCCTGATCCTACTGACTCATTGGGTGGTGCCCATCTTTGTTTCCATAGCCTATAAGCCTAGGATGCTTATATTAGTGAAGTGTTGATGCCAAGTCAAAGATTTTGTTCTTCCTGAGTAAGCTTTGTACTATTTTTTTTTCTGACCCATGGAAGGGTGAAGGGCTTGAGTTGACCAATAACCAGCTACCTCACTCGTATTGAATTCCAGGTAGGCAGCTTGGTTGTTATTCATGTTAACCATCACTGCCTTTTGTTACTGCATTGTAACCGAAAAGAGCAGATGTGAATCTTTGTTTGGTCCTTATATATAAAGTCTCATATAATGAAGAATTCGCCTGTATTGAATTTGAACTTGTGTATTGCATTGATGCTAAGATAACTTTATTTTTTGACTGGCTAATTATTTGTACCTGATTGTAGTTGCACTAATATCTTCAGAGTTAGAGTAGTTTACTCTACGATCTTCAAACAATTCTGTTTTAGTTCTGAAAGTACATAGGATTCTTTACATGATATTATTTTTGCTTTATATTATCTTTGGGATTTTTACTTGTGCTGATTTTTTTAGCAGAAATTTTTGCTATGCTCACTCGTGTGCACGTCTCAACTGGATATACAGCAATTGTAGCAAGGATTATTGGCAACAATTTGTATAGCTGCCCCTTAGGATTACTTGTTTCACTAAAATATATTGGCTTTAAAAATTTATTATTCTGTGGGAAAATTGTAGTAATTGAAATGTATCCTTTAACTTGATCAGAATGTTATGGCATCTGATCAACTTTAGTAAATTGATGATTGTTGTACTTGTAATTTATGGGGAAATTTTTATGGTTGGATTGGCAGTTGCATTACGCATTTTCAGCAGCCACGTAATGCTTAAGGGGGAATGGGCGCGCTGGACCAGGGGTCTCCAAAGCAAAGTGCATCAGTGTTAATCCTATAGAGAAAAACTATTTTCTTTGCCGCTTCTAAAAAAAATCCGCTTCTAAAAATATTCAATACAGCTGGAGAAATGTGGCAGAGAAAATAGTTTTTTCTCCATTGGATTAACACTGAGGCACTTGAAGTTTGGAGACCCGCGGTCCAGCGCGCCCATTCCCCCTTAACAACACCAAGTTAGGCTTAACCCTTTCAGTCCCAGGGATGCCATTTGGCATCATAACTTTAGACTCTTTTTTTTCCGATTGTCTATAGCTATTTATGATACGCAAAAGCACATCATTCAATTCTTCTAATAGAAAAAATTTGAAGAATCAAATGATGTGCTTTTGGGTATCATAAATGGCTATAGACAATCGAAAAAAGAGTCGAAAGTGATGATGCCAAATGCATCACTGGGACTGAAAGGGTTAACAATGGTTATTAGACTAGTGTCCAAAATACTTATTCAATCTGTTTCTCACAGATATTTTTGCTTATATCTGTTCTTCTATAATAATAAAAGAAAGAGTCTGTGTTTCTGTATGTCTGTGGATCGTAAAAGACCTACTTATACTGCCCTCAGAAATTCGAAATTTTTAAAATAGATTCCCTTTAATACCAATGTGTGCACCTGAGGCTTAGTTTTTTCATATTTGTTCCATTTTTAGAGAAAATTTGAATGGACAAGTTGCATGAAACGCGAAATTCAATATACAGCTTTTCTGTACATTAGAATCTGCAAATCGATATAAGATTAATATTCACAATTGTTTTATTTCAACACAAAATTTATTGAAATTGCCGAAAAATGTACATCACTGAAAACAGTACTGACGTCAGATGTTATGTTTTTGGCGATGTTTCGATCTATGCTTTATACCCTTTATAAAATAGTAAACCTTACAATTTCTGCGAAACCTCATTAAAAGAAGAAAATATTATTTTTAACCAGTTCATATCAAGGAATTTAAACAGCTTGTTCCAAGTTTGGTTGTTAGTTAAAATACACACACTAGAGCGCGTATGAGCTATTGCAGAACTATTGACTGTTGGATCTGATCGGATAGTCGGGTGAAATCGTTCAACGTTTGAAGAAATTAACTGGAATGAACAGGACATGTTTCTGTAAAATAGCATAACTTTTTTAAGAGTGTGATAAAGATGAAAGCACGTTTCACAGTTTAAAAAGCGATACAGTGAAACGTGATACGAAATAACACGCCAAGAACAAAAAAAGCCAACTGTGACGTCATCTGTTATGCTAAGAGAGGTTTAACAGGAGTGACGTATCATTAACTTTAAAAATGAATTTAAAAATAAATACATCTTTAAAACCAGAAATACTTGAGTTTTAGAGGTTTTTTAATATGCTTAATCGAATAAATATGTTTGTGGAAAACGCTGTAATTGTCCATTTTCTGAAAAAATGCATCACTTTCTTTCAAATCCGATCATTTTTTCCCTTTCGTGTTGCCATTCGACAGAAGAAATTAAAATGAACACAAAAATTAATTAAAATTGAAATTGCTTTTATTTTCTTGCCATGACCTTCAGAAACTAAATTAATGATTTCAAAAATAATTGAACGTGCCAATGAGCTAAATGGTTTTTTTTTTAACACAGAATGGAGGTTTTGACGTGAAATAACATTGTTATACAATTATGGTTAGTTTTGAATTTATCAGGAAAATTGCCATTACAGTAAGTTCATATCGAGGAAGATTTTTGTGATATGAGGATGTGCATTTTATAGTGATGTATTTTTATTTTGGAATTTTAAAGCAATATAAGTAACGGGATTTTATTCTTTGTAATGAACGGGAACAAAGGCAAAGCTAATTATCCTATAGCAAATTAAATGACACATATACTTGGATCAATTTGATATTCTTTTAGTCCGTGCGAACAACGGGTATTTATTTGCTAGTATTTAATAAATCCGAGGGATGACGGAGCGTAGCCACCTATAGTCCGTACAATTACAACACAAGTCATCTTCCCCTTCCCCCCTCGTTTAGTTTTCCAAGAAATGGCGTAAGGGTTGCTTGTATCATCCCCCCCCCCACTTGGGTTTGAAGAACATTTGCGATTAACCCCACCACAGAGCTCTCAAACAAGGTAGGTTTAGAACAATGACGCTCACATCATTTCTTGGAAAACCAGACAAGGTAGTGAGGGAAGCCAAGCTTGTGTTGTAATCGTACAGACTACAGTAAATACTTATTTTATTAATTAACAGCACCATTCCATGTGTCTTTCCAGCAGCAGCAAGTGCGGCCCCTGTTCAACGCCAAACAACAGGCCCCTCTGAGGACAGCCCCTGCCCCGGTGGTTTCTGCCTCCCAAATTCCTGCTGGCCCCCCTCCCTTCCCCCGTCCCCAGACCTGCCTGCAACCTTATCTCTCGCGGTACAGTGCACCACTGCCGGCCGCACCGCCCTATGGAACTTACCCACCGGCACCACAGGTGAGGATTCTATACTTGTACTGTTTTTAAATTTAGGTGGATTATACAATGGTTGTAGTCTAAGAAGGGTCCTAATGAGACCTGAGATCCATATAAATGTTTTATAAGGTCGAATAAGTCCGGTTCTCCAAACCAAAGTGCCTCTGTGTTAATCCAATTTAAAATTACATGATTTCCTAAGCCACATTTCTCCGGCTGTATTGAATATTTTAATAAACTGTTTTCTTTATATGGTATAAGGCTGGCTTACAGGTCTCTATATACTCTCACTTTTTGAAATGGGTATGATATTTTGTGTCAAGTTATTTATTGAAAATTAAAAAAAAATATTCAAACTTATCTCAGATAATGGGATTATAGAGACCTGTAAGTCAGCTTCATTTATTATATAAAAAAACCCGTCTGTAAAATGTTCAAATTTCATTCCTTCTAAATCAGTAACTTTACACTACATAGCTAGAGTAAACTTGCACTAAAAGGGGTAAACTTGCATCACAAAAACAGTAAGGTTATACCACAAAACCAAATAAAAAAAAGTTAAAGAAAAGCTGCCTTTAAATTTAAAATAGAATGTAACAGCATTTACTATATTACATTATACATCCCAGGGTGAAAATCTGTACAAATCTTTTCTGGCTATTTTTTTGTACTCAGTTTATTCCCAGTAAACCGAAGTCACCAGAAGCATGGTAAATTTATGTTTTTGGCATACTTTCTTTAATTTACAATAAGTTGAGGTATGAAAATTATGGTATTGACATGGTTTCCTTCTGATCATTGTAGATTATTTTTAAAGGTAGTCATCAGCAACATATCCTTTATACTTTTTGTCAGTCTGTTCGGACCCACTATTTCAACTTCTATTCTAATTACTTTCAGAAAAAGATTTGTTTGCAAGGTGTGACATCAGATACCTTTATTTTATGTTTTTTGTCTCTATTTTTCTGTTTAAATGGTAAACAGTTATGTGAGCAGTAAGTGTTAAAGCAACAGTAAAGTCGGCTATAGTTCAGTCAGCTTTGTGTTTTTTTTGTCACTTGTCATTAAAAAAAAACTGATGCCAGCTATCAAAGGCCAGAAAGGGATTTTCAGTTCACCTTATAGAAAACCATATTAAGTTATTGAACTTTTAAATTAATGGTTGATCAAATTTTCATGTACAGATTGTGGTGGTAAAAGGATTAACTGAAAGCAGTTTTTTAATAGATTATGTCATATTTACATAAACAAAGTACAAAATTATTATAATAATGGATAAAAACTAGACTTTTAAAATTTCGTATTTTGTTTAACAAAAGAGGCAGTATTTTTTTTTGCTGCATAGTTTTTGTGTGTTTTTTTCAGCAATGTTTTGCAATTTTTTTTTTTTTTAAACAAGCAGGTGTAGGATGTAGTCTTATAGGCAGGAGTCGAGATGTCATCTTATCTTGTACTTACAGTCATTTAAGTGCTGAGTGGTCATAATAATAGGAAAAAATTATAATGTTTAAAAATATTTTAAAAAAAACTTGACATGTTATTAAGATTTATGAATAATACCTTTTTAAAGCTCTAATTACTTCATATTTGTTTACCTTTATTTCTGGAATTTTTAAACATTTTATTAAAAAATCTTTAAAATAATTCATGACACAGTAAAATTTATAACATTCAATACCTGCATCAAGTCTTCTGGTTTACAATTTTTTCTTTTTGAGGAATATAGTAGCTTAAATAGAAACTATCTTGATTTTTAAAAATTAAATTATATCACCTTTCTATTTTATCTTATTCATTTTAAAAAGTTCTTTCATATATTTTGATTTCATAAATATAAATTAAATGTTAGCTGCCATTCATATTTAGCTTGTGTTAATAGTTAATATCATTGGGTTTTATTATTTTTTCTAATTTCTTGTATGCAAAGACATCTTGTGATCTATTTAATGTTAAAAAAAATCAGAAGCATTGTGTAAGGGTTCCAACCCAAAATCAACGCCAATCATTGTAACTATTCCTCTATATTATTGTCGAAATAGACGAAATTTGCTAAAATATTAACTATCCAGTTTTGATTTACAAGGATTAAATAGCTAAGTTACCAATTTAAAAAAAAATCTAATAAAATCAAAGAATGAGTGCTTCATACTTTTTTTGTTCCTGTGCATAAACCTTTTTCTTACTACCAACCACAACCTTAATCTAAAATATTTTCATTCATGAAAAGTTATAAGGTACTCAAGCAGTTGAACATGTATAAAATTAGTTACAAAAACCGTGCACTTAGCTTCAGTAAGATTTAGCAAACATTTTCAGAATGTATTTCTTATATTGAATAAATAAAAATAATGCAGGTTAGAATGTTAGTAATTTCACATTCACATAAGAAAAATGCTATCTGGTGTTTTACTTTAAAATGTTATCATAAATTTAAGATCTTTCAATAATCTTCTAGTTGATATTCAATATGAACTTTTCACACAGATTATATTTTATTTAAGGGTAAATTAAATCCTTTTTCTCTTTAAATTTTGCTTTGTTTTCTAAAAGAGATTTTTTGGGAAATTAAAAATAAGGAGTTTTATTGATGAATCCCTTTTTTTTGTGTGTGAAATTAAAAAGGTAAGTGCACTATTGTATGCATTTTGTTTTACAGCTAAATTCATTCAGTTTAATATTTGATGAGTTAGAGAGATTTAATTTTTTTAAGGGTCTTGTATGGTAACAGATCTCCAGATCTCTATGTAATTCCAATGGGAAAACTTTTGACCCTGTTTTTAAAATAAACTATAAAGTATACGACATATACACACGAAAACTTACCAAAAAATACAGAAGGAAGTTATTTTGTCATTAAAATAATAAATTAATAAGTATAATTTTAAAGATATTTATTAGTTATAATTAAAACAACATTTTAGTAATTATTCACAAACTCCAGATGGCAGCACTAACTGTATGTAAATATCTAAACATTTTTTTTGTTTTAGTTATAACTAATTAATATCTTTAATATTATACTTATTAATTATTTTAATGGCAAAATAACTTCTGTATTTTTTTGGTAAGTTTTCGTGAGTAGACCTTATTTAGTTGAGACAGCAAGTTGATTTAAGCCTCTTTTTGTAGTTTTTTTACAAGTTTTTGCAGCCATTTTACTTTTTATGTTACAATGACGACTAACTGTAATCATTAATTTTTTACAATATTTTTTTTTAACATTAAAAAAATTATTCTTCCCTTCCTGGTTTGTAGAAAAGGATAAATTCCTTAATAATTTCAACAGTGTATGTTCTAAAATTAAATTCTATATATTTTTTATTTTAAATTCTAAGATATTTTTTGTGGAAAATTTTGATCCTTCAATTATATATATTCTTAAAGTGTAAAAATTAAAAAAAAAAAACGATTAAAAGGTTTTTTGTGTACTGGTTTTGTTGTGAAAACTTTTAAAATATTTTTTCGTTTAAGTATGTCGAAATAAATGCTTAAAAAACTAATTGTCGAATTAATTTAATAATCTGGCCAAGCCCCTATAAGATTATTCAATAAAAAACAATTTGTAAATTATAAAGATGTTTGAACTTCAACTCGCTATTTTCTCCGCCAGATGGTAGCACTGAGGCCTACTGTCATTTTTCCTTGTATGGACCCGATGTTGCATAATCGGTCAACATTTCTTATTTCAATACAGTAGTTGGAAGGAGAAAGATAGAGTAGAGTTAGTGATTATGTGAGGAAGTACCGCCCTTGTGTCAGCTAAGGGACTAAAATAACACCGGCGTGTGGAAAAAAAAATTATTTTAGTGTCACTAAAGGGTTATGAATTTGTTCTGTGGTGATGTCCGAATGGAGGTTTTCGGTGGGCGTTTCCCGTCGGTGTCGCCTGGCGAATTCAGCTGTATGACCGCCGCGACGGCTTCTTCATCTCCGCTTCGTCACGTAAGAAACGGGATCTGATTAACATTCTTTTCTTGACGGCAGAGGAATTTTTTTTATCTCCATTTTGTGTGTGTCTCTATCGGCGAGCCTTCACCATTCGCAATGGAAGACAGAAGAACGGGTTATTAAAAGAAATCAAGATTTTTTTTTTAAAGTTCGCGGATATTACCCCTTTTCTGTGGGGAACAGTAACCTACAAAAGGAATTTTTACAGTTTGTGTCAAGATATTTTTTTAAAAATATAATTGTTTTTAAAATTTTCTACGGAATAATCTAGAGAAAAAGAGAACAAAAATATCGTCTGCTGGTTTTTGTATGTGATTTTCGAGTGGAGTTGTGTTGTGTGACGTCTGCGATGGTTCTTTTTTCCTCGATGGGTTGTTCTTTTGCAATAATCGTCTGCCTGTGATGCAACCGACCTATCAGCATCGGCCGAGCCGGAGCGATCTCTACCGGGAGCCCGCTACTCACCCCCAAGGCCGCAGGAACAGCCATGGAAATAGCAACTTCTCCATTAAAAAGGTGAGACCGCTGAGAAAGAATCCAGCAGGTTGCCGCTATCACATGATTCGCGAAAGGAAGTACGGTGTCTCGGTTCGCCATAAATGTAACTAAAGATATTATTTTTTTTAATCTGAAAAAAATAATGATCACTATTTAATATGGAATTTTAAATATAAAAAGTCGTTAAGGATGCTGAGGACAACTTCTGAGCTATTATGAATTATGTTATGCCCCCCCCCCCCATAGACCTCCGTTTTAAATATAATTATAATTTTCAATACTATTTTACTCAGTCAGTTAATATTTTGGCCAACTACCGCTGTGAGCAGTCAACTGTTGTTTTCCTTCTTCTCCTCGCGGCCTGTCAAATATCACAAGCTTCAATGAGGACGGAGCTTTTTGTAATGGTACTTTTTCTTAAGAATATTTAAGATTAGTTTAAATTCATTTCTTATTTTTGTCCTTTAAAAAATTGTTTTCTATGAACTCTATAGTAAGAAAAAGTGATGGCTTACATTGTATAATTAGGATATCGAACTAAGGGTACTATATATTTTCAGCAATGATGGTTAATTGTTTGCTTTGCAATTTTTTATATGATATTTTTAAAAAATATATAATTTTATAGATATCTTTTTAAAATTTTTATTTTTAGTTACATTTAAAATATATATTATTAGATAATGTTTATACATGCCCTTTCATGTTTTTTTTAAAAAACTATTTTCTATATTTTAGACCATTACAGATCTCAGTTAGGCAATGGATCTAGTAATTTTTGAAAATTGTTATAATATTTATTGTATTGCTAGCAAATGAATACCCGATCTTTGCAAGGGCTTTAAACGTTTAGATCAAATTGCATTTAAATGTATATAGTACCATTTAGTCTGCTATAGGAAAACAGTTCTGTTATTGTTTTCTCTTCAGTTATATTGACTTAGACTTCCGAAATGCCATTATTTCTTTTGTTAATAATTCATTGAAAACCCTCTATATCACGCTACTCTATTCTTAAATAACAAAAATCGGGGTCAATATAAACTTGAACTAGTAATTTTTAGTAAAACAAATTTCGGTCATTTGGCTCCTTTGAATAGCTTGTGAAATATTTCGCGAGTAATTGAAGAATACCACAGGAAAAAGTTATATTAAAATCTTGATTATGAAGCAAAAAAAAATAATCAATTTCGTTCATTTGGTTTCCTTTTATTGGTAATAATTTGGTGATATATTTTTGGACAGAAAATCCCAAATCATTACAAACTAAGCTCTGTAGCGTTATGACTCCCGAACAACCAACCAGCATATATAAGAAACGTTCCTCGCTCAATTGGGTACTTTGGTGAATTCGACTACCTATTCGGGGGCGTCCATTTCACGTGATGGGATTTTTTTTTATTCCTCCCCCCCCCCTTCCCTCCGTTGCTGATATAATTTTCAACACTTTGAAATATGGTTCGGAGAGCGGAGAGCCACGACAAATATTATCATGATTTTGTCAAATTTAAGTTGAGTATTTTACTGGAATTTAACTTATGGACGCCCCCTTAGGCGATAAGAGGAGAAAAAAACGGTACTATATCATTTGGCGACAAAACAGTTTAAAGTTACCACTAGAAATATTCCGTTTGGTGGCCGTTGTACATTTTTGGCCTTTATAGTCCTCGAAATGGAAAAGTTCTTGCATCGTTTATTCGGTGCGTTTTTTGTCATTAACTTGTCGTGATTGGCAACATATTTGGCGTTTAAATAAAGAAGGCCACAAACTAAGTATTAGTGTTATGAATTCCGAACGTCTAACCTGTATATGAAATAACACATTTCGCACAATTAAGTACTTGGAAACCTATTTCATTTAGCGAGAAAATGAAGATCCTCACAATTTCATGTCAAAATCTTGATTATGAGGCGAAATATATTTACAACCCACTGTGTAGCAGCGAAGCCCATTCACTTTATCTTTTATGACGTCATTCCAATCATTTTATAATCTACTAATTTATTTAAAATTTTCCATTACCTACCAACTATATATCAATTTTGTTTCTGTAGAACCACACGCGAGCATTCATTTTTTTTTTTATCATACGCAAATTAAAATTGAACTCTATATCTTTTTATTTTACGGTTACATAATACATATGAAGAGCAAAAATAACATTAAAATATCCAATTTTAGACCGTGTAGGGTTTACTCAATTAAAAAACTTTATTTATTGATCTCCAATGTAAAAGGTTCTTAGTAACAGTATCTGTCATGCACCTATTTTAAAAAAATTGTTTACTTTGTTTGGTGCAAGTTGACTTCTGTAAAATGCGTTTGATTGCTTTAGTGTTTTTAAATGGACTATTTATTTAGCAAAAATTACTTGCATCGACATTTCAAAGATAACTCCAGGTTGTGTGCACTGTTGTTATCTCACACTTGATAAATCAAATAAGAAACTAAATGCCATGAAAAGTTTGTGTTTACAGTACCAATATCTGCATCATGTGCACAAAGATTAAAGTATATTGGCATCATCACCTTTTCACCGCAAAGTGTAGTGTGCCTAGAGATAGCACTTATCTTTTTCTCTCCCATTGCTGAAAATAAACCTTAGATAAGCCTTTGGCTGTGGACTATTGACAACGCTTATTTTGGAAGTAATCGAATTTTTTCCCCGATTTCATTTGAATTTTTTTTTTTAGTTTATGTTATGACTTGGCATGGGCATGTATTTTTAGCTCCTAAAAAGTTTGCTGGTTATTATCAGTTGACCCAGATGTGTGATTGTATATATATTTTATATTTATGCAGTTAACAAACATTTTATTGCGTATTTTGTTCGGAACATGTCATGATTAACAAATGTATAATGACGACTTTTAATTTGAATTTTGGCAAATTATACTTAGGAAAAAAACCTTTGATTTTCATGTCGACAAAACATTCATCGTTTTTCTTTAAATATAATTTTTTTAAACGTTCAATAATATTTCTCTTAAAAAATATTTGTCTATTAAGTCTTGAAACATGAACAAAGCTGTTAAATGCGAGCTATCAGTATATTCAGGCCACATCTGGTCTTTTTTTTATTCGACCAATTTCCAATGAGAAATTGGAATATCCAGATTAAAAGAGTTTTTAGGTAAATAAGTAATCAATGCATTTTTATTTTTCTGGGATTCGAATCAACTCGGAGGTACCGTGGATTATCAGTGTTTGATTTTTCTGTTATAGTGCCTCACTAGAGTTGCCTCCGGAAATTAGAAACTGCCTGATAATACCCAGAGAAACTAGCTTTTTAATTAACTTTTTACGGTGATAATATAATTTTGAACAACGCGCCTCTTTCCAGTAGTCCTCTTGTTAACCTTACATAGTAAATGCAAGAGAAGAAACCTACATAATTAGATTTATACCTTGAAAAATTAAATTTCATTCCTTTTAGGATTTTACTGAATCATTAATTAAGAAAATCTTATTAGGCCTCTAGCTAAAGAATTTTCTAGATTAATTCATAGTATAGTTAATCTTATGAAGCTAAGTATTTACTCATTTTACCATTTCTCCAACTATATAATACCGTTCTTCAGGACCTCTATAAGTACAAGTCTTGTGTTCCTTAGTATAATATTATGTAATGTGTAGATTGGATGATTAGAACATTTAGGTTAGCACCCCCTGGAAAATTAATAATTATTATTGAAAGAAAATTGATCCTAAATTTGAAGGATTTCTAATTTGGGCTTAAGTTATGGATTTTAGTCTTTACGATGAGTCTAGAATCTTCGGCATAATTTATGCCGAAAAGACCTTAGTCCAGAGGACTTGTACTTTAAAAAACTTAATTTGTGTATCGTACGTGTGCCGTAAACCTAATTTGTGTATCGTGGACTTGTGCACGTTAAAACGGCTCAATTGCTTGATACCCATCGAGAACGCGATATTTACCAACTTAGGTGTAAACGTCAACCTAAGGATGACGTCTTTTGGATCATGGTCTTATAGTATGAGACCATGATCCAAAACTACGCGACACTATTTTAGGGTATTCCCCCAAACCTTCGCTAGTAACCCAATCGTTTCTGTACGACGTCAATTCAATCTTCCTAATTATTGTTGTGTTGGAAGCTATGTTTTTAATTTTAATCCGTGTCGAGTGGACGTTTTCATTTTAAATATGCCCAATACCTGATACTTTTAGGTAACTTAGGTGGTCATTACAATGCTACCGTGGTCCAAAACTACGCGGCACTATTTTGGGTATTCCCCAAAACCGTCGCTAGTAACCCAGCCGTTTCTGGTGCGACGTTAATTTAATCTTCCTTTGTAGAGTGGACTTTTTGGTTTTTTAAATATTCCTAATTACCTTATACCCCTTACCCCTGAGAATTCGCCAACATAGGTTTCATTACAATACTACGTGGTCCAAAACTACTCAGCCCTATTTCAGGGTATTCCCCCTAAACCTTCGCCCAGTAACCCAACCCTTTCACAGCAAACGACGTTAATTCAATCTTCGGAATGTGGGCTATCCCATCCCCTCCCAACCCCCGAAAACGGACCGTAGTAAAACCAAAACCGTCTGTGTACCAGTGGGTATGGTATCGATCGATTTTTCGTCTGCGTAGTAGAGTGTGGATTGCAGCAGCATTCGTTCTCTGTGTAGAAGCAGCAGCGGATGAATGAATGAAAGCCCGAGGCGATCGCGCATTCCTCTCTCGCGGTTCATTGGACCTGAGATGTCGGCGGCTTCTTCATTCATCTATCTGTCTTGGGGGAATTCCTGGCGATTGTTTCACTTTTTTTAATTTTATATTTTGACGTCATCTGACCCCGTGTGCTCGAAATTACGAGGCATTGTTGCGGTAGACCGTGAGTCGGCACCTGTAGCCCGCGAAATCGGATGGGTTGGTTTTGGGGTGCGATATTGCGAATTTAGGGGATAAAAATTTATTTGGTTTTTGGAAGAAAAAAAAGCGTTAATTCATTATTTTTTAATCTAAGAAGCGAACTAAGGATAGTGGAATGAAGGTAAAGGACTTTTGGGAAAATATTTTTAGCATTTTTTTTTAAATATCGGTCATGACCCTTTGAATGTATCAAGTTAATTTAAGTAGTTAACATTGTACTTATTGCAGTGTTAACTTGTCCAAGAATGGGCACAAGAAAAATTGACTTGAATGTGGTTCTGAACATTTTAAAAATAGTTTCTTCTGTTAACTTGTATAGATGTTAACCTTTCCCCACTGTACTGTGGAATAGCAGCTCATGCCTTTGCCGACTGTGTATTTTATAATTTTTTTAATGCCAATATACAGTTGCTGTGATATTTAAGTAACATAGGTAGGGCTAGGCATAGTGGTAGGGCTTCGGATTGCCACGCCACAGGTCCGGGAATCGAATCCCAGATTGGGCGAGGTTGACTCAGCCTTTCATCTCTTAAGTGGGTCGATAAAATGAGGACCAAGCATGCTTGGGTAGTAAACACATGGGGTTCCGTGTGAGACTGACCACCTTACCGGGACATAAGCCTAGCACCCCAGAGCTCTTGGTCACAGAAGCTGAAATGGGCACGGCAGGCCTTGGCCCACTAATGGGCTGTTGCGCCGAGGAGAGAGAGTACAATTATAAACAGTTTTTCTGTCTTCTATACTCAGAATAACAATGCTTTTCCGCAAGCTTTAGCACATCATCCTTCGAGCATAACATAAAATGTCCCTTGACCTTGGATCAATTGCCTATGCTCACTTTTTTTTTCCTATAAACAGAAAATGCAGCCAAAATCCAACAAAAATACTCCATGTACACTGGGATACCCCACAGTTCCAAAATACTAGGCCAGTTCGTCAGCAGCCTTCTACTGTGACACAAATTTAACTCAACCAACCTCTAACATACCCCCAATCTCTTTCCAGAACCTCCCCCCTCGCGGCGGTGCGGCGGCCTCTCCCCCCGTCCTGACCAACTGCAGCACTCCAAACATGAGCTCCCAGCCCCTTCCACCGCAAGTTCAGACTTCTGCTCCACCGCAGCAGCCCCAGTCCAACTCGGTTGGTGGTGGCTACAATGGCGGCGGTGGGAACGAACAGCTCAGCAAGACGAACCTGTACATCAGGGGACTGACACAGAACACCACCGATAAGGATCTCCTCAACCTTTGTGCACCGTGAGTAGTGTATTTTTGGAAGTAGGGAGCAGGGATTGAAAAGTTACTGTTACAGTTACTGTATTGAGGAAGTTACACTGTTACAGTAACTTAATATGAAAAGTGACTTGTTACTGTTATGTTTTAGAAGTTTCAAGTTATAAGAAATATTGCAATTTAACCATCTTACCGTTTTTCAAAGAGAACCAAGCTTAAAGAAACATGTAAACCAAACAAAACACCCGTAATTGGAATTAATTTTAAAATATGTAATTAATTTTAAAGAGTTGCATTTCAAAAACGGCATCCCACAGCCCATGAACTCCGTAAAGAGCAGCATGTGAAATAAATGAAAAGTAACGAACATTTTCGTTACTGATAAAAGTAACTAAGTTCCAAATACTTTCTGAAAAATCTACCGGTGTTTACCTAAAAAAAGTAACTGTTACAAGTAATGTGTACTTTACATATCCTACTGTGAGCGTAAAAGGGACCTATCAGACAAATATGACTTTTCGAGTCATAAAATGCTAAAATATGCAAAATTTAAACATCTAGCGATTCGAGCAAATCTGAAATCGATTGGTAGGATATTTGGGACACAGTTAATAGATCCTGATTTTTTTCTATAATGTAATGCAATGGAAAATGCAGGCGATTTTTCTGTAAAACTAGCCGTTTGCAGATCGATCACTTTTCAGTGCAGAGTGCAATATTTTACAGGCACTTGGTCAGAATGACACGAAGGTGAAAACCTTCGTGTTGGTTCCCAAGCTAGATTAGTTCTTGTTTTATCGACCTATTAGAAGGAATAAAAGGTGCGGGGGGGGGGGGGAGAGACTTTGTCCAATCTAGATTTTACATACCAGACTGTTTGACAGTTAGCTAATTTCCTCATAGATCCCGAAGTTCTGAGATAGTCTATTAAAGTTTTTTTCTGGTTTAAACGGTATTTGAAAATTAATTTCTAAAATAATGATAATTTTTTAATTAATAGTTTTATAAAGGAAAACTGCAAGATGGAGAATAATCATATTTACATTCATTTACAATTGTTTTACATATTGTGTAAGTGGCAAGCCATTGTTAACATTTAATATAAATGGTCCAATGCGACTTGCAACACTATAAATGAAAGAATAGTTCTGAAATTCTTTTTTTTTTGCTATTTTTGTAGGTGGACTGTATGCTATTCAGTTTTTTTATTCTTCAACAGTATTTTTTCTGCAGAATCTGTGTGTTTATGCACAAAAAGTATTCTTTGTGATTGCAAGTCATATTAATTGCTGTGCAAATAATTATTTTTGTTATATTTTGTCAGCTTGCCTGAGATTACAGACTGTCTACAACCGGTTTAAATTTGTTAGTTATTGCACTTTTCTAGTTAAAAAATATATTTTATCTTTTCTTTTTTAGTGTGTTTTATCTGCCTGTTAATTAATTTCTAGTAACATCAGAGAATGTACATAAACCATATTAAATGACTCTTTTTTAGTTAGAGTACTCGTTTTAACTCGTTTAGTTTTACAGTACTCGTTGGTTTTAAGGTTTATATGAAAAGCATGGTGTGATAAACTTACAAGAAATGATTAAATTTTTTGTCAAGTTAAAAAAAAAAAGTTTTCTGTACTAAAGAGTATTTTTTTCTTTTATAATTTAGATATGGACAAATTATTTCCACAAAAGCCATTCTGGACAAACAAACTAACAAATGCAAAGGTGAGTATTTTTTTAACAGTATTATTTTATTTTGCATAAAATAACTCTTTAGTTGATTCTAACTAAAAATTTTATGTAGCAACGAATAACTTGAATCTATTAACTTAAAGTGAAATTCCGTATTTTACTCAGGATATAGGCTGGTATATTTTTTGTGCTATTTAACCAACACAGTAAGAACAATATATCATGCAATTTATTGATCTACATATTTGGAATAGAGTTAATTGACAGTTAAAGATCGCCTTGTGTTTTTTTTGCTTCAGTGTCAAAATGGCCTAAATGATTTTTTAAGTGACCCATTATTAATTATTTCAAACCTCTCTTACTGTTTGTCAGGCTATGGATTTGTGGACTTTGAATCTCCCATCGCAGCTGAGACAGCCGTTAAAGCTCTAGCTAATCAGGGCGTGCAAGCTCAAATGGCTAAAGTATGTTATACACGGGTAATTTTAAGTATTGCGTCTTCTTTCCCTCTCTCTCTTCTTCTATCTGTAAGTGTCTGCTCTCTTTATTATTATTATTAAACAGCTGTATGTATTTGCATAGTTATTTTTGTTTAATTAAAATTGAAGCATCAAGTGGGTAAAGTAGTTGACTGGTAATGAAATCAAGGAAATAGTATGTAATGAATAAAAAAAATTAAGATGCATAAAACACAAAAAGAAAAATATTATTTTAAATGTATTTAAGATGCCCTTATTTGATATTTTTCACTCTTTTTGTTTGAATCATTTTGTAGGTGGCTCCAAGTTTTTTTTTCTGAATTTTTAATTTGTTAGTTAAACTAAATTTTAATATTTATAAAAAAATAATCTTGCATTTCATCCTGATTTTCTTGAACGATAACCTAGTTAAAATTGCATAACTTTGTTGGAAATAATTCGCAACTGCTGAGAAATAAGCTGTTGATAAGATAGCTCAACATTGTCTTTACCTACTTGATCCTTCAAATGTTGATATATTTAAATTATTATATGTGCTTATAAAAATGTATTGATGTGGTGATGGTTTCTTCCATATTATTTTCTTATTTCCTGCTTAAGAGATTTTTAATTTATTTTACTGTAATAAAATTTCATTTTTGTTAACTTTAATATCCATAATTTCTGTGGCTGATAAATTTATATTCTAAACAAACATATTCATTGAAAATCTCAAGTCATTCCGTAAATTTAAAGTCAGTATCTATAATTTAAAGCTTTTTTTTATCATGCCAATAAAATATTATTTAAAATCATTCTATATGTATCATTATTGTAACTACTTATGACAACCACTCCTCTAACTTAACTAATTCTAATACCAAAAAATAAACTGTTTCAATTTTATAAATTAAATAATTTTAACTGAGTTCATTTACTAGTGAAGTGTTATTTTAATACTCATAATGCAATCAGGGGAATTAAAACTGAATCCTTTTGTGCTCAAATCGTTTTGCGTGTCCTTAGCAACAGGAACAAGATCCCACCAACCTGTACATTGCCAACCTGCCGCCTTTCATGACTGAAAATGAGCTGGAGGATATGCTGCAGCCCTATGGCAATGTCATCTCCACACGCATACTTAGGGATCCAGGAATGAACTCAAGGGGTGTCGGATTTGCAAGGTCAGTCAAAAAAAGTTGTGTAACTGTTGAACTTTCAGACTGAAATCTGCTTTTAAATATCCCAAACTATTAGTAACTAATCCCAATCTAAACTCCCATGGACTCCATAACATAGATTATGAACTAAATAACATAGGACTAAATAGAATTAAATAACATAGATTATGAACTACAGTACAACTCAGTTATAGCATCATTCAAGGGACCAAAATGTTTATGACATGTAAAATATATGTTATGTACTTGTATTATTAACCACGATTATAAAATGACACATATTTAATAAATTTTATCCTATGAGCCCTCTGAGGGATAAGAAAATTAACTGAAGTGTAAACTTGTTTTCTCTGCAAGACATTTAAATTACAGTTTTTAACTGGTAATTTAATTTATTAAATTTTAAAACATATTTTTGTAGTAGATGGTTATAAATGGCTCCTCCATGGCTTAAAATTTTAAATTTAATAAAATTATTAATTTTTTAAAAATAATGTATGTTGCTGGAAAACCTGACATTCAGGTGACGGGTTTATACGTCTGTATCCCTCAGAGGGTTAATAGTAGCTTAATCAAAATAATTTGTAAATAGTAGTGAAGGACGATTATTTTAAAAAAAATGTTTTAGAAGAGGCATTTTAGATATCATATTTCTAGCTTTATAACCACAGAGTTAGTGAAAAATTGTCGTTATAAGCATATTTATAACATTACTATGGCCAATTCAAAGGTGGAGTGTTTATGGTAAGCTGTAAAGGAAAAAAAAAAAGGCATGGAAAGGTTTTCTTAGTACATAAAATAGTTATCTATGGTAGATTAAGTATTTTTGCTCTGATGCTTTAGAATTGTATGCAAGTTCTAATAATTGTATTATATTGTTAATATTTAACTTTTTCTATACAGAATGGATAATCGTGATATGTGTGAGATGATTATACAAAGATTTAATGGAAAGGTGTTACCTGGTAAGATATACTTCATACTTGAAGACAATTATCAAAATTGTTTCCTGATTGACATGCCAAAAAAAAACATACTAAAAACTACTTAATACTCTAAAAATAAATGCTGAATTATATAGCATTGTGTCTAATGTATAAAAAAACCTTTTCAGGTGCCAAGGAGGCCTTATTGGTAAAATTTGCAGATGGTGGCAACAAAAGGAGGAACCAGTTCAAGAGTCAAGAACAGAGGCTGTGGACAGACAGGGCAGAGGTATTTTATAAAAATATACATTGTGTTAAAACAAATATTAACCCCTTAACAATCGGATAACATTCAAGAGAGCGGTCATAAAAGTGCCTATTTTTATTCTTGAGAACAATAAATTTTTTAATTATTTTTTTATTTGTCTTTAGCTTGAAATTTGAAAAAAAAAATATTAATGGTGTTTTAATTGGTAGGTTTAAGTTAGTTTTAAATCTTATGGGTGTGTTTCTACTGAACACTCCTGCCCGGAAATATCACGGGAGGGAGAAATAGAAGGCAAGAAAACCTAAAACTGTAATTTTTACTGGAGCAAGAAGAAAGAAGTTAAAACAAAGACTTGAATCATTTACTTAATATTATTTTAAAAAGTAATATTCCAATGTTTATAAAAATACTGTTGGCCATAAATTAAGTCAAACTCAAATAAAAAACAATGAAGAACAAGCACAATGTATGCATTACATTGTTTTATTTTTCTGTATGTTGTGTTTTCCCCTGTTGAGTCCCTGCAAAAATGCATTTCTTTTTCATATTAGG
Source organism: Oedothorax gibbosus (assembly GCA_019343175.1). Taxonomy (NCBI): domain Eukaryota; kingdom Metazoa; phylum Arthropoda; class Arachnida; order Araneae; family Linyphiidae; genus Oedothorax; species Oedothorax gibbosus. The sequence continues at coordinate 11,156,418 of CM033279.1, forward strand.
TTATGTATATGATTAATTTATTTGTATTTCTAGCATTGAACTATATACTGTATGCTTAAAAAAACCATCAAACCAAAATTTTATTTATTGAAAAATTTAGTTTTAACTTTAATTGCTTTACAAATGCCTAGTTCCTATTTTACTGATATTTCTTTATATTTGCTTTTATTAATGGAAACAAGCTGTATTATAAGCTGAATAAAAATATGAGAATTGTTTAGAAATAGTTAAATGGAATTTTTTCAGGTCATTGTATTATGTAAGTTAATTATTTTAAAATATATATTATTGCTAATTTCAGGGAATTCAGTTGTATGATCAGGCTGGCCTCAACCAGAATGGGTAAGCTCATCTTTTTGTTTTGGAAAATTCATTTTAATTTCCAAAAGTAATACTAACATGCATAAAAAAAGTTTGGTGAAATATTCAATTTCCTTTAGTATTCCATTTACTTAAGAAATGTTAAGAAAATATTATCATACTTTTTTTTAGCTATATTTTCCTTTGAAATATTTTAGTAAATCCGTTTTTCAAAATAAGAACAATTGTTATAAAGACGTATATGTAGAAAGCTGATAAAATTAGCCTTTCAGATGAGTTTTTGTCATGGAAAGCATAACACAAAATCAAGTTTGTTATTTCAATGCAGATATGTTTAATATAATTCCTGTGCTGCAAAATGATCTTACAACAGCTATTGCATCACAACAAAAATTTTACTGTTGCGAAGGTTCAGATCACATATTTTGTGTGTCCATATTATAAGTACAACTTTATATTTTCTTAAACATTAAAACTACCAGAATTGTTTACTAAATCAATTGTAGTTAATATAGTTATTTTATTATTAATTCTACCAAACATTAAGGTACACAATAGTTTTTTAGAAGTAAAAACTAATGTAATTTTTTTTGTTTAGGGTTGCCTCTCAGCTGGTGAGCCCCATAGGAGGATACCAACGATCCTACTCTACTCCTGTATCGCCCTATCAGCTACAGCCAAATACCACATGGGTTCACCCACATCAGTATATACTCCAACAGCCACTCACACCTGTAAGTTGCATTATTTGTTTATAACTAGCACGGTGGTAACAGAACCTGGGAAATCAGGGAATTCTCATGGAATTTTTCAAATTTTGCAAAATATCAGGGAATTTTTTCCATTTTGGATTACTTAAACAGCAGGTTTAGGTTGTACTGGTGATCACTAGTAACGGACACTTGATCAAAAGAAAATATCCTGGTTGTTCCGATTTGCCTGAAAGACCAATCTTGGAGGAAGGATAAATATCTCTTACGAATCATGTTACAACATGATTCTCTGGTCACGTGTTTCCTCTAAACTTATTCAGATTTTCGGAAAAGTTAGGTAGGTTAACCCATAATCCGGAAAATCCTGCGATGTCTGGATTAAATTTTCTGTGCTGCATTGATTTGTGTGTATTGTATATTTTCTAGGTAATTGGTAAAATCGGGGATTTTTTTGCGGAAATATCAGGGAACTTTTTTTCTAGGATTTTGTTACCACCCTGACTAGTGCTCAAAGTGTTGTAATGGCAATTATTAACATTCATAAATGCAGTAAATCTGCATTCAAAGTTTGTCATTATAATGGCTGTAGTTTATTTTTATAGTTCTTAGTTGTCAGTGGGTTTCATGTGAACTGGCAAAGAAATGAAAGCCTAAATCTTTATAAAAAAAATTGTTTATTCTTTTTTGTTTCATCCACAGCATTTATTTTTTATAGTTAAGATTTTTTGAAGAATTTATTGACTATGAAGTATATTTTTTAAATTGTCTATTTTCTTTTTCTTTCTTGAATAATAATTATTAAACTAAATATTCTCATAAACTAATATTGGAGTGCATCTCAATTTTTTCCTATTGCTTATTTGAATGAAAAAAGTAAGAAAATGTTAAATGCTCCAAAAAAGTTATATTAGTGTATAATATTCAATAACTTTCATCAAATCCTTCCTTAAAAGAGGTAGAGTTTGTAATATTGGTTAGATAACAAGAATAATGCACAAAGTATATCATGTATGCTATGTTTGACTTTAGTATGTAACGTCTAATCCCTCGCATGTCTTTTTAGCTTCCACAGTACATTTGTAACGTAAAAAGTGGAAGGTATTATAATCTTTCAGTCCGTCTGTCTGTCCGTCACCCACTTTCATAGTCCGAACTACAGATACTACAGACAAGTGATACGTCAAAAAATTTAGCGTACCGAAATTCGAATACATTGAAAATTTCAGAAAAGAATTCGAATTCGTAGTACTTAAATTATTTAAAAAACTTCAAAATTGAATGCTCATTTAAAAAAGCATAGGAAGCCATTTTATTTAGAATTTAATCACCATTGCAATTCGCAACAATCGCTCGAGAAACTTTAATTCTTTTAGACAATAAATTCAAATAAATTTATTTTTGCAACATCGATCAGTTTGAAATGACGTCAAATATATTTCACTACAAGATTCTTTGTACGTTGATATGAAATGTTTTAATTCGATTTTTTCTTTTCAGATGATATCTTCCTCATTGGATCCTATTTACAGCACCCTCACTATGCCCCAACTCACTGCGCATCTCTCCCAACTGCAGTTGTCTGGAACCTCGGTGAGATTTTAAAACCAATATTTGAATGAGTTTTCTTCTTGAACAACTCTGTAATTTGGCAAAAAGAGGGAAAATTTCCAATAGTGTTGTTAAGAAGGTTTCTCTGAAACAATTTATCTAACTAAGATATTGCACAAGAACTAGGACATATTTTTATGAAGCAAATATATTGTATTAAAAAAACTCAAAGAAAAAAAAACATTACTTAAAATTAGTTACAAATCTTGGGGAGATTTCTGGCATTGTTTTTCTTTCATAAGAAAGTGGGGCCCCGATCTCAAAGAATCATGTAAAAAAAGACAAATCCCAAATTCTATGGCCCAGCACGATGAAGTCTTCGGCCCACTGGTTAGGAACTGCTTTCTTATTAAAATTCTCTTTTTACTTTGTTTGAATATTGGGTTTTTTTATTAAGGCATGCAACTATTTTCCACAGTTTTGAATAACTGGGTTTTTCTATATCAATTAATCATTTTATTCAAATAGGAAAACGTTATCATTGAAAACATGTGTACGCACACTTATAGTAAAAAAAAACATAGAGATTTCTTGAAATATTCCTGTCTTAAGGAATTAAACTTAGTGTCACAATTATCTAGTATCACTATTTTATTCCCTATCAAAATAAGTTAATTGTACTGGATTCGTATTTTCTATGCAGTTTCAATGCATTTTTATTTATAACATCTCGATGTAAAATATTACAACTTTTGTTTCATTGTTTTCTTGCTTGAGACCTGGCAATTCAAGGTTACTTCTTTCTTCCAAACTTTCAACCTAATGAAGTTATTTGTGATAAGTCACCAAATTATTTTCTGACAAATGATATTTCTATCTTCGTTTAACGATGTCGATCCGACAGTCATTTACCCATAATTTTTGTACAGCTACACTCTTTTATTTTTGGCTTCCAAGGTTAGTTTTTTTAAACTAAATCACACAAACTACCAACATTGCTATTTAAATTATGTAGATTTTACATAAAGTACATTTGGAACTATAAACGAAACACGCAAAAATGAGCTTTGTGTTTATATAGGATATATTAAGTTACACAAAAAACTTAACATGAATTTTTAGCACAAATTTAAAATAGTTTACTTTGTATTTGGAAATAAAGGTTTTAATGGTATTCACAAAACCAATATTAATATTAGTTAAAAAATTAAAACCTGTAATTAAATTTTATAATTTCATTCAATGTGTATAATTTTTCCTAAAGACTTTTTCTACCCGAAAAGCATTTAATTTCAAATGATAAGGTAAATAAGCGTTTGTTGTTTTGACCTATGCAATTTGTTGTTGCAGTATGTGACTGGGGCTCCCCATGCGTACACTGGCACCACCGCAGGCCCTGCCATGTACCCACAGGCTGCCCACCTGGTGCAACAGGTGCCAATGGAGGTATGCAAAGCATTTCTACTATTATTATATCTAATTTTTAACAGGCCTTGAAACACAGCGATTATAAAACTTTTTAGGAGCTTCCAAAATGACCTGTATTACTTAATACTGTTTGATTCTGGGTAGTTTTGTTATTGCAGTTTAATACTGAAAATGACTTAATATTTAATTAAAATGTAACTTTTTTTTATGTAACTTTTTCTGGTTAATGAATGACTTAGTTCCTATTTTTTGTTTTATTTAGGTAGCATAATTTGTTAAAGTAGCAAATGCAAGTCTGCAAGCAAAAATGCAAGTCTATTATATCTGTCAGTTTAATTACAAACTTAATGTTTGATTAATTGGTGTATTTATGGAAAAAACTGACAAAAATATAAAGTTATTGTGTTAATCCAGCTCTAATTTACCCATTAACAACAATTGGTAAGAAAACTTACCACGTGAAAATGATCTTTCTGTTTAAGTTTATCTGAATCAATTAAATATCAGACAAATGAAGACTATAGTTCTGTACAATTCATGCAGGACGATTTAAGTCACATGAAAAACTACGTTAAAAAACTTAACGTTTTTACTCAGAAATGAAGCTGTTAATGGTATTCACAAAGTTGTCGTTCATGGGTTACTATTGAAGCATCTTTCAAGCTTTGAGAATGGGAAGCTTAAAAAGAGTTTTAAATTTGTTAAAACTTCGAAAATACAATAGAAATTAGAGTATTATTTTTGTCACATGCCTAACCAGCTTATTCTGAATATTTCTGTTTTTTAATTTTTGAAATTAGTTGTGATTTGAGTTGGTTTGAAAAGAATTTATCGTGACCGATATTGTAAGGTAGTTACTTGCTCTTAGTCTTAATTAAGATTTTAAGAGGGGTCTAAAGGTAATTAACGTTAAAAATTTATGTCATATCAATTAATTTATATCAATCTAATTATTTTTCAGGATCCAATGAACAGCACTGTGAATGCTGGCGGAGGTCCGATGGGAAATGAAGATCCTAATTTATATCAACACTACAACCAATCCAAATGATTGGTTCCAGGTAAGTTTTTGAAATTTTTAAGGTTTTTATTTAATTTGTCGAAATTTGACAAATGTACAACAATGTATAGTTAACTTTAAATCTGAAGTTGAAGTAATGTATTTATTAAAAGTTTAAACTTGCCTAATGTTTCTATCCTTTGTAGATATCAATTAATTTTTCGTGTAACTGTATTAAGTTAATGTCAATTAAGCAACTTTCACTCTAAAGGCTACTTTGGCAGTTTTTTTTTGTCAAGGGCAATACTGTAACTTGATTTATAAGTAAAAAGTATAGTTAGATTTAAAGCCGTTTGTTTGGTTTTTATGTTTTAAGGCAGTAAGTGGCAGAATCGGCCCATACAAGGCTGCAAATTCAGTGACCTCATAATATACTGACTAATAATTAAAGATCCTTAGTAGAAGAATGTGCTAAGTGAGAAAAAGGTGAATACGGGAAAATGAGCTTCAAAGTTTGCGCTTGGATCCGTTAAAAACAGTACTTGTAGGGCAAAAAATATACTTAATTAAAATTGTATGAAAGGGGAAAACTTGTTATCTTTAGAGGAGGGAACAACTTGTGCATAGACACAAAAATTTTGATATTTTTATAAATGTCACTTGTTACGTTTTCCCACTAACATCTGCAATTCAAGTCCTGTACTTGCAAATGACAATTAGTCAATTGCTCTCCTTTTATATAAAAGGAAGGGTATATATGTGATATATCGTATAAATCTCTATAAAGTTATAATATTAACCACACGTGATATATCATATAAATCTCTATAAAGTTATAATATTAACCACACAAATCTCTATAATATTCTAATATTCAGTTCTTTCTTAATAACTCTCAGTTAATGTCTTGCCGATCCATCGAACAGTTACCACGTTTTAAAAGGCGTCAATACATTCTTTCCCACAGAAATTGCAGACGCAGCAGACTTTGTTTTGACTTCAGATCCACTCTTCTCATGACCATTAAAAATAGTCACTTTTTAATTCGACTTCGAGATGTAAGGTTGTGTGCTCTTTTTGGAGGGCCGAGCTTCGGCTCCGGACTTTGTCCCGTTAAATACTTTAAAAGATTTTATAATAAAAGATCTTGGATATCCAAACCAGGGATCAACCTGGGTCAAAAAATGCTGTAGCAAAAATGCTAAAATGTAAAAGAAAGCTGTAGCAAAATGCTAAAGAAAAATTAGTTGCTTATAAATCAATGTCACGTAAATTAAATCACTTGAATCTATACACAAATCAATCTTTGTGTAGCAGTTAATTAATTCTGTTTAGCAGTATAGCTTAACAATACATTAATATTTTTTTATGAATCACGACATGACAAATTTAAATAATTATACAACACTACTAAATGTACTTAATTTTTTATAAACATTTTAAAATAATTACATTTACTTTTATTTATGGTGTTGGATCAAGTTCAGATTTGTCTATGAACATGTTTTTGTTGTTGATTTGGTGCATTGAAATCAAGTTTTGGTTGTTTGAAATCCCCAACTTTTGGTCTTTCAATATGTATCCTCATTAACATGGTTCATACATTTGTAAGGGAAAAAAATTCACACTTTTCCAGAAAAATTCAAGGACTAGAAATTTACTAGCAACATAAAATCTAAATATATAAAGCGTGTAGAAGTCCATTTTTTAAAAAACTAAAAATTGTTTAAAATCGGAAACCCCAGTACAGGCGTAATTAGAAAAAGGTTGAAATGTAAACAAAAAAGTGTTTTCACATTCAAGCTGTTCTTGTGATCACAACTCAAGGACACCGTGAATCGGACACTTGATCAGAAAATATATTCTGGTTGTCAGACTTGGCCTGAACAGCTACAAAAGTAAAACTGAGATACTGATCACGCAGAGCCAGAGAACTGCCAATCATTCTGATGCAATGTGACGTCATCGGTAGATTTCGTTAAAATTACTAGGCAGCAAAATAAGTAAATCAGGAATCATTATTGGACTGCTCTTCTAATGGGAGATTGCACTGGATGGCCGATATTTGAAGACATCTTAGTGTAATCTAATCTGAATTCATCTTCTAATTTTGATTAAAATTTTTATTTTCAATATTAGAATCAGTTATTTTAACTTGTTGTTTGTTGAAATTAAGCTTAGTTTCACCTAATTACGGAGTCGCATTTTCGCAACAGCCAACAATTTTTTTTCCGCATTTTGATGCAACTCATCGCATTTTGCGACAAATGCGACTGCAGATTGATCCCTGGTCCAAACTACCTTCATTTCTGTAGTTAACTAAATAATAAGTATCCTCTACGGTGAAGTAGATGTTATTCTACTTCATATATATATATTTTTTAAATTCCTTGGTTTTCTTGTCAAGTAATGTGTATGGGCATTACTAAACGAATCTCGAATCTGAATACTGTGTATTTTTGCAGGTCTCATTAGAGGACTTGCAGCCCGATCAAGTGCACCCACCCCCTTCAAACGTGAAACATGTCGCTCATCACCCCTATATTCTTCTGTGCACGGTCGATCAGCCAATCCTCCCTCAATGAGTATCAAAGTGAATCTGTGCGGCGTTTGAAAAACAAAAAAAACAGAGCATATTTTTATTTAACTAACGGCCCTCTCCCAAGGAAAAAGATATTTTTTAAAAGAAAAGAACAAGCCCAAAAAATGTTATTTCTCGAGATTCTCTACACGACATCCGTTGTTGTCAGTTGTTGACTTTGCTTCTCCAATGTTTCCACTTCCCCGAAGATGAAAATAAAAGAAAAAAAGACGGCCCATGCATTCCTTCAATTTCTGTGGACTAGAATAGGGCAACTCAAAAGACAAGACGTTCCGTGTAGTGGTTCCATTGTGTCACTAGAGTGTTCTTTTCGTCAGGGAAAGAAAACCACATTAACGGATTAAGTTTACAAACTGTTTTTCTTGTCTAGTGCTTTTTCTCCTTTTCCGAAACAGGAGGGAAATTTCATTGTGATGTGTCTTGTGTTTTTGTCCGAAACGTAGATTTAGATTTTACTCGTAGTCCCGTAGCACGTAGAGAATTTCTTGTAGCTTACCTCAAGCTTTGTGTGCGCAAAACTTGTGAAGGATCGGAACCATTTGGGTGGTGTTTGTTGCCATTGGTATCTGTACTTGAAATAACAGAATAGTCTGCATTATTTGTAACAGATCTAAGAAAGTTTTACAAGCAGGAAACAAGGAGTTCTAGCTACGCCTTCAATAACTAAAGGATCTGGTCTGTATTTCTTTTAACATTGAGCAGACTGTGATTTTATTCCCAGTATAGATATCAACTGGCACGTACAACAGAAGATGAACAGATGCTGAGACATTTGTGTTGGTTACTTGCGAATCTGTGCCTTTTTTATGACCTGCCTCTAGCTTTTTCGTTTGGCGGACATTGGACAACACGAAGACATGCAGCTTTTCAGAGGTGTGTTAGCACTTTTAATTTCGTTTGAGCAGGGCAGGAGTTGGCATGCGTTGTGGATCGTCTGATTTTGCGAGTAAACCTCCTTTTTTTCCCCATGTCTACTTTTTTTTGTGTGTGGCCACTGATGTGGTGTTGCTGAAATGTGTGTGCTTTAAGTGTAATTTTTTTTTTTAATGGTAATTTTCTTTAGACCTGCCAACTTTTTTTTAAAAAATTGAAGTGTTCTTGGTGACAGCAGAAACTAATGTTTTACTTTATAAATTATTTTTTAAACAAAATTTTATCGCTTTGAATCTGGTGTTGGCAAGTAAAAAAGGAAACATTCCTTCTTTCTTGTTTGTCAAAAAGAAAGCGAATTGGTAATTTTAAAATTACTCTTAATTATTTTAACATTTCTGCTGAGGAACAATTTCTTAAAATTTTAAAGGGCATTAAAATGTCAATCTCCTGTCAATTCAGAAAAAAATTCCGGTTTTCGTGAAAGTTTTCAGAAGTTGGCAGGTATAAGGTTCCAAAGATATTAATTATGTAATTCCATTCTTCCTCTGATTACAATGTACAAAGAAATTTAAGTCTTAAATAAGAGAAAATAGGAACTAAAAGATGTTTCCCCATTTTTATGTGGGGCTTTTGTTTTAAGTGAAACAAAAATGTGCTTTAAGACAGCAGTCAAATTGTTTGAAAGGCACTTGAAAAAGTGTTTTCATAAGCTGAGTGCTACTGTTTGAGTGTATAGAAAAGTTTTTTTAAAAAAATTGGAGTAAAACATCTGTTTTTCGAATCAGAAAATTTAAAATTTAATTCTAATCGTAAAAATTTGTATTTATATATTTTTTGTGTTGTATTTTTTCTGTGCTTGTTTTTAACTCATTGTTATGACACTTGAAATCTTTGCCTTTTGTAATATCTTAATTTATGAGAATATAAAGATAGTTGAAAATGTCTGCTTAACAACGACCTTTGGAATTAAAAAAAAAATGGTAGCCAATAAAAAATGTTATGTGTATTTTACTTACGAAAAATTAGGTAATTAATTAAAATGGAGGGATCCTTAAATTAAGCAAGTGTAATAACTTGCACTGAGTTTTGTTTTTATTTATTATTTGTAAATAACTTCTCAAAAATGAGTACATCATATCACTTCTATGAGCTACTATACAGGTTCAAAAACTGGTTTTGTTCATTTCGTGAATGTAACTTTGTTTATAGCTAGCCTTTAAAAAAATCTAAGCTTATACTGACCTTTAAAAAATTACTATTACCTTAAGTTTAAACATATCTAATACCATTTGAATATATTTATCACATGTTTCTGTACTTTATTTTGTTAAATAGTTAAATTCTATAGTTAACTACTTATATAAATTTGCAAACTATACTCGCCGCCAACCAAATTAGAACACGTTAGGGATGGTGGTTTTTCAGAAAAAAACGGTTGGTTTTCAAAAACCGGTTTTTTACAATGCCGGTAAAACCAACCAGGTTTTACCGAACCTTAAAAACCGGTTTTATAAAACCGGTCTTCCCAAAACCGGTTTTTCAATGGCAAAAAAAACGGTTTTCCATTTTTTTAAAGGTTTTTTCAGTTTCTTATTAATTAATTGAAAAAAATCAATTAATTTGTAAACTTTACTTCCGAATTAAAAAAAAAACAATTTACACAGTCAATTTTAAATGTTTAAAGTGTTTTGTTAAAAACTAAGTTCTAGGTTTTCTTCTTAATTCTTACTTTCTTATTATTTTTAATTATAATGTTCCTTTTTTTTATTCTGGTTTTTCTAATCGTTTTGAGTTTTTTTATTAAGCTTTGCATTATTCCATCTCTATTTCCTTTTCCTTTAAAAAAAAAATTTAATTCCTACCATTTGTTATCTGTGCTGTTAACATATTGCAAAAGGAAAAAAATTATCGAATTAAAAAAAACGCTGATAGCGGTTTTTAAGAAAAAAAAACGATTTCTGGTTTTTAGACGGTTTTCCGCGCAGAAAACCTGTTTCCGGTTTAGACTGGCCTCATGAAAAAAACGATTTTTCAGTCAAAATCGAGGGCAAAAAAACGGTTTCGGTTTTCCATCCCTAAAGTGTAACAAATAAGGGTGGCGAGAACTATAGTTATATTTTTTTAAACCTGTGATTAGCTATGATTTTTAATGCTACAGTTTGAATTACCTGAAATGAAATATTCATAGGAAATACAAATAGTTGTAACTTGAATTATAAATTGACCAGAGTATAAATCAAATAAACTTCTAAAACAAATCCAATATTTTTTAAAAGCTACTTATATGTTATTGTTATTAACAGCTGTTAAATACAGTTTTATACCAGTATGGGAACTTTAGAATTTGAGTGTTTGATTTTAATTGTAATATTGTGTCCCATTTATAAAGCCTTAACATGCAGTGGTTTAAAATCACCCTAAGGTTCAAATATTAATGTATGTGGATGTTTTTTTACCCTGCTTCCATTTGAATCTCTAAATGCAAAAAAAAGTTGAAGTCCAGAAAGATTTTCATGCAACGTTATTTCAGTGAATCGTTGAATTAAGCAAGAGTAGTGAGAAATTCTCCAATGACTTGACCTTTTTTGGCATTTAGCGATTGTAAACTTAATTTCGCCTTGGGCAGGTCAAAAGCAGTATCTACAAAATGACCTGGACCAGTTTTATTCTGAAATTGTCATTCTTTACTTCACTTACTTATCCGTTGTAATAATTGATTGTTTTATAGGGAAAATGGTGCAAGTCATTTCATTTGTAGATACTGTCCCAGGGCAGATTTTTTCAAATGATTTCTTTTGATCTCTTCGACTTCCGAACTTGTTATTAAGCTTACATGTTTGTTGTCTTTGTGCTATCTGCAACGTATAATTTATGATTGTATGTTTTCTTTTGTACAAAAATCTATCCATTTCGAAGAATTCTTTCCTTTATTTATAAACAGTTATTTATTTTTTTCCCCAAGTAAATACGTCTTCCAATATAAAATTTGTAAAGCGGTTTTCTATTGTAATTGAACATGCCTTTTCAGAGTAGATGATTGTAAAAAATAATGCCCTTCAATAGTAGCAAGCCTTTAAAAAAACAATGGATAACTAGTAGCCGAGTTTTGGAAAACCCCTGCGAGCTTGACTATTCCTCCTTTTTTATTGCTCAGATTTGAATTGTTAAATGGTAAAAATGGCTCAAGTACGCTGGAGAATGCCCTAAGACGCTTCTTTCTTTAAGTATTTTAGTGAAGAAAGAAGTGTGTAAGGAATTCTTTTTGTGGATTTGACCCTTTTTTTAAATTTCGCAATTCATTAAGTCCCTAATTATTTAAGTCCCTGCATGTTGATGTGCCTGCCAACTTTTAAAAGTTATCTGTACAGTACTTTTTTTTTAAAATCAACAATTCTGCTTCATAGAACCAGACAATATGAATAAAAAATATCTATATGCACCCAAAAGCTCATAAGCTTTCATACAATGACTCATTACATTTTTCTTTTCAATTACAAATCATGAACAAACTATCCGTGTTAAGCTTGCCAGAATGTTTTAAAATGCAACCTGTCTGGTTCTAAGGTACAGAATTCATGGTAAATTTATTTTATTAAGGAAATCTTAAGTAAATGATGTTAATGCTGGCTGTCTGATTTTATAAAAAATGCATCAATTGTCTATAATAGTTTGTTATGTATGATTAGTATATATTTGTGCTTAGATGGTAAAATCACATGTTATAAGTAAAACTCTTTCCATTAGAAATATGCCCCAAGTGCATAGTACCCATTATTTTTTTAAAGGAGGGTTAAATCATTTTTCCACGCGATCAAATCTTGTTACTTAAGTCATCAAAATTAAATTAGAAAATCAGTGAATTTTTAAACGTTGCCATCTAGTCACAGATGTATAATTGCTCTGATAATTTAAAACAATGTTTTTATAATCCGAAATCTTGATTTTTTTAAAATTTGTAATGCTGGCAGGCATACTTTTATTCAATATTTTTATTGTTTGGTCCATTCCCTTGATTTTAATATTGTCGCTGTATTTATTCACATTTGTAAGACTGGAATCAATGCTAATACTTTTTATGTTTAAACGCAAAGGTGCCTTTTTTTCTTGTTTAAGTGTAAAATTGATTTTATTTTGTAAAGCTAAAATTAGTTCCTAATTTTAAGATAAATTTTAAAGTAAAATTAGCAATAAAATGTTATAAAAAGTAGGAAATTTTTATTCTAAAATGAAAATCTGACTTTATGAAATCTTGTTAAAGACTAAAGCATGTAGGAGTAAAAAGTAAAAAGAACTATTTTTGGAGTTCAACGAACTTAATTTTAGGGTTTTTATATATGTGGGAATTAAAAAGTGATTTTTATTTTAATGTGGTGATTTTCCCTGTTAAATATTTTTACAAAATGATATCAGTTGACGCAATAAAAGAAAATTGTTTTTATATTTCCATCACAACTATTGTATGCGATCGGTACTTAGACAAGTATTGTTAAATTTTCTTGTATGATGTCTTTATTTTTTTAAAAATGAAGCACTGATTGACATTCCTTACTTTTGTACTCAAAATGTTAAAAAAAAATGATGATGCTTATCCGTAGAAGATAGCTTGAGATTAAAATTCTGTCATACAATAAATGTGGTGTTTATTTTTTTCACACTGTACACTTTTAAGACGAAAACACACATTGAGAAAAAAATGATAATGAAGGAAACAATATATATTATTGGCACATATAGTTTATTTGTTGGTACTATTTGCGCCAATAATATACTACGTTGTTTCCTTCGTGAATACTCTCATGTTTCTCATGAAGATATTTTCTGAAAGGGAAGTTGTTCACTATATAGAATGCATACAGGTATAATTTGGAGGTTTAAAATGGACTGTAATAAAAAAAGTAAGTTAGGTCCCATGGATTTGTAAACTGGGTCTAAAACTACAACATTTGACGTTGATTTATAACTGTGCCTCCAAGCTATTGACTCTTCGCTTCTGGAGTAATTGACCTTTGAATTTGACCTTTTTTTTGGAAATGATCAACTTTGAGACCTTGTAAGCAAAGGGTCACTATGTTTTTTTTTTATATATTTCTAAGTACTACCCTATTGTGTGTAATTAATCCAATAATTATTTCTGTGGGTCACTTATGGCTTAAGCAGATAATTAGGCAGAAATAGGAGAAAAATCAACGAAAATTACTTTTTACGAAGGACCTTGATCTATGAGCGACTCACCAAACTAATTATGATGACATGTACCTAGTATCAAGTAGTATCCATATTTAAAAAAAAAAAATCTTGGGTCACACACACTTATGGCTTTAGAAATCAAGTAGAAGGATGATATAATTTACAATCTTAGTACTACTAACATATCCTGAAAGTTTCAAGAAAATCGAATACATCAACTAATACGCCCCACAGTGGTCTGGGAGCGGCCAAAATGCCAAATTTCGAAGTGTTCGCAAAATGCAAAATGAATAGATATTTAAATTAATAGATAATTGAATAGTAAGATTACCAAATATAAATCATTACAAATAATTTTTTTATGTATTTATAGTTACGAAAAGTCAACAAATGAAAAATAGCCCGTTTTGAGGCGATACAATTGAATTCAAAATACACGATTTATAATTTTATTACACAATTTTTTTGCATGTTTTTGAGTTTTATAAAAGGATTTATTTTATTTTAGATGATTAAAAAATACAAAATAATTTTTAAATTAGTTTTTGATTTTAGTTTCAAAAATACTATGTTTTTAAATATTTGAAAGAGTGCAACTTTCTTGCTCCACTGCTCCAAAGTCTCATTAAAATTAACTAGTTTTCCAAATCTTATATAAAAGATAAATCTAAATTTCAGCTGCGGAAACGTACGGAAACCATAATTACAAACAGAAGTGTCAAAATCTAGCTGTTCAAAAATCGTCGAAAAGCACAACGCTGCCGCGCGTTGCTCCACGGCAGCTGTTAATCTAGAAACAAAGTAACAAAACCGTCTGGTGTTTCGACCACTTTACTTACAAAGTGTTTGATTATAAATATATAACTTAAATACTTGTATTATCTTTGTAGGAGAGAAAAGGTTTGACTTGTTTACAATAAGAATGTTTTCAAAAGATGCCCATTGGCTCTTGGGAAGAGGGGGTTGAGTTACATGCCAAACTCTGTTCACAAGGTATTGTTTCATGGGGGGAAAGTGATTTCATCATATATGTTACCCATAGGAAGTTTAACCAAAGAAACCCAAGAGGCCAAAAACAAAGACTTTCGGTGGTACAGACGAGAACACTCAAGAAAAAGTACAAATGAAGATGTGTTTAACTTTCTTACTATTTCATCGGACCCTTACAACTTTTGCGCAAAGCCTAAAACCAACAAAAAATTAGAGCTACACGAAGACTAAAAAAAACTATTATATTAATATTGTAATCTTAAAGGATGTTAAACAAATTTATTATATGTTTTCAAAGCAAAATTTTTAGTGCTTCAAAACAATTTTAAGATAAAAATCCTTTTTATGAATCTGTTCTATCAAAGTGACTTTTATTTAGTTCCTAAAATACGTGTAGTTTTTGTATTTCAGATTTGTTAATATACTTTTAACTCTAAGATCATTATATAGAACTTTTAAATCAAATACGATATTATTAATAAATTATTTATTTCCTAAGCCGTATTAAAATTAAACGAAATTTCATTAAAAAGTCTTTAGATGAATATTAATACCATATTTGGCCTTAACATCTTCAATAATAAAATGCTGTTAATTAATATGGTCTTAAAAAACTGTTGACGGTTAATTTGAAAGTATATGTTCTGTGTATTCATATTTTTGTACGATATTTTGATATTAAATTTGATATTATTCCACAACCTTTAAAAGTTTAATATTAAATAATTATTCCACAAACTTCAATGTTAAATATTTTATAATTATTCCACAAACTTCAATGTTTAATATTATATAATTCATGCGTTCAAAAATTAGTAAAAAAAATATTCACAATAAAAAAAACTTTGGTTTCAATTAATTTTATAAGCTAAATTGAGAGCAGAAAATATTGAAAATAGTGTACATATTTTTAGCTTGACGTTTCATTTTTTAAAAGATTTTGTTAGTGTTTTGGCTTTTTGTGACTGATTACGTATTACCATGACCTAAGCTTACGCATATGCACTTGCCCAATACATGTTGATTAAAACGTTATTCTTTATACGCAATTTTCACATTACATCTTCACATACTATTTTTTGCATTGACTGTAACTTAAAATACATAGGTTTTACAAACTTGATTGTGTCCTATATCGACTCAGATGGGTCAAAAACCTACAAAACCGAATTTTTATACATTTTTGTCAAACCACAAAAAAATAAATGAATTTTGACCGTTTTTCAGCCTTTTCCGACCACTGTGCGCCCCTATTGAATCTGGCCCAGTTTTTTTTAAAATGACTTTTAAAAAAAACATTTTCCTTGTCTTTATTTTGCTGATGTATAATTATATATTACTACGAAAACAAAGATTTAATTGCATTTAATTCACTTTTTAGCAGTTGTCGCAATGAACGATAAAGATCGAAGTAAATTATGATTTGCAACATTTAAAATTTTTTAATACGAAACTGTCCCAAAATAAGAGAGTTACCCTCTCTTTTAAAGGGTTGAAAAATTTAATTTTTTACCCCTATTTGTTATGACTTAAAAATGAAACACATGGTTATTTTTCATTAACTCTTTTACTCGAATTAATTTTTTTTTTTTTTTGTGAATTATATTTTTAGTGAAATAAAAAGTTACAATTTTGCTATTAAAAATAATAATAATAGAATTTACCTTACAAACTTTTCAAAAAAATTCCCACAGAAAGCAAGAAACTTTAATATCCAACCAATTAAAAACAAAGATTTTTGTGTATTCTTAAATACTAATTTCTTCTAACAATTGCTGATTTATAAGAGGTTGAAACAGGATTTCACGCTAACTATTATGTTGTTAAGCCACGAATTGTTGAAAAAATGTGTACATTAAGAAAATGTTACGAATTGTTTATAAAATATTAGGTTAATTTTCATGACACGAATGAAAAATCCCTAAATTCCGTTCTTCAATTTGTTCCAAGAGTACTTTTTTTAGTGCCCAAGGAGACAAAAGGCATGACATAACTTCATTTTAGATTGAATTTCCCAAATTTGTATTCATTTGTAGAAAAAATGTTCCAAAAACGGACATAGATGAAGAGAATAACGCTGTTAACTAGTGTGGAACAGTAATTTCTTCAGGCAGGAATATGATTTCTATTTAATTTTTAACAATGTATGTTTGTGATAACAAATTTATAGAAGCGTAGCTACATTGAGCATGAAATCACTTTTCGTTATCACTTTTCGTCCGTTGTTTTAGTCATATTTAGGTGAAGATGGTCGATTGTTCTAAATAATCTTAATATTTGTTCTGTTATCCCTAAGGGGTGCGTGTGCGGACAGCAACGCATAATTCACTTATTTTTTCACGGTTAGTTAGAATAACCCTGAATTCTAAAATAGGATATGAAATTTTTGCGAACGATATTTGTTGGACATTGAGTGATGAGAAGAATTTTTGCTTTGGTAGAATCCAGTTGGTCGGTCAAAATTGTGTGTGACGGAATCTCTACCCTTCTTTGCTGTTTTTTTTTATTCATTGGAATTTATTAAAAAAGGTACGTATTATATGAAGAATTTATATTGTGCCTTCTTTACTCTAAATTTTATATAAAATTATTTTGCTCTTTTTTTTCTACGAAAATATTTCACCAATTTGTCTTAAGACTTCGAAATTTGCACGTGGTTGTAAAAATTGCACGAAAATAATGTATCAAAGACCAAACCTACAATGCGTTAATAGTTATTTATGCAACAAGTGTGAAAAGTAAGGCTTTTTTAAACGAGTTGAATAAATTATTTCACGAGCGAGTGAAATAAATTCACGAGTTTAAAAAAGGCTATTTTCAACGTGTTGCCATACACTATTTTTTATAATAACGTGCAAAAAAAGTATTTATTAAATTGGCATTGATTGATTGGCTTATTAATTATTTTATTATCACGTTCAAATGATTTTAAGATGATTATTTATATTAATGATTATTTTAAAATCACGTGCAAAAAGTATTTCTTAGATTGACATAGGAAATAAGACGCCAAATAAAGAATCGCGTTCAAATAAAGAATTTTCCACCAATCACAAAGCCACCGAATAAAATATCACGCTCAAATAAAGAATTTTACACCAATCAGATGCTCTTATTTACTTTGTCGCACTAGTGCGTGAAAGTAACTTTGAAACACGATTTCGTTAAAAGCATCACTTTTGCCACGATTATTGATTTGAAAAAGTTAGTTTTTTTGCACGATATTATAAAAAGTTAGTTTTTTTGCACGGTATTATAAAAAATAATATTAGTTAGGTGGTTTTAGCTCCCACACTACGTTTATAACGTAAAAAGTGGAAACGGTATTATAATCGTTCAGTCCGTCTGAACACAAATGTTGTGTGGAAGCGGGTTGAGGGACAGATTCTGTTACAAACCTACTTTTTTTTTTTTTTTTATCTCACTATGTGATTTTTCAGCAGGACATACTATCCTAAGTTTGTCAACGCTATTATTTTAGAATAAGTCTGGTGACTAGTTTGTACTGATTACAATTTGGTATCTGATTAACAATTTCCATTAAATTTGCTTTGTGAAAAATTGAAAAGAAGGTTGGAATGCAAGAAAAAAAATCTTTTTGCAGAGAAAATAGTAAGCTTCTCCTCAACACTACCTCATAAATAAACCCTCATCCCCTGAAAAATTATGTTTCGGACAAATTTTAACGCAAATTTTATTTAAAGAAGTTATGAGTATTAATAGTGATAATTTTTTGATTTATAGTTTTATGCATATATATAAGTGAAAATCTGTATTATCCAATAAGTTTGTATAGTGTTTTGAGGAGTTTTTTTCACTAGTTAAATGGGAATAATCTCTTTTTTGTATATGTAAGATCAAGTTTCTCTAAATCGTTTCTTTTTTAATCTTTGGATCCATTTTGAGTACCATATAACTACATAAGAGACTATATTTTTTTGTGCGAAAATGTGTATCATAACACGTGTTACAGGCGTTCAAAAGTATTTTACCTACAGTTCTATATACCTATTAGTTCATGAGAAATATGAAGAAAAAAATTGCAAATTGTGTTAATAATTTTGTCAACCATTTGTATTTATTTGGTAATAAAGGATATGCTACAGTTAACAAATGGCTAACTGCAATACGCAGTCTAGCATTTAACAAAGTTAAGCTAACAGAATAATTAACATGAGTCTTGTGTTTTCGTTTTCAGGATAGGTAATGAGACTGCTGGCGGTGATTTTTCTTTTGGCGACGTTGGCGAGCAGCGACCACATTAGCCGGAAGATACTGAACTACGTGCTGCTGTCGCAATTCTCAAACCCCTTCAACAGGCAGAAACTCATCGTCTTGCCCGTGTTTCTGCCCGTCCCCGTTGGACTCACCAAGAGGATTCTGCAGAGGAACAGCATGCAGCACCGTGACCCTCTGTTCCCGTTACTTTTCCCCCAGTAAGGATGCTCTAAAGTCACGCAGTAAATTGTCTAGGGAGGTGAAAGGAAGCGTTCTCTAACTTGCTAAAATTATGAGCTGTCATATGACTCGTTACACATTGATACAAGTCGGTATGGCTTTAACATGCTCACAGCTAGCAAATTCGATACACCAACGGCCTTGGTTTATATTTTATCGGCGAAGTAGAGCGTCTTGGTTCTTGGTTCCTGATGTCACACGGAATTTGCTGTAAATTACTTTGAGTGGTGAAAGGAAGTTTTCGCCAACTTGACCAAAACTGTGAGTTATCGTGATATTTATGTATCGATACAATTCGATATTGATATTGAGTGTCTCTAGCATGTTCTCAACTAGCAAATCCTACCTGAGCGGTACACCAATTGTCTTGGTTTATATTCTATCGGCTAAGTAGAGTGCCTTATGTAAATGCGATCGAAGTTAACTACTTGGAAAACCTATAGCGATTTTGCTCACCTGCATTATTATGATGGAAAAAAATCTTTGTAACCTAACTGGGGTTTAAAATTCGATGTTATACTCCTGGTCATACTCTCGAAGAACACGCAGAACTTCTGCCATGGAACGGCTGATAGCTCTAGTGCGTTGTAATTCGAAACCAATCTACCCTCTCTCCTAATTAAAAGCCCTTTGCAATTAGAAGATTTTTTGCAATTAACAGTTATTACTTTGGACCCCATGCAATTATTTAGATATTTTTTTGCCTTGGCGTGCTCTTTCCCAACTTACAAAAAGCTCCTTGGAGGGTTACTGTTAGGTTTAATTACCGTCGCACTAGAGCTACATGAGGGATATTCCTTATAGACTAGAAATAGACAATCCGAAGCGTTCAACCTAACCTAACCTAACCTAAGGTTGACCCGTTTCATTGTTCATTGGTTTTATTAGACTCTTTTATTAATAATCTTGCAATACAGCTAACTTATTCTGCCCAATTTCTTGCAGGAGGAACAAGGCCGAGATTTTCATCCAGTCTAATGGTGATTGCAAAAACATCCATAATTGTGGAATTTCGGCAGTCCTCACGTGATGCGGGATCGTGTGTTAAAGAAACAGCTGGACTGCTTCTCATCCTCAACTCCACTCTAACTCTACGTCATCACTCATCTTTCAATGACTGTGTTAAAGCTGCTAAAAGAATCTAGAAATAGAAATCCGGGAGCGTTATCAATCAATCAACTAAGAGACATTTGAATTAATTTTGATAAATAAAGCAGAGTTCTATCCACTTGTAGTCGTTGCTAATTTATGAATCCTTATTTACATCACTGTCAAAATGAAGAGAAAAATTTGAACTTCATTACAAGGTATTTGAAATAGAAGTATGTGTATTTTTAGCCTACTTTTCTTTTTTTAATTCGAAAGAATTTTTTTTAAAAAATGAAAAATTCGGTATTGACATGCGGTCGATGTCCGTCTGTCTGTCCGTACCCCCATTCCAAAATCGGTTCTATCATTCGGATCTTAAAAATTCTATTTTTTTGTTAGAAAGCTATGACCTCAGAGACCCAACTTTCATACTTTTTGTCCACCTGTCTGTACGTCCGGACGGACATGAATCTACTATCTGTCGGTGAATTTCCCATTGAATTAGCATTGAAATTCAATTTTGAGTCTTTTAAATCACTGTTGCCAAATCAACAATGGCATGAGAAACTTTATTTAAAAATATTTGAAGCAAAAAAAAAAATTCATGAATCATTTTGAAATGACGTCATAAAATGTAGCACAATGTAATTCTCTGATTGTTCATTAATTGTTTGCCAAGAAAGCGGCAAGGCATATTTTTTGCATACAATTCTGCTTAGTTTTAATTTACATTTATTTTTTTAATGCAGTTTGGAGTATCATTATTTTTATTATTAATAAATATTTAATTATTCTTCGAACTACAAATAAATCGAGCAGACGATAAATAATATTAAGTTATTTGTGAAAGAATATTAAGGAAAATAGTTGATTTTGACTTTTAAAAGTTTAAATTATAACTGGATGCTGTGTTTAGCGATTTTTTTCTAATGTGTGTAAATATAGTGTAGAAACGAATATTGATGATATTTACTGTTATGAACCTAGTTGTTTCCCAATTAGAATTTCAGTACGTATTTAAGTAACAGGAAAGTAGGCTATATTAGTTCTTTAAGAACTTCTAGTTTTTCTTTTTAATTTAGTTTTTCTTTGTAAGTTAATCGTTCACCTGATAAAATTGCTGCCTCCCGCTCTAAAAAGTTAAAATATTTTATGTTGGATTATTGTAATCCTATTAATTACTTGTAATTAAAATTGTTAATTGAAAATTACAATATTTTTTATTATAATCGCATACCTTTATACTAAAAAAGAAAAAATGTTTGGTACAATTTTTTACGGTAACATGTTTTTAATTTATCAGAACATATAGATTACATCTGTTTAAATTCTTTGCGTAGAATTAGCTGATGAGTGTGCAGTTGAAAAACTCACATTCTCCAAAGTATAACTAAGATATAGGGTCTGTTCCGTTCATTGACGACTTTTGATAATGGCAAAATTTGATTGTCAGCAAAGGAACGCGACGGACCTTATGTCTTAGTTCTGCTATGGAGAATGTGAGTTTTTGCAACTACACCTTTCAGTTTCTCACAACTACACCCTTCAAAATCTCTTTTACTGATATTAAAATTGATTCAGTATTTTAGAGTAAATACTAAAGTAAGTGAACTAAAACAAAATTACATTAAACATATTTTATTGATTTGATATATATTTACAAATGAATGGTGTAGTTGCAAAACCTACATTCTTCAAAGTATATAGCTAGGATATAGAGGTCGGCCTCTTCTTTGGCGACTTTTGATAATGGTTAGTTCAATTGGATAAAATCACCAATTAAGAGACCGGCTCGTATAGTTTAGTTATACTTCGGATAATGTGAGTTTTGCAACTACATCCTTTAAGAATTTTCATTAACTTTGGTTTGAGAACATTTGGCACATGGGGGTAAAACTATAATAACATCTTAACGCCCTCTCACATTTACAATTACAAGTGCAAAAGTTTTGTATTTTTACATGTTTTGAAGAACTAGGACAAATAAGCAATTAAATGAAATTCTTTTTTAGTCTTTTACAGCTTAAAAATACTAACGTGAGTTCCACTTTCAGTGTTTTTATAAAAAAAATTATTCAATTAATGGCATAATGTTACACGTTAAACCAAAAATTGATGCATACGAATGGTACATATGAACAAAAATTTCTTTAAAAAATGCATTTGCGTTCAAAAGGTTTAGCAAAGATACAATGAATGAAGCGTCATGTTACAGATGTGTGATAAGATTTTGTAGACAGTTTAAAATTCTTTGAGGAAAAGCACTTAGAAAGCACCTCATAATTTTAAATCATAATAAGATAAAAAGAACTAGAAAAGAAGTTCAGAAATTGCGGTAGTATTCTAATCCTTGTTACTTGACATTGACGTAATACCTAGAATACGGTGCATTTAATATTATGCGTTAATTTAAAATTTTATAAATGATTATTATTGTGGAAACAGCTTTTCAATACTTTTCTAATTCGTACTTGAGAATAATCAATAAGCTTTTTTTTAATATTAAGAAAAGCGTTCTCTTCTGCATTTCGGTTTAAGAAGTGTTGATGCTATGTATGATTATAAGTACACAGAGACAATATAATATATCCTCGAGACTGATAAAACCAGCGTCACCATAATTCAAGGGGCCGTATTTAACATGCACTAGCCCCCTGTTCATTTCCAGAACAACGCTTTTCTTTGATCTTTAAAAGATGAGCCTTCTACAGCAGCAGTTTTTAAGACTTGAAACACAACAGACTTAACATGCACAATCTTTCTCTTCATACAACAATAGCATCATGAAATTTTGATCGATGCCGATTTAATATGCACCATCCTTCTTTACTCATCGGTTCCTCTGTTGCAAAAGTAGAGCCACGACTCCCGCGGTGATCATCTCCATGAGCTCGTTATCCTCGTGTTTGTTGTGGTGCCCTGAGGCTCCTGGCACCGCACTCAGCACCGCAAGCACCGCGAAAATCACCATGCAAAACCACGTTATCGGGGACATCTTCATGATTCCGGATCTGTCAAAGAAAAAAAATGGGTATAACAGTTATAGTCCGCCTGTCACTTCTTAGCATCTCAAATATTTTGATTGTGAAAGAGTTCACTTTGAAAACAGCTAGGGAACCCAGAGGCAGTGTTGCCAATCCCATTGTGTTTGGTGAGCATAGGAGATTGTTTGGGTTAGTTTGTTTGGAAATAATGTGTCACACTAAAACTACACATGGGTTATTGGTGAAAAGAGGATTATAGTTAATTGCTGATGGCCGTCATCAATTGCACATGCATTTCTTTTCTATCTTGATTTGATCGTCAATAGATTTGCATCTGTAGTATGTATTATTTAACACATTCAGTATCAACTAGGGGAACGCTTTAAGTTAAAATATAGCTATGCAATAATAGTGAACCCGATGCAAGTTCGAACTGCCCTTCAGTTGAGAAACTGTTTCCAAACCTTAAAGAAATATGCGCCTGCAAAAGCAATGAATCGCCAAAAATGGTAAATCTGGCTTAAACCAAAACCTTCCTTGGCTCTTTTCGTATCACGAGTGGTCGTTTGGACTCGTCTAAAACACACGTCATAGATGCTAAGAAGTGATAAGGACTATACCTAATTTACACATTTCTAAATTTTTTGTAGAAAAAAAGTAATAGAGTGCATTTTTACTTCAAATTGGTTGTGGCATGCAGGAAAACAGGATCTAGCATGACGATATAAAACGAATAAGTATCTTTGCAAAATTTGCACAGCTAGTTGTAAAACGTTATCGTTCTCTGACTTTAGAAAACATTAAAACCTTTCCCAGTAAGAAATAAAAACAAAATGTGATTTTATTACGATCTAAAGTAAAAAAAAAGTTACTAAGTAAGAAAAATAGTTTGTAGAATTTTTTTAAAAAATTAATATTAAAAAACCGGTCGGGAAATTAAACACTTTCCTAATATTGATCCATGCGTTGCAGAGTACGAGTCGTATAACATAACTCTATAAGTCTATATTGCGGGAATCTGCAGTTACTTGCACAGAGAGCATCATCATTAGATACGGAAAATGGTCTTCTTCAACTTCCTCAAAAAGTATTAAAGGAATTGAAGAGCTTAGTGGAAAAAGATGTGTTGAAAAGTGTGTTGCTAAGTGTTGAAAAAATTGAATTTTTGCATCAATGAACCTATTATTCCATCCTTAAAAGATAAAAAGTTTTCCTTTATTCATGAAGTTAAGTATAATTTTTACCATTTGCAAGTACCGTTTTTAACGGATTTAAGTGCAAACGAAAAACTTTAAAGCTTATTTTCTCGTTTTCCGATTTTTGTTACTTAGCACGCTCTTCCACTAAGCTCTTCAATTATGAATGCTTGTTAACTATGCATAGATACTCTTATTGTTATTTAAATGTTGCAAAATGGCGACACATATGGACAAAATTGTATTGTTTTTGAAAAATGCGTTACGGAAACCACATTTTTAATCCACGAAAAAGAGGCACTTTGGTGTGTGACATGCCATGGATTTTAGCTACAATTTTCCAAAATCTCATATTTGAGCGTTAAGAACTTTAGGATACGACGCGCTGTTAAAATATTTAGTGCTATATTACGAGGTTATTGTATTATCATCAAGTAGATGATTTTTTTCTTTTTCCAAACCAATCTTCTAATTTTTCCTCTTTAATTGCAAATGTGGCACTCCTCAAGTGCCCATTTTATAATCATTAAAAAGCATAAAGGTCACGTTACACAAAAAAGGTTTTATGCCTAAGATTGATCTAAAAGCATAATGTAATGGTATTTAATATCTTAGCAACTCTCATTGAACGTGGTTGAGAATTTTAGTACAGATTTTATTCGGAGCTATTACCAGAAAGTAACGATGTTCTCAAATATGAGAACAATTATTCTTAAATTTTGCGAAATAATATTTTACATGTACCCTTACGAAAAACAAATAAAAAAAGCTTGGTAATTTTCATCAATTCAACGCAATGCAATGCAATGCATAAACACAATAAGAGACACTGCTTTTTATTTGGACTTATTTCCAAAAATTAAACCCATCTCTTCGTAAATAGTTTGAAAAATATATTTCCCGAAACTTATTTTTAGGAGTCTTTATGTAGAACTTACCAGAAGATGTACAGTCCCTGGACAAATTATTAGACGCACTGCATTTTTTTTTTAGGAATTTTATGTTTCTTAAGAGTTTTTATGCATAGTAATGGTATATTTAAACTACAATATCATTTATTTCTATTTAAAAGAATTTTTGCAGACTACATATTTGTATTTATTTTTAACATATGACAACACTGTGTTTTTGGCAACACTATTTTACATGAAATCTTGAAGTGCGTCTAATAATTTGTCCAGGGACTGTACATGAGGTATTCAACGAAATGTGGGAGAAAGGTATAGTTATTGTATCTCAACGACATTTTTAGCCATTACCGACCCTTTATAAGAAGCTTAGAAGACTAGAGTGACCAGAAGTACTGCATTTTGAAGTACAGTCTAGTTTGTTATTCAACTACTTAGCTGTAAAAATTGTGCAAATTGTCTCCGCCTTTTTTAAATAATTTTTTTTCAAACAAATACAACATAAATAAAATATGATATCTGAAAATTTAATGACGATTTTATAGTCGAAAAGTTAATCCGAGAAAAAATCTGGTCAGGCTAACTGTAACAAACTATTCATTAAATGCAATATTCTAAATATTTTTTTAAAAGTTACGATTGAATCTAGTAAATAGGTTCAATTCACACATGATTTACTCATCAAGGTATGGCATTAATAAAAACAATTCATATAAAACAATTACATTTACCTGTTTGTAGAAAAAACAACGGCAAATGGACGTGAATAGTCGATCTCGATGTTTAGAACGAAAGTGACAGCGGTATCAGGATTCTCAATGTATAAAAAGCCATTTTTTTCTCGTATTGAAACCCGGTGGAGCGAAACTTTATCCACGAAAATTTCCTTTCAGAAATAAAAAACCCCGCGGAATATAAACTTTTCCTTCCCTAGGATATACTTATTGAAATTTTTGCGTCAAAACGGCAGGAAAGTTGCGTAAAAGATTATTTTTTGACGGAAACATCAAAAATAGATTTTTAAAGACTCGTCATAGTAGTATTTATATTATATTTTTAATTTAAGAAAGTGCTTTATTTAAAAAATATAATTAGAGAGTTTTATGAGTGAAAAGGGTTTTTAAAAAAATATGGACATGATTTTTTAATGAAATATCAATATAAAGTTTGCTTTAAAGTATAGTTTGTAGCAAAATTTTGACATTCCGATTTTATCGATTATTAACAATTATTGTAAATATTGCGGATTAAATATTTGTTACACTATAACATACTGTCTCTAAAATGAACATATTACTAACCAGTACATGTGAAATTTTTTTTCCTGTGCTACTTGATAAGTTGAGTAGCATCTGTTTCTTTGTTCCCATGGTTGGTATTTTTGCTAAAAGTACAAACTGTACATACCAGAACTTTTTGGACTTGCTTTTATTAAAATTATTATTTAAACAATAAATTACACTGAGTTGCACTTACTGTTGCCTATCAACTTTTATGCATAATGATATTGTAAACCATTATACGCAATAGTAAGACGTTATTGCCGAAGTGCAAACTACACATACAATAAACTATTGCACATGCCTTTTTTTTATGAATAGGTATGATTCAGGTCTTGAGTGGTATCAGAAATGTTGAATGAAAATAAATTCTTTCTCGGGCCTCGATTGGTGAATCAGTGTCACGTGGTAACATAGCACTAATCGGAGCACCATCAAAGTAAGGGTAGGGAACTTTTATGCATGATGATTCAACTTTTCCACATGATAATTTTGTGGGGATGATATCATCGTAAAGAAATTATTGAACCAAAATGACATTAAAACCAGCTGTAAATGTTTTAACCCATCTAAAAATGAATTGAAAGAAAAATTCCGTGAATATCGAAAACACCAATGAATCATCTATTAACTGGTTACGAACGTTAGTTGAAGTACCAACTACTACACATGCAATAACTTTTGCACATGAATTTTTTAATTAGTTGTTATGATTGTTTAATTAAAAAATTCATTTATAAAAAAGAATCGAAACAATATTCTGTTTAAGTTAAAAACGTCAATGAATCGTCTATTCACTTGTTAAGAGCGATTCTGAAACACTAATTTCTCGATTGCATGCAACCAGACACAGACAAGAAATTGAAAAGTGTCAATCTTTATATACATTTCAATTGAAAAAAAGTATTTATATGGTAGAATGCACTTGAATGCTACTAAAGGAAAGAAGAGCAGTTAGTTATAAAAAATCGGAAACGATTGAGTTCCACCTATAGGAAAGACTTATAAAAAACAAATGAGTTTTGATCAATAAAGGAAGTTTAATTTTAGTTGCTTTTTAAAATTTTAAAAGGAAGTATATAAAATGTGGTGTTTCGAGTAACAATAGAGTCGATTTCCCGTGTAATTATTCATTCATAAAAAAATTGGGTTTTCAATTATTCGTTGTATAAATATTCGTTTCCAAAATTTTCCAAAAAAAATTCTCAAACTCTAAACGCCAATAGCCCTCATGTTGCTCTAGTGCAACGTTATTTTAACCCAAACCTTTTCAAAACGTCATTGATTTGCAACTCTAATGATATTTACAGACTAATGGCATACGTAATATGAAAGCTCTTTCCAAATGTGTATACAAGTAAACAAATATATAACAAGCTATTTTACAGTGTAACATTTACTGAATTAGATAGCATCGAGAAATTAAAAAAAATTCGTAATCAGTGGTTATGAACCGATTTACATAAATGCTAATTTCGTCTTTTTTCTTTGTATAATGTGACAACAATATGTTCTAGAAATTAATGTTTCACATCTGGTTAGCATAATTGTGAAGCATAGCTCTTTAATTAGAGATTTCGTATAATATTCGCATTCTAAGCATGTAAAAAAATTAAATTTATAACTATGAGGGAATCTAGCCCACTGATTATTTTTGTCACCAATAATTTATTTTTTCACGTGACTAGAAAGTAAAGTGCCATTAGAATAATTGTAACATTTCTGAAAATGTTTACCAATGTATGGTTTATCCTTTCTTTTGATTGGTGTATTCAGAAGTTATCCAATCCTTATTTATATGCAACTTGTGCAATAACCATTCTGAAAATTAAAGTTTGTTCGTTTGAATATTTAATATTTTGAATAAATAATTTGAAATAATTAGAGATTTCGCATAATACTCGCATTTTAAGAGGGACTGTCAGTCCCATAGAGCAAAAGCAAGTTTTAAAATCACAACTTTTGCAAAAGAATTGTTTTGCCATGTTATCCCCTTTTCACCAAGTATGGAAATCATCACAATTTAAAATAAAATTGAAAAGAAAATAACTTCCTGTTATTTAATTATTGATAAAGTTTTAAAAATTTTGTCTCTATCTGCTGTATATTTTTGGCATTTTAAAACTTCAAAAATATATAATTAAATAACTAAATAAAATTTTCGTTTCAATTTTCTTTTCATTTCGATGTTCTGTTTATTCTCATACCTGGGAGAAAAAAAAGGCTAACATGGCAAAGCAATATTTCTGCGGAAGTTGTGATTCCAAAACTAATGCATTAGCTCTATGGGACTAACAGTCCCTCTTAATCCCTAGTTTTATTTTTATCGCTGATTAGCCAAATTTAATGTGAAAAAATATAGTGAAAAATTTTGATGTTTTATTTTTCAAAAAAAGACGAGCGTTATAGTTAAGTTTAACTTTTTGAAATTTAAATTTTATGCTAAAAAAATTCTTTAACCGAATTCAAACGTATTAAATATCTATTATTGAGTGAGATAGTTAAAAGTTATGAGGTGTTTCATACCTCTAGTTGCAAATACAATTTTAATTCACTTTACTTAAAGTAAAATTTTCTTCAGCTAGTTAATATACATGTGAAATTCGTTCATAAAAAATTAAACATTTTACTTGTATATTTTTACTTTTCTACTTTGAGAGAAACATAACATTTACGTATTTCTTAAATTTTATCTACAAAGTAGCCCACATTTATTTTCTAAAAATGTGTATCTAATTTTTGACATTAAGTTTTTGATTTTATACATTGAGTTGGAAAATGCGCTCCTTGTACGGGGTCACCACAACACTTCTTGACTAATAAGCTAGGGGATATTTATTACTCGAGTGTACGAATCTCTTTTTCCCTCAGTCTTCTGCTTTTATCAAGGATGATTTCAAATCAGTACCAGCTATTTAAGAATTTACTATATAATTCATGGTTAATTGTCCTATTTTATAACACACAACTTTTTTTTTATAAGATAAGGCTGATTTCGGCCGAGAAAAAAAAATTACAAATGCATATTTAAGTTAAGTAAGACCCTTTTTTTTAAAAAAGAATATACAATGTTTAAGCCATAAATTTAATGATAATTTGTTAATTTAACTTACAAATAAAACATAAAACTTAACTCAAAGTTGAAAAGAAAAATTTGAAGGCAAAAAAAAAAACCTTAATTCAACATCATCACAGATTCTGATTATTTAAACCTTTCGTAGTTCATGTATGTTCGGTTGCCATTTCAGCCAGTTCATCGGCTAGAGTCATTTTTCGGTCAATTTTTGAAATAAAGCTAGTTAGAAAACCTGTCTTATTAGAGCCCCGTTTACTGGGAAAAAAGACCCGGTTCTCTAAACTAAATCACGTATAAATGATCGTTCAACTGCAAAAGTCCGTCGCAACTTTTTAGCTTCCACATTACGTTTATAACGTAAAAAGTGGAAGGTTTTATAATCGTTCAGTCCGTCTGTCTGTCCGTCACCCACTTCCATAGCCCAAACTACAAATGCTACGGACAAGTGTGATATGTCGAAAAAAATCAGCGCATCAAAATTAGAATACATTGAAAATTTCAGAAAAGAATTCGAAGTACTTCAATTATTAAAAAAACTTCAAAATTTAATGCTCATTTAAAAAGCATAGGAAGCCATTTTTATTAGAATTAATTCACCATTGCTATTCGCAACAATCGCTCGAGAAACTTTAATTCTTTTAGACAATAAATTAAAATAAATTTATTTTTGCGACATCGAACAGTTTGAAATGACGTCAAATATATTTCACTACGAGATTCTTTGTATATGAAATATTTTTTTTATTCTATTTAAAATCGAGGAATGTTACATATTTATTCTTTGAAATATAAATTAAATTTTTCAAACGATAAATAATAATTATTGAATTTTCGAAATAAAATAAATGAAACTAGCAAAATTTAGCATGTAAATCTTTAATATAGAATTAATGCTGTGTTTGGCGCCTTTTTACCTGTTCACACAACTGTTGTGTGGAAGCGGGTTAAGTGACGGATTCTGTTACAAACCTACTTGTTTAAAATTAAGCTAGTTAGGAAACTTGTCTTATTGGAAAACTAGCCCCGGTTACTGGGAAAAAAAGCCCCGGTTCTCTAAACTAAATCACGTATAAATGATCGTTCAACTGCAAAAGTCCGTCTCAACTTTTTAGAAAAACCATGTAACAATCACCAGGCATTTAAAAACAAATGAGCTAATCTCAAAAAGATAGAAAATCAGACTGTACAGTGCTAAACATTTTGGTTCAAGATTACACCGGAACCCTGGAACTTTCTAGCTGCCACCACTATTTGGAGTGTTGATTGACCAATTTTTGTAGTAAAACATAAATTTAATACACCTCAGTGTGGTAAAGCCTCAAAGTGGTAAATTAACGCTCCAAATAGTGGTGACAGCTAGAAAGTTCCAGTATTCCGGTAATCTTGCACTATTTTTTTACTGTGAACTCAAATAAATAAAATTTACACACGTTGTTTTAGCAGAAAACTTACATTAATAAAAAAATAATTAAATAATTTTAAATTTAACTATAATTTAAAAATGGAACACTTTTGGAAAGCGAGTATTAGAACTAAACCTAATATTTAACGTTAGAGAAAAAGTAGAATGTAATTAGATTTCTCTATAACTTCGGTATGGGAAATAGCATAGAAGAGTAGAGAACAAGACGGTATTCCTAACTTAATTTCGAAAAAAGTGGAGAATGTCACTTATTCAATTAGAAGAGCCCTTATATAAAATAACATAGTAATTTCTATATCCTCCAACAACACGCTATACAAAATGGCAGATTGTTAACCCACATCTGTAGAGAATATAAGCCTTTCCTCTACACTAAAAATCAACAAGGATACAAGTCACGGTCGGTTAATCAGAGTTGAAGTTCGTTTACCCGGTTCCTCTCGATTATCCGCCAGAAATAGAGACGACTTCCATAGGGAAGGAATTTCGAACTTGGGAAGTTTTTTTGTGTGTTTTAGGAGATATCGGCACTACTTGGAAATCTAAATTCCTCGTTAACTTCACTGTATTTTGTTGAAGTGTGTAATTATAGAAACAATTATTAAAAGAAGCCACAAATATGAGGCACTGTGCAAGCTTCATACGAGTAGTAAATACCTCTTAACCTTTCCATTTCCAATGATTCCATTTGAGATAATCAAATTGGTGATTTTTTTAAACTCTTAAGGGGGCGGTACCCAAAAATTGGTCAAAATATCAATTTTTCAGTGTTTACTTCTTATTATTCACAATATCTTTCTGAACATTTACTGAAAGTTTCGTAATGATATCTTCTGTAGAAAAAAGTTATTAAAAATTTTCTGGAGTCATTCCTATAAGTTTGAATATGTATTTCGTCTGCTTTAATTTTTTTTTCTCTGTTTCGCGTTTTTCAATTCTTGTGTTTAATAAATCCCTAAGGCTTTTTTGCTAATTAAGTTAGAATTTTGAAATTTTTAACCTGTGTTCTTATATATATATGGTGCACAAATTTGTGCATGGAATGAGGGCTACTATGTATAGTTTTTTTTTTTAAATGTTGAATTCAATAATTTGTAATTTTTTTTTTTTGATTTTCAGTATAAATGCTTGGTATTTTTTAACTGTAGCTCACATTTTAAAATCCATGCATAGTTCTTGAACAAATAGTACTAAAAACAAACGATGAAAGTTTGGTGGTGTTATTCTCAAAATTCAATGAAGAGTAGCGTTTAAAAAAGTTTAAAATTTTGACTTATTTTTTTAAATGAATGAAAAACTACTTGTATATATTTGTTTTTATTGCTAGAAAATGTTTATTTAGAGTGTACATTATATAGAACCCCTATAATTTACAAGTTTATGTTATTTATTTCTAGAAGTAATGTTTTGGGTACTGTATCCCCTTAAGTTAAACTCGCACTTATTTCAAATAAATTTTATTACATTCTGCATACATTGTTCTATAAATACACTGTAAAAAAAATTTACTGAAATTCACGGGGAAAGTACCGGAAGCAGAGTTGCCGGGACTTTCCCGTTTCGTTAAGTATTTTACCGTGTATCTACAGAAGTTCCGTTTCTTATTTCTCCATTGTTAAAATTTTCCATTTTGCATTTTCCCGTTGTTAAAATTTTCCATTTTGCATTTTCCCGTGTTTCTACTTAAGTTCCGTTTCTTATTTCTGCGTTGTTAAAAATTTTCCATTTTGCATTTTCCCGTATTTCTACTTAAGTTCCGTTTCTTATTTCTCCGTTGTTAAAATTTTCCATTTTGCATTTTCCCGTGTTTCTACTTAAGTTCCGTTTCTTATTTCTCCGTTGTTAAAATTTTCCATTTTGCATTTTTCCTTCAATCTACTGAAGTTCCGTTTCTTATTTGTTCGTTTTTAAGGTTTTCCGTTTCATATTTTCCGTGAATCTAAGCAAGTTTTCCGTTTTGTATTTTCCCGTTATTTTAATTCTCGTGTGTTTTTTTGCTAATGAAATGTCCATCTATAGTAAAAGTCAGAAAAATCTCAAAAAGTTACGCATATTTTTTCATGCTCCTTTTCGCAACAATGAAGTGAAATCTCTTGAAGTGCTTTTATAAATTTTTCTCCTAAGGCTATTTTTAGTAGAAAAACAATAAATTTAACATTTTGAAAAAATTAAAAAGCACTTATAAAACGAAATTTTAACTCATTATAACAATTGCAAAAAAGAGCATAAAAAATATGCATAACTTTCTGAGATTTTTCTTGACTTATCTCCATAGCCAGCATTTTTGAGTCATGGAATTTCAGCAGGTATCCGTTCTCTTGAAAATTCAACGTTCAAGGTATACATATTTCATGCTCATACTTTTACTAATATAAAAAGTTGAAACACTGCAATATTTTAGTATATATTAAAAACTAAACAGATTTTTTTCTTCAAATTTCAGAAATATTCGCTACCATGGTCAATTAAACTTGTTAAAATACATTACAGAAGAAACATTGATTTAAACACAATTTTTCAGCATACACAATTTATTATTTATTTCAATTTCTCATTCAACAAATTTACAATTTATACAGATATAGAGGAAATCTTACTTTAACTTGACATGATTGGAACCCGTTTTAACCTGTTTATTAGAGAAGATAAAGATTATATGTTCATTGATACAGCAAAATTCATTCTCAGGTTGGCAAAGTTATTAAGTTAAGATATTCAACCCTCTAACATTATACTTGATTACATATATTTTTATTAAGAATAATATAATTGCAAAATAATAATTTTTCTCAAAAACTTGCTACAAAATACACCTTGTATATATTTTAAATTTTTTAATTGTATTTACAGTTTAAAAATTTTGTCGAAATCATTTGTTTGATTTGCTGAATTAATAATTCTTTTGTAATTAAAGATGGTTTTCCGGATTCTGCTTTGTTGCTTTTGATCCTCTCTTCGTATTAAGATCCGCAAGACACCTAATAAAAGATAAAATACAGTCTTAAAATTAACAAATAAACATATTAGCATAATTGTTAAATGCCCCCCCCCCCCCATCTACCATAATCTTTAACAACCACAACACGAGATTAAATTTGCCCGTCTGGTGACTGAATGATTAGTGCTCTGGCGTTTAAGTCACTGGGAGCAGGTTCGAATCATCATCTATTTAGCTTGATATGCAAAAAATGACTGTAGAACGACAAACCAAAACCAAACCCACACAAGTTTGAATGTCTGTAAATTGTGTTTAAATAGTTAGACCTCTGATATTTTTTTATATAAGAAACAATAACACACTATTATTAATAATTTTTAAGTTATTAAATGTTTTTTTAATATTGCATACGAATATTAAAATTTTGTGGATGTTATCAGGGTGCGCAGCTGTTCTTGAAGATGCCTTTTTTTGTTTTCAATTTTAAGTGCCTTTAAAGGTGCTTATTTTTTTGTATTTTTAAAAAGTATTTCTTTTTTAATTAAAGTGATTATTTTTGTAATAGTTAAGAAATGAAAAATGTTTTTTTGCTGATTTTACCCATAAAAAATGATCAGGTTGCTGCTTTATTTAGGAAATTAACGCTGCAAACGACTTTTCCCCGTATTACCAGAAATCCTGAAACAGCGACATCCATCAGGGCGTGCTTATTGAGAAAAGCGTTTTATTATAACGCTTCAAAATATGTGCAACTTTCCAGTTAAATTTTTTTTTAAAGTTTTATGTCAGGACAAAACTTTGTTCAACAAAACTTCAATGCCTCAAAATATATGCTAGTTCATGGCGAAATCGGAAGTGTCTCGAATCTCGCTATTTTTATAGTTTTAGTCAGGACGCATCGGTCGACTAAACTTTAAAGCCTCGTAATTTTTGCTTATTTGCAGGAAATTGCAGTAGTGACTCGTTAGTTTTTGTAAAGCAGAACCTCAATTATCCTGTCTAATTGGGACTGTCGGTAGGTCGGATAATCGAAAATTCCTGATAAAAGAGTTTTTATTAAATTGTAAAACTTCTCTAAAATAGGATCGTCCGAGTTTTCCAATATAATCAACAGCCCTTTAGAGTCGTATAAACGGTGCTTTACTGTATTAATGCATGTTATTAGACAATACAATTTTAAGGAATAGGAATCACAACATTTAAAATAATAAAAGTTTCAAAATAAGTTATATATACTAACACTCACCTTTATAATCAGTAGAGCGCGGGAAAACCCAAACAAGGTATGTAGGTAGGTAGGTTGGTTCATGTATTTTCCGGTTTGTGTGCTTGATCAGAAACCCGCTTATAAACCTTCGTCAAGTAAGACAAACACAGACAGAATTTTACAATTGAAAGTACACCCAGGGCGAAGGCGGGAATCGAACCCGCACCAGGTACAGTGCGCAGACTGTTAGCGTAATGGGCTGCGATCAAACCCACTAGGCCATCCGGGCCCCAACCCAAACAAGCACTTCTTAGTGATTCGCATTCGATTCGATCGACGATTCGAAGATGAACGTCTCCAATAGAGGGTTCTCTTTCCACATTTAGCGACATATTTCAGTGTTCGGCGATATCGAAAATATTTCAAATTTAATTATATAAATGCAGTTGAGCCCGGTCATAAAAAAGTATATATTTTTATTTTTAATTGATAGCTGGATGCTTTTCTGAAAAATATTTCAAATAAATAAATAATATTTCGTAAAACAGGTATATTTGATGTTCGAGTTTCGATGTGTGTATTCTTAGTGCATTATCGCCAATTCTATACAGGGTAATAAAAGTATGGCAGCTCTAAAAACGGGAAAATTCCGTTTTCATCTTTTCGCTCGTGGTTTACGGACATTTTCCGTTTTTAGAAGGACAAAACCCGTTTCAGATAGAAAAAAAACCGTTTTCATCTCTTCGCTCGTGGTTTACGGACATTTTCCGTTTTTAGAAGGAGAAAACCCGTTTTCAGATGGAAAAAACCCGTTTTCATCTCTTCGCTCGTGGTTTACGGACATTTTCCGTTTTTAGAAGGAAAAAACCCGTTTTCAGATGGAAAAAACCCGTTTTCAGCCAATACGGGAAAGTTCCGTTAAAATCAGTAATTTTTCTCCTGAAATTTCAGGTTTTTTTTTAACAGTGTACATATATTCTTTTGGTATAGCTAAATTGACAAATCATGTATTTTGAAGAATTAAATAAGGTATGTTGTAGTTAAATGAAAGTATGAAAAACATGGTAAAAATAAAGTTCACTCTGGAATAATTTTATTAAATAAATTGGCCCTAAATTCTTCGTGCTTGCATTTTTAACTGTTTAAAAATTTAATTTAAACTATTTTTAACAAATAAAGTTTCGAAAAATTATTGTTATAATTTATTCAAAAGTTATGATTCCATTTTTAAAAAAAAATTAGTTAAAAAATTAAGATTTTTTCCCCCTGTTTTTACCATTTCATTCTGGATGCATAATGAGTCTATTTCTCACATTTAAAATTTTTAGAATAAAAAATAAAAAAGTTGGGATTGAAAGGGTTAAAATGAACTTGACTGTCAATAATAACAATAAATTTGAATTCTCAATGTGAACGAAAACAAGTAAGTTTCTAACAGAAAGTTACTTAAAAATGTTTCCACAGAAAATCACGTGTCTTAAAAAGAGTGCCAAACACAACATTTAGTTCTTTATTAAACTTTTAAACTAAAGGAAAATAAAATACAAACAATCAAATAAACTATTTTCCTTTGAAAATTTAATTATTATTCCTTATTCTTCTTTAATTTATTTGTCTTTAAAAAAATTGTATATGTAATATTGCTTACACTTAAATAACAGTAAAACATTTCATATCAACATACAACATTGAAACCTTCTATCACCTTGAATACATATCTAAACGAATTGATTTTAAAAGTCCAAAGACACCGAAAAAACTTCGCCAAAAGGATTAATTAGTATTAAGAAGTCATTATTTATTATTTAATGCTAAAAAGCAAATGAAAAGTTAATCATGGTTTTAAATATGCTTTAAATATGCTATTTTAAATATGCTTTTAATGGCTGATCTTTGGTTGTTGAAATGTAAAGTCTAACTGTTAAAATGTTGTAGTGTAGACATATTTGTATAAAAGTATATTTTCCCCCGCTTTAGGCCCCTTGTCCCATTAGCCCTGAGTCCACTCTCCCCTAAATAAAATCCATAATTTGTTAAAAATCAATGTTGCGAAGAGAATAAAAAAATACTTATAGCATACAATATTTAAAATATGCTTATTAATTATGCTTAATGGTTTTAAATATGCTTATTAATTATGCTTAAAAACAAGGCTCATTGTGCCTCTTTATAAACATAATACGAACCATCAAAGAATCTCATTGTGACATGTGAATCATATTTTTCAGAAACCCCATAAGTCATAATTTATAAAAATTAGTTTTTAATGTTAATGAATTCATCTTATGTAAACACACATTTTGTAAAGTTTAGTTTAGTTTGAATTATCGTCGCACTAGAGCTACACGAGGGCTATTGGTGACGAGCGTCGTATTTTAGAACCACAGTCAAGTGACGAGCCGACACCTGAGTAGGCACCCAACGCAACCGTTAAGGGCGACATCGTACGCAGCGTTAGGACTTTGAAGGATATTTAACGTGCACTCCCGCCACACGGGGTATTATTCGTCGGACATTTTTGGCTGCACGGGCCGTTTATAGGTAGGCGGTTATTTCGGCGATACCCGGGCCTGAACCTGGGACCTTCCGCATGCTAGGCGAATGCCTAACCGACTGGGCTCCCCAGCCCCACACATTCTGTAAAGAAAGCGTGATCAAGTGATTTGCCCAGCTATGGGAAGTAACCGAAAATAGCGTTTCGGGGAGAAACCCAATAAGTCACAGACTTTGTCGAATTGCTACAAGAGGACACGAGCGCGCGAGACACAGATAATAATTGTTGAGTTTTTTCAGAAATTTTGTGTTTTAATGTGTGTATCCATAATAACAATACCCGCACACCGACCTTACAAAGTAAACTATGATATGTTTTGCTTTTCATGATGGCTTCCATATAAATAAATCCATAATCCTTCTTCTATGTAGGGGAGAGTGGGGGCTAATGGGACAAATTTTTATTAACCTCTGTATTTCAGCAAAAATATAAGAATTTTAATTTCTTCTTTTTACAAGCTTATAAACTGAACATTCGTTTACTTAAAATTTCATTCGACAACAATTTATTAAACATTACAATATTTTAGTTGCTGAGCATTTTAAACAAACATGAGAATGTCCCATTAGCCCCTATATGGGGGGTCTAATGGGACAGGGTGAAGGGCTAATGGGACATGGTAAATTTTGCCTTAATTAAAATTTCAAAAAAGAGAAAAGGAATCAGAAAATGACCTAAAATAAAATTTTAAAGCAAACACCATTTAAATAATGAAATTAATTTTTTAAAAACAATTCTTTCCTATTGAAAGGTGAAATATCAAAGTTAAAACTCAAAATCGAAGATTCTGCCATAATTTTTGTTGAATCACTGGAAAGGATAGTTTTACTAAATCTTCTAAAATTTATCCCAAACTTGTAATCTTCTTCAGGGTACGTGAATTTAAAAAGACTGTCTTTATCTTCTATTTCAGAAATCAATTCCAACGTATTAAAGAAAAGTTAGTTTTTTAGCAAATGTAAAATTTGCTAGAAAGCAAACTATTCTTTATTACGTGTACAACAAAAAATTATTTATCTTCACCAAGCTCTGTTCAGATGTAATTAATGAAATTGCAGGTAGAAAAATGTAATCAGTAAAGCTACTTGAACTCTCACTATTATACGACGAAAGAGGTTAAAAAAGTTTAAAATTGAAGTTTTAAGAAGTTTTTGGCAACTTGACTGAATAAGATATTTGAGATTTATAAAGATTCTTCAAGAAAAGCATACAAAGATAGATTTATTCGTGTCCCATTTGACCCTACAGTTTCTGTCCCGTTAGACCCCACAGTGTTGTTATTTATAAATGATCCAACACAGAAGCACGTGTATTTCACTGCAGTATTTGACAGATAATATC
This sequence comes from Oedothorax gibbosus, assembly GCA_019343175.1. Classification (NCBI taxonomy): domain Eukaryota; kingdom Metazoa; phylum Arthropoda; class Arachnida; order Araneae; family Linyphiidae; genus Oedothorax; species Oedothorax gibbosus. The sequence continues at coordinate 11,195,534 of CM033279.1, forward strand.
TTAATCTATGATATGTCATCTACCTAAATATATAGTTAAATTCATAAAACTTTTTTATTTAATACTTTAAAAGTGTAAAAAAGATACACTTTTAACTTACTTTGGATTTCCCCAAACAACAATTCTTCTCTCCACTTCAACACATGCTTTTAATGGCTGATCTTTGGTTGTTGAAATGTAAAGTCTAACTGTTACAATGTTGTAGTGTAGACATATTTGTAAAAAAGTATATTTCCCCCCGCTTTAGGCCTCTTGTCCCATTAGCACTGCGTCCCATTAGCACCCACTCTCCCCTAAATAAAATCCATAATTTATTAAAAATCAATGTTGCGAAGAGAATAAAAAAATACTTATGGCATACAATATTTTGTTAAAAAAAAAGCAAGAAGACATTGACATTACATTTTTGTCTCTTTTATGAAGTTTTTAAGTTTTTGTGTGCGTGTTTTTTTTAATTTTTTTATTGACGCTTGTAATAAGGTTATAAAATTTTGCAATTTTTAATAAACTATGTGTTGTACAAAACTTTTCAAAGTTGTAAATACAAAAAAAAGTTTGTGAAACACATAGTTAAAATAAAACGCTTAATTGCATAATCTTATAATATGTTTATTTATAGACTCATTATTTTATTACATATTTAGTTTGAGAGCTATCTCACTTTTCAAGAGGAAGAGAGTAGAATTGATTTCTGATATTAAAATTAGCATAAGGGGTCGTCTACAAATTTCAATTTTTATTAACTTTCATAAAATAATTACTGAGATATAAAAACATTAATTTTAACTTAACTCTGGGTTCTTATAGGTGAATCAAAAGTTAGGACGAGATATCTCTATAATAAGAGTACCTATTAAAACTAATGTCAAATTTAAGTTTATTGTACAAGATTAGAACCAGTCAAATAGGAACTCTCAACCCTTTGTCCTCTTATATTTTGACACATGTTAAAAATACCTTCAATATCATATTTTTAAAAATTTAAATTTGAAACTTTTCATGTCACAGATTTATTGCAAATCTTGAACGGAACAACCCTTAATAAAAATACAAGAACAATAAATTCAAAAAATTGTCAAAATTGCGATTTTCTCTTACTTTTTTACAGAGTGTATCGAACAAAAATTTTATAATTTTAAGTCAATGAATTCTTATGTAGTAATGGTTTGTAACTTAAAAATAAATGTTTAACTAACAAATGAAAGTATTATAAATCTATGAAAAAAATCGCAGTTACAACCAACAATTTTATAAATAATTTCTATATTCTATAACTACTGATATTGATGTGTAACCTAAAGTTACTAGTTAGTTTATAATTGACAAAAGAGTTTTACGAACCGTAATCATAAAAAAATCAACTTTATTTACTAAAATTAAGTTTAAATCTAATTATAAATTCAGCAACATTTCCCCCTTGAATTGAAAGAAAGATAATATGTTAAGTTCTATTTTCTTACCGGTTCCAACTCAGGTGTAGGCTCGTCACTTGACTGTGGTTCTAAAATACGACGCCCGTCGCCAATAGCCCTCGTGTAGCTCTAGTGCGACGATAATTCAAACTAAACTGAACTCTGTTTTCTTACTAATCGGTTTCATGATTGATTCAAACATCCTTAGCAACATTTGGTGCAACTACCTTATGTTTACATTCTGAACCGCTAATTGACAAGAGTTTTAAAATACTACTGGGAAATTTTAATTTGTCAAATGTGCCTCGTGCATGATATCTATATATAAGATCTTATTTGTCCATAGCTGAAATGTTGAGTACGTTTGTGGCTTAGCTTAATAAGCCTGACTTTTGTTAATCGGCTTTGCGTTAAAAGAAGGTTTTCTTTACAAAAAGCAAACACTTCATGACTACATCAAATAATCTTCACATTCGATATCTGTGACCGTTCTAGCGTTTAATTTGCAAAAAAACTAACTTAATTATAATTGGAGACGCCGTAATCTGATTAGACTGGTAACTATTTAGAGGATGTAGGATGGTCCACGTGCCAACAATGTCGGTAAAAAGTGTCAACAATGTTGACAAAATTATCCTTCTCGTTTCATTATAGTTTCCGCGTGAAAGCAGATGAGGTGTCAAGAGGAAGAAAAACGGCGTTCCTCTTTGGAACATCCGACAAGTGCCATCCCTTTATTATTTTATTTTTGAAAAAAAAAAATGTATTTGGATATGTTGCGGTTCTTGGAATAAAAAGAACGGCTGTCTTCGGAATGGAATTATTTCGTAAACGTCGTCTGTTCATCAGAAACAGAATTCTGAAAGGTAAGAATTTGAAATTTATCTTATTTCTTTTACTCATACAACGAACATTTTGTAAATAAGATTTTCTTATATGTATAGATAAAATATGAATTGCAAGTATAGTTTTTAAAAATTCGAAATTTTTAGTTGTGTTAGGTTTATACTACTTAACTTACTACTACTACTTAAATTTGCCTTTAAAGTTTAAATTATATGTTGAAAAAGCATTTGATTTTGTGAGACCAAGTGTTAAAGTTTCAATAATTTTGAGCACCTGCTAAACTCTTTGTTAATTACAAAAATTAAATGTTAAAAAACTTTCATTTGGATAAGAAAACATAGCTCTAATGTTGCAATAAAATTAAACATACAGTAGAACTCCATGTTATTATTATAAGTTCCATCTTTTCATCAATTTGTACATGTAACGTGTAAAAGTGTTTCCTTTTCATTTAATTTAAAAACTCTTTTTCCTAAAAAATAGATTTTTCAACGTACATACAGAAAATAACTAAAATGTAATTTTTTGTGTGGAAAAAATATGGTTATCCAAATTTTCGATTTTCTGAATGGGAACCGGTCCAAACTGATTCGGATAATTGATTTTTTTTTATTTATTTAGCATCCGAAAGCCTTCGTAAAGAAACGAAATTTTCGCTATTTCTTTACCGCTAAAAGCAACTAAGTTACAGTTACATTGACTTTCTTTGAAAATCTAACGGCGTTACTGTGTTACCTAAAAAAATAACTGTTAAAAGTTACTCCAATCCTTACTAGCATGTATAAATTAATATACAATTAATAAATTAATCCTTTTAAATAATAGATTAACTAAGATTTTGTTTTAAAATGTTTTTAGACTATTTTTATTTGGAAAATTCGTGATTTTTCTTGTTCATCCTTTCAGGATCAGTTTCAGATTTTTTTAGAATCATTGTTAAGCCCGATCATTTTTAAAAACCAAAGTGATATATTTCAATTTATAGAATGTTAAGCTATGTACAGGTTACTACGATTTATTTATTTTGTGATTCATCTATTATTCCAATCATTTTAAATGTTTTAACAATGTAACCAAAATATTGGTAAAAAAGTTAATAGTTAAATTTAAAACTAATATTGTTTTGAATAAGAATTTAATTTACTTTATCCAGCACGTTTTTTAACAATCTAAAAACTTTTGGAAGGGAAAAAAAAACATAACACTATATATTTCCTTTGTAGGATATTTTTAACTTTTGCATTTTAATCCATTAGTACTATTTTTATTATTGAAAATAACTCTAATGAGCACTCAATTTTTTAATGAAGAAATAAGTATTTTTACGGAATATTTATTAAAAGAATTTATCATTAAACTTGTTATGCACATTTGGATATTATGCCTCTGAAATGGTTAGTCTGAACTAAGTTTTATGAAACTCCCTTTATAAATAATTTTCTAGTCTTGTATTAGTTTTTTATGATTTGGTGAACTAAAAGACATGTTTATGCTCGCACGTGCTGAATTATAAATTGCTGTTACAGTGCAGCTTTGATGTGTGTAAAATTTTGTTGACAGCAATGAAAACAATTCTGCCGTGGGCAGGTAAACTGCAGTAATCGCAACAATGAGTTGTACCATTTTTGATCTAAAATAAAAAAAATCCAGTATGTTTTCTTAATTGTTAGACTAATTGAGTGCTTGCAAAAATGATCCAAGTCATTACGGAAGTTACTGCAGTTTACCTGCCCACGGCAGAATTTACGACTATATGAAAACAGTAGCTAGGACTTTAAAAGTTTTAAAATTTCATGACAGTTTTTAATTTTTCCTTTTTTTTTTACCTAATGATGCTGTTTTTTTTATGATAAAAACGTTCCTTACTAATGATGTATTCGATTAATGAAAACGTCTTTTCTGACGCAATAGCCCCCGTGATGGCATTATTTAAGTAGCATAAGTCTTACATCATAATAGGTCGGATTTTCACAAATTGTCAACGTCAGTTGATGCGAAAAAATACGTTTTTTAAGCAAAAATTTTCTTCTGCACAGAGTTTTATGCTTTATTATTTAACAATCATATTAATTTAATTAATCCAAGAAACCCTTTAATGATTAGTTCTTGTCCCACGTTAAAAAAAAAAAGGTAATTATTGAAATCGTACATGTATGGTTAGAAGTATTATTTAGATCTTCTCTATAGCGGTACGCAATATCGCATGATATTCTTCCAATATGCCGATCTGATATTATTATAGTATGGTGATGTCCATTTGACATCAAGTGGAGATGGTTAAGATATCCTCTATCTGGCACTAGAATCATATAACCATATTTGAAGAGCTTAGTGGAAGAATGTGCTAAGTGACAAACAGGTGAAAACGAGAAAAGGGGCTTTTAAAGTTTTTAGTTTGCACTTAGATACGTTAAAAACGGCGCTTACGAAAGGAAAAAATATACTTAACTTAAAGTTTATTAAAAGGGAGACATTTTTAGCCTACTTTTCTTTTTTTTAATTCGAAAGAATTTTAAAAAATTGAAAGAGTAGGTATTGACATGCGGTCGATGTCCGTCTGTCTGTCCTTACCCACTTCCAAAATTGGCTTATCCATCGGATCTTAAATATTCTTTTTTGTTAGAAAGCTATGACCTCAGAGACCCAACTTTCATACTTTTTGTCCGCCTGTCTGCACGTCCGGACGGACATAAATCTACTATCTGTCGGCGAATTTCCCATTTAATTAGCATTGAAATTCAATTTTGAGTCATTTAAATCCCCGTTGCCAAACCAACAATGGCATGAGGAACTTAATTTATTTAAAAATATTTGAAGCAAAATAATTTTTTCATGAATCAGTTTGAAATGACGTTATAAAATGTAGCACAATGTGATTCTTTGATTGTGCATTAATTGTTTACGAAGAAAGCGGAAAGGCATAATTTTGCATACAATTATGCTAAGATTTAATTTTTATTTCTAATTTTTTTAATGCAGTTTGGAGTAGTTTAATTACTTTTGATATTAATAAATATTAAATTATTCTTGGAACTACCAATAAATTCAGCAGACGATAAATAATATTAAGTTAATTTACGAAAGAATATTAAGGAAAATAGTTGATTTTGGCTTTTAGAAGTTTAAATTATAGCTGGATGCTGTGTTTAGAGATTTTTTTTCTAATGTGTATAAATCTAGTGTAGAAGCGGTTGTTTATGACATTTAGTGTTAGGAACCTAGTTGTTTCCTGATTGGAATTTTAGTAAGTATTTAAGTAACAGGAAAGTAGGCTATTTTAGTTCTTTAAGATCTTCTTGTTTATCTTTAGAGGAGGGACTACCATGTTCATTGACACAAAAATCTTAATTTTTTCAGAAAATTCCCTTGTTGCTCGTTCTTCCACTAAGCTCTCATTTGTTTTTATGTTACCACTTCCAATGTTGCTTATACTATTTTTCTCTACCGCTTCCAGGCTTCACCCGAATATGAACTCCAACAGGATCAACCTCATCTTAACCGTCCTTTTGCTGGTGTCTTCCGCCATTAATGCCCACTATGGTGGTGGAGGAGGGGGAGGAAAGGGCGGAGGGGGCGGGGGACTGGGCGAGCTCCTGGTGGCCGGACTGGTGGCCAAGATACTGAGCGAGGGAGGGGAGCACCATCATTGTGGACACCACCATCATGGACACCATCATATGATGATGCACCATCATGGGAAGCGATGAGCATCGTGTGTATCACTACCATGTGATGCGGACGGAGATAACCACACTATAATTGTAGACGCCATCATATTAGGCATCATGACCAGGGTAGCACTATCTTTGTGGATACCACCATCATGGACACCATCACCATGGAAAACTTTGAGCATCATGGTATCATTACCATGTGATGCATCCGAGACGGGGATAACCAAATTATAAAGTAGACACCATCATACACAGCCTGCTCAACTTACAAGGCCAGAAAATCTTTCCTAAATCCTAAACCTGTGCGTGGGCGGAAAGTTTGACTTCACCGTTGCGATGCCTAAGATGAAAACACTTGGTCTCGAAACCTGTTCGGAACCACTCGTCTACGGCCGACTACATGTTAAGAGTTCCGAGTGGTTTCGAACAAGTTTCTTCATCTTCGGCACTCGAAACAGTGACGTCAAACTTTCCGTCTACTCCCACGTTTGGGAGCGCTTCTCTGGCCTTGTAAGCAGGCCGAGCATCATAGACGGCGGTGATCCTACATCACCATGAATATCACCATCACTACTTTATTCATCACGGACGGGAGTGAAGCTACACCATAATGGATATTACTAAAAAAATGACATCATGAATGGCTAATAAAACCATACCATCATGAGCACTGCCATCATCTAAAGCATTATGGACAGCGGAATATTACCAGCATATGAGGCACCATGAACGACGATTCATGATATCATCATAGACATCACCATAAAAGAAATATGAGGATATCACCATCATTTAATGTATCATGAAACGGTGAAACCATACAATCCTTTACTATTATGCACGTCAAGATACCCACCCACCATACGTTCTTAAAACAGTATTTTTTTTATATAAGAGTTAAATTTTAGACTTTTGTGCCTCCTCAACATGTGCCTTTTATATAAGAGGCACATTTTTAGGAGTGTAGACTGGGGTGAACACAGATATCACCATTATCATGTACCTCAAAATCCTAATTATTGACTAGCTAGCACATGTCTACTAATCTACTAATTGGGATCCTATATTATGACATATCATGTTATTTTAATTGTATACTGTATAGTTTAGTTTACTTCATGTATTAGTTAGAAGGAAAAATTTTGTAAAAAAAAACTCTTAAACGTTTCTTATATTTCTGTAGCTATTGTATGCATTATGTTTCTTATAATAAAGTATTTTTTTTAAATATATTCTTTTTCTTATTCTGTTCGCTTTATTTGTTTAGAGCAGCCATAAACTGTGCATCACGGTGCCCTTGGGGCACAATTCATGATAGTTAATAAGCTATTAATGACTATTAATGATAAGGAAAAGATATAACAATTAGCCGAAAATATGATACAAGAAATAAATTACTACACATTGATCTTCAATAAACAAGTAGTAGATTTTGTAACAGATTCTGTCACTTAGCCAGCTTCCGGACACAACATTTGTGCTTAACAGTGCCAACCACATTATTTAATTCCATATTAAACATTTAACCACTAAATTTGGCTAGTTTCATTTATTTTCTTTCTAAAATTTAATATTTATTTCTTATGGTTTATTAAATTTATCTACATTTCGAAGAATAAATGTGTCATATTACTCACTCTTAAATAAGAATGGCTCATTCGCAAATGGTAGCTGCCATACATTTTTTTTACCTCTTTAAAGTTATCGAAATTGCCTTTTGTTAAGGGGCATAGTTACCTTTAAAAGCATTGATTTATAGAGTGGTTATTGAAATTCGTGTAATGTTATACACCTCCAGTTTTTTATAATCGATCAACATAATGGTAATTAACATAATTTATTAAATCGGAAAGCGCGCTCGTGCTTTGTCCTTTCATTTGAAAACCCGTAAAAGAAGAAAAGAACTGACATAATCATGACACAATAATTAAAAGAGGGTTGCCAGTAGAAGAAAATATACCATGTAAAAGTTCTAGCTAAACACAATAAAATTAACCCTTCTCACATCGATACAAAATCCCTGTAAAATGTTTTTTTTCTTCATTCGAAGTTTTCATAGTTGTAAAAAGTACCCCTTTCTACTATATTAGCTTCCACACTACGTTTATAACGTAAAAAGTGGAAGGTATTATAATCGTTCAGTCCCTCTGTCCCTCTGTCTGTCCGTCACCCACTTTCATAACCCAAACTACAAATGCTACGGACAAGTGTGATACGTCAAAAAATTCAGCGCATCGAAATTAGAATACATTGAAAATTTCAGAAAAGAATTCGAATTCGAAGTACTTCAATTATGTAAAAAAAACTGCAAAATTTAATGCTCATTTAAAAAGCATAGGAAGCCATTTTTATTAGAATTAAATCACCATTGCCCTTCGCAACAATCGCTCGAGAAACTTTAATTCTTTTAGACAATAAATTAAAATAAATGTATTTTTGCGAAATCGAACAGTTTGAAATGACGTCAAATATATTTCACTACGAGATTCTTCGTATGTTGATATGAAATATTTTCATTCTATTTAAAAGCGAGGAACATTACATATTTATTCTTTAAAACAGTGGTTCCCAACCTTTTCTAGACTATCGCCCCTTTCATTAGGTTGACTAACACATATCGCCCCCTTTTAATTTTCCTGTTTTGTCCAATTATAATTTGAGTTAAAGTGTAACTAATAAAGCAATTTTATCATTTTAAACACTAACTACCATATATAAAAACAACCAAAGCAGCTGTATCCGGTCACTTAAATACAAAAAAAGAAATAAAATTTTATATTTAACAGATTTTTTTAAAGAACAAAAGTGAAATAATTAACTAGATCTTTAAGCTGGATTCTGCAAAATTTAAGAGAGTTGACAATAAAAATTAAATGTTGAAAACTTTTTTATTATTTTATCTTTTGTCAAGTTCATGCGCAAGTCTTTGAGGCAAATGTCCAACTGATTTCTTTGTTTAGTAAGGAGCTGGGTGATAACAGAACCAAATCCTTTTTCAACTAAATATGTTGACGGGAACGAGATGAGAAGTAGTTCGGCTTTTTACCACAGTTGTGGATAAGTGTAAATAAGTTTCACGCAGTCTAACTCATAACCTCTTTGCTTGAAAATGATTTTCGCCTCACAGTCATACTTCAGATCTACAAACTCCGTCTGCAAAGTGCAAAGAGTTATCAAGGTTATCCACAACCCACAGCTTCAAACGAGAATGGATCTACAATAGAATCAGGAATTTCTAACTTGGTCAAATCTTGTAAGCATGTCAGTTTTTAACTTGTCAAGGTGATCAATAAAAATTAGAATGGTTTTACTGTACTACGGTACAGTATATTATTTTAATTTTCCACCTTCGAATACTCATCGCCCCCCTATCGCCCCCAAACTATTTATCGCCCCCTTGATAACACAAATCGCCCACTTGGGGGCGATCGCCCCCAGGTTGGGAACCACTGCTTTAAAATATAGATTAATTTTTGCAAACAATAAGTAATAATTATTGAATTTTCGAAATAAAATTTAACTGAAACTAGCCAAGTTTAACATAAAAATGTTTAATATAGAATTAATGCTGTGTTTGTCGCTTTTTTACCTGTTAAACACAACTGTTGTGTGGAAGCGGGTTAAGTGACAGATTCTGTTACAAACCTACTTGTTTTAATTATAAGCCAACTAATTTATTTATTGATTATTCCTTATCATAATCGGCTTGTTTCACGTAGCGAAACTCATTGCTGGATTTCAGTGGCGGTTTTGGTAGTTTAACTCGGTAAGCTCCGTCCATTACATTGATTAACCAATCGAGATCTTATTTCCATATCTGTGGAACTGGTGCCACTCAAGACATGTAACATGCTCATAACTGTTGTAATATTCTTGACTTTCTCGAAATAGAACAGTAGTAATGTTTAGGAAATTACGTTTGTCAATAGTTTAAGAAAAGATTATTAGATTTAGCACGTAGAAGTAGACGTTTAGTACAGTAATAAAATTCTAAATAATATTGAACACGCGTAGGAGTGCACGTTAAATATGCTCCAAAGTCCTGACGCTGCGCACGATGTCTCTCGTAAAAGTTGCATTGGGTGTCTACTCAGGTGTCGGCTCGTCACTTTACTGTGGTTCTAAATTATGACCTCCGTCGCTAATAGCCTTCCTGTAGCTCTTGCGACGATTATTCAACTCAACTTTAAAAAATATTAAAAAATTACCACCTCATCTGTATCAGATTCCATTTCCGCAGAAAGTAAGTTTATCGCACCCTTTGGTAATGCATACTAACCACAACATTATCATTTTGGCATTGGAAGAATAGAATTAATTTTCACTCTCCAGAAACAATTTTTTTTTCCTGAAACTGCTGTTAGAATGGGTAATTTAACAAAACCTTCAAAAAATCAACGATCAATGTCAGTGAGAGATTTCCTGCTACATTTAAATAAAAATCTGTGAACTGGGTCAAAACCAAAGCTATGAAGAACCATCAGGAATGACATTAGGACTAACCAGAAATAACAGTCCAGAAAAGGCTACTTTGTAAGAAGTTTTCTCAATTCGACCATCACTAATTGATAGGAGGTTACTTTCACTTATTATTGTACAAATTGATACTTTTTCTCACCCTTCAATACAAGCTCAGTGTAAATTGGGCAGCAAATATCTATTATACCTTTGGATTAAAAATAGTTTAATCCGTTTGAGGAATACCTTTTTAGATATGTTGGTCTCGATTAAAAAAAAAATTATATCTGGGTATTAGTGGAGCTTTTTTTAGAGTTAACTTTTTCTCCCAGGTGCATAGATATAAAAGTTATGTTTTTGTGTGTTAATCTGTATCATATAAGTTAGAAACTTCTTTTTGAATCAATTTTTAATTTCGACAACTTAAATTGCATGTTTTAACATACATTTCCCCATAAATTTGGTATCATTCATTTCAAAAGGGATCTTATACCAACCTCGTAAAAAAAAATTTAATACTCCTATGGACTGAAAAATAATTTTTAATTAAAACAAATATTTGACTTAATTGTTTGTACGTGATTTCTTTTTTAGTAGTTACTATATTCATATATATATAGACCAATTATAGCAAAAAATAACTCAAAATAAACTGAACATAAGTAGTTTACTCTCAATACATGTTATTAAATGAAATAACTCTGAAGGTTCTGTATTTCTTCAATTTTTACCCACTTTAAATTTGCAGTTATTACAATACCAGCCTCTAAATAAGCTATAGCACCAAGAGAAAACTATCGCCTTTCAATATTTAAAAATAAACTGATTTTTAAGCAATTTTTGTTTCCAAATGTTGAAACTATAATGTTAATTATACATATTTTATTTATCTATATATCAGTAATACCTAAACGATATTAAAAATCATTATTGAATGAATTTGAAATTTGAGATGGCAAATACAAATTTTGAAAAAATTTCAAATAATAATAAAAAAATTAATGTTATTTTATTATTCCGCATTTTCAGTATATTACATAGTTATTTGGAGTTTCGGGGTGTTAATTTTAATCATTCGATAGTTTATCTATTTTTTCGTTATTAAACTATTATGGAGGAATATTCCAACTGAAGATTCACTGAGAAATGGTTCAACTGAATACCAAAAATACGGCGATGCAATAGGTTACTTGACAGTATCGCTAAAATACCTTCCAATATTAATTAAATTATAGTTTAAACCCAAATATAACAAACGTATATATTTTTTTGCAAAATAAATCTTTAAATAATTAATAAAAATCATTTTCAAATAGCTTTTTTTTAATTGGTACGTCACGTGATCACAAACACGTCGATTTGGCTGACGTCACTAGTATGTATAAACAAACCGGTGTGATTTTTTTTAATTAAACTGGTTTTAATCTAACTTATTATTAAAATAAGAATTATATAGATAATGGGTGGAGGTTTTACAGAAGCGGATAGTTCAAATTTGCTTAAAGTAGATTCCAAAATGGTGTTTCAAAGTTTGTTAATTGTTTATAGTTACTAGTGATATCATAGATAACACGTGACAGCCACAAAGCGTTTTCGGGAGTGATTTTTCGTGCTAATTTTAAAATTCATTTTTCCCCCTTTTTATGGGGTATTTGAAAAAAATAAAAAAATATGGGTCTAATATTTTTGGCATAAGAATATTTTAAGCCAATAAATTTTTTTTAGTCAAGTACCCTATTCACCAGACATCAGTTCCAACTACTAGGAACCATATCTTCGGTGAAACCAAGGGTCAAATTTTTAACCGTGTACATCTATGTCACTTTCACAAGGACCCTGTCAAAGCTCTAATCTGTGTTCTTTTGCACCTTTTGCACATCCTTGTAATCCTGGGTTTCCGAATGTTCTTTAATGCCTCTTCTCAAATATAAAAGTCAATGGAATTGCTTTTTTTGAAGTAATTTACATTACATTCAATGAACTTGTGACCTATGCTTTTAACTAACCAGCTTCGGTGATTCTGAAAGTGGACTACACGTGCCAAAGTTTTCTTTTGTCTTAAATGGTTTCAATTTCCTAACAATCGGTTCATCAATTCCCAGACAGAATTAAGAGGACTTCAAAAAAAAACGTGGAACATTAGTCAAAGATCATCATTAACCTTTAATCGACACTTAGTTAGCTGACATAGAAGATGCGCTACATTAGCTGCGATGACACAGCCCTGCTCCATTCTTGTCCCTGTTCATGACATGGAAAGGGCAAGATTCACCAGGAAAAGTAAATGGGTCTACTTAAAAAGGAGGGTAGGCATAGGGCTACTTCAAACTCATCAAGGGATCTAAAAGGGTAAGTACTCTCTATGTGGTTTTGTATTGACACAGGGCAGCCACCAGCAGCATAGACGATATCAAAGTGACCATTCGAAGTCGATTCGATATAATTTTGACATTGTTACATTGATTCTTTATCAAGTTGATCGTAAGATAATCTAAATTCTTCAACGAATTTAATTACAAGTAGAATAGGATGGCTGAAAAATATTCTTGCTCAAAATTTCTTTTTTCTTTCTTTTGTAGCCGGGTTTAAGAATAATAAGTTAGTGTTAACATGTAACACAGGGCAGCCACCAGTAGCTTATACGATATCGAAGTGACTATTCGATGTCGATTCGATGTAATTTTGGCATTTTTACATTGATTCTTTATCGAGATTTGATCGTGAGGTGTTCTGTGTTACTAGGATTACAGTGATTAACTTTTCAACTATGAAATCATCATTAAATGTTTATAAATCATATTTTCTTGATGCAGTTTTTGTTTAAAAATAACTTTAAAAAGAATAAAATGGAAACTATTTCCAATTTTTTATAGCTAGAGGCTAGAGAGTTAAGTAAATTGGTACTGAGAAATGCAATACGTCAGGTCACCCCAGGGATACGTGAGTTCATGTACGCAATTAATAAAAAAGGCTAGCTCAAAATAGTTTCTTTTTGCAAACGGATTTACTTATGATAATTAAGTGTTAAAATATACTTAATCGACGACAAGGTTCTCATTTTCTTCTGTTCTTGCTCTGCCGATTCCTCAAAATCAACGTTAAGACTAAGTCTGGTTTTTTTTATTATCCAAGCCCAGGCCTATCTGGGCTTGGCCCTATTACTGTTATATTACTCTTTAACGGGATTCATAAAAAGTTAGCAAATTCTTAATAATTTTCAATCCAAAAACATTTAAATTTTTCCTACTCCTCTGCTCTGAGCAGCAAATTGACAACTAGCTGTAAAACAGTTTTCTTCTTTATATGAAACTTTCAACAGAGAAACAAAGCTTGAGGAGTAAACTAGTACTTTGATTGAATGGTTAGAGCGCTTCTGAATGTATTGTACAGTCCCTGGACAAATTATTAGACGCACTGCAAAATTTCAGGTAAAATATTAATTACCGGGAGATATTGTACCGTTTTATTATTTTAAATTGATTTGTTTTTTATTTTTATATTATCCAATCAATTACCGATTTATTTGACATAAATAAAACAGCATTAATTTAGAAAAGCACAAGTTTATTAAGTTTTAAAGAAAAGTGAAATTAATGTTAGTAAAAGTCAATATTTAGTTGAGACACGCGGCATGCTATCAATGCAAGACTGTACTGTCTCCTGCATTTGAGGATAATGATTCCACACATAAATAATATTATAATAAATAATTAATATAAATTAATCTTAATCATAATTAATCATAATTATCTTAAAATAAATACAAATATGTAGTCTACAACAATTCTTTTAAATAAAAATCAATAATATTGTAGTTTAAATATACCATTATTGCATAAAAACTCTTAAGAAACATAAAATGACTAAAAAAAAATACAGTGCGTCTAATAATTTGTCTAGGGACTGTAGTACATTGATTGAATGGTTAGAGCGCTTCTGAATGTATGTTTCGAACTGAAATTGCTACATATTTGTGTATAAATGGTATTATTAACACTATATTGTTACTTGAATGAGTTTTAGCAATTAGTTTTCAAAAGAAAATTGTAAGGAATGAACTTGATAAGTAAACTCGGGAATTTTTAATCTAATTATGAAATTTTAATTGGTATTCGAGACGTGGTAGAGTAGTTGCTGTTAGCCAATTAAAATAAATCAGATATGAAAAGTTATAAACTTTATAAATTTAAATTATTAAAACAATGTACATAATTATAGAATTATACCTTAAACTATAAAAACCATCTAAATTTAACTTAATATATGGTGCAAGTCAACATAAAATTGGACGAAAAGAGGTTTTTAATATTTAAGATCAAAGTTAAGTAAAAGATTTTAATCTTTAAGATATTTTAAATCTTAACAATTAGTTTAAATCTACACAGTAAAGCTCAAAATTAAGAAAATTGGAAGGTATTTTAAAGATAGTTTTATTAATTAAAATTGTTTTAAAAGTAGGAAGTTTTTCTAATGCATTACAAGTGAAAAACAAAAGATAACTAGAAATTAATAGTTAATACGGAATAAAAAATGTAGTAGTTTTGGAAAAAAGGTCACTACCAATATTCTGATTTAATTAATTATAATTTAATTAGTTTTTCGAAACATTGCAATATATTTATAAACGCAACTATGAGTCAAAGGCACAACGGCGAGTATTTATTAAATTAGGTTTCTGTCATACATTTGTCCGTCTGTCTATCCGTATATCATAAGCTTCTGTGATTATTAAAGTAACAGTCGCCAATGGCCCTTGTGCGACGTTTTCAACCAAAGCTTAAATTAAAGTAAAAGTAAAGTAGGCTATTCAAGTTCTTTCAGAACTTCTTGTTTTTATCAATATTCGAAACGAATCAATTGGATTTATTGTAATCGCAACTTTACTATTATTATAAAAGCAGTTTCGAGTTTTGATCGGCCTCGCAATATCATTACTACATTAAGATTGAATCGGCCGTAAAATGCTTGGGGTGGTGAAAGGAAACGATCGCCAAAAATACTAGCTTCTTTTACTCAGTTCGTGGTAAAAGTCGACTCTGCATGACTTTGTCTATAAGACGTTACAAATGCTACCGAATTACCATTGATTGTCTCAACACAGAAATCGTTTCAATATTTACTTAATAGATGGCAGCACCACATTTTTAAAAACATTTATAGCATCAGTAAATTGTAGATGTAATTGTTATTGCTTGCGAAATCTAAAAAAAAAAGTAGCCAAACACATTTTTGGTTGTGACTCGATATAACGAGTAATAGAGCAACACATATGCGTGTGAGCATTAGGGTTTCCCTTTTATTGACGAAATTGCGAAATTAAAAAGACGTAGCCTCTAATTTTTACCCTTTTAGTTCAAAACGAGCGCCGAATTTTATTTAAAAATTCAAATATTTAGGCCAAATATCCGTTTTGGCTAATTTATGTATTTTTGTTAGTTAAGTATATATGTATAACCAAAGCTAAGCAATAGCTGTTGGCATTAAATTACGATTTTATTGGTATACTATTCACGACAAGATTTATATTCACATAAATTTTGTGCAATGAACAGTTTTCAAGCAATGAAGCAAATATACTTCGAGAAATTAAGCAACTGCATTACGCACGTAGGACTCAAAGAAAAATTTATAAATTGGCTTTATGCATTAATTACATTTCCTTAAGGTTAGAAAGTCAGTATGTGTAAATAAGGGAGAAGCTATTATCACATAACAGGGACGTCGTAGGGTGGGGATTGTGCAAAGAGTACAGCGTACTACATAGAATTGCTATTATACATTGTGTCTTTGGAGCACCTAATAATTCCTCTCTACCAAGAAGTCAAGAAATTACAAATTTATGAAGAGAATATACAATTGGCATAACTAAATGCTGTCATTGGGCCGATTATGAACATTGAACGATTGTGATTACGGTAGAAATTACGCTAGCAATTTTGGGAACTTGTAGTTAAACCTCTTACAAAATTATTAATCCATTGTACAGTAGAACTCCAATTATCTGAAGCAATTGAGATCTAACCACATTCAGATAATTGGAGTTAATTGGAAAAAATGGTTTATTTCAATCAATTATTTAATGTATTGTTGGGCTGTGAGATCATGTAGTTCTAGTTTCGGTCCTCTCCAACCAAAACCAAAGTGTAAGGTACCTTTTGGCATTTGAGTTAGAGCTTTTTGTAATAGTATAGTTTTTTTTATTCAACTTATTTTGTAAACTTGGTTTCGTTTAGAAGCCATGGTGAATGATAGACATTGAAAGTTTTTTGCACTTTATATTCAAAAGATAAATTAAATAAATAACTAATGAGTACATAAACTAAAAGCAATTACAGCTAGTTAGTACGCAAGTTTATCTGCGACATATAAACTTTTATACCGGGTCTGTTTGTTACTGTTTGTCTTTGTTGGATGTCATGCCTAGTAATTGTTTTGATCGGTCCAAAAAGAATTACCAGGCATGACATCTTACAAAGACGAACAGTAACTGGTAGGGAGTGTGGATTTTTTTCTGGAATTCCGACAATCAGCAACGCTTCGGATATCTATTACTGCATATGTCGGATATTTTTTTACTGTATATTATCTTTTTTTATAGAAAAATGCGGTTACTGTTACTTCCCAAGTTACTCTTACTGCTGCTTCTCCTGTCCGCCTGTAGATGCTACCACCCCCACCACAAAGACCACCAACTGGGTTACATGCTGGCCGCTGGTCTGCTGGCCAAGGTTCTGGGTGAAGGTCACGGTGGAGGTCACCATTGCCAGCACCATCCTATACACATACCCATGTTTCATGGAGGACACCACAGGAGATAGTTATCACATATCCCAGGTCACCAATCTTTGTAACGTTCCTACATTTAAAATGATTGCCAAATTTCCCAGCAATGAAGCGTACATGCGGAAAATATATCTTGGAATTTGTGTTTATGATGTTGTACGTTTTTTCTTTAAAATAAATGTTTTTAAGTAGTTGTTGTTTATTAATGTTTTGAGATATGGAGATTATACTTTATAGAATAATCTATTTTCATCTTACTAGTGCTAAAAAAACTGAGTTACGAATGAAAACCAAAATCACACACACTTACTTATAATAATAGATTCTTCAGATCTTCTATTTTTTTTTACCAATAAGGAATAATTTTTAATAAAATTGAGGTAATAATGACTTAGCAATAATATAGATGAGTAATTAGCGCAAAAAAATTCAAAGTTACTAATGTTGTAATAAGCAATTGAAGGTTTATAAGCGGGTCTCTGATCAAGAACACAAACCGGAAAATACATGTACCTACCTACCTACCTTCTTAATAAACATTTGTTACTAATGGTGTAATGAACATTTAATATTCATTCAGAGGACTCACACGATCCGTAAAAAAATACTAATGGGCATGTTTCAGGTCTTGGGTGGCAACAGAAATGGCTGAATGAAAATATATTTCAGGACCTTTGATTGATGAATCAATTTCACGTAGGAACAGAGCACCGAACGAAGGAAGACTGAATGAAAGCTGAAAACAATACGTCACGTGAAACAAGCCATTTAACAAGACATTTTTGTGGTTTAAAATTACGAGAGTCGTCGCCAATGCCCTCCTGCAGCACTAGTGTCACGTATTTCAACTAAATTAACCAAACAAAAACTAATAACCATCCTATAAACGGATCGTGCAGGAAACAATCTTGCTAAAATTAATGTCGTGTGTATGGGGTAGGTGAACATTATTTGCTTAAAAACATGACTTCCAGTATGAGCTCCATATGCGCCAGCTCAGGTATTGTCATTCTCTTCTAAACATGGTTCGAAACTACTAGTCATTGTTTTAGAATTTTTCTTTGAACAGACGAGTCAAAGTCGCTAAAAAGAATTGTAAGATGAAAGAAAAACGTTTTTGTCAAAGAAATATTTATATTTTTAGATTTGAAGTAGGTAACAAATATCTCAACTCAGCAATAAATATTCATTGTATTTGTTTACATTTTTTGGAGTTGATTATTTTCTCAAATGAAAATATGTATAATAAAACTCTTAAAAAGCTTTATTTAACTAATATTATTTCTAAACAAATTAGTTATCTAAAGATTGTATTTAAAAAATAGTCATGAGTAAACATTACCGTTAATTTAGGATCTGTCAAAAAGCCGCAAGAGTACTAATAGCAGAAGAGTAAGAAATAATTTTAGTTTTCATTTTAATTTTTTGTTTTTACACACCGGATAACTCACATGAACAATATTAAAGAATTATATTAGATTCTTAAAATTATTTATAAAATATATTGACAAACCGAGTTTATAATCCGCATTTCCTTTAAACAAAAATTACTAATTACTTTTAATGTAATGTAATGTAATCGTTTCTGGCTGCCTATTTCTAGCCTCCTGGAATTATTTTGCTCTAAATTACTTTTTGTTCTATCGTCATTTCGTGAGGTTTTGTTTTGCGGTTACGTTTGATTTCAAAACAAAACTATTTTTTTGTTGTTTTGCTTTGCAAAGCAAAACTATTTTTTTGTTTTGGTTTTGCTTTGCAAAACAAAACTATTTTTTTGTTTTTCTTTGTAAAACAAAAACAAATCTGCCCCGGGGCCCCAAACGAGTATTTAGGCTTTCAATGGGCCCTACAAGACTGTCCCATGTTGGATACTGATGTTTTTTAGAGAAAACAAAATTGCCCGTGGCCCCAAACGAGTAGGCTTTCAATGGGCCCTACAATACTGCCCCATGTTGGATACTGATTTTTTTTTGGAGAAAACGAAATTGCCTGGGGAACCAAACAAGTATATAGGCTTTCAATGGGACCTACAATTCTGCCCCATGTTGGATAGATGTTTTTTTAGAGAAAACAAAATTGCCCGGAGCCCTAAACACGTGCATACTTTATTGCCTCTCGTGTTGCTCTAGTGCGACGATAATTCAAACTAAACTAAATTGCCTGGAGCCCCAAACGCGTTCGTACTGGATTGCCACTCGTGTAGCTCTAGTGCGACGATTATTAAAAATAAACTAAACTGGATTGCCACTATTAGCCCATTGCATAGTGTAAAGTTTGGTTTGTGTTGTCAAAAGCAAACCAAAACCCCGAGTCTTTTTTTTGTCAAAAGAAACTAGGGTTAATGCATTGGCGTGAAGGAATCTGGCAATGGGGAAACACACGAGTTTCGCCAAGTTGGCAAGTTTTTGGAAACGCGCCAAGAAGTACCGTAGGATTAAAATTTACCGTTTTTTTTTTAATCTTTAAGCTAAATATTTTGTAAAGTTATTTCTTTGGCATCTAAACTTAATTAAAAAATCTGCTATTTGCCAACGGTAATTTTTGCGATGCATATTTATATGCTAAAATTATATCTGCTAATATGTACACAGGCCAGAACATAATACCAATGCTTTAAGAAGCCTAAGCAAATAAATATCCCTTCATGTATTAATCTAAATTATTTCATTAGTATATATTTCAATTTCGATTATTCATAAATTTGTCCTAAGTAGTTTGTGACTAATTGGGTAATGTTGACATTTGGGTTTGTTTAAACGCATGAACACATGAATTTGGCAGGTTCTTAAACATTTCATATACCTTGAAGCATAAAACATTTTGTAACTCATTTAAAATTTCTACAACTAAATAACTAGTTTTGATATCTGTATAGCAGTGCACAGTTGAAACAAATGAATTCCCCCATCTGACCAAAAAAATATCTTTTAATTACAAATTTTATGTATTACTAAGTTTTGCTAACTGTTTGTTTAGTAAGTAAGTTTAATCTTAAAAATACACTGTCTCTGTACATTTGTAACTAATACAGACAAATATTAACAAATTGGCCTCTTTTTTTTTAAAGAAAAAATATTTTAGCATGTGCATTGGAATGCTAATAATCTCACTTTTATGGCGGAAAATGAAAATTTTTTAAAAGGTACTTTAAAAAAATTAAAAGATTTAATTAAATTTATTGTTTTAAGTTTATAATAAATTTCTTGTAAGGTGATATACATGTCTATATCAAGCTAGTGTGCTTATAATGGACATGTTTTTATCATGATATTCCTATTTCTAAAATTATGGTTATTGTTTTCCATTAATAATATAAATAATCATCATCCTTTACTTGACAATTTTGTGTCAGAAGTGGTGTGTGTTTAAAAGGAAATTAGACCAAAAACAAAAATTACCACCAGTAAACAAAGCTGTGCATCGAAAACTGGTGCACAATAAATCTATCAGGTTAATTTGACCACAGTTTTAAAATTGCAAGACCTATTATCCTTTACCCTCGAGCATAATAAATTTAGGTTAACTAGCTTCCTAATTGTTATTAATATGAATTATTTTTGTTTGCTTAATGAGAATGTTTATTTTACTGAATAAATATTTAGAAGTAACTTTTTTATCTTTCTGAAGGATCCAGCAATGCCTGCCTGTAAATTGCCTTTGACTGTAAACTTTCCACAATGACCCTTCCTGAACCCCCCATTGGGAGATGGGGCTGTCCCGTACGGGGTTTACCCGTAAGGTTATCTCGGGTAGCCATTGTTGTCGTCCTATTTGTGGTGGTTCTAATCCTCACACATTCTCATCTCTCTAAGGTAAGAATATGAATTATGATTATATTAAACAATAAATGTATCACTAATAGATTAATATATAAGGCGTATCACACCATAAGGGGGTTAATTTATTAATTGTCAAATTTTAAAGTGGTGCATTTTAATGCGATGGAACTCTGAAACTTTGTATGAATGTTTGTGTATTTTTGTATGTTTCTAAATATTGAGTGTTATGGTATTTTTGTATTCAAAAATGGATTTGAAACTGAAAGAATTATTCAATTTAGCTTGTTAGATTGCATGCTGTTTAAAATCTTAAAATCTAATATGGTGAGAAATACCATCACAACTACTGAAATTTCCCTATTTTGATATCTATATTTATTTGAATCACAGACCCCCATCCAGCAAAATATTTGTTATCCACAAAATGCTAACACTGATTGGCTGTTACAGTTATAGTCCTTCTGGTTAGAACACAAGTTTCAAAAACACTTTCTTTCCCTACCCCTTTGTGTGGTTTCCCTGGAAATGGTGAGATTGTTGATGTTCTAAACCTTCCTTGTTTGAGGCTCGGCTGTGAGTTTAAATTGCTTCCCAATCCCAAGTAGGGTGCTATAAAATGACGTACCTCATGCTGTTTCTTGGCAAACTACACAAAGGGAAGAAAGTTCTTTTGAAGCTTGCATTGTAATTCTAAGGACTATAACCATAATTTCTGTTTAAAATATCACCTATGATTCTCTATTTATTGAATGCCATCAAATACATCTATTTTCAGCTGTCTTTAGAGAGCCCTGGTGCAGAGGATGGCATTCACAGCAGGAAAGGGGCCCAAATGGAGGACGAGGAATCCTTGAAAGTGGCAGACCTAAAAGGAAGGATTGAGGAATTGATGCGAATCAAGGTCTCGGTCAGCGATGAGCTCAGAGATCTCGAAAGTCGGAGACAAAAGATGCAGGTGAGATAATAATACAGGGGATGCATGTGTTGTCATCAGAGTTTGAAAATTAGAAAAAGAAATTTTGGAGTAATCTGTGCTACTAACTTAAAAAAAACTTAAAGAAATTACACATTATCTAAGAGCATTTAAAAAAAATTATTGAGTATTTTTTTTAAAAAATTTCTCTACAATTTTTAGAGTCTACAGTGCTCCAACTGGGCGATACCACTTAGAAGGTTAAAAATAAATTCATAATGCATAATTTAATTAGAACTATATAAAACCTTAAGATGAAATAGCCATTATAAAATACAAGCATATAGTTGTATAGTTATGACTACTATGTTCAACTTCTCAAACATTACATTTCTTCCTGGGCAGTCGGGCATATATCTCAACTTAAATATTTATTATCTCCCATATATAATCCTTATTCCTCAGATAAGGCTCAAGTTATATTCATAATGCATTGTTAAATTGAAACTCAAAACCTAAAGAACCAATAATATTTTTAGAATACAAATGGAATAGTTATGACTATGTTCTCAAAATTCAATAAAACCTAAAGAACAAATATAGCCATTATAGAATACAAACAGTATTTTTATGACTATGTTCTACCTCTCTAACATAACATTGCTTCCTGCATAGTCGGACATATCGTTACTAAGCCAACGCATGGAGGACCTTAAAGGAGACTACACCCACCAGCAGGTGGAGCTTGAAAGGCTTCGAATGTCCGTGGAACAGGCTCAATATGCCCAGAAAGAGGCCCAGGAGCGAAGCAGCCCGCGGGTTTCTGCCCCACTGAGGATTTTGCCCCGGATTTCAGATGAAGCACTGCTTCGTCCATTGCCCCATGGCAAGATACGTGGATGCAGGACTCATCTGTGCTTCGATTACTCAAGGTATATATTTTTTATTATATGGCTTTATTAGGAAAGTAGTTCATTGAATATAGACATCATAAAGCAAAACACAAATAACTTAAAAAGTACAAAGTTTAAGTACATCTGTGTATATAGCTGGGCATCCAAGGGGATGAAAAGTTTGTATAAAGTGTGTCTTCTAATTTCCCAAGTAATCCAGGTCAAGTTCTGGGAGTAACAGTTGGTATTCTGCATTTATATGGCCTATTTTGCACATGTGGAATACACTTCTGCCGTCGCCAAAAAAACGTCAGTAACCACAAAAATTAATTGGACCATTTTTGCTCTGAAATAAGCAGTCATTTACTATACTTTTTTTGTTAAAGTTATTGAGTTCTTATAACAATCGTTCAACTCATTCGTAAAGGTACTGCAGTTTACCTGCCTATGGCAGACTTGTGGTTGGGTTGCAATTAGGTTAAAGTGCTCAGCTAGACATTTGTACAAGGGTTAAAGTTGCTCTGTTCTTTCCTCTATGCATATTGTTCAAGCACAGTATGCTCAGAAAACGGCCCAGAAGCAAAGCAACAAATGGGTTTCTGCCCCACTAAGAATTTTATCATGGATCTCAGATAAGGCACTGCTTCCTCCACTGGCCCATGATAGGATAAAAAGGTGCAGAACTTATCTTTGCTTTGATTACTCAAGGTGTGTTGGCACCTTCTTTTCTATGTTAGGGGATTCAATTTGTTTGGCAGCAGAAGATATGTAACCGACTGTAATTTATCACCTTTTTTTCTTTTGCAAGTCAACTTTCACATTTACGATTACTATCTTATTGTAAAAAAGAAGTGTTTTTCAGCTCTCCTTAGTCTGCTTTGTTACTCTATGAAGATATGTGTGCACTACAAAAACAGCTTTCTAAATTTGCTTTCCATATAAGCTACCAAATCCTGTCAAACTTACTGTTGTATTTCTTCTCCACCAGATGCTCTCTCACCTCTGGCTTCCCTGTCTACTTCTACCAGACAGAGGACTCTTCAACGGGGACCGACTCTCAACGACATATCAGAACAGCTGTCACAGAGGCCCTCAATGGCAACATTCACATCACATTCGACCCATCAATCGCTTGTGTATATGTCGTTCTGTTGGTGGGTTCTGAACCCAAGCCCCTGGACACATACTTCAGATCGTTGGGACACTGGAATGGTGATGGAAGAAACCATCTTCTACTTAACTTAGCCAGTGATGGGGACAACCTTCTGAAGGGGGTCAATACCGGAAGGGCCATAGTTATTCAGTCGAGTTTTACAACTGCAGAGTTTAGGAATGAGTTTGATATCATTGCACCACCATTTATTGATGCTGATGATAGCAAGCTGTATCTGTATGCCCCAGCGAGGAGGAAATTTTTGCTATCGTTCCAGGGAGAGTTTAAGAAGTCGAAACTCGTTCTGAACTCAAGAAGACTATCATCAACCAAAGAGCTAGCTGCTGGAAATGATCTCTACAACTCAAGGAAACTATCTGGCAGCACTTTTGATGTGGACTTTCCAACAGATGACCCCGAATCTTCAGAGTCACTTGCTGAGGATGCCATCGTTGATGTACTTAAGAAGATGCAGTTGTCAGATCTTGGTGACAACTTCTTCTTTCAGTTCTCATGCACGGGGCCTTCGCCAAGTGGTCTGGCTTCTGAATGGCTCCTCTGTGGCACGTCCGAATCACGCTTAACTGTCTTGGAACAGTCAACATTTTCGCTTCTCATAGGACCCTTGGATCACAATCTTCTGAGTACTGCCCAGGTCAGTGATGGTCAATATAAGTCCAGACATTATATTTTATTAGCTAATTTACTTATAATCACCAAATGTAAATATTTTTTCCAAACTTCTAAATATGATACTGTTGCACATGTCGCATGCATTCATTGCTTGGCTTTTTAAGTTAAATATTAGATTTTTTTATAAATTTATTCAAGGCCTTAAGCATCAGCTTGGTGCGAAAAAGAATTTTGGTGATGATGATGTAAATTTAATTTTTAAAATAGCTTGCAAAACAGTATTTTATAGAATAACGGTAAAAAATTTAAAGTGAAGAAATTTTAAACAAATACTTATTGTATCTTTACTAAATAATGACATAAAATTTGCAGGTGCATATAAGAGTAATGGAGGCTTTGAAAACTGGTTCTGTGCCTGTTATTCTTGGGGATCATTTGCGACTGCCCTTTGATGAGTTTCTAGATTGGAGACGTGCTGTGGTGATGTTGCCCAAAGCCAGGGTGTCTGAATTGCATTACTATCTGAGAACATTTACTGATAATGATATCATGGACATGAGGCATAAAGGTTTGATTCTAATGTATTTTTATGTTGATTGATATAACACATAAATACATACTTTAAATATTACAGTCAATATTATACTTAAAATACATTAATAGTATGCTAATTAAACTGCAAAACTTCTCTTCCAACATCCTTGATAAAAGAAAAAAAATGATATTTTAAATAATTGTTTTTAATAGTTTTTAGAAATAAATTGGAACAACCTGTTGTGGTTGTGTCAGTTGATTTAAATTCTTAATCAAAACTATCAAGTTATTTTGGTACTAGAATTAATTACACAAAATTGATTGAGAGCAAGTCTGGTAGTAATCATTTTATGGAAATAACAGATTAAATAATATGAATGTAAAACACATGGTTCTACTAAAACAGCATATTTTCTTGCCATAAAGTCATTCAATTGTTTGTTTGTATAATGTTATTTGAAGATAAACCTTGACCATCCACCATTAAAACCATCCTATATACTTCCAGGTCGCCTTTTCTACGACAATTATCTCGGCTCCACTCGCAACATAATATCCACAATACTTGCAACAATTCGCAACCGTATCAACATCCCTCCACTCCCTGTTCGAGACGAGTCATCTCCCTCCGTTTTTAATGGGACATTCAGACCCACGCGGGTTGAATTTGCTGCAGTTCAGGACCCGGACCCAGAAGAGAACCTGGGACCTGTAGAAAGCCCGTTTCCATCCCCGTCTTTTCAACGAAATTTTACGCTGACGGATGTCCATAGGTATTCCGTTTGGAACGAGATGGTAGACCCGTTTACGCTGTATCCGCACACGCCTTTTGATCCTTTGTTGCCGTCGGATGCTAAATTTAAAGGTGAGTTTAAGAGAAATAAGTAAAGTTACCCAAAAAAATTTCTTTTTCCTTATTGTATATTATGAGTTCGCCATATGATATGTGTTGTTTGGTTGTTTAAATTTTCAATAGTGTTTGGTAGTAAAGATCCAGCAACTACACCTCATGTAGTTGTTTATTTGGGTATTTTGTAAATGGCTTTTGTTATTTGATATCTAAGTTGTAAAGTTAGGTAGAGAAAATGGACCTATGTGTATTGCTATGATTGCTTCAGTAATTTTTAAAAAAAATTCTGCTATAATATTTTATCGCTTTGTAAGAATTGTTTTGCGTTAGGTAATTACTAACTTTGATTCTAAGAAAGTAGATGTATTTGTTAATGTATTGTAAAAAGTATATGTAAGGAATTTTATAGCCATAAAAAAACTCTTATATATAATTACTTTTTTCTAAATATCTATTATATTGAATTAAGTTTTGCACACTTGACCAGACTAGTTACTATTTCAATGACTAATTTCAAGTTCTTAAATTTCTTTAACTATTTTCCTACCCCCCTGTACATCTTTTTACTTTCTTTTCCAGGTTCCAGCTTTGGTTTTCGACCCATTGGTCAGGGTGCGGGTGGATCTGGCAAGGAGTTCAGTGAGAGCCTTGGTGGAAACTGGGCACGAGAGCAGTTCACTAGTAAGTAAATTTAAATTTCATTATTGTATTTATTGACTATTATAAAAAATGTTAAAAAAGGGAAAAATGTAATAGTATGTCTTGATAAGTTAGAATTTTGAAATGTGTATTTTTAAAAAATCTTTGTTACACATAAAATTGCATTTTTATAGTTCTCTATGAGTTATATAGAGAAAAAAAACATTTTGGAAACTTTGTTTTCCTTGCTTCTACAACAAACAGTAAAATCCTTCATAAAGTTCCAAAATAGTTTTTTGTGAATTAATGTTTTTTTTGCATTTTTATTGTTATTATTCGACATTTCAACTCAAAGATGTTAGCTTTATTCCATTTGTACATTGGTATTTTTTTTATCTAACAAGATTGTCGATTCAATGATCGATTGTAACATTTTACTAAGTGATAAAAACTATAAAAATCTTTTATAATTTCTTAAAATGTACTTTACTAACTAATTTTTTCTTACAGTTGTGATGCTAACCTACGAGCGAGAGGCTGTCCTAATCGACTCTCTCCAAAGATTGCGCGGCCTTCCGTACCTCAACAAGGTTGTGGTGGTTTGGAACAGTGAGCGACTGCCATCTGCTGATCTGAGGTGGCCGGAGATTGGAGTACCCATTCATGTAAGTTTTTCTCCTGTAAAGGCAGCTGGTGTAGAGGGAGTGCATGTTAAATATGCTTCAGCATGTGATGTCGCCCTTAAAAGTTGCGTTGGGTGCCTACTTAGGTGTGGGCTTGTCACTTTACTATGGTTCTAAATTACGATGCTGGTCGCCAATAGCCCTTGTGTTTCTCCAGTGCAACGAAAATTCCACATTACCTAGCAGGGCAGTAAATAAAAATGTGTTTTAGTAGTGGACTGGGTTAGTAGTGGAGTGTTAAATCAACCAAACTAAGTACAATGTTAATCCTTATTTTCCTGTTAAAATTTCAAATGAAATCAGTATTTTGACTTTTTTTGTGTGCATATTGCCCCCTGATTTATTTATAACTGGCAATATTTATGAAGCAATGTCATGTCGATGCATATTAGATTCCTTGCCGCTTGTATTAGCTTAAAATACTTTTTTTCCAAATTGGTATTTCTTCTTTCTTGGAAGGTAACTCTTTGCTAGCCCATTCTTCTATTTTATTTATAGAACTTTATTATGGTCAAGGTTGTTTTCTAATCAAAAATATTTATAGTGCTATTTTATTACAAATTTCAATTATATGTATGACATATTATAACTTAACCCCCTCAAATTGTTATATTTTGTACCTCAATTAAACTTAATAACTTAAATTATCTTTTTCATATATCCTTAATTCCTTAATATCACTTGGTACTTTAACATCCCAACCACTCGTCGACTGCAGTCGACAAATCAACCTTCTCCTGAGGATAGCTCTTTAATAAAAGCTCTTTAATTACTCTGAAGTTTCCCTGTCGACTTATTTTACATGTATTTTTCTATGAATTCTATTTTTAGGTGATCAAAGCCAAAAAGAACAGTCTCAATAACCGCTTCCTTCCTTACGATGTTGTGGAAACGGAATGCATTCTATCTGTTGATGATGATGCACACCTCAGACATGATGAGATAGTGTTTGGATTTAGGTGAGGAAATTTTGGTACCATCTAGGACTACTATTTTGTTCTGTACGTCTTTTAGTTGAACTTTATAATTGTTTTTAATTTCTGTTAGATTTGAACGCTGAATACTGTCTAAAGTAAAACAAATCCTGTAATTTAATAGTTTAATATAGAATTAAACTCATGAAATACACTTTAAAAAAATATGCTTTCGTTTTCTACTTAGTGGTAACTCTGCCTTGAACTATGAGTAAAATATTCAAGATGAAAGTACTAGGGTTTTATGCTTGTGCCAAAGTTTCACTCCAGGGACAAAGTTATCCTATTTGAGAGTAGTTAAATAATTCCACTCTCCAGTTTTATTTAGTTTTGATTTAAATTCTTCTCATCTTGTTATCTCATTCTTGTTATTTCATCTAAAACATCACTTATTGTTTTCTTCACAAATTCCCACGTGTGAAAGTTCAAAACATTACCAAAATGCTTGTTGATTCTTGATAACTTACTAAAACTTGTTATTTAAGTAAATATTTTAATTTTTTGAATTATTAGGTAAATAAAAAAAACATGGTACAAAGTAACCAAGAATGAATCTAGGTTTTATTAATTGTTTTATATGTAAGTTAAGAGTATGTAATTGGACAGTGTAAAAGTAATATATGACGGGTAATAATCATATTGTTTCAGGTTGTGAAAGAATGAACTTAAATGTTATTTATTTTGTGTTCATTTAAAAAAAAAATACATTTTCTTCCATAGCAACAATGTAAAACATTTGTCTTTTGAAAAATAAGTTGGAATTGAGCTAAATAGAGTTTTAACTAAGCCTGCATTGCCACGCCACAGGCTTCGCATTGCCACACCACAGGTCCAGGGATCGCGTGAGGCTGACCACCTTACCGGGACATATGCCTAGCACCCCAGAGCCCTAGGTCACGAAAGCTGAAATGGGCATGGCAGGCCTTGGCCCAGTAATGGGCTGTTGCGCCGAGGAGTTTAGTTTAGTTTTAGAGTTTTAACAGACTGATTTAGTTGTATTTTAAAGAATAAATACTTGTTTGGTGCTTATTAATTTGTTTACTTTCATCCGGGGAACTAACTATTTGTTCATTTGAAGGTTGACGTACATCTATATTTATAGCATAAATTAAAAGTGTAATGTACTTTTCTTTAATTTGTGCCTGTTTCCAGGGTGTGGCGAGAAGCAAGGGACCGCATTGTGGGCTTTCCAGGTCGGTTCCATGCCTGGGATCCTTTGAACGGAGGGTGGCACTACAACTCTAACTACTCCTGTGAGTTGTCTATGGTGCTCACTGGTGCTGCATTCTTCCATAAGGTACTCCTCTAGCAAATTTTGTTAATCATCCTTAAAACAGTGCAGGAGATCTATAGAGCTCTTTATTAGTAAAGAAAAATGTACGACAAATCATCCAAAAACCACCCAGAGCATAGCCTCCTCCATAATAAGGCCTTCCTGATTATACATTATAATTAATTAATCTATAAGTT
Organism: Oedothorax gibbosus; assembly: GCA_019343175.1. NCBI lineage: Eukaryota > Metazoa > Arthropoda > Arachnida > Araneae > Linyphiidae > Oedothorax > Oedothorax gibbosus. Next base: position 11,225,228 of record CM033279.1, read on the forward strand.
ATCTAGCGAATCTATTAATCATATAGAAGGAACACATACTGGAGCAGACAACTACACAAAAAAAACCCGGAGCTCATGGCAGCGTTACATGAGGAACGTACCATGTGTCATCCATGAAGTAGCACTAGTTTGCCTATCGACTGCTGAGTTCCTGCTTTTAATTGAATTTGGAAGGCATTTTTATGTAGGAGGCTATGCTCAGAATGGATGGTTTTAGTTTTCGGCTTTTTTTACTAACTTGGCTATTTATCGTAATATGGGTCCCCACTTGTAAATTCTCTTAAAGTACAGATAGATTTTATATGATAACCAAAGTGCCTCAACTAGAAAAATGTAGGAGAAAAAAAATCTAAATCACCTGAGATTTCTAGTTTTGAGACTGGGTCACTCAGAATTAACTGCCAGTTTGTCCGATTTCTTTAGTTAAACTATATAAAGCGCTCTCGGAGAGCTAAGTTTCCAAGGCATTGACTTACAGGCAAAACAAAGCTTCCTACAAAGCGACCTTTGGTCGAATCTCGTCTTCGACATTGCCATTGTATAAATATGCTAAACAGTAAAGAAGACCGGATACACTTTGAAGACGGAAGCTGGTGCATGTTAATTCATTATTATTTTATATTAATATACTAACACCGCATACAAAATTTGCTAGTGGTCTGTATGCCGTTCCTATTCAAGTGTTTCCTAAATAATGACATGACCATTGTACAAAATAGGGATAGGGTTCAAGAGGTTTGTTGCTGATAGCTCGGGAGTTACTTTATTTCCAACTATCCAAATAAATCTTCAGACTGATCTCAAGGTTTTTTACAACTAGAATTGCACTAGGAAATTTATGGATATTGTTTATTTTTCTAGTACTACTCGTATCTCTACTCATATTCAATGCCCCAGACAATCCGAGAGAAAGTGGACGAGTACATGAACTGTGAGGACATCGCCATGAACTTTCTTGTGTCTCATGTCACCCGAAAACCACCCCTCAAGGTAAGTACTAAGTTTATAATATCTGTCATTGGGGATAATCTTAGTAATGGCTCAGCAGGGTTGTTAAAAACCCGGGTTTTTTCATGAAAAACCCAACCCACTTGGGTTTGTTTTTTTCGGGTTTTAGGTTTTTTTTCAGTATTTTGAATGTGTTTTTCAGGATTTTGTGATTCATTTAGGGAAGTTTTAATTATTTATCTATACATTACAATTTTTAAAACTAACTGAACATCTTGAGAGAGATAATCAGGAATGATGTAATTTAAATTAGAAAAATTAAAAAATAATTGCATATAGTTGTTAGATGAATGTATATTTAAATTTATAAATGTATTGTCTAGAACCAAGTATTGTTTGTTTGTATGATGTGTAAAATTATATAATCCGGAATATTGTAACGATAGAAATTTAAATTAGAATTTTAAAAAATGTATTTGCTATATTTAATTGTTAAATAATTAGTATAAATTTAAATTTGTAAATGCATTTTAAATATTGAAGGTACAAAAATGTAAAAATATATTAAGAATAATATTAAAATATTAATTAAAAATGATATGAAATGCATATTTTTTGGATGCATAAAAAGTTTTTACTTTTTTTTTAAATTTTCAATGAAGGCAATTTTAAGTTGAATTGCCCACTTGGGTTTTTCACGTGGGTTTTTTCGGGTCGGGTAAAATCATAACAACCCTGTGGCTCAGTGACTGTGAGTTATTACTTACCTGCCTCTTAAGCCCAAAATCGTAGGTTGAGTCGGCAGATTTTCAGAAATGGAAACAGCGTGTATGATGATTATGCATATCGTTACCATGCATGTCATATGATTATGCGACATGTAAAAGACCTTTTGAGTACCCAATTGGCTTGGATTATCTCAGAAAAATTAAATCTTAGTATACTTTAAATCCATAGACAGCTTAGATTGGTATGGGGAGCCTCCCAAATGGTGCCTAAATAATGGCCCTCAGTTCTAGGGAATATGCTGAGTCTGTGAAAGGCTTGATCCGACAAAAAAGCAGCCCCATTGAAAATAAAAATTAAGTTGAGGGATAACCGGTAACTAGTCTATTCTATAGATTGTAATTTATGTGTCCCATTTATATTTACTACAGCCAATAGATAAGGGTTCAGATGTAAAATTTTAAGTAAAACCAGAAAACAATTTCAACAGCAAAACTAAAGTATCAATTTCTATAGCAGGCAGATATTGGAATACACAATCTTCCATTCAGTTTTTATTAAAAGTCTTTTTATTAAATAGGAGCTAAGGTTTTCATAAGATACTTATTCTAGCATAATATAGCACAAACCAGTAGTCAGTTTGAATAACATTTAAAATAACTATAAAATAGCTTTAATGGGTGTTAAGGACATTTTGTAAAAAAAATGGTTTAAAATATGTTTTAATAACGTTTTTTACACAAACTTTTAACTAAATAGCAACATTGAAATTATTTAACAAGACACATTTTTTACATCCAAATATAGTAGTCGAATTTCATTTGTCTGAATGGGAAAGGACTTTTTAGGACCACAACAAAAGTTTCAATGTTAATAATCATTTTATGGTATCTTGAATATATATAATAGTTTATAATGTTTTTTACCCAAACATTTAATTAAATAGCACTGTTAAAATTACTAAACAGGACACATTTTACTATCCAAATAGTCATCCTATTTCATTTGTCTGAATATGAAAGAAGTAGAGAAACTTAATGTTACAAACTTTTTTTATGGTATCCAATATCTTGAATATATCTTGTGGTACTTAGAGAAGTTAAATATAAGCGTCTGTCCCTCTAGGTGACATCACGCTGGACCTTCCGGTGCCCCGGTTGCCCGGTGTCTCTCTCCGAAGAAGACTCTCATTTCCAAGAGCGGCATAAGTGCATTGAACACTTTGTCAATGCGTATGGGTACATGCCACTTCTCAACACTCAGTTCAGGGCTGATTCGGTGCTTTTTAAAACTCGTATCCCACATGACAAGCAGAAGTGCTTCAAGTTCATCTGAAGATCTCATAATGTTCATTTCTGATCAGGTACACCGTTAAAAGTATAAAATTTGTTAATTAGCAATATATTTAATTGGATATTATCTAGAAATTGAAGAAAAAGATTTTTTATAAGATTTGTAATTGATCCTTTTTTTTTTGGCACAGCAGTTTTGAGAATGTTCAATCTTTTTGCATCCAATAGGCTAACATCATCTTAACTGCGTTTTTGGTTAAATTACTTGGTATTCATACAAAATCAATTAAAAATAAAATATGTTAAGGTTCAATTTCCGTTGTGTTTAAAAAAGTATAATTTTTCTGATCAAATCATTGTAAGCAGAAGGGTTCAGCTGACGATATCTTCTGGATAACAAGTTTTACCATTAACATTCTTAGTTAACTGGACACACTCATTAAAAGTCTTAGATTTTAATGTGATCAGGTTTAAATAGTAATAACCTAGGAAATTCAGAAATCCTTTTTTATGTAATGGTTTTTAATGCACTGACTACAATCTTGTTCATGCGAAATTCAACCATTTTGCATCAAATGGATGAATGATTATTTACCCTGGAATTCCATTTTAATGTCATCTACACTATGCTAGCAAGGGAAAAAGGACTCGTTATTTTACAGAATCAAATATTTTAGAGGAAATTTTCATGTTGTTTAATAAAACTTATTTCTCTGATAAAGTCATGACAAGCAGAAGTGCTTCATGTTCATCTGAAAATCTGAAGACAATATTAAGTCCAAAGTTAGGAGTACAAAGATCTGTACTAATTCATTTGATTCTGATGTTGACAATTTGGCAGAATATATTATTAAATCTTTATGCATTTAAAAATATACCATAAAACTACAATATTTTTATTAAAATTTTGTATTCCCTTAGTTATTTTATTTTGATGAAATATTGTTTTATCCTTTAAAACTTCTATAAAAGAAATAACCTTTAATGAATCTGGAATTTGGATGAAAAAGCAATAAATTCACAATATATGACTGACACTCATCTGTAGTAAAGCGTTAATATCTTATTTTGTAAGAATCATGTATGACAATCAAAATTTTTTGAATTCTTGAATTTGGATACAACACTGGACAATATGTTTAAGGTACATGTAATGTGAACCTGAACTGCCGTTTAAGGTTTTTGAGAGGTGTATAACAATCACATTTTTTTTTTCTTTGTGTGTGTTCTAAATTATTGATGTTATTGTGATATATTGCGGAAATCTTTTCTCTTATGATTTTTTTTTATTCTGTTCAAAGAATTTCAATGTTTGAGGTTATTTGTGCCATAAATACTTATACATATATACTAATTGTTCTTATTTTGTGAAAGTGCAACAATAATAAATGTTTATAATTTAGGCATTATATAATTATAACGACGTGCAACATTGAAAAATTAGACCCTCTATGGTTGTGATATTTTGTCTTTTACTATCAAATCATTTTTGTTTAAAAGTTAGCATCCTAAGTTTGAAATTGTAGAGGAATCTGAAGAGGTAGGGGATGGCTAAACTATTAACAATGGATCTCTTACATGCCGATCCTTTGCCAATATTAAACTGTCAGTGACAAAGTAATCTATACCGAGGACTACTATTGGATATTAGTGCAAACTGCCCCAATGTGTTATACAATAACAGTTATTGAGTTAAGGTGGCTATGTTGTAATGGTTGTCACTTTTACGATGTATGTGCAATATAAATCAATCAACAATCTTGAATCAGTATTCTCTTGTAGAGGATAATAGCTTGTTCAGTGACAAAAATTAACTCCTTGTGCTGTGCAGTGCATACAACAATCATTTTCTTGGCATATTTTCATTTTCCAACTTTAACTATAAATAACTTGAGCTCCTGTTGTCCTATTGTTTTTAAGCAACTTGCACTTTATAACACAATTTTTTTACCAAATTTGGGACCTCATTTTTGTTATATGGTAGCCTTTGATTTTTTTCTGGCAAAGTGTTTTTTTTAAAAAACATTTTCTGGTACTATTTTCCTTACGCCACCAGTCTGGAAAACCACCAAGCAAAGGATAAAGCATCAACTGTGGCTACGATTCCGTAACAGTATGTTTTTGAAGATTACAGCAACCCCAACAGGGTTTGGTGATGAAGGTTGGCTATTTTCCAGACTGTTGTGCGTCTAACAAAAAAATTCTTGATTTTAATTCTAGTTGCAAGTTCTTTAAAAAAAAGCAACAACAGGAATAACTTTGATACATATCATCTTTTCCCTTTAAAAAAAATTAATTTAAATTTATTTTTCCTTTGCTAATTGAACTATGTCATATTGTGCATATGGGACATATGGGCAATGACTAGTATTAACTTAGATATTCAGTCTTTTTCAATGAATGTAATATACCAAAATCATAATCACTCACATTTTTTCAGGATTAGTTTTAATCTTACATATTGATAATGCTGCCTTAGGACAATTGGAAGTGAAATACTAATGCAGTAACCAGTAATTTTTCGGATATTCATTTTAAGAATAGATATTGTCTATTCTAAGAAATCGATAGAAAAAATATAAAGATTGTTGAGTTAACTCCTCTTTAAACTTATGTTGGCTTACCCTATTTAAATAAAGAAAACAACCTTTAATCCTTAATAAGACTTTTAGTGCTTTCATCTGTTATGTTTGTCACTGTATGTAATTTATGGATGGAACTACTGTATAAATATGTATTCAATATTTATTTATATCTGTATATATTAACTGTATTCAGTATTTATATACAGGATGTCCGTAAAGAATGTCCAAGTTTTAATGGTATATTACAGGAGGTTCTTTTATACTAAATATAACAAATCATACATGACATTGAGAGAAAACTAACGTAGTTTTTCCTATAAGTGCTCAATGTGTTCGCCTTTAGTGATACGGCACACATCCAAACGAAAATGCAATTCTTCCCATACTGTCTGCAGCAAGTCCGGAGTAATGGAAGCCTGTGCAATTCTACCTTTCAAGGTTGGTAAATCGTGGGGTAGGCGTGGAACGTAGACCCGATCTTTTACGAAGCCCCAAAGGAAGAAATCAGAAGGCGTGATGTCAGATCACAATTTGAAACTCGGACATTCTTTTACTGACACCCTGTATAATTCTTACATAGTTTCAGTGTTTATTTGAAGTCATTTGCAGTGTTTATTATTGCATTTTATTCTAAAACCAAAGATTTTTAAAAATCTTTTTAAGAGTGGTGTTCAGCCGTTGGTCAGTCCCATAGAGCTAATGTTTTAAGTTTGAAATCACAATCTCTGAGAAAGCATTGCCATGCCATGTAAACATTTCTTCACCAGCTATGAGAGTTGTCATAACAACAAAATAAAAAAAAAATTTTGAAAGGAAAATAATATCCTGTTTTTTTATAATGGGCTTGTTTCATGTGGGATCTGGCAACAGCTCTGCGGTCTTGTTTTCATTTTTCTTGAATTGCTTTTGTTGATATTCGAAATTGAGTTTTATAAGAATAAGTTATTTTAGTTGTTATTTTTTAAAATTACAACTTCTTGCTGTGCTGTTGGTTGTTTTAATTAATTATCAAGGAAAACTTGCATTAAAAGAAGTTGGAATTAAAAAAAAATAATAACTAAAATATTCTTAGAAAACTCAATTTGGAATACCAAGGCAAAAGCAACCGCGGGGCTGTTGCCAGATCCCTCGTGAAACAAGCCCATTGATAAAGCTTAAAAATAGTGTCAACCTCTTCAGAATATTTTGGGGTAGTTAAAACTTAAAAATTAATAATTAAATAACCAGATGTTTTGAAATTAAATGAAAATGAAAATATCATCTGGTTATTTAATTATTAATTTTTAAGTTTCAATTACCCCAAAATATTCTGAAGAGGTCGATACTATTTTAAAACTTTGTCAATAATTAAACAACCGGATGTTCGTTTCATTTCAAATTATCTTTATTTTGCTGTAATGATGGCTCTCATACCTGGTAAAAAAGTGCTTACATGGCAAAGCAATTCTTTTTCAGAGGTTGTCGATATCAAAACTTATGCATAAGCGCTATGATACTAACCATCCCTCTTAAAGTTCTTAACTGAAAATGCAATCTAAATAATGTTTGGAGAAAAAAATGCGAAATTTCTCTTAATAGTTTTGATATTGTGCCATTTGTATATTATACCATGTAAATATGTGTACAAAGTGTTTTTTAGCTGTGTTAAATGAAAGTGATTTTATATATGTCTTGCATTTTTGAGAGAGAAAGAGTGAAATTTAAAAATCCTTCTGAAAGTTGTACTTTTGTATCTAGGATAATATAGTTGATTGAATTTTAGAATAGCTCTAGGGTTCCCAATCTGTGGCAACCATGTAATTTTAATATTGGACAACTGTCTGTAAAGAAAGCTTGGGTAATGCCTGTGCAAGTTTTATTGTATTCTTGCTTTATTTTTTTCACTTTTAAACCAAAAGTTTAATGAATTTTGTATTGTAGAATCTAGAAGAGCATAACTCCATTTTCCAATTAAACAGGATAGTACAAAAATTTGAGAGATCTCATTAACGAATACTTGTCTTTGAAAACAAGTACTTAAGTTGGCATGTAAACCTATATTTTTAAACCTTCTAACGTCCATGTTACATTTTTTTGCCTATATTCTATATGATAATCTTACGTTTTAGCTTTTTATTTGAGATTGGCTTTATTTATTATTGCTTACCTATTACCTTCTATAACCTCAATATATGTATTTCAGTTCTCCAATAATGGTATTGGCTTTTGTTAAACAATCTTTCGTTAAAAATTAATTTCGTTTGGAGATTTTGCTTTTTTCTGCATTTTGAATTAAGACGTTTCGGTTTTTTGCGTTAAGGTGAGATTTACAAAAAAAAAAACATTTTGTTGCTAGATGAGAAATACTTTTTTTTACATCAGAAACTACTTAAATCAGAAAATCTTTGATTTGCTTTCTAAGATACAAAAATATACTATAAATCTAATCAAAAGTATTCTAAAAATCATGTCGAATATTCCCTAATTGGCGCCAAAATATAATTACCTAGATATATTTTTTAAAAATATAAGCTGGTTTTAATCAAACTTGTATTTTAAATGAGAATTACTGCACCAAAATATGTGAACAGTAAAATGAACACTTTATAAACTATGGGATTTTGATGACCAGGTTAGGGAACATACCTCATATTGGAATAATCTCTGTCAGGTCAAGATACAGTGTTTTTCGTGGAGTTTTGGTCTTAATCCATTATTCCATTGCAAAATATATTTGGCTCTTCAGGTACCTTTGTTAAATTACAAGTATTTCGGACCAGTAATTCTCATTCTAGAGCCATTTTAAATTGTGATTTCAATATTAACCACCCTGTGTAGTATACTTTCGATAGAAAATTGTTTTGATCTCCTCGTTTTTACAGTATTAAGTTATTTGCTATGGTTGGCGTTGTCTTACGTATTTACCTTTCTTTTTTTACTATAACTGTTTTTTTTTAAACATTTTACTTATGATACACAAATTGCATTTAGCAGGGTTCCTACAATTCTAATAAATCCCATAAAAATCCTGGTAATTGATTTTTTTTTCTATGAGGGTCCTAAAAAAAGGAAAATTTTAGTGGTCTGGAAAGTGATATTTTATGTTAAAAAAAAGAAAAAAAAGATTTTTTATTAATTCCTGGAATTTGATTAGTTTTTAACGGACTTTACTGTCTGTTTTGAAGATGCAAATAATACTGTATGCAAATAATCAGGTTTTGTCCATTGTAGCTGGACTTATTTCATTTTTAGTAAAAAAAAATACTTTTTGACACATTTAATTTACCCAGTGTATTATCCCTCTTAAAATGGACTCAGTCCAGCAACTCATGCAAAAATGAATTATCTTATTTTTATTGTAATATTTTTTGGACTCTTAAATACGTGTTTTTTAACGGTCAAAAGGCCAAATTCGGCCTATTTTAAGAGGGATTGTCAGTCCCATAAAGCTAATGCATTAGTTTTGGAATTACAACTTCCGCAGAAGTATTGCTTTGAAATGTTAGCCTTTTTTCGGTATAGGAATCAACATAACATTAAAATGAAACAAATTTGAAACTAAAATGTTATCTAGTTATTTAATTTTTTTTTTAAGTTTTAGAATGCCAAAAATATACAGCAGATGGCGATACTATTTTAAAACTTTATCAATTAATAACTAGATGTTATTTTCTTTTCAATTTTGTTTTAAATTGATGTTATGATGATTCGCATACCCGGTGAAAATGGTATAACATGGCAAAGCACTAATTCTTTTGCAAAAGTTGTGATTTCAAAACTAATGCATTAGCTCTATGGGACTGACAGTATCTCTTAAGTCCGACCGATAAAACCCTTTGTAGAGGGAGTGCTAGTTAAATATGTAACCAAGTCGCGACGCTGCGTACGTTGTCGCTTCTAAGAAAATGCAGTCGGTGCCTACTCAGGTGTCGGCTCGTCACTTGACTATGGTTCTAAATTACGAGGCGCGCGTCGCCAATAGCCCTCGTCCTCGTGTAGCCCCTCTAGTGCGACAATAATTCATTAATAGGGTATTTTACTAACATTTTATTATTGGCTTAAAATATTCTTATGCCAAAAATATTAGACCCGTATTTCTTCTTTTTTTCAAATACCCCATAAAAAGGCAAAAAATTGAATTTTAAAATTCGGACGAAAAATTACGCCCGAAAACGCTAAGTGGCTGTCACGTGGTATCTTTGACGTCACTAGTAACTATAAACAAACTTTGAAACACCATTTTGGAATCTACTTTAAGCAAATCTGAACTATCCGCTTCTGTAAAACCTCCTTCCATTATCTATATAATTCTTATTTTAATAGTAAATTAGATTACATCCAGTTTAAATGCAAGCAAAAAAACATCACACCGGTTTGTTTATATATACTAGTGACGTCAGCCAAATCGACGGGTTTGTGATCACGTGACGTACCGATGAAAAAAAAGCCATTTTAAAATGATTTTTATTAATTTAAAGATTTATTTTGCAAAAAAATATATACTTTTGTTATTTTTGGGTTCAAACTATAATTAATTTAATATTGGAAGGTATTTTAGCGATACAGTCAAGTACCCTATTGCCTTGTCTATTTCGAGTTTTCCCATTTTAGGCGTATCTGGCGTGACAGGCTTAAATCATGCATTAATCTAAATGCATATTTTTTTTATCTGTATTTTCTTTTACTAGTAATTCGTTTTGTTTTGCTGAAATTGCTTAACAAAGTAGAAGATTTTCAAAGACACTAATTAAATAAATATATTCTTTGAAATTTAAATATATCTGGAACTTGTAGGAACCTTGTTCACGTGATGCGAACAAAATGCGATTTAAAATTTTGAAAAAAAAATTGTGCCATGTAATCCATCAGTGATTTCGAAGTGATTTCTTAAATTTTCATTGTTAATGCATGAAAACACTTAGTATCATCTTCAATTAATTTATTGCCAATATTTTATGTTTGAATGTTAAATTTTGATTGTACATTTATTTGTATAGATATTAAAACATTTTAATTCACATGTGTTGTTTCTCATTCTGAGATCTTTATTGTTATATGACAGATCATAGATGAGTACCTAATATAAAAGCAGGTACAGTTAATATAAAGTTTTATACCCGGCCTATCTGTTGTTGCTGTTCGTCTATGTTGGATGCTGTTAAAAACAAGTTCATAAAGAACTAAAATAGCCTACTTTCATGTTACTTAAATACTTACTGAAGTTCTAATCGGGAAAAAAAACTAGGTTCCTAAAGTAAATATCATCAACAGCCGTTTCTACACTAGATTTATACACATTAGAAAAAAAATCGAAACACAGCACCCAGCTATAATTTAAACTTCTAAAAGCCAAAATCAACTATTTTCCTTAATATTCTTTCGTAAATTAATTAAATATTATTTATCATCTGCTCGTGATTTATTTGTAGTTCGAAGAATAATTAAATATTTATTAATAACAAAAGTAATGAAACTACTCCGAACTGCATTAAAAAATAAGAAATGTAAATTAAAACTAAGCATAATTGCATGCAAAAGTATGCCTTGCCGCTTTCTTGGTAGATGAATAATCAAAGAATCAAATTGTGCTACATTTTATGACGTCATTCCAAACTGATTCATGAAAATATTATTTTGCTTCAAATATGTTTAAATAAAGTTTCTCATGCCATTGTTAATTTAGCAACAGTGATTTAAATGACTCAAAATTGAATTTCAATGCTAATTCAATGGGAAATTCGCCGAAAGATAGTAGATTTATGTCCGTCCGGACGTACAGACAGACAAAAAGTATGAAAGTTGGGTATCTGAGGTCATAGCTTTATAACAAAAAAAGAATTTTTAAGATCCGAGGGATAGAACCGAGTTTGGAAGAGGGATACGGACAGACAGACAGACATATGAACAGATAGACAGATGGACATCAACCGCATTTCAATACCTACAGTGATTTAAATGACTCAAAATTGAATTTCAATGCTAATTCAATGGGAAATTCGCCGACAAATAGTAGATTTATGTCCGTCCGGACGTACAGACAGACGGACAAAAAGTATGAAAGTTGGGTATCTGAGGTCATAGCTTTCTAACAAAAAAAAGAATTTTTAAGATCCGATGAATAGAACCGATTTTGGAAGGGGGGTACGGACAGACAGACGGACATCGACCGCATGTCAATACCTACTTTTTCATTTTTTTAATTCTTTCAAATTAAAAAAAGAAAAGTAGGCTAAAAATTACTAGGCAACGTATAAATATCTTACTTGACGAAGCTTTATAAGCGGGTCTCTGACTCTGACTAAGCACACAAGCCTGAAAATATGTCTACCAACCAACCAATTAATTTTTATCCTACTTTTCTTTTTTTTAATTCGAAAGAATTAAAAAAATGAAAAAGTGGGTATTGACATGCGGTCGATGTCCGTCTGTCTGTCCGTACCCCCCTTCCAAAATCGGTTCTATCCATCGAATCTTAAAAATTATTTTTTTGTTAGAAAGCTATGACCTCAGATACCCAACTTTCATACTTTTTGTCCGTCTGTCTGTACGTCCGGACGGACATAAATCTACTATCTGTCGGCGAATTTCCCATTGAATTAGCATTGAAATTCAATTTTGAGTCATTTAAATCACTGTTGCCAAATCAACAATGCCATGAGAAACTTTATTTAAACATATTTGAAGCAAAATAATATTTTCATGAATCAGTTTGGAATGACGTCATAAAATGTAGCACAATTTGATTCTTTGATTGTTCATTAATTGTTTACCAAGAAAGCGGCAAGGCATATTTTTGCATACAATTATGATTAGTTTTAATTTACATTTCTTATTTTTTTAATGCAGTTTGGAGTAGTTTCATTACTTTTGTTATTAATAAATATTTAATTATTCTTCGAACTACAAATAAATCGAGCAGACGATAAATAATATTAAGTTAATTTGCGAAAGAATATTTAGGAAAATAGGTAATTTTGGCTTTTAGAAGTTTAAATTATAGCTGGATGCTATGTTTCGATCTTTTTTCTAATGTGTATAATTCTGGTGTAGAAACGGTTGTTGATGATATTTACTGTTAGGAACCTATAGTTTTTTCCCGATTAGAACTTCAGTAAGTATTTAAGTAACAGGAAAGTAGGCTATTTTAGTTCTTTATGAACTTCTTGTTCTATTATAAATTAGAATGTTGAAGCTTTCCAAATATACCGATACCGAAGCAGCTGATTTATTAATTATATTAAAAAATGAAGTATCAAGAGGATCGAAATAAATGGTCGGTAAAGTATTGAAAAAAACTGATTTTTTAGCGATTTATTTTTAAGGTATTTTGTTCTTAAAAAAAGTTCTAATGGTTTATTAATCACTCGACAGAGCTTGTTTGTTTATTCATAGCACACCAAAGGTGTGTATTTTACTGCTCAAATCCAAAAATCTCACTAAACTAACGCGGCTATCAGCAAATGTTAAGAGCTAATTTTTCAAAATTTAATTGCAAAACATACTTCTAAATCTATAATTGTTTGAATTTTTTCAAAGAATCCGAAAGAAAATGTAAAGAATAAAGAAAATAGTATGCATTTTTGGGAAGTTTATGCGACAACTTTTGTATTAAACCCTGCTTGTGGGAACTGGAAGACATACTGGTTTATGACTGGATTAATGTGCTTTTATATCTACAAAACACCTTTTGAATATTTACTCCTCATTCGAAGTGTATATGGTTGGGGGTCACTGATCGCCTTTAAGCTACGTCGGATCGAATTTTAAAAAGTATGAATGCGTTACTGAAGCTGGCATATCTTTCAAGGCCTTGCAAGAAGGGAAAAAAAGACAAGCTGATTTAAAACGGACATTCATTTGCCAGATTTTTTTTCGTTAAATTCAAATGTAATCTTATCTGTCATTCATGGATTGTGGTGTAGAAGTATCGAGAGTGGGTTGTCAACCAAGGTGTTAACTTAAGGCCTGTTATTATCTGATCATTGCCATGGTCATGGTCACATTATTATGACTGTTTTTATAGTAGTGGGCTGAATGTTACTTTTCGGAACCGGAGTCCTTGATTTGAATTTCCAAATAGTTGTGTGATCGTATTATTGTAATAAAAACAAGTAGGTTTGTAACAGAATCTGCCACTGAGCCCGCTTCCCTACAACATTTGTGTTCAACAGAGAAAAAAGGCGCCAAATATAGTATTGATGTTTGGGCTATGAATTTGGGAGACAGACGGACAGAATGATTATAATACCTTCCACTTTTTACGTTATAAAAGTAGTGTGGAAGTTAAAAAGAGCATAGTGGAGATATTGTTCGGTTTGGGTGAAGATTTGTGCATGTTTTATGTCTTGAAAACAAGACACAGAAATGTATTTTCTGTTGGGTGACTACAGAAATGCTGAATGAAAATAAATTCTTTCTCGAGCCTCGATTGGTGAATGATTGTCACGTGAGAGCAAAGCACCTATCGGAGGAAATGCAGGAAGGAATACGTAATCTGAAACAAGCCAATTGTGCATTAACGATTCATGGACCTTTTTATAATAGGTAGGTTAGTATATGTATATTCCAGTTTGTGTGCTTGATCAGAGCCCGCCTTATAAATCTTCGTAAAGTAAGACAGACAAAGACAGAATTTTTTACTGACACAGAGAGAGAAAGTACACTCGGGGCGAAGGCGGGAATCGGACCCGCACCCTGTACAGTGCGCAGACTGTTAGCGTAATGGGCTGCGATCAAACCAACTAGACCACCCGAGCCCCCTTATTATGGTAAACAGACAGTAAAATGTCTGGTAAATTCTGTTCAAAGCGATGAAAACCGTAGAGTGCCGACACAGAGTCTCTCTTTTATTCATTCCTGGATGTAAGAATAAAAAATACGGGATATTATAAGGCTTGTCGCCAAATACCCCAGGTAGCTCAAGTGCGGTATGAAAACAAATAGGTTTTACGCGAGGGATCGACAATAAGTTAAATTAGACGTGAAGGGGCACAAATGGCAGGCTTCATGTCATGGGTGGCAACAGAAATGCGAAATAAAAATAAATTATTTTTTGAGCCTCGATCGGATGATCAATGCCACGGGGGAGCAGAGCGCCAATCAGAGCACTGATCGCGGAAGGCAGGAAGGAAATACATCACTTGAAATAATTCAATTGATTCCTCATGATCATGTACAAGATATTGAATGGGCTTCATGGGAATGGGAAGCATTTACCATGCGTCTTAATTTTGATCTGGCGAGTGTGCAACAATTAATTTACTTTATTGAATAATACTGCCATGGGCAGGTAAACTGCAGTAAACACAACAATAAATTAGACCATATTCGCTCTTGAAAACAACAACCCAGTACTATTTTGGTATACTTTCGTATAGCTTAGAGTGGTTGCGTACTTGCAACAATGGTCCAAGTCATTAGTCTAGTTACTGTAGTTTACCTGCCCACTGCAGAATATCACACCATCTGCATCATATTTAGTTGAACGCTCGAAAAATTCATCAGATTTTGTATAACACCTGAGCTGAGGTACCTGCCATAACAAAAACCCAACGTAAACAATCGCAGCACCTTTCCAAGAAGAAGGATCTTTGTTTTCTTTTTCTCCAATTCCAACCCGCCGAAAGTCTGGTTTCCCGAACCGGTCAACCAAAAACGATTTTCATCCTTTTTCACCAGGAAAAAAAATAGAGAATAAACTAAGAAACAGAGGGAAAAGGAATTGTTGATGATGTCGGTGGGGAAAAGATGAAGGGGGGAGGAATTTCCACTTCATTGCCACCACTTTCACTACTAACTTGAAGGTCAGGTTCCCTCGAGAGCAGACGAGATCTGGTGGTGGCAGTACCTGCAACAGGTGGAATCGAACGTTCGAAGTTTGTTGTTTTCTCACCGGTCGAACGTCGAATCGAACGATGCGGTCTTAGTGCGTGAAGTTTCATGGATAATATTCTTGGCATGACCATCCAGGCGCTGTAAAGAATACATTTTTTTTTCGAACTTTTTATTTTCTCGAGGAAGGATGAGTCACGATGGATCGTCGTGTAAATCGTACATAAAACATCTCACCGAAAAGGTAAGTTGATTCTTATTTCTAAAAAATGTAATTTGGTGTATTTATAGACTATGTTAACATGTGTTTTAAGTATATATAGAATTTTGTTTATACTATTTGACATTCTGCCCCTAAATAAATTATACCTTAATCCTTACCGTCATAAGGATTTTCTCTGTTTCGTGTGTACTATCTAGTAAAGTGTAGTGTAAAGTTATATTATGTATAGCATATTGTGTAAAGTATAATATTGGCCCTTGTCGGATAGGCATGAGGTGAATGACAAATTTAGTTAAACTATTTCGCAAATACTAGCTTACATTTATAGTTATATGACATAAAAGTTAAACAACCCTAAGTTTTCTTTCAGAAATATTTAGTTTTATTTCAACGATTTGAAATATTCCTAACCGGCCATAAAGATTTCGCGCGATCACAACTTTATAAGATTGCCGATTTTTACCATTTGAGGTAAAAATCAGTAATCCATATTGAATCATCGAAAGACATGTGGGTAATAATCAATTTAATTCAATCATTTTGGAATTGTAAAAAATTATTTGAATTCCAGCTTTATACTTATAATTTCCGATAGATTACTGATTTTGTCCTTAAAATTATTTTGGGCTAAAAAAAAAAGTAAGATTCAAGTGTCTTATTTTTGAATCACAGAATCTTCACAGTTTTATTTTTATTAATTGTCTTGAAGTTTATTAACCTGCTGTTGGGAACGGTATACCAAGAATAAATAAAAGCCCTACACCGTACTTAAAACTTTAAAAGTGTCTTTCTAATTATTTATACACTTAATAAATTAATTCGAAACAAAACAGATGCTCCACCATAATTTTTGCCAAGCAATCTAGGTTTAGGATTAATATATTACCACAAGCGGTTTAATTGAATACGCGTCGTATGATACTCTAAAATAAAAACTTTGATGGTATGAAAATAATTATAAAGTGGATTTAAGTATTTAAAACTGATTTCTTAAATTCATCTTGTAATTAATTAAATTCAAAATTTATTTAATTAAATTAAAAAAATTATTTAATTAAATTAAAAAAATTATTAAATTAAATTAAAAAATTATTTAATTATATTAAAAAATTTATTAAATTAAATTAAAAAAATTATTTAATTAAATTAAAAAATTTATTAAAATTAAAAAATTTATTAAAATTCAAAAATTTATTAAAATTCAAAAATTTATTTAATTACATTCAAAATTTTTATTTAATTAAATTCAAAAAATAATTTTATTAAATTCAAAAATTTATTTAATTAAATTCAAAAATTTATTTTATTAAATTCAAAAATTTATTTAATTAAATTCATCATCATCCATAAAATACAAAACTACCAAATACTATATAAGCACATCATACTTGGTGTTTAAAGTTGTGAGCATTAGACTTTATTTTAAAAATAACTGCATGCTATTTATATATTTTAACTGTGTTTTGCTAGAATATTTTTTTTAAATTACATATTTTCGGTTGTTATTGCAATCTTATATAATTTGCAATAATTTACCTTCGAGACAAATGGGCTAAATTAGGTTAAAATTTGATTTTTTATAAAAAATAAAAAAATATTTTATCCTTTGATTAAATATTTTTTTAACGTAATGATGAATGTAAATGATGCTTAAAGAACATGGTGAACGACGTTATTTCTTATTTTTCCTGCGACTATAACTACTTAATTCTGGTGTTTTCAAGCTACCTTTTAGCTGATCCAGATATCAATATAATTACATCTCAATGACGTTTTTCGATTTGGTAATTCCCTTTATGTAAGTTAAGATATTCATATTATCGGCAAATAAATTTTGTAAAAATACGTTAGTTTAACGAAATGGTCAAAATAAGCATGGTGTGCTCACCTTTTTTACGAATTGTTTAAGGCGGAATATAAAAATTATTGGTAATATTGACGCTCTCTCCTCACAAGACTATTGTCTAAGCAACTTCTACAATTATTATCAAATGAAGGCTTTTCTTGAAAATAAGCCTTCTATAGTTAAACTCAGTTTCCTTGCACAGAAGCCACGACCATGGGCGGAGCTATAAAACGCGCGGAGCAATCAGATGAAGAGAAAATTTCATCCGTTTTATTTTGTCTATCTGATTGCTCCGCGCGCTTTATAGCTCCGCCTATGGTCGTGGCTTCTGTGCAAGGAAACTACGAGTTTAACTATAGCTTATTAAGCCAGCTTTTTTTCCCTACCCTATGCTTTCCTCTTGTGGCATTCTCCATGTAAATAGTATTACTCAATCAAAATATAATTTAAAAAAAAGGTGTCTGTTTCGATATGTGATTTTTAATCACATAATTAGAATAATTTTTCAAGGGCAAGCTTTTAATCTAAAAGGGAAAAATAAGGGTTCTGGTTTCATTGAATCGAATCAAAACTTACTAAAGGATTCGGTATTGACGTCGCTTTCCCATTCATTAGAAGAACATTCATTGCCATCAAATTAAGATGCATAATTTTAAAATTTAGGAAAACAAGTTCCAAGTTCGTATCAATTTCATAACAATAAGAAACCCGCTTAGCAATGGCATCAAAATCCCTGTATTGACGCGCTATAAGCATATTGTCCAAAGAATCTTCAACAATCGCCAAATGAAACGACGAAGGCTGTTTCATTGCGAAGATGTCCTTTACGCAACCTATTATGCAGACCACTTTTTCCCTTCTGCTTTTCCTTATTCTTTCTGATGGTGGATGACCTCATCGCTTGTCCGTTTCATGACCACGGGCGAAGAAGAAAGCGATCCTTTCGACTTCTGCTTCAATGGCATTTTAATGGAAGGATGTTTTTTTTTTTGTTGCCTTCTGGGGAATGTATTGAAATTTAAGGATGGGTATTTTTAGAAAACTGTTAGGTGTTCTGGGCAGCCCATTCGGTAAGGCGCTTGCATTGTATGCGAAAGGTCCTAGGGTCATGCCCGGGCATTTCCAGTATAAATGGTCAGGGCAGCCAAAAAAAAAATCAGATGAAAATACCCTGCGTAGAGGGAGTGCATGTTAAATATGATACAAAGTTCAAACGATGTCGTACAATGTCGCTTGTGTTGGTTTCTTACTCAGGTGTCGGCTCGTCACTTGACCGTTCTCCTAAATTGCGACGCCGGTGTCAAATAGCCCACGTGCAGCTCTAGTGCGACGATATTTAAACTCGGCTCTGGGTTGACCGTTAGGTGAGCCATAATGATTTGAAAGTATCGGGAATGATATTTGAAAACTGTTCTCAAACAAACCAAACCCCCACGAAAAATTCCGAGCCATCATCAATTTCTCAAGCGCTCTTTGCCAATAGCAGCCTCGAAGAATATAGAAAAAGCACAGACCAAAGAACAGGTACGCTGTAGGGCGACGTATTTTAAAGTCAACCAACCACACTCTTATCTAACGCTTTCCGTAATCCGATGGTTTTTTTTGGCACCGAATGCGTCGGATAAGCTAGTGTGAACTGCATTTGTAAGTCTAAAACAACGCAATATAGTTCGAATTAACGAATTGATCATATAATTTGGATGATCTGGTTTCTAATTGATGCATTATGACTAACTCCGTGCAAAAGGATAATTAAATGGCGTTAGTTTAGTTCCTACAATGATCTCAGTACCGTTTCGAGTAGGCAATTTGATTGTTGTATTTTATTTAAACTGACAATGGTTGATAGAAATTTCAGGTTTCAAAGTAGGTACCTGTACTTTATATATATAGAATATTTTCTATATTATGATAGTAACCTTCGTTCAATGGATGGAACCCAGGTATAGTTTCTATTGAAAATTCTTCGGATCATAGATAAAAACCTCGTGTTGCTCTAGTGCGATGTTAATTCCTTCAAAACCAAACCAACGACCTAATATAAGAGTAAAAGGCAAAATCTATCTGTCGCGAAGTCGGTAGTTTCTTTTAGGATGCAATAGGGTATTTGACTAAAAACAATTTATTGGCTTAAAATATTCTTATGCCAAAAATATTAGACCCGTATTTTTTCTTTTTTTTTCAAATACCCAATAAAAAGGGAGAAAAATGAATTTTAAAATTAGGACGAAAAATTACGCCCGAAAACGCTTTATGGTTGTCACGTGGTATCTATGACATCACTAGTAACTATAAACAAACTTTGAAACACCATTTTGGAATCTACTTTAAGCAAATTTGAACTATCCACTTCTGTAAAAGCTTATTCCATTATCTATATAATTCTTATTTTAATAGTATATTAGATTAAATCCAGTTTAATTGCAAGCAAAAAACATCACATCGGTTTGTTTATATATGCTAGTGACGTCGGCCAAATCGACGTGTTTGTGATCACGTGACGTACCGGTAAAAAAAGCCATTTTAAAATGATATTTACTAATTATTTAAAGATTTATTTTGCAAAAAAATATATACGTTTGTTATTTTTGGCTTCAAACTATAATTACTTTAATATTGGAAGGTATTTTAGCGATCAGTCAAGTACCCTATTTCTGATATTTTGAACTTTATTCGTCTATGGTGTTAAATTGCCACGCATAAATCTGATACATTTCTTCAAAGAAATCTCTGAAAAGTCATGAATAGCTCTCTTATACCTCATTCATACCGACCGAGCTTTTATTTTCTTAAGGGGGTATGGGACATAAAAAAATCGACCAAAATATCGAAAAAAAAATTATTTGTTTAAAAAAAAAAATTAACTTATTTTAAATTCAACGACACCAAAATTATGCTTCTACGTTAAGTACAACTCTAATTATTTTAAGCTAACTATATTAAGCTTAGGTATGAAGTGTTTGAATTTTGTAACTTTGAACCCATTTTTCTCATTGATGGTTTTTTTCATGTTTTACCAAGTTCAAATTGATATAACTTCAGATCTATTTGAAGAATATTTTTAAAACTTGCTACAGTATATTTTCAAACATATTACTTTAATTTGTCTTTAGGGAATAGTTGTAAATAAATAGTTTTTTTTATTTATTTACTTTTTAAACAAGAAGTTCTTAAAGAACTAAAATAGCCTACTTTCCTGTTAATTAAATACTTACTGAAATTCTAATCGGGAAACAACTAGGTTCTTAACTGTAAATATCATCAACAACCGTTTCTACACTAGATTTATACACATTAGAAAAAAAATCGAAACACAGCACCCAGCTATAATTTAAACTTCTAAAAGCCAAAATCAACTATTTTCCTTAATATTCGTTCGCAAATTAACTAAATATTATTTATCATCTGCTCGTGATTTATTTGTAGTTCGAAGAATAAATATTTATTAATAACAAAAGTAATGAAACTACTCCGAACTGCATTAAAAAACAAGAAATGTAAATTAAAACTAAGCATAATTGCATGCAAAAGTATGCCTTGCCGCTCTCTTGGTAGATAATTAATGAATAATCAAAGAATCAAATTGTTCTACATTTTATGACGTCATTCCAAACTGATTCATGAAAATATTATTTTACTTCAAATATGTTTAAATAAAGTTTCTCATGCCATTGTTGATTTGGCAACAGTGATTTAAATGACTCAAAATTGAATTTCAATGCTAATTCAATGGGAAATTCGCCGACAGATAGTAGATTTATGTCCGTCCGGACGTACAGACAGACGGACAAAAAGTATGAAAGTTGGGTATCTGAGGTCATAGCTTTCTAACAAAAAAAGAATTTTTAAGATCCGATTGATAGAACCGATTTTGGAAGGGGGGTACGGACAGACAGACAAACGGACAGACAGGCGGACAGACAGACGGACAGACATACGAACAGACAGACAGATGGACAGACAGACAGATGGACATCAACAGCATTTCAATACCTACAGTGATTTAAATGACTCAAAATTGAATTTCAATGCTAATTCAATGGGAAATTCGCCGACAGATAGTAGATTTATGTCCGTCCGGACGTACAGACAGACGGACAAAAAGTATGAAAGTTGGGTATCTGAGGTCATAGCTTTCTAACAAAAAAAGAATTTTTAAGATCCGATGATTAGAACCGATTTTGGAAGGGGGGTACAGACAGACAGACAGACAGACAAACGGACAGACAGGCGGACAGACAGACGGACAGACATACGAACAGACAGACAGATGGACAGACAGACAGATGGACATCAACAGCATTTCAATACCTACAGTGATTTAAATGACTCAAAATTGAATTTCAATGCTAATTCAATGGGAAATTCGCCGACAGATAGTAGATTTATGTCCGTCCGGACGTACAGACAGACGGACAAAAAGTATGAAAGTTGGGTATCTGAGGTCATAGCTTTCTAACAAAAAAAGAATTTTTAAGATCCGATGATTAGAACCGATTTTGGAAGGGGAGTACAGACAGACAGACAAACGGACAGACAGGCGGACAGACAGACGGACAGACATACGAACAGACAGACAGATGGACAGACAGACAGTTGGACATCAACCGCATTTCAATACCTACAGTGATTTAAATGACTCAAAATTGAATTTCAATGCTAATTCAATGGGAAATTCGCCGACAGATAGTAGATTTATGTCCGTCCGGACGTACAGACAGACGGACAAAAAGTATGAAAGTTGGGTATCTGAGGTTATAGCTTTCTAACAAAAAAAGAATTTTTAAGATCCGATGATTAGAACCGATTTTGGAAGGGGGGTACGGACAGACAGACGGACAGACGGACATCGACCGCATGTCAATACCTACTTTTTCATTTTTTTAATTCTTTCGAATTAAAAAAAGAAAAGTAGGCTAAAAATAGTGAACCTGTGAAATTATTAAAAAAAATTTCAATAATTAAAAAAAAAAACTTTGACAAATAACAACATTCCGTAAAGAAAGTTTGTTAAGTACATTTTCCTGTTTATAAAAATGCTAAATTTTTGTTTGTCAATAAATAATTTTTTTGACTTATAACAAAAATAAGAAACGTCACTTTTTGACACATTTTATTTTTTTAAAACAAAATTAATAATTTTTTAAAACCTTTAACTATCTAAAAGTGTTAGTATATTTAGTATGCATTTATGGAGAAAAAATTATAATGATATCTGCAATATTAAAAAAAAAGTTAAAAGTGTCCCGTACTCCATTAAGAGTTAGGATGACCTCATGCAGAGTGAAGATTGTCGTTTTCATGACCACTGAGCGAGGGAACAAAACGATTCTTTCGAGTTGTTTTGTCTCTCCAGTGGCCTTTTAATGGAAGGATTTAGATAGTTAAGGGACTGTACGGAAATTTACGAATTCAATATTGACACTAACATTTTATTAATCAGATCGTGCGTGCTTTTGGGTGTTCATGGCGAACTTGTACAAAAATTTTATTGGCATACGTATATTTAATGTTCGAAGCTCTTTAAAGATAGGTGATATCGACGGACTAAAATTTTACTTTGCCTGATCTAAATAATAGTTAAATCCATTTTCTATAATGAAGTTGAACGAGAAAGTATATATATCATTGGCTGAATATAGTTTTTGTATTGTCATGGTTCTTTATCATAACTCTTTGAATTTATTTCTTAGTTTTCATCGAAATCCCTATATATTTCTGTTAGCAACAACTTCTATTAAAACTTCGATGTATCCTAAATCTACCCACTCAAAATGAGTTTTTATTCTTAAACATTAAGACATTGAAAATAATCAACATCAATTATGCATGATCAGAAGAAGCTTCTCTGTAACTTCAAAACATTGGAAAGCTAATTAATCTTTCAACGGCGTAATCAGTATTCAAAACACCTCTTTGTTTAATGAGTCTCCAAATGTAGAAAAGAACCACGTTCACCGGAAGTTTTCCCCTACACGCTTCATCTTTTACTTAAATTTTAGAACAAATAGCACGGTGGGAAACTCTCCTCTCCAAATTACCCCTTTCTATATGTTAACTTCGCCATCACTTTCACTGTGGGTCAGCTTTTGTCCTTGGGCATTCGTGGCATTGGCAAAGCCTCCAGAAATACCTCTGACTTCACCATACATTTATGGGTGGAGAAAGAAGATGAGCTATCCGATCGGCCTCACCATCCATTGGATACATCGTGATCCCACTTCGGGATTCGGTGGGATTGTATCATTACCTCCTGTAAACAAGGCCTCTGCACGGGTTGCCATTTTACATTTAACATAGTGAGATAAGTAGCCTGACCAGATTGTTTCAGTGATTAACTTTTCGACTCTGAAAATCTCATTGAATTTTCGTAAATTATATTTTACTTGCATTGTTTTTTCTTGAAAGAACTATGAAAACCTTTGACCGCGACTATTTGCACAGTTTTTATAGATAGATGAATAACAAACAAAACTGTACTGCGAAATGCAGTACGTCTAGTCACCCTAGAGATAAGTTCACTTTGACCAATAACTTATATTAAAAATCTGGCGAATTATGTCTTGTCATTACTTTTCGCTTTTATGATTGGTTAGATCGGACTACTTCAATCATGTGGTTTATTTGAGTGCAAAGGCATTTTTTGGATGTTGTTCGTATAGAGACAAACCTAAATTGCAGTTCTGTAACTTGCAGAAAGACTGGACGTAACCCCACTTTTAAAAGCTTGTTGAAAAGCATAAAAAGTACAGGAACCTATATTACTTTTAAATTAAGAATTTATATTTAAATTTTGAAGACAATTTAAATACAAATTCTTCATGAGAAAAAGGTTCTGTACTTTTAGGTTTTTCAACAAACTTTTTAAGTTTAGTTTAGTTTGAATTATCGTCGCACTAGAGCTACACGAGGGCTATTGGCGACGGGCGTCGCATTTTAGAACCACAGTCAAGTGACGAGCCGACACCTGAGTTGGTACCCAACGCAACCGTTAAGGGCGACATCGTACGCAGCGTTGGGACTTTGGAGCGTATTTTAGCGTGCACTCCCTCTACACGGGGTATTATTCGTCGAACATTTTTGGCTGCACGGGCCGTTTATAGGTCGGCATTTATTTTAGCGATGCCCGAACCTGAACCTGGGACCTTTCGCATGCTAGGCGAGCGCCTAACCGACTGCGCTCCCCAGCCCCTACAAACTTTTTAAAGTGGGTTAGCCTTAATCAAAATATGCTTCGAAAACGTGTTCTTTGTACCGAACTGAAAAAAACCCAAAGAAAGTAGTAATGTTTTTGTAGCTATATTAGCTCCTCTTGGGCTTCTATACTGAATTGGAGATAATAAAAATTTGAAAAAAAATGTTCTACATCTTCAGTTAACTTAAAAATAGCATAGCTCTTTGTGAGAAAAGCTATAACTTGATTATCTTTATGATTTCTGTAATCATTTTCGATTAATCCTAATATAATATAACAATACTGCCCTCTCTTTGACTTTAGTCTAGCATTTTAGGAAGTCCATTCAATTGAGCGACGATAATTATATCAACATATAATTTAAAAATAATATCAAAAATTACAAAACATCTTTACTACCATACTAAATTTTAAATAAAGTAAGTATTAAGTAAGTATTAATTAGTAAATAAGTATTTTAATAAAGTATTTGAATCATGGAAATTTGTCACTTACAAACTTAAATATTCCTCTCCACTTAAGTACATTCCCATCCATGCTAGTGGAATCGGCCATCCTGCCAAGCACACGCCATTACTGCATCAATTGCGCACCTTTGCAGGTGCCTTGGCGATCGGAAGGCCGTGTCCTTGGGGCGGGGCTGTCCCTGAACCCCCTTTTCTTACCCTCACCCGCGTGTCGTTGATCCCGAGAAGTTGAGTAATCGACATGAGGGTATTGTCGTGTGTCGATCGGAAGATTTGTGTAGCGTAGAGATGGGCTTTTAAAGGGTGTTTGGAAGTGTATCGTGTTTCGATTGGTGATTTGAAAGGTTTCGATGGTAGATGGATAGGTCTATAATATTTGAGCGAACCATTGCAATTTGCTTATCCTCTTTGTCAAATCTTATATTACATAATAAACTATAACATGTAAATTCTAAATTTGAAACACTTCTCTCTGGTGTGTTGATGTTATAAGATGTTTGTGTAGATGTAGAATCAGAATTATTTTGTACTTGAGGTAGAGTAGACGTGTGTTTGGCTATATTGAAAAAAACCCGATTTCTTGTTTAATGTTTTTTGTATCTGCCTACATGAAGTTACGGCACACCAAAAATAAAATTAATTAGCAATGCCACCGCTTTCGCCAAACACTTATATATAGAGAGATATAGATATATTTATAGAAGTATATTTTACAAGTATTTTTGAAAAAAAATACATAATTTAATATTCATTGGGGGTCTAGTCAATTTTATGGAATTTATGGTTTAAAGCGATAAAAATTAAGTTTTTGTGTGTTATGAACGTGTAATCCGTCTTGTTCTATAGCCTGACGCCGCGTCACTGCTTCACGTTCAGTTCTTATAGGTTGTGTTTGGTGACTGCTCATGTGTCTATCACGCCACTTATGGTCTATGTACAGCTCTAGTGGGACGTTAACTTTCCAAAAAAGACTGGAGAGCCCAGTCGGTAAGGCGCTTACCTTGCATGCGATAGGCCCCAGGTTCGGGTCCGGGAATTACCAAAATAATTGTCGACCTATAAACGTCCGAGGAAAGGTCTCCCCATGTATATGCTTCAAAGTCCTGACGCCGCGCGCGATGTCGCCCTTAAAAAGATGCGTTAGTTATCTACGATTCTAAACTATTACGCTCGTCGCCAATAGCTCTAGTGCGACGATAACTCAACCTAGCCTTAACCCTACCAAACAGCTTCTTAAATAAAAACATGCAATAAAAGGTATAAGACCATTTCAAATTGATTCTCTAAACTCCCCTGTAACAATTACCAAAGCAAACACAGCGGTTCCATTGTCATATCCCTAAGTTCAGGTGAAGTTTGCTCTTCGGTTCATTTCAGTTCATTCAATCGTATCCACAGACAACATGAACATTCGGCCATTGGGTCACCAAGGGCAAGTAATGTACGGCCCTTTAAAAAAAAGAATCGGAAAGCGTAACCTCCGATATTTTGGATGAAAGGGTTCTTAAAGTTCTCTTATTTTGCGTGGTAGAGTTGTTATGATGAATTTTCAGTCTTTTAAAAATGCATAGTCACCGGTGAATGTGATTAAATTATTTTATTTAAACAAGCTTTTCTGCTTAAACTTTTTTGTTTAAAATATTCTTAGAATTATTTTTAAATGTACTAAAAAGTAATATTGTACTAAAAAATACGAGTTTAATATTCCATTAGTTTAGAAGAGTTTTAATATTTTATTTCTTCTCAAATTGCTTGAGTCTATGATTATAAATAAGGAAATTCTGAGTGACTATAAAAAGATACAATGCAAAACGTTAACATATATTATAAAAATTTTTTGAAACCAATAATTTCATATTGCACAGTTGCATTTATTAGCCATATAACTGAGCCACATTAGAAAATAATGGGATATTAAAACTGTTTGTTTTTACTGTTTGCTAAACCTTTTTTATTGCATCTATTCAAAACCTTGTAACTTAATAAATTATTCTACTTTTTCTTTTCTTTGTGGAGCATTGCAAAAAATTTAATGAATCTTCAATCTTTAAACATTTAATACGTTTGAGTATAATATTTTTGTAAAAATTTGAAAGTAAGAAGAGTTTCTCACTAGACATTTAATAGTTTAGTTGAATTTTTAGAACACCCCCAAATTCTTCCTGTTAGAGGATGCATTTCCCCTTTGCTCTTTCCTTATATTTGATTGTATACATTCATAATTAAAATAAGTTTTAAGCATAAAATTATATAATTTAAAATACTATTGCATAAAATTATATAAAATTTAATTTGTATACAGTCCTTATTGAAAAGAACAATTCCGGAGAGAATCACGACTTAAGTACGAAAGTTCCATACTTCGTGACATTTAACAGACGCTACTCTTCCATTCAATATTAGAAACTGAACTATAAGAGACTAATTATTTAGAAAATCATGCTTGGATTTATGTTATAGGCATTAAAATAAGAAAATGGAAATCCCACTAATAACAAGTTAAAAGAATGGTCTTTGCACGATAAAAAAATAACTCTCAGTATTGCAGTTAAGCAAAAGCTGACCCATCAGAAGTTCTTAAAGGACAATAGCTAAGTTGTCTTAACCATGTATTTTTCATTTATATTTTCAGAGTTTAAGAGTTTCAAAGATACTTTATTTAAATATAAGTATCTTTGAAACTCTTTATTGTCAATTACTTATTAAAGGGGAAATGCGATGAGTAACCTAGTCCCCAAACCGAACTCTTCACTGTGTTAATCCAATGGGAAAAAAAACAATTTTCTAAGCCGAATTTTTCCGGCTGTAATGAATATTTTTACAAACGGTTTCTTATCTGAAATTTGTAGCTGGTTTACAAGGCTCTATAATACCACTTTTAGAAATCGGTTCCATTTTTTTAAATTTTAAATGATTTTTCAACAAAATATTCGAAATATTTCAAAAATCCTAGAAGTTATAGACCTGTGAGTCAGCTACATCTATCAAATAAAAAACCCATTATAAAAATATCAATGCAGCCTGAGTAATTTGGCTTAGAAAATAATTTTTTTCTATTGGCTTAAGACTCTTCATTAGACGCCACCTACCGGTCGTCCCTCAATAGTAACTCTATGTTAAAACGCGACAGTTTTCGAATGCATATCACAAGAAATTATTGATTATTTCACGTGGTTTGTGTCGTTAGACAGATTTGACTTTACTGTTACATTACCTTTTTGATATTTTTGTTTAAATTTTTGTAAAAAAAAAATTACGTTAAAATTAACTTTAACTTCATTTTGTTAAAATTGAGAACAAGATTTTAAAAAGTGAATAAGCAAATATCGAGATTGAACATTTCTGTCTTAAACTTGACTTTAAACTTTGAAATTGAATAATTTGAACTTGAGGTATTGATTAAAATGTGAAGACAAGTGCTAAAAAATTGTGCAAAGCCACGCCTCCCACAGGAACCTCCCCTTCTCAGGGTTAATTTAGTTTGGACAGTATGTTATCAAGGACGGGAGAGCTTCACATGTGGTCTTAAGTGTGGGGGCCGGGGGGGAGGGAACTTTTTCCACCTTTGAAAAGGGAATTTCTTAGAACACCGCAGTTGCTGGAGGAGGGTGCGATTGTCTTTTTTATTTTGTATTCTTCGTTCGTTGCGTTCTTCGCCGTGGCTTTTTCACAGCCCAGTACGACGAGTGTCGAAACAAGAAAGGAGGGTTGATTTGGTTTTGATACCAAATGTAGGAATCGCCAAACGCGCCTAAATTAGGAAATGAGCGTTTTGTTCTTCTGTTTGATTCTTCTTCTTGATTTGAAAAACATTTCTTTCCGAGTTCTTCTATATTACATTTTAAGTATAAATAAATTATTTTAAATATAATGTAAGTATAAGCGATTCAAATAGTGCAATAATATACTTAGAGTTTTAAAAGAAAAAATACTATTAAATTGTTTCTTAAGAGCGTTTGCATCAACCTTTGTTCTTGCACTTTTTTTGTTGTGAACTGTGCAGACATTTTAATGGATTTTTAGGAAAAAAAATTTAAATGGAAAGTCACATACCCTAGCTAGATATAAAATATTTTAAAAGGTTTCTTTACTATTGTCTAGTGACATTTTCTTGCATTCATATGGAAAAATGCAGCAGAGTATCTGAAAGTAAAATTCCCAAGAGCTAGAAAGTAAAATTCCCAAGCCAAATGTTTAAAAAAATATCAAATAAATCATACTTTAAATTCAAGCAAACTAGCGATACTGTCGCCTCGCAAAATGGGAAAACTTGTCCTGCACGGGTTCTGGGCAGGTAAATAGCTTCAGCGCATTTTCTTCTGAATTTTGGTCCTTCATCTGAACTCGTGGAATTATTATATGGATAATTAGTTACCCCAACAATTTATTAAAATATTATCACAAGCCAATTTTTGATGCGTATTTCATTTACTGTAAACAATTCACTAAAGCATCTGTAATAATTACTCTTCTATTCTGTTATTTTTGTTTATAGAATGAAAATAACTAATTTATGGTTGGAAGAAATAATTTTAAATTGCAATTTAATATTTAGTAGAAAGAAAAAGGTTATACTAAAAAATGTATTTGATGTTGGTAAGGATTTATCGTTTCATATTAATGATTGTTACAAATTAACTATTCTACTTTCTTTGCTCACAACATTTTACGTTGCATTATTTTCTCCCTACAACATTTACAAGCCATTGAAAAAAATAGCCTAACACAGCAATTTAAATTAAAATTAATTAAAATTCTTTCTAGTTTTCTAAATTTATTTATAATCCGAAGAATAGTTTTGTAAAATTGGTTAGGTCAATTCTTCTTAAAAATCGCAAAATTTTTTAAGATTTTTTAATTAAAAAAACTAATTTTTTTGTCCTTTCAATTAAAAGATTATACCAACCACTAGGGTAGACCGTTGGCAGACCGGTAGATAGATATCCGCACGTACAGACCGAT
Source organism: Oedothorax gibbosus (assembly GCA_019343175.1). Taxonomy (NCBI): domain Eukaryota; kingdom Metazoa; phylum Arthropoda; class Arachnida; order Araneae; family Linyphiidae; genus Oedothorax; species Oedothorax gibbosus. The sequence goes on from CM033279.1 coordinate 11,255,282, forward strand.
GGACAAAAAGTATAAAGATAAGTCTCTGAATTTCATACTTCACACACACACACACACACACAAAAATCCAACGGATAGAACCGAAGTTGGAAGGGGAGACAATACGGACAAATGGATCTCACCATGTCAATACCTACTTTTACTTTTTGAAATTCTTAAAAGAAATATCTTATTGACGCCTTCGTTTTTGGAGGGAAAAGAAACAAGGATGTGATGAGAACCAAGAGCGTCTTTCTTATCCGATACAATGTACATTGGAGAGTATTATTATGGTTCAAATGAACACATTTCCGCTATTATATTTCACCCTCTTACAAAGATGTTTAATGTATTTATTGAATATTACATTTTTAATTGACGTTTTATAAATTTTTCTAAAGCAAGTACAACTATCAGTTCGAAAGAATTTTTTGAAAAATTTATTGCAGTAAATCGGGAAAAAGTTACTGTTTTTTCCATAGTTTAAAAATAAAATTAGCTTTTATTATTTCTGAGTATAATAAAATCTTTTAACTTTATTGTATTAAAATTTTTTAGTGTTTTCAACTAGTAAAATAAATATTTTAATGTAATTGAAAAATTATTAGCAATCGAATAAGTAAATTAACAATATTTGTTGACGAAAATATAAGAAAGATGCGTTCTCTGTACTAATTGAGTGCTTGAGTTGAGTTTAATGTTTTTATCACCTTGAATATAGTTGCATTTTTGAGTCACAGATCTCCAAATTGGTACTTTTGATATACTTTCAATACATATCCTCGATCAATCTGTTACGATTAATTATTACCAATTATTACAGATAATTTTTACATTAGTGATTGTTTCATTATATACATATAATTTGCAAATTTTGTATTAAAAAAACATATTTTGTGATGTGTTGAGTATACCCAGGAAACGTGAAATCCGGGCTTTGAATAGTATATGTATTGTTCAAATTAAGTCAATAATAGTTAAGTTCAACGTATCAGTCTCTAATTCACCATTATAATCAGAAATTGAAACGAAATAATTGAAATAAGTTGTATTTCAGTCGGTTTCCATAACAGGGAGAACCACTGACAATAATCAGGACTTCCCTGAAGCAAAGCACCGAAGTTCAGATTATCAACATCTTGAACAATCAAATTACGAAAAAAAAAACTGGATTGAAATGAGGAGCAAACGTTCAACCCAATATCCTCAACTTGGACTTAAGCCACTTTTGCTTATATGTTTCGCGAAGCTACCTAAGTCGGGTGTGTTGATGTTTGAGTGTAAAAGTGGCTTAAGTCAATGTTGGAGATATTGAGTTTGAATGTTTACTTTTTGTAAAGAAAGTAACAACATTTAAAAAAAGTTTTGTAGGAAGTACTTTGCTGGGCCTAAGGAGGACTGTCGAATTTTATTGTTATCAATGGAATCTAAAAAGTTTGCAAAATATTTGTCCGTTTTCCTCATTTGCCGAGTGTTATGGTCCAATAATGAAGTTTGTAATATATAGATAACTCGTAATTGAAAAAACTTTTTTTTTCTTGTACTATATATTATCCAAGGAGATGCAAGCAATCATCCTCTCTGCTAATTTCAAAGAATAAAATATGTAATATTCCTCGATTTTAAATAGAGTGAAAATATTTCATATCAACGGTACAAAGAATCTCGTAGTAAAATATATTTGACGTCATTTCAAACTGATCGATGTCGCAAAAATAAATTTATTTCAATTTATTGTCTGAAAGAATTAAAGTTTCTCGAGCGATTGTTGCGATGGCAATGGTGATTTAATTCTAATAAAAATGGGTTCCTATGCTTTTTAAATGAGCATTAAATTTTGCAGTTTTTTTTAAATAATTGAAGTACTTCGAATTCGAATTCTTTTCTGAAATTTTCAATGTATTCTAATTTCGGTACGCTAAATTTTTTGACGTATCACACTTGTCCGTAGCATTAGTAGTTCGGGATATGAAAGTGGGTGACGGACAGACAGACTGAACGATTATAATACCTTCCACTTTTTACGTTATAAACGTAGTGTGGAAGTTAAAAGCAACTCTTACATATAACAGCTTCCCCACAACATTTATGAGCCATAAAAGAAAATCGCCCAACACAGCAATTTAAATTTAAATAGTACTCTTTACACCTTTCTAAAGTTATTTACAATTCGACAAATAGTTATGTAAAATTGCTTAGGTCACAAATCCACTAAAAAATCACAAAATTAAAAAAAAAATCTGCGGTACGAGCCAATCAATCCAGCAATTGGACCAATTATTAATGGTATTTTCAAATATTAGTGGAACGTGCAGTAATTTTCTAAACAAAAAAGACCTGTCAAAATTTTTCTTTTTATGAAAGAAAACTGCAGAATAAATGTTGATTAGTTCATTTTTAAAAGTAGACGAAAAAACAATTTTGACGAAAATGTCCCAAATAAATTATTGAAAAAACAAATTTATTAAAAAAAAAATTCTAAAATTTCCAATCCGAATTTCAACAGTACGAGTATTATATGAGTATATTACACCAGGCACTCGGGGTGAAAAACGACAGACGAGTGAAGCCCAAATCTATCAAAGCTCTTTTCGCCTGACCATGTGCGATCCAGACCATAGAGTAAGCAGACCTCAAAACAAGTTTCTTATCTTTGCTTGGGGGCAAGAGGGGCGAAATGACAATGTCGCGCCTCTTCAGAAGTCCCCCTACATTTTCTTGGTATCCAGAGGAAGGAGGGGGTGCGAAATTCTCCTGACCCACTACGTTTGATTGGAGCAGGTTGTTTCGTGAGAAGGTTCATAAGCCCCACCCACTGATAGCCAGCTTAGTTTAGCTGTTAGTGAGATTTTAGTTTCGGAATCACTAGGGAAGGGTCTTAACACGAAAAGAAGACTTCAGTTTGGAGACCCGTCTGCCCCTCCCATTCCTTCTTAATCTCAAAAAAGAAAACCGGACTGCGGAAAGATACGGATGACGAAGCGTAGGTTGGTTGGGTTAAGGCATTCTAGTTTTAAAATTAACTTTGAATCTCGTAGTTGCATGGATGCAATTACCCCAACTGACCCAACATTCAGCAAGGTTAAAATTTTAAGGTACAGAATTTCGAAGCCCGTGTTCTATTCTGAAACTTTCAAAATAAACTATTCTATTCCGAAACGAAGTACCCTGCAGTTTTATGAATACATTTTAACATTTTGATGCTTTCAACACCACATTCTTCTCTTCATTTAATTAACTTGTTTGACATGCAAATGACAACATAAGCAGCCGTGGGAATAACATACACATAAAAAAAACACAAATTACGTTTCGGACCGTTAAAAATCATTACCTCATGAACACTGTTTACGAAAGAGCCGAGATGAAGAAGATTGTTTCACACAAAGTGTCTTGTTTCTTTAATAATGAAATCTTCTTCCAACAACTTGTTCTTTGGCGCTTGGCAAACATTGGCTCTTACGCCATTTATAGAACAAGAAAATGCGTTGTTTTAAAGACACGTTATTTTCGGTTGCTGTTCTATCTTCTAACTCAGCGGTTCCCAATCTGGGGGCGATCGCCCCCAAGTGGGCGATTTGTGTTATCAGGGGGGCAAAAAATACTTAAGGGGCGATGAGTATTCAAAGGGGGAAAAATTAAAATAAATTTGTACCTTTGTACAGTAAAACCATTCTCCAACCATAACCAAACCAGCCAATTTTTACATTCAATTCTCTTAAATTTTCTAGAAACCAGTAAAAATATCTTAGTTATTTCACTTTTGTTCTTTAAAAATATGTGTTTTATGTTTTTTCTATTTTATTTAAAAGTGACCGGATAAAGCTTCTTTGGTTGTTTTTATAAACGTTAGTAAGTGTTATAAAACTGTTTTATAGTTACACTTTAACTGAAATTATGATTAGACATAACATGAAAATTAAAAGGGGGCGATGGATGTTAATCAACCTAAAATACGAGGCGATGGTCCAGAAAAGGTTGGGAACCACTGTTCTAACTGAACGATTCGCGGTTGTAAGAACATTATAGTTCTGGAGATACTGCTGATGTCATACTTATTCTTGGTATTAAAGTGCATAATTCGCTTCTTTACAATGATATTCTTAGCCGTTTTTGATCAACTTTGAGCATTAGGTTCAGGTCCAAATATTGGGGCTGGGAGCTCAGTCGGTAAGACGCTCGCCTTGCATGCGAAAGGTCCCATGTTCGGGTGCGGGATTTGCCAAAATACACGCCGACTTATAAACGGTCTGTGCAGCCAAAAGTCCGACGAATAATATCCGAGGAAGGGCACGATAGATATGCTCCAATTACCCGATTCCGCATAAGATTAAAAGTTGCTTTGGATGCCTACTCACTGGTTGGCTCATCCCTTGACAATGGTTTTAAATTACGACGCCCATCGTCAATAGTTATCGTGTAACTCTAGTGCGACGACATTTTGACTCAACCCGTCTAAAGGAGCCTCATGTGCCACAATCAACTAACGGTGCCATTAAGACCTTTTTTTGAAAATTAACCCCTTATGTCATTGTAAAATCCATATATACAGTTAAACCTAGTTAATGTGAACATGCTTAACATAAAGTTTTGATTAAGTTGAACTAAAAACTATCTGAACTATAATATCTCCGCTCTCCCTTCAGGTTCCCTTTAAGGTAACAGGAAACAAAACGACCACTCAAAATATCGAATTTTCATTTCAACTATAGTTACTGAATCGTGCCTTTACGAAAAACCTTCTATGATGCACATTTGCATATGGGGCTGGAGTTTGCAAATTTGGTAGTTAATTTCAATATAACTTTGTTGCCAGCTTTAAATGTCATTATTCCAAAACACCAATTTTCAGCCTTAAGGTACACTTTTCTCTTTTTCTATTTTACTAGAAGGGTTGAAATTTTCTGTGATGTCGTATACATGTCTATTTAACACAGTGAACAAAAAATATATTAAGTGGGTAAAAATAAGACGATTGTTCTAATTTAAGAAATGCGCAAAATTTCTATTGATGTTAATAACTTAAAATTATGAATGTTTATCGTCAAACTTGAGGTTCATTGCGTTAAATAGACTTTTTTTATTTCTATAAAAAATTATTTTTAGATACACGCAATAGCTGTGCTGGAAAGTGTACCTAAAAGCTAAAAATCGATGTATTAAAATTATGACGTATGAATCTGAAAACAAAGTTATATTGAAATTAACTATCAAATTTGCAAACTCCAACACCGTATTCAGGTGCGTATTATCAAAGAAATTTCTTAAATATTCATTTCAGTGATTGAAACTTAAAATGAAAATTTTATATTTTGAAGCTTCGATATGTTCCCTGTCCCCTTAACGAGGTATGATTGTAATAAATTATGATCTTGTCATTGAAAATGCAATTTGAAAGATTATTAAAAAAAACTACGATAGGAAATTCACTTTGTGTTGCCGCAAATTTGTCACTAATGAATTCGCAATTTCGAATGTTCTTACAACATACTTAAGTTTTCGGAGATCATGCTTTTGAATTCAGTAATATTTTATTAATGCATTTGCATAATTTTTATCCTTGACAGTTAGCAACACTTAATAAGTTTTGTACAAAATAGAATTTTGAGTTTTCAAGTGAAGTTTTTCATAGATAATTAAAGTAAAAAAAAATTAAGTAATGAAGCCTTTTATTTGTATTAAATATTTTAAGGTCCTCTCTATTTACATTTTCCACATCTCTTCATAATTTCAATTTACTTAACTATTATGTTTCTGTATATTTTACAAACAACAAGTGCAAAAGACCATGAAATTCTTTTAAAATTATCTATTTTCATGAACGCGTCGCGGAATATTGTTATTCCGACAACTGGAGAATAAAAAAAAAGAAAGTTTCGACAGTTCCACCCACGCTTCGGGATGGTAATGACCGATTTCCCCACATGGTTCCGGTTAACCGAGAGGGGTTGACCTCCTTTTAACCGTTTCGCCCTTTGCCGTGTCTTGACGTTTTATTCTTTTCTGTTGAATGTGAACACGACAACCATGTGACTGCCATGTCCGATTGCCGGTGCACTCTGCAGGTGAGTTGAGATGTTTGATGAAGTTTGTTTACCTTCGATTTTCGGAAATCGAAGAGTGGTTTCTAATGAAAATTGGCTAGTTTCAGTTGACGTATTCTTTCCACAAATTATTCCTGAATTTCCTTCGATTGGTGCTTTGTTCCCGCGTGACATTTATTCACCAATCGAAGCTCGAAAAGAATTTATTTTCAGCAATAATTTCTGTTGCCACTTACGACCTGAAACTGGAACATTATACATTTACCGATATTTTTCCTGATGTTTTTCATCTTAGCATGTATTAAGTCACGGGTTACCGTAGAATATGTTTAAGACCCTTATCCATCACGGCAAATCTAGTGCGAAATAAAGCTGCGAAATTTTTAACTTAACTGTCAGCGGTAAAACTAGAGCGAAAATTCACAGTTAAGATACTTATTTAATGAACTTGTTGAGAAATGGGAGATATCATAGTAAAAGTATTAGAGAGTTTGGCGGATCACGTGACCTCCAATACTAACGACGGGACGCGCATGGAGACCAGAATTTAAGGGCAAAAATTTCAGTGTTGCCACCACTTTAAGAAGAAAAATACTACTGCGTCATCGAAAAATAGCATCTAATTCTAAAATTACAAAAAAATATCAAAAATTCTAGCTGCATTTTGGAATCTTTTTAGTGACATTATAAAAAATTATTGTGAAATTATTAAAAATTAATTTTTTTTTCGATGTCGCCGTAGTATTTTTGTGTTTAAAGTGTTAGTTCTCCATGCATTCTGTTCTCCATGCGCGTCCCGTTGTTAGCATTAGGTCACGTGATCCGCCGATCTAATAATTTTACTATGATATCTGTGGGGGATAATAATTGTGGCATCATAGAAAATTACTGAGAAGTCAAAATCTCTATTGATGTCTTTTGCATTTCATGCGGCAAATGTCAAACCTTTTTTTTAAAAAATCCATATTTCAGATATATCTGTATTTAAGATATATAAAAAAACTTATCACATACCTTTGGTTGCATTTTAAACGATTTTTAAAAAAAAGTTTAACTAAGTAGCAGGTCTAACAATTTGTCGAATTAGTAATGTATATGCATATTAGTAATGTATGCCATATTTTTTTATATGTATCTCTGTAAAAGTTGTTTTTCTACTAGGGCATATTACTAGAAAGAAAACAACATCCGGGTTCAAATTACACAAGTACTCGTTAATTTTTTTTTAATCTCTGTAAATGTTGTTTTTCCTACTAGGGCACAATACTAGAAAGAAAACAGCATCCGGGTTCAAATTACACCCAAGTATTAGTTAATTTTTTTTAATCTCTGTAAATGTTGTTTTTCTACTAGAAAGAGAAACAACTTGCGGATATTTTTTTCGATAAATGAAGAATTCTAGAACATTTTATTTTATGTTTTTGTTCTTCCTCCTGTTGCTATGTTGTCATTTGCATGTCAAAAAGTTAATTAAAAAAAGGGGGAAATGTGGTGTTAGAAATCTTAAAACGTTTAAATATTCAGGAGATTCCTCTAAAATAGAATTTTTTTTATTTTGAGGAATTCTTTAAATTTACTTAAAATTGTATTGAGTTGCGAAACAAGATGTGTTGTAACGATATCAATAATAAAATAGTTATACTACAGTTTGGAGGCAAGAACAATATTTTTTAACCATTAATGAAATACTAAGCCAATTCCCATTTGATACAGATTTTGAGCTCTTTAACTGTACAATACTCCTTTTTATTAAAACCTTTTGTAAAAATGCTAGCATTAAGTTAATCATTTTTGTTCCTGGTCATTTTCTATATCCTTGAATTCATTTTAAAGTCATGTAACTTATCTATCAATATGATAAAACATCAAAAATGTGAAATATTTTTTTAATCACACCAGCCAATGTCAAAAATAATTTCTTCAATGATACACTATTTTTTAAGTGTCAGCATTTCATTTAAATATTTATAAAGAACATAAATATAAAACGATCACAGAGCATGATTTTCGTCAAATATTTTCCCTTGTTCGATCATCTCTAGGAACAATAGAGAAATAAATTACTTGGTATTAACACGATACCCCAAGGGACGTTGGCATTGTAAGGTGGTTAAAAGATCCTTCATAGATTCAAAAATCGTTTTCAAAGAACATGTGTGGTTTCAGCAGAATTAATCTTCATACTTTACTACATAATGTTAGTTCCACTATAGGATACTGGCCACGTTATTATCAAAGACTGTGGGTTCAAATCCTTCTTTTGAAATAAAGTTTATTATCCTTCGTAATCTGGTTAAGTATTAGGTCTCTTTCTAAATTGCTTTCGTTCAGTTATAACCAATAAACAAGTAGGTTTGTAACAGAATCTGTAACTTAACCCGCTTCCACACAACATTTGTGTTTAACGGGTAAAAAGGGGACAAACACAGCATCGATTCTATATTAAACATTTACATGCGAAATTTGTCTAGTTTCATTTATTTTATTTCGAAAACTCAATAATTATTTCTTCAATAATTATTATCGTTTGCAAAAATTTATTTATATTTCAAAGAATAAATATGTAATATTCCTCGCTTTTAAATAGAATTAAAATATTTCATATCAACGTACAAAGAATTTCGTAGTGAAATATATTTGACGTCATTTCAAACTGATAGATGTCGCAAAAATATATTTATTTTAATGTATTGTATAAAAGAATTAAAGTTTCTCTAGCGATTGTTGCGAATGGCAATGGTGATTTAATTCTAATAAAAATGGCTTCCTATGCTTTTTAAATGAGCATTACATTTTGCAGATTTTTAAATAATTGAAGTACTTCGAATTCTTTTCTGAAATTTTCAATGTATTCTAATTTCGATGCGCTGAATTTTTTGACGTATCACACTTGTCCGTAGCATTTGTAGTTTGGGCTATGAAAGTGAGTGACGGACAGACAGACGGACGGACGGACTGAACGATTATAATACCTTCCACTTTTTACGGTATAAAAGTAGTGTGGAAGCTAGAAGGACCAATCAATTGTAGGCTTGGTTTTGAGGATGAAATTGCATCTACGGTGCTGTCAAATGTAAACATTTCACAAATCGGCACTATAATTGAAAAATATTTCTAATTGGCTGATACTATAGGATATGTTTTCTAAAGTCGATATTTTATGTTGGAATTACCAATTAAAAGGGATTTAAAGTTCATTTATTACGACATTAAAACGATTACGATCACAAAATATAAATTCTTATGTAAGCAATGTAAAATTTTACCATTTTTTATGATTTACACTGATACGCCTACAAACTTAGCTTTGATATTCGTTGCAATTCTGATTTACAGGTTTTTTTTATCAAACTTTTTTTTCTCCCTAAAATATAGGGACATTATTTAAGCCTCATCCGCTACAACTAAAACCGTCAATTTTGCTTCATTCAAACTTCCAGCGATTTCTTTGAAAAATATAGCACCTATACTTCGATTAAATGTAGTAAAAAGCATTACTTCGTACAAGTGGTGCGTTAGCATTTTCTGTTTTTCTTTCATTCATCGTTTTTTGCCTACTTTTCTTTTTTTAATTCGAAAGAATTTAAAAAATGAAAAAGTAGGTATTGACATGCGGTCGATGTCCGTCTGTCTGACCGTACCCCCCTTACAAAATCAATTCTTTCAATCGGATCTTAAAATTTTTTTTGTTAGAAAGCTATGACCGCAGAGACCCAACTTTCATACTTTTTGACGCCTGTCTGTTCGTCCGGAAGGACATAAATCTACTATCTGTCGGTGAATTTCCCATTGAATTAGCATTGAAATTCAATTTTGAGTCATTCAAATTACTGTTGCCAAATCAACAATCGCACGAGAAACTTTATTTAAAAATATTTGAAGCAAAATAAAAAAAAATTATGAATCATTTTGGAATGACGTCATAAAATGTAGCACAATGTGATTCTTTGATTGTTCAATAATTGTTTACCAAGAAAGCGGCAAGGCATATTTTTTGCATACAATTCTGCTTAGTTTCAAATTTACATTAATTTTTTTAATGCAGTTTTAAGTAGTTTCATTTTTTTTTGTTATTCATAAATATGTAATTATTCTTCGAACTACAAATAAATCGAGCAGACGATAAATTATATTAAGTTAATTTGATTAAGAATATTAAGGAAAATAGTTGATTTGGGCTTTTAGAAGTTTAAATTATAGCTGGATGCTGTGTTTAGCGATTTTTTTTCTAATGTGTGTAAATCTAGCGTAGAAAAGATTGTTGGTGATATTTACTGTTATGAACCTAGTTGTTTCCCGATTAGAATTTCAGTAAGTATTTAATTAACAGGAAAGTAGGCTATTTTAGTTATTTAAGAACTTCTTGTTGTGCACTGAAATGCCTTTTTCAAATCGTGTAACTGATTATTTGCATTTTATACGTTAATTTAAACTTTTTCTGCGTTTATTAGCAAATCGTAGCCCATAAGAAAACTCCGGTGCATATATTAAGAACAGCTACTAAAGTGGGATTCATAACTAATGTTATCTCTCTCGATGCGAGAAAGTCACAGGAAGGAAGCGGTTAACGACACGCCCATTGTTCTTTTCGAACTTAAAAAGAATGTTCTTTGTCACCCGTTTGACCCACATGGCCTCTGGCACGCGACACCAACAAAGAAATAAAGGATCGGTGAATCATCTTTTACTAAGTGGACAACTTGGGGATTATTCGCTTTTAATTTCTATATAAAGAGCGACAGGGTTTAAAGATTACTACAGAGATGTACTCATTGTTGCATCATATAATTTGCAGTTATGGCATAACAGTATTACAAGTTTTGAAATGTGTCTTAAAGGACGTTTCTATTTAAGTAAATTAAGCATGTAAAACTAAGTCTGTTTGACGGTATGTATTAAAACCCCTGATATTTGAGAAAAGAAGTTTTAAGTTTAAGTATGCTTTTTAGTATGTAAAAGTTTCTTATCTTATTACACTCATGTCCATAAATTAAGGATAATGAAGTTCAGGCAAAGAAAGAGAAGCAAAACAAATTTGATTTATTTATAAAGTCTATTTATTAAACAAAAGGTAAAGAGCAAAAAAGATGCTATATGTTTGACATAATTAATAAAAATTGTGATTTTTACTCCCAGGAGCAAATTTCAAAAAAAAGAATCTATTTACAAAAAACAGTATAACATGGTTACTATGAGGGTTAATACAGAGTATGTCTCCCGTACGATGCAATACAGGCCGTACAACGCCTAGGCATGCTGAGTATCAAATTATCAATCTGATCTTGGGGAATATTACACCATTCATCAAGCAATGCCCTCCGAAGTTCTGGTAGACAGGTGGGAGGGGGTTGACGGGCTACAATTCGTCGGCCAAGCATATGCCACACATGCTCTATTGGATTCAAGTCCGGTGAGTATGTTGGCTAAATCCATATGGGTGATATCCTCCGATTGAAGGCATTCGTCTACAATGTTTGCATGTTGAGGACGGGCGTTGTCATCCATAAACAGAAATTCAGCACCTATGTCGCCCCGAAATAAACGTACATGTTGTTCCAGAATAACATCCCGATAGATGTGGCCTGTCATCGTTACACTCTGAACATGCAGGTCAGTTCTGGAACCAAGAATAATTCCTCCCCAAACGAGCCATCCTCCACCACCGTAACGATGTCGTTCAATGGTGTTCTCTTGGTGGTAATGGTTACCTGGCGCTATAAATATGAAAGTCCGGCGAGAATCAGACTGCATAAACTAAACCTGGACTCGTCGGAAAACATCACACAAGACCACTGTTGCGGTGTCCACAATGCATGCTCTCTACTTCTGGCTAAACGCAGGCGACAGTGATTTTTGGTAAGTAGAACACATCCGACAGGCCTACGAGCATATAGACCAATGTGCCCTAAGCGTCTGTACATGGTCTACCTTGAAACTTTCGTACCGGTAGCTGAAGAGAGCTGACGAGACAGGTCTGATGCTGTGCTCCGTCTGTTTCTTTTGGCAGTAACTGACAAATACCGGTCCTCATTCGGCGTTGGAACTCGGGGGGACCTGTGCTGTAACATCTACTCACATTACTATCATCTTGGAATCGCTGCCAAAGCCCGGAGATGACACTCTGGGCGATTCCAAGTTCCTCGGATACTTCCAGCTGGGTGCGTCCACATTCCAGTCGTCCGACGATTCTGACACGTAAAAAAAATCATCCAAATGCTTTCTTTGTGCCATAACTATGCGGTTATTGCACTGAATGGCTTTTAAAGCGCTTGTGAACCATTTTACTTCTTTGCCACTATTCCTTATATACCCCTCTCTTACATTCTCGTCATTGTGACGTACTACCAGAGTCATCTAGTGGTTTCCTGTAATTTGCATATTCTTCTTCAAGATGTGTGTGATAATTCTACAGGTGAAATTTTTATTTTAGAGTTTGATTTCCGTGTGATTCTGAATTATCCTTAATTTATGGACATGAGTGTAGTTCACAATGATGTCTAAAGAATAAGTTTCCTAAATAGAGTAATCGTATAGTCCGTTACGATATCATCACGCTACGCATTAGAAAAAACTCTATAATGCGATATTTTTATACGTTAATAATTTTGTGACGTAATGTGAGTGTGACGGTTGGAAACCTCCATGGAAACCTAATCTTAAGGGGGAATGAGCGCGCTGGACCGGGGGTCTCCAAAGCAAAGTGCCTCATTGTCAATCCTATGGAGAAAAAATATTTTCTCTGCCACATTTCTCCGGCTGTATTGAATATTTTTACAAGCAGATTTTTTATGTGATAAATGTAGCTGACTTACAGGTCCCGACCTTCCCACTTTTTGAAATTGGTTCGAATATTTTTTTAATTTTCAATAAATAATTTTACACAAAATTTTCGAAGCAATTTCAAAAAGTGGGAATATAGAGACTTGTAAGTTATCTAAATTTATTATTAAAAAAAAAAAAAAACGTTTGCAAAAATATTCAATACAGCCGGAGAAATGTGGCAGAGAAATTGTTTTTCTCCATAGGATTAACACTGAGGCACTTTGTTTTGGAGACCCGCGGTGCAGAGCGCCCATTCCCCCTTACGTGCCTGTAATTGGCTCAAGCATTATTAGAACATTATCATTAGGTTCAAAATCGGAAGAAAAAATTGCATAATTTTTTTGCTCTTACGTGTTAAAAATAGCATTTTGACTGTTATTTTACGGAATGAACATTTTGCATTCTGATTTCAAGTTTTTATATTTTATTGCATTTTATATCGTTCCAGTCCATCACTCATGGTCATTTCTAACGCATCATTTATTTGTAATACAAAGACATTTCTATCTTAAATTCCAAAAAGCACTTCGATCATATTCTAATTCAATAACATGAGAGTTTTAAGAAACACAAGTTATAAAAATAACCCCACAAAATAAATAATTTAACTAGCCTGACCAGATTTGTTTCGGTGATTAATTTTTCGACTATGAAATCATTAAATAATCCTAATTTTTCATATTTTATTTACGTTCTTTTTGTTTGAAAAACTATATAAAAAAAATAAAACTGTGACTATTTGCAAATTTTCGATTGCTAGATAGTTAAACAACAAACTAAACTGTTCTGCGAAATGCAGTGTGTCTGGTGACTCTAAATAAGACCTCTTCTTTAAACAAATGCCATCCAAATTTGATTGAAAAGTCTCATTAGAAACAACGTCTTAAAACATTTCCAGGAAATTACATCTGTTACAGACTAATCTTCACATCTGCTTGAAGAAGCGTTACCTTTCACCACGTAAACAACGGTGGGTAACTGGTTATGTAACTAGCATTACCTTAAGGTTGAACATTGAACTGGTTGACGGACATAAAACATAACCTTATGTGTTTACAAAGTTTTTTCATTATATATAAGGTTTTTTAAATAGTGGGCCGATAGGTCAGGGTTCATACTTCTCCTGAAAACAAGATAATAAGATCCATAAGATTTTTTTATACTATAAATATATTGTCTATATCATACACAAGCTCAAATCAAAATGCTGTTTTGTATACTGTAAATAAATTTTTGACGTTTAACGTGCTTCTCATTCAAAATATCAACTCTTTTTAACTTAGTATCAGAAAATTGTACCTTTGAGACTTGCTCCTTTAAAAATAATTTTTGTACTCCTTTTAAATTATAATTTTTTTCTGAATTTTTATTATTATAATTCGAATTTTTATTATGAAATAATGAATTTTTCCAATATAATGTTTCGTCTTTTTGGCTAACTTTTTCTATTCATTACACATATACTTCCTCATTTAATTTCGAACTAGGTTTTTCCATTCTCATAACGTGCAAAACACAAGCAGAACGAATTTCTCAAGTGAATTTTAGGTTATCTTTTTTTTAATCATATTGAATCGCGTGATAAACATTCATTAAAATCATGTTGAACTTTAATTCTGAGATTTCCGGATGATCTACAAAAGATTGTTAATATATAGTGTGTTTTTTCTTTCACGAAAGGATAGTTTCCAAGAGTTGTAAACAGTGGATGAATGAGCATTCATTAACAACTTATTACTTCAAATTACCTAATATGTGGGGTCGAAATCCCAATTGAAGATTTTGTGTTTTTTCGCGCTTTGGATAGTGTTGATTCTTAAACAAGTAGGTTTGTAACAGAATCTGTCACTTAACCCGCTTCCACACAACAGTTGTGTTTAACAGGTAGAAAGGCGCCGTACACAGCATTAATTATATATTAAATTATGCTAAATTTGGCTATTTTCATTTATTTTTATTTCGAAAATTCAATAATTATTATTTATCGTTTGCAAAATTTAATTTATATTTCAAAAAATAAATATGTAATATTCCTCGCTTTTGAATAGAATGAAAACATTTCATATCAACATACAAAGAATCTCGTAGTGAAATATATTCGACGGCATTTCAAACTGATCGATGTCGCAAAAATAAATTTATTTTAATTTATTGTCTAAAAGAAAAAAAGTTTATCGAGCGATTGTTGCGAATGGCAATGGTGATTTAATTCTAATAAAAATGGCTTCCTATGCTTTTTAAATGAGCATTAAATTTTGCAGTTTTTTAAATAATTGAAGTACTTCGAATTCGAATTCTTTTCTGAAATTTCCAATGTATTCTAATTTCGATGCGCTGAATTTTTTTGACGTATCACACTTGTCCGTAGCATTTGTAGTTTGGGCTATGAAAGTGGGTGACGGACAGACGGACTGAACGATTATAATACCTTCCACTTTTTACGTTATAAACGTAGTTTGGAAGCTAAAAGTGGTTTTCGAACTGATAGACTGTCTGTCAATCTGAAATCTCTCTACTGCTTGAACTAAAACAGATATAGACTTCAAATTCGATACACGAGTTCCCAGTACCTGTCCGGCGTTATAATAATGTTTTCGAGAAAATCGCGCATCGGTAAATGGTAGATGCCATAGAACTTTTTAGATTTTAAGGGGATACGGTACCCCAAAATTGGTCAAAATATCGATTTTTCAGTTTTTACTTCTTATTATTCACAATATCTTTCTGAACATTTACTGAAAGTTTCATAATGATATCATCTGTAGTAAAACAACCAACAACCTTCAACCTTTTTTCTCTGTTTCGCGTTTTTCAATTCTTGTGTTTAATAAATCCCTAATACTTTTTTTGCTAATTAAGTTAGAATTTTGAAATTTTTAACCAGTGTTCTTATATAAATGGTGCACAAAATTGTGCATGGAATAATGTCTACTATGTATAGTTTTTTTTTAAATGTTGAATTCAATAATTTTTAATTTTTTGTGATTTTCAGTATAAATGCATACTACTTTTTAACTGTTGCTCACATTTTAAAATCCATGCACAGTTCCTGAACAAATAGTACTAAAACCAAACTATAGAAGTCTGGTGGAGTTATTCTCAAAATTGAAAGAGGAGTAGCGTTTTAAAAAAGTTCAAAATGTTGTTTTTTTTTTTAAAAATAAATGAAAAACTACTTGTAAATATTTGTTTTTATTGCTAGAAATTGTTTATTTAGAGTGAACATTATATAAAACCACTATAATTTACAAGTTTATGTTATTATTTCTAGAAATAATGTTTTGGGCACCGTATCCCCTTAAAGTTATTCAAATTATTTTGTAATAGTATAGTAGTCAAATTACACCTTATAGGGTTAGTATGAAGGACATCCCATAACATTTAAAACATTTAACGCTACATTCACTAGTTTATTTTATCCCGTAGCCTATCGCAAATTACGAAGCACAGTGTCATTTGCCTTCGTGTAGCTCTAGTCAGACGATAATTCGACTCAACCAATCAGATCGCGTGAAAAACATTCGTTTGAAACAAAATAACTTTCTTTTTGCAATTTCCGAAGTGTTCGTGGTAGGAGATCATCAACTTTGATCGTGTAACACCACCAAAGGTTGTGGTTTCAACACCGGGAGGCGCTTTCCGAAAGATCGTTGCTAATTGCGAAAAATGTATCTCTCTGAAGAAACCAGTCCCCTTGTAAAATCCATTTAATTAGAGGATTGTGTAAATATGAGATTCCATACGAAGTTATCGTGTAGCTCGTGTTTTGAAGTAGAATTTTTTACTAAAAACTAGTTATGGAATTTATCATTTCAAGTTCAGTGAACTGGGGGAAAGGTACTCTTAAAACAAACGAGCGGTTTTAACTCAGTCTGAGTTAATTTCCACTCCTCTCCGTGCCGAAAATGCACTTTCCCTATAGGAGTGAATTCCACTCTTTTGTTTTAATCGTGTATATTCTTTTTGCCACATCTCCTTCATAAATATTTGCAAACCTAACTCCAAGCAGAGTGATAACAACCATAATAAACATGATAGATTTTTAATTTTTTTTATCTAACCACAAAGAATATATAGTTCAATTTTTTCATAAACTATTATATCAATGACAACTTATCGACAGAACTGATATTGGTATTATTTCTTGATAACGGATCAAAATATCAGGGCGCTTATTTTTTAAACGTATTTCAAGTTTTTAACCTTATTATAGATAGTGGCAGAGAGAAATTTTACTTAATTCTGAATTTCAGCAGTTGAAGGTATGTGTTTTATGTAAATATATTTAAAGTCCCATGAGCGTTGATAGGAATAGGTTACCATTCGTATGAGCTACAGAAAAGCGATGCGAATCCTACAGGAAAGGAACTTCAAAGCAATAAAAAATTTAAAGACCCATTCCAGACTTAAAAGTATTTCTATGTTTTTCAAACGAGTTTGTTCAAAAGAAGTATACATTAGTTTGACTAATATACATTAGGGTGGGTCGAAAAAACAAAATTTTCGAGTATCAACTTCAAACAGGGATCCAAAAGTTGCGTATCGTCATGCTGATTAACGGAAAAATAATTAAAAAGTTATAAATATAATAGGCCCCGTGGGTTTGAAGGTTTCGAAAAAAAGACAAAAAAAAACGACTAACTTCGAAATATCAGCCGTATCAACGTATTGCTAAATTCAGTGTTTACAAAATGTTTCTTTATCTTTAATTGGATACTAGTATTAGTTTCTGTTATATATACAAGCAATCAATTATTCTGAAGCAAAATAGTTTTACGTTTTCCAATTTCTAAAGGGGGGCTGGGGAGCCCAGTCGGTTAGGCATCCGCCAAGCATGCGAAGGGTCCCAGGTTCGGGTCCGGGCATCGCCAAAATAACTGCCGACCTATAAACGGCCCGTGCAGCCATAAATGTCCGACGAATAATATCCCGTGTAGAGGGGGTGCACGTTAAATATCCTTCAAAGTCCTAACGCTGCGTACGATGTCGCCCTTAACGGTTGCGTAGGGTGCCTACTCAGGTGTCGGCTCGTCACTTGAGTGTGGTTCTAAAATACGACGCCCGTCGCCAATAGCCCTCGTGTAGCTCTAGTGCGACGATAATTCAAACTAACCTAACCTAACCTAACCAATTTCTAAAGGTAGCATGATACTTCCACTCAAAACTAATGGTTGTATTCTTTAATAGTATTTGCTAGTTAATGTTTTTTTTTTGTTTACAACAGAACATAAACTAATACTAGCATCCAATTAAAGATAAATAAACATTTTGTAAACACTGAATTTAGCAATACGTTGAATGTTACTATTTAGAAATTCATTGAGAAATAAAATTGAAGGTTGGGCGTGCCACAAGTAATATATTCAATCGGCAGGAAGTTCCAATCAAGGACGTTTTTCCTTCATTTCAATCCCTCCCTAATATTCATTCGACCCTCGTGCAAATCTTTCATTCATATTTAATTCAAAACGAATCTCACTTACTACTTAAAAAGAAACAAAACTAAAGCTTATAGAAGGTTAGCAGTTGTATAATGTAGTGTAAAAATAGTCCATTTGAACGCCTTTGACGTATGATTACGTTTGATGGTCATTTACGTCCAATCGTATTTAGAGTTCAGAATTGAAATTTAATATGGTTGGCGGGTTAAAGTGATGTCCATACAGGTGATAAGAATTTGACGTCAGATGTGAAGACGTTTTTTTTTAAATAATTATTAAGGGGACACAGTACCTCAAAAATGGCAAAAAGTGCGAATTTTTTTTTATTTGCCAAAATTAAAGTTTGGAATCTTCTAAATAAGTCTACTAAGTTTTAAAAGTGAAGCTATATTTTAAAAAAGTTATTCCACTTTTTATGCGGAAAGGTAGGATAAAAATGCAAACGAATGAAAACTTTAAATGTGTTTTTCTCGGTGTTCATTTTTCCTTGATGACAAGGTTTTCAAAACGCTAAGGCTTTTTTTTAAAAATTATTTATAAAGTCTAAAGAATTTTGTATGCAATCTCTGTCAAGTATGTTGACATTAAGAATTGGCAATTGTTTTCAAAAGTAATACTTTTTTTTTATAAAAAAAAATACTAAAGTCGAAATTTTTCAAATATGCTAAAAAAATTAGGGATTTTCTAGATAAATATTTTTTTATAAAATAACTAAAGATAAATCAAATTTGGATGCCAATTCTTATGTAAAACAGTTTAAAGAACATGAGAAAAAAATGGATTAAAATATTTGTATTTAAAAAAGCCTTGGCATTTTAAAAAAAAATTCAAAAAAATGTACATGTTTTTTAAATAACTTAAAAATTCAACTAATTATTATTTTTTTTGTCATATATTCTTTTTAAATATAGGTTGAAATAATAAAACATCAATTTTATAGTGAATATTTGTCAAAATTAAAAAAAAATTTGAAAGTGGTACCGTGTCCCCTTAAGCCTTTTTCGTCAAAACTTAACAATTGAAAGTCATACAGTAGTTATATTAGTATGCCTAGCAAAAATGGGAAACCTGTGTTTAAAAGGTTTTTTTTTGCAATCAATTTTTCTGTTTTGTTTAAAATTTAAATAAATATTTTATGATCATAAATACTTTAGTGTTGATGATTTAGGAGGGAATGGGCGCACTGAACCGGGGGTCTCCAAAGCAAAGTGCATCAGTGTTAATCCTATGGAGAAAAAAAATATTTTCTCTGCCACATTTCTCCGGCTGTATTGAATATTTTTGCAAGCGGATTTTTTTGTGTGATAAATGTAGCAGACTTAAAGGTCCCGACCTTCCCACTTTTTGAAATTGGTTCGAATATTTTTTTTTAATTTTCAATAAATATTTTTACACAAAATATTCGAAGCAATTTCAAAAAGTGGGAAGATAAAGACCTGTGAGTTATCTACATTTATTATTTAAAAAAACCGTTTGTAAAAATTTTCAATACAGCCGGATAAATGTGGCAGAGAAAATAGTTTTTTCGCCATTGGATTAACACTGAGGCACTTGAGTTTGGAGACCCGCAGTCCAGCGTGCCCATTCCCCCTTAAGAGTGAGGATTCAATGAGTATTTTAACGCTCACTCAACCTCTTCGCCTCACCTCCCGAAAAAAAAAGATGCAGCCTACAAATTGAATAAAAATTTAAAAGAATTCGGCATGGCCTTTTGAGAAAAAGGTTGCCGACCACTGGTCACTAATTGGAAGAAATACTATTGAAATAAATTATTTTTTATATTTTGAACTGACTTCCAGACTTTCTTGACAACTTTTGAATATTTTGGTCTAAAAACCAGGGCCATATCTCGTGTTCGAAAATAGCCCTTGCAACGATCAATCCCATTGAATCATTCTTCTTAACATAAACTAATCACTTAATATATAACGTTCATTTACATTCTCATGCAAAAGGCACATTGACGATTTGTCGCGCTAAGAGTAACAGATTCCTTTAGAACGTGCGCTGTTTTCTTAAGATTTTCCAGCATGAATCACTGAATTGTTTTCTTGGAATGTCGCAAAAAATTCAGAATGTGTCCCTAAGTTTGTGTTTTTTCTGATGGGGGGGGGGAGGGGGGAATCGGTCAAGCGTCCCTTCCGTCGCATAGTCGCGTTCTTTTATTTTTTGTTCTTTCCGCACGTCCGATTTCACGCAACAGCTGGGAAGAAAATGCAATTACTAAACCTCTTCGCCAGCTTTGCGTAATCGAGTAGCTTCTTCTCTTTTTTTTATGTTTTTCAAGCGGTGATGGTGAATTAGCTTCGACAAACAATAGTAAATAGCTTTTTTTTAACAATTGGCTATTTTAAGAAGCTATTTGCATACACTAGTAATTTTCTTTTTAAATATAGCCACTAAATTCCGCTGTTTACTACTACTCCCTGTCACTACAGTCCATGCTGGATCATGGCCTCTCTAACAATGCGACTCCAGAGTCGCCTGCCTCTGTTCTTCGCTTACCAGTTCTTAATTTTCATGGCATTCAGATCTCTTTCCATTTCATCTATCCATCTTTTTCTAGGTCTTCCTCTTCCTCTCTCTCCCTGACATTGCCCCTTGAAAATTTTCTTTGTGCCTCTGCTATCGTCCATTCTTTCCATATGTCCCAGCCATTGAATTCTCTTTGTTTTTATGATGTTAATAATGTCTTTATCTCCAAATAGTTTAGCCACTTCAAAATTGTATCGCCTTCTCCAAACATCACCACCTTTGATAGGTTCAAATATGGCTCTTAAAATTTTTCAC
The DNA here is from genome assembly GCA_019343175.1 of Oedothorax gibbosus. Taxonomy (NCBI): domain Eukaryota; kingdom Metazoa; phylum Arthropoda; class Arachnida; order Araneae; family Linyphiidae; genus Oedothorax; species Oedothorax gibbosus. The sequence goes on from CM033279.1 coordinate 11,276,358, forward strand.
TCCCAAGTTATTAACATCTTCTCTTGCTTTTGATTCAAGGTCCAGGTCTCCGACCCATATATAACTGTTGGTCTTATTACAGTTTTATATATACGTAGTTTTGTTTTCCATGTAATTACTTTATATCTTATTAACTTTTTAAGTGAAAAGAAACTTCAATTTCCTGTGTTCAGCCTTTGTTTAATTTCTGGCATAATATCATTATTTTTAGTGATAATTGAACCTCAGTATTTAAATTCATTGACTCTTTCAAATTTTATTTCTCCATTTACTTTTAACTCAGTATCTGTATCGGTTCCCTTACAAACCATGCTCATATATTTAGTCTTTTTCGTATTTATTTCCAGACCAAATTCCGCTGTTTAATCAATGGAAAATTTTACACTTTCGGAAGTGTGAAATTGTGTTCAATGTCTATACGTTATAAAACCATTACATACGTGAAAAAAAACTCAAACTAAAAATTCACTTTCATACTAAAAAATGTTGATCTATAGCTTTCTCTAAAACAAGCATTGAAACGTTGTTAATTACAAGCTTAAAGAACATATTTAAAATGCAACACATCATTCGAAAGCTCTTGAGAACTGATATTTAAATAAACGATGCATTTTTTGCTATCATAGACTCAGCGTTCCCTAAAAGTGTACTTCTTAGTTTGTTTTTAGAGCGTACTCTGTATTTAATGTGTTGCATATGGAACCTTTTCATGCAATGCATTAATTATATCGTAAACACTAAAACTGGGAAACAGTTTAAACAATTTAAGAGAGACCAGAACGCGTTCCATCACGTTATATATGCTGTGCATTTTCATGTGAAAAAATTAACAAATTTTAAGTGTAAAAAATTTGGCTCGATTAGTTTTTGAGTCTTCAAAAATCTACAGTCCCTGGACAAATTATTCGACGCACTGCCAGATTTCATGTAAAATATTAATTACCGGGTGATATTGTACAGTTTTATTATTTTAAATTGATTTGTTTTTTATTTTTATATTATCCAATCAATTAACCATTTATTTGACATAAATAAAACAGCATTAATTTAGAAAAGCATAAGTTTATTAAGTTTTAAAGAAAAGTGAAATTAATGTTAGTAAAAGTCAATATTTAGTTAAGCCACCTTTAGCCGCTATCAGAGCTTTAATTCTGCGCTGCATGCTATCAATGCAAGACTGTACTGTCTCCTGCATTTGAGGATGATGATTCCACACATAAATAGATTTGTACTTGTTTACGTTCATGTATCACTTTGCCAACACAGTGTCGCCATATGTTAAAAATGAATACAAATACTTACTGTCAAAGCGGGTATCTTTGGCCATGGAGGGTAACTTTGGCCAACGCGTCGGAAAAAGATTTGTTCTAAAATTTCTCTGCTCAAAATCATCAGATTTTAAATTAGTTATTATTTTTAGAAAGGTGGCAACATTGACTTTAATTTGATATGATTTTTTCTATTTTAGTTTTGGCAACACCAAAAAAGTGTGTTTTATTTCTGCAAGCGTTGAAGAACAAAAAACTACTTCAGTAAACTTTCATTTAGAATTGTTCGAAAATTATTGAAAATTGAGCAAGTAAATACTCTATGCGATTCTTAAATCTATTGGGAATAATATCCCACCATTTATTTTATTCTATGTTGAATATTACGAAAGCTGTATTTAATTGTTGGTCAGCGGGAAACTTTTGACCACGAATGCGGCTAACTTTGGCCATAGCTACAATGATTTCCTTATGCTATATTACACTTTAAAAAATGAATGAAAAAAGCGAGATTCTTTTTAACTAATTTTAAATAATACATCTTAATCTTATTCTTATGGATATTCTATATTATTATGTCTTTTTAAAACTGTTTTTAAGCATAATATAGAACGACATTTAAAATTGCTAATGCTAGAAATGTAAACTTTTTAGAATTCCAAATTAGTAATATGTTATTTTCTTTTCGTTATAATATCGTTTGCGTTTTGATTATGAAAATAATTATCATTAATCTGATTTTCAAAAATACATTAGTTGATTTTCTTATTAGAACTGTAAATTAATTTTTAAAAATGTCAGCTAAAAGTGTTCTAAAGTATTGCGGCTAAATCATTGGACGATGCAGCATAAACTGAAACAAATAAGAATTTTTCTTGTATTTATCCTGAAATCCCCTATTAAACTTTAAAAACTAATAATTCTAATGTTAAGTAGTTTTATTATTGCAATTTAAATCTATTAGACAGCCCAAAAAGCAGTAAATGGTACGTTTGGTGAGTATTTCGTGCTTGTGGCCAAAGTTACCCTCCTGGACTCGAATCGCGTATCCTAATTTTTTAAACTTGTACCATTTTTTTTAAACTTATAAAATGTAACAAAAATGCCTGCAAACTATTCCTAAAAGTACAATACTTAAAATGCACAGTGATTTTAAAGTGTTTAAATCGGTTTTGTAGTTTAATTTTTCTTCTTTTGTAAAAAAACAATGATTTTGGCCAAAGTTACCCGCACTGACGGTAGTCGACAACAATTCTTTTAAATAAAAATCAATAGTATTGTAGTTTAAATATACCATTATTGCATAAAAACTCTTAAGAAACATAAAATTACTAAAAAAATACAGTGCGTCTAATAATTTGTCCATGGACTGTATACTAATAAGATTCCTGTTAGTTTTCCAAAAATACGATTTCTCTGAAACATTAGTGCAGGGGAGCCCAGTCGGTAAGGCGTTTGCCTTGCAGGCAAAAGGTCCCACGTACGGACCGGGCATTTCCAAAATAACTGCCAACCTATAAACGGTCTGGGCACACAAAAAAAAGCCTAACGAATATCCCGCGTGGAGGAAGTGCACGCTAAATATGCTTCCGACGTGCACCCGAAATCCGACGCTGCGTATACTATATACGCTCCTAAAAGTTACGTTGAGTGCCTATTCAGATGTCGACACGTCACTTGACTGTAGTTCTAAATTATTACGCCTGTCACCAATAGCCTTCGTGTAGCTCTAGTGTGACGATAATTCAACTCAACTCTCTTCAACATTGCTTAGAAGGAATTGCGTTTTTTTTTTTCGTTCATAATTTTCCCAGTGCAGAAGGTAAATTGAAAAATTACTTTTAATTTTCTGTATTATTATTTTATCCGCTCTATATTTTCATTTCATCATACATTCTATAAATATAAACTTAAATTGCAAACTTAATGTTTTAAAAATAAATTGTGCAAGGAGGCTATTCAATTTCTTTCATTAGAGCCTTTATTCGAATATAATCATTGTTGTCTTGTGCAAGACAACAACAAAGCCTATATTTAAATTTTCTAATTCGAATTTGCAAGAGTAATCAACGTCTCACAATGCAGACCCAATCCCAAACATCCATCCTACATGCTGACAGTAGTAATTTGGGTTAAAATAATAGTATAATTAATACCATTGAACAATGATTATTATCATTATTTTTCAGTGGTCAATCGTTTGACGGAAAAAGTACCGACAGGAAGTAGTCGATTTTCTACCTGTGACCGTGAAAAATAGGGTTCCGGTTGAGTTGTTGAACGAACGCTCATAAAAAAAGAATAACATATATCTTCAGAAATTGGTTATAAATTTGCTTTTTAAAGATAACACTTGAATAACATATCAAAGATATCTTAAAAGATATTTTGAAACTTTCTTATGCTCTTGGGGCACTATTTCAAATACGGTACTGGCCATCTTTATTGGTATTTTAGCTTCCACACTACGTTTATAACCAAAGAGTTCTCTAGTAGAGTATAGACTGAACCTGGCAACAGTACCATGGACCAACACGGAGACAATATAGGGTGGCATGTGGGGCCCGATGGCGAGTGGTTTGGATCGCAGGCCATAACGCTAGCAGTCCGCGCGCTGTAACAGGTGCGGGTTAACTTTGTTTATAACGTAATAAGTGGAAGGTATTATAATCGTTCTGTCCGTCTGTCACCCACTTTCACAGAACGAACCGTAAGTCTCACAAACAAGTGGGATACGCCATTTTGAAGCAAAAAATTAGGTTAGACTACATCCCAAATTTCATTAAAAAAGAAGTTTATTTAAAATTTAAATAACTAAAAATTTTAACCATTGAAATAACATACAAATTCCATTTTTATTCAATATTTTCACTGTGTCCATTTCGTTAAATTGAGAGCTTGAAATTCCTTGATTGAGAGGGAAAAAACATAGAATTTTTCCCTCAATCAAGGACGCTTTGGTTAAACGCACGAGAAACTTTATTTAAAATAAAAACTTTTAAAAGAATATTTATTTATGTGATATATAATTCAGTTTGGATTGTTGTAATATCACAAGAGTTCTTTTGATGGTTTATTATATATGTATGAAGAAAGATGCATAGAGAATTCTAATTTGGCATAAAAAAATATGCAAATTATGTTTCGCTTTTATTTTTAAAGCATCAATTTTACTCATTATTTTTCGAACTGTAAATTAAATTGTGGCGACTAAAAGATATTTATTAAAAAAATTGCATCATTATTCTACGAATTTCAAACAAATTTAGCAAGCGATAATGAGTAAATATTATTTTGCGAAAGAAGGTTAATGAAAATAGTTAATTTTGGCGTTTAAAAGTTCGAATTAGAAGTCCCTTATAAGCGAATTTCTTTCTGAGGTGTATAAATAGTGTGTTACCTGTTGAGCATAAATATTATGTGGAAGTGGTTTAAGTGACAGATTCTTTTACAAACCTACTTGTTTGTTTAAATAACTTCATCGTGTTTAATGATTCATATTTAAGAACCACTTAAGAAAACCCTTTTGAAAAATTATCTTTTAGAACCTAATGCGTCTCAAATGTCTTGTTACACAGTAATATACTAAGCTATTAAATGTAGACGAAATTTATAATTCTGGCTCTTGTTGATTTTCACTTATTTAGAAATTTACAAGTTTTAATAATGCACATATGCATTTTTTAAAACAGATAAGCAAATTGTAAATAAAATGACAAAAATAATTTTGTTGGAAAAAAAATGACTAATTATAACAGAATTTGGTTTTTACAAGGGATTTCCTTTTTTTAAAAGTTATCTAAAAACAATTTCTACACTGTAAACTTCAGATGTTTTCGTTAAAATTCATTGCGGACTTATGCTCTTATCTTCAGATTAAGTAAAAAAAAATTAAAACCACTTATTTACGAGAATTAGCTTGTCCACTTTTAGAAAAAGCCAATTAAAACGTAAATCGACTGCTACCATCAAGCCCTCCGAGCTACTTTTAAATAATACCGCAAGAAAAATTAAATTTATAGTTGTCTTTAAATTTTAATCACGACCTTCGTGATTTCAAATCCAGTCGAAATGGACTTGGGTGACCCCAAACGAAAAGGGAAAATAATCGAGATAAATTTATGCGGAAGTCTTTTTTGGCTGTGACCGTGACCGTCGGAGATGACGTCAGTTTATTTTTGAGCAGAAATAACGTCATTCTACCTATATTTCTCATTTTGGCGGGAAATCCATTTAGAATTTTTTTATATTTATTTTTTGATAATTGAATGTTTGGTTTAGTTTAAGTTCACACGAGAGCTATACGAGATCTCTGTCAAATGATGGAATTTCAAGGCGTAATTTATCTGTGTTAAAGCTCCGTGGAGGCTCAAAATGGACAGTCAGAAACGTACTATCTAACCTACAGTCCCTGGACAAATTATTAGACGCACTGTATTTTTTTTTATTAATGATGAAAATATAAAAAAGAATGCCATATCATTAAAAAAGATGTCGATATATGTATTAAGTATAGCAGATAGTATTTTCTATTCAATAGCTTAAATTTAGGAACACAAAAGTCCTTCTAAAGGTATTTTGTTCATCATTGATTGATACATGAAATCTTGCAGTGCGTCTAATAATTTGTCCAGGGACTGTAACTTGTCAAATGATGAGACTGATTCGTAAGCTGACACTCAACGTAAAGTTATAGCGACATCGTACGCTTACGTAATCAAGACCAAGACATATTTAACGTACACCATATTCATATACACAGCGCTATTTATTGTTGAGATTTTTCCTCAGCATTATCCGTTTATTGAATGACTAAGATAAGGACAGAACCTGCAAAGGTATCTTCCGTGGCATAGCGTCTTAACACATCGGCCACGCCGACGCTTTTAATTTATTTCTATTTCGTTGATTATCATTATTAGTATTTTGGTAATCTGTAACCATCTGAAAAATCATTATCACTAATTTAATTATGAAATTAATTTTATTATAAAATATACTTATGATAAAATCTATATTTCCTATAATTTCCGAATGGTGTCGATTAGTTAAGACTTTGAAATGTGTTTTCTTACCTGTTGATTCCAAGCTTTTTTTTAAAAAATGCTACATGAAGTCAAATATCTATTGTATAGATATATCAGATTCGATTTAAGGGGATACAGTACCCAAAACATTATTTATAGAAATAATAACATAAACTTGTAAATTATAGTGGTTTTATATAACACTAATATAACTCTAAATAAACTGTAATAATATAACTCTAAATAAACATTTTCTAGCAGTAAAAACAAATATTTACAAGTAGTTTTTCATTTTTTTTAAAAGTCAAAATTTTGAACTTATTTGAAACGCTACTCCTCTTTTAATTTTAAGAATAACTCCAACAAACTTTTATAGCTTGTTTTTAGAACTATTTGTTCAAGAACTGTGCAAGGATTTTAAAATGTGAGCTACAGTTGAAAAGTAACATGCATTTATACTGAAAATCTTTAAAAAATTACAAATTATTGAATTCATCATTTTTTTTAAAAAACAACTATATACATAGTAGACCTTATTCTATGCACAATTTTGTGCACCATTTGTATAAGAACACAGGTTAAAATTTTCAAACTTCTAACTTATTTAGTAAAAAAGCTTTAGGGATTTATTAAACACAAGAATTGAAAAACGCGAAGCAGAGGAAAGCACATAGAACGCAGACGAAATACGTATTCATATTCATACTCATAGGAATGACTCCAGAAAATATTTAATATTTTTTTTTCTACAAAAGATATCATTATGAAACTTTCAGTAAATGTTTAGAAAGATATTGTGAATAATAAGTAAAAACTGAAAAATCGATATTTTGACCAATTTTTGGGTACCGTATCCCCTTAAAGTGCGACAGATATATTATTTTAATATTTACTTATGACGAATGACAAACTCTATTCAGCAAATTAGATACGATTTAAAACCTTTGCTCACTATTTATGCGTGCTTTATTTTTAGTGCGCGAAGTTTAACTAAGCAATTACACCCAAACTTTGTAATGGGAGTAAGTTTTTTTTAGAAAGGATTACAAATAATTTTGTATAGGGAAAGATAGTACAATTTGGATCATTGGGTAAAAAGTTTTCCGAATTTTCTTTCTTAAATAAGTTTCTCCTAAAAACCACCCTATGTTGTGCTTACAAAACACTTTTTTTATTCTTCAATAAAACTAATTTCATTAAAAGTAGTTTTGCCTTCTATTTTTTTTTACATCAACGGTCTTTACATAAACGATCTCAGTATAATTTTCTTCTCTATTATACCTCCACACGTCTTTTCAATGTACATGCAATTTGTGTATTTGCATCTGTTCTTTAGACACCGGAAAAAGCATGTTTTATTTATCCCTTGCTATATTACCATATTACTTTTTTTTAGTGGTTTGACTTTGAATTTAGAAAAAAAAAATGTCGGAAAGGTCAGGAATAAACGGATGTATATTTTTTTTTCGAAAAAGAATCATTTCGTACATTCTATTTTAGGTTTGCCGGGTATTTCGTTTAAGATATCGCCAAATGAAGGGGGCAAAATTGTTAACCCCTGAGGGGTAGGTACATATATATTCCGGCTTGTGTGCTTGATCAGAGACCCGCTTGTGAAGCCTTCGTCAAGTAAGACAGACACAGAAAGGATTTTTTACTGTCACAGAGAAAGGAATGTACACCCAGAGCGAAGGCGGGAATCGAACCCGCGTCCGTTACAGCGCGCAGACTGCTAGCGTAATGGTCCAAACCACTCGGCCATCCGTGCCCCTTAACCTCTGGAAAAATTGTCAAACATCGATTGAAGTACACTTCTGACTAAGGTTGTCGGAACCCAAATTATAAGCCCAAGAACCTCCAGATCTTGGGATCGAATCGAATGACCCTATAAAATGATTGTGCAGTTTAAAAAAAATTCTACGTAGAGAAGAGAGAGAAGGTGCTTGTGCAATGTGCAATTTAAGTACAATGTTAAATTTAGTGTTTACAATGTTAATTTTGAAATTTCAATGTTTAATTTGAAAACTAGCGCTAAAGGATTCGGCTGGTGTCGCACGTACCGGTCCGGTGTTGTAATGCGTACAATGTTACAACATTCGTACTCTTTGTTAGTTGAATTTTACATAAATTAAAAGGTACTTTGTGATTATACCGTTGACGTTTTTCGCCAAACCCAATATTATCGCCTTTCAATAATATTTATGGTAATTGTTATTTGTTTTTATAATATCGTGCAAAAAAACTCACTTTTTCAAATCAATAATCGTGGCAAAAGTGATGCTTTTAACAAAATCGTGTTTCAAAGTTACTTTTACGCACTAGTGCAACAAAGTAAATAAGAGCATCTGATTGGTGTAAAATTCTTTATTTGAGCGTGATATTTTATTCGGCGGCTTTGTGATTGGTGGAAAATTCTTTATTTGAACGTGATTCTATATTTGGCGTCTTATTTCCATTACCAATCTAAGAAATACTTTTTGAACGTGATTTTAAAATCATTAATATAAATAATTACATTCAAATCATTTGACCGTGATAATAAAATAATTAATAAGCCAATCAATAAATGCCAATTTAATAAATACTTTTTTTTTCACGTTATTATAAAAAATAGTGTATGACAACGCGTTGAAAATAGCCTTTTTTAAACTCGTGAATTTATTCAACTCGTTTAAAAAAGCCTTACTTTTCACACTAGTTGCATAAATAACTATTACTACTGTCATTTGATGAATTTATTGTGTTTACAATGTTTACTTTTAAAATTTCAGTGTTTAATTTGAAAAACTAGGCTAAAAATTTGGCAAGTCGACGAGATAATCCCAAAGTACCAACTAAAATAATTAGACCAAGGTGCCTCATAGGCATGTGTAAATATTTCTAAGAAAATAGAATTTTTTTTTCAGATTATCGCAAAACTGTAAAGCCCATTCGATGAACCCTAAAGATGCCCCCAGTGCAAATATGTATTTACTGGTAGTTGGAGTCAATTTTAAACTTTTAGTCGGACAATCTTCGCCAAATCTGGTAAATCTCCATGAATAATAATTTATTTTTGAAAGAAAAAAAAGTAAAAAAATGACTCAGCCTCGGAGCAAAGGGAAATTGTCCATTGTCTGCGAGTTCGTTTTCTGCTCGGCTGCGTCAGACACTAAACGTGAAAAAATGAAGTCTGGAAGAATTTTGACACTTTCTTAAACGATATTATACTTAGATTTAGAGTCGTTTGAAAAGCAGAGTCCGTGATAAGATTGTTTTTTGAATTTCATGTATTCAGGGCCGCATTTAGTAAAGGCAAGACTCTGTGAATTTAATCGTGAGTAGTGCTGCTGTAGTATTGGATTTCTTTAAAAAGGAACTATCCTTGACCGTCGAAAATAAAGTTACGTGTTTTTGGGGTTTTACTTTTTTTTTATGAAATAACTAAATGAGACTTTTATGAATGAACTGTCACTGAGATTGACTCTTCTAAATTAGTCCATTCAGTAATAAATCTCAACATCTGTCGCAGAAAATTTCCAAACAGACTCTTAACTATACTGTTCGCAAGAATATAAGAATAAGAAGCATATAGGTCATTGAAATTGTAACACAATATAAAATATAGCAACGATAAAACTTACAATATTTAAGGCAAATAGAATACATCTAATTATCTTCACATCCCTGTGCATTTTGATACTTAACATATTAATTAGTTTTAAACGTCTTCATTTCCTGTCCCGCCTCCAGTATTCATTTTTTTGGCAACTAGTAAGTCGCAAATACTTATTCGTTACATCGGTTTGCCAAAGCTGTAACTGACATCGATTGATTTTTTTCCCAACAGGGCTGCTTTTTTGGCTGTTAAGACTTTGCAGACTCGGCATATTCCCCAGAACTGAGAGCCATTTCTTTGTGGCGCCATATAGGCGGCTCCCGCTACCAATTTTGACGCTCAGATTTCAAAGAATCTGAGCTCTGTGGATGTAAAGTATGCCGAAATTTAATTTTGCCCAGAGAACACAAGCCGAATGGGTACTCAAGGGATCTTTTACATGCCACATAATCATACGATATGCGTGCCGACCATTTTCCTATCCAGGGCCGGATTTAAATATTTTCCACCTGTAGGCTACGATCGATTTGCCGCCCCTGTCACAATATTCTCCCCCTTCGGGGAAAGATAGCTGGTTAGCTGCAAAATAGGGCCGTATGTGCTGTTTAAAATTATCACGACGAATATAAAAGAGGGAAAATAGATTTATTTGAAATACAATATAAATAGAAAACATAGAAATAGACAATCCGATATTTTAATTTTCTGATAACTGTTCACTTATAATATCCTCACGAATCCTGGTCTCACAAGGTGTAACTGATGTGGTATAGAACAACCAGCGACGACACTCATATTGCTTTCCAATGTGTACTGCACTTTAAAACTAGCTCTTATTCGACGATATGCGCTTCTGTTCAACAAAATATCATAACAGTGACAGTGAACAATGTGACTCACGCTCAAAGCTTATTAAATTGATACTAAAATAAATTATAATTTAATTACAGGGACTGCTACTTTTACTGATCCGTTCAGAATTAATGTAAACACAAAAATTTCAGTGAAATCTTAGATGATTGCTACTAAATATTAGTACTATATATACGTTCACGGTTTACGTATTAATGTAAATTATTTGTTTTTTTTTCTTTAAAATATTAGTATTTTTATAATAATATTTTAAACCGAATTTTCGTTAATTGGTTGTAAAATTTGCCGCCCCAAAAAAATTCGCCGCTCTAGGCTACAGCCTACTTAGCCTATTTAGAAATACGGCCCTGTTCCCATCTAGAAAATACGGACTCAGCCGGGGATCGAACCCGCAATCTTGGGCTTATGAGGCGGGCTAGTCATACTTAACAGCCACTGAGCCATGCCATCGATTGATTTTGGTCAAATTGGCTTGTTCAAGTAGTTTTTGACCCTGACCGTGACTTATTTTTTAGGAGTTTGGTTGTAATATTTTGAGCATCTGTGAGTTGTAACAAAGATTATCTATTTTTTATTAGATGGTTCGTTGTGTGTGCGGATGACATCGCTCTATTGAGCTGTAATAGGCTTTTGTGGCAATTTTTATGTTCTTACCAAAGTCGCCAAAAATTGCGTAAAATAATATAAATGTTTTTTTGCATTCTAATTGAGATTTATAAAATTATTTTACAACAATGATTCAGTAGCTCAACTTGAATATATAGTGGAAAAATAACAGCGTTACATAGTAGCAGACTAAATGGTAAATAATTTAATGAATACAATTTGAGCTTTGTTTTTATAGCCCGTGTAATGAACGGGTATAACTTTGCTAGTTAAGATACAAATGACGATTTAACTATACTGAAAATACTGCTTCGCTATTGCGAAATTATAAATCTGGCAGGTAACAATTAGACGTAATTATACGGCTGTCTTACAACTTCAATTGCACACAAAATCGTATATCATTTCGACATCTTTCCGAATTCTTCCTGAAATTGTACTATTGAATCAAGTTTGAAAAGTGATCTTGGGATATAATGTGCAGTGCTGAGATTAAATTTTAGTCTGACCCGGCGATAAATTACAAAATTTGGCGCGTTTTTGAAGAGCGATAAATAACTTTTTTCTGGCAACCATGTACACTAATCAAAAGAGGATGACGTGGTTTTCCAAATGTCTCCAATCTCGAAAAGCCCTGAGATTTTGTCAATCCAAGGCTCTTGAGTTTCTTTTCCTTCCAAAGACAAAGAAAAAATACACACCTAGACACCGTGCAATTATCCTTCTCAAAACGGTAGCCATCAATCCTTCTTCAGTCACCTAATAAAAAAAAAACTAGCTCCTAGAAGATGAAAAAAAAGGTGGGTGTGCGTTGTTTATAATGCGGAAATCGAGCGTGGGTCGTTGACTGTTTCTGCAGACGATGGTCGATTTCCCTCGGGGACACGAATCGTTTGCTCTCTCCTTACAAACACTTCAACTCCATTGACAACAAACATTTAAGTCCAGAGTTCTGCCAGGCCCCACTTATAGTTTATAATTAGGGGTTTAAGATTGATACAATGTCTGTAATGCCGGACGATGACTGAGGCTTGGTACGAAAGTCTGTTGTCCAGTCCAACCTTCGTTCGTAGCGGCTCTGATTGGCTTTAAACAGTAGGATATTCTAATGCTGAATTGGCTTTAAACAGTAAGACAAAATGCTTCATGGACAACAAACATTTAGGTCCGGAGTTCTGGCCCCACTTATAGGCCCTAATTATGGGTTTAGACTTAACAGTTCAACTTTAGTTTGAACTTAACTCTAGAGACATAGTTAACAGGTCTGAATTGGATTTTCAAGGCGAACCTTACCGTGACATACCACTAATCACCGAAACTACCAATGAAATCCAGGAATGATTTACGTCACGTGAAACAGGGCCGGATTTCTAAATAGGCTAAGTAGGCTGTAGCCTAGAGCGGCGAATTTTTTGGGGCGGCAAATTTAAAGACCAATTAAAGCGGCATCAACCATTAAAAAATTAATGTAAAGATATTATTTTTTTTAAGAAAGAAAACTAATAATTTACATTAATGTGTAAACCGTAAATGTATATATAGTACTAATATTTAGTAGCACCCCCCCCCCTCCCCTGGATTTGGAAGTTATGAGACCAGGGTAATATTGAGGATATTAAAAGTGATCAGTTATCAAAAAATGAAAATATCTGATTTTCTATTTCTATATTTTCTAATTCTATTGTATTTCAAATAAACTTATTTTCCCTCTTCTATATTCGTTGTGATTATTTTAAACAGCACATACCACCCTATTTTACGGGTAACCAGCTATCTTCCCCCGAAGTGGGAAAATATTGTGACAGAAAGGCAAATCGATCGTAGCCTTCAAGCGGCAAATTTTTAAATCCGGCCCTGACGTGAAACAAGCAAATGAAATTAGCCTTCATATGACAAAAGTACAACGGGACATGTAATGCTGACTATAAAGTATAAGAAATATTTATTTGATGAAAAAGCGGGTTAAAATTGGGTGGAATCTTTTTTTATGAGCAAGCTAATCTTCTGTAGAAATAATTGAAAATATTTTTAAAAATAAAGACGAAAGGTGTCGCGATATACCTCACTCTAGTCTATTGTAAAGTAGGATCGCTGAATAGAACGTCTATAATGCTTGTGTAGCAGTATTTAAAGTGTAGATACTTAAAAGATAAATGCCCATAGTTAGCTGTCCTATATTTCTAACCTTAAAAAATACTATTATACAATTTAAAATGTATGGTGAAAGCCTAAATATTTGTGTGTGTCATGCTATTTTATTGGGAATTTTGATTCTGCTGTGATTTTAAGAAAATGTAGCCAAAAGTGTGTAGGCAAGGACTTCTTATCTTAAGTGCTGATAGCATAGTAATAGATATATAGCGCTGAAACATTAAATTTTATGAGGTAACATTTTAAGTCTTGTCTTGATGGGTTAAATCACCCAAAATGTATTATGTCTTTGTTGTCAACCTTGTAAACCCCCATTTTCTATTGACACTCACGAAAACAAAAAATGTGTTGGTCATAAAATTCTTGACAACAAATTATAAACTAGGTCAATACTGTAGTAGGTAGCACATTTCCATTTAAGGTTTTTTTTAAACGGGGAATTACTACAATTTTGTGGTATTATTGAATGAGCAATTCGACATGACACTTTGTGGAGGCTTTAGACTGTCAAAAAATGTTGGATATTACTGTAAATTTTTAGTTTTTACGATAACCGTCCAAACATTAAATGTAATGAAATTCACATTCATAGTTTAGTTATTGCCGAGTAGAAGATAATTATATAAGTGAATATGGGAAGGGAATGCAGATAAGTAGAAGGAGTGTTACATTTCCAGCCTACTATCCCAATTCATTATTTTCGTTTTAATATAATTCAATGCATAAAGAATTATATTAACCCTATGATGGATCAAATTGGACGAAGTGTAAATTTGTTTTCACTGAATGAGATTTTAAATTTTCGTGTTTAACTAAAAATTTAATTTCTTAATTTTTTAAATTCAGCTTCTTTTGCAGATAATTATAAATTGCTACTCCATGCTTCACAATTTAAAATTTGGTAAAATCATGAAATTTTACAATTTAAAAAAAAATTATGTGTGTTATTGGAAAACCTAACTATCAGGTGACTGGTTTCTTCGTCTGCATCCCTCAGACGATTAATAATGAAATAATTTATAAACTTCATGTGATTCATGCTCGTGAACATCTTAATTAACTAATAATTTTATTAATATATCATTTCATAAGACTATTTTCATTGAAGTAATGTAATTACTCCGCGTTGCATCATGTTTTAATTAAAAATAAACGGACGATTAAATGGTGCCTTCACAAAACAATCAAAGGATTAGATATGATTCCCCTTCTAAAAATCCATATCACATTCCTTTTTGTATCTTCCGCCAGAGTTTAGTGTCAAAATTAATCCGTTAACGACTCATTTCCTAACATTTTCTTGATAGTCGTTATCGCTCTCTCCGATCTCTTTCGTTATAGAAAGGTGTGTCTTAGAGAGAAGCAAATGTCATCGTCCTGCCGGGGTCAGCCTCGTAGCCTTGAAAAGCCGGGTGCCTCAGGGGGACACTGCATTCTACTATCGTCTGATTTCGTCATCGAACAAAAGGGTTGTGCGGTGCTTTACTGGTTTAGCACTGGGGGCGCTTTCCTGGTTTATTACTGGGGGCGCTTTACTGTTTCGGTACTGTGGGGCGCTGGAGGCACCAAGGCAGATGGCTATGTTATTGAAATAACTAACCAAACTAAGAAAAACTAAGAAAGAAAAAAAAACGTAGCTCAAGTTCAGCAACCAAGTCAATCTGTGATATTTCTTGCACAACTAAACTAAATGCCCGGTGATATTAATGTACCAAAGTGAATGTGAATAGTTTTTTTAGCGTGTGATTTTGTAGAATGTTTTTAGAAGTGTGTATTTCAGTATTTCCTTCTCAATAAGTGCATACACTTACCAAGAATACGCTAATTTTATTAGTTATGTTTAAGAATGAAAAAAATACCTTTAAATTTTAAATAAATTTTTCTTTCATAGCTGGTGAATAAAAGGTTTTGACCTACGTATAAGTAACTAGCATTAAAACTATTAACTTTTTCATATTGATATGCATGCAGAATTAAATGCGTCAGAGTTATTCAAACACAATGGAACCATCCTAACGCTCTAAAATTTAATTATTTTTTATTCCAAATGTCGTTTTTAGAACAAACCAGTTAATAGCGCTTTTGCCTTCCTATACCTCAGCTATTTTTGAACACAGCCAGTATTAACCCCGTGAATTTTAAATTCAGTTAAGTGACCAGTTCAACAAATGATTCTTATCCAGATGAACCGATTCAACGTGCACTAGCTCCATATACACAGATGTATATTTGGGTAGCATTTTTCCCCGTACGTTTATAAGATAAGTAGAGAAAAAAGGACATAACCAGCGATGTCACGCTCATGACCTAAACTCTATACAATTGTATGATAGTATTTTCCACTGTCTGATAAAGGGTTAAAGGGGGGGGGGGGAGACAGGAAGCTTTAAATGGGGCAGGGGTAAGCTTGATATAAGATGAATCTCCTGCTATATATGTCACTTTCCAGACATGTCCTCCCTGTACTCGAAAACCATGGGGGTCATTGAACCTTGACACCCAGTAGAACTCCCCTAGGTTTTTGGGCTTGAGAAAATTTTCTGAAAGGTTCTTAACAGCTGTTGTGCGTTGGCAGTCTTAGCAAAAAAAATATATATATATTTGAACTAAGACTGCACCTCTGAATAGAACAACTGAAAATATTTATATATTTTATTTTTATTTACTTACTAATACCAATACAGAACAAGTCCATTTACAGGAAGAGGAATAAAACAAGGCATATCAGTTTTATATTTCTATTTTATTTAAAATCGCCTGGGTCATAATAAAATAAATGATATTTTTTTTAAAGAAATATTAACTAGAAAATTAAAACAGCAGAAGAAATTCCGTGTTCTACATGTACGTTGACGACAAATGAGGGATTGGTGCTAACTAAATGTTCTGTTTACCAAACGCATAGTCAATGGAATATTTCTTATGATGTCACGCTCTCCGTACTTTGATTTCATTGTTTGATTCATCGTCTACATAAACACCAGGATGTTTTTGACGTCCGTTCCGTCAGTATCTTGTGTTGTTCTTCGTAAAACGTGAAACAACCTCATTGCACTCGGTGTGCTTTGAGATTGACGTCACAAAATGTCGAGTTTAGAGGTAGTTTCTTCTGACCTCAGTGGGGTCAGCCCATAGATATCATAATTAAAGTATTAGATTGGCTGATCACGTGACCTCCAATGCTAACGACGGGACGCGAATGGAGGCTTTTTTGGTGGGCATAATGGCCAGTGTTGCTGCCACTTTAAGGAGAAAAATACTACGACAAAATACCATTTAATTCTAAATTTACAAAAAAATACTAGAAAAGGATTTAAAGTCACTAAAAAGATACCAAAATGCAGCTCATATTTTTACGATATTTTTTTGTAATTTTAGAATTATTCTAAAATACTAATATGCTCTTTAAACTTTATAACTAAACTTTTAACTTAATTTTAGAATTATTCTAAAATGACAAAAAAAATATCGTAAAAATATTAGCTGCATTTTAGAATATTTTTGGTGACTTTAAATCCTTTCTAGTATTTTTTTGTTGTAAATTTAAAATGGGCTTGTTTCACGGAGAATCTGGCAATAGCTATGCGGTTTTGTTTGCATGTCTATTTTGATGTCTTCCAACAGTATTGCCACCAGTTTTAGGAGAAAAACTACGAAAAAATACCATTTAATTCTAAAATTACAAAATCATTCCATAAAAATATTAGAAAGCGTTTCACGTTTTTTTAAAGTCGCTAAAAAGATTCCAAAATGCAGCTAGTATTTTTACGATATTTTTTGTAATTTTAGAATTTATTTTAGAATATTTCTAAAATTACAAAAAAATATCGTAAAAATACTAGCTGCATTTTGGAATCTTTTTAGTGACTTTAAAAAAACGTGAAACGCTTCGCTAGTATTTTTATGGAATGTTTTTGTAATTTAGAAATAAATTGTATTTTTTCGTAGTTTTTCTCCTAAAACTGGTGGCAATACTGTTGGAAGACTTCAAAATAGACATGCAAACAAAACCGCACAGCTATTGCCAGATCCTCCGTGAAACAATCCCATTAAATGGTATTTTTTCGTAGTATTTTTCTCCTTAAAGTGGCAGCAACACTGGCCATTATGCCCACAAAAAAAGCATCCATGTGCGTCCCGTCGTTAGCATTGGAGGTCACGTGATCAGCCAATCTAATAATTTAATTGTGATATCTATGGGCTCGTGTCGGCTCGTCACTTAACTGTGGTTCTAAAATATGACGCCCCGTCGCCAATAGCTCTCGTGTAGCTCTAGTGCGACGATAATTCAAATTAAACAAATGGTGCTTTCTTTAAAAAATGTTAAGTTTCCGAAAAAACAGTCACTGGGCACTAAATACGTCACGATTCATTGGATTTCACTAATGCAGTATTCAATTTCAAAACATTAAAATAGCAAATCATATTAATTCAACAAAATTGTTGTTGCTCAGTGTAATTAAGTTATTATAAATAGAAAGGAAGAAAAACGAAAATCAATTCATCATAAATCGCATTTTATGTTCCAACTACTTTTTACCTGAATATATTACTATTAATAGCGCATATAGCTTTAAAGGCAACGGCAAATAATTACAACTAAATCTTAATTCAGTGCATAAAGGGTTAAAAGTACAAAACTCATTTTTGACAAATATGTCATTTAAAACTTTATATTACCAACGTATAGGCCATACCTTCTCCTGTTTGAGAAATCTTTAGCTGAGGTCATAGCTGTGAGGTGATGTGACATGGGGTTTTGGAAACAAAGATTAACCGTTTCAGGTCACGCCTAGTTGAATTAAAAGTGACCCCTGTTGTTTATAGATATTTAGTCATTCTGAATTATTTTAATTCAGCAATGTCTATTCTAATTTGGCAATATCTATTTTAATTCAGCTATAAAGGGTTTAGATTTTTTAATACTAAGTCTAATTAAAAATTCTTCTGAAATCCATCGTGGTTCAATGTCCTGACGTCAAGTACGTTGATATTCTTAGGTTCATTCATAAGTGTCCCTGAGAATATTTGTAATGATGTAGTAAGTGGATTGTATATTTAAGTGATTTTAAAGAAAACGTGATGATATGGATATAGTGTTACGGGGATACGGTACCCAAAAATTGTTCAAAATATCGATTTTTCAGTTTTTACTTCTTATTATTCACAATATCTTTCTGAACATTTACTGAAAGTTTCATAATGATATCCTCTGTAGAAAAAAAATTATTAAACATTTTCTAGAGTGATCCCTTGAAGTTTGAAAATTTTAACCTGTGTTCTTATATATAAATGGTGCACAAAATTGTGCGTGGAATAAGGTCTATGTATAGTTTTATTTTTTTTTAAATGTTGAATTCAATAATTTGTAATTTTTTTTGATTTTTTGAGATTTTCAGTATAAATACATGTTACTTTTTTACTGTTCACATTTTAAAATCCATGCACAGTTCTCGAACAAATAGTTCTAGAAACAAACTATAAAAGTTTGGTGGAGTTATTCTTAAAATTGTAAGAGGAGTAGGGTTTTAAAAAAGTTTAAAATTGTAACTTTTTTTTTAAAAAATGAAAAACTACTTGCAAATATATTTTTTTATTGCTGGGAAATGTTTAGTTAAAGTAAACATTATATAAAAACGCTATAATTTACAAGTTTGTTATTATTGCTAAAAATAATATTTTGGGTACCGTATCCCCTTAAGTCTAATAAAACAGTATCCACATAACAAGCCGATAATATTATCTTGACACTTTTTCCAGAGGTTTGTTAATTCTTAAGTCCCATTCTAATTAGCCTTATCTATATGCTTACATCGTATAAACATAGAAGGTACTACTATTATAAACTCTTTCACTTTTCAGTCCAATATTTAAACAAGCTTGAAACGTCACTTTGTTTCCAAACAACTTATTGCAAACTTAATTTGAAAATTCCGATTCTAATTGTATTTAGCTGAAAAGAACTGGGCAATTTTTTTTATTAGCTTGTTTCAGGTGAAGTATTTCCTTCCACCTTGCTTTCCTGCATTTCCTGCGATCGGTACTCCGATTGGTGATCTGTTCCCGCGTGACATTGATTCATCAATCGATGTTCGAAAATAATTTATTTTCATTTACAATTTCTGTTGACACTGAACACCTGAAGCATGCCCATTTTGCTGTTGTCAGCATTTATTTTTCATTATAAGTATAGTTAAAATAAAACTATATACGGGTTATAATGCACAAAGAATTATGTTTTAAAATATAAAGCTATTGAAATTATTCTCGAGATGTAATTCGTTTATAAACAGTGGAAATAGCTCTCAATTATCTATAGTGCGACATTAAATAAAATAAAAATATAAAAAAAGTACAAAAACTCATACATTTTCAAGAAAGTTTAGGGGGAAGACCTTTATTCAGTTGTGGTGCTGCCATCTACTTTCCATACTGTGAACTTAAGTTGCAATTTTTTTTTTAATTAATACTTTTAAAAATGCAGTTTTGAATAATACTTTCGAACATATTAACGTTGTAATGGTATTTCATAACACCTTAAACGTATCGGTGGTTGAAATAATAGATATAAAATATCTTCAATTGTGCACTGAACTGATGGCTAAAGGAGTATTTTAAAAAGTAGAGTATCTAAATAGAGCACGGAAAAAATATAAAAGTTATTCTATTACAGAACAATGGTAAAGTTCTATTGTGTAAATGTCTAGAACTATGTTGATTTTAAATTGTTAGGCATTTAATGTAAAAAATTGTCGAACGGGGTGTGTTATGTAATTATTTTTTTTATAACAACGTGCAAAAAAGTCCACTTTTTATATCATATTCATTCATAAATCGTTGCTAAACTGACACTTTACGTGCTTACGTCACAGACAGTGCCGAAAGTAGTACTTTCAGCACTAGTGCGGTAAAGTAAATAAGAGTACCTGATTGGTAGAAAAACAAAATGATTTCATGAATATCTCCATGGAAACTAAATGATGTCATGAAACTCACTTATTTCTATTGGTTCATTACTTTTGCATTTTCTAATATCTCCATGGAAACTACAAGTACTACAAAAATTATTAAAGGAAACTAAATAAGACAAAAGTAAGAACACAAATTTCACGCCAAACAATACTTTTTGCACGTTATTATAAAAAAATATTGTAAGCAAGCACGTAACAAATAATACTTTATTCAGCTCTTGTCATTATTTCACTCGACCTACGGTCTCGTGAAATAAAAGCCACTCGCTTAAAAAAGTATTATTTTCGGCACTAGTTGGGCTAAAATAACTATTAATCGTATTTATATATTGTTCGTTTTTGTCTAAGTTGGAGCCAAGGACATAGGCAAGGTATAATGAAGTTCTTTTGTAACTCTTTTACCATCTAACAAAATTCTAATTGTAACTTCCATTTATTCATTTCAAACGGGTTTAGTTTCAATTCTAGTCTGCTAACGAAATGTTGACTCGAATATTTTGCCTGTATACAAAAATATTGTCTATGTGTAGTGCGTATAAGAACACGTTAAGTTTTTCTAAGTAGCGATATCTACTTAAAACACCCACTACAATTAACTAAATTGAATTTTTTTTAATGGAAGTGTGAAAATAGTTATTTCTTTTATTAGTTTATTCTTTTTTCTTTAATTAACCTTTCTCAACTGTTTCGATTCGAATTGCTCAAGCTTTTTTCCCCTCCTGCATAGAGTATCACCAACATAAATTCTAAAATTCCAAGGCCGTAAATTATCATGGGGTCTTATGTGTCAATAGTCACACCTTTAGGAAAGATTGGAATTTCGGAATCTTTGCTTTAGCAATTCTTAGTTCCCTAACTTCTTGACCTTGGATTCGAAACAGGGTGTTAAAGAAATATAAGCTGTTATTTTTGTAGTTTGTTTTCTAAAACAATAAGGAATATAAGTACGCTGATAAAAGAAAAAATATGCTTTGAAATTCGCTTCAATATGCTTTGAAATTCGCTTCGTTAGTTTTGAAATAGTTGCTTTGAAATAGCTTGTTTTTTTATATTTGATAATATCAGTTTTTAAGGATATTTAGATATTTTTAGATTATTTAGATATAATAATCTAAACATATATATATCAAAAGATAGATTTTTTAAAGACTTTATAACTTTTAAATGTATTCCCCTTCCATGTCAGACAATGTTCCGAATAATTTCGAAATCCCAAGAAAAAAATACTAACCATTACAAAAGAATTTCAAGAAAGAGACCTTAAAGAATAAAATTTTACCCTTTGTAAATTTTAAAACTTTACTATGAACTAATCAAAAAAAGAATTTGAAAAAAAAAATTGATTTTAACGACTCTTAGAGTTTTGAAAGACTAAAATAGCATACTTTCCCGTTACTTTAAAGTTACAAAAATTCTTAATAGGACGGACAAAAAAGATGGGTCTCTGATTAATTATATTTTTTAAAAAAAAGGGTAGATGATAGTGTTATAGATGAGAGGAAACAGTTATGCAGAAATGTCCAAAGTCGATACCCAACTTTCCATGTTTAAAATTTTTCGAATTAAAATGAATAAAAAAGTAAGATGAAAATGCACATAATAGACAAAAACCGCTTACTGCAAAGAACCTAACTGTTCCTTGTTATCTTAGGTGGTGCCAATAGGGGGTGAAAGGGTTCACACGTGACTTTGCAACTTCTTTGCATTGCCCAACTTCTTCAACGATGAAATCATCTAAGTTTCACCGTGAGGGGAGCAAATTACTCATTATTATCGATTTCTCGGAAAATAAAAATTTCCAAGACTTTATTTCTCTCGCTTGATCGTTTCCCTTAAATTTCAAAACAGTTATAAAACATATTCTAACCACGTACTTTAATATCGTGATGCTTGATTTCCAAAGATTCTTTTTCGTTTGTTGACTCTATAGCGTACAAGAGTCTCATAATTGAAAAATTAAAGGAGCACAGTTTTTTTAAAAAATAAATTCAAGTTGTGTAACGATGCTTTAAATCTGTTGCTACAAAGAGGTTAATTTAGTCCCACAATTAATAAAAAAAAATTACATTATCATACACACAAATTAATGGTAAAAATTGAATAAAAAAACAATTTTTTAAAAAATAACGCTAGTTCTAAGCAGTTAATAAGTTATAATCCATTGTTACTTCAACTCATGGTTTTTAATTAATTTAGTAAAATTAAGTAATCAATCACTCAAATACATGCAGGCGAGTATGGCCAGTGAGTTGAGGCGTCATTCCGTATAACTTACATTCTAAAGCTTGAGTCCTCACTGGTCACCCAAGGCTTCCTGTACCAATCGTGCTGAGCATACAAAAATCCGAATGAAAAATGCCATATATAGTAACGTCATCTAAACTGACTAAACTGTAGTAACATCTAAACTCCGTCCATGATCACGTCTTTGCATGTCACTTTGACGCACAAAACTAATCACAGACGAGTGTAAATGCTTTTGGTAATGTCTTGGTGGTAGAGTGTCATTGTTTGGCGAAGGCTCACTCGTCCTGTCCCGTCGTCGTACCAGCCAACTCTCCGAATTTTATCCGGCAATAGCAGATTTTGAACTACTTTCTGAATTTCTGTGCCATACGTACAAATTTCCGTATTTTCAAACAGGTATAACCATTAAACTTTTCTTGGGGACCCGGAATCCGGAAAATGGTTATTATGCCTACAGTCCCTGGACAAATTATTAGACGCACTGCAATATTTCATGTATCAATCAATGATGATCAAAATACCTTTAGAAGGACATTTGTGTTCCTTAACTTAAGCTATTGAATAGAAAATACTACCTGCTATACTTAATACTTATATCGACATCTTTTATAATGATATGGCATTCTTTGGTATGTTTTCATCATTACTAAAAAAATACAGTGAGTCTAATAATTTGTCCAGGGACTGTAGTTAAATCCGGAGAGTTGACAGATTGGTTGCATAAATGTCGCTCTAGACCGTTGGCATGCCTACTTTCGGAAGCGTCTTGGAAGAAGAGTTACAATTCTTGGCGAAGGTTCACGTGTCCTGTCCACGTCCCCCGTGTATGCCCAGTTTTATGAACAATTTAGTTGTCCAAGTCAATATGGAGTGACTGTAGCCAACAATGAACAAATCGAATGGGGCAGAGCGGGGTTTTGCTTTAAAGAAGACAATGCCTGTCTAACTGTTGTCATTATAGGCATGAACGTTCTAGTCTAGACAAATTACCTGCCTGGTGCTTTGTTTGCGGGGTTTAAGAGAACATCTAACATAACTGTGACGTATTTGTAGGCGTGGTCAATCCAGTTGTCCATAAACTATCTTTCCATTGCAGGAGCGTCTGGACCACCTGGCCTTCAGCTCCTTTCCCGAGGATTATCTCCCCTACGCCACCTCCCACCGCGGGGGCAAGGGGGGTTCTGCCCCCTACCTCGTGTGGGAGGACGAGAGACGTGGGGGCAAGAGACGAGGGGGACGACGGGGATGCTGCTCCACGGCGGCGCTAGTGTCGGCCATCGCGCTCATCGTCACGGCCATATTGGCTGCTGTCGCCATATCTGTCTACCTCGGGGGTGAGTTGGTATCTGTTATATATAGACACAGATATGTTTTGTTTTATAGTTTATTGTGTTAGATTCTTTTGCTGCTTAAGATACATGAAATGGCATATGTCTACCTCGGGGGTGAGTTGGGATCTGTTATATATAGACACAGATATGTTTTGTTTTATAGTTTATTGTGTTAGATTCTTTTGCTGCTTAAGATACATGAAATGGCATATGTCTACCTCGGGGGTGAGTTGTGATCTGTTATATATAGACACAGATATGTTTTGTTTTATAGTTTATTGTGTTAGATTCTTTTGCTGCTTAAGATACATGAAATGGCATGATCGAATCGTGATAGTTAGACATCTGACATGCCAAAGTGTCTTTCACAGTAGTGAATCGTTGCAATAGTACTGTTCTTTGATTGAATGTTGGAGATTGTCGTTACTACCAACAAATTCTTAACTGCCTGTCCGGCGATCTTCCAACCATAGTAATTAAGGCTAAACGAAGACTTGTTTAAACTACAAGTTTCTCTAAGCCAATGAATTTAAACGAGAATAGTCATTTGCCAACAGTGTTTCAACTTGGGTGGAAATTAGAAGTAAAAAATAGATTATGATTAGTTAGTCTTTGTAACGCTATACAATTTGTTTATACAATTAAATTTTATTACTTTATAAGGCTCTAAATGCAACATGCTTCTTTTTCATTACAATGGACTAATTTTATATAGACACTCTGAATACCTTTTAAATAGTTTTTCATCTCTCTCTAAGATTGTACAGCTGTAAAAGTACAGCAGTAAAAAAAATTAACGATTTGCCATTCACCCCTTGTTTTTGGCTGCTATTAAACAATCCTAAACTTTTTGCCTTGAAAAATGAAATGTCTCTCAAACTTTTAATAGCAGCCGAAAAACAAGATGTGGATCGGGTTTTTTCTTGTAACTGTAAAACTGGTTCCATAACATTTGTTCTTTTGCAGTGGTCACGAATCTCTTCCGTTCGCCTGTGATGTCCTTGAGCGGAAAATTCCGAGTGTCAGACGGGGACGAGTTCTCGGACAAAGTCCTCAACTCAACTTCCCTTGAGTTCCTAAAGAAGGCGGAGTCTTACCAGGCCATGGTAAATCTATTATATATATTTCATGCAGGGCCTGATCTTCTAAAATTCCTGTTAGGCCGGGGCCTAGGGGCCCCAAATTTTAGTTATTTTCATCCTAGATTGTGTTGACTCTGAGTATAGAAAATCGCAAAGAAGTCAATTGAGTAATTTAGTGGCTCCGCATTATTTTTAAAGCTAGGAAATAAAGCGTTAAAATAAACCGTTTCCGCAAAATGAGTAATGATCATTTTCAATTTTTTAAGATCTTAGATTTTAATTCAGACATAGACAAGTTATACATGCTACCATACACAAAAATTTCTTTAGAAAGCCAACAAAATTTTCTTGCCTATATTCCGTGTTCTCCTAGATCAGTTCTTTACTACTGTATGACCGTCACATGCCCCAAGTGATGTAAATAATCTTAGATTTTGCAAAATGACAGATGATACTTTTAGTCGTTGTCACTATGCCACCAAATTTTTAATATTGTTTCATTTCAGGTAGAGAACGCACTCTTAACTAGTTCCTTGGAGCCAGCATTTATAGCTGCCAGAATATATGCTTTCAGGTAATAATTTTCTTATATTTTTTTATAGAAATCAATTTCTCTGAGAATATCGCAACCTTAAATTCCCGAACTTAATACGAAAAATTGCTAACAGGATTTTAAACTTCCACCTACTTACCAGAAGGACGACGACATTCATGTTGATAGTGTATTAGTGTTTGGAGTACACTTTTGACTCTACCTAACTTGTAGTTGATAGGATAATTTATCTTGAATCCGCCTATGTACCTGTGCGTGGTGCCATCTCTGTTGATGATTATTGGTTAACTTTGAATATCTAGGTTTGATTAAACTGGAGAGGCACTTTATTACAAGAAACTGTGTTTTTCATCATATGGATCTTAGTTAATGTGAAATATATTTGTTTCAGGCCTGGCATGTTAGTATTCTTTCGTGTATATCTGGACCGAAGGAAACTGCAGCAGGACGACTCTGAAACGCTAAAGCAAATTCGGGAGCTGGTGAGGTCAGATACTCCAGCTTTCGGATCTCTTACCATTGACCAGGAGTCAGTGGACGTAGACGGTAAGTGTAATTTTTATCTTCTGTGCTTTATTGAAATACAAAGCTAGTATGATTGTCATGAAATTATCCCTTTCAAAAACGATTTGTAGCCTAATAAATGCTTTTATCTGGAAAAATTAAATGCTTTAAACATGCATTATTTAACTTAAACCATAAAAGAACCAGAAATTTGCAAAGGCTTTGCATAAATGGTCTTTGTCATCTGCCATCCTTTAAACCAGTAGTACTTCCAAAACTCCGAATAATAAGACATGTAGTGACAGTAGTTCATGTTAAGTAATCCAAATTACTGGCACCTCTTATTGTGTCACTGACATTACATTGGTGTTCAAGTCTGCTTCTTCACTGGATCAAGACTCAAAATTACGAGGAATTACAAAAGTGTATTTTTAGTTCAACATGGAAACAACCAAACACAATACCTTGTCATTTGTCTTCCAGAAAACGAAGAGTGGATCACCTTCCCAGGCTTGGATCAAAACACCATCACCAAAAATACCGCAAGTTCCATTCCAAAACCCCAGTCTCCCCCAAGCTCTCGACCTCCGCCACCGAGACTGGCTACAGTTGGTCACAATCGACCGGTTTCCCGACCACCGGACATCCGCTCAGCACGACCATCAACGACCCAGAGAAGTCCAGTTGTTACACCTGTCAGGAAACATTCTTCAACTGGTAAGTCATTTGAAGACTGGTTTTCTTAGGGTGCGTATAGAACAAAGCTAATTTTGTTTGAATTGGTCATCATCGTTATGTAATTGAAAAAAAAGATAAAATTTCCGGAATATAGCACAGGAACTCTCTGAATGAGTAAATAGTTTCTACGATTCGAATAGAGATCAGAGGTCACTCGCACCTTCATGTAAAACTAATTTAAGGAAATACGAGAAAATCTTAATTTTGCCCTGAAATGAAATGTGTTATTACTCGTCCTTTTTTGATTCGCTACTTTTTATAAAATGCTGTAAATTAAAGAAAAAAATCCGGGACTGATCCCCAAACATATTATTTCGAATTTAGTCACAATTTGATGTGATTTTTTTTACCATTGTAAAATTTTATTCTAGGTACTGGCCAGGTTGTTCCTGTGGGTCCAATTACTCCTGAAGAAGACACTCTTAATTTCAGCTATGGACAGTGGAATCCGGTTCCCATCGAAGATTCTGTGTCTCCATCCTTCGGAGATCAGAGAACGCCTCCTGGGCGTGGTTCGGCCAAGTTCCCTGACGTAAGCCCTGGAAGACCGCCTCCTTCGATACTTAGGACACGACTATCTTCTAATTCCAACTCAGAAAGTCCGCCCAATCGTCCCGTTAGGCCCTCCCTTTCTCCCGCAGAAGTCCGCCCACCCTCAACATCGAATTCGAATTTACCAAATCGTCCTGTTCGACCCATCCTTTCCATCACGGAACCACGTCCATCAAACAAGCCTTTACCAATAGGAGTGGGATCCGTCAGCGTTCTGGAAGACCCGTTGTCCCACGTAGATCCAATCCCCATCCGAGGTCTGAGGTTGCTGGAAAACGGAAAGCAGCAGCCTCCACCTCCTCAAGGGCCTCAAGGGGAAGTTGCATCGTCCATCATGTCATCAGTGTCTCTAGTGGTTCGTCCTCCTAACAAGGACAAGAGTTCTTCTGGACATAAGTTGGAGACAGGAGGACCAAAGCCCGATCGTAAAAACCAGGACGAACGTGAGAGTAGAAAAGAACAGTCTTCATACAGATTTATCGAGGATTCCCCAAGTGGTGACTCAGAAAATGGATCCCCGGAAAACTTGTTTAGCATTGGAGATTCTTCTGGAGCCATTGATGATGAGAACGTTGATCCTGTAAATGAAAAACAAGATCGTACTGTAACAAACACTGGCAGTGCCAGCCATCTAATATTTCCTAAAGAATCGTTCGTAGAATATGTTGAATCATCTTCATCAACTACCATTCCACCCATAGATGAAACTGTGCGTTCCAAAGAAGAGGTTACTAATCCGAACTCAAAAGTAGCTACTGCTAATCAAGATATATTGTCTAGTACGAAATACTACAAGGAACTTTATGAAGATTCTACTTCTGAACCTGAAGCAACATCCAAAGATAAAGAACTATTAGATACTATCCTTCTATCACATGTGGAAACAACAGTTCAAAGTAACAGTACTCTACAACTATACAGTACTAAAAGTGATATTGATTCAACATACTTAAATGTTTCAGTAGATAAATACGCTTCGACTATTTTACCACCAACTGAAACAACATTTATTGTTGACAAAGAAAATACAGAAGATGAGGAAGAGAATTATTCTAGTCTTTCTACATTAGCACCCACTGAACTCATAAGCCCAGAAATAAATACTGCAGACTCTGCTACTACTATTCTTTTTGAATCAGAAAAAATTCCAATATTTGAAGGCGGAGAGGTTGTTTCCTCTCTTAGAGACAGTGCATCATCAGAAGATAAACCATATTCAGCTGATCTTCAAAATGAAAATTTGGGCTCGGAATCAGATATAAAAGAAGCCTCTTCCACCCCTGATCAAGATAACGATACTTCTACTGAAAAGGTTTTAATAACTTCTACCCAATCGGCTGAAATCCCAACCAAGCTTATCTCAAATCCTTTAGAAATTCACAGTCAAGAAGGTCACGGATTCCATAAACCTCCAAAAGAATCTTCAGTGCTTCATTCCATCCCTGAAATTAAAACCGAAGTTACGACATCGATTTCAACTAAAAAGCCAGCTGTTAACCCAATCACAGAATCCGTAAACTTTCTTTCTGGTGACAAATTAAAGTTTCCTCCAACTGAGACAACCCAAATGGATGTATTACCATCCGTAGTACCATCCACAATGGAAGATAATAAAATAATAGAACTAGAAGCCGATATTTCTAAAAGTCAATCTAATGAGTCGATGACAAATCCAGTGATTACAACAGGGAAACCAGACTTAGCAACGATTGATGATTTGATACTCGAAAATCGAGAGGAGCCTTCAGATATCACTTTGGAAGATCTAAATAAAATTTCTACGATGATTTCTACAAGTTCAGTGCCTCCGGAAACTTCTACTACAACTTCTGAAGATAATAAGTCAACAACTATGACAGAAGATGAGTCAACAACTATGACAGAAAGTGAGTCAACAACTATGACAGAAGATGAATTAACAACTATGACAAAAGTATCTACCCCCGAAATCAGTGCGATCGAAATCACTACAAAATTAACAACAATTCTCCAGACAACTGAAAAGCAATCGTCTTCAACAACAGTTAATGAGGAAGAATCTGGTCTGACATCAAAAAACGATGATAGCACAGAATCGACAGTTGTTCTTTCAGGCAAAATAGTTCCTCATCTCTCCGACCTTGGGTTTAATCCCAATGATATAAATTCGGATGGCGAAAGTGACTCTGTATCGAATGGAGAAGACTTATTGGACAACCTCTCAACCGTATCATTTGAGGGTACATTCGAAAAGGATGGTTTCGGGGAGATCATTCGCCACATCACTACTGTTCCTCCGCCAACCATCCCGCCGTTTGCTGTGAGCCTTGGAAAACATCCTGTATTTGTTTCACAAGGTAAGTCACTTTTTGTAAATCTCATTTAAAGCTTATGTTATATTGACAAGTGGTAAAAAAAGGATTTGGATATAGATCATAATCTAGAAATTATAAGTTCCATCACTGTTTAACTTTTGATGGCTGAATATTAGATTATCATCAAATAGTAATTTTTTTTAGATCGGTGATTTCGTAAACTATTCAACAATATATTTTGTTAACTTACAGCAAAACATGCAGAATATTTTTTTTATATCTCTATAATGGAAATCTTATTTGTCTAATGTCCCTCAACACCATGCGTAGATTGTTTAGAATTATTCACTACATAACTTTACGCACTTTTATTGAAAATATTTATTTTGTATTAACGCGACTAAAAGCATTTTTATGCCGTTTGACTTATACACAACATTTACAAAAGTACACAATTCGTTTGGGCCTTTTTTCCATTGCAGAAGCCTGCCTCGACCACGAATGGCGTTGCGGCAGCGGCGAATGCATCGACCACACTTCCCGCTGCAACATGAAACGCGACTGTCGTGATAACTCCGACGAGAAGAACTGTTCCTGTGCCGACTTGCTTCGAGTGATGGGCCAGTCTCAGAAGATCTGTGATGGTGTCGACGACTGCCGTGACCGCACGGACGAACGAGACTGTCCGTGGTGCGAGGACGGACAAGTGGCTTGCGCGCAGACCAAGTTCTGCATTGATCGGTCGCAGCTGTGTGATGGTAATAATGATTGTCCGCTTGGGACGGACGAGAGGTACTGCGTCAAGTTGGCAGAGTCTGTGTCTGAAGCAGAGGTAATTTTATTTATTATTTTATTTTATTGTGTCACAACTACAGGAGAAAATCCCAATTATAAGGGACACATTCAGAAATAAGTTAAAACAGAGACAAAACTAGATTAAAAGACATTTGGTGACATATAAAAACATCAAGATCATAAATAAAAGAATTATACAAACAACGAAAACAATTAAAAAAAGAGAATAAAAAGCATATGCGGAAGAATCCAAACTTGTCGAATATAAACTTCTATTACGCAGTGAGAAAGAAAGAACCAATAAATTAACATGTACCAATTACGGAGGGCAATCAATATTATTATTACATAAATTAAAGAAAAAACAACACATGATACTGTCTTCTAATTACATGAGATTTAAGGTTTAAAAAAATTAAGTATATGTGTAATGGATATAGTGCGTAAAGAATCATGAGTCATTTTTCCTATACAAGTAACGATAATAACATAATAAGAGGATTGATATTCATTAGCACATATAGAGGTTTCAGAATACAAGTAAACCACTTTTTGTCGTTTTCGAGTTAGCAGCACAATTGCGTGAATATTATATATTAGAATAATATTTAGAATTTCAGTGCAATAATGAAAAAAGCCTAGGTCAAATATGATAACATCCGCTAGGCAGCAAAATTAAATAAATCTTAAGTGTTAATTTTAGTTATAAAGCTTTAAATCTCTGTTGCTCAAAGAAGCTTTTTATGAACTTGGTTCACTTGTATTCTGAACCCTCCATATCATGAAATGTATTACTTCATTACAGCACAAAATATCTTGTAGCATATATTTGCATAATGTTACTTTATGTGCTAAATTCAAATGCTAGCTCTTGTTTCGGGTGCCAGCTCGTATTTTGGCCTCGTCAATATAGCCCTCGCGTAGCTGTAGTGGACGTTAATTCAACCAATGCAAACATTATACTAATTTATTTCGGAACTGCGATTTTTTCCTACATTTTAGAATAACGTTGTACGTAGTAGAAAAATAGCTGTTTAAATTAAGAAAATTCTGATGATGAAGTTTTGTAACTTAAAGGTTAAAGCTAAACTATTGTATTACCAAACAAAAAAATTAACAATAGAGCTGTACTAGACTTTGAATATTTCTCTGCATGCACTGTTTTCTTGAAGGCTGCTACGTCATCTATAACAGCTCAAGTGCCAAAAAATAATTTATTTTAACCCTTTGACCTGTATTTATTTTTTGGCACGTAAATGTGGCTGTTTTTCGTATAGGGCGTTCACTACAGATCGGATGGTTACCTGATGGTTAGGAAAGAAGGGCGCTGGGGAAAGTTGTGTCTCGATTCACTCGGAGACTCAGAAGCACTTAGGCTCAAGTTGGGCGACTTGGGAGAGGCTGTATGCAGCGCACTCACTTACAGGTACGCATTTTTTAAAATTGTAACGGTTGCGGCAGGGTTTCCAGACTTGGTTAATATTAACTATTTTGGGTACGCTACCCTAATAAAAGTTTTGATCATTAGCAAAACCTGTTTGGGCTAGTAATTTTGAATAACTGTTAGATTGGTATTTTTGGTTCGATATCGAGTATTTTTATCATTTTGTTCGTTTTTTTATTTGGAATGTGTGTTTTCTTGTAATTTTTAAACTCATAATTCACACATATTTAAAAAAATACACCTGAAGTTGCTTGTTAAAGTTACACTTGACTAATTTCGTCTATTTTAAGTCTTAAGGGGGAATGGGCGCGCTGGACCGCGGGTCCCCAAAGCAAAATGCATCTATGTTAATCACATGGAGAAAAAACTACTTTCTCTGCCACATGTCTCCGGCTGTATTGAATATTTTTACAAACAGATTTTTTTATGTGATAAATGTAGCTGACTTACCGGTCCTGACAATCCCACTTTTTGAAATTGGTTTGAATATTTTTTTAATTTTCAATAAATAATTTTACAAAAAGTATTCGAAGCAATTATAAAAAGTGGGATGATAAAGAAATGTAAGTTATCTACATTTATCATTTAAAAAAAACCGTTTGTAAAAAATATTCAATACAGCCGGAGAAATGTGGCAGAGAAAATAGTTTTTTTTTCCCATACTAGGCTATTTTTTTGGAAAATTTCATTTGGCAACACTAGGCTGTGGTAATCAAGTTCCAATGAGATTTTGAACACATCCTGCCTCAATTTAAAAGCTGCGGATATCTGTTCTAAAATATTCAAAAGAAAGTTTTCAGTTTATTAGATTATTAGTCTTATGCTTACTTTAAAGTAGATTTCTTAAGTTCAGTGATAATTTCGTTTCTAAATTTCGGCGATTATTGCTTATTTAAAAATCGTCCACAATCACATTTATCGCAATTTTAAATTTTACCAAGTAGCTTTAAATAACCATCCATCAGCTAAATGTATTTGTATTCCGATACATTTTCATATTTCAACAGGGACCTTTCAAATTCCTTAAATTACAAAATCCGTAACCAAACGGATTTGTAGTGCTGCCATCTAGTGACTAAATCAAAAACTTAAAACCAACCCTAGATTCGTATGAGTTTCGTATATTTCATAATCGACGCTTATTTTTCCAGAAACGTTTCAGGATCAACACGTACTACAGACCCAGACACTAACGAACAAAACTACTACGTCATATCCAACGAAGTCCCTAGCCATCCGAAACAACAACGATCCAGCGCCATCTTTAAACCATCATCTTGCGAAAGTCGCGAAGTTCTTAGAGTGGAATGCGGGTCCCTGGATTGTGGATTGAGGCCTCTAGCGACCACCAACAATAGAAGAAGGATTGTGGGTGGACAAAGTTCTGGTAGCGGATCATGGCCCTGGCAGGTGGCGCTGTATAAAGAGGGTGACTTTCAATGTGGAGCGGTGCTTGTATCTGATACATGGCTGGTTTCTGCTGGACACTGTTTCTACAGGTAGGGATCTAATCAAAAGTGCATTAACAAGTACTTTTAACCTACAACTGGGTACATATGTTTAAATAAAGCTTCAGAAGAATTTTATAGCTTGAACTTACAGATCGTAGCTTTGAAATGTTGAGAGAATTCAGAATTTGTTTTGTATTATTGTGCAGCAATAGTAACAATAAACATGCACAAGAAATTTTTTATACAAAATGTTTATCAGAGTTTGGAGGAATATTTTAGACTTCTAATTTTTTTTATAGTAATTCATTTGACATTTCCCCTTATTTTAAAAGTAAAATAATCTTCAAACATTGATGAAATTTATTTTTAAACTCATGCAAGTATTTCCACAAGGTTTTTTTTTCAATTGGAATTTTAAACTTTCTTTATACTCTATTGCAACCTGGCTATTATTGAATTTATTAACCAAATTTTTTAATATCATTCTAATTTCAAAAATTTATTGAAATGCAATTTTATCCCATTTATTTTGTGACATTCTTTATTTGTATTAAATAATTCGATGTAGGCAACTAAATGTTCCCTGTAATAGGCAAACCCTTTTGACATAGGTCTCAGCTGTACTTAAATGTCATGTCTCAAGGTCACTGCTTTATCCCTGCTAACCACTGGAACTAGAATTTTATCCACTTATATGAACTTTTATTAATGCATAGAAAAAAGCATTTTCCTTAAAACATTGATTTCTTCTTAACAATGTATATACAAAGTGAATTTAAACTTAGAAACAAATTTATTATTGAATCAACTTGAAGTTAGAAGTTCATCACAGTTTTAAAGGTATTTCTGAAAAAGGAAAACCTTCTTGTACAAATCTGTCACCAAATTCTAACTAATCAAATATCGATTATTGAGTGGCATTTGAAAGTCTTGGTATGGTATGTTATTCAATAAACTGGGATTTTGACACCTTACAATAGTGGGTATATTTTGACATAGAGAAGTTTAACTATAATATCTCTAGAACCAAAAGTTGAACTATAATATCTCTTGAACCAAAAGTTGATGCAAATTTTCATTTTTCAGTACCCAGGATGCCTATTGGATTGCTAGACTGGGACTGCTTCGTCGTGGCTCTGAGCTACCCAACCCCTCTGAGCAGGTGCGGAGGATCTCGAAGATCCTTCTCCACCCCCAATATGTGGACAAAGGATTTGTTAACGACATAGCACTTTTGAGGATGGATGCTCCAGTACTCTTCAGGTTGGAAAATACACTTTATAAAAGATATAGATTAGAGCAATGCTTGTCAGTCCAGAATGTTAATATTCTTTTAGGTTTGATAGTTTTTTTTGTTACCCTAATTCATTCCATTACCCTAATTAAACTAACTATCCATTTAAGTTTCCTTTTTGGTTGATTAGAAAAATACAGGAAAGAGTTTCTTGCTCACGTGCATTATAAGATTCAATATTGTTGAATTCTTTGGACAATATAAGGTTTAATTTACTTACTTATAACTCTTAAAACTCAAGAAAACTGAATATCATTATGTTCAAACATCATAGTCCCACATGCCTCTTAAAGTGACAACATTCTGGTAAAATGGCAACAATAAATTACCTACGGTAACCCTGAGAGCAACTTAAAACAAACCAAAAAGGTAAGTATATTATAATATTTTACAGAACAAGTTTATTTATGTCGTTTAAGGCTCTTGTTCAAGACAATATCTGAATAGCTACTAATAAGTTCTTGACACTGTAATATATGTAACCGGACACTTTCAGATTGAAATCTAACAACCTTTCTTTCCAGCGACTATCTTCGACCAGTGTGCCTGCCAACAGCTGAAGAGGACCCAGGTTTGTGGCATGGAAAGCAGTGCTCAGTTGTGGGCTGGGGTAAGCTGTACGAGATTGGACACACATTTCGTAAGTAGTTTTTTTTATATATATACTTTTCTTTAAAAAGCATCTTTAGGTTTGCTCTCTTTTCAAATGACTTGTCAATGTATCTAAACCAAACATTCCACAAAATGTACAACAGAGTTAATAACTTAATGTACATTTTCCTACGACCATTATTCACTGTATGTTATATTGAGAACCAATTCTATTGTTTGGTTTTGTTTTTAAAGTTTCTTTTCAAAATGTCATGACATACAGTTTTAAAAAATTATTAGAAGCTTCAAAAAAGGATTTTTTTCCAAAAATATCATGTCTGATACCTGCAGTATCTTAAAACCCTATTTAGACTTTATGCTTGCTTATGAAGCTTGCACTTTATGCTTGCAAGCTATATGAAGCTTCAAGTGCAGTGGGAGCTGATGTGATGTATTAAGGCCAGACACACACTATAAACCTTTGCAGGCTCTTAACCATTCTACAAATGGATCATACTGGACAAGAAAAGAACTCTTTCCTTGTATATGGAACTGGTGCACATCTGTTATGGTTCAAAGTCCTGGAACTGCAAAGATGTTGCTGTTACATTGCGTTGGGTGTCGATCAGGTCCTTTGACCATGGTTAAAAATAACAAGGTTAACGTTCCTTGTTTAGTTCCAGTGTAACATTCATTCAACTAAACTAAACTTTCAAATAATGTTTTGACTTCTTTTCATATTAAGGTTGGCTTTTTCTTTTCCAGAATATTCAATGCTTACCAAAAGAGGCATTTTAGAATAATATTGTGACTTATTTTCAGCTGACAGCCTTCAAGAGGTCCGGTTGCCAGTAATTTCCACCGAGGAGTGCCGTAAGCGCATTCTCTTTCTCACCATGTACCACATCACAGATAACATGTTCTGTGCTGGATATGAGAGGGGAGGCAGGGATGCTTGTCTGGTAAGAATCTCATTTTTGTATCTTTCTTTGTTAAGTTAGTTTAAGCAGTACAATTTTGTTTTATTCAACTATCTAGCTATAAAAATTTTGCAAATAGTTGGTTTTATGTTATTTATTTCAAACTAAAACAACATAAATAAAAGCTGATTTATGAAAATTAAATGAGGATTTCATAGTTGAAAAGTTAATTGCTGAAAAAAATTTGGTCAGGCTAGATATAATAGCATATTTTTAAAAAATCGAATTGTTCTAAATTGTATATACTTGACAAACATTTCTTTTGGCAAATAAATTTTTAAAGGATGATTTTGAGCTTCATTGCATGTCTGTAAAGAAACTAAAGGCTATATAATTCATTCCAGAAATATTTAGAGTAGTTCAACGAAAAATAGCTGGATATTTATTTTTTCGTAGGCAAACCCAAGCCTATTTTTAGACTTTGCTGATGTTATATCAGCAAACTTCTTGCTGCTTGCAAGTATAATAATTTTACAAAATTTATAATAACTGTACAATCTTTGTAAGGACTGCTAAATGTGTAAATAAGATGACTAATAAGGTTTATATCTACAGGGCGACTCTGGAGGTCCTCTCATGTGCCAGCGTGATGATGGTCGCTGGTTGTTGCTGGGCGTGACCAGTAATGGCGATGGTTGCGGTAGACCTGGCAGGCCAGGAGTTTATACCAAAGTGGTCCAGTATCTTGACTGGATCAGGAACACTATGGGTGAGTTGTGTTTCCTGTCTTGTGAAATCATTCCTTCTATACTGTTGTGGGCAGGTTTAACTGGAATATCTATACTAATGACTTAGACTATTGTTGCAAGCACTCCATAACTCTAATCCATAAGAAAGTATACCGAAATACTGATTATTTCAGAGCAAAAATAGTTCATTGTTGTGTTTACTGCAGTTTACCATGGTGTCTCTAGTCTAGAGCAGAGTTATTGATTTATATATAATTGGAAGTATAATGGATCGGATCCATAGGGAATGTATCTCAAATTCTGTGGTTAGTTAGACAAAAATGACATTTTATTGATGCCAAGTTTAATACTAGATACCAGAAGCTATGTTTTTCCAATATGCATGCAAAGATTGTCGTCATGTTTAATCGTGAAAAGAAGCTCAAAGCATCTCTAGTGAAAAAAAGCCAAATAAATTGCTGCCAGATACCTGACATTGGCAGCATTTTTTTTTTAAACATTGAGAAGTCCTTCCAGTTATAAAATAGCTCACTGGTGTGATGCTGTTTCAAACCACAACCTTTCTGCATGTTTAAAATTTATATAAAGCATCTTATTAACATTTGCACAGCTTCGGCCATTGATCTCACTCTAGGTATTATCTATTAAAATTAATTTGACCTTTTTTTTCTAAAACACTTATTATTTCTTCTAATACGTTACATTTATTTTTTATAGATAAAACAATCACAGCCTTTGCTCAATACACTGGCATTTCCCACGCAGGGGCAGCTTTTACATTTGGTTTGTTTTAATAAACATATTTAAAACTCTTTAGTAAAAACAGAAAGGCACAATTTCTATGCAGACCAAGGTTTCATTGGAACTACATTGTCCCCTATTCTGTTCTTTTATAATGGTTAAATAAGTGATTTAGAACATCTTTTCAGTTATTGCTAATCAGCATGTTTTGCAACTTGGGTTTCAACAGGAATGAAAATAAGGTCTCAGTTACTCAATCTAGTGAGCGGAACATACTTAGTCAAACCACCAATGCAATCCTAGAATAAAATTAGGAATAATTTACGTTACACATGAAACAAGCCACTAAGGCTATTGCAAACTTTATTTATATTAATACAGTGGATATTCCCAAACTACTGCTAAACTATTTTAATTTCCAGACACAGAAGATGTAGGAAGCGTAATAGCGGACAGATGTGAAGGGACTCGATGCCAACTGGGCCGCTGCATTCCTCCTTACAAAGTGTGTGATGGCCGGTGGGACTGCTCTGAAGGGGCAGATGAAGACCACTGTGAAGCTTGAATGTTATGTACTCAACTTTTCAGAAGGTCTGTCGGTTTGCATGGATGAAACTATATCTTCTGGTCTCCTCAAAGAAGTATTTGCATAAAAATAATCAGTATCAAGGTCATTTTAATTTATCCAGAAAATTATACTTCTTATGGAAACTTTCTAGTGGTGCTCTGGTTACGTGTAAAGCTAGGCATACATGGAGGGACAGGTTGTGAGAACTTTTACCAAACATCACGCATTCTCCAAGATGCTACCCAAAGCAACTTCGATAGTCAGTGATTGGTTTGGCATGTCATGTAGGCACACAATACCAATCACTGATGAGTGAAAATGCTTTAGGTAATGTCTTAAAGGAAAAGGGACACTGTTTGATGTGAAGTTTGAGTGAAAGTTCATATGTCCTTCTGGGCAGCTTTGTAGCTAGTATGTGGTAGCCTTGAAATGGAAACTTAATAGTTGTACTCTGGTTATATGTAAGAGGGTTTCTAAGGGTACAATTACCATTGATACATAAAAATAGTTTTAGTATTTTGATGGGCCCAGAGGATTTTAGTAGTCATCGATTGATTTTAAAGATATGACGAATGTTCTGATGTTTTTAATATTTACGGAACAGTCGGCATTTTGGCCATGGTTTGAACAGTTCCTAAAGGCATTATTTTTTACATAAAATGTTTTTGGATGTGATTTACAGTCATAAGTTTTCATGTATATTTATTTTTAATACGAGCAAGGTTAGAATCGGATGTCGTAGTCTCTTATGTTCATGATTTTGTAAAATTTCTCATAGTAAACAAGCAAGCCTATCATGTCACTAAAGAGATTATGACTTCTGATTCCAACCAACGCTATTTTTTTATTTGGGTATTTTATCATTGTGAACCTAGTTCTCATGATACTTGGCAGCTAAATTACGGTGAAAGGAATTGTAACTGCTTTTGCTTAATGGTATGTTCATGCTTTACTGCACTACCTGCAAGTTTGCCTTCTATTAAAATCAAGGGCTAACTTGAATTAGTGTAATTACAATGGTTTGTACTTTGCTCAATTTGAATAAACTATCTTGAATAAATATTTTTTTATCGTTGGGTTTAAAAGAAGTTGTGTAAGGTATTGCAACTTCAACATGAATGTATAGATACTTCTTTTTCCAAGTGGAAATTTTAACTTGGAGACTAAATTCATCGCCATCTATTGGATACGCATATCATTTCAACCTTGTAAGCATTTGCTGTGTGTGTACTAGAAAATTTATTTATTTTTGCATTCCTTCATTTGTACTGCTTACATTTTTATTGCTATTTTAAACAAATTGTATACATATATTAATGTAATAAAATGTTTTATAAAAATGGCTTTTTTATAGTTTAAGGTTACAATTACCAGAGGTGCCGATCCCCCCCAGAAAATTATTACCCCCCCCCCTAAAAAAATGGTGAGGATTTTTTATTTATATGGGCTAATGGAGTACCTAACCAAAATAGCCTCTAACTACATCTGTACAGATATACAGAAAACCTTATGGTAAAATGATATTTTAAGTACCATTAAATGGGGGTAACTGAACTTTATCCCAAGAAATAAAACCCTAGTACTGACTCTTCTTAAATATTTTTCTACTGATAGGTCAAAGCAGAGTTGCCCCTAATCGAAAAAGGGAAGCACCTTTTTGAATATCTTTTATAATACGGAATTACAAGCCATTTTTAATTTTCCTTTAAAAAGGTTTTCTTTACACCAAAAGCTATCGGAATCTAATAATTGTTAAAAATTTCGCTCAAAATTTATGTAATTTATCAAACAAATCAGAATTATTTTATGTTTACATAGGTAGTTTCCCTTAAAAAAAACTAAAGTTTAAATATAACAAAATTCTTACCGTGAAATTCGGAATTGAACTATTTAATTATATTCAATCACCCAGACCCACACTTTTGACACAAGACAAGTATTTTCCTACTGATTTAAAGCAATCATTTAGTTATTTTGGCTTGAGTCTAATTTGGCGGTAAAAAGTCAGAAATATTATCCGAAGGTCATTAATTCCTAAAAATTTATACAAAGTTCGAAAGATTTATGAGCCAGATGCAAAATATGGCGGGAATATCTCATTGATATCATTGGCAAACTATATGAACGTCATCAATTCACCGAAATGTTTTATAAACTGCGTGAGATTTATGAGTGTTTAAACTTTGTTACAGTGATCGGATTGTTTATTGGAAATAATTGTCAGAAATCTGCGTCTGGTAGACGCCATTGAACATAATTTATAACTTTTTTTCCTGGTGTTGCTTTGAATTATGGTTACCCATTCATATTCTTTGAAGGCAAAAAATATACAACAAATTGGAGCCACTTTTGATTTTCTTGCCACTTTTGTGTTATTTTAAACCAAATAAAAATTCACCAGAGTACAAGTTTTGAGCCCCCAGGTGTTGCGTCGGGGGGGGGCAGATAATTAGTAAGAATAAGAGTTAGCTTAGTTTTTTTTATCAAGATTGGCAGTTATTAATAGTTTTTGTAAAAAATTCAACCCCACCCCCTAAAATTTCAAAACCAGCCTGTGTCGTTGACTACCCCCCCCCCCCCTTGTAGACACCCCTGCAATTATCATTTGTAAGTTTATTGCATTTACTTGTATGGTTTTTAATGTAAATAAAAAACAAATGTATAATCTAAAGTTTAAAAGATGTTAGTACAATAGAGAATGGTGCTAAGACAAGGCCCTAAGCTAAAAAAATTTAAATAAGCTTTATTTTATGTAGCTTTTCTATTTCCTATGCTTGTACTATTGAGAAAAAGTTTTCCACTATAAAAAAAAGTTAAGCAAACTATTAAGTTTGGTATTACACTAGTAAAAGTTGGACCTACTTCAGTGAAATTTAAACCACAGGGCTCTAGACATTTGGTCACAGTCTTGTCGACAATGATGGACAAATTTGTATGATTTAGACTATTTTATTTAAAATTTACAAGAGGTAGTCAAAATACGCAAAATTGTATACAATAAAATCATTATACAAACTCTGGAAACGTTTTGATACCTTTTCTATGCTTGCTGTACAATAGATTAATTATTGTACAAAATAGTGCACTATTCAAAGCAGATATACATGAGGATTTATAAGATTACTTACATCTGTTGGACTAGACCATTGAAGATAGCCTTCCTGAATTAACAAGGGCAAGTGAATGAAGATATTTTTTTAAAATTAGAATTAGCAAATAGATAAAAACATAAGTAACAAGTACTACTTGTTACTTGTCAAAAATAGTACCAGAAAGTTGAATACTGATACAGTACTTGTTGTAAATTTTAAAAGAAATGTCTTTAGAAAAAAGTTTAAAGTAACAGAAGATCCTTTAATTCAGAAAAATGATTTTCCTTTCATTCACTTAAACTTTTTTCAAAATGGTTATCACATTTCAGGTCATATAAAATTCATTAAATAAATATTTCAATAGGAAACTGCAAAATAATTGCAATTCATAAAAATTTCCACAGTACAAAATGTGGTGGATATTTTCTTTCTTAAAAAACACTTCCTGTGAAACGTTCTTCACTACTGTGTGTTAAAAAGATTCTGTACTTGGAAAACTAATCTTGAGAACTATGTACTTCAAGCTGCCTGTCTAACACAAGAAACGCTCCACTCTTTTTGTAGTGGTTTATATGGAAACACCAATAAGTTTAAAGCATATTAACAACCATAATTCAATTGCACAACAGTTGTAAGTTTTTCTTTGGTGCAAGTGCAGTGAAGGAAAATAAATGCAGTATCTAAAGTCTAAGTAAAAACACCTCGTATTTAACTCTAGAGATAATTTAAATACTCATACTTATTTAGGCTAGGGCTAATTAAAACATAAAAGCGTTTATAGAATTTTTAAAAAAAATCCTTTTAATTATTGCATGAATTAGGACATAATGACGTTAAAAATACATCAGTAAAAACAATTAGGCTAAAACTTTTTAGATTTTAAAATTGGTTTACAGAAATAAGAAGTGTACAATTCCTAGTCGGGAGCTTTCCGCATGGTAAACAGACAGTACTTGAGTGTGCAGATATATACAAAACAGTAAGAAGGGAGTGCAGAGAACTGTTTCGTTCACTGTATGCAGCACTGCTTGCTGCCCCTGAGCCTGTTCTTTGCACGGTACTCTTTGAGATAGGAGAGCTGCTTGGCATTGATGGCACCTCGACGCTTCCTGAAAACACCCTTGGGTCAAATTTGGAGATATTCGACAACAAAATTAACATAAATAAATCATCCTTAAATTTAAATCCAGCTATGGATTTGTTCTCCAAAATAACGCATAGAAAGGCTGTACAATTCAAATTAATTTAATCCACTGAGGGATAAGCAAAGTGGCTAAAGTGCAAACTTGTTTCCACTGAATAAAATTGAAATTCAATTTTTTTGCTGAAAATTCAAATTATTTTTTAATTATATTTCTGTGACAGATTCAGAGACTATTTCAAATTTTAAAATTTAGTAAAATTATGAAATATATAATTTTTAAAAATGTGTGTGTGTTGCTTTAAAAGCTGACTGTAAAGTGACGGGTTTATACGTCTGTATCTCTCCCAGAGTTAAGCAACCATATATTACATGGATAACATCAACTAGACTAGTAGGATGGCTCCATAACAAAATTAACGTACA
The DNA here is from genome assembly GCA_019343175.1 of Oedothorax gibbosus. NCBI lineage: Eukaryota > Metazoa > Arthropoda > Arachnida > Araneae > Linyphiidae > Oedothorax > Oedothorax gibbosus. The sequence continues at coordinate 11,319,365 of CM033279.1, forward strand.
TTATTTTAAGTAAATTTTTAATCCAACTATAGATTTGCCCTCCAAAATATCCTCATAGAAAAGCTGCACAATTCAAAATTGATTTAAGGACTGCCTCTGACAAGGTTCATCTTTAAGTACTAAGCAATCGTCCATACATTGTCAAGTAGTACAAGTAAGGTGGCAAAACAGCCAAAAACAGAAATAAATTATTTATCCTTTAATTTCAATCCACACATAGATTTGTTCTCCGAAATAGAAATAGATATCAAAGTTAAAGTATTAGATCAAACAATACCATAAAAATTTTAGCTGCATTTTGGAATCTTTTTAGTGACTTTTTAAAAAAAAACGTTAAACGCTTTGCTAATATTTTTATGGTATGTTTTTGAAATTTTAGAATTAAATGGTATTTTTTCATAGTGTTTTTCTCCTAAAACTGGTGGCAACACTGGCCTCATTGCCCTCTTATTCTGGTCTCCATGCGCATCCTGTCGTTAGCATTGGAGGTCACGTGATCTGCCAATCTAATACTTAAACTATGATTTCTATGGAAATATCACATAGAAAGGCTACACATTTCAAATTGATTTAAGGAATGCACCTCTGACAAGATTCATCTTTAAGTACCAACAAGCAATCATCTATTACATGTGTGAGAAAACTAATTGCTATATTGGACCATAGGGTGGCAAAACTGCCAAAAATGGTAGTTTAAAAACTCAAGTGTTGATCATTGCTTTAATCAAAACGGGCGGTCCGATAAGGTTCTCCAAACAATCATATGGTAAATGCAATTAACTCAATGGCATTTTTTTTTTAAATATCTGTAGACATTGTTCATTGTAGACAACAATTCCTTGAACATTACCCTATTATTCAATTATATTTAGGAAGGATGGGGTTGTGATTTCTTTAAGAAACTCTGAATTCTAGAACTCTTAAAAATAGTAAAATATTCTGATATAATATAACTTATGAAAATCTACGTCGCTTCATGTTTTTAAATCTGAAATATAGGGTGTGAAAAATGTAGAAACAAGACTTACTGTCGGATAAGTTCCACAGCATCTTCATACTCCATTCCCAGTTCCATGAGAGCGATGGCCACCAACACTGGAGCCCTACAAAAGAAAATTTATTAGATGTAACAAAAAAAACCCTTTGAAAAACAATTAAGTGAAAAGAATGACCATTACTGATTAGGAAAGCCTTAATTAATTATGTTTTATTAGAAAGGAAGTTGTTGCACGCCGGTATGTTAAACAAGCATCCATTAAGATTAACCTAAAAGATGCACTAAATAGTTATTTAGATCAATAGAAATCCTAAAAATACTATAATTCTGATATATTGAAAATGTTGGATTTCCTTTTATAATCTACCCTTTAAATATTTAATTAGTGGTAAAAATTTTTTATATTAAAACACTAAATATTTTATCTAAAGTAGTAATAACAATCAGAGACCTCAAATAATATTATTAGATTTGAAGTTTATAGTGCACATTGGTGCATTTACACTTAACAATAAGATTTTCTAACAACAGACAAATAGTAAGCCATAAAAATAGTAAAGTTAAAATTACAAGCAATGTTTATAGTTTCTTTTTTTAAAAAACTGTCTTTCCTCTTTAAATATTTAGAAGATTTTCTTTAAATATACAGAAGTTCTGCAAAAAGTTAAACTCCTTTAAGGGGGAATGGGCGCGCTGGACCGTGGGTCTCCAAACTCAAGTGCCTCAGTGTTAACCCAATGGCGGAAAAACTATTTTCTCTGCCACATTTCTCCGGCTGTATTGAATATTTTTACAAACGGGTTTTTTTAAATAATAAATCTAGATAACTTACAGGTCTCTATCTTCCCACTTTTTGAAATTGTTTTGAATATTTTGTGTAAAATTATTTATTGAAAATTAAAAAAAAAAATTCGAACCAATTTCAAAATGTGGGAAGGTCGGGACCTGTAAGTCAGCTACATTTATCACATAAAAAAAAAATCTGCTTGTAAAAATATTCAATACAGCCGGAGAAATGTGGCAGAGAAAATATTTTTTCACTATAGGATTAACACTGGTGCACTTTGCTTTGGAGACCCCGGTCCAGCACGCCCATTCCCCCTTAATGAAAAATTCTTTTAAATATATAGATCAAATTTTAGCAATAAAATGAATCAAATGGTACTAGAATTGTACAAAAAGATCTAAAATACGAGGCATATTGTATTGGTTCCTAGATAGTCAACCACATATTATATAAATCCAAAACTATCTTTTTCCAAAGTGCAAAATTTAGGAAATTATCCAATTCGTTGCTCTCGTCTTTAAAAAGAAAATATTTTAAGCTTACCTTCCAAGGCCTGCAACACAGTGAACGGCTACAAAGCAGTCGGCATTCTCTTCATTGTTGAACCTAGTACGCAACAAGGCAAACCAGTCATGCACGATTTTGGCCGGAGGTGGAAAACCATCATCAAACTGCCAATCCTGCAAAGCATGTTCACAAAATTAATAAAAAATAACACATCACAATTGTTGTATCAGCTGTTAGTTTAGTATTTTTGTTATTAAATATAGCAGATGTGTCTAGATATATATTTGGGTATAAATGTCTAATATGAATCTGAGAAATAAAGATTCAAATTCAAAACCAACTAAATCATATTATCAGGCATGAAAGTGCAAACTAATCAAAAAGGCTGAACACTGAATTCAATTTTTTTGCACTATCGGCGTAACGACGTAAAACCAATTAAAAATTTAGTTATATTAGTTCCCATAAAATACACACATAGAAAATAATGCTTAAATAATATAATTTAGTTTTACTTTAAAACTGTATAATCGATGCCATATTAAATCGAATATTTAATAAAAAAATCTGATAACTAATGAATTACTCTTACTAGATAAATGTAAAATGATAACACAATTACCATTTAAGAGTTTAGATCATCCCATTACGTTGCAAGCAGGGTTCCATTTATAAAAAAAAAAAATTCAAAACTTTCAAAAAAATTCTTGACTACCTCTTTGGGATTGAAATCCCCAACTTTTGGTCTTTCAATACATATCCTTATTAACATGGTTCATACAAAGTTAGAAAAAAAAATTCAAACACCTTTCCAAAAAAATTCAAGGACTCGAAATTCACTAACAACCTGAATATATAAAGTTTCTATAAGTGGACACTCCATTTCTTTTAAAAATTGTCTTTAATCAGAAACCACAGTTTTGGCCGAAGTAGAAAAAGTTCAAACGTAAACAAAAAGTATTTTTTAATTAGAGCCGTTCCTGTGATCACGACTCACGGACACTGATCAGACACTTGATCAGAAGAAAATATTCTGGTTGCTCGACTTGGCCTAAACTGCAGCTACAAAAGTAACGAGACACTCTTCCGATCAAACAGAGCCAGAGAACTGCCAATCATTCTGATGCAATGTGACGCCATCGGTAGGTGAAAATTACTAGGCAGCAAAATAAGTAAACCCGGAAGCTTTATCTGACTCCTCTTCTAATGGGAGATTGCAATGGCTGGCCGAGATTTAAAGAAAACTTAGTGTAATCTGATCTTAATTCATCTTCACAGTTTAATTAAAATTTGTATCTTCATTATAAGAATCTGTTATTTGAACTTATTGTTTATTAAAATTTAAGTTTAGTTTCACCTAATTACGGCGCAAAGAAAAAGTAAACGCTATTTAAAAAAATGCATGGCAATTCTAGCGAATCGGTGGACTATTTGTATCGCTGTTTCAGTGAATTTGCATCGCAAATTGCGATGCAATACCGCTTTAATCGGACCCTGGTTTCAAAAGGGCACAACTTGTTCAAAAAATTAGCCATCGGACTCCGAAGTTAACTTAGTGAGAAATTAAATCGGTTTATCGGCTTTTAAAAATATTGCTATACCGATGGAAGGCGATGTTTTTTTATAAGAAAAAATAATAATATTTCGAACTCAAATTAAATGAGATCGTAACTGAGTTTATTCAGAGACGTGTTACGATGATCGCATTTGAAATATTTTCCAATTCTTAGCATAATTGCAGTTACGTCTAGTTATTTTTACAATATAGTTTTGGTTCAAGACGGATCATTGAACCAAAAAAAACTTATACGAATCGTAATATTTACTAGTTCGCAGCGAAATCGCACTAGTAGTGACTCTTTATTTTTATAGTTTTAGTTCAAACAGACCTACCAATCAAACTTCAACACCTCGTAATTTGTGCTTATTTTGAGGTAAAATCGGTCTTATTTTTATAGTTCAAGGATCAGTGAACCAAACCAGACCTCGATGCCTCGTAATTTTTGCTCGATTATTTGCGGCGAAATGGCAATAGATATAGATTCCGTTATTTTTATAGTTCAAGACGGATCAGTCAACCAAACATTGACGTCTCGTAGTGTTTTGTCTCGCCTTGTTTGATCTTAGACCCCCCCCCCCCCCATATATATATGGGTCACAATTTCTCAACGGTTTTGCATCGATCTCAGGATCAGCCAAAATGAGATTAAAAAAGGCGGATTTCCGCCGAAAGGCGGAAAACTTTCATGCCTGTATTATATTGAATTCAAAACCAACTTATTTCTATTACATTTTGTATTTAAATTTGATTTATTCAACTAATTAAAAGAATTTTTACATATGGAATAAAAAAAAGTCTAAGTTTACAAGAAACAATGAGTAAAAAAAAATTATCATAGGTTTTTTTTTAAATATAACCTACATAATCTAACACAATTTAAAAAGTCAAAAGGGTTGTATCATGATATTTGATCAGAAAAATAAATGTTTATACTTCAAATCTACTTCCACTACTCAATCTAACTTTGCTTAGTTCAAAAATTGCCCCAGGGCCTTTTAACAAGAATGACTACTTTCATTGTTCTAAGTTGTTCTAACTTGCAGCAAGAAAGTAGTCACGTCTGTTGGATAAATGGTTAAATCTATCATATTTCTTTTCTTTAAAAAAAAAAAGAGCACTCACCAGAACTTTAATGCCATGCTTTTCCAGAATGTCCGTCTTGTAAGTTGGTTCACATACTCGGACAACTTCAGTAACTTTCTTCCTTTTCAGCTCCTACGTAAAAAATAAGTCGAGGTAATATGTTAGCATGGCACTAGAGAATACAATTCAAGATCTTATTTAATGGAAGAAACAAATATAAAACATTGCACTTTTGAATCAATCAAATTATGGGGAATTCAGTAAAACCAATTATGATTTTGTTTCAATGGCCTTTAAAATTTTAAAATTGGAAGAAAATTTAGTACTTTTTGAACCAGAAAAGCTGGTTTGTTTTTTTAAGAAGTTATTTTTGTAGCGGCTCAGAGGAGTTAAACGTGTCTGCCTCGTAAACCCAAGATCGCGGGTTCGAGCCCTGGCTGAGTCACCGGATTTTCTGGATGGGAAAGGGCACGCATGTCATATGATTATGTGGCATGTAAAAGATCCCTGGAGGGCCATTTGGCTCGGTTTCTCTCGCATTAACTGGCATACTTTAACATCCACAGAAGCTCAGATTCATTGTGATCTGCACATCAAAATTGGTTGCGAGAGTCGCCTAGATGGTGCCACAAAAAAATGGCTCTCAGTTCTGGGCTTGACCGCCAATGTTGAAGCCCCATTAGAGAGAGGTTATTTTGGAAAAAATAGAGCAATTCAACAGTTGGATGTAAAAAAAATTGTGCAAATACAGTTTACACTAATAATTTCTAAGTGCATTGCAAAAATATTTTTAACTAGTCAAAGCATATTTTTAATACTTATCTATAGCTGTAAAATTATGAGGTACCGTTGAACGGGGTAACTTTGGCTCAAACATAAATCCCTACTACAGACTTCATTTTTTTTTGCTCTTTGGTCAAGACAGAGTTGCTACTAATTGATAAATGCAAACACAATTAAAAAAGTATTTAAAGAAAAGTTATTAGTTGAAAAGCTTGGGCCAAAGCTACCCCATTGGACGGTAACAAGACTTTATCAAAATGCTTCAACTTGGGGAAGTATTTGATTTGAAGTTTCTTCTACTGTGACTTAAGTCCAGGGCTTGATTACATAAGGCTTGGGCCTTCACATTTGGGGTCCGTAAAATTTAGTTTCTATTATGCTATATGCAGCAGTTCCTAAAAAATTTCAGTAAATTTTAAAATTTCTGTTACAACACTTTTTGGTAAGCTTGACTGACTCATACATTGACCTAACGTGATTGGTTTGATCAATGTTATGAGGAAGCCAGTAAATGGTAGCACAAATATTATACCAACTGGCTCGTAATTTGCCAACTAGCATCATCATTATAAGCAATTATACACAAAAATTTTCGTAAAGGGGCCCCCGACATTTGTTGTGCCTACAGTCTGAGTTTTCCTAGATCAGGCCCTGGCTTAAGTCAGTCAATTAGAATGTTACTAGAAAAACCAATCACCTCAATAAAGGTAACCATGGTAGCATCCGTGGGCCTGTCCAAAATGAGGAACTTCATTCCCTTGAAGACAATCTCCGATGGAGGTGTTCTCAGCATGATCTTCTGCTTCATTGTCATTCCACCTTGGAGCTCTCAAAATGTATTTCCGGTGATTTTCAATGCAGGGCTCTCACTAGCTCAAAGACGTGCTATCAGGGGACGATGTCTATTTGTGTTGGGCTGGGCAGTAGTCACCTTTGCAAGAGACACAGAACGCCATAGATTGGGGGGTGATTGAGAAGGTGGGCTGTAAAGTAAGATAGAAACAAGGGTTAGAATGGACAAAGATGTTAGTATACTGTAAATATAAAAGGTAATATTTTTTTTATTACAAACAAACCAAATTCTAAAAGAAAAGAGGGAAAACAATGGATTCAAGGGAAAACCCCAGCCCTGTTCTTATAGAGAGCTTAATATATCTCATAAGCAAGCTTTTAAAAATCTGGCTAACTTATGTTTTAGATATTTGTATAAAAAATCGAATGGAAAATATCTGATAATGTATACTATATTACATTTGAACATAACTAATACCTGAAATACTAAAAAGACAGGGACTTTAAGATAAAAATAGGGTATTTTAGGGACCCAATAATAAAGTAAGAACTTAAGGGACCAGTTTTAACCCTTTCAGTCCCAGTGATGCCATTTGGCATCATCATGTTTCTCATCATCATGTTTCTCATCATAATTAAAAATAATAATACGGCTAACATCTATTAAGATTAATAAAAAATATTTTCTAATCGAAAAAAGTTTGAAGAATCGAATGATGTGCTTTTTGATATCATAAATGGCTATAGACGATCAGAAAAAATTTCTAAAATGATGCAATGCCAAATTGTCATTGGGACTGAAAGGGTTAAAAGCCTTGCAAACCGTATAAGAAGCGTTCACTGTAGAAGACTTGGGGTTATAATTTACAACAATACAACCAAGTCTTACACGGGAATCGAACCTAGATCCTCAATGCTGCTTTCAGAAATAGTAAATAATTCACATAACTATCATACAAAATTTTATGCAAATAAATAACAAATTTACGGGGTATTCCACTTCATTTGCAAATCTATAAGGATTTAGGTTTATAAAACAGTAGATTTCTGATTACGAAATGAATATGATCGATTTGGAAATAAAATTGCGATGCAAAGTTAAACTACCTAATAACTTAATTTAACTTTTTTAAAAAGTGTATAAATTAATTTTAATGAGAAATAAACCTTAACTAATTTTTAATAAAAATTATTTACGGAACTTTTTTATTTTTATAGAAATTTTTACCGACGTTTTTTATATGATCAATGTAGCTGGCTTACAAGGCTCAATAATTCAATGCAAAACATAGGTGGATATAAACAAAGGTTTTTTTTTCATCATAAAAAACAATTAAATAACAATAAATTGCCCACATCTGAATTTAAAGCTAAAAGTATTATAAAATATCTCTAAGTTTATCTTCATCTCAAAGTCAAAAACGATAGATCAAAAAATATGATTTCTTAGTTACAAATTAAGAGGTTAGATGAACAATAAACATTTTAATTTAGCCTTTTCAAGCAAACGTTTTAAATATTAAAACTTAGTAAAGGCTAATTTGGAAGGCTTTGGTTGAATAAACGCCGCACTAGAGCTACGGAGAGTATAGGCGATGGCCTCGTAACTTCGAACAACGGTCAAGTAAAAAGGCCAACACCTGAGCGGCACCCACGCAACCTTATAGCAACCATCGCATCGTCAGGACCTTAGGATAACGAACATCAGCCCCATATACACGGCTATATTGGAGGATGATTTAAAAAATGCTTTGGGTAGACAAAAAATGTATCTTAATTAAACTCAAATCATTTTTAGTTTTTACACTACCCAAAATTTTGCAAATCAAACTTACGCGACTAGTTCAGCTCCAAGGTTAAAAACTTAATCCATTAAACGAGCACATCATATCGAAAGTCAAATTCAGTCATAAAATATACCAATCTGTCAGTCATAAAATATACCGATCAATCGTTTTTAAAACAAACATAAAGGAAGAAACGAATAAACAACTAAACTACAGAACGCCAATCTTGAACGCACGCCCGTTCACTATGTATTGCAAACAAAAAAAAATTACATAACAGTCCCTTTCGTAATCTAACACATAGAAACAGTTGTTGATAATGCTTCTTATATCAGAAAACCTCTTAATTTTTTATATTGTAAACAGTTCTTATCACAAACTAAACAAGGAGGTTTGCCGGCATTCAAACAAAGTAATCAAATAAACCAGCAGCTACTGCTTAAATTAAGGAGACCTATCCAAAATCAATTAAAAAAAATATATATATACCGTTTTTCGTTTTTGCTGTCTTAAAATACTATTTAAACCCTTTAGAATGGTTTCCCAAAGTTAGAAACAATTAGAAAAATATTTTTCACATAAAAACCTTTTTATTTCAACTTCTCGTCGTATGTTCCCTAACATTTAATTTTTAAATTGATTTTACTCAATTTGTAATCTTTGGAAAGCTTTTTTTTGTATTAATGTTAATAAGAGTATAACTAAATGGTTTTGAACGCATTTTGCAATTCTATAACAGTTTTTATGTCGAATAGGTTTTTTTTTATTTACTTAAAATTTTAAGCTTATATACAAGATTTAAAACTGTTTCCATGCCGTTAGTGTTGAAAAAGATTATTGAAAAGTAAAGAAAGTTGAAAAGTTAGGTGGAAGTTTAACATACGAAACCCCTTTCGACGCATTAGTTACAGCGACGCGTTTACCAATAGGCGTTAGAGGCGGCCGCCCGTGGCCCCAAGATTGCGAGGGCCCCCAAATTTCAAAATTAATAACATATACCTAGACTTACAACTGTTTGCATACAAACATAATAATTGACCGCCGAATTGTCGCTTTTTCGTGTCCCCTATTACCGAACTATACAATCTTCCCCCTTCTTGTTGCTAGGGGCTTCTCCACGTAATTTTAATAGTATTCTCAAGTAAGTTTTTTGCTGTGCATTTCTATCAATGGTTGAATCCAAATTCGTAATCTTAATATAATAAAATGTTAATAATAATCCTAATTTTTTCAAATATTTATATACTGTCTGTCTACGGTTTGTTGGCCCCCAATTTGTTTGTAAATCAAAACAAAAAACCACTTTTATTGAAATAAAAATTACAAAATCTATTTTTGCAGAGGAGATTTCAGACAATAGATATCCATTTTTGTAAATCGATCGCATAGTAACGGTACACTGGAGATTTTTTCAATTTTGATTGAGATTTAATGCATTGTAAACAGAAGGCAGACTGTAAATAGGCAGTGGTGTTTCAAAATTCACACGCTGTTGTGTTTTTATTCAGAAGTTTTGATAATTTTTTTAAAGACATACCAAATTAGGGTATTATTGAAAATCCTTTAAAATATAACTAAATGTATATTTTTTTGCATAAAAACTTCCCCATTTGTTGTCAATCTATTATTTAAATTTTAATAAAAATAATATAATGAATATATTATTATTTTTTATAATAAAAAATATGTTTATTGTGATTGGGAGTGAATTATTTTTGAATTATAAGACGTTAATTCCACGAATTTTGTTTTAACTCTTGTATTTTTGAAATAACGTTGAATAAATAATTAATTTAATTATATTTTTAATCTAAATTTTTAATTGAACACATGCAAATATATATATATATATTCGATAATTTGTATTTCACTTGTATTTTTTTCTGCGTCAACAAGTAGATGGAATATTCTGTTAAGCCATTTCGAAAAAAATTCCTGCACAGTCAAAAGATTATCGGATATAAGATGGTCAGCAAGGGCAGCTTCAAGAATGAATTTTTATAAAACAGCTCTGATGACAATTTTGTGGAACAAAATTCTCCAGCGAATGAATGCAAGTAGGAAGTAGCAAGTCACTACAAACACCAGAACTCTGCTTTTCGGCCAGTGTAAAACTCTTTGAATCTTTAAATACCTTTGTTACAGAAGAAATTCGGGATGATAGAAGTTTCTGTAAAATTGAGGCAGACGCAGCACGACCACTAGACAACGAAACTGTATTTACCGTGACGAACTAAGTCGTAAGAAAAAATGCACTGTATTTTTCGACGAAAACGGGGAGAATGAGATTGTTGTTAATAAACGAGAAAACTTTATAATTAATACCGTTAATGTTATTTGTGATAAGTTGATTTTTGAACTCGATAACAGACTGAAGTCCTATAAGGAAATCAATAGTCTGTTCGGATTTTTTTTTTAAATAATGAGGAGAAAGAAGATGTTTCCGCTGACGAAGTCGAATCCATGATCACTAAACTTACAACAAAGTACAGGGAGGATATTAAGTCTAACAACGACTGCAACGAAAGTGTTCTAGACAAATTTTTTTTTTTAAACTTGCAAGAAAAGAACAACTTTGGTCTCCAGCGGAAATGTATAACTTTCTGCAACACGTATTAAAATCGACTTTTCCAAGTATGGAAACGCTGTTGCGTATTTATCTAACAATTCCGATTAGCATAGAAACTGGAGAACGTTCTTTCTCTGTACTAAAAAGTATAAACAATGTGCAGAGAAATATGATTGGACAGATACGCTTTAACGCCTTAGCGATTCTGAACATCGAATCAGATGAAACAAAAAAAAAATGATTTCGACGAGGTGATAAACGAATTTGCAAAAAGAAAATGCCGAAAGAAAAAGTTGTAAATGGAAAATAAGTATGTAAATATAAGGGCATTAAAAGTATAAGTGAAATTCTTGTCTCTTGCAATATTTAGCCAAGACCATGGTTCTTTTTTTCAGCCCCGATTGCGTCACTAGCATTTCATGCTCCAAAATAGGGGAGGGGAGAATCCCAATTTACAAACTGGTTCATCCTTCATCATGCTTTTTTATTTGTACAAGTATTAAGATTTTTTAAATTCTAATTTCTGTTTGAGGGGGGGGGGGGGGGGGCGAGGGGCCCCAAATTCGGAAGACGCCTATGGCCCCAACATCCATAAACGCGTCACTGATTAGTTAACTTTATAAATAGGGATTTTTAATCGGCCCCCACCCACTATTACGGTCTTGTTTACAACCGCAAAGTTCTTCCTTTCCTAAACAAGCGCATTAAGCGAATTCTTTAAATAAAGTAATTGCGCAGCGGATGTTTGAAGTTCTTCATAAACAACAGTGCCTACATCTATTGTTAAAGAAAGTGATATCGGATAATGCTTATTGTAAATTATCTGTGATTAAGTACTTTTTTTTAGCTGTGTTAAATTTCCGAAAGGAATGCACGATACATGGAGTGCAGTGGTGGTTTTAGCTTATCCACACTACGTTTATAACGTAAAAAGTGGAAGGTTTTATAACCGTTCAGTCCGTCCGTCTGTCACCCACTTTCATAGAACGAACCGTAAAAGTCTCACAAACAAGTGGTATACGTCACTTTGAAGCAAAAAATCAGATTAGGCTACATTCCAAATTTCCTAACCTTTTCCATTCCTAAATTTTAATTAGAAGTTTATTTAAAAATTAAATAACTAAACATTTAATCTACATTGAAATAACATGCAAATTTCATTTTTATTCAATATTTTCACTGTTGCCATTTCGTTAAACGTACGAGAAAAACTTTACTTAAAATAAAAACTTTTGAAAGAATATTTATTTATGTGATATACATAATTCAGTTTGGATTGTTGTAATATGATCACAATAGAGTTCTTTTGATGGTTCATTATATATCTATGAAGAAAGATGCATAGAGAATTCTAACTTGGCATAAAAAAAATATGCAAAGTTTCGCTTTTATTTTTAAAGTATCAATTGTACTTATTATATATTTTTCGAACTGTAAATTAATTTAACAAACGATAAATAACTGAATTTTCGAAAGAAATGTAAATGGGAAATTAGTTCAAATCTGTTAGATATTCAAAAATGGAGCGCTTCATTACTAAACTTTGAACTAAACCATTTTTTATATAAATCTACAAAATTACCGGTCCGTACTAGTAAACCGATTTAGTGGACTTAATTTAAAGGTCCAAGTTAGTTAATTGAAAGTAACGGGTTAAACAACAGGAAGAAAAACACCTATTTACGATAAAGAGCGCAGAATCGAAAACAAAGTACGAGCGCAAAGGGTTAACAAATTATTATCGAACATACAGAATAAATTAGTCTTAAAAAGTAGCGATTAGGAAGAAATAAAATAGGGGATCACAAGTATGTCCGACTGTAGTATATGTACAGCGATTAACGATACTAGGTTCAACTTCACCAATAATTGATTTTAAAGAACATCTTGAAAAGGAACCTGTCGTTTCCTGCTGACTTTGAAATTTAAAAAGGTACAGCAGGATGAAGCTCTAGGTGGAATGAGTGAATGCTAAGGTCGGGAAAAGTCGATTTCGAGCGGATCAAACCGCTTCTTCGACTCTTCTCCTCCTTCGAAATAGAGGCATCAATTTTGTTTACTCCTTTACCTTTTGTTTATAAATAGACTTCTTTTTATTAAACCGCCTAATACTCGTCAAATACAATTTGAATTTTAACACAAAAGTTAATAAAATTAATACACATAAATTTCAGCAAATGAAAAGAAAATATTGTCAATAATCTTTGTTTAGCGTAAATCCCGGAATCTTAAAAAAATTAGAACAGGAATTGCTAATTTCATTACATATAATTCGGAAAATGTCATCAATGGGAAAGATCCTTCCTGTTATATACAATGACGTAACATCCTTTGAACTTTGTGTCATAATTAAGAGACATGGAAAAAGCTTTGTTTCATTTTATCTAATTTTATTGGAAACGATTTCCTATGAATTTTGATATCCTAAGAATTGTTGATCATAAGATGTGCTTCATAAAATATTAACAAAAAAAACCCCATTTAACATTTAATAGAAATTGTTAGTTTAGTTTGAATTATCGCACTAGAGCTACACGAGGGCTATTGGCGACGGGCGTCATATTTCAGAACCACAGTCAAGTAACGAGCCAACACCTGAGTAGGCACCCAACACAACCGTTAAGGGCGACATCGTACGCAGCGTTGGGACTTTGGAGCATATTTAACGTGCACTCCTCTACACGGGTATTTTTCGTCGGACATTTTGGCTGCACGGGCCGTTTACAGGTCGACAGTTATTTGGTGATGCCCGGACCCGAACCTGGGACCGTTCGCATGCTAGGCTAGTGCCTAACGACTAGCTCCCAGCCCCTTAATAGAAATTGGATATTATGGGCTCAAGCAAGCCATTCAGAATTTCAGATTTGTCGACGGATCAACAAATCGATTAATTATTAAGTTTAAAAGAAGTCATAACGGAATCCACCTATAGGAGCTGTCACTACTTTCGCGAGCTAGGTGAAATACAATTGAAACACTTAGTCGTTTTATGGAACAATACTCATTGCATGTCAACTGCGAAAAAAGATTCAGAAACTCTTAACATCGAAATTTATAATTAGAAATCAATTGCAACGCATTTACTATTTGATATATAATACTCAGATAGGTATCCCATGTTCCTAAGAAGTTTCTAAAAAATGTCTAATAGTTTTACGGTTGAAAAAAAACGTAAATGTGCATAGTACCTCTGAACTACAAACAGAAAACTTCATGTGTTGTGCAAGAAACACAAATAATTTCGATTGAAAATTATTGGCAGACAAATTAATAATGCATAACTCAGCATCAAGTAAGTCACATAGAAAGTATTCTTTAAAAAAAACCTAGCGCTTTGAACATTAAAGTCGATTCTCGTTAGCACATTTCACATTAAAACAATCAAATGCGAAATTAAGCACCAATTAAATGAGTATAAAAATACTCACGGTAGCGCATTTGGAAATCCTCAGCGCTCATTTGATGCTTGGTAGCTATTGGCATCTCTAAAATAGTTTGGCGAGCTTTGTTTTTGTTTTGCGAGAGGAGAAGAAACACATGGGAAGGAAAGTCCTCTTGAGAAGTCGCCAAGTTGCGAATTTTAAACTCTAAATAAAAACTGCTGCACTAAGTATTTTCTTAAAAACTGCACCTGGATATTTTTCTAAAAGCGCAGTTCCGCCCCCGTATTAGACAATACAAAACCTTTATTTTACAAGGTTAAAATAATTATTAAAAAAAAACGAACTTGTCTTGCAGAGTTCTTAGAAAAACACGAACAATAATTACAATTTGTGGTGATATCTTATTCTTAACTGTTTTTAACCAATGCGTCGTTTTCTGAATCGAGATTTTTCTGAGGGCATATTTTATATTAATACGGGATTTATTTATATATACCTAATCAAACATTTTATATTTCAGTGTGTAAAAAATAAATACCATGTAATTTTTCGCAGATAGACATGTCTTGAGTTAAGGGACTAGCAGAGCATAAATACTATAGCTTAGTAAGAACGTTTAAAAATCTATATTCTGATTAAAATTATGGAAAAAAGTTTGCTAAAAACAACATTTAATCTTATTTCAAGTTTAAAAACTGCTCTTCTAGGTAACTTATATAATTTGGAAAGAACCTTTGAAAATAAACGGATTGTTATTGTCTTTTACCATCTCTAAGCTAAAACTTGGCACGATATCACGATTTTGGTGATTGCTCAATGAAGACAAAGGGGTGCACTTGCACTTGTTTATTTGTTAAGCTTACTCTGAACATTTTTGTTTTTTACACGAAGACACAACACTCAGCACAGCAGTTGCACAACCGTTCTCAGTTGAATGACTGCTGTAATTAAGTATCATTTCATTTTACGATTTGGCGACAGGTGCATTTATAAAGGCACTAAGCTGAAGCAATTAGTCTTCTTAGAATCAGTAGCTAACTATACTACATAACCTTTCACTAAATAGTCAAAACACTTGACAGGCAAAGGTGATAATGTCAGCTTTATAATTATATCCATTGTGGTTCTATTTCACACAGGTTTTATAAAAACATTTAAAGGAGGATAGACTTGTTTTTAGACAACATTTTTATAGTACAGATATCAATCGGTTTACCTAATGTTACAAAACTATTATGTATTACTATAAGGTAATATAATTATCTAGTTTGGCACTAAGTCAAAGCATTTGTAAGCTAAAAATAAAGACACAAACATTTTAGTTATTGAATGCTCAAACCTCACCAGGGTAAGTGCAGCCACATAATTCAGGGTTGTTAAAAACCCGGGTTTTTTCATGAAAAACCCTTTTTTTCAGTGTTTTGGATGTGCTTTTCAGAATTTTGTGATTTATTTAGGGAAGTTTTAACTATTTATCTATACATCACAATTTTTAAACTAACTGAACATCTTGAGAGAGATAGTCAGGAATGATGGAATTTAAATTAGAACAATTAAAAAATAATTGCAGATAGTTGTTAGATAAATCTATATTTAAATTTATAAATGTATTGTCTAGAACCAAGTATTGTTTGTTTGTATGTGTAAAATTATATAATCCGGAATATTGTAACGATAGAAATTTAAATTAGAATTTTAAAAAATGTATTTGTTATATTTAATTGTTAAATAATTAGTATAAATTTAAATTTGTAAATGCATTTTAAAAATTGAAGGTACAAAAATGTAAATGTATATTAAGAATAATACTAAACTATTAATTAAAAGGATATGAAATGTATATTTTTTGGATGTATAAAAAGTTTTTACTTAATTTTCAGTGAAGGCAATTTTAAGTTTAATTGCCAACTTGGGTTTTTTCAAGTGGTTTTTTTTTAAAAAACCCACCTGGGTTTTTTCGGGTCGGGTAAAATCATAACAACCCTGACATAATTGGCAAAACGTTGGTCGTTGGATATTTCTTCTTTGAAGGTACTAGTACCTAACTATTGAAGACCTTAGACTTTACTATTGAAATTGTAGCAAAAAGCTTGCCTACGCTCTATGCAATAGTTTTTTTTCATGGCCATTGGTCCGTATCTAGTTTTTAGCTTCCACACTACGTTTATAACGCAAAAAGTGGAAGGTATTATAAACGTTTAGTCCGTCTGTCACCCACTTTCATATTCCAAACTACAAATGCTACGGACAAGTGTGATATGTCAAAAAATTCAGCCCATTCATTATAGGAACACTTCTAATTTTACACTCTGTTAAGCATGGCTTATTCAACCTGAATGTGTGCCAGTTTTACCAGTTTATTGAAAGAATTCCATACCATAACTTGAAGTTTAAAAACTTATACCCTTCCCTCCTACTTTTTTTTTAGAAACTTGGCATCAATCGCTTGTCATCTTATTTGTTGCATTGTTTGTTTTCCGATCTGCAGTGTATGCATGTTATGTGATGTGGCTCATGCCATAGTGCATGCTATACCTTTATTTGATTAATAAAAAAACTGTTTAGCATGGGGTGGAGTTATTATTTGCTTCCGAGTAGAAAAAACAGTCAAACATACAACTCTTTCTCTTAGAAATTAGTATTTTCTTCTATCAGCTACTTCCTTACCAATTAACCCTACATTCAAAAGTCGCTACTGAATAAAGCTACTAAGCTAACCTGTGTATACTAGAGTTGTTCCTCTTTAGTCTTTTCCAAACATAAAACAAAGTGGAACTACTACCGATTACCCCCTCAACAGAAAGTCGCTTAATCAGGCTGTAGAGAAGAACAATGAAATACTTAGTTACTCCTTCTGAATGACAGGACAATCTTGTCAGAAAGGCCATAAAAAAGCAAAGTAACAGTAAACATGTTTTCATCCCTTTAAATGGCTATCTAGAAGAAAGTTGGACCTGAATTTGACGGGCCATAAAAAAAATGATCTAAGACTGCGACAGAGGTAGTATTTCCAAAGAAGCATGAAATAGTAAGAGTTTTATGATGCAACATTTACAGAAGCACAAAGATTAGAAAAATTTAGAATTTACATGAAAAAATTTAGGCAATGGACAATTACAGCGTTTTCCACAAACATATTTATTCGATTAAGCATATTAAAAAACCTCTAAAACTCAAGTATTACTGATTTTAAAGATGTATTTATTTTTAAATTCATTTTTAAAGTTAATGATATGTCACTCCTGTTAAACCTCTTTTAGCATAACAGATGATGTCACGGTTGGCTTTTTTTGTTGTTCTTGGCGTGTTATTTCGTATCACTGTATCGCTTTTGAAACTGTGAAACGTGCTTTCATCCTTATCAAACTCTTAAAAAAGTTATGCTATTTTACAGAAACATGTCATGTTCATTCCAGTTAATTTCTTCGAACGTTGAACGATTTCACTCGACTATTCCGATCAGATCCAACAGTCAATAGTTCTGCAATAGCTCATACGCGCTCTAGTGTGTGTATTTTAACTAACAACCAAACTTGGAACAAGCTGTTTAACTTCCTTGATATGAACTGGTTACAAATAATATTGTCTTCTTTTAATGAGGTTTCGCAGAAATTGTAAGGTTTACTATTTTATAAAGTGTATTACAGCATAGATCTAAACATCGCCAAAAACATAACAGTTGACGTCAGAGCTGTTTTCAGTGACGTACATTTTCGGCAAATTTCAAATGCATTTTTTGTTGAAATTAAACATATTTGAGAATATTTAACCTTACATTCGGAATCTGCAGCTTCTAATGTACCAGAAAAACACATATATTATGAATTTCGCGTTTCATGCAACTTGTCCATTGTAGGAAATCACTAATTCTGCCGTGTTTTAAAATCAACAGAAAAAAAATGTCTGATCAGACATGTTAAAAAAAAAATCCCATTTTATGTATGCCCCAGGCATTTTC
This sequence comes from Oedothorax gibbosus, assembly GCA_019343175.1. NCBI lineage: Eukaryota > Metazoa > Arthropoda > Arachnida > Araneae > Linyphiidae > Oedothorax > Oedothorax gibbosus. Next base: position 11,337,572 of record CM033279.1, read on the forward strand.
AAGCAGTAAACTTTTCTATCCCTACTGCTCTTAAGTGCTAATTTTCTTGAGCATCTCTACTTATTCCTGACAATGATAAATAATAGAGAATGGCAGTTTTATGATATTCATAGTTACATATTTTTTTAACATTCTTATAGTGACTTCCACAAGTGACGACCCGACACATGAGTGGGCACCCAACACAACCGTTAAGGACGCCATCGTACGCTGCATCGGGACTTTTTTGCACATTTAACGTCAACTCCCTCTACACAGGGAATTTATCATTGGACATTTTTAGGCTGCACGGGCTGTTTATAGGTTGGCAGTTATTTTGGAGATTCCCGGACCCAACCCTGGGACCTTTCGCATGCAAGGCCTTAACCGTCTCGGCTCCTCAGCCCCAGTATAGAAAGGCAAAAGAACTTATACTTCAAATATATATTTTCTAGAAACCAAAGTTGATGCGAGTGGGTTTACGGACCAACGTGTACCAAGTTCACTTGATATTGCAATGATTAAAATATTTCCTGCTTTGAAGACCGTAAGAAGGAGAGAATTTGTTAGTTGCAGACTTAACCAAATACCAAATGCTGGCACACAACAGTTTAATTTTTTTTGCATAGTATTCAAACTAAAACAATTTATAAAATTTGCTTCAATATTACATTTTTTAAAAAAAGAGCAGTTTTCTTTTGCACATCACTTTACTTAAAACTTTAGAACACTCACTCTTAGTCTTTACAAACGTTCTTAGTAATATACCTGAATAGAATATTTAAAAATGTTTTTAGCAAATAATATATTATTCCTACATTATAATTTTTATTTTTATTAAATATATTTCTTACTTACGGTGTTAACATTTAATAGATTGCGTAAAAAATATTATATATAATGTTTATTATGTGAAAAAATGATGAAATCTTTACGAAATGTTAATTCTAGAACTTTGGGGAAATACTTTACCTAGTATTTTCAAGATTCACTACTAAATATTTAAAAGCAATTTAGAAAACAACAAACTACTCCATAAAACATGGTAAAATCCGATTTTAGCATACTCCTTGGCATATTGGGGATAAATTATCGATTTTTTTTATAGATCTATAAATTTGCACGTTATAAATGAATTCATATGTTGTGTTATGATTGCATGTCATTTTCTTTTAATATTTCACAAAATCTAATTCATTATAATTGCATATTTATGTCTTTATTTTGATCCCAATTTTCGGAATCCTAAAGTTGTACCCTAAAGTAGGACATAACCAAAATACATTTTTATTACATAGAAAGAGATTTGACCTATTTGTATCCAAATAAATCATAAGATATTTGCAGAAATAGTTCAATTATAATTCCATAATTTAGCACCTCCACATATTTATAAGATTATTGCATTTCTAAATTTCCTATTTTATTAGTTGAGAAACCGTCATTATTAAAAAATTGTCAGCGGTATGTAACTAAAAAGCGTTTCACTAAAATAATAGTTATTTTTATGTTTCTTGACGATTTATTAGCAGATAACTAAAAAGCTATAACTGAAAAATTGAACAAATAAGACAACCTTTCCGAGAAATAACGATTACGCCCTAAAATAGATCAGATTACGTTTAAGAATTCAAATATTAAAAAGATCAATATAGCCACAGTTATAATTTGTTTTCATGCGATAATTAGTACAGGATTTCCGTGGAATAACAAAATTAAGCATAAATTTTGCTAACAAACATTCATGTTGGGACACGTTTCAGCTTTCAAAGTGCGTCGCCACATCGATACACGTGTGGTGAAAAATGGCAAGGTATAATGTAACACAGAGATTTTATTTAGAAATATTAAATATTTTTGTCTATAACTTTTTTAAATAAAACTTACCACGAATGCAACGCACATCAAGAAAACGTGAGAAAGGACAGAGAGAAGATCGGAACAGATGATTCAGAAACTTCGATTCGAAAGAATAACAAGAGGAACAGATGATTGTTAGACTGTGTCCTCACTACGACATCAAATGCCACAAAGGCAACAAATGCAACAAAACTTGGCGACTGCCAAGGGCGCCAAGCTATGCAATAGGGCGCTATTCAATAGCTTGGGGGCTGGCTCTGCCAAGTCGCCAAGTTTTGTTGCCTTTGTGGCATAGTCAGGACACAGCCTTTTCACAAGAATGTGCAATACCGGTTACAAGTAAGCTTCACAGTTAACTGTAGTGTGTAATAGAGGAGGGCCCACACGGTTGTTTTGTTACTGGGGGGGGGGGGGAAAAGATCTGCTGCAGGGCCTGCAGGAGACCCTCTACAGTCCTGAGGCACCGAAGCTGGCGGCTGCGGTCCTTCGAACCTTTGAAAATATCTAAAACTTTTTTTACAATTCATAGACACGACATCATCATCAAAGCATTGTTTGCAGTATCATATATTTCGAGTTGAGTTAAAAAATCATCGCACTGGAACTACACGATTACCGACAGATTTCGTAAGTTAGAACCTCTGTCAAATGAGCTCTGTGATTTATATTAGGTTAGGTTGAAATATCGTCGCATTAGAGCTATACAATGGCTATTGGCGAAAGGCATAATTTTGAACCATAGTGTGATTTATCAGATTTATTATGTATGAATAATTGAAAAAGTTTAAATCATTAGCACCTTTTTTCCCGAATAAAAACGTTAACTTTAATTTTTTTTTAATTCACAAGACCGTTTATAGGTCGGTAGTTATTTTGTAGATGACCGCGACACGAACCTGGGACTTTTCACATGCAAAGGCAAACAGAAGCACCTTACCGACTGGGCTCCCCAGCCTAGTTGAATTGGCGAGAAAGTTGCTACTTGCAATTTATTGAGTTTGCTTTAAACAATTTAAATTTATTTTCCTAGATATTTTGTTGTATAGTTGAGCAATTTTTACGAGAAGAATTTAGCTTTTATTTTAAAGTTGAAAATATATAAGTTTCAATAATCTTATTCGAATTCATCCTATATTTAAAACAATTCATTTATCTAAAGGATTTTAAATTACGGTTGGTTTGTAAAAAAAATACGTTTATTTTGATCTTTCGAAGCGATGTGTTTCAAAAACTTTATTAAAACAAATGAAACCAACATTTTATACTTCAACTACTTAATAAAAGAAACAAGAACTTAAAAGATAAAACAGTTTATTATTCGTGAACATTACAAAATAGCTGAATGCAATTAATTCACAATCTTCCATGCTTTTTTTTTGTTATTCATGAGCACAATTTTTTTAAACACCCAAAAATGATAACTATCGAAGTATCTAAATAGGAAAATCATAGTTTTTATCATTCGGAAATCGGGAAAAATCAGAGATCAATCGATGGAATTTTGAAGAACGAGTGATGACTGAATACTAATTTTAAAAGAATTTTATATTTATTTTGGATGCGGTTTAATTGAAAGAAGAAAACCGAATACATAAAGATATATGTAGGATTGTCTTTCTTTATATCCTCATACTCTACATTGGATACTGAAGTGACATGCACGTTTACAGTCAGACCTCGTCCGTACAAATATGACAAGCTAAAAGAATTTCTCATAAATTTTCTGTGCCATAAAAAGAAATGAGGCTATGAAGACGAAAATAGGGTTAAATTCTAAAGCAATAGACAATGGAGCTGCTAGAGTGATTTTTCTTGGATATTTGCACTAAATGTTTTTTTTTTTTTTTTGTAGCTGCAAGCGCTTTTAGTGAACAAAAATCTAAAATACATACGTTTTAGATTTTATTTTTATGGGAGAAATTATTTAACATATGAAACTTAAAAGTTGTTACAAATATTTTCTTATGCATTTCTTAAAAAACAAAAAAGAAATTAAACCTTAGTTTTACATATAATTTTCCTTTTTCTATAGTCATGTGTAACACTTTATTATTGTTACAGTGTTAAATATAAATGGAATTTTGAACCTCATTTTTAAATCGATGGCCGAAAACGTGCAAAAAACAGTGCATCATAGTTATTTAAATTGGAGTAAAATAATAAAAATAATAGTTTAGAATAGTCAACAATTTTATATTTTAAGAGAAGATTTTTTGATATATTTGTCGACGAAAATAAGAGTTTAAAACTGATAAAATTCCTATTGTTACAAAACAGCAAATTTGACCTAACTCTTTCCATTGCTTTCGAGGTCTCGTTGTTTTCAAATGAGACAATATAATAGGAAGGTGGAAAAGTATCTCTGGACTATCTACAATCGATTTTAGAAGTATCGGCCTCTTATCAACCAAGATAAATACTAAAAATTGGGTACTGTGGAGAGTTCTAGTTCAAAACGATGATTTTAACCATTCGCTACCATTCACTTCATACGGTCAAGTGAAATTCGCGTCATTAGATCAAGTACAAAACACATCATTTGATGACAAAAAAACCCACGTCATATATGGTCACATAAGCCATTTAATCATGTCAAATTCAAGTTATTTTAAGACTTCGTAAATTTGGTAGCAAAAAAAAAAGACTTGAAATAAAACGAATATCAATTTAAAGACACATGATGACCAAAAGCACGTCATATTTGACGTCATTCGACATTCGAAATTTCGAAACGCGGTCAAGGTACGCTGGTAGCAAAGGGGCTAAGGGAATTGAAGAATATTTGAGGATAAGCGTGTTATCTCGTTTCCGCTTCAAAGTAACAATAAATATTTTTCCCGAGTTCCGAGAGATTGGCCTGAAGTGGATTTGATCAAAAAACGACAACATGGAAGCTCATACGACAAAAGATTAAATCCATTAAACATCCGAGTAAAGAGTAACAATACTTTTTATAAATATATAGTTTGATCAAGGGAGTACTTTCCTCAATTCCTCTTGTAATACAATTAGATATACATTCTTTTCATGCAAAATAATCAATTTGATCGAAAATTTAGAGCCATATACAAATTGTTTTAATACGTTGTCATAACAATATTGCCAATGGTTTCTACTTGTAAAATTTTCTATAATGTTTCCATTTACATACAACAGTACAATTGTACGTTTCAATACAATTAAATAAGTTTCCAGTACAATTTGTTTAGTAAATTTTCAAACTGAGATATGCATAATTTTTTCATTACAAAAAGTACTCATGCTATAAAACATGGTTACAAATTAAGATAAATTTTAGACAATTGATTCTGTCTTTACTTTCGATGCTTTGAGTCATCTTAAAAAGTATGTATTACAGTTTCAAAGGAATTTGCAATGGCCAATTTCATTTCTACAAGCCACCGAAAATAGATAGCATATACACAATAACAGTTTTTTTTTTAAATTCTCTATTAAAAATTTCACACATAGAACTATTAATTCGAATCAAGACCGAACTGGATATAATCAGGTTAAAAACAATATTTTAGAACACTGTGTGTAGAATAAATAGTATGGTGTAAAATGTTTGAAGATATACAAACAAAAATATAATATTTCCTTATATACATGATAAAACCAGAAACATATTATAATATGTTTCTGGTTTTATCATAAGAAGAAACAATAAATATCAGATCTTTAAACAACTGCTCGGCGAATGGGTCTCCAAATCCAATGGGGAGAAAATGATTTTCTAAGCCACATTTCCCCGGCTGTATTGAATATTTTTTACAAATGGTTTTTATATAATAAATGTAGCTGACTTACAGGGCTCTACAATCCCTTTTTTTAAAAAATGGGTTCATATATTTTTTTAATTTTCAATATTTTAATTACCAATAAATAATTTTACATTAAATTACTCTAACCCATTTCAAAACGAGGGATTAGAAAGACCTGTAAGCCAGCTACATTTACCATATTAAAAACTTGTAAAAATATTTAATACAACCGGAAAAATGTCTTAGATTTTTTTTTTCCTTTTTGGATTAACACAGAGACCATTTGGTTTGGACATCCGCGGTCATTCTGTCTCATTCGCCTTTAAGCAAGAAAAAACGACAATTTAAAAAAAAAACTATTTCTTAAGCAAGAAAATGTATCGATATTCAATTCCGTTCCGTGAACATGAAATCTTATGTATTAAATTTTCTTTGTAATTTGGTCAAAAAAAATAATAAGTACGTAAAAAATATCCAGTTCAGCCCCAGCAGTGTCCTCCACATAACTGACAGCTACTACTGAACTATGACACAATATTTTATTCTTTGTAAGTGCTCCTATTTTATAAACCAAAACTCAAATAGAGTTTCGACTCACTGAATCTACATTTTTTTGTTCAAAAGGTGTCAACTAAGAGTAAATTTTATAAAAACTATTTTAGTTGCAATGGGAGCACCATATGGGCTTTCTAATAATACTGAAAGAAAAATTGAGTTGATTAAAAAAAGTGCATTTATAAGTTATATTTCATTTGTACAATTAATCACCAAACATGAGACACACAATTTCCTCCATGATATTAGACTTGGAAGTTTTTTTTTTTAGCAATGTGTGTAAGCCGCTGTCAAGCAATTACATTTGAATTCAGCATTACAAACTGCATTTATCAAAAGAATATATTGTAATTTTACAATAGACGGCATTTTCCATTTATTTATTAAAGATTTGCACCAATATTAATATCACCAAAAAAAAAAGAATAACCTATAAATCAATAAATCCCGACAATGATATAAGTTAAAATGTAGTACTTTTAAGTTACGGTGTATCAATTTTTGCAAGTTGAAAAAGTATTGGGCATTTTATTTTGGCGATATTAGAGTACTGACGCAAAAATTTGGAAAGTTCTTCGACTTTCTCTGGTTCTGAAATCTTTTCTGCAGAATATGGGGATTATCTTCTACCCTGAGTTTTCAGTTTGTCGCATCCTTTCATGTAATGGGAAAATATTTTGTATTATACATCAAGTTACAACAATCAGTTTCAAATGTCGCTTATTGCAAAGATTTTTTGTTTGCACTTGCACTACAAATAGCAAACATAATTTTTATATTATTTTCCCGTAATCCCTATATAAACGAATGAAAGCTAAAAGCACAATGGAGGTTATAACAAGTTGGAGATGATGCTGTCAAAAACCAATGCAAAATCCAAGTGAAGCCAATAACCGCTAAAGCCCATGACCGCGAAGTCGTAGACCCTCTCTATTTTCACTCCTCGATTTCCTTCCTCCGATTTCGCCGAGGTTTCAGTGTGTTTCGTAGGGGCACAGTTTTGTATTTTATCGTGTTATTTTCTCAAACTTAAAAGGTAGTGTTTTAATCACGCAAAGAATATCTAAAATACAGTTATAGTGTTTAAACTTCGATTTATTTTTGTAAGAGGAAAAAAAAAGCCACAAATATCTAAATGCCTTCTTCTTTCAACATATAATTTAAACCAATAGTTACAAATAAAAAATAAATAAATGTATTTGTTCTTTTTAATGGAGGGAGAAAATAACTTGATTCTATTGGCTGGGATTCAAAGGGAAGGAAGTCCTTGTCTTCATTACACCTGCTCTGGCCAGCTCTTTTGCCGGCGAAGGCGTGAAAGATGTCGATTATTTGGCGCAACGGTTGCATAAGATAAAATAAATAACACAAGCATCTCCATATTTTTGTAACCTCCACGTAAAAGCGCACACACACACACAAAAAGGGGGAAACATATTCACTAACTGATAGAATAGAAACAATGCTCAGTGACGTGTGCCTATGACAATTAAGAAGGCACAGACCCTACAGGGTCCACAGAAGTTGAGAGGAACGTCAGTACGTCACCGCTCTCTGGAAGAAGATCGCCATACTTCATTTTATTTAGGGGCGATTCCACAAAATCCGTTGACAACCTGAGAAAGAGTCACTGATGATGTCGATACAACGGGGAATGACCAAAGACCTGATATTTGAGGTGGACTGAGCAGATATAGTGAAAAGAACAGACAAATACCAGTTGGGTGGAAAACAATGAATCGGATAAAGAAATGCTCCTCTTTTCGACCAATTTGAAAACTTCAGTCATGGTTGACAAGGCTGCCAATGCTTTAACTGACTTTGGCATAATGCTTAATGGTATGATGATGTTAAACGGCCATTTTAAGCCTGAAAAACATGCAAAGATCAGGTGCATAATTAAATTGCCAGCTACAATTATTTAACCATTTTAAAATTTCCAACGCCCAGTCTACCTCTATCAGAAGGCTTTGGGAATGATCAAGAGCGAGAGATCTTGCACAGTTCGTTGTTGAAAGTGTCTTAAATACACAGAAAATGGCTTTATCCGACTGATTCTCAACTTTGAAAAATGAGTTAACAACAAGAACGAATAAGGGGAGAATATTGTTTAGTTAATGTTATGAATTTTCAAATCATGATTAACAATCGATTTTTTTTAAATATATGTCCAGACAGAATCATCCATTACACATTTTCACACAGTTCGGCAAAGTTCCTTGCCTAAATAATTTATCAACTAAAGGGGGTAGGATGATTTAGACTGTATAGGTGCATGCTATAGATTCTATTGTCTGAATTAGTGAAAGTATGTTCGTTTAGTTGCATAGATATTTAATACATAATGGCTTACTTGAATAAACCCTCTAACTTTGGTAGTGTCACTTCTTCAAGTATGACTAGAGGTTGTACTTCTTTCATTGTCCTTCAATGATTTAGACTTTGGATACACAAATTAAAGAAAGGCATTCTTCAATTATCACTTTGGATGATTCTTTGACTTGGAAGTGACAAATGTAATTGAGTCTTTAGATGTACTATAAATTAGGACTACATTTTTAAATATGGTAGAACAAATAAATCCCTATATTAACGAATTCAACATGGTTAAACCTTGTACACTATTATGATTCAGCAAGTCACATGTAAGGCCCATATGCCATCAAAGACTGATACTGTGTATGTATAGAAATAGAAGTATAAAACACATTTAGTATGAGTAGCTAACATTCAAAAGACGTCTTGTTCACAGATTCTTTCGATTTCGCTTGGGAACATGCTAAAATAGAATGAAAAAAAAAACGTGGGTTCCAGTTGTTTCAAACAGTTTCATTTAAAAGCGACACTTTGTTACAAGGTGTATGTTGTCCGAAGTATCGGCACTACTTCTTCTATGCATTCACCCACGAGTACACATGCATGCAACTTGTATTTAGTTGACATGCATGCGAGTTCGTAACATATTTAATGAAACTGCGCGAAGGACAACTCAAAGCTAAACGAGTTAACATAACAGTTTTAACAATATTGATTTCTGTCTTAAAGCAGAATAGGAATACTACGCCATCTGAAACAGTTTAACACGGAGAAGGGGAACAAAACAAACTACCATACATAATTTTAGTTACCAACAAACAATTAGACCAAAAGAAGATACACAACACTCCGCCTTTTATGGTCCGATGACACGAGATCGTTGGGAGAGGCTTCTGTCTGTTCCTACCTCGAGTAATATTTCAGCCTACAGGTAGGCGTTTTGTACCTAACAGTAGGATTCAATGTCTACCAGAAGGCATTTAGTGTGAGTCCAACAGAAGACTTAATATTGACTTTACAAGAAAGGCTTCTAGAAGGCTTTTTGGAAAGACTTTCGGTCCCAACCAGTAAACTTATTATCCAGGAGAGGATGACTAGACTGTGGTTTCGATAGTCGTTGTTCCTGTGACCTGGTTTGTCTCGATGGTCGTGACTCCGTGCGGCAGTGGTTCTGTAGCCTCCTGTCGCTGAGAGCTGCTCTCAGACAGAGAGTCAACTGTGGTGGAAGGTGACCTTTTCGGGGCCTGGAGGCCGGACGCGGACAGGCCCGTCAGTGTGGTTGATGCCCTTTTCTGGAAAGAGGTGCTGGGGCCTGGGTTGTTGCGAGTGTCGACGCCGCTGCGGAAGGCATTCACGACGCGGATCTGGAACGAAACTAGCATATAGGGGCGAGCGACAGAGGGCATGGGACAGTGCTTCTCGCTAGGTTTAGGTTTGATAAAGGTATGTTTTTTTGTGCTACACGAGAGTTAATTGGGATCTACTGCTTAATCTGGGAAAACTCAGCTCTTAATCTCTCTGAGGTTGGTTGACGAGTACCAAACGCGTGCTTGTGGGTTAACTTTTGGTCCATCGTCCAACTAGCAGCTAGACATGGACAATCGCTAGAAACTAGCAAAAAAATTCAAGCCAAATTCTGCAGAATCAAAGATGAGCCTTTCTGGACAGAATTTAATATATGAACTACTGCTTACACAGATTCCGAACCTCTAGAGGAACATTCATGTTAAAAAGTGTGATTCGAAAATACAGAGATCAGAACCAAAGGCCAGTCCTCTAACCACTAGCCCAAGGAGGACTTTTTCACTCTTATTACTATGCATTATTAACTTTTGCAATAAAAAAATATACATTGGGGGGGGGGGGGGGGGGGAGGGCGAGAAGCACTTATTACAAAGAAAGCATAAAAAGAAGAGATACATATAAAGCATCCTATTTGTAATAGATACGGTGGTGGTCAGAATTATAAGGACAACGGAAAAATCGCTAGATCTTTTCGACAAATCACGGTTGAATTATGCAAATTCTATGTATGTTAGCCAATAGTAAACTAAGCATTTTAAATAAGATTTTTTTGCAAATATACATGAAATTCATAATTATAAAATACGTTATAAATTTTAACATTACAAATTTATTTAAAACATGACAAAGTTATAAGGACAATTGCATTTCTGTAAGTCTAAAGCATAAATTTACATAAATTAGCAAAGTTTCTGCTTTGTACACGTCATTCGATGGTGTTATAAAGATTTTGCGAGTGTTTGAAAACTTCATTACACTTATCTTCAACCATGCCACTAGGTACGAAGCTTTCAGTGTTTGAAAAAGGAAAATTAATCGCTTATAAAAATTCTGGACTTACTGGACGTGAAATAGCATTGAAATTGAATAGATCAAAGACTGTAATATATAATTTTTTGAAAAATCCTGGAAATTATTGAAAACGAAAACACCCAGGTAGGCCATCTTCTGTGTCTTCGAGAGATAAGACGAATTATAAGTAGAGCTTGCTCCAAAAAGCAAACATCGCCGGTAATAAAGCGTGAACTGGATTTGAACTACAGTGCTCGAACCGTTCGCCGTGTTTTACAAAATGCCAAACAGGTCCGATACGGAAAACTGAAGTCACGACTCCCTCTTACAAAAACCCAAAAGAGACTGAGGATGGAGTTTGCTAAAAAGTACATTTCTATAGGTGACAAATGGAATGATGTCTTTTCTGATGAAAAGAAGTTTAACCTAGACGGACCTGATGGGCTTAAGTATTTTTGGTATGATCTTCGCAAAGAAAAATAAATATTTTCAAAGCCTTCTATGGTGGCGGCTCAGTAATGGTCTGGGCAGGTTACGCAGCCTCTGGAACTACAGAAATAGTATTTCTTCAAGGGAAAATGAACTCAAATAGTTATGTTGATATGCTGGGTGACAATCTTTTGCCAGAAGCACCGTTGATAACCAGTGGTGACTATTTATTCCAGCAGGACAATGCATCAATAAATGTGTCCGCAGCTGCAAAATCATGGTTTGACGCAAATTCTGTAAAACTGTTGACTGATTGGCTGGCTAAAAGTCCCGATCTAAACCCAATCGAGAATTTGTGGGGTATTTTGACGCATGAAGTTTACAAAAATGGCACTCATCAGTACCATAACACACGAGAACTGATGTCATCAATTGAAAAGGCATGGGAAAATATCCCTGTGAGCACCCTAAAGAAACTAACGAGCTCTATGACGTCAAGATTAATTAAAGTAATTGAAAATAAGGGTGACTTATTAATTATTAATTGTTTTGAGTTGAAAATTTTAAATGTCCTTAAAATTTTGTCCAGTTTCGCTGTATGTTAAAATTTATAACGTATTTTAAAATTAGGAATTTTATGTATATTTGCAAAAAATCTCATTTAAAATGCTTAGTTTACTATTGGCTAACATACATAAAATTTGCATAATTCAACCGTGATTTGTCGAAAAGATCTAGCGATTTTTCCGTTGTCCTTATAATTCTGACCATCACTGTACCTACTTTGCATATGTTTATACAGTATTTTGTTTTGTGGCACAAAATCTATTAACCCTATATGTTTATAAACTATTTATACAACTGCATTATGAATTAGTCACAGTCGATATTCCTTATTCAAGTTACTATAAACAAGAAAAGGTTTAAAAGCGCTTTAGATAACCTGTGATAGAGAAAAATATGTATTGTGACATTCAATTTGATAAGATGGAAATTTTATTGGTACTTGCTCGAGAAAAAAAATCGAAATAAAACCTTTAAAATATTACACTAATATTAAAATATTTTAACATGAAAATTTTAAATAAAAAAAAAATACGAACTCGTTATTCAATGCTTAAATATGACAAAATACAGGTATTAAAATCAGCATGCTACAAACATTCTAAAGTAAAATTTAAATATATAATATTTACAATCAATGTTACGAAGAATTTTTAAAAAATCGTCACATTCTAAAATATATACACATATAATTATTGTCTGAAAATAAGTTTGGAACACAAATTAATTTTTGAGCATGTGTCGCACTGGTGAATTTTTTTTAGAGTTGCAAGAATTACAAACTCGTCAATGTGACCGCTAAGAAAATTTCATTCATCGAATATCTGATGGTGCATACATGCTCAAAATATTAAATATATATATCGTTGTTGAGTAAGCAATATCGTCTACTTGAGCTAACTGAAAATAACTTTGTATTACGGAGGATGAAACTAAACGGCATTATTTGTTCAACAACGATATTCTAAAAAAAAAAAAGAACTATTTTCACATCACGAGCACATACAGGCAGACAGATCAGGCAAGCAGACTTCACAGTTTACATACAAGCACAGGTATAGACAGCAATCAAAAAGCACGCATAGAACAAGATGGAGCAGAATAGAAATGGAAAATAAGCATTTGTAAATGTAATGACCACACATTTTCTAGCCAATTCCATATAGCTTTGTAAATCACGCACAGATTATTTATAAATAGTTATATGCTATTCAAAATGTTATCCAAGTTTCAAGAGGCGAGAACTTTTCCCAATGAACAACATCGTTTGACTTTGTAGTAGAAAAATGAGTTTCATATACAGCTCAAATGAAATATTTTTTCTTACACAAAAGAAATATAACTTGCATGCAAGATCCACATGAAAAATATTTTTGATGATACCATAGCTATTTGTGTGGACTTCACAAACTTGAGACTGAACTTTTTCGGCAAATGTTGGTCTTCAGCAGAGAAGCACACATAAGCACTTATTGCAGCAATTCTAGTTTACTAAAGCTTCTAAAAATGGCTCATTTGCGGGCACAGAGCGACATGAAGCTTAAAATATTCACATGGACAATCAAGAAAACTAAATTTTATTCTGTTTGCTTCAAAGAAGAAATAGAGCAAAGACAATGAAAAATAGTTGACCAGACCTCCAAAAACAGACAGCTTTGATTTGCACTTAGTTCGTTGCAATTTACAAGTCCAAATCCCTACTAAATGGTGGAAATTTAATTCTTCTTGATCTCTTTAGTAATTTTTTTTCTAAATACTTTAATTTATTGGAAACAGAATTCGATAGTATTGGATACTACACTAAATGATTGCTGAAATGATTCAAACAAATAATTTCTAGTGATATTTCAAAGGGATCCTGCTGATAGGAGAAAACCTTTTTGTTGTATACAGCAAAGTTAAAAATAAATAGTACTACCATAAGCATAAAAAAAAGGTGAGGAAAGGGAATTAAATGTAGTCCTGCTGACCTGTTTGACGATACAATTTTTATTGGAAGTTTTTACAAATGTAAAATATCACCTTGCTCAAGAAGGAGATATTAGACACTTTTAACCAATTATTAGTCAAACCCAGTCACTGAGGTCTTCTGTCGATCTATAGGGCATTGGTATATTGGGACGTCGTGGAAGTAGTAGCTAGGATAGATTGTAGAGTAAACCCGTATTAGAGCCACATGAGTTCTATTGGCCTCGTAGTTTTTGAAACATGGTCAAAAGGAGGCCAATCCTGAGTGGGCAACCTTATATGCGACGTCAGGGTGAATCACAGCAGATTTAACTTGCACCAGTTCCTTATACACTGCATTATTTATTGGCATTTCCAGCTGTCTGTTTTAGGAGTCAGAATACTTGAGAGAATAGAGAAGGAGGTGGGAAAGAGCTTACAGCTTGATCTGTGGCACTCTTGCTGTAGGGCACCGGAATCAACCGATCTTGCAACTCACCGCACATCACCTTCAAGACACACACATAGTTACGTTCAATAGGCAATTATCAGCAATAACCGGTTAAAGATTTAGATTAACCGGTTTTTTGACATTGACCGTAAAGTATAGGTTATAGCTGGGGAAAAAATATATATGATAAAAAGGCAGCAATGATATGGAAATTAAATGGACAAAAAATATTGACGCAAACAGGACAAATGCAAACCAAGGTTTGTCTATGTCATTGTCCATTCACCAGTCCACTATGCTCATAAAACCCTAGGTAAATACATTACCTAGTAAGGAAAATCTTTTACTTGACTGTGATTACAAAATTGTGCTCAATATACTAAAAGCTGTCAATTATTGATATGTTAAGACTAATAGAACCTAATTTATCATTTATCCTCTTTATGGTCAGATGAACCTTACTTCTTTTTTAAACTGTAAAAAAAAGTAAAGAACTGGGGATCACATTATTGAAAATTACAGTATAGGTTTAAGTAGTCAATATAACACCACAAATTTGTAACATTAATTAAAACAAAAAAGTAACAATAAACCAACATCCAAGTTCATCTGATTTAGATACAGTATTTAATTAACATTTTGTCAATGAAACATTTAAGATTAATTACAAATTAAAAATTAACCAAACAGTGATAAAAACAGCCATAAGACATTTATTCATAAAAATGCTTTATTGTTATGATTTCTGACACTGAAAATATTGAAAAAGGAAATTCTAAATACGTCATCACAACTTAAACAAAGGCGGCAGATCAGTAATAGAAAGATCGGGAAAATAACCCACACAAAAAGTTCTTCTAAACTCTAAACAATGCTTACCTAAGTAGACAACAATCTTTTTTCCAACTACTTATTTTAGTTGTTCCACACAGAGTAAGATGGGTAAAAAATGGTAATCACAAAAAAAGTCATTCTCTCAAACATACAAAGGAGTGTATACTTATTGGTTGGCGACTTATTTCACCAGAGTAGGGTGGCTGTTCAGCCTTTCATGATTGTTCGAGACGCAAGATATCAACCCAGTTGGCCATCTTTGTTAGATAATCGATTGAATTATGAAATATGGCAAACTACTATGCATGCTATAGTCTATACAGGGATGAGAATTTCTAGCTTGGAGCAGCAAAATTTAACTTTTGGAGCAGAAACGGGATAATTTATTGTAACTACAAAATAAAAATTACAATATTGATTTAGATAATAATGCGGTTTCGAAGTAGGTTGGCGCAGGATACAAATTTTGGCGCTCTCTCGGTGCAGAATTAACATCCCTGTATAGCTTTTTACTTTGCAAAATGAGTTTCAAACATTCCTCTTTTCTGTTACAAAGTTCTAAAAAGACCATCCTTGAATGTTCGAATCACCATCCCTTCACTGAATTGAATGTTATAGAAGTAGATGTTTTTGCAACTAACTAGATTCATAGTACTACCACACTATTGAATTCTTAAAAAAGTATTAAAGATTAAATAAACAACAGAGCATGAGCATACTTAAATTTTAAATCACATTTTATAAATTTCACATAAGGGAATACCTACATAAAAAAAAACAATTGTAGAAGAACTGCATATTAAGTTCTTTGAAACTCCTAGTGCAAAATACAAAGTTGCAGTCACATTGGGCAAGCTGCGATATAGGGAGCCAATCACGACTTGGCGAATTCATTTACAATGCCAAACAACAAAAACATACAAATATGGTAAACATTCCAGTGCCACTTCTCACAAATTGATAGGTAAAGTAATCTCGTTATAAATTTTCACTTACGAAAGGATTAGCCCTTATATCACAGCTCACAATAGACACATATTCTAACCAGTATTGAAATACACCAAAGGAAACATCGCAATAAAATTTAGTCAAAACTACACAAATACATTAAGTTTAAATTAAAATGTGATAAAGGGTGCACTTATATTCTCCTGTTCACCAAATAAACATTTTTTTACTAATTCTGTGACATACATGGTTCTTTAAATAAATGTGAAGTTGCGATTCAAGCCAAAAAGGAACAATTTTAAATGATATCAAGTAGAAGTTTGTACACAAAAAAACTTTAGAAGTACTTCAACATGCAAGCATTCTTATCCACACACGCACAGAAGAATTACCACAGTGGAAATATTACAACTACTTAATCTTATCTACACAAAACATGACAGAATTGATATAGTTTAAAATAAATGCTAAAAGAGATCGATGAAACAGTTATCACATGTTTCAATTATTGCATCCCGAAACCTTGGGGAGTAGCTTTTATTTCTGTGACACTATCAGTTAGGTTACACACTTATTTTACTGCAGCTTAAAAGAACAATTTTCTATACAAAACATTTTTTTTCTGTTAGCAACTTTCCTCAATAAGAAAATTATTATGACGCCATACTCTAACTTATGTTATTCAACTTATATTATTATTAAACTTATGTTTTGTGTAGTAAACAGAGTTAACTCAATGTGAAATACAAGATTTTTTTTAAAAACAATGCCAATTATATTTGTTAGAAATATATATTTTTTTCACTATAGCTCATTTATACAATATATATTTCAATTAAACTGCCAAGTGGTAATTATATATCTCTTTTAAAAGCTTTTAAAGCTTAAAAAATATTTATGAAATATAACTTTTTTTGGATCATAAATCAGTAATTTGTGTCGATTATCACAACAGTCTTTTTTTTATCAACAGAAGATAAGGTAAATGCTTTCTCACAATTTCTCAAAACAAATGAAAAGATTTAAATTCTACTCCAAATAAAATAAATTTATTCCATCTGTCTTTTTAAGACAAAGAAAAGATTTGATTAAAGGAATTGTTAATCTGAAAGGTATGGTAAAGCAAAGTTAAATATTTAGTAATTCTACTTTAAAATAAAGCGTTGAAATGCTAATTATACATGATTTCCCTTCCTCGTATAGCATGAATATGAATTTTTTTTTTATAGTGTACAACATTTCAATATTTGTACACAATATATATTTATATACAATTTTTTGAAATAATTTAAATAGAAACAACTACTGATATAAAACAAACTTTCTGTCTGTTTTATAAACAATAAATTTTCTATACAAGATACTTTATTTTCTTAGTAACAAATGCATGAAACAGTTGTGATTAATTTGGCGATTTCAGCATAATAACAAGTTGGAAGGATACTAAAGTTACATTTTATGCACCAATAAGATTTGTTTCATATATTTCAAAAGTGGAAAAATTAAATTTAAACATTTGTTTACCAATTTGCAATAGCTATATGTTTTCCCAAACGATCATTGAGTTTGGCCCAAAGCATATAAGAGCCGATTATCATAGAATGCAACTTGAATATTCAGCAAGAGATTTATAGGGAGTGCCATAAATTTGTTCTTGGCTCTCAGTTTATTGCCTTTTGGTTAGATTAATGTATAGATCTATACATAGGATATTTAAGCATGGTTTCGTAGTTTCATGGTTTTAAAATATGAAGAAGAACAAAAGGCAATACTGCTGAAGAAGAATAAACATGGATAGTAAATAATTATTACATTAAAGACATCAAAAATACTATGATTTTATATGAATTTATTTGCATAGTTTTTGTTGCAGAGTATACTTTGCATAATGTAATTTTAATAGTGCACTGATGCAAAAATCAGATACGAACTCGGATAACATAAGTCGTTCTTTTTCTGAATTCAATGAAACCAAGAGTTTTGAGCCCACAAAATTAAAAAAGTCACAATTAGGACTTGGGAAAGAATCAACCCTTAAAAAGCTGAAGAAAATGCAAAAGCTCAAAAATATAAACACACCTTGTGTGTCAGAATATTTTAGCACAGATCAACAGAAACTGAAATGGAAAAAAAAGGAGAAGTTGAACAAATTGGTAACATAAGTTGTTACTAGAGTAAAAATGATTAGTCAATACATGGAAAGAATATGAAGAAAAAAAGTCAAAAGATTTAGAAATATTTTTTTAAAAAGCTTCATATTTGACAATTAAATACAAACGGTATTCATAAGTTATATATCCAAAACAGATAAATATGCTAGATCAGAGCAATATTTTCAATATATAACGAAGTGCACTCTAGGAAGATAAATCCAATCATTTAAACTGTACATAGGTTCCGAGTGAACAGTACAGCATTTAGCCATAGGCAAATATAAGGTACGCTCTACATCACAATTCATCAGGATACATCAAGAAATGCAGGCAGAAGTTCAGTGAATCCAATTTTTTCAAATTTCATACAATTATTTTTTTAATAAATTTAATGGTACAAAAATAATTTTTTAATAATTCCCCTTTTACAATACAGTATTTTTTCCTTATCACAATTTGTTTCCTCAGATCTTCAGTAAAATGTTCAGCTATACCGAGTATAACATATGTACAAGGGAATCTAGCCAAAAAAGCTCATTGGAAAGGGAGAATCTATCATGCACGTATTTACATATGTTTGGGGATTAATTCAAAGAGGGGTGCTGTATGGTTAAACTTATATTTACAAGCACTAGAGGTAGAAAACAGACACAGTACAGAGGACTTCAGGTTATCTGAAAGCTACAGGACTTAAGTAATTTTAAGTAAATCAAATGCAAATTTAAAGCATAGTAGAACCAAGATAAAGAAAATGGCGGATGGCTGAATCGTATGCTTATCGTAAATTACATAATAATCTGAATGGTGAAAATAAGTTTGACTTATAAAGCAGTGAATTTGTTTTATAAAGTTAAGAAAGTACATTATTACAAACTATACCAAACCAATATTTTAAATTTGGTTTGTTTAAAACCATTTAATATCGAGGCCCCTTAAAAAGGATAAATGTTAAGAAAAGGAACAAATAAAAAAAGGAAAATTATTCAATTAAAGCGATTTCAAATAACCATAATTTAACTATAAGGTTAATTGCAGAAATTTTCTACACAACATTGCAGTGTTTAGTGAAGGGTTCTTAAGTGAAACTTGCAGAATATTTAAAGGCTTTCTGAAACTTTTTTTTAGCTAGAGTTTTAACGCTGCATGGGCAACAGTTACAGACTACTTTTAAATAAATGCTATTTTACTGGTTCATATACAACTTTATCTATAAATATTCAGATATCAGTATCTAAATTCGTAATTAATAGTTCAAGTTTAACCTTGAATTAAACTTTACAATTAATTTTATCTGTTACCTTATTTGGTTGTTTAAAAGTTTTCTTTAATGTCAATCTTTTCTCAGTTTAAGATATCAGAAAGAGAATTTTCCCACATACACTTCAAAATGCCTAAAAGATCTAGTCTGAATTTTTTTGCTGCATTGGTATATTTTTTAATTACATTTTAGAGAAATAAAAATAGTAATTAAACTTATTTGAGTTGAATTATTGTCATACTGGAGCGACATAAGGACTATTAGCGACATGTATCGTACTTTAGAACCACAGTCAAGCGACGAGCTTACAACCGAGTAGGCACCCAACACAATTTTTAAGGGCGATATTGTATGCAACTTAATGAAGCTTTAAAAAATAATAAGTGTTAAATGTTAATAGTGTAATAATTAATCAACAAATATAAGTCAAATGTAAATCAGAGAGATTCAATGAAAAGTATAACTTTAAAATTCATTAGGTCATTAATAATTTGTTTCAATCCCCAAAAGTTTAAACATAAATTTAGGTAATAATTTAAGCACAATTCCATATTTATCAAAATGAAAATAAATAAACACGAAAATTTAAACATGCTTCATTCATGAAAATCCTTAGATTTTAAAAAGTTGTAGACTCAGACATAATTTTTGAGCTAACTTTTTAAAATAACAACTACACTACCTAAAATATTTTATTAAAATGAATTGGCAAACATTTTTGCATTTAATAATCTAACTTTAAATAAGCAACAACACTTAGACTTCATGTTATTATAAAACTAATATCCTTAAAAATTGCTATGGATATAATTTAGTATTTAAATAAATAAAAGAATAAAGTTAAAAACTTATAAAAATTATAATCATGTATTAAATTAATTTGTGCTATTTCTAATTACATATTTTGTCTCTGTTGAAAAAAATTTTATAATTTTTTTTGATTAACTTAACTACGAAAGTTAAAAATTATTAAATAACAAATTCATTACAAACTTATAATTATCAGTCCTTATATCACACCTAAGCTATGGGAAAAATATTCTCCAATTGAAATAGTCCTTTAAAAATCTCCATTAGGTTAAAAGTATCAGATACACTGCACTTGTCTCAAGCATTTCTAAACCTCAAAATGTTTTGAAAAATGCCTAGAAATTTAAGCCGGACAAAAATAGAATCTCCTTCAGTTCCTTCTAAATATACGTGAAATAAAGAGATAAACTGTTTTTGTAAAACAAAAACTTTAAAAAATGAGAGATTCATACATAATACAAAATTCCAGTTGTGCATATCTAAAGCACAAAAGAAATTAAACGTCAACACATGGAATTAAAAAGTTTGAACTGCATCATTCCTCCAAGTTTTAACCCAACTCTTGTACACCAATACAAGAGGACCCATAAATATATAGTCCTTCCATTCTTACAAGCCTCTTTCAAGAATCTCTCCTCATAGAGGTGCCACACATTGCTAGCAGTCAAGGTATCTAAGATTCAAAATCATTCAGATTCCTCCATTTTAAATACAAATTTAGGTGGTTATAAGTCAATCACTTTCCCTATGCTCAGAGAAAAATATGGTAACCTTAATTTTGAACCATTTAAATATAGGGCAACAAAAACTTATCTTTCCTGCAAAGGAAAATTCATCATTGCAACCTCATGACAACATGCCATTACTAGATTTATATCTAGTATTGTTCTATACTGAAATACTAAATGTTTCCCATGCCCATACAAGTTCAGACTAGAAAATACAACAGAGGGTCCACTGATGCCCTTACAAAGAATAGCAGATTGCTGTACTATTTTCAACGTTAGCTTTCAATGACATGTTAAGTATAACTGTACTTCACGCAAAATCATCACAAGTTTAAGTAAGTTAAGAGCAATAAAATAGCTTTCCTAATAAGACTGCCTTTCTTATGACATGTTGTAAGGAGGTCAAGTTATTATTTGGGCTGCAGCTGTTCTGCAATGATCTTAGCTATTGTTAAAAGAATTTTTGCAGATCTGCATACAGCTGAGATCAGTGTGCAAAACCTCTCTTCACGGTACAGTGACTTATTATAGAAAACTAAACTGTTCCCAAATTCTGGCACAAAGTTTGAAAAGAACCAAAATAATCCAGCAGCTGATATACTTGATTCTTAGCGGCGCAACCCCCTTGGAGGGTATCAAAGACTACTCCTGGGTTACACAGTGCTCTGCTGGTGGAAAATGTGGTTCTGTTGCTGAAGCTGCATCTTGTTGACTTAAACATGATAATAGTAGACTCTAAGCCACCATTGGCTTTAATACCAGCATTATGGAATACTAAACTGTACTAAGCTGGCACAAGTTTTAAACAAGAAAACAAAAAGTCAAACTTTGAACAAGATTGCTGCATTGTTGCACACCATTCAACAGCATCAAATGCTCGTTTCATGAATCTTGGACTCAACTAGCAGCTAATACAAGGGATTCATCCTACGACAGTTGGGTAACGACACAGCCCATCCAGATAAGTTCAAAGACCGACTGCCAAGCAGTGCACCCATACATTGCTGGTTACTATTGATGTTCTGCTGCATCGTTGTTGACGTCTGCATGACCAGGGAACAGACTTTATGCTGCCATACACTGTGGAATACTAAACTGTTCCCAAACAGGCAAAAGAACAAAACAGAGTCAAACCAGGAATGAGGCTGCCATGACATCACATGCTTGTTTTGTGGATCTTGGGCTCCTGGACTAGCAGCCAATACACCGGACTCGCCCCCCCCCGCTATTAGGCAACGATACAGCCTTCTATTGGTGGTTAGTATTGTTCTGTTACTACGTCGTTGTTGGTGTCTGCATTACAAGGGTAGCAGACTCTATGCTGCCATACACTAAACTGTTCCCAAACTGACAAATAAACAAAACAGAGTCAAACAGTCAAACCAGGAATGAGGCTGCTATGACATCATATACTCGTTTCGTGGATCTTGGGTTCCTGTACCAGCAGTTGATACACCGGACTCGTCGCACCCCGGCTGTTGATCAACGATGCAGCTCCACCGGAGGAAGGCGATGACGGGCTCCCGGGCGACGCAGCCCTCCGTTGATGGTTATTATTGTTCTGTTGCTGCTGCCGTTGAGCCGTTGTCGGCGTCCGCATAACAAGGGGAGCAGACTCTATGCCACCGTTGACGTCCAAGCTGTTGCAGTAGGGATGGTCATTGGGGGATGGCGTCTTGACGTCCTCGTCGATGTAGCTGATGTCCGACAGCTGCTTGGGATGGGACCTGGAGCTGCGCAGGGAGTGGAGGGAGTGGCAGCTGCGTCGTTCCTCCATGTCCTCCAGCGTGGACTTGAAGGCCCTGACCACCCGCAACTGTGTGGGGAGAGGAAGGGGAAGAGAGATACAGGAAGACATTCAAAGCAAGCTAAAACACAGAGACATGCCTACTACGCTAGTTGTAATGGGGGGGATAAGGTCTACGACTGGCAGAACATTCAGAGGGCAAGCTTTTTATAGTATTAAAAAATGACTTTACAAAAACATGACATGCAGTTTCATGATTCAGATTTATATTAAAGTAGACGAATGGATTTACTTTTTAAAGGATATAAATTCTTTTGAATTAAAATTATTGTTTTCAAAATACTGAATAGTACAGGTATTCTGCAAGTTTATAGGCTAATTATAGCTCTAAAAGCTTTTCATTTCAAAAGTTTTAGTTTTGGAAGTTAAAAGCTGTATTCCAGTTTCAAAACTGATAACAAGGAATAACAACGCTTCAATGATCAATAACTTTTGAGAGGTTTATTTAACAGAGAGAAAAGTAGTTAGGCATGTCTAGATACAAATATTTTTAAATATCATTATTATAAGATAAAATTAAAATCAATATAACTATTAGAGTATTTAAAATTAGAATATATAGTAGACTAAAGGAAAAATTGAATCATGAAACATTGTTGAATTTAGAATAAATAAAAAAAAACATTAAAAATTTAATATAAGAATGAAAATATTTTCCTTTCTATTTTTTAATAATAATCTATTTTTTAATAAAGTAATCAATTAACTATTTTCTAAAAATAAGTTTTGACAGTCAGTAATTCTATAATTTTCAGGCAACATGCATACCCATTTTAGAATTTATGAATTCAACCAATGGAAATAAATATTTAGTTTAAAATCAACAGTCAATTTACTGAAGTTTATCATGATTCATTGTGTTTTATTAACTAATATTTATTATCCCCTTATGGCAATATTTTTTTTGGTAATGGTTGGCCAAATTTAAGAAAAGAAACAAATTGTAGCATATGTTTTGTGAACATACTTTTTAAAAAAAACGCAGAAAAAAAACCCCAGGCAGTCTGTAAACAGATTATTAACAAATTATAAAACACTACATTTCCATCTTGGATATAATTTGTGGTATAATTTTCGTCCTGTAGTGTAATGGTTAAAGCTTGGGAGCTATACGGTCTGGTTTCTATTCTGGCGTAGTTTTAAACTGTAAGATTGAGTCTATTAAAACTGTGTAAACCTTTTAGACTGATTGAGTAATGGGAAACAATACAAATATGCCCCATCTCCTTTGTTAATACTGACTATACATTAGTCGTCTCAACCAAAGATATATTTAGTTAAGAGCTTACATTAAGTCCTCATAATATAACCTCAGTTTTCTCAACTTTAATACCTTTAACAGAAATATTCCTTTTTACTAAGAAATGAAAAATTTTGCAGTTAAGAAATTGGGGTGTAAAATATTTTTTGTTCAAATGTCAGGGGTTTCAATGTGATTCGGTTTAAGATAGAAACTACTGGTAACAATTATTAACTCTTGCAAAATATAAACAATTAACTTTAAACCAAAGAATATTCAAACTGAATGACATAGCTACACATGCTATTCAATTAAAAACACTGCTTCTAGCATATCTAAAGATAAGCATGCATTGCGCATATTGAAAAACATCGAAACTAAAAGAGTACATAGAATGCATTCTTCAAACATGCGCTTACATACTCTTGGTAAGTGCTTGGGGAGTAATGCCTCTGTTCAAATATTTAAATAATTACCAAAAAACTGTATTTTTACTAACTCATTGTGATTTTTTCTTACCATTTAACTTTTTAAAAATTTTAAGATAGAAAAAAAAACTAGTAAGATCTGTAGAAGAAAATGTATCCAACTTATGTATTTTTTTAAACAATATATTTTACTGATTGCCATAGATATTAAATAAGTTGCCTCACTTGCCTGTATTGATTGCATCGAATTTAGTATTTTCATTAAGAATGTTGCAACTCCACATTCTAATTAAAACCATTTTGCTTGTAGCTGAATATAGTTTTTGTTAAGGTCATAGCAACTAATTTTTTTTGCCTGCAACTTCTAATAATGCTAAATAAATAACAATTACTTAGCCATATTTTTTAACTCATTTTTTAAAATTCAAATTAAAACCATTTTGCTTGTAGCTGAAAATAGTTTTTGTTAAGGTCATAGCAACTAAAGTTTTTTTTTGCCTTCTACTTCTAATAATGTTAAATAAATAACAATTACTTAGCTATATTTTTAAAAAACTTTTTAATATTGTTTGATGAAAAATACTAGAAATAGCTAATCCCCCACTTGGTACTAATTGTTAAGTTTGAAAAAGTAAAAAATTAGACTGATCAGAGGCATTCTCAGTGTAGGGTAGTGTTGATGCTATGGTGAATGGTGCAAGGTAATCCACAGCAAGAGGTCAGGGGCCTTTCTTGGTTGCTATTGGCTGGTCCTTCTCTCACATACAGAAACCACAATATGATATACACAGGAAGTAATTAAGTTACATCATAAAGTAGCCTAACATTTCATGGTAGCTGTAGTTTAGAAGAAAATTTTTGCTCTCTCACATACTGAAACCGCAATATGATATACAACAGGAAGTAATTAAGTTACATCATAAAGTAGCCTAACATTCATGGTAGCTGTAGTTTTAGAAGAAAATTTTGCTCTCTCACATACTGAAACCGCAATTGATATACAACAGGGAAGTATTAAGTTACATCATAAAGTAGCCTAACATTTCATGGTAGCTGTAGTTTTAGAAGAAAATTTTTGCTCTCTCACATACTGAAACCGCAATATGATATACAACAGGGAAGTAATTAAGTACATCATAAAAGTAGCCTAACATTCATGGTAGCTGTAGTTTTAGAAGAAAATTTTGCTCTCTCACATACTGAAACCGCAATATGATTACAACAGGAAGTAATTAAGTTACTCATAAAAGTAGCCTAACATTTCATGGTAGCTGTAGTTTTAGAAGAAAATTTGCTCTCTCACATACTGAAACCACAATATGATTACAACAGGGAAGTAATTAAGTTACATCATAAAAGTAGCCTAACATTTCATGGTAGCTGTAGTTTTAGAAGAAAATTTTTGCTCTCTCACATACTGAAACCGCAATATGATATACAACAGGAAGTATTAAGTTACATCATAAAAGTAGCCTAAATATTCATGGTAGCTGTAGTTTTAGAAGAACAATTTTTGCCTCTCACATACAGAAACCACAATATGATATACAACAGGGAAGTAATTAAGTTACATCATAAAAGTAGCCTAACATTTCATGGTAGCTGTAGTTTTAGAAGAAAATTTTTGCTTTCAAAAAACTCTCATTGAATAATGTTCCTTCAAATAAAAATATTTACCCAAATTCCATGATACATCAATAATAAATATATTTTTCAATTTTTTTTTACATTTATCTTATAACAATATCTAATTGAGATATTATTCACTAAAGAAGCTAATTTGAGTTAAACTAACTCTTTGCAGTCTCCTGACCAAAAAAACTGTTTGTTTTGTTGCCTTTGAACGTGGTATGGGAATTACTAAACAAATAATTGCGTTAAACACATCACATTACAATACAATACAAATTAGTATAATATCAACTATCAGAAAACCTTGAATACAATAAGTTTCAACTTGACATATTCATGCCATTTTACCTTATGAACCCTGCTAGCTCATCAAGAAAAATCACTTATTATGAAAATTTACGAAAACAATAACTATCGATATGACAAAACTTTTACTATTGATTTGATTGACACAATCAAAATAAAATGTTTTAGTAAAAGGTATTTTACAAATACATTTTTACATTCTTTAGAAATCAGACTCAAACCCAAATTCTTGTAGATTACTTTTTTTTAAATACCAGAATGAAAAAAAATTAAGAGAAAATCATATATAAGGGTTTACACCTTATTATGTGAAAAATAATGAAATATTCATTATGTGCTTTGTTGTGTACATAAATTAGGACCATAAAAATAACCAGTTTAGTATTCTAAAAAGTTTGTGAATTGATCAGTTCATTAGCTGTATTGCATATTCCAAAATATTAAATTTTTACTATTTGCAATCAGGCTGAAATATATGTAGCAATGCAGTGATTAAACAAATAAAATAAACTTTTCATGACTTTTTAAGCTGTTTTTTTTAATTACATTGATCCTACCTTGCCAAAATGTGTTTCTGCATTTTAAAAATATATGTTTTATTTTGCAATATAAGTAGTACAACATGTATAGAAAATGAGCCTGTTTTGGGGCTAATGATGTTAGCAGCTAATTATACAAAGGAGCTTTTTTTGCTTTTTAGGTAAAAGCAAATAGCATTATAGTTTTCAGAGAAATAATTATAAAAGTGGGTGAAAACATATCATGCAACAGAAAAACCTTTGCTATAAAATAATAAAACATACATGAATATGAGCAGCTTTTAGAATTGGAAAGTGAGTAATGTGTGAGGTGACATAGTGTAAAAATGATGCATTTAAAATAAAACAATTTTTTAAAAGTCCATCCTACAAAAAAAGCCAAAATTGTTCATGCAACTCAATTAGAACAGTTTTGTGATGGGCCTAGTAATTTTGAATAGTAACACTCTAGTGGACACTCCATATCTAACAGCGACCTTTGTACTGAAAGTCAGGACATACAATACAAAATATTTCGATATAAATACACTTGAAATTGTATGAAATCTATACTATGAATGTGTGACTATGCATCTGCCTTAACTCTATTTCCGTCTGAACCACAAAACGTAGATATAACGTGACAAAATACACAGAATGGAACAAGAAAGTTATTCCACCCCTTTAAAAGTTTCGGTATTTTCGGTAAAACTTCTGATATTTTTAAAGTTGATCTCTTAGGACTTAACATTGAAACCAAACATTTCTAAAATATCTTTCTGGTCTTGCAAAATAACAAATTTAAAAAAAAAAGCATGTGGGTTAAAACAGAAATTTTCTTAACTTGAATACATTCATTACTTAGTTTATAAGAGTGAACTGCACATGTGTGATTATAAATTTTAGTTTAAATAAAGTTTGATTTGAGGCAACACATTTTTGAAATATCAGAGAAAATACGAGATAGATGAAGTTTAGCAATGGTTTTCTGGCATCCGTTTTATTTATAATGTTATTACACCAAGTTGAATTTAGCTGGAAATTAGGGTTTTTTTTATGGTTCAAAAACAATTTTCTTACGAGAAACCATTATTCCTACTCTTATATATATGAATTTTCGGCACAACATATTTCAATTTAATATTTTAGTCATGGAAAATCATAAGAATATACAACCAACTTGCCAAGATAGAAAAAATTGACATTGTAAAATTATATTTAGTTTGGCATATAAATAAGCAAAATTTTTACATTTCAAACATAAGTCTATGTAAAAAAAATCTTGAAATATGTAAAATTCAAATTGGAAAATATTTCAAGATGTTGCAAATTTAATATGATTGTACTATTCTACCCCTAAAAAAAAGTTTTATGTGCAATGTCATACATAACACAACACCTAAGCCTTATTCCTAACAAGGCATATTTGCTAAAGAATTTATACTTCAAATATAACTTATGTTTCTATAAAAAGTAATTTAAAAATGTGGCCTTAATCAAGTATCAGATAACAATTGTGGTAACTGAATTACAATTAAGGACAGTTACATATTGATTTCTTTTAATCGGAATTTTTAATTTTTAAGTTTGTTTCTAACTACTATTATTATTTATTCTAATTATTAAAATTAAAAATAATTAAAACTTGGTAATAAATGGCTTTCTACCCAATAACTTCAAAATTAGTACTAAAAATAGTAACATATTTCTTAAAGATGTACATAACAATGTATAATAAAAAACAATCTCCCATGTCTAGTAGTATTGACCTCCATTTTCCAGAAAGTTAAATTCATTGTTTAAAAGTTAACATGAGCAATTACCCATTGGGTTTCTTTGCATAACATAAGTAAAAAAAAATTAGACCCTAATTGCTAAATATGAGACTTCTACACAGGCGCGCAGCCAGGATTTTTTCAAGGAGGGGGCTGAACTTCAGAAGGGCACTTTTACAGAATTCCTTGTGTGGGGGTCCGGGAACTTTTTGAAATGTTAATCTTCCAAAATGCTATTTTCGAAATACATGTAAATATACTAAATTTACAATCATGTTTTACAAACTAGACTGCTGGGGAAAATGATTAAGACAGTGAGTGGCTGATACAAATTCCCAAAATGAAACTAAAATTACTGGAATTCTGAAAAAGGCACAAAAATTGTTCTTACGCCGGAATTGGAATACTAGGGAAAATTATCACTACAAAAAAAAATTCAAATTTGTGAAAGGGGGTGAAAAGGAGTAAAATGTTTTAAAACAATTCTCTATCTGTGTCGTGTTTTGACGTATACGATTATGACATTTTTAACAGCGATTCTTTAAAAATATGTCTATAAGTTAGGTTAGTTAAAAATTCTTTCAGCTACCTAAAAATCGAATGAATTCCAAAAGCTATGGGATAAAAGAAAATTACTAATTTTACACGTTGCCATTTCCGTTAATTGTTAAAAACAAACCCTCGTCCAAAAAGGTACATTTAAATTCAAAAGCATGTTTCAAGTTTCAAATTAAATAATTTATAAAAAATAAACAGTTTTTTTCTTTTAATTTTTATTATTATTTAACGATAACTAACGATTCAAAATAAATACATATAATTGTCTGAAAGTGATTTATTTTGTGGGCTTCAAAATAGAAATGGATATGATACCAGGAACACTCAGTTTCAATCGCTGATGTTGACTTTTGAGATTCTTTCCCACTTTTTTTCCAAAGATCAACTTCATTCATAATAATTAATCGCTGCTCAAATCACTCGAATAAAATTTCACAGCCCCACTTACATCATCAAAAGTAGCCTTATTACAGTAATATGGAAGTAAATACTGAAATTTTTATGAAGTAGCCATACTACCTTCAAACCTTATTATTTGGTCAATGTACGGAATAAATACAGAAATTCTGTAATATGATTTGGCAGTTTCAGCAGATTGGGTTTCCCTAAATTTTTACCGTTTTGGCATTCGGAGAACATTGATTTCAAAATCGTGTTTTAAACTAAGGGCTTCTGCCTTTTTAAAGATAGATGAAAAGTGTTCTAATGCCTTTTCGCATATGTCTAAAAACACGTTTAAAATCTTTCACTAGTTCTACAGCCTAAATAAGTTCTAGAGACTTCAGTTGGTAGAAACCTAGAAACAGGCAAAAGCAACTTTTTAAAGCTGTTAATCCGTTTAGTCAGCCGTTTGCATGGCAATCCGTATCAAATAATTTATTTTGGAAAGTGATTATGAGCAACGTTTTTGGTTCCGTTTTTCAAGAATATTGTGCAAATTGGCTTTTTTTGCATTAAAATACAATTTTGAGGATGTCAGTTTTTAAAATTACACAAATTTGGACGAAAGGGCATTTTGTCACAGTCAGTCAGGGGGGGCCCCCCGAGCCCCCTCCCTGGCTGCGCGCCTGCTACTACAGTCAAAAGAATAAGTCAACTTTCCAATTTTTATGCCGTAAAATTGTCGCCAAAAAACTTATTATTGCTCGAGCCCCCCGAGCCCCCTCCCTGGCTGCGCGCCTGCTACTACAGTCAAAAGAATAAGTCAACTTTCCAATTTTTATGCCGTAAAATTGTCGCAAAAAACTTATTATTTGTCCATTCAATTCTTGACAAACTTTAATTTTAAACTTTTTAAAACTACTCTTTAATGAAAGATAAAAAATTAAATCCCACATTTAAAAAAAACAATTTTTATTTGTTTGGAGCTTCGACTTCAAACTCTGAAGTAAATAAAAAAAAAAAAAATAATTACATTGCAACCAAACCAACTTTAAAAACAGATGATAAAAAAAACATATGTACCTGCGTCTGGAGCCGCGTTAGGCCCCTTATCCACAGGATCTGCCCAGTCCGCTTGTGGTCCTGGGAGAGGGACCTAATGGGAGATTGGAAAATATTTTGACTTTTAAAAGCATAAAAGCAGGTTGAAATATATTCAAGAAAAACTAATTAAGTTGCAAGTAAATTAAGTTAAAACAAAAAAGTTTTGAGTAGGTTGAGCAAAAATTAAATTGGTTTTAAGCCTCTTGTTTCTTATCAGTTATTTTGCTTCTCTGACGCTAGGTGGCACTGCAAGCGCTGCAAGATTCGGCGATAGTAAAAGAGATATAATTATATACATAGCAAACAGTAAAATTCCCCCAACATTTGACTCACAGGTGGAGGCGAAGTCTCAGGAAAAAATTATTCTTGGCCCTGTGCCATACAGGTTGTAACAAAACTTTTTTTATGTTTGTTCAGGCTATGCTTTGTTCGGGGATATCTCTCCATTGAGCTGTGATGGGATTTTTGTTAATAATTAATATTTTTAAATTACACTTATTAAATATTTTATTATCAAAATAACTTTCTTACATATATTTTGGTAAATTTTCGTGAGTACAAGTCATATACTTTATTGAAAATCAGGAGTCAAACTTTCTCCATTGGAATTGTATAGAGATCTGTTACGCTACTAGACCCTTAAATTAACAACTTTCTTTTTTAGAGCTGAATGTATACAAAAATTTTTTTTAAAAAAAAATAGCAATTTACACAGCTTCACTTGAGAAACCCTACACTCCCAGCTGACCTTCTTGCAACAACTCTTTGTAAATTTTCTTAAGTTCAGTTGATCAAGATAGACCTTGCCATGAATAGAGCTTTAAAAAATTAGTTAAAAAAGTTTTACATTAAATTATTTTTTGCATGCTTGGTCCTCATTTTATCGACCCACTTAAGAGATGAAAGGATGGGTCAACCTTGCCCAATCCGGGATTCGATCCCTGGACCTGTGGTGTGGCAATGCAAAGCGCTACCACTAAGCCACTGGGCCTCGTTAATTCTACTTTTACTTACATTAATTGTACTTTTCCAAAATTTGTTGCTGCATTTTAAAGATATATACTATGTGCTACAATATCAATAGTTCAACATTTATAGAAAATATAAGTATATTTTTTGGCTAATGATGTTAGCAGCAAATTGTACAAGGGAGCTTTTAATAAAAGCAAATAGCCTCATAGTTTTCAGAGAAATAATTATAAAAATGAGTGAAAACATATCCCATTCTTGAACGCTGCTACTACAGCTGAATGGTTGAAGTACCACACAGGCAGGTAGGTTTGGTTTGATTGAATTGACTTTCCACATGAGGGCTACTGAAGTCATAAGTAATTAGGAAAAAGAATGACCAATTACCCTGACGACCCATCTTCTGCCATGGAAGCCTGGTCCATGTCCTCTGGGGGTCCAGAGCCCCAGGTGAAGGTCTTAGGGATGCGCTTGGTGGGAAGGGTGGTGATGAGCTGACCCCACACCAGCACACCACACCCCAGGAAGATGCACCACAGCCACTGGTCTAAGGTGAGGGCAACAGTGCTGAACGCTAGGCCACCATACTGGATGATCACAACCTAGAAGCATACAAGGCTCAGGAAAAGTGGCAATAGTGGTCAGATGTCAGTTGAATTTTAAATAATGGTTCAAAGAACCCGAGTTAGTTTATTCTTTTATAAAAATATAGTAACCGGCGAGTTTTCGCTAAATCGGATGAACCATCGATGACCGATCGAGCAAATTTCGAGAAACAATGCTACTAGGGACTCAATTTTGGTTCGTTTTAAAGCAGCCCTGTCCTGCCATCTTTTAAACAAGAGAACGTCTGAAGTAGTGGCTTCATTGCTAGACTCGGAATTAGGAAGCGCTTCATAGGTCCTTTTCGGCCAATAAGAACGAGGCGAACACTCCGACTTCAAATTTTCTCTTCTCCAGCGTTTTTCTAGGTGTGAAGAGGATGATTCCCGATTATCCAAAAATTCCTATGGAATATCGATTAACCGAAAGTGCTTCGGTCCCGTACCTTTCGGATAAGCGGGACTCTACTGTACTTAAAACACATAAATTTGAACCATAAATTAAAATAGGAATTCTCTTAATGTCTTATTCTATGAAAGATATATTTCACACACACTTGTTATAGTTTGCTTGTTTATCACTTGTTCATACTTTAAACCCAAAAAATATTTCTAACTCTGTTTAAGGGGTGGTTGTAACAAAGTATTAAGAAAAATATCGCACCGTACGCGGAAAAGTGACCTATCGGCCAAAACTGACTTTTTGAGTTAACACTACTGTAGAATGCAAAATTTCGATCTCTATCAATTGGTGCAATCGGCATAGCGACCCGAGCCTTAGTTCGTCTACAATTAATAGATAGG
The DNA here is from genome assembly GCA_019343175.1 of Oedothorax gibbosus. Classification (NCBI taxonomy): domain Eukaryota; kingdom Metazoa; phylum Arthropoda; class Arachnida; order Araneae; family Linyphiidae; genus Oedothorax; species Oedothorax gibbosus. The sequence goes on from CM033279.1 coordinate 11,370,608, forward strand.
GCTTTTTTACGCTTTCGTTTTTGGATGAAAATGAGCAGGAAAGAAAGACCTATCTCACCTGGCGATTTTTCGCTATGTGTTTGAAGCTGCTACGACAATGAAGTTAAGTTTGAAGTGCTTAAATGGAAAGGTTGAAGTCGGTAATTTATTTGCTTCTTGGTTTCTTTATTTGAAATACACACACATTTAAGAAAACCCATTTCAAAAGCTCTATTCTGTGGTATTTAGTACGATAAATATACATAAAAAAAATTCATGTAATATGTATAGATTGCAAAATGATGTCAATATGTATATTTTTTTCAAATTAATATTTTAGCAAACGATAAATAGTTTCTTTTCAACGTCGGTATTTTACTATAAATCTAAACTCAATTGCTACAACTTGACAGTTTGCAATATAAAGTCAATGAATTCACCTTCATACTTAAGGTATGAGGCATCCCTACAACTTACCACCATATTTATAAAACTACTTTCGAATTAGGATTTAAAAGGGCTTAAATTTAAAATCCAATTGACCAGAAACACATGAAATTTCAAGTTTTCTGTCATTCAAGTTAAAAAAAATACTTAATGAAAAAAAAAGCATTCTTGTATGTAAACTAATAACTTTCGATTTACCCAGTCACTGTATTCAAGTAACGAAATAGTTATTTAAAATTGGTTGTTTTAAAGTCATTTATATATATATTTTTTAAATTTAAGTCTTTTTTACGAGTTTTAAAATGATTTTAAAATTTTAATAATGCTTCAAAATTAATTTTTTTAAATTTTAAACATGATATATTGTAAAAATTTAGATTGAAAGGTTTTTGTAAAAGTGATTTGTTTCATAACACCTATTTTTAATATAAACAAATTATTGTGATTTCAATCCATTAATGAACCATGTGAATACATTAAATTATAAAAATAAACATGACCTAAAAATAATCTCGTAATTACATGATAAGGGATAAACCTTATTACATAAACTTAATTAAATGGGCTAAACAAGCTTTTTGTTTAATTTAATTTTTTAATTTTTAAAAATATGTTCTGATTGTTGATCAATATATTATTAGATTATCAAAATACATTAAGTAAATGAGTATTCTTCATAAGTATGTTTTCTTAATATTTAGAATGAATTTAGAAGCAAATGTTTCAGGACCGTTCTTCAGAAGAGCCGTTTAAAGTTTTGGTAAAAATTCAAAGCATCACAAAATCGTTCCGAATGGACCTAGATCAAAAATATTTGGCAAGAATATCCATTTTATGAGTACCAAATAGTATACATGGTCATTTTTTACTTCAAATTTGAATTTTCTGGGATATTTTCGGATAGGTTTTCCTTTCGCGTACAAAATCGTTCAAATTTGAACGCGAAAGAAAGACTTGTAAAAAATGGCCATGTATACTGTTTGGTACTCATAAAACAGATACCCATGCCAAATATTTTTTTTATCTAGGTCCATTTGGAACGACTTTGTGATCATTTGAATTTTTACCAAAACTTTAAACGGTTCTTCTGAAGAATGGTCTTTTTCGCGATAGGTCTATTTTACGCATACGTTGCGATATGTACTATTATAAGAAAAAATAGAATACCTGTGCAGCTGTAGTAATGATCAGAATACTATAGAAAATGGGGTTTGTAAATAGTCCTTCAAAAATATTACGCTCGCCATGAATTTTCCTTGCGTTGATCTCGTTGAAAAGCGTCATCATAACAAATGTGTTGAAAATTATGGTGAAATGCTGAGAAGGTTTGGCCCTGACGCCGAAAGTCATGCCAGAGTCGATATCGAAAATCTTGTCACCTGTAATAACAATAAGGGGTTCAGAAAGGTTTTGAAATCACCATCAAAGACAATTCAAGATTTCAAGCTTATAGAACAACTTGAAAAAAAAAGAATGAAACTGCTTGAATGTTTCAATGATTGAAAACTAATTTTTTCTTAAGATGGTGTGTGGTTAAATAATGTTGTATTAGAGCTATATATACACTAATGGTAACAGCAATGTAGGGAGATCAGAAAATAAACACTATTTTTTCAAATTTACAATTCCGCCAATTAAATAGTTATTAAAAAACAAAAATATATAAAACTGACCTATTTATTTCCTTTAAAAAATACTTTACAAATAATAAGAACTCATGAAGCCTAAACCTATTTTTTTAAAAAAAAAAGAACAGCAACCAGAGAGATTTTATATAATTTTTTTTTGTATGCAAAAAAAATTACTTCGTAATAATATTACTTCGTAATAATTTTATATCTGTTTTTTTAAAAAAAAACCCTATTGTTAATGACAGTAAAAATTGAAGGTAATTACTGGTAACAAAATTTTTAGCACCAACACAATTACATAAAAATTTGACAATGTTACGTTTTCAGGTTTGGCAAATGGTAAGTTTTCAGTCATTACAGGTCTTTGCACTTACACTAGCATTACAATTAGAGTCGAACCTCGTTAACACGAACTCGAAGGGAGCACCAAAACATTTTGTGTTAACCGAATTTCATGTTAACCATCAGGAATTTTTTTTTACAATGAACAAGTGAATATTTTTTAAAAATTAAAATCGAAAAAATATTCTTATTTTATTGTGTACACTAATAATACAAGCCTACAATTAGTAATTCAATTAATACAGTGCATTTGGAGTAGTACATACTATCTAAAAATTAGGAAATTTATTAAGGAATACCAATTAAGAACAGTGCCCCATAGTTACAAATTTTATTTAGACGCAATTTCCGCTTTTAAAAAAAAATATTTGTCGCGAATATCATTTAAATTTTTTTTTTTTGTTTCAGAAGAAATATACTGCTGCTCTCGATTCATTTTGAATGAAAATCAATAAGTTTAAATGCAAACCAATTCTAATTTCATTTGTCCTTTACCTTTGACCTCTGTAGAGAAACACCTGCGCTTTTCATGACATAATGGATCATCCAACACCTGTCGATTAAAATTGACGAATAATGGAAGATCGTGATTTTCTCAGAAGTAGAAGACAATTTATTTTTAGAATGTTCGTTGCCATTTTTTTATGTTTTGTTTCATTTGTGATTCGAAACTAAGGAGAAAAAAAAGTCAGATTCCAAATATTTTTGTTCGGGTTAAGCGGAATTTCGCCTAAAGCAATTGCCCGTTAAGAGATTTTTTTAGCATGAGCTCAAAGCTTTTTAGTCCGGGGAACTGCTTTCATTTCATATTAAGCGGAATTTCGTGTTAAGTGACTTCCCATTAACGAGGTTCGACTGTACCTGCAAAGAGCAGCGTGAATATGACTGCAAGCTGATATAAGGCGTGCCCTAGAATATTCTTCATCATGGTGCGCGAGATGAGTGGCTTGGAGCGGCCGTATGGTTTCCGCATCAGGAGATCGGGTGTTGGCATTTCGGTGGCCAGGGCTAAAGAGGCCAGGGTGTCCATGATAAGGTTCACCCAAAGCATCTGTACAGCTTTCAGTGGGCTGTCCTGTGAACCAAAAGAATTTGAATTTCAGAAATTTATACAAGGTATGGACATTTCCTGATTTATCAGTAGAATTTAAAGTTAATTGAATACAATACAGTGGAATGTCAAAAGGCATAACTTCAGAATGTGTTACACAAAGAATTTTGGTTTAAAAATATATTCCAGAAGTACTCTAGTCTCTCAAAGTGAATTTAAGAAATAAAACATAATAATCTGAAAACAGAAGTCCAACAATTTTTGAGATACTATCTATGAAACTGTTTAAAAAAAGGTAAACATACTCCAAATTCTGTAGAAAAAGCAGTAATGACTGCTCTACTTGGATCATATGTGCAAAACACTTAAAATGTGCTTCATATTATTTCAATTTCAGTTGATAATTTGAATAAAAATTTATTTTTAACAAAATGTCCTTCAATTCTAAAAATAAGTTTTTTCATGGTTCCTAATCTCTTTAAGCATTCTCTTTAATTATATAAAATTCTTTACAAATAATTTTTTAAGCAAGGTACTTAAATCCAAATTATAATAAAGTATAAAAAGATTTTTGGAACTAGTACCTCTATTGCACATGCCCCTACAAATGCTACAATAACAGCAACAATATTCACAGTCAGCTGGAACTGAAGGAACTTGGCGATGCTGTCATACACGTTCCGACCCCACATCACAGCTTTCACTATGCTTGTGAAGTTATCGTCTGTCAGAATGATGTCTGAGGCTTCTTTGGCGACATCTGTTCCAGCAATGCCCTAACAGTATGAAAACATTTGTTGAGAGGATTTATAAATTATAAAATCTAATAGAGTTTTTTTTTTTAATGGCAGTCTTTTATTAAAGTGAATTATTAAATTATAAGTTGATTGTTAAGTGTCCCTCAATACCATTAATGCAGGTGAGGGAATAAGCTTGTTAAAATTTAAGGTTATGCTATTATGAGTATTTTATTTTTCCAAATGTTATATGTATACCGACGTTGCTATATGAAAACCACTAGTTATCACCATGGCATTTAGAATGTAAGCCCTCTTAAGGGAAAAATATTACATTAACAGTCCACCAATAATATGAAGTTTCAGATGCCGAGGAAAAGTTTTATTACATCAACCCTTAATGACAACTTTGGTAATACCATTCACAACTTCATTTCTGAATAAAGAAAAACATTACCTTTAATTTTTTTTACATTTGTTTTTAATGGTCTTTATTCGTCCCATATTGTTTATTTTGATAAACTTAAGCAGAAAGTACTTTTTTTTGCCAATTATCATTAATGTATCAATTAAATTTAAAAAGGAGGAGTTGCGATTGGGCAACAAGCAAGTCCAGTCCTCACCATGGCGAATCCGACATCAGCCTTCTTGAGGGCAGGCCCATCGTTGGTGCCATCCCCAGTGACGGCCACAACTTCTCGGTTGGCGTTCAGCTTGGAGTCGATGATGCCTTTGACCAGGGTGTATTTGTCCTGGGGGGAAGAACGAGCCAAGACCCTTAACCTGGGCCATACCTTATCGAACAGGTGCTGCTGGAACTGAGAAGAAAATATATGGATTTATAAAACAGCATTAGATGAATGATGCAACATTACATTAAAAAATAATTTTAAGGTGAACAAATAAATAAGAGTTAGTAAAATGCAAATTTTATAGCATCTATACAATACAACATCATTACATTTCAAAACTCCCTGTCATTTTAGCTAAAGAGAAATCATTTTAGATCTTTTGAACTTTTCTTTATTCTTATTTTTTTAGGATTACACATTGGAGTTAAAGTATATTATTAATCATTTTATTCTACTTAATTTTTAATAGAATTTAGTCTGCTTCAGTTGTTTTGCTCACTTTTGATCCAAGTTTAGAACTTTGAAATCTGAAAGGAGAAGTTTTGTTTTGTAAGCATTCTGTTTTCCAAGATTTTTTACATCAGCTATTTTCTTTAATAAAGAAACAAAGGCACAATTGGATTACTTCAGATTTCAATCTATTACCAGCAACATTTATACTTTATTTGTAATAGTTAATGTTGGTGGCAACACTTTTGCTCGAGCCTGCAGCAGCAAAAAGGGGCGTTACCAGATCGACCGAAGCAGATGACCTGATGGCTTATCAAGAATGCCGACCCTTGACGTTTTGATAAAACTTTCTTTACGAACTTAAATGATAGAACTATTTAAAAACAAGATGTTTATTTTTATTTAACTTTTGTAAACTTTATTTTAAAATGAAATAAGCTAAAGATTAAGCTTGATTGATATTTGTTTAAAGTTGCAATCAATAAAATCCTGCAAGTGAATTAATCTTCAAACAGCAGTTGTGTGTCTTCTATCTGCGTAAGTTATCACGAACCTAATAACAACTTTCGATCAGTTAATAGTATTTGATCACCAACATTATTTGGTGACATATTCCAACATACTACTTTTCTTAGCAAAGTAGAGTGTTGCTTACATGACATCTATTTATCACGAGATATTCTCAAACAAGCAGAAATTAATTCAGGTTGAAAAATTAAGATTAATAAGAAATTGAATTAATACAAATGCAATTGTAAAGTGAAAATACTTAAATGAAGGTACTTGCCTCTCCTGATGAGTCCCTGATCCTTCGGTTGAACTCCTTTCCATCCAGTACAATGAAGTCATCTGTTGGCCTTATGATTCCGCACTTGAGTGCTATTGATCGGGCAGTGTTGACATTATCCCCAGTCACCATACGTACTGTTATGCCAGAACGCTGGCACTTTTTGATAGCATCAGGGACCTGAATACAAAGGTATAGACAGGATCAGAAATTTGATCAGTGATTGGCAGTGTTTGAAACATAATGTGTGGATATTCTAAAAGATTTCACTAATAAAACTTAATTAGTGAAATTTAAATTAAACTGGATACTATGCTTGTATGATTGAATATTTCATAGTTAAATATTGATAGATAACAATTTCTACGATGAATTTGAAGAAAATTTGTAAAGATGAACTCACTTTCACAAATACCAGAACAAATGTAATTCCAGAAAGACCAAAAATTAAAACAATACCGCTGGAACAGTTGCCACTTAAGACATGAAACATGCCCATTGAAAGATAAATATTATAAAATATCAACTATTTCTAATTAAAAAAAATTTGGTGACAATTATTTTTGCTTTCTATGGTGTTTGCTTCCCAGTTACCAGAACAATTTTTACAGAAAAACTATCCAAATTAGATTTTATACTCAAAGGTAAAATTGAATTTTACTGATATAAAAATAACTCACTTCAGGCCTCACTGGATCCTCAATCCCAACTATGCATATACAGGTAAGGTCACAGATAATCTTATCCTCGTCTTCCCAATCCGGCTCGGATGTTATCTGCACCTCGTTGTGTGCACCAGTGGGCTGAAACAGATAGTCCTTGTAGGCTAGACCAATTGTCCTCAGACCTTCGCTTGCCATTGGTTCAATGACCGTCTTTATTAAGCGATCACCGTCTTCTTTAGTAAACCTGTCCAGGCGACCATCTCTACCATAAATGTGTATGCACCTGGGATAGAAAGTTTTATTGTTAGAAGAACTTTCAGAAAGCTATAATACTTTAGGTTTCACTGCAAATAGGAATATAAATATCTATATCAAGGATGTCAAACCATGTATATCTGTGTTTTGTTAAGTGGCAGTGTTTTCTTGTGTGGCATATTTGCAATTTTAAAAGAAAATCTTGATTTACACTTTTTCTTACTGTGGAGTACATTTTAAATTCTCAATAACATATTCAACACAAGTAAATTTACAAAAAAGGTAATCTTTAAAAAAAAAATAATGATATAGTCAAGTATAACTAAAACATTTTTTTTAATATCAAAATAGTATACCTCTCGTAATGTTAATAAAAATTATTTAAAAAAAGGAATGCTTGCCAAAGCAGTGCAAAACTATGTTATCAATTCTTTTATAATGACACCAGCACAATATCACAGTTCTGATGCATTTAAAGCAAATTTTCTGATAAATAATGGTTACACTATTGCAAACGTGAAATGTTTGGTTAGGGTTAGGATAAATCTTCCTCGCACTACAGCTACACAAGGGCTATTGACGACGATGAAAAATGTTTGGTTGTTTAGTTCATAAAACCACAAAACTATAAATATAAAATAATAAAACCTTAATTACCTCTTGAGAACCATCTCCGAGGCACCCTTGGTATACACCCTGAATCCCCCATCAATGCGAACCACAGTGCTCATGGATTTGCGCACTGAGTTGAAAGTGTACACCTTGTGCAATTTTTCTTCAGGGAAGTGGTCACGCACTACCTGGTAGTCGCGCCCCATCCCATGCACGAAAGACAGCAGTGCACACTCTGTCTTGTTGCCTACCTGTTTTGGCAGGTCTGCATTCAGATTGTCTGGCTGGTGAGAAAATAGTACTGTTTTTAAGATACTAATTATATTTAAAACTAAGAATATGGGTTATGAATTGAATACTTTTTAGAGTTTAACTGGTACAGTGGCAGTTTTGAATACTTTTGGCCCCATCTTACTCTTCATTACGATTTTACAGGGATAAAACAACAAACAGTTGGGATTGTCTGTACCCATTTTGATTGCAAAGCCAACTTTAGAGACATTAAAAAAATATTTTCCCTACACCAAACATTATCGAAAAATAACTTGAATCAAGCAAACAAGAGAAAACTGCACAATTAAGCAACTTATTAATTTAAACATGAGAGTGGGATATAAGCAATTAAAATATTGCGAGTTAAAAAAAAAAAGTAAGGCTAAATTGGTCTAAGTGCAAAGTAGCTAAAAGCTAGAAATGGTAAGTTTTTGTTGATTTGAATTACCTATTGCACAACAGAAGTGTGGTAAAACCTTTAATAATGAAGTTTTTATTACAACTTGGCTACAATTTAGAAAAAACAGCATAACAATTCATAGCCTAAGGGCAACCTCAAATTATAATAATATCATTATCCCATTACCTTATTTTAAAATAATGATAAACGCAAAAAAATCGAACAAATATTTAAAAAAAAAAATATTTAACAAAGTGTTTTATGTTATGCTACAAAATGTAGTAAATGTTTGTTCGTACACACTTATTTATAAAACATAATTTTTTTTATTTACTTAAAAGTTATCATATTGTTCTAAAACAAGCAAACACAAGTGAGAATAAACTTTTACTTACTATAACACGCGAAGTATAAGAACTATTAACACAAATTCCAGTAACTAATAAATCAGCAACATTTGAAGGAAGATTTTGATACTTAGGCGTTTCTACATGATGAGTACCTGAAATACACAAGGGTTGTGTAAATAAAAGACATAGTTAAGTGACAAAATACATATGCTTTTAGGAGAAAAATAGCCTAATGGCAATAGTAATTAAAATATACCCAAATTATATCACTTGTATCATATTTACACACAAAAGATTTACAATATTGCTTAAGTATTTTCAATTAGGATTTATTTCATGTCAGGTGATCTTTTCCCCATAATACCTTTTAGGCTTTCACGGACAGACATATTCTTGCAATACTTTAGAGAATATTCATTGCGTTTAAACATGGATGAGATAAACTACTATATTTTGTAGGTATAATTACTAGGGTACTAACCACATGTGAAGCACTGTACAACCGTCATGCGATTGGTAGTGAGAGTTCCCGTCTTATCAGAGCAGATGGCTGTTGCATTTCCCATCGTCTCACACGCGTCCAGATGACGAACAAGATTGTTGTCTTTCATCATTTTCTGAAAACAGAGAGAGTCTTTTTTTCATACAGCTTTATTTGGCAATTCATCAATTGACTTTGAGCTAGCAGATTAAAATTCATTTTACACATTGCAGTACTTTTGCTTCAAATAAATTGTGAATAATTTACTTTTTTTGCATAAAATACACATTTGCGTTTATTTTTCGAACCTCTGTGTTGTGTCTAATGCCACTCGGTATCCGAGCCCGGAGTAGAGAACTACCCGATTTTAAGGCGAAGTGGGGCGGCTTCCGTTTTTATTGAGCGCCACAAGGGAGGAAGTCCGACTTTTGCTCGCAGCATGACACATCCGTTTTACAGGAAGGTCCCTTTCACACATCCATTCTCACTCACATATCGGAATTTTGATCCAGATCAAAGGCCGATAACCCCCTGATCTGGTACCCCCAGAGGTATTAATTTGGTATGGGAACATGGAGGACTTTGTGACCACGACATATTTAACGTGCCCCAGCCACCATTAGCAACACTGCGGTCTTTAGTCGAATACAAGCGCCGACCCAGCAACCATCAGAATTGCGAGCACCGCCGAGGACAGAACCCACAATCCTTCCGATGCGAGCACGACGCTTCACACGACTGAGCTACCGCGGCTCAAAAAAGCTTCGAACCTCTGCAAAGCTTTATTATTTGCAAAAGTTTGTACGTTAATAGAAGTAGATTAGAGGAAGGGGGAATTAAAAATGGAGACAATACCAGACTTCCAGTCATACACTGAAGATGCATTCAGAAAATTCTGCCAATTGGGGGTATGATCAACAGCAGAAGAATCTTTGAACGTACTTTTTTAAAATATATTTTTCTTTTGCTACAAGAGAACTCATTTAGACCATGGCCAACCGCTTACAGACGAAACTAGACACTTCTAAAGCAGAATTCGAAATCAGGTATAGTACCAGCCAAGGATCAGTGATTTTTGTAGTAACCAAAAAATGTGTTGCCATGAATTTTTCAGATAAGAAAACTAAGATATTTTATATGCGACTGAAACTTTCTAAAAAACGTGTATCAAAACTACATGTAAAGAGGGAGAAAAATGGAGGAGAAGATACTTAGTAATTAATATATAATGTAATAAAAAAACAATAACAAACCCTGTACATGTAATTTATTTTACTGTAACATTCAATATAGATTAAGAAATAACGTAATTACCTTGACCGAGTATGCCAATGCTAGGGTGACTGCAAGGGGCAAACCTTCTGGAACTGCTACCACCAGAACAGTGACTCCAATGATGATAAACTTGACGATATAATTCATGAAAAATGGGCTCCACTCTAGCTCCATTATCACAAAGAATTTGATCACAAAACGAAGCAGAAGAATTCCCACAGTCAGCAAGGCAATAAACGAGCCTGTGAACAAGCCATTAGTATTATACATAACTCAAAGTTAAACTTTTTATCATAAACGTTTTGTGTGTTTGTACCCAATAGACTCTTCTTAAACTGTTCAAGGCAAACACCTGTTTGCCTTATAACTTGGCACAAATATATAGTTCATACTAAAGTTATAACTTTTGAACTTGCTGGAGTTTAAAACTATATATTTTTGGAGATAATTTGATGCAAGTACTCAAAGCTACACCACTCTTGCACAAAGCCTCTATCTTTCTGCCACTTTCTTAATACTATAATGAACCATCTAAAGAACTCTATTGCGAGATATACTGTGACGTCATTCCAAACTGATTCATATCAAAAATAAATATTCCTTCGAGTTTTCTTTTCATTTTAAATAAAGTTTCTTGTGCATTTAACGAGGAGGCAACAGTGGAAATATTGAATAAAAATGAGATTTTCTTGTAATTTTAATGGAGTTTAAATTTTTAAATTTTAGATATGCTTCTAATTTAAAGTTTTTAATGAAATTTGGGATAGCGCCTTGTTTGAGTTTTTGCTTCGATATGATATATCCCACTTGTCTGAGAGACTAATCATTCACTGTATGAAAGTGGGCAACTGATAGACAAATGCACTGAACAATTATAATACCTTCCACTTTTTATGTTACAAACATATTGTGGAAGCTAAAAGTCAAATACAGCACTTTTCTGTGTACAATGTGCTTTGGAAATAAATGCACTCAATTAAATCGTACTACTTACCGGCATACCCTATCTGTATTGCTAGTTTAGTGAGCTTCGTCTGAAGCACTGACTGCTCCTTTCGTGAGCTGCCTTCCGCTTTTTCTTTGACAGGAACTATCTCACCGATGGGATCCTTGCTATTAACCTTGTCGTTCGGGATATGGGAGTTTCCGGATAACACTGCATCTTCGTCTAACAAAGGAAAAGTTACACAAATCGTATGAATGTTTAAACTTTTTTTAATAGAGTAATGCCGCTATTAATGTAAAAGGTTTTGTTTATGCATTCAAAATGCTGGTATCGGTTTAGCTTATTGGGTATCATTACTATGCTTATATTGTTGTTAAACAAAGATTTAAAAAAGTAGTTCACTTAATTCCCTTTAATTAAATAAAAGACATGTTTGCATCATTGTGCCTCTTGTAAAACATTGTGGTGTACAATGAGATATAAAGTACACAAGAAAACATTTTAAATTCAATGAGCAAACGTTGGTTCAATGTTACAAAAAAAAACCTTTGCTATTACATCGAATTACAAACAGGATCAAACAAACACATATTTGGTCAGTAACATGTAATGTCTTACATACCAAAAATATGTAATTATAGCAAAAATAACTAATTAGCAAGCAAGGATAACATCTTTGATTTTTAACCATGCAAAAACATAGCCAAACCTCAATTTCCAACCACCTGTTTTCTAAAAACAATTTAAACTAAGGATTATTTTAAAATTTGGAATTTAATTAATTAGAAAACAATTCATGGTAAATTATAAGTTTTGATGAAAAATATTAGTCTATAAACTAACTCTACAGGTAACAGGTAATAAAGTATAAAATTTTACTACAATTCTAACAGCAGCACTATAGAAAATTATTATTCAAAAATCAGTAAGTCAGATAGCGGTTGGTTGACTTACCAAAAACTACTTATTCATTACACTTGAAAGTCAAAATTAAAAAATGAAGAACGCATACACTTGCAAATTTGAAATCATTGAATAACTTATTTTAAATCAAATACCAAATTGACCAGCATTAACAGTTTGAAGTCCAGTATTGCTTCGATACAATCTGTTCATCATAAACTTGGCTATCTCAGGGAGCTTAGCTTGTACAATGCAAATACTTCTTATAATCAACTATTCAACTACAACTAGAACACTATAAAATTTTAAAATCCCTAATTAAGTTTAAGAAGACATCTACTGTATGAATACCTTTTGGGGGTAAAGTATGTGAAGGAGCCTAATATATTTACAAGGTCTTGAGATTAAGGGGTAATGGCCGCGGATCTCCAAACCTGAATTCCTCTGTGTTGATTCAAGAAAGTTGGAAAGAAAACACGATTTTCTAAGCCATATTTCTCCAGCTGTATTGAATATTTTTACAAGCGGTTTCTCTTGTATGATAAATTTAGCTTACTTACAGAGCTCTATAATCTCAATTTTTTAAATTGGTTTAAATATTTTGTTGTAAAGTTATTTATTGAAATTTTTAAAAAAAATATTCGAACCAATTTCAGAAAAAGGGATTACAGAGCCCTGTAAGTCAGCTAAATTTATCATACAAGAGAAACCGATAGTAAAAATATTCAATACAGCTGGAGAAATGTGGCTTGGAAAATCATGTTTTTTCCATTGGATTAACACTTTAAGACAATTTGGTTTGGAGACCCACGATCATTCCCTCGTAAGGGGAAGCTAATCATCTTTCATCCCCTTTCTTCACTTTCCATTTTATGTCTATAGAATAATTCTCAGTTCACTCTGCTTTAATTTTAAATTTATCCACTAGCATAGTTCTTTTTTACATAAAGAATCCAGAACACGTTCTTTGGATTCCGAGTTACACTTTTTCATTTTATTTGGTTAGGTCAAAATTAGATGGATAACGAAAAAGCGTAACCTAGGAACCGAAGAACAATTTTTGGACTCCTTCATGGAATGAACTCTTGTTTATAAACTTAAAAGCAGAGTGAAATAAGAAATATCCCATCGACCATAACATGGGAAGTAAAAGCAGGACGGGTTATGTTTAATTCCTCTTAACATGGGAAGTTATGCCAGAGAACACTGCCATGGGCAGGTAAACTGCAGTAACTAGCCAAATGACTTAGACCATTGTTGCAAAAACTCAATTACTCTAGCCTACAGTAAAATATATGGAAAAAGACTAAATATTTCAAAGCAAAAATGGTCTGATTCATTGTTGTGGTTACTGCAGTTTACCCACCCACGGCAGGACAGCCCCCTGTAACTTTAGACCATAATAAAACAGCTGTTGCAGAAGTGGGAAAATGGGAGGTTTGGCCATGCTTTTTCGTGAGTTGCCACTCTGATGAACACAAAAGAGGAAGAAATCACCTGAAGGGGATACTGGGACTGTCAAGGGTGAACATTCCATTCTATTCTTAGCATCGCTATGCCATGCTGTCAGTGAGAACAAAAGAGGGATCTGTAAGCAACTCGTTGAACACATACACATCAATCATGCACTAAGGACATCAAAAGCAACCATAGATGTTCTCATTTTTTTAAAGAGGTCCATAGTTAAAATGACATTACTCTGCGATTCCTGGAGGACAAACTAAATGTATCATCAACTAAATGACAAAACTACGAACATGCGAAAACACAGAGATAGAAAACTCGATACTGTTAAGCTTACAGTTTTCAGAAAATCGCCATTACCTAGAATTTGCAATTCATGGTTTTGGCATTTGACCGACGATATGAAATCACTTTTTGGCACAGAAGCTATTGACGATGTGAAAGGGAACTTATAGAAAGATTTTAATTTTAAACTTTGAAGTTCAGAAAGAACTAAAATAGCCTACTTTCCTGTTACTTAAATACTTACTGAAGTTCTAATCAGGAAAAAACTAGGTTCCTAACAGTAAATATCATCAACAACCGTTTCTACACTAGATTTATACACATAAGAAAAAAAATCGGAACACAGCATCCAGCTATAATTTAAACTTCTAAAAGCCAAAATCAACTATTTTCCTTAATATTCTTTCGCAAATTAACTTAATATTAATTATCGTCTGCTCGATTTATTTGTAGTTCAAAGATCAATTAAATATTTATTATTAACAAAAGTAATGAAACTACTCCAAACTGCATTAAAAAAATAAGAAATGTAAATTAAAACTAAGCATAATTGTATGCAAAAATATGCCTTGTCGCTTTCTTGGTAAACAATTAATGAACAATCAAAGAATCAAATTGTGCTACATTTTATGACGTCATTCCAAACTGATTAATGAAAATATTATTTTGCTTCAAATATGTCGAAATAAATAAAGTTTCTCATGGCATTGTTGATTTGGCAACAGTGATTTAAATGACTCAAAATTGAATTTCAATGCTAATTCAATGGGAAATTCGCCGACAGATAGTAGATTTATGTCCGTCCGGACGTACGTACAGACAGACGGACAAAAAGTATGAAAGTTGGGTATCTGAGGTCATAGTTTTCTAACAAAAAAGAATTTTTAAGATCCGATAGACAGAACCTATTTTGAAAAGGGGGGTACGGACAGCCAGACATACGGACAGACAGATAGACAGATGGATGGACAGACAGACAGAAATACGGACATCGACCGCAATTAAATACCTACAATGATTTAAATGACTCAAAATTGAATTTCAATGCTAATTCAATGGGAAATTCGCTGACAGATAGATTTATGTCCGTCCGGACGTACTGACAGACGGACAAAAAGTATGAAAGTTGGGTATCTGAGGTCATAGCTTTCTAACAAAAAAAGAATTTTTAAGATCCGAGGGATAGTACCGATTTTGGAAGGGGGGTACGGACGGACAGACAGACACGGACGGACGGACATCGACCGCATGTCAATACCTACTTTTTCATTTTTTTAATTCTTTCGAATTAAAAAAAGAAAAGTAGGCTAAAATTCTGTTAGATGTTTGTTATTTAGAAAGCTCCAAAATCCGCAAAAAAAAGTTTAGATTTGTTTCAGCAATTGATTTTAGTTTCAGTAATATGAAATAAAAAAAATTGGAAATTTATTTAAGGTTAAGAATGATAAATTTGCATTTTTGACAGCATAAATTTATTTCTGTATACTGTGACAAGTGATGCCGAATATTCCCGATCAGATAACTAATTTTATATTTTTTAAGGAGTTCTCTCTCACATTTCGTCGACAGTCTCTTTAACAATCTAAAAGTAATGCCACTCAGTAGTTTATTCTACAGAAATGAGAAATGCACGAGTACTGTCAGTTAAATTATGGACTCCCTTTACTTTAACTTGGATATAATGTCTTTTGAGGGAAATTAATTAATGTTAGTTAAAATAAAGTCTTAAAGCAATTTTTCCAATTCTTACAAATTTCTTTTATATAACTTTAGGTATAATGTAGAAAAAGTTATATTATCAAGATATTATAACATAATTCAAATGTGTCCAGCTTTTATGATGTTGAAATCAAGGTAGTTATAAGCATGAACAAGTTAAACTGTTATATGTAATATTGTTCTACAATAATGGAAGCTAGTTTAATATCCTTACTATCTATTTTGAATTAGTAACATGAATAAAAGATTATTGATAATAAAATATTGTGAGAGATACATAAAAAAAACTTTAGATTGCGAAACACTTCCAAATGAATATAACTTTGTTTATTATAATTATGTTTTGTACAGGGTGCTATGGTTGCCATTCATTTAGTACATTGATTAAGGATTTGTGCAAGGGTGTTCACATTAATGAATAATAACTACAAAATATAGAGTGTACTAAAGTGGTGATACAATATAAAGGACAATTTATTTTAAACAAACTATACATATACAGGCCCTGGACAAAGTATTAGACGCACTGTATTTTTTTTAGTAATTTTATGTTTCTTAAGAGTTTTTATGCAATAATTGTATATTTAAACTACAATATTATTGATTTTTATTTAAAAGAATTGTTGTAGACTACATATTTGTATTTATTTTTAACATATGGCAACACTGTGTTTTTGGCAACACTATTTTACATGAAATCTTGCAGTGCGTCTAATAATTTGTACAGGGACTGTAATACTACTTTTTCTGACTATTATATGAATTTAAAATGGGTATCTAAAAGTGAGAGAGGGGTAAGAAAGTAGTACTAGAGAAAAGAAAGATAAGACAGGAAAATGGTAAGGGAGAGAATTAAAATAAGGACTCTCAAAGGTTCAATATCAAACATTATGTATATAAAGCATCAAATTTAAAGGGAAGAATTGAAAATAAGAATAATTTGTTAGAACCTATTGAATTTAATAACAATATAAAAAAAACCTATCACTTGTACTTAATTCAACTACAAAAGTAGTGAAGAATTAACCATAAAACAATAAATGCAGAATTATAAACTTTTTAAAAATTATTATTGTAAAGGGTGGCAGGTTTAAAAGAGGCCTCCCCCAAACTGTAGGCTATTATTTGTCTGAGGCCTCTTATAAAATGCAACCCTGTCGAACTTTCTATGTCAAACACATACTAGTAAATGTTTTTATTTTTAATGAAAAATCGATGTCCAATTTTTTATTTTACTTTTCGGTGTTGCTGCAAAAACCATGTATTTAAAAAAAAACTAAACCTATATTAAAATCTCAATGCATTTGATTAAATGAGAAAACAAATTTTAAATTTATATAAAAAAAAGCACACAAAAAATTCTGTTACATGTTAAAACAAATCAAATATTTCATTTATTAAACTCAATACTAAACTTTTTAATCATGACCTTGTATGTTCATCCTGTTCCTAACACACCTAGAAAACCCTTTTCTGAAGAAAATTATTCTCTCCAAAAACAGCTAAGTGAAAGTCGGCAGAAATGGATAGAAGAAAAGTAGTAGAAAGAAGTGCACAGATTTCTAGCTTTTATTTTATTTTATGTGGGTTAATTGAACATTACCTGAGTTGCCTTTCTTCTTTTTGGATGCTTTTTTGGCTTCTAAAAGGGACATCAAAGTGGAGGAGAGAAAAATGGTCCAATTAGATTTTTCATTTTGAGTTAATAAAAAAAAGTCTTTTTCGATAAAAAATGCAGATTGCAGAGCTTTTTTTAAAAAGTCAAAGTAAATAGGCTTTTAAAGAAAAATAAAAGGAAAAAAAAGAAATTTCAAAAATATATGTAAAACAAAAAAAAATGTGCACAGGATGCTTCACATTTTTTGAGAATTTAATGTTTTTTTGGACTCTATAAAAACGTTTTGGCAAAAGATAAATCTAAATGCTACCAATAAAATGCATAGTTATTAAGAATAATAATGATAGTAATCATTAACATTTTAAAATATTATTTTAAAAAAAAAAATAAACAATTAAAACAAAATCATATAGAGGCTAAATTTCGGAACATTCAAAAAGTTTTTTAACTTAATTATACCATTGAAAATCTTCCAAATAATAGATAAAAAGCTTTATGAGTGAAGCAACCTGTACATTAAAAATGTTTTTTTAAAAAAGCTGGCCTACTGCTGCATAAAGCATCCAAAGCGCATCATTATCTAAAAAATGAAGGAAAAAGCTTTCTCATTGACGACATACTAGTAGTGTTTCTATTTTCCGAACTCAACCTGATATACATTGAGTACTTACTCATTGTTGTACTAAAAGACATACAGATTATCCATATATATTTAATTGAATTTTATTGTAAAAATCAGAGCTATGTACCAAAATAGTATGCTAGCACCATCATGAGAAGAACAAATTTTTGTATTTTATTAAACTCATTAACATCCTCACTTGGTGGAGAATCCTATCCAAGTTATGGACTTTTTGAGGGTGTGCAATCTCCTAGACTTTATCTAGTCGATATAGATCATGGAGAATGAGTAACAACAACACATCCAAGGTATAGAAATCGGAAATAAATACCTAAATATAAATAAATTTCCGAAAATATGAGGAAATATTTTCACCAAACAGCATACCTATACAAAGCATTGGCTACTTATTTGTTTGCAAATGATAAAAACCAGCAGCTGCCTGAAAGCAATTTTAACGCCAAGTCTAGACTAACCTTTCTTTAATTTTTTCTTTTGCTCGTCCTCTTCGTTTTTAGTGGCGCCAAGCAAGGTGAAGATAATTCCAGCCTGAGAGTTGACCCCAACGGCAACTACCACCATCTTTCCACTGCCTTCCATGACATGGGTACCTGTGAAAGTAACAACCTGGTTGATTTACTGTCACATAGGATTATAAAAGACTAAGTCTGTTTTGTAAATAGCCTCTTAGATAATAATACCTTCCGAATTTGATTAAAAAGTGGGAAGTCAGCAGTCGGTAGATAGCACAACCAGATAAACTTGTGATGAGACGCGAGTATGCTCAAAAATAGTACCTCGCTCCGTTTGTTTTGTTTTACTACCTAGGTTTCTCTTTTGGTATGGATTTTTAAATAATAGACATCATGATATATAATTAATGTATTTTAATTAACTACAATGAAAAATTAATATATTTAAAAATTATAATAGAAAATTAATATTTTAAAAATTCATTTTAGTGGATAATTAGATTAAGCAGCAAAAATGGTTGAAAATAGGCCTTAGCCTCAATCCCCCCCCCCCCCTCCCCAACCACCCATAAATAGCTCTACTAGATAAACTGCTTCCTGACAGCTTGTAAATCCATGTTATTTCTTGAATTAGGAATGCTTTATTATGTAGGAAACTATGAATTTATACAATGTGGCAAATTCGACTAGGACCAACAACTTATACGGAGATTTTGAATGGCTACAAAACGGAAGCAATTTTGGAAAATTCAGATTTTGGTAACAAAGCATAGAAATTACCACTGATATATTATCCAGTCCTATGCTATAAGAGATGGTTAACAACCCTAATGCTTAATTCCTTATTACTTCTTTCAACCAATCTGATCTAAGCACTAAGCCTAACATCTTTAATATACTCAATTTTTTCTGACTTTATTGTTTAAAAAGCTTTGTTTTTAATGATTCGACTTATGGATTTTGCCTTTGTATTGGAATATACCTTAAAATGTGTGATGGCTCAGGTACTATCATAGTGATGTTATCCAGACTAATATTTAGTTTTCTTAGCTGAAAAAATACTAAAGGAATAATGGTATAGGGATTGATAGGGATTATCTTAGGGATTGATATGATTATCTTAGGGACATAACCTTCACACTGTCAGGGCAAAGATTTTCAATATAACACATAAATATGTATTTAACATAAATAAAAATAACATAAATAATGGTAACATAAATTATGTATTTAAAGTGTTGGACAATATGCTGTAAACATAACTTAACTGGTAAACACTAAGATTTATAAAAATAAATTCTGGAACAATGCTTCCCCAGCAGTACCTGTTACTGATATATATATATATATATATATATATATATATATATATATATATATAATATATATATATATATATATATATATATATATATATATATATATATATATATATATATATATATATATATATATATATATATATATATATATATATATAGTACACATAAAGCAATTGAAAAAATATATAACATACCAAACACATAATACAAAAAGAGAGAATCTTACCAACTGGCGCTAAAGCTGCCATAATCAGTGAAAAACAAAATAACGAATACAAAAACAAAAAAAGTTAAACAAATAGTTTTTTTTATTTGACTCTTGTCCATCCCAATACAGAAAAGTGTATTGTTTTTTAATAGTGCCGTAAGGTCCTTACCTCCTGATGAAATGGCCTTTCCCACTATTTTTGGTTTCTTTCCATATCCTTTTTCATTTTTTGTTTTCGTTATATATATATTATATATATATATATATATATATATATATATAATATATATATATATATATATATATATATATATATATATATATATATATATATATATATATATATATATATATATATATATATATATATATATATATATATATATATATATATATATATATATATATATAAATGTATATATATAAAAGGTTAAACTATAACTACTTTAAAGCTTTAACTATTCTAACTACTGGTTTAGTCAAGCATCTTCTACCTGATAGTAGAATAGGGTCCGTGCTTTCACTCTTTTTTACATGGTCAGACTCTCCAGTTAGTGAACTCTCATCTATTTTCAGATCGTTGCTCTGGATGACGAGACCATCTGCTGGTAGCAAATCGCCTTCAAAAACAAATATACTATTTAGTTTCTAGTAGAAAAAAAGATCGATTAATAAATAAGCTATGGTAATAATAGGGAACATTTTATAACATAGATTAATCGAATAAGCTATAATTATAAGCAAAAACAATTGTAGTGAAATATAGTCAATGCTAAGTCATTTAAAGAATTTTTGTAAGTTACAAATACACCCTTAATATTTTTGGTGTAAATTTTTCCCTGAAATGTAGATACAATTTTTGGCTGTTCTCCTTTCAGGAAATTCTAAATTTCCAGATGATCCCCTTTATCTAACAGTAATAAAACCCTTTTATTAAACAACCAAAATAGTTTTTCTTTTGGTTATCCAAAATTAATCTCCTTAAATAGTAAACTTCCTTAAAAAATCTTTTTAAATGTAACAAAAAGGTAAAACAAACAATATGAGTTTTAAATTTTTAGTGTGCATTAAGATCTTTTAAAAGCAGTACTTGCAAATGTAAAAAAATAAACTTAACTTAAAGTTTATGAAAAGGGGGAAACTTGATGTTTTTAAAGGAGGGAATAACTTAATTAGGAGGGATTTTTTTTGTCTCCAAAAATTTCATGTAGCATGTTCTTCCACTACGCTCTTCAATTAGATTTAGAATAAAGTAATTCAAATTAACCATGTTCAGAATAATGTGGTTCACACGTATCACCAAACAAACTAAACTGATACAACTTACCATACTTGACTTGACATATGTCTCCCACAACAATCTCACTCACAAGTATCTGGTTGACTTCTCCTCCCCTGATGACAGCAAACTTGTGCTCGTGTTCTATTCTGTTCTGAAGACCCCGGAACTGCCGCTCTTTGGAATAGTCGTTGAAGGCCGTCACCAGCACCACGATGATTACAGACACCAGAATGGCAACACCTTCGATCCAGCTTGCCTCGGCCTCTGAGTCATCGTGGCCACCTGGAGGAAAGGGAATTGAAACATCAATAATTTATTTGCACAGAAAATTTGAAGAGTCTAGGGTAAAACCCTCTTCATTGACTGGATATCCCTCCATATCAGGCCTCTTTGGCGACCATAGCGAGTCATCACCTAAATTGGTGTAAGGAAACTGGTTTCTCACTTGGTTCTCTCGAGGCAAACCTGAAAACGCTTGTACTGAGAGAAGAACCAAGAGAGAAACTGATTTCCGGTTGCCAATGTCTACCAAGTAGCTGAATACAGGAAGATTCCTAGTCAATCAGAAGTTCTTCCATTGGACTCTTCATTAATTATATACTTCAACAGCAATGTCCAAACTAGATGTCTCATAGCAGCCAAGATATACTAAAGGAACTGAACTTTCTGACAAATTGAGTTAATCCAACAAATATCTGCAAAATTACATTTTTTCATTAATCATTTTCCCAGTTTGAGAGAAAAATAGTAAAAATCTGTTGCTGCACAACTACTATTTTTCAACTACCTGAACTACATTGTTCAAGCCAGAAACAGAAGTCGCTAAATGTACCGTAAACAAGGTGATGGTTAGTTTGAATTATTGTTGCACTAGAATTACACAAGGGCTACCGTCGTCATAATTAAGAACAAGAGTCAAGTGCAAGCCGACACCTAAGTAGGCACCCAACAAAACTTTTTAAGGGCAACATTGTAATCAGCGTCAGAACATTTGGAGCAATTTAACGTGTACTCCCTATAAACAGGGTATTATTCCTTGGACTTTTCGATGCACAGATAGTTTATAGTAGTTTTTTAGAAATGTCCAGACTCGAATGTGGGAACCTTTGCATGCAAGGCAAGAGCCTTACTGACTGTGCTCCCTAGCCCCCAGACAGAGTTTTGAACACATTGAGTCATTTCTACATATTCTTACTTAATACTAATAATTTCATAAGTGGCAATTGCATAGACCGCAGTTTACATCAATCCACCATAAAGGAGTATAAAGACATTAATAGCAAATCTCACCTAGTTCTAGGTTTGCTGGTGGGGTGTAAAAGGCCAGCCCCAGGGAGACTATGGCTGCTACTTCCAGAATGATGAGGGTCACATCCTGTAGCGCCTCCCACACCAGCTCCAGAAAGGTCTTTGGCGGTTTGGGTGGGATCTGGTTGGCGCCATACTTGTCGCGCCGAGCTTCTATGTCAGAGTCACTTCCACTCAATCCTGTAACATTTAGAGAGAAATGAATATATAAGCAGGGTTCTTTATGATGTTTTTCTGTTGGTATTTTAACCAGATTTATTCAACTTTGAAAAATACCTGTAGGACAAATTCTGAAAGAAATATTGACAGGTTTTTTAACAACATTTGAAATGAATATTTTTATTATAAAATTTAATTCATAACTTTTTACTTATCTCTAATCCTCAATTGAATGTGTTGGCTAGTGGTAAATTGTGGTTAAAAGGAAGCCCAGTTTTTAAATTGCAATTGTAAAAATAAATACAATGACAAATAAATGAACTTTGAATTTCACTTAACTTTTGAAGAAACACATTGGGATAAATCTATTTCGAAAATTTCAAAATTACTTTTTTTTTTAATTATTCAACGATTTCTATGAGAGGCGTTAAATTATATAAAAAATTATATGTAATATATATATACATTTTTTTAAAGCCTTTTTTACATTTTGGGAGAAATTTCAGGAGGGGAGTGTGGATAAATATATTTTTATTTCAAAAACGTTTTTTTAAAAACAATGCACAGCTTTTCTCAATGCTTCTTTGTTACATCTATCCCATAACTACTGCGCGAAAGTTGGACGAGTTCAGACCTACCTTCTGTGGGCGACGTGTGCAGCTTCCTACACAGCTCCTGTGTGCCCCCATACTCCTCTTTTATCCTCTGGACTGCATCATGGCCCCTGTACTCAAGGAGCTCCCTCAAGTCCTTCACTTCCACTTCGCCCATCCCTCTCCTAAAAGATGCTGTTGGAGAAG
Organism: Oedothorax gibbosus; assembly: GCA_019343175.1. Taxonomy (NCBI): domain Eukaryota; kingdom Metazoa; phylum Arthropoda; class Arachnida; order Araneae; family Linyphiidae; genus Oedothorax; species Oedothorax gibbosus. The sequence continues at coordinate 11,394,084 of CM033279.1, forward strand.
ATAGTTGGATTAAGGGGAGTCGGATGGGTGTTTGGGTCAAAAATGTTGATTTTCTGTTTTTCTTTTTTTTAATTCTACATATCTTTAGCTTTAATTTAAGACCAAGATAATCGATTTCTGTTTAGTGGTTTTCTTTTTATAAGCATTTTTGAGAAACTCTGAACATCAGTTCTTACCTAAACCTTACATTTCTTTTGCGTTTCCTGAAATATAAGGTTTTTCAACAGTTAGGAACATTTTTCTCAGGAACTAAAACAGATATCAACATATTTTGTTTATTAATTCTTCCCCATTAATAGCTCTTTTATTTAAACTGAGGAATTTTAAATATATCTGATCAAAAAAAATTATATAACTTTAAATCTTATTTTTTTATGTTTTTCAATACATATTTTTAAACAAAATCACTGTAAAAGTATTTTTTTATTCTTTGAAATATCCTCAGTTTAAATCAAAGAGCTATATGTAAGGAACAAATTATATAAAAGTTCATAATGATATATCATATAGTTCCCGAGAAAAAAAAATGCTCCTAAAGTTAGAAAAATTAACATGGGCAAGATAGAACCATGAAATTTGTACATAAGTTCAATAAATGCTTTAATTTATTAGTATTTAACACTCTTGTCTTGCTATACAGGGGTTTTTTTTGTTTCCGCATAATATGTGATAGGAATATCATTATCGAATCCTTAGTTGAACGGCCACCTGGGCCGTTTTAAAAGTGAAAGTGTTAAAGAATACTACACTATAGGTCATTGCAATTAATATACAACTAAATGCTAGTTTCACTTTAAAAAGTAGGACATTTTTACTGTTATTGTCCCAATTTAGATTTTTGCTAATGGAAAATCGCTTCCTTAAAGGAGTTGCTATGGAAAGACAGCTCTATCCCGATACTCCAGCGATCCTACTACTCCGAAACTCCGGCAGTACCATTATCCCGAAAATCATCTAATACTCCCCACCCCCAGGGTTTTCGCTGAAAAGTTGTTATCGATGCATCCCTGCTGCATATTTAATATATTATTTAAGTGTGTGAAAGAAATTAAATGCCAAATATAATTATTAAAATCTCTGAATTGTAGAGCAAAGTTAACAATGGACACACAATTATCAACTTCCATCATAGATTATAGATTCACGGACGTTAGCTAAATCAATATAGACGTTAGCTAAATCAATATAAAGTTATTTTTTTAATTGTTTTTAAATATCTGTGAATAATAAATTAAACGCATTTAATTAAATTATGAAAATTTACCTTCATCTATCGAATCGCAAAAACTATTTATTTGTAACTTTAATTTCGTAAGAATGATTAAGGAGATTTGATTTCTTAGAAAAAAAGAAATATCGTGACTTTTTTTAGAGTATGCATTTTATGATTTCATCTTAATGTTTTTCTTGCATAATTGATTACTCATAAATCGTTGAAATGTGATAAGGGCTAATTGTTACTTTTTAACCAAATGTGTTGGCAACAATAATGAAATAAATATTTTAGCATCAATCAGACAGTCAAATAGATGGAAGTGGCGCTAACTAACAGAAACTATCCCATAACCACTTACACTTGTTTAACCGAATTTGTTATAAAAAATGCCATTAGTCTTCCAGATTTAAAAGTAAAAAGGCTAAACAAGACCGAGACTACTTCACTAATTGGAGAATTAATTGCAGTGTAACGCGCCATAGAAATGTCTTTGATGAATTACATTACACGAATAGCGCGTAAAGAAAGTGTTATCAGTTATTCCGATTACTTACCAAAAATATAGTTCTTCTCAGCTGAGATTCATTTTTCTATTTATACAATTCCTTCCTTAGCTTTTAACGTTGTCCAAAGACAGCACTGTCAGTGGAACTAGAATAAATAAAAGAGTCGAAATCAAGCATCTTATTAGCAAATATCAAAAACCTAAAAATCGCTAAGACTGCCTGTCTACTAATGCTTTATTTATAAGCAAACGTTGTTATAATATGGAAAAATCTATTCTTAAAAGGAGATTTTAGATCCGTAAGCTTTTGAAGTGCAGATTGTAAATGAATGACTTGGAACAAAGTTACGCCTTACAAGTAGCAGTCGATGTAAGTCAAAGTTAAACGAAAAGGTTATTCGTTGGATATAAAATTTGATTCTAAAGAGGTTTTTTCCCCCTTGAGTGTCTATTAGTTTTTGCATAAACAAGCAAAGACATTAGTTAGTAAACGGAGGCTGCAAATAGAAATATGAAAAGAGAAGTACAGGAAAAAAATTTAATAAATCTAAAGCTAAGTCCTTTTCGCTCTGAGGTATAGAATTAAAAACAATGAGTAGAACTTTTAGATTTTTTTTAAGTATATATGTTCTATTTCGATGCACACGAAAGGAAGACAGGTCTTGAAGAAAAAAGACGATGCCACGTTGCATGGAATGTTCATTATAGCAAATCCAAATCTCTTTCAGTTAGGGCATATTAAATGAGCAAATAGTTCTGACAAAACCGGCATCATAAAACAAAATTCTTTTATGCCATTTTTGTACAGGAAGAATTTTGTTAAAAAATCAAGGCCGTAGGTTGACGTAGAGGGATATAAATTAATTTAGACAATGAATTCTTTTCAAAGATTTGGTGAATAGGTAGGAAGTACACTTTTCTTAATTAATTATAGTGAAAGTTATACTTGAGAATGTTCTCATTGTGCATACTTCGAATTGTAAGAATTTTAAAAAATGCGAACTCTCTTAGTATTTATTATATCATGATCATTAGCAATTTTAAAAACGTAAAATCTTCTATTTGTAGTGAATATCGCAAATCTGGATGCCGGATCCATAACCGAAAGTAACATTGAGGTTTGGTTTAGTTGAGTCAACGTCGCACTGGAGCTATACGAAAGCTAATGGCGAGGGCCCTGTAATTTTGAACCACAGTAACGAGACCAGTACCATTGAGGATACGATCATTTAAAACGGACATTGCGAATCTATGTTGCGTTCCTACGTTATGTAGGAAAGAGACAAGTTACACTCTTAAAACAAACGAGCGGTTTTAACTCAGTCTGAGTTAATTTCCACTCCTTTCCGTGCCGAAAATGCACTTCTCCTATAGGAGTGAATTTCACTCTTTTTCGGAGTGGGTAAAAGAAATAAAAGAAAACAATCTGCGTCTTTCACTCTTAAAACGAGCGGTTTTAACTCAGTCTGAGTTAATTTTCACTCCTTTCCGGTGCCGAAAATGCACTTCTCCTATAGGAGTGAATTTCACTCTTTTGTTTTAAGAGTGTAGGATTGTAACAAATCTGACACTTAGGCCATTTCCACACAACAGATGTGCTCAACGGGAATAATGAGAAATTGCTTGCAATTAAAAATAAACCTTTGACAGGTATGGAATTTCAAAACTGAAACATAAGGTCTATAGGACTGATCTCCATTTTTTAAAAAACCAAATACGTAGCTAGCTGCCCAGACTCGTTGCTGATCAGTTCATAACGGATTGAGCAGCGACGGCCGTTTATCAATCCAACACATAAAGTACGAGCCCATGCTATAAATATGAGATCAGAATAAGATGGAGATGCTGTCTGGTCAAAAATAGCTTCGTCAAATGTAGGTAGCTATATTGATCTTTTAAGTAATAAGCCCAAAATAAAAGCCTTAATTATTTGGCAGCAAACCATATAATAAAACAAATATATTTCTCCAAAGGGAAATACCAGAACCTTGTATTAGTTCAGATTTTTTACTTACACCTCTATAAATTGTCGTTATTTGAATTGCCGATTCGTGAGAAGTTTCATATAGAAATCTCGTTGATTTGAGAATAATTATCATCGCACAAGAGCTACACGAGCGCTATTGGCGACGGGCGTTATAATTTAAAACCACAGTAAGCGACGAACGAACACCCGAGTAGGCATAGAACGGAACTTTTAGTAACGACATCGTACCCAGCCCCAGCGACGGGACTTTGGAGCATATTTAACATGCGCTTACTCTACACGGGGTATTATTTGTCGAACTTTTCGGCTGCTCAGACTATTCATAGGTCAAAAGTTATTTTGGCAATGCCCGGGCCCGAACCTTGTTACCTTTTCGCATGTAATTCCTTACCGACTGGGCTCCTCGGCCCAGAATTCTCATTGAGAGCACGCAGTGCTGTTCCTTTGTTTAGGCCTATCCATAGATATAGTTAAAGTATTACATTGGTAGATCACGTGACCTCCAATGCTAACGACGGGACGCGCATAATTCTAAAATTACAAAAAAATATCGTAAAAATATTAGCTGCATTTTGGAATATTTTTAGTGACTTGAAATGCTTTTCTAGTATTTTTTTGGTAATTTTAGATTTAAATGGTATTTTTCCGATGATGCCGTAGCAGTTTGCTCCTTAAAATGGTGGCAACACTCGCCATTTTGCCCTCTTATTTTGGCCTCCATGCGCGTCCCGTCGTTAGCATTGGAGGTCACGTGATCTGCCAATCTAATACTTTAACTATGATATCTATGGGTATATCACATAGATTCGGCGGCTTCACTTTTTTTCACGCCTATTTTAACCTCCATAGTCAATACAGGGTTAAGACACGCAAGGGGAGACACACGCAGCAAATTCAAACTAGATTTACGAACACGGCAAATCCCCCAAGGAACGCGCTCACTGTACCGTAGAGATAGATGACTAGACACATCCGTAGACTATGGGGGGGGGGGGGGGGGTGATTGACATTTTATATTTAAAAGTATTTAAAAAGTTGTTTTGGTAAGCATAGAAGGTATGTGCTGCAGGGTGTCCCGATGTACTGCATTTCGCTGATAGAGTTTAGTTTTTCAATCGACTATCTAGCGATATAAACTGTGCAAAGTCTCTATACACATTTTTAACAAAAACAACGCAAATAAAATATGATGTATGAAAATTTAATGATGACTTCGTAGTCGGAGATTAATAACTGAAATATATCTGGTTGGTGGTGCCCTGAATAATATACTGTGTAACAGTTCCCCGACTCCGAAACAAACACTATCATGACTGGAATGAAAAATAAGGATCAGGGATCACAGACCTTAACTGATGTGCTGATTGTTGACTGCTTTAAAATAACAATTATGTCATTCACAAGACGGTAACATGACTTTGTTGTTTAGAAGTCTTATAACAAAAGAAAGTATCGAAAGATGCCCCAAAATTCCTAAATCCAAACTTTTCCCTACTTCTAATGTTTTCACAAGCAATAGTTCGGGGGAAAAAAGGTTAGACTGTAATCTGAATAGACGTAAAGTAAATTTTAGCCATCTTTGGTTCATTTTGCTTCTTAACATAACAAAACGTTAAAATGTAGAACAACTACGTTATTACTACTACTTTGGCATTACTATTTCTCTTAGATACTTTCAAAAAGGTAACACTGTAATAAAGAAAATAAAAACAATTTAGGGAAAATACTGAAATTAAAATATTTAAATACGTGAGTTTACATTGTTTTTTTTTAAATCATGCCGAAGTTAACTGAAATTTGGTAACGACCTTAAATAGTTTAATTTTTTTTCAACCATACTTGCTTCAAACAAGTTATTATAGATAAATATTTATGGAAATTCCTCTAAAAATAATTTTACAAAACCTCCTTTTTAAAGTAACTTAAAAATACTTATGAAACTTTTCCTCGCAGCAGCAAATTGCCGTAAAACTGGTTTCTCCTTTATAGAACCCTTTCAACAGAGAAACAAATATCAAGGGTGCGACTTACAATCAATCAACTGCATTTTAAAAAAAAGTATGAACAGGAGATTCGTTAAAGTGAATTTGAAGATAAAGTCTAAATAGTTCAAATCATCACAATTTAAGGTAAATTATCAGGGAAAATATCAAACAAGTTATATAAATAAAAGTTTAAAATTTTTTTAAAAAATATATAAACTTAAAAAAAATATATATTTAAGATTTCTTCGCGGCAGCAAGTCGACGTAAAACTGTTTTCTCCTTTATAAGAAGCTTTCGACAAAGAAGCAAATACCAAGGGAGCGATTTTCAAACAATTAACTGCCAAAAAAAGTTGATGTGAAATTTAATGTAATAAACTTTATGAAGCAAATTCGCCAATCGCGAAGGGTTTATCTTCACTGCAAAAGAACTGCTATAAAAAATCACTTTTATTCATAATGCCAAATAGAGTAAGGCTCCTTTTAATGAATCGTGTGGATGACGTCTGAGAAAGAAACTCTCGGCGCTGATAAATTGTGCGCCGGCATTTTTGTGCCTACCTTTATGCATGATATAACCGATATGCAACAGACTAAAGCAATAAAATTACTTTCCCGCTATCCCATATAGGCTACTAGCAAATTTATACCCGTTCTTCGCACGGAAAAAATATCAAATCGCTCCAAATATGTTTACCATATAACCTGTTATAGGATCATAAACTTATGTTATTGTTCCCGCTCGTTATAAAGTATAAAATCCCGTTTCATTGCCTTAAAATTCCAAAATGAAAAATAAGCTATAAAATGCACTCATAAATGTCATCACAATTCCCTCATAAATACATAAAACCTTTTAGCTCATTTGGCGCGTTTTGGGAATAATTTGGCGAGAAAATAGATACAGCTACCCACACCCATTATACAGCTCTAACACAATGACCTTCGAACAACCGACCAGCTTACAAATTATTTATAAAAGAAATTGCCTATTTGGCGAATTTTAGTAAATAAATTGGCGAGTATGGCAACGTATTTGGCGAAAATATAAAGACATAAAACACTAATATGCAGCTCTAGTGCTATGGCCTTTATTAACCATCATAGTTCAGTAATAGCTTAACTATATATTTATTGCTTAAATATTCATACATGCAGTCAACAGAAAAATCAATGAAAAAATCATCAAATAAACCCACAATAAAATCCGGGAATGAAGACTGGCGGAATTACGTCACTTGAAACATGTCAATTATTTTTCAAATAATGAATTTAGTTTCTGAAAGTAATGGCAAAAGAATAAAATAAACATTTTGAATTTTAAATGTTTTCGTTAAAAGTTTTATTTAATTTTTTCAGCCGATGGCATCAGGAAAGAGAAAAAATGATCGGATTTGAGCGAAAGTGGTGTATTTTTTTCAGAAAATTCGAATTTTCTCTAAAAATGGAACAAATATGAAAAATCTAAGCCTCAGGTGCACACGTTGGTATTAAAGGGAATCTATCTTGAAAATTTCGAATTTCTGAGGACAGTATAAGTAGGTCTTTTACGATCCGAAAACAAACACACAGACACACACACAGACTCTTTCTTTTATTATTATAGATAAGGGATACACGGGACAAATTGTTACAATCTAATTAAAACTTAAGGAACCTTATCTTCATTATCGCTTACTAGGTAGCCAAAAAAAAAACCTCCCACAATTACTTCCACCACAAAATACATTATGAATCCAGAAAAAAAATTAAATTCCTCTCTAAGTTGACTGGTACTAATATAAATAAAACATCTTCAACTGCCTTTTTGAAATTATCATTTTTACCCATTCATCTTTTACAACATTTTAAAAGGTTCCACTACTCAATTCTATTTTCAACCATCATTATATTAGCTTTGTCAGTCCGGGGACTGGGCACGTCCTGGCGGCAACTTTTAATGATATCCGGTAACTTATGCTAAAGCCGGATAATATGTATAAGTTGTGAATGGAGCCTCCAATTAACAAAAGTCCTACCTTTCGGGTACTAGGCGCAGAAGAAAGATACTGATTTAAAGCAAAATTCGCACGTAATTAAAAATGCAAAATAAGATAATCAAATAAAAATTTTAAGCAATTAGAGACAATTTTATACACTGTTAAAAATTCGACGCCTGGATTCATTAAAAATAGGGTTCCTAGGAGCTACAACGGCAAACATTTCACCACACGGAGAAATGTTTCACTATATTTTTAGTATTCGACTGACTGAACCATTTCACAGATTATTGTTTCCAAACCTGAAAAATTATTCAACTGAATACCGAAAATATGGTGAAACATTTCACCACACAGCCATTGTAGCTACCAGGAAACATATTTTTGGTGAACACCAAAGTAAACACTTAAATTATTTGTTTTGACAAGTTTTTGTTCATTTTTGTGAACACAAAAGTAAAAACATTTAGGGAGTCACAATAGTTTTATATTAACTATGGGTAAAAATCAGCAACTTCGTGATAACGCGACATAATAATCCCTTCTTTCAAATTCTGGTCAGAAAGTGGAAAAATTGCAGTGGCGGCTCGTGGCATACAGCAAGTACAGCCGGGCTGTATCTAAATATTCAGAAAAAGCAAAATCCCAAATTCGATCATAATTTTTTTTATTCACTTCTGTATTTTGCCATAGAAGCGCAATTTTTAATTCAACGCTATCAATTTCACGCCAGACAAAAAAAAATCCCGCTAGAATAGTGGGATTGGTGCTGGATATCATTTGCGTATCAAATGAGTTGCTGGCTTATAATCCAATCCTACTTTGACTACAGCCTGAGACGGGTATCGACAGACGAACTGCGATGCGAGCACGGTTGCCATGACGACGGGGAATGCTTTGTCCCCATCGTCATGGCAACCATGCCCGCGTCGCAGCCCGTCTGTCGATACTCTTCTCTGGCTGTAGTCACAGAGGATTGAATTATAAGCCAGCAACTCATTCCATACGCTAATGGTATCCAGCACCAATCCCACTATTTCAACGGTTTCAAGAATTTGAACTCTTTATCGTGAAACGATTATACTTTTTCTGTGTTAAACTAATAACGGAATACTTTTGATTCTTAATTTCAATATCTCATTTAATTTTTTTTTTATAAAATGGAGTTCCGCTATAAAAAAATTTTCTTATAGTAAAATGATAAGTTTTTAAAAAAATAATTTTATATACTTTTTTAATGATAAAGTTAAGGGGGGGGGGGGGGTTGCTTTGTCTTGGCTGCACCAACATTTTTGACCACGGGCCGCCACTGAAAAATGGACATATGTTGCCCACTGCGAGACCCTATTATATTAGTTTTTATTCCCTTTTCCTTTAAATAATAAATTTAAATTTTAAAATCACCATTTAAGTATTTACAATAATTTTTATTGCACGTAAATTATTCGAATGTTACAATGTTACATAGATGAATATACTTTTTCAAAAGTCAAATAAAATAACTTTTTTCCCCTGCACATTTTTCTTAAAAATTAAGCTCCCGCGAAAACTTCCCCAAAACTGGACGGTACATACAGCCACAATTTCTTATGGACAAACAACGTCCCCAAGCCTCCTAAAACACTCATCAATTCTTCAACTGGCAATCTTGAAACAAAAGTGCAAGAAGTGCAAACACGCGTCCACCTCTAACCATTTATAGAACACCAAACAACCCAAAATAAAATGGGATTGTAAAAAGGGGACGTTTACCACCCCTGAGGGAGCATCGAGGTATGGACCGACCCAACAAGACAAAGAATTTCTCTTTAGAAGGCGAAAACGCGAAGAAAAGATAAAAGCAAAACTTCGAGCAATATTTTCCCTCTTCTTTTCATCTGTAGAGCACAGGAGGATGGAATGTTCTTTTTGAAAAATAGTACCAGTTTTTCTCTGTCTGCCGTCAAATTTACTTTTTGTTAGGAAAAGGCAATAAAGTTTCAATAATAAAACCTTAACAATTGATTTTTGTGTTCAAATAATCATTGAATTCTTGATTAGGAAAAGCAGCTATTATTACTTTTAATTTCAGACTAATCATCAGGATCGTTTTGGGAAAGGGCTTTAATATTCTGGAGGTCTCTGCACCAAATTACAAAAACGAATTATTTTAATAACCGGTTCAACGATTTACAATTAATTTAATTCTAAATAAGTTAAAATCAAATTTTTAAAAATTAGTTTGCTATTAATATTTTATTAGTAAGTCTTTAGTAATTTTTTCTAACAAGGAAGCCGCACCGAAAGAATTACGTATTAATATGTCAAGGAATTTTAAATCGCAGCTACCAAGCAATTTGCCAAATATTTCTCTAGAAGTATTTATATACTTTAGAATCTTAAAGTTTAGTTTGTCTTTGCATTGCAACCAAAGTTCCATTGACAATGTTCTAGTATCAAGTCCGTCAATGAATGGTTACAACAAGGTTCACACCACGTGCATTTCGTTTCATGGAACAACAACTAAAAAATATAAAGACAGCTAACAATAATAAAAGTATCTAATCCGCTATCTAATAGTAAAAAAGCCGGTTGAAGAGGAGACAAGACGAAATCTCTAATTTGGCAAGAAAGATAGCTAAGTTTGGCGACTTATTACTACCGTTTGAGAAAATTCCTCCTAAAAATTAACCCTTTCAGTCCCAATGACAACTTGGCATCATCACTTTAGAATTTTTTTTTGTCTATAGCCATTTATGATATCAAAAAGCACATCATTCGATTTTTGAAACTTTTTTCTATTAGAAAATATTCTTTATTAATCCCAATAGATGTCAGCCCTATTATTTTTTAAAATTATGATCAGAAACATGATGATGCCAAATGGCATCACTGGGACTGAAAGGGTTAAAATTCGATTTAAAAGCTATTTTTCTTTCAATCTGAAAACTTTATATTCGATACATAAATTGCATTGTTCAAAATTAAATTATATTCTAAATAATAATGTTCTAAATGAACAAAACATCGTTACAAACATTTTACGTTCATTTTAGAATATTTGAAAAGCGTATAACCCTTGTGAATGTTTAGAGTTATGCGAATTTCGGACTTCACTTGACCCCTGCTTATCAGCTTTTTAACCCTTTCAGTCCCAATGACAATTTGGCGTCATCATTTCAGAAATTTTTTTCTGATCGTCTATAGCCATTTATGATATCAAAAAGCACATCATTCGATTCTTCAATTTTTTTTCTATTTGAAAATATTTTTTATTAATCCCAATAGATGTCAGCCCTATTATTTTTTTAAAATTATGATCAGAAACATGATGATGCCAAATGGCATCACTGGGACTGAAAGGGTTAAAGTCCATCAATGCACAGCTCATTAAAACCAAAGTCTCAGAAGAACCAGCGAGAGAGATCCCATCCCTCTTCTCTTCCTTATCATCCCAAGAGCAAGAAAGGCGCGTCGGAACCGGCAAAAAGATCCCCAGAGGAGGGGAAGAGAAAGGGACTATTTTTAGAATCGCTTTATTTTCCATCCGCCCTGGGAGACACGAAATAACATAATAGGGAAGGGGGGGGGGGGTACCTTGGAGGCTAGAATACGATGAAGATGCAGCTGGTTAGAGTCACTCAATACCGTCCGTATACTAGTCAAGATAACTACAACGTTTAGAGAGTTAGCGAACATATCACATTCTTCACTTTCAATCGATGCCAAACGTCTTATTTTATTTAACAAAGGAGATGACATTTTTTGTAACATAACCGAAGATGTGGTTTCATACAGAACTCCAAACACGAATTTAAGTTCTTATATCAACATTGATTGATTTGATTAAAAAGTTAAGTTTATTAGAAGTATTGTAAGATCCACTTAAGTTATAGACTAAAATAACAAAAATTTTGTTGAGTCGCATTGTGAAAATTTTGTCTTCTCTTAGCAAAATAGCTTCCTTTAACGTACGAGGCATTTTAGTGCAAATTCAATGACAATAGCGACAAGACGTATGCATATAACAGAGTAATGACCCAGGTGAACGTGGGTTGCCATATCGCCAAGGTGGTCACGACTGGGTCGAAATTAATATACCAATATACTCAGTATAGCCTCCCAGGTTTTTTTTTTCTAAGGTATGTTTACATTATTGCTCATTTAGTTTCGATCAAAGGAATTTTTCCGTCAATTGACAAATCGTTTGCGGTTTTGTAGGGACACATGCGTATTCGTCAGACTTCTTTTATTAATAGAATCGTAAATGAATGTTAAATAGTGCTCCTCAATTTCAACGTAAGATTTAAGTAACAGTAATCAAAAAGGTTTAGTTTGAATTATCGTCGCACTAGAGCTACACGAGGGCTATTGGTGACGGGCGTCATATTTTAGAACCACAGTCAAGTGACGAGCCACACCCGAGTAAGCACGCAACACAACCGCTAAGGGCGACATCGTACGCAGCGTTAGGACTTTGAAGATTATTTAACGTGCACTCCCTCTACACGGGGTATTATTCGTCGAACATTTTTGGCTGCACGGGCCGTTTATAGGTCGGCAGTTATTTTGGCGATGCCCGGACACGAACCTGGGACCTTCCGCATGCAAGGCGAACGCCTTAACCGACTGGGCTCCCCAGCCCCGTAATCAAAAAGGTGTCAACTCAGAAAAATATCCCGAAAGTTACCAGCAAAACTTACATTATTAATTTCTGTTATCGTGATCCAAGATTCGCTAATGCTGTTCCAATGACATATTACGAGACAATTAAAATCTTAGCAGCGAAAGCGTTGACTGAAGTGATAGTTTTTTCTATAGTGTAGTCGTATTGCTTCGATTTGACCAAACGGCTTCACTTATTTTCGAACTAAGCATCTTCCTTGTACTCTAGCCTCCGCTATCTCACTTTTTGCTCGGAGGAATGCCGAGAGAGGGTTTTTCACCAAATGTCTTCGAATACTTTTTTTTTCTTTATCATTTTCTTTTTTCACTTAGCGGCTTGTGCCTAGAGTGCTCTAGGGGGCACTTCTAGTCCTTGTTCGGGCATAAGATCGAGATTGGTCGATTGATTGGATTAATGTACATAGATATAGAACTGGAGAGGTGCACTCTAGGGAAAAATAATTTTGCCATGCCAACTTTTGATAGGGTCCAAAACTAGATAGTACTTCCAATATTCAATGCTAAAATTGATTAACAACTAAAAAGTTTGCTCATATAGTCTTATATGGCTTAGAAAGTCAATGACCTTTTAATAAATGCTTACACTTCAATAACAAATAACTGAGCACATATAAATTATTTTTAAACAATATTTGTTTATATACATTAGAATATTAACTCATGAACGATGATTGGCAAGAAAATCTGCCACGCGAAAATAATTTATGCTTAAGTTCTAAAAAATACACAAGCAAAATATAAAACAAATGAACACCATAGTCACGAACAATTTACATAAGACAAATTAAGTTACACGAAAAACGATTTTTAAAATACTTGAAGTTAACGTTTTTATTCGGAAATGAAGGTTTGGGTAGTTGGGGAGGGGGAGGGGGAGTTACTAAAGCTTGAAGTAGCTAGGCTGCCACCAGAATCATAGAGTAGATCATAGACCAGATCATAATGTTTACCGTATTAGAGCCAAACAGCAACTTAATGTATGTATTTTCTAGAAATACAAGAACTTTTCCGGGAATTTTCAAGAACCTCAAACACAGAAACACTGACACACTAAACAACAATTCCTAACATTTGCAATAAAACGCGATATTTTGAAAAACAAGCTGAACAGTCACGTGAAATGTCGATAAAAGGGAAAAGTACGTTCAACTCACCTGTCAATAGATGACATCTCTAGCAGGAGACATCCGAGAAACCTGTTTAAAGAGAAAAATACAAATTTATTACCACGCATAAAAAATCTAATATCATGACTAACTTCCTTGCTATAAGGAAAGTTACACCATTAATTATTACTATTGCTTTTGAATTTAAAAGTAAATGATCTTTTAAATACTTAGATATAAAAAAATAAAACCAAATATGATTTTAGAAAGTAACCTAATTTATAGATAAGGTTACACATACTTTCTTGTGAAAAATAAGGGCTTCTATTTATAAACCCGGGAAAATAAACCATCGCAATAATAAGAAAACAAGCATACATCGACGGTTTTGATGTAAATAAATCCTTATATTAACTTTTCCAATAAAAACAAATTGATTAAACACCGACTCATACACTTACACAGTTTTAATCTTTCTTTTAAATTGGCGTAACTTTTATTATGTTTGAAGTACATTAAATTGTAAACTGCTACAGAAGCCATATAACACACGAAATTGATTTTCATCGTGGAAAAAGTATCAATTATCTTCAACATTTACTCGTTCAAATAAACCAACATGTGCAAGTCGAAAAGTTTGAAATTTTAAACCTCCTTATAAAAAAAAAATTATAACTGCACATGTTTTTTATTCTATTCCAGTCAGTAACTAAGTTATGCTATTCATAAAAATGATACAATCTGTATCAAACTGACAATTTCCATGATGAGTATTTAAACGTCCATTCAAATCCCTGCTCCGATAGAATTTACAGCGCCTTTAGATAATCTAATAAAGATGTTTCCTGACAATTTATCAAAAGATATTTGGTAGAGCGTAACAAACTTAATTATAACAACCGCCAGTGTCGTAAAAGTTAAACGTTCCTCCAATATGATGGATAGAATTAAATTTAATTTCATTACCTGTTTTTTATACGAAACTAGCAAATTTATACCCGTTCTTCGCACGGAATAAAAAAATATCAAGTAGATTCCACGTGACGACAGGATTGGCATGGTTTTTACCGCCCCAGATAAATACCATGATTAAAAAAAAACGACTTTACTAGGCTTTGGCGAGCTATAATAGCTAGGTATATAATGTGGATGAGGATGAACAAAAAGCGTGAGCTTACAAGGGATCCCTCACCTACACAGAGGCACATTTGCAATCACAGCCATAATACAAAGATTAGGATGTAAACAAAAAAAAACTGATGTTTACTTTAATAAAACTTTTTATTAATTAAAAGTAATTTCCCAGATAAGGTATACCCCAGAAAGAAAGGTATTTCACAGTTTTTCCCGCTTAGATGGGAAATATTAGTTTAGGACGGGAAAAACCCAAACCTGCTTGAAGACCATTACAGAATGTGTTCTTTTCAAATGAGAAGTTAAAATAAAATACTACAAAGACACTAGACACTAAATCCATAAAAAAAATACGTGGTATATATAAATACAAACCACGCTATTCAACCCAATAAAACACGACCATCATTTAAAGGCGGAAAAGCCTTGGTAAAAGAAAGCAAGGAGAGGAGAGCATAGTAGAGAAAATGAATAAAATCTCACAATAAAACTTTTCCCATTCACAAATTAAACTCTGAAACCACCGAGGTGCTTTTTAGTGCTATTTTTGTCATGAAGACAAGAAATAAAATCAGTTTAATGTCACACCTTGCGTGGAAAAGTGAATCCACTTGAATAAGAGAATTTTTCCAAGAACGAAGTTCGGGTCTTGTAGACAAAATTAAGTCTAAAAACCTTTGAATATTGACTGTTTTTGTACGGTTATATCAGGGTCCGAACTTCCACAAAGACCGGGCCCCCATATTTTAGAGATTTTCATGCTAAATTGTGTTGCCTCCTGTAACTTTCAGTAAATTGTGTCATTTATGTGGCTATACATTATTTTTAAAGCTAGGAAATGAAGCATAAAATAGACATGCTTAAGGAAATTATTTAAATTAATGATTATTATAATTTTTTTAAGCTTTTAATTTTGATTCATACATGGACCATTATACGAGCAATCATGCACAAAAATATCCTAAGGGGCCCCAAAATTTTCGGTTCCTATAGTCCGTGTTATTCTAGATTATCGGCCTTGGGTTATACCTATCACAAAAAAGCTGCTATCTATCGATTAGTTTTAAACTAAAAGCATTAATGCGTACAATAAAATCAAGATTTATCAATCAACTGGGAAAGAACTGAGGGTGTGCAATGTGCAAATGTACAGTGAATACCACTCTGAAGTTGGCAAATCAGATCGAAGATTTTTTAAAAAAAAGTATACATATGACATATTTTTTTAAAAAAAACTATACATAAAACGACACTCATAACCCATTACACCACTGCTTGGGATCTCAGAATGGAACTAAGATATCGTCGCACTAGAGCAACACAAGGGTTATTGGCGACGGGCGTCATAATTTAGAACCAGAAGTGACGAGCAGGCACCTAAATCGGCACCCAACACAACTGTTAAGGACATCGTACATAGCGACGGGCTTTGGAAGAGCATATTTTACGTGCACTACCTCTACAAGGGGTATTATTCGTCGAATTTGTTAGCTGCATAGGCTACTTATACGTCGGTAGTATCCTGACAAATCTCGGGTCTGAACCTGGGACCCATCGCATGCAAAGCTACCCGATTCGCACACGAACCTGGGTTGACAGCTTGGTATCACACCACCACGGCCTATATACAAGTCATAGTATGTACTGTACAGAATTCGGGTATTTATAGATTTACAAAAATAGTTTCAGACACGAGTCTTTTATAGTTGCACAATGTTAGTTACGTCACTTTCGCAGCGCGTTCTTGGGGGTGCGAACGCAATGAAGTCTCCCACTTGCATTGAAAAAGCTTTTTAACACGGAAAAAGGGGAGTCTATGCGATTGTAAACAGGTAAACTGTCACATCCACGGAAATGACATGGACCATTTTTGTCCAGGGATAATCCATCTTTAGTATACTACTTTCTTATTGCTTGAATTTATTGAATGTTTAAACTAAAGGTGTAAGTCATTTTTTAGGTACTTTAGTTTACCTGTCCACGGCAGTATATTTCCGAACAAGGCGCAACTAATCCTTTAACATAAAAAAGACGGGAGACAGCGACACGTAACAGGATTGAGGAGACAGCGAGAGAAGAATAAAAAACGTTCTAAGGAAGAAAAAAGTCTTCAATAGACAAGACCACTTCCCAATCTATGGAGATTATGTTTATCTAACTGCTGAAGGAGAAGATTAAATATGTCGAGGAGAACGGGACGGTTTCTTTGTGCACAGCCGAGAAACTAAATAAAATCAATTTTTAAGACAATTCGAGTTAATGGACGTTTTATTCAGTTAAACGCATTTGTCGAAAGTTCTATTACGGAAGAGGAAAGTGCGCTAAAAATAGATTTTTATATCGGATTATGTTTCTGGAGGAGGGGATCCGATCTGAGAATTGAAATATTAATATCGAATGGCGTATAGGAGTCGTAATAGTAATATTTATAGTGATCTGAAATCCGAATGAGTCTCCAGTTTCTCAATTAACCATTTTAAAAGATGAGTGAATACGTTAATGGGAATTTATTGTTAAGCATTAGTTGAAAGTGCACTGAAATAGTTTGTTATTGAATGCATGCTATAAAAAAAATTCAATAAAATATGTTCGATTTTCAACACATATTTAAATCTGGCTTTAAAACTACTATACGAGTATTGATTTTTAATGCTTTGTAATTTTGCTAAATAAACCAATGCATCAAATTAAATCACTATACTCTTTAAAAAAAAACTAATGCAGAATGCGATATGGTTGGCTTTTTTTTTAAGTTGATAGCATTAGTTACAGAAAAAAAATTGCTTTCGAAATAGACCACACACAAAAATTAACAGGTGTCAATTTTAACACGATTTCACTTAAATTAGTTTTCAAATATTATTTAAACTAGTTTAATATGGAATGACAAGGGGATAACTGATTTTTTTTACAATTCTATGAATCAGTGTCTACTTTAAAAACACTTTATCTTAAACAATTGAAGCACGGTAAATCCACCATTATTCCAAAATGAAAGGTTAGAGAAGTGGCTATCCAAACTGTTTTTCAAACATTTGAGATGGTTTTAAAAGTGTGAAAATATTTTAAGATAATTTCTTCAAAAACAACAGTCCATAACAGTCGCCTTTTGCACATTATGCGACTGCCGTGCGACGTAACCAACTTGGTGTCGTGATTCGCATCAGTACATAATGTCTATAGAATGGAATTTCAATAAATTTATATGTTAAAGTGGTTTGACATATTTGAACAATCGAGTTATGATCCGAGTCACGGAAAGAAACAAAAGGTCAAGGTATTGAAGAGTTTAACAATTTCTACATATATATTCAAAGACACAAATGTAAGAATGGAATTAACCTTTAAATGAGAAATCGCAGACTGGCACTAATGAAAAGAGATCATGTATTCTTACATTGGTGTATGTTATCAGAATTGAATGCATGTTTGGAATTAATTAAACGAGGAAAGGTAGACCTAATTAACGAGGAACTGAAGAATGGTATTAGGTCAGGGGTCATAGCATAATAATAAAACTCCATAATAATTATTTGACAACGACTATTTTTAATAAATTACATTAATAGCTAGTCCGAAAAGAAGGCTTTATGGAACAAAGATAATAAACTACGTATTTCGTATGAATGTTGGCGGCATTTAAGTAACCTTATGGTTTAATCAAGGAATGGAACTTTACAAGCCAGATATTTTGTAATAATAAAAAATGAAAACTTAATGTGAAGGAATTGAAAGGTACGAATAAACTAATTTCAAGCGTCAATTCAAGTAAACTAGATTCCCGGTGAAGTCAATAAAAACAGTCGGTAATGGACACCAGTAACCTTCGTAGAGAAAGGACCAATGAACTAAAAACGACATTGAACATCAGCCCTTTTTCTTACTTGGGCACAGATGTGTACATACCCTTCATTACTGAGGTACTAAGTATACAGACCTCGGAAACTAAACGATAACTCGGTATATATATACTAAATATACAGAAGACTTCTAAGTGTGAAGAGAAGTTCAGAGTTGTGTCCAACGATTTATTATTCGCCAAACTAAATCCCTAAGCAGGCTGTAGCCTTTAGCGGCGAATTTTCAGAGAAGGCAGTTTAACAATTTACTTAAAAGTTAAAATGTTAACCAGTAAATGAAATTGTAGTTCTTACAATTAAAATTGTGCCTTTAAGTAAATGAACTTTAAGCTAACAAAAAAATATACGGGGAGGCAAATAGAATTTGCCCAAAAAGCGGCATACTCTTAAATCCAACCCTGTTATTGAAGGAATAAAGCATATTCCCACATTCATCAAGAGTTTTTTTTTTATTAAGGGGGAATGGGAGTGGTAGCCGGCTATCTAAGCCGAAGTCTCCTCTCTGTGTTAATCCAAAGGAAAAAAATAATTTTCTAAGCTCAATTATTCTAGCTGTAATGAATATTTTCAAAAAGTTATTTTATATAAGTATAGCTGGGGCTTACAGGGCTATATAATACCGCTTTCTGAAATTGGTTAAAAAATTTCTTAATTTTAAATTTTAATAATTTTACAACAAAATATTCGATGCAAATTCAAAAAGTGAAATTATACAGCATGAAAGCCGGAGGAATTTGGCTTACAATTTTTTTTCATTTGATTAACTTCACGAGAGAAAATATTACTGGACTCTGCTACCGCTTAACAGGAATTACATCGAACAAAAGTAGAAGAATCTTCAAGCTCCACTCGGAAAAGGTAAAAACTTTTCGCAAAGGTGTGTTCCAAATGACTCGACAGGTGTGGGAGGAACAGGTGTGCTTCACAGAGCAGACGAGAAGCAAAAAGGACGCGTCACCGTTTATTTTCGTCTCTCCCCAAGGTCTCGCTCCCCGGTTAAATACGAGAATAAAACAGTGAACGAAGTTAAAACAAATGCACTGCCTTTTCCCACTAGGAAAGCGACCGCACTACTGTTTATCAATCAGATGAAAAGAAGCCGGAAGACATTCGTTGCATGAAACGGGTGAACGGAATTGTGTATGTATGAATCGCTAAACGTAGAAGAAAAAAAAAAGAGTTGGGTCCATTTGAGAATTTCCCACTTGGCTTCGCCTTTACATTTTATTGAAAGAATCGTGTACGGGAAATCTTCCCGAGGGATTAACCCGTTTTACATTGAGTGATTCTTAAGAGTTGAATAACCGTCGTACTAGAGCTACACGGAGCTACTGACGACGGACGTCATAATTCGACACTTGAGTAGGCACCCAACATAACTTTAAGGGCGATATCGTAATCGGCGTCGGGTTAGGTTAGTTGAATTATCTTCGCACTAGAGCTACGCGAGGGCTATTGGCGACGGGCATAATGATTTAGTACCACAGTCAAGTGACGAGCCGACACTCGAGTACGCACTAAAACAAAACTTTTTAAGGGCGACATCGAACACGGCGTCCGGAGTTAGAAGCATATTTACCGTGCACTCCCTCTGCACGGGGTATTATTCGCATGACTTTTTAGCTGCACAGACCATTTATAGGTCGGCACGTCGGCAGTTATTTTGTTAATGCCAGGACCCGAAGCTGGGATCCCTTTGCATGCAAGGCAAGCACCTTATCGACTGGGCTCCCCAGCCCCTGCCAATATTAGTCTATAACATGGAACTACTACTCATTTTTCGGCCCAAAACATACCGTGCTTAAAAAGAAACTAGCTATTCGAGAATTGTATTCCAATCGTTTCTAAACAAACATCCACTGCCTTAATACAATAACTTCGAAAAGATTTTATACATAAATTATCCATTTATCCTAACACGTAGTAAAGGCAATCGCCAGTTTCAAAGATTATTAATAATACCGTCGAAAGAATTGTCTTTTTCAGATTACATGTCGGCAAATACCGGCTGGTAGGCGTTAAACGTCTCCTTAAGAACTAAAATTGTTAGGTAGTTTGAAAGTGGCGCTCTTCAACAAACTCGCCGGTTTACTTGGATGCAAGATACACTAACAAAGTATAAAATAAGTTTTTACGGCCCTGCAAAGGCCTCTCCTTATCGCAAAGCGTCACAAGAGACAGACCAGATCTTGCTCCTGACAGCAAACATTCACTACCGTTGCAAAAATAGAGATGATAAACAAAAGAACACCAGGATATGTTACCTCCGCTCCAAGAAATAAAACTACTGGCAAATAATTTACCTTTTTAAAAAAAAAATTGCCAATAGAAACATTTCTATGGGGTCAGGGCTTTATTGAGACTTAAGACAAGAGAAGTCTGCTTTCGTCCGGGTTCCGATCGCAAAGTCGCAAGCAATAAAATACAAAAAAAAATTGACGTTTTAAACAAAATTATTGACACACTTTGCAATTTATTTTTTTTAGAAAAATCTGATAATTGACTACGAAATACGTAAAATGCTTTTGACGACTCGTAGCACGTTTTATGGAGCACATTTTTGCGCAAAAATATAGTCTCTAATGTAGTTATATGGTTAGGCAAAATGGATCCAAAAATAAACGAATTGAAGCACCCTGATCTTACAAATGCGCTAAAATAACGGAGACTTGACATTTGTTTGACATCTTTTTTGTTTATAATAATTATTATTTAATTTTGTGTTTTGCTACTTCTGCACGCCTCGTGGCATACTTTGTGCACACGAAGACTTTTAAATTTTGTTCTAAAGAAAAAGTACATTATGGAAGGCTTGATGGCCCTTTGGGAATTTGTAAGGCTCATGTAAAGACAAAAATTAAAGTTCATTGTTTTAGACTCTCAATTCACCGGCATATATTTTATTCATTTAAACTAAGTTAATGGATAAAACAACTACGAAAAAATATTCTTCGGAAATAGCTGTCTCCCATTGCTGATCGAAAGTAAAAGATACGTAAACACGAGAGCACATGTCGTCACCAGAAGATAAGAACACACACAAAAGACCACAAGGCGTGAATCTCACCCAGATAACACAAACTTTCAATTGTTCTAATCTCATCTTCGATTTTTTCAAGAGATTAAAAAAAGATCTGACGTTTTTGTAGACACTATTTATATAAATGGCGATGACAGGGCATTGACCCGTGTCCATTACCGAGCACTTTAAAATTTGGATCTAGTTCTATTTTTTTAATGATGTGCTGATAGCTACTATATTTATATATGTTGTAATGGATAATTGGTGGTAGATAAGGTTTGCGAGGCCCAGTGGCTTAGTGGTAGTGCTTCGCATTGCCACGCCGCAGGTCCGGGGATCGAATCCCGGATTGGGCGAGGTTGACCCATCCTTTCATCCCTTAAGTGGGTCGATAAAATGGGTATCACACTGGGGGTTCCTCGGGAAGGTGACCACCTTATCGGGACATATGAATAGCACCCCAGAGCCATAGGTCACGAAAGCTGAAATGGGCACGGCAGGCCTTGGCTCACTAATGGGCTGTTGCGCCGAGGAGTTTAGTTTAGATTAGGTTTACGTCGAACTAGGGCTGTACGATGGGAAAAAGTATGGGAGTTAATGATTCATTTTGAGGGTCCATTAGGAATATGAAGAATTACCTGAATAGTGAATACTACAACAACATTGCCATTAAGTTACATTTAGAAGAGTTTTTTTTTTTAATCTGAGGGAGATATAAATATGTCACACAATACCAATTTTTTTTTTAAAATACGACTCTCTCTATATAAAGATACATGAGAACACAACACGACTTTCAACTACCACTCAATAACAGAAATTTGAAACGCTATAGATTTCGATTAAAAAATTACGAAAGGAGGTTTGCACAAAAAAAACAATTGAACAATAAATGCAAATTTTTAACAGACAAAGATGTTGCTAGATTCATCCAACATACAAAAAAAAGCTTTTTTTTTCAATCAAAATAAAGGTGGGGGATCAAAAAAATAAAGGGGTGGGTGGGGGGGTATACTCCAACCCCCGGCGTCTATCAGGGCGTACTCCAGGCAGGCTAACGTAACTCAATTTTCCGAACATTAAAAGCCTAATTATTGTTAATTAAAAATAATAATTTAATAACTTTTTTCCTGTTTAGAAATGTTGGGTACACAAACACCTAACATTTACAAACCCAATTGTTTTAATTTAGCTTTTACAATAATATTGTAATTAATCTTAAAATTAAAAATACTTTACATTATTATATTTACACTTATATTTCTGTATGTTCTACTACGCCACAAATAATTGATCAAACGATTTTAAGCAAGTAATTAAATTAATATATTTAAAATGAACGTTAGTAGAAAATGTATACCAACAAAAATGTCCTAAATAGCATGCAAAGTTTTCATTAGATGATAAAATCGGACAGCGATAACCGTTACTGTAACAAACCCTATTTGTTATTTCATATTTTCACATCTTGAATCACTGACAGTTAAGACTGAAGGTTCTTCAAAGCAAACATCGAAATTGCTTTAAGGGGAGTCGGATGTGTGTTTGGGTCAAAAATGTCGCCTTTCTGTTTTTCTTTAATTTTTAATCTGCCTATCTATAGCTTTAATTTAAGACCAAGATTATTGATTTCTGTTAAGTAGTTTTCTTTTTATAAGCCTTTTTCAGAAACTCTGTATATCAGTTCTTACCTATACCTTAATTTTCTTTTGCGTTTCCTGAAATGTAAGGTTTTTCAACAGTTTGGAACATTTTTCTCAGGAACTGTAACATAACAACACAACATGTTTTGTTTTATTATTTCTTCCTCATTAATAGGTTTTTGATTTAAACTGAGGAATTTTAAATATCTCTGCTAAAAAAAAGTTATATAACTTAAAATTTGATTTTTTTTTGGGGGGGGGGGGTAACACATTTTTAAAAAATCACTGTAAAAGTATTTTTTCAGACTGTGAAATATCCTCAGTTTAAATAAAAGGGCTAGATGTAGAGAATTTACTCATAGAGAAAAATGTTCAGAAAGTTAGTAAAATTAACATGGGTGAGATAGAACCATCCGATTCCCCTTAAGATAAAATAATTTTGAACTAAGAAAAAAACTCTTCAATAGGTTCGATGCAAAAGCAATTACTACCATACCTGAAAAATATTTCCGTTTTGAAGTTATGTTAGTCTAGCCCTGAGCTCAAACCTAACACACATGTCACTGTAAGGTCAAATCACAGAGACAGTCTAAAAGCAATTAACCAAAGTCCAGAAGGGTAAAAAGAAAGAAACAAAACTTTTTCTATTCCTGTTGAATCGTCTATATAAAGAGATCAATCGATGCAGGAAAAAGGTGAATCCAATAAAAGGATATCGATTCACATCGATGAAAGGAAGGTGCGCGGTTCCGTATAATGGTCGGTGAGCTATTGAACGGACTTTTTATGTGATCAAATAAACTCCCTAGAACCCCTGCAAAATCCTAACAAATATTCTTTATGTAAACATATTTTTAAAACAAATATTTAACTGATAGCTTGTTTTTAAATGAGTTTTTTTTTAAATAAAATTTTATATTTGTTGAACGGGCACAACGATTTTAATTTATGTCGAGGTCTGAAGCCTTAACACATTTGTTTGTGTTATGCATACACAAGTTGTCATTTTTTATTAGTCTATTCCAAAAATAAAATCAGAGCAAAATACGTTTAAAATGATTAAATTTCCTACTGCAAAAAAAGTTTTTTGCAAAGGTCACCCTTGTGCTATGTCATTTTTATGCCATGTCTCAAGAAGACAACGTTTTTTTTTTAAATGCACAGACACACGGCTCTGAGCATGCCTAACCCTCTATGGTCTAACCGTCTAATTCGAATAAAATTATATCATAACAGAGTGCAGTATTTAAAAATAGGCTTCTGCAAAAGTAGCATCACAAGACACTGTAAAAAAAACGCGACCTTGACCATTAGACGTAATTTAAATTACACGCACGAGGTCATTTTCAAATCGAGAGGAAGACACCTTATGTTTCTTATAGTGTCCGGCTGGTGCGTAAATCATAAAAATGCGGAAAATAATGAACATACATTGCTTTAGAATTCAAGTTGAATGTATTCTAAAACAAATAGTGCTTGTCAACTTAAATGGTATTCAAGGATTTCTTTACATCTTTCAGTGGCAGTATTCACCAGCAGACTTCGCATATATATGCATTTCAATAAAAAGCTGACATTCCCGAACTAAAAGAATTTATATTTAAAAAAAAGTACTTTTAATTTTTACATTGATTTATAAACTGTCTCACTTTAAAGAAACAATTTTTAATGATGGTCAATTTTTAAGAGCCAAAAATAAAAAGGTACTCAGAAAACAACACTTACTTTAATAATATATCAATCAAATAATTGACAACATCTCCAAATTCGTACCTCCGTCTAATTCAAATAAAATTATATCATAACAGAGTGCAGTATTTAAAAATAGGCTATCAGCAAAGAAACATTACAAAACAAACGTGAAATATTGCATTCATAGATGTATTTCGCGGTTATCGTAAGTTCGTTGTAGTTCTACTTTCAATAAGCAACAACAGCAACAAAAAAGTATTTTTAAGATAAGATAACTGTTGAGTTGTGTCACTGCGACCGCAAAATACGTAGATAATGTGGTTCGCAAACGTCACAGCGTGACGTCATGTCGCACGTCACTACAAAGCTTTACATTTTTTTAATGTATCTGTCAGCCGGTTTCACATCAATTAACTTCCGAGTGACTCAACGTAATTTAAGAAATATATATTTGAATTAAGTCATGCATAGATATTTAAAAACCATTTAATGAAAAAGAAACGATTCTCTGAATAAATTTTCACTGTCTGGTGAACATCATTAAGAAAATAGTAGACAAGTATATCTTTAACGAAGATTACATATTTCAATCACAAATTTTTATTTACAAATAGACAAATTAATTTCAATTTACAGTTGCAATTTTTTCTCAGTGAATTCAGTTTCAAAATGCTTTTTTTTGTGTGTGTGAGCTATCCATCCACAGTTTTGCACACGAATGCTAAATAAACGCATGAAATAAATAAAAAATTACTAACTTTATTTTAAAAAGTAAAAGGGCGTTGAAAATAAGGCCTAAAGTAAGTTTAAAATTTTTAAATTTTATAAAAAAAACCTACTTGTTTAAATATATTTTTCTTTTAATCTGTGTTTAGTTACGGTAAACTGAAACGAAAAAATGTAATTTGAAATTCAAAATGTCCTTAAGAGTTTAAACAAAGCATAAAAGTTGATTGAAATTTCAAGGCGCGGTCACACTTATCGACATTGCAACTTATAAAATCATTTTCTTCCTATTTGCTATCATGAATAAAGTTTGTCTGCTATATTTCTTTAAAATCTAATAACCAATAATCTTTCTCTAGTTTACCAAAAATGTACACTCGAATGTCACAGATCTGTTTCTGTTTTTAATTTTTTTTACGATATATTAAATAATAACATTGATTGCTCATCATATGTAGAATTACTAAATTTTTATGCTCCTCACAACATATTATCTTAATTAAAATGTTCTCTTAAATGAAACCCACAATTCAAAAAGTTATATATCTTAATCACCCATCCATTTCGTTGACCTAGTAAATAACTTGCCCTCTCATAGCAACATTTTCTTTGAAACTTTTCCTAAGATATTTTTTTTAAATTTAATACTTGTATCTATAATACACATTTATGAATCTTAATTACCTGTAGAGAAACAAAATAATAATCAATGCCTCTTTCCGAAATGGGAGACATTGCCTTTAATGGGCTAACACCTTACTTAGATACCTAATAAAAACGTCAAATTTTAAGTTTTTATCATTGGTTTTTCGTGTACACTTGTCCTACAGTACTATAGTCTTCATTTGTCGAAAATTTTATTTATTTCGATAAACTTAAGCTTAATTTCGCATATCAAATTTCCGTGCCAACCGTAGTTTAATGAGTTAAGTCAATACACCTCATGCAACCTTTAAAAATGCAGCACTGAATACAGCACACGAATCACTTGCTAAACAGCACCGTCTGCACAGTACACATTCCCAGGCCCCCCAGAAAGAGGCAAAATGGGACGTTGGAAGTAGGCGCTACTTGGCGAAGGGATCGATGTCGAAATGGAAGAGGCAGAGGTGATACGCTCTTGAAAGTCAAAGTTCACAGGGCTCGTTTGGCGGTTTAAGTGGTCGGATGCCGAAATTCCAGGCATGCAAATATACGGACGTAATGATGTTTCATCAAGGTTGGGATGGTGTATAATTGAATTTTATATTGGATAGAAAAGTAGTTTGGAGAAGCATGCATAGTTTCCCTTTTTTCACATAAGACTTTGTAAGTAAAAATTTCGAATCGAATATGCTAAGTCAATATTAAAACGGTAAAGCTAACGATGTTTGCAATTTCTAAGTATTGGGATATTGTAGAAATTGAATTTTGGCAGGGATTGGAGTAACGCGTTACTTGTAACGCCGTTACTTTTTTTTTAGGTAACGTTGGGTAACGCCGTTACGTTTTTCAGAAAGTAACTAACTTGGTTACTTTTAGCGGTAACGAAGTAACGAAAAATTTCGTTACTTTTCCGTTACTTTCCGAAGGATGTCTGATGCTTATATTGAAATTCCTAGAGAAGGGAACATTTCGCATTCCCGAAGTACGAGCCTTTCTTGGGAGGGAAAAAGCAAATAAGCATTGTCTGCTTTGGCTGCTAAAGGCGTGACGGCAGCTTTCAGCAAGAATTGTTAAAGTACGAATGTTTCTATTTGTCTGTTTACCTTTCCAAGTATAACATTATAAGACCCGTAATTACAGGCATCTACCGAAAAGAAAGGTTTTGAAATAAATCACGCTGACTGTCAAGCAGGTTGTCGTTCGGAAAGTTTCGACCAGTGCAAACCCCTTTGTGTTGCATGAATGGGTTCTACACATGACCAACAACAAGTTTTCCCCTGAGGAGTGGTGTGAGTTGTAGTGAGGTGAGTGATGTGAGTGTGTGAGTGTGTGAGTGTGAGTGAGTGTGGGTGAGGGTAGTGAGTTGTGAGGGAGGATGTGTGGTGACGTGATGATGAGTGAGTGTGAGTGAGTGAGTAGGAGAGTTGATGAGTGTGATGGTGGGGATGTGGTGAGGTGAGTGAGTGTGAGTGAGTGTGAGTGTGTGAGTGAGTGGAGTGGTGGAGAGGAGTGGAGTGAGTGGTGTGTGAGTGAGTGGAGTGAGTGGGGTGGTGAGTGAGTGTGAGTGGTGTGAGTGGTGAGGAGTGGAGTGTGTGAGTGAGTGAGTGTGTGAGTGAGTGGTGGAGCGAGTGGGTGAGTGAGCAGTTAGCACGTGGACTAGTGTGAGCGTGAGTGTGACGGAGTGTGAGCGTGAGTGTGCGGTGAGCCCGTACTGAGTTGGTGGCGGATGAAGCGAGGTGGCGCGAGGAGTGTGAGCGAGTGTGAGCTGATGTGTAGAGTGTAGAGCGTGACGGGGGGGTGATGTGATGAAGTATGTGATGAGAGTGAAGTGTGTGTAGAGTGAGAGAAGAGAGAGGACGTTCCACTATTTCTGTCTACCGCGAGTTTGTGTAACGTCGTCGGCTGATATTACGTACGGGATTGAATTAATTTTTAAAAAAATGTCTTAATTATAATTTCGCATTTTGTTTGTGTATTTGTATCGTTAATCGTGGTTTTCTTTGAAAAATCGTAAGATGGCTAAAATTCAATTTTTCTTGTAACTTGAAATTTCAAAAAGTAACTGTGAATCGTTACTTTTCGTATTAAGTAACTGTAACGCGTTACTTTTCATATTAAGTAACTGTAACAGGGTTACTTTTTTGATAAAGTAGTTGTAACTGTAACAGAGTTACTTTTTAAAAGTAACTTTCCAATCCCTGAATTTTGGATTAGTAGAAGTAGAAACGATAAATAGCTTTAAAAAGAATGCATGTAAATGTGTTTGTGCAAACAGATCCGCTACGAAATTTACTTCGAAAAAATGCAATTTTGTATGAAATAACCCCTAACATAGTTAACATTAAAATAGCTAACTAATATAGACGTAGCAATTTCTAAGTTGATTGAAAATTATAATAGAACGGAATCTATACTATTTCACAGATAAAAGTATAGGGACATTTAAAAATTGAATTTTATAACAATTTTAGAAGAGATAAGTAGTTTATATGTGTTTTTGAGAACAGATCCGCTACAAAATGTACTTAGAAAAACGCAATATCATATGACATGGCTACGGAAATTGTCCACGTGTGGTCATCTAGAGTGTCTCCATAAATGTTTCCGCGTATCTTTTATTTTCAGCATTAATTTTTGTTGTATAGTTTAACAGGTTCTTTAATGTGTTTTATACATAGGATTTAATTAAACTCATTAAAATTAATGTATTAAATTTTTGACTCAAATATAGAATACACTATCACTTTTAAAACGACAAACTAACATCGCACTAGAGCTACACGAGAGACACTAAGAGATCAATTTCCTCTACATTTTTCAAACGAATACAATAAAATAAAGCAAAAAAAATTTGCATTTTTTGAAAAATCAAGCTCAAAAACATTTAAATACAAATAAAAAAAAATTAAGCGTAAAACATATTTAACTAATTTATTACC
The DNA here is from genome assembly GCA_019343175.1 of Oedothorax gibbosus. Classification (NCBI taxonomy): domain Eukaryota; kingdom Metazoa; phylum Arthropoda; class Arachnida; order Araneae; family Linyphiidae; genus Oedothorax; species Oedothorax gibbosus. The sequence continues at coordinate 11,423,187 of CM033279.1, forward strand.
CATTTCAAAGTTTTATTTGTATTCAGTTTGAGTTCAGTATTCCAAGCACACTAATAATGTGTGTGTGCATTAAAATTTATAATTGCATAATTATAAAGACTGATAAACGCAAAACTTACTTCGCATTAAAATTATGGGGTTGATATGTAAAATATATTATAAGGATTTCACTTATTTTTCCTTTATATTTGAATGAATATATTTCTACATTGAGATTGATTAATCCCAATGGATTTCTTAATATGAGTTCCCCAATTGCAGCTCAAGGCGCCGAAAAAGGAATTTAAACTCAAATGTCAGTCATTTTACAGAGAAAAAAACTTCGGCTATATAATGAATGATAAAATGAATATTTTAACAAAATTGGTATGTAATGGGACTTATGATTTTTAAAACGACAGGTCTATTGAAAATTATGAGTAATAAGCTTGTAACGGGAGTTTATGCTAATATTAGCATATATTTTCTGGATAAAAACTTAAGCATTTTTCAGTAACTTATTAAAAGTTAATATCGTTATCAATTATGAAAATAATTTTTTTTATCTCAACAAGAACACTTAATTGTTTATAAACAAACGTTTATTTTTCAATAAAACTACATTAAATTCATTTTAGTTGGGTTTTTTTAAACCAAAATATCTTTTGTCAAATATATAACATATCAAAGACATACGGACGATGTGTTTTTAAATTTGGTACACATGTGAACTATTTGAATTTTGCCTAAAAACCGTCTTTCCACAAACGCATACGTTAAACCACTTTCTTGCACTAAAAAAACATGCATTTGATACCAAATGTTAAAGAGTCATGTATCTTGGTCGATGTTCTTTTGATTGTCTTAAAATACGGAGCTATAAAAATACATGTATAAATAAATGAGAAAAAAAGCTTTGTTTCGAAAAACTTGTAATATCACTGCGGAACACGCTCAATATCACTTAGTGCCAGAATTCCTACTCGAGATAGAGCACGAACTTCGCCGGGTATTACTTACAGGGCACGCTTTCTAAACGGGAAAGGGTTTTTTTATGTGTTGGGAAAGGTCAGTCTCGTCTTTTGCTACTTAAGTCCAGGAAAGAAGAGACAGCGAATTTTTTCATGTTTTAAATTTAGTATCATAAAATAAAGATAGAAATATATTCATTCAAGTAATGGAAAAATAATTGAAATCGATATAACATTTTACATATCAACCCCATAATTTTGCAAATATATTTGATGCGAAGTAAGTTTTGTGTCTTGCACTCAACACGCATCTTACATTTCTAAGCTACTATTAAGCAATATTATACCGTGGGCAGGTAAACTGCAGTAACCACAACAATGAATTGGACCATTTTTGCTTGAAAATAATCAGTCATTTAATGTAATTTCTTGTAGGTTAAAGTTATTGAGTTCATTACATGCAATCCAAGTGGATTCTGTATATCATTTATTCCCTGCATGTGAATTAAAGATGACTTTATAAATAAAAATAAAAACGAACTTTTCTGTAACAAAGAATGAACATATTCTTGGTTTTAGAAGAAAATAAAAACCTCCGACTCAGCTATGGAGAAACAACGGAAACACTCTTGCAGTAGATAAGACCATAGAAATGAAAGAGATAGAAAGGCTTATCCCAGTGAAGCAAACGTAGCCCACAATAACAAGAAACGGGGGTTGACTGGAACAATAACAGATTACGGAGCTGCAAGACTGGCAACTTTTATCGGGGGTATTTCATAGAATAGCGATTTTTGTGTTATTTTTAGCTCCTGGTGACTAAAATGCCAGTCGAAAAGACAGGAAATGCCAGTCTTATGTCGGAAAACCAAAAATTAAAAATACGGAAGGCATAAAGCCATTTTCGTGCTTGGAAAAAACTACAAAAAAAAATTTACCACGAAATAAAAATACACGTCTTGCAGTAATTTGTTTCATTACTCTACTATTCTGCTTTAATTATGAAAGTGATTAAGAATCGCATAGTTTAATTTGTTTAGTTCGTTGAAAATTATTAAACTGGCCACTGTTCAACCAGTTTTACTGTTCCAATAGTAACTGTTTTTGCTTAATTGTTTATCGACTACATTTCTGAATTATTTCTATGGCGTTTTAAACGATGAGCAGATCTAACAACAATATATTCTGTAAAAGATAGAAAAAAAAAGTACAGCACACAATGCATTTTTGGAAATGTTTATGTGGCCTTCCTGAAGCTGAAAGATATTCATTTTCTTCCATTCCTATAGTTTTTACAGGTTAATGGAAAACCAATTCCAAGAGTTTCATCAATTTTAAGAAATATTTTCCAGGGGAGGAAGTAAATAAAATGAAAAGCATAGCGCACTATTATAAAATACGCAAGTGAATGAGAAGAACATTTGTATCAGAAGTCAATTTATTGAAAATATAATCTAATATTTTTACATTAAAGGCCATTGAAGTTCAGCACTGCTGTTTAAGAAATTTTTTTAAGCGATGTATACTTTTAAAAAATGGTTTTCCTCGAGTTTTCAAGAGTTATAATATCAAAGTATTTTTTAAAAAAATATGTTTTTTACTTATAAAAAGACTCAGCGCCAAACCCAACTGTAGGAAAAGTTTATACTGACGAAATGAACCAACCATTATTATTATGTGGTATGATCGGGAGAGTTTAATGCAATCGTGGAAAACATTTTAAATATTTTATGTACGATACATAAGCTGTCTTAAATGGAAATTCCTACCCTGGTCTTAAATTAATCCGATGTTTTGTATTGGAGGCGTCCGTAAATTACGTGAAGTGTTTAGGAGGTAGGGATCGAGGCGAAACTCACAGAAATTGACAAGGGGGGGGGGGGGGGTCTCGTCAAATCTCACGCAATTTGTGGCGGCAAAAAAAGCGAAAAATTAGTTACACTCAATAAAAAAAAATTCTTGCTTTAATATGGCAAAATCCAGCGATAATATAGTGATGGCTATCCGAAGCATAAGACAGAGGAAAGAATAGAAAAAATAGGAAAAATAAGTGCAAAATAAACTACTTGACGGAGAACGAAAAGGTTCATGCAGATAATTTTAGATAGTTAGACATAAGAATTGCAGATGATTTTACTTATACATAAATCATGGCCCATGGGCATATGTTTTATGTTGGTTCCAGTAGTGCGTCTTGAAACTGTGGAGACGAGACCCCAATGACTGAACTAGAATGATAATAGTCTTTTATTTAACTTAAGTCGTTTCTATTTTTAAAGGGTTTTATTGTTTAACTCTATTACTGTGATTCTAGGCTACTAGATCTATGCAATCTTAAAAACTAGTGAGATGAGGGGGAGAGGAGGTCTATAGCCAAATACCACGAAATCTCATCAGGAGGGTGTAAAAAAATCGTCAAAATCGCCTCACATAATATGTGGACGCCCCTATACACACATAACTTAATGATAACATTGAAGCGAAGTTTTCAAATGTCAAGCTTCCTTGCCAATTGTCCTCAGTGGCTTTAAAAGAACGCGTTATCTTGTTCAAATACTGGGTGAAAAAACAGGGTGCTATTTAATAATCAGATAAAATTGAGCTTTTTGAGGTGCGAACTGAACGCTAGGCAACACTCCAAAGATAACCAGCCCACTGGATGTGTGTGCACTTAAACAATGACAGTAGTAGAGACGACAATGGACCGATAAAACTCCAGTACTTTGTCGACGATTTACGAGACACCAAAGGATGTTTTGGTGGACAGTTTAGAAGCACGATGGGCTGCTAATGTGCATAAGGACTATTTTAAACCCTTTAGCTACAAGGAGCCATTTTCGCGCTGTTAGTAAGATTTTAGGTTGCCACATGGGTAGTTGAAAAAGACCATTTACAGCGAACTAATTCAATGACATTCACTTAGGCAATTATGCGCGGTTGTATTAATTCCAACAAGAAAATAAAATTAGATTCGTATTTTCGTAAATTTCCTTGTTGTGACATGCAGATATGTAACCATGCAGCATGGATAATATGCAACTTTTCTGATAAATTCAAATTTTAACAAATAAATCTTAAGCGAAATAAATAGCAATAAACCATAGTAGTTTGATGCTTTTGGCAAGATGGCAAGAAAAAACAAGTAGGGGTTTGTAAAAGAATCTGTTACTCAACCCGCTTCCACACAACATTTGTGTTGAACAGGAAAAAAGTCGCCAAACACAATATTAATTCTATTATAAACATTTACACTCTAAATTCGGCTAGTTTCATTTATTTTATTTCGAAAATTCAATAATTATTTCTTCAATAATTATTTAATAATTATTATCGTTTGCAAAAAATAATTTATATTTCAAAGAATAAATATGTAATATTCCTCTATTTTGAATAGAACCGCAACATTTCACATCAACATACAATGAATCTCTTAGTGAAACATATTTGATGTCATTTCAAAGGGATTGATGTCGCAAAAATAAACTTCTTTTAATTTATTGTCTAAAAGAATTAAAGTTTCTCGAGTGATTGTTGCGAATGGCAATGGTGATTTAATTCTAATAAAAATGGCTTCCTATGCTTTTTAAATGAACATTAAATTTTGAAGTTTTTTTTAATAATTAAAGTACTTCGAATTCGATTTTTTTTTTCTGAGATTTTCAATGTCTTCTAATTTCGATACGCTGAATTTTTTGACGTATTACACTTGCCTGTAGCATTTGTAGTTTTGGCTTATGAAAGTGGGTAACGAAAGGACTGAACGATTATAATACCTTCCACTTTTTACGTTATAAACGTAGTGTGGAAGCTAAAATGTAGCTTTCAATGTGTACAAAAGCGAATAGCAATGAACGTTTAATATTTAATTTGCAATTTAGCAATAATGTATGAGTATATCGACACTTCATTAGGAAAGCGAACAGAGTTTTCGGAAGTTTCTGCATTCAACAAGACGATCACTTGAAAATCTAAAGTTAGTTCCTCTATGACCTCGATGAAAAGGTTAGGGCTTCGATCTCTTCAACAATCGCCGATCAATGAACAGAAGAGGATGAATAGCAAATTGAAGCCCGAGATTCAGCGCACCTTTGCCGTTGGGATGAAATGGAGGGATCAATTTTTCATTTATTCTACGAGATACTTTGGATTTTTTTGTTTTTTTTTTGCCTGATATTTCGGACAGGTAGCCAAGTACAGTAGGTCAAGGTCGCGAGAAAATGTGGTTGTTCGAAAGACACCGTACTAGAAATGGGTAATGGGGAGTTATTTTTAATTAGTATTAAGTGGAAATGAAAAGAGGATACTAAAGATACAGGGATGATAATGGAAACAGAAAAGTTGTTCGGAGGAAAGAAAACTTGAAATTTCCGTTATTATATAATTAATAAAGTTCATAATTAAGAAGTTTATTTAACTAGCATGAAAAGAATTATCTATTACAGACTTGAGGAGTCTGAGAATTGAAGATACCCAAGTGCACCGCAAACAACCCACAAAACAGCCCAGACAACCCACAATTCTGCACGACAAGACGAAAAAAAATCCCGATTGTGCAACTACTGTAATTGCTCCATTACAATCCTTTCTAAGTAAAAGAAATAGTTTAGTTTAGTTTGAATTATCGTCGCACTAGACATACACGTGGGGTATCGGCGACGGGCGTCATATTTTAGAACCACGGTCAAGTGACGAGCCGACACCTGAGTAGGCACCCAACGCAACCGTTAAGGGCGACATCGTACGCAGCGTTAGGACTTTGAAGGATATTTAACGTGCACTCCCTCCACACGGGGTATTATTCGTCGGACATTTTGGCTGCACGGTCCGTTTATAGGTCGGCAGTTATTTTTGGATAAAAGAAATAGTAAAACTTGTACTGCTGGGTTTTATAACTTAAAGCATCAAATGGATCGACATTTTTAAAAATTATAATACACTCTACTAACCCTATACTCAAAGCGGAAATTACTGGACGATTTAGATGCAGTATATTATGACATTTTCACTGCAAAGGGAAAGGACGATCACTAAAAGTGGCAAGTGGTTTTATCTGACACTCAAGACCGCTTCAAATAAAATAAACAGCTGCCTTTTTTTCAATGCAAAAAAAAGATACCAAAACAAAGACGCTTTGAATTACTTTTTATCACTTACGTAAAACAAGTTGAACAAAAATGACTTATATTTAAAAAAAAAATAGCGGTGGCAACAAATTTTAATGTTGTTTCACTTCCCTATTGACCAAGATTCGTTGACTTTGAGTGACTACGTCAGCTATACTAAGCATGAATGGAACAAGTATGTTGTGTATATAGTCGTACATATTAACTTTGGCAAATTAACTAATCAGCAAGCAATAATTTAACTATACGAAGATAAATAAAACTTTCAATACCAATGCACCCGAGAAATTTCTAAATAGCTTACCACTAATTGATTTCTAAATGACATACTTTTATACTAACTTATTCAAAATATTACAAAAGAATGACCAAAAAATAAATACGATAAGTAATTGTTTTTGCAGGTATGACACCAAAAGCAACTTTGAGGTTGAATTCCCATCAAAACAAAAAACAATTGCGATTTTCCAAGTTTTTTTTTACCTATTGCCTTGCTGATACAAAAAAAAATTCAAAAACGCCAAAATCTCATTAAAAAGTAATAAATGAACATTGAACACTGATATTAGGAAATAAAATTACAGGATATGGATTGCAGATGTTTTCAATGTTAACGGCTCACAATTTACCCTCATACTTTTTTAAATGACAAACTGGAAAATTAATTACGTTTAACAAATAAACAAGAAAACAAAGTGGCAAAAGTTTGAAATTCATATTTTTGGTTGAGTCATAATGAAAAATAAACACCGGAAGTTACTAAGTATTTGAAAATACAACAAATAGATAAGATCTTGATCGAAAATAATATAGACGGAAAGCTACAAAAGCCCAAATGAGATTTTAATGTAAATTCTCTCGGGTTCAGGTAAGAAAATCAAGAACATTTGCAAGTCGAAAATTTGCCTTATCAGACGGATCGACGATAACTGCAACAGTCACCTTTCTAGTAATTAAATGCTGCAAAGAAAATATTTAAATTGGTCCTTAAAATCCGTGACTAAACAAAAAGGAACCCTTAATATTTACTTACAATCAATATACCTTATTAGTTCCGGAAGAATATATTCTTAGTCAACAACGCCCTTCTATTCTTCCTCTGCGAAAAAAGTTTCGACTTGCATATCGAAAAGAATGTCAATTGCCGTGTAATGCAAAAAAAAATGAATTCATTTATTTTGCATGCATTCATTCTGCAGCATCATTCATAAGTTCTGGGTTTTGCTTCCATCATATATGACAAGACGTTCAGATGAAAAATGCAAACAATAGGCGTGTTTTTTCGTCTATGCGCGTTGGTGAGGCTTCAGAAAGCTGACAGTTGACGGAACAGAATTCGAATATTTTTATGGCGATGTCTTACATGAATTTTCCTTTAATAAAAGTCTCCCAGACACATTAATCAGGAATTATATAAACAGCACGCCATTGAAATTACACTAAATAATAGTTTGAATTTAACCATCAAGACTCGATTTCTAAAGGCTAAACGAATAAAGGTCTACGATTTTTTACTATGTTAACCCATTCATTAGGGCTCAGTGGCTTACATATATGGAAGTTGAATTGTTTTTCTCAGTTTAAGTTTGTCTAAATAAACAAAATATAAGACAAATGAATACCTTATTAGTCCCGAGAAATTTATGTATCGCAAATTAACCCATTAACGACGAATGACGATTGGCCAAAACATTTGCCAAGTAAAAATGAGCAATTTTACTTTATCTAAATACACAAAATATAAGACAAATAAAAATAGTTTTAAACAATTTATGTAGAACAAAAAAACAGTTACACAAAAAAAAGAATTTAAAAAATATTTTCGGTAAGGAAGGTGTTAATGGTATTTACAAATGGGGTAATTTTCAAGGATTTCAAGACAGAACAGATTGGCTAATACATGCATTTTCTATGAGTGACAACAAATGTCTTTTTTATACCCTATCTCTTTTTTATACGATGCCACCCATTCAACCCATCTAAAAACTGTCATTTCGGATGACCCTACATAAAGACTTTATAATGATTTTTCTCTAGAATGATATATATTTTGCATCATTGCTTAGAGAAAATAGTCATTGCCCATTGCACAGCCTCAATTGAGACATTAGACACCCAAGTAAAAATAAAAAAAAACTATTTCTCTTTATTATATGCAAAAACAGAAATTTCATATGAAACTTTAAATTATTCAACACATTACATTTCGGCTGATCGATTTTGGCAAAAAGTGAGAAAAATAGCGTGGGACGGGTTTTCTTTACGAGTGGGAAGGTCTGGAAGCCAATATTTATCCATGAAAAATTTAGTGAAAGAAATTGAAAATGGAAATGGCAGTCGATTTCGGGAATATTGTTGAGGTGTTAGAAAATAAATCTTTAAAAGGAAAAAATGATGCCGGACCCATTTTTCCATCGATGGTTTCATTATTTGCAGATAGCTGCATAGCAATGATAAAGCTGTAACAGGTATTTTTCGATTCTTCGTCATATATGAGCTTCATAATGGTATCGACACATTTGGTTAGCATGCTATTTTAAATTAACAAATATTAGTATTTATGATTTATGTGTCGGAAAAAAAGTAAATTAGCACATTTTGCAACTACACCCACGTTAATCTATTTATCTTTTTATTTTCTAATCTTTTCCCAATAAATAGAGTAAAAAAAATTAAACCAGGCCAACGAACGTGGAATGACGTGCAAAATATACCCAAAGAATGTGATACATTTCAACTTGCATTATTCAACATTGCCTTCTCATTGTTCCATCGAGTCACGAAAATGTTTTTCAAAAAAATTTACTTTTGCTTTGCAAACCTTGCTCGCTCCATTTGCGATAGTGAAATATTACATTTAAACTGAACTCTTAGGATATAAACTTTGCAATGGTCACAGAACAACAAATTATAACTTTTATGTTATTTTAAAGGATGGGGATTAGCTAGTTGGATTTTGTTTATACCTGCTTAAGAACCAGATTTATTGAGGCTGCGACCAAGTGAATGAAGGAAGCACTCAAACTCTCACGGCGACATCACAAATCTCGCTTCTCGTAGAAAAAAACTTAGCTAGATAAGCCTTTAAATTTAAACATAAGAAAACTATAACACAGTTTTCCAATAATAAATACATTTTATGAGTAAAATATATCAAACAGACAAAAATATCGGTCAATTGTCGGCGGCCCAATAGTCGTCGGTGAGCGGCCTAACTTAGGACTAAACAGATAAATAATTTCTTCGCTGACAGCGCGGACGACACTTAATCACATTTTTCCAAACAACTGTCGCGTATACATTTTCTCGCAGTTTTACAATGAGGCCGTTAAAATAGGTTTCGCCGGTAAGTGCCAAAGGGATAATCGTGCTATTCGAAGCTTGCCATTCAACAAATTATGCAGCGGCGATGAATCACGTCGGGAAAACCTATTGTTTGTCCGCCAGTGCAGCCACTGCTTGGAACATAGTTAAGAAGATGGGGATGCTGCTAGACAAAAATACATACAAAAACCGGTTTGCCAAGTGAAGCCATAGATCGCTTTGTAGTAAAGTAAGCCCAAACTAACGTTATCGGAGAACTATTTGGCGCGATTTTACAGTGGAGTTTGCATACGCTTACTGCATCGACTTGGCGATTTCTGACCCTAGTCTAATATAAACTATAATTACAACGCATTTTTCTTACTTGTGGCAGTAATTACTACGATCTTGTGTAAATTCAGATCTTGTACTACAACTTACAATTGCGCAAACAGTCATTTTTTAATTTTTAAGGAATAAATTGATGCGTTTCAGCATAAACTAATATTGAGTGAGGTGATCAGTTTGTATGGGCTTAGTAGGGTTGCTCGGCGACTTTCTGACAGCTTCACTTTCTTTCTCGCCAAGCATCTGCATCTTCCTCTTAACTCTATGGCATGGAATATACCTTATGAATCCGCCAAGTCAAGAAAGAAAATGAAACTGTGCGCAAATGTAATTTCCTACGTTAAACTTCTCATTTGGTAGAGGCTGTTGTCTCAATATTGAGCTGTCTCTTCGAGTTTGAAGCTGGGTAAGTTAAGTCAACACACAGTGACAATTCTTCAAGATTTTTTTGTTTAAAACAATGTTGAAACGATTTGTCACACTGCCAGAGAAGTACATGTTTGGCAGATACATAAAGTTGAATAAGCAACACACAACACGAAAATCGTGAATTCCAAGTGGTTGACGAAAGAGTTGGAGTTGTTCCGTTGTTCGCAGAAAGGGTTAACAAAAAGTAGTTTTATTTTTAGTCAAGAAACAAAATAATTCAATCGGATTTAGTCTTCGTGAAAACACTGAAGGAATCGAAACCCCAAAACTCCCTACTAAAGATAACAAGAATTTCTAAAGTAACTAAAATAGCCTACTTTCCTTTTACTTTAAAACTCACTAAAATTGTTCTCGAAAAACATAGTTTTGTAACAGTAACATGCCACCGCTTCCTCAAAAGATTTATACACCTTAGAAAAAAAATCGCCAAACACAACCATTTAGGAAAGTAGACAAACTAATATACTATTTAATTATTAAGGGATCTATTTCCAAGATTGTTCAATTCTCAAAACCATTGCTGTATACAAGTTTTTCCAAGGCATCTTATGAAAAACTTGTGGTTTGGTTACTATATTCAAGTTTTAGTTATGTTTGGTAAAAATTCCGTAAATTCCCAATAATACTGGTTTGATCGGGAAACGTAGGTGCACAGTTTAGTAATAAATAAAGCCATATAATAAATCAAACCTAGAATCTGGTACTCGTCAACCCTCCTGTTGCACGATGGATCTCCCAATCGGTCCTGACACTTCCACGTTGGAAATCAATACACCCTGCTGCCGACCACCCCTTTTCATATCTCGTCTGCCGACCCCCACCCCTCATCTAAAACCGTTTGGGATTTTCTCGTCTCGGATGGAACTATGCAGGTACGACTTCAGGTAGGTTCGAAGGCGATCAGTTTCAATGTTGTATGTTGATGATGTTTTGCTTCGATTTAAGTGTAAGCAATATTAGATATTTATTTTTTTCGAAATAAAATAAATTAGTTTAGTTTGAATTATCGTCGCACTAGAACTTCACGATGACTAAAGGCGACGGGCGTCATAATTTAGAACCACAGTCAGGTGATAAAATAAATTAGCAAATGATAAGGAATAATTATTGAATTTTCGAAGAAAAATAGTTTATTTACTTACGTTTAAAGTTAAATATAGAACTAAATGTTGTGTTTGGCACTTTTTTTAGACACACATTTTGTGTGGAAGCATTTCTAAAAAACAGTACCTGTTACAAGCATACTTGTTTTCGATTACATTGAGAATTCAAATTTATAGTTATTATTGAAAGTCAAGGTCATTTTAACCCTTTCAATCCCAAATTTTTATTTTTTTATTCTAAAAATCTAAAATTTGTGAAATAGACTCATTATGCATCCAAAATGAAATGGTGAAAATCGTACTAAAATTTAAGGAATCAATTTTTGGAATCAAAACTTTTGAATAAATTATAACAATATTTTTTTCGATTTGTTGTTAAAAATTGTTAAAATTCAATTTTTATACGTTTAAAAATGCAAGTATGAAAAATTTAGGGCCAATTTATTAAATAAAATTATTCCAGAGTGATTTTTATTTTTACCGGGTTTTTCACATTTTCATTTAAATACAACAAACATTATTTAATTCTTCAAAAGACATGGTTCGTCCATCTAACGATACAAAAAGAAAATATATTTTTTAGAAAAATGTATGCAGAATTGAATAAAATTTATTTGAAATAAGTGTGAGTTTAACATTGTAAGCTGGAAAAAATCGCAAGTTTGATTATTCCAAATGGAATTATTGAGAGTGAAAAGGTAAATTGTGAAGGGTTTGTTTGAGGCATTCTTAAATTTCTTGCCGTTTTCAATAAAAAGTATGAAGTGCTTTCATTAACCTATTAACGAAGGTTGGCAAGAAAATTTGCCAAGCTAAAATAAGCTTTTTGTTTAAATTTATCTAAGAAAACAAAATACATATAAATAGCATACCCCAGAACAACTTTTAAAGGACAAATTGAGCCACGAAAAACGAATAAAAAAATTTAGTGTTTTTATTCAGATATAAAGGTTTTAATGGTGTTCATAAAGTCGTCGTTAAATATATTAAATAGGGAAGTTTGCTTTAAAAACTAATTTAGATACTTTTAAATTGTGTGTTTAGAAATTTTTATTATTGTGTGTTTTTGTTCTAAGTGCAAACAGTTTTTGTTATAACTGTTTTCTTTGAACACTTAATTCGCAGAAGTAATTAAAAATAATTGCTGTTGAAACCGAGATCATTTTTTTTTCTGGAACTTACAAATGTAGTGTTTGGTCCTTGAAAATGCAGTTTTAGGTTTCACCGCTTACGTAAAACTTACTCAGTAATACATTTTGACTTTGATAGATTTTGTCCCGTACAGTTTTTTTTAACCCTATGAGGAACAATGTTAAAGTCTTGCACCGAATTGATTAAACAGACAGTGACACTAAAATTTCAATTATCTATTTCAATAGAGGTTTTAAAAATCGTACCTTTTTCAACTTCCAATAGCAGAATTGACATTGAAATAATAACGTAGATAAGTTTCATTCTCTCTGAATAGGGCAATTTGAAAGATGCAAAATTCAAATTTATAAACTACGAATAAATGAAATGTTCCTTCGTATATAGCTTTAAAGACTTATTTCGTGTTACTTTTATCATTTACCATTAATATATGTTCAAGTTATCATTACCACCAACAACAAAAATTTTATACTTTATATAAAAAATAAAAGCCTGCCAAGGAATAATGCTATACACTGAGCAGAGGAATGGCATTTGCTAATAGAATGATTTAATTATCCATCTATGAAGTATTTGAAACATCTCTTTATAATATAAAATGTTTTGAGGTGTTTTTAGAGTAAATTTAGGGAGTTTTAGGGACTTCTAAAACCTTTTGATAATAAAGGAATTTTCAGGGGGTGTTTCAGGCACTTAGGAACTGGAAACATAGTTCTATACCCTTCACATCTAGTGCACTTAACCATTAAAACTGACATATACTTTTAACGTTATAAATGAAATACTTGACTTGAGATTGGTGGAAACAAGTGATGTTACATTTAACATGTTTTTAAACAATATGAAAATCCCCCTCTACCTTCTAGTCAAAAATCTAGTCTCCAAACCTTTTTAGAGCTAAGATACGATTGAGCATCTTACTATTCTAATCGTACAAAAATTGACAGTACACAATAACCCAAAACAAATCTCGTGTTTCAAATACTTATACGCATTTTAATGAGTATATCCGTATAGCCTTAATCAAACATTTTTTTAAAAATATTTCTATCAAAAAAAGTAATGATTCTAAATAAAATCATATCTAAGTCCTTAAACGGTGAAATAGGTCCACTAAATAAATCAGAATTTTTTTTTAAAAAAAAGGACCGTTATTTTCTAAAATAACAACAGATACTAATATCTAATATACAGATAACAAAAAAAATATTTACTTTGTAATGTATTATTCCTATATTTTTCAATTCAAGTGCGAGAAGTAAAATGATCAAACCAATATTTATTTTATCGTAATTAATAAAAAATAAATAAGAATACACTTAGAGAAAATAGTTCCAGCCAATTCTAGAATTAATGTCTTACCTTGTAATGTATCATTCCTATATTTTTCCAATTCGAGAAATAACAGGATCACACCGTTATTTATTATCTCTAAACATTAACAAGGTTTTTTTTTAAATTGAAAACATTTGAGAGAAAATGTGGTCCGGCCAATTCGAAAAGTGGGGGAGTGACTAGGGGAACCACCCGATGGTCAAGTGGTCATAGTCCGGCCAGCGGACCACCTGGGGAGCAAGGGATAAGTGGTCCGGCCGCTGCCATCTTGGAACACGGAATGAGGTGGGGGCGGGGTTAGCGTGGCGGCAGAGATCGGTTGGAAGGCGCCCGCTCGCCAAAATACGTCGCCAAGAGGTACCCATTTTTCGATTAAATTTCAGTATACATCTAGTTTAGTTTAATTTGAATTATCGTCGCACTAGAGCTAGAGGGGGAATATTGGCGACGAGCGTCATAATTTAGAACCACAGTCAAGTGACGAGCCGGCACCCAACGCAACCGTTAAGGGCGACATCGCACGCAGCGTTGGGACTTAGGAGCATATTTAACGTGCACTCCCTGTACGGGTATTATCCGTCGGACATTTTTGACTGAAACGGGCCGTTTATAGGTCGGCAGTTATTTAGGCGATGGCCGGACCCGAACCTGGGACCTTCCGCGTGCAAGGCGAACGCCTTAACCGACGGGCCCCTGTCGATTTTTCTATTAAATTGCAGTACAGCAAGCTACGTTTAATCGGATCTTCGCTAAAACCTGCCGATTTTTTTTAATCCAAAAATTAGCTAAAAATGACTTGTTTTGTAAAAGATCCCCCCATTTATATGATGCTAATTTTAAAAAAAAATCGCGAAACAATCTGGAAAAGTTTTCAATTTTCTAGATTTCGACGAAAAGGTCACGGACTTTTTAAGGTTACCATGTAACTTGTAATGCTTGAATATATTGAATAAAATGGCGCATTGTTTATTAAATGTTTATTTCTAAAGCAAATACATATTACCAATGTAAAAACGTGCATTCAAAGGTACCTAGATCCAAACGTTAATTTCACTTCTACGGTTTAACCGGATTTTCGCTTAACTGGCTTTCTCTCCCATTAAGCTGATCCCATTTAAGCCGGTTAAGGGGGTGTTTACTGTGTAGTGGAAAAGAGGTTGCTTGGAAATAAACAAGTAGGTTTGTAACAGAATCTGTCACTTAACCCGCTTCCCGCTAAAATTTCAGGTATGATTGTCATATTGGAGTTGGTGCACCTAAAGACTGCATCGCAGAGGTTTGGGAAAATTTCTTTTTTTTACATGAGATATTACTTGAAATATTTGCTAAATAAAACTTAATATTTTATCTTATATCAGCAATAACTGCGAACTGCAGCATATTTATTATTTTATGTTAAATGAAATCCAATGGAATTGTGTAAATTAAGTATTTCATAATACATGGGAACATTAAAATTTAAAAAAAAAAAACATTTACGATCAACCAATCTCTGTTGAATTCTGGAGAAGACCAAGAGAAGAGTAACGCAAAGCAAGACCAGGACTACAATTTCCAAAATTCTTTCTTCAAATAACGGAAATTTTACAGGCAACTTTGTGCACGAAATATTCACGCGAATCGATACCATTTTCGTTTATTTTAAGTTGAAATTGAGTGGTATTATTTAACATTCATTTGAAATTAATTTAAATATGCATAAATATATAAACTGTATATCGATAACGAAGAATGTTTTAAAAATAATATTGTAAAATAAATATCTATGAATTCCTTGTTTAAAAGCTTATTAAAATCGTTGTAAAGTTTAGTCTTACTTAAGATTCAAACCCATTAAAAGGTCTGAAGAATGCACATTCGCAGCACCTTCAAAACCGCACACGATTCATCAGTTAACGGGAAAATAATGTCTCTGATCGCAACGAAAATTATATGGTGAAAAATGAGAGAAAATTTAGTTGAAGAAGTTGGCAGTGTTGAACCAACCGATTTGATTAACTTCCGCAAAACGAAGTAAATGGGAGATTAAAATATGCGATATTGGGCAAAGAAGTTCAGCAAGCACAAAGAACTCTTGGTAAACCATCATTCAAGCAGCGCGTCTCCGTTTCTACTTTCGTCATCTTGACGATTCCCTCTCAAACAATAAAAAAAAAGTTTTCTGAAGGTTAAATTTGAAGAATAAGTAATTAACTAATCTTTGAGAATACTTAGATCTTTCGAAATCGTGCAAGTGTACTTATAAATAGTGTTGGCACGATTTAATCGTCCAACAATATTAGCCACTTAATTAGAGGAATATCACACCCTGAGTGTTGAGGGTCACACCAAAGTCGAATTTTTGGCTCAGGCGTTCGAATTTTTGGTTCAAGTGTTCAAATTCCTGGATGTAATAACTGAGATTTTGACACTATTTTTCAATGGACTTCGACGCTAAAATTTAGTCAAGCGCGGTTGAAATTAATGGCTTGTGGGGGCAAATTCTCCCCTACATCTTGATTTCAATGAATTTCAGGGAACCTACGAGTTTTGCTGGAGATTGAGGGGTGGTCCTCTGATTGACCACTAGAGTGGCTCTGGGTAGGTGCCTTCTTACGATTTGACCAGGGGAAAAGCGTGGGAGGTTCTTGGCCAACGTTTCGCTAAGGGCATTCCCTTCATCCCATGACCCAAGGGCGAGGTAAATAGCGGATGGGAGAAGGAAGGGGGGAGATGAAATAGAGAGAGTTTAACAAAAGAGAGAGTCAAGAATTAGTTTGAGTTTGAGAAAGTTTTGAAAAAGTGCAAAAGATAGCCACAAGGAAATTGCAACGTAGGACTTTCCAAAACCCCAAGGGTCCAGCCTTCCTCCCGAGTCTACATGTTTGAGGCAGTACCTAGCTCCCGTCGATCCCTTTGCTTCCGCTGAACATCTTATGCGAACCCTCGAGCCCTCTACAACCCGTGATGTGCTCTAAATGCCTGCGGCATTTACCTGAGTCACCGGAACCAGCGACCCAAGCCCACTCGACTTAGCCCTCGATTCCTCCAGTGATCTCGCCAACCCAATTTAGTGGCGTAAATAGGTACAACATGCCCTTCCAACTCGTGATTCTCTGGGGCAAGTCTCCCATGTTTCAATATCTTGTCCGGATCAATTGATAGCCTAAACTGCATTTTAAACATTGTATTATTTTTGTCGAAATAAAAGGTTAATTTTGAGAATAACCTGTCTCCTTCTGCATTATTCCATAGTTATTGTATTTAATGTAATTATTGATTTCACAGCGCTATGTACTAATAACTGTTTTAATTATTTTTAACCACTTTAACATCTGCCCTAACCTTGACAGCCTTAAGTAAGCTGCCCTCTGAATAAGTCCCATTTAATACCTTAACCCCTGCCTAAGTAACAGCACAACAATAGGTTTAAAAAAAACTTGTGATATCTATCCATTACTGTATGTTGCAACTCTTATTCAAAACAAATATTTAGCCAACCTAATAATGAAAAAATAATATATACCTAATAATGAATAATAATATAATAAATATCAAAATAATAAAATATCATTTTTTTTTTAAAAAAACGCCATTTAGTCTAAATTAAACCAATCTTTCCTCGGAAACTAATTTGAACTCCAAATTAGAAAGCCTTATGATTTACTTATTTATCTAAAAAAGTGGTTTCTGATAATTTTATCAAATAAACAAAAGGCCATTTTTTTTACTGAATCGGTCTAAGAAGACTAATTCCTCCCAAAAAAGAACGCAATCTACGTAAAATAATTTTATCTTCTCGACCCGACTAACAATTATGAACTGATTATAATTTAAATAAATATTTGCATCAAAGTCTCATTATATTTTGCATCATCATATTTTAATTTTATCTGGCGTACACACGTGAGAAAAAAACATTTCCCATTTAAAGAGCATCTATAAAGTTTGCATCTCTGAACCAGGGATTAGAAAGTTACTTTTAAAAAGCAACTCTGTTACAGTTACTTAATTAAAAAAAGTTACTGTTACAGTTACTTAATTAAAAAAGTGACTGTTACAGTTACTTAATTAAAAAAGTGACTGTCAGTTAATTAAAAAAGTGACTGTTAGTTAATTAAAAAAGTGACTGTTACAGTTACTTAATTAAAAAAGTGACTGTTTCAGTTACTTAATTAAAAAAGTGACTGTTTCAGTTACTTAATTAAAAAAGTGACTGTTACAGAAATTAAAAAGTGACTGTTACAGTTAATTGAAATAGTAACTCTGTTACAGTTAATTGAAATAGTAACTCTGTTACAGTTAATTGAAATAGTAACTCTGTTACAGTTACTTATTACGAAACGTAATTAATTTTCAAGTTATAAGAAAAGTTGAAATTTTTCCATTTTACAGTTCTTCTAAGATAACCAAGTTTAAAGACATCGTTACCACCGGGAAACAAAAGTTAAGAACGAAAATTCAACGTCGTTAAAAATTAAATTTTAAATAATTCTATTGAAGCTGAATGCCGAACTGCCGAAAATATCCGTGAAGAGGGGCGGCATGAGAAGTAAAGGGAAAGTAACGAAATTGTTCGTTTTCCGCTAAATGTAACTTAGTTACAGTTACTTTCTGAAATATCTAACGGTGTTTTAAAAAAAAAAATAGTAACTGTTACAAGTAACGCGTTACTCCAATCCCTGCTCTGAACCAAGCGATGCACCGCCAAAAGTAGGAAACTTTTTTTGCGCCACTGTAAATGAATTCTTTTATCTGTAGCGTGTGTATTTTCAAAATAAAATAATTTTTAAATAAAAGTTACTTCAGATCAGGGACTGGTGTAACTGTTACAAATAAAGCGTTACTAAAATCCCTGCTATGAACCAAGCGATGCACCGCCAAAAGTGGGCAACCCTTCGCAATAAGGATCACTTCGCCGAAGTATGCCGAAGTAGCGAGAAAGGGGGGTGATAGTAGGGGGGAGGGGGCAGTGACGTCAATGGGATAGCTTTTGCATCCCTCCCCAGGTTCCGGACCTGGGATGTCGATCTTCTCTGGAAGAGGGGGATGGGGAGGTGGAAGAGCAGAGAGAGAACCTCACCTTTTCGAACAGGTAACAACAGGCGTGGGTGGGTGCTACATCTTCTCGTCTGCTGTTTTAAGGAGAATTTAGGGGGATCGATGGCAACTTCGTTTAAAAAGGGGGGTTTTAAGAGGTGCACATGAATTCCTAATGAGAGGATAAATGTTTGTTGAGGGGATTTAAAAAAAGAAGTAATTGATGCATGAATATAATAAGGATTACGCGGGGTTTTTTTTTAGACTTGTACGGATAAAGATACTAAAGCACATAATTAGGCTTTTTATTATTCTAAATACAATTTTAAGAAATTGTTTCACAAATTATAAGTAAAGCTCGTGCAATATTAATTATAGTAGCCACCTAGTAGTTAGCATTGCATAGGAAATTTATAATTGTACTCAGCTAAGCGTCGTTCTAGGGAACGCAGTAATTATGCCGTAAAGGAGAAAAGCTATATAAAAGAGTTTGGATTTTAAGAAACTCAAACCGGAAAATATTTTTCTTAAAAGCTCTGGCACAAGATGGTTGTAATTTTTTTTCTAAATAAATCA
This sequence comes from Oedothorax gibbosus, assembly GCA_019343175.1. Taxonomy (NCBI): domain Eukaryota; kingdom Metazoa; phylum Arthropoda; class Arachnida; order Araneae; family Linyphiidae; genus Oedothorax; species Oedothorax gibbosus. The sequence continues at coordinate 11,442,525 of CM033279.1, forward strand.
AGGCGTTAAAGATTCAAAATACTCTTATACTTTTTTATAATTTTAACTGGTATAAATCCCAAGAAAACTAAGATGGGTAACGGTGCACTTCTATGGCAACTTAACAAAAATTAACTGGAATCCTCTAAGCCTGAAAACTTTTTTATAATTATTTTATTTAGAAAATACACATTACAGATAAAAGAACCAATTTACAGTGGTGCAAAAAAAAACAGACAATTGGGTGTTATAAACGAGGTGTTTCATGTATGCAACTTAATTTTTTAATATATTAAGATATCAAATATACAACCTGATTGTTTAATGCCTTAAGAAAATTTCGCAAGAGAACATAAGTTAATGATAGATAACTTAACGTAATTCGACCACCAAAACTCCCATTTACCAAACAATAGAACAACCGCAGGCAAATTGCAATTGTTAAGCGAAATGACGAGATGTCGAGGCCGATCAACAATTGGAAGATCGGTAGAATCGATGCAGAAACGAAGAAAAAAAATCGATACAAGGGCTCTTTATTTTTATATCGAATAATGATCCTAGAAAGGGGATTTTTTTCCCCTCCCACTTCACATGAATATCTGAATGTAAAAAAGGGGCTCAAGTCTATAGGAAGATTACCTTACTAACTTCTTCTATAGTAAAATGTTGAAATGAAAGAGCGTAGAGGAAAATGTTCCTATGGACTTGAATCTTTTTTTTTTCTTCCACATGTAACAGTGGAAGAGACCCTGTTAAAATATTCAACATGACATCCGATTGATTTTATGTATTATGGGCTGTAAACATTTTATATTGGAGAAATTGAATGGGAAAATAACGTACCTGTTTTTTATCGAAACGATGTATAGTATGGGGGGACAGGCGTTGCGACGATACTAAATCACATCTTATTCGACAGAAACACCTGAAGGGAAAAAAATATGTCTATTAAAAACTATATACACGCAAGGGTTTTAGACAAAGTGTTATTTAGAACTACTATTGCATTAAGAATTGGATGTGTCAGGGAGGAGATTGCCAATATTACATTAACATGTCTAAATCACTATAGTATTAGTATGGAAATAAAAGAATGCGAAATGAAATTTTTAGCCTACTTTTCTTTTTTTAATTCGAAACAATTAAAAAAATTAAAAAGTAGGTATTGACATGCGGTAGATGTCCGTCTGTCTGTCCATACCCCCTTCCAAAATCAGTTCTATCAATCGGATCATAAAAATTCTTTTTTGTTTTGTTAAAAAGCTATAACCTCAGAGTCCCAACTTTCATACTTTTTGTCCGCCTGTCTGTACGTCCGGACGGACATAAATCTATCTGTCGGCGAATTTCCCATTGAAATTCAATTTTGAGTCATTTAAATCACTGTTGCCAAATCAACTATGGCGTGAGAAACTTTATTTAAAAAAATTTGCAGCAAAATAATTTGTTGACGAATCAGTTTGGAATGACGTCATAAAATTTAGCACAATGTGATTCTTTGATTGTTCAATAATTTTTTACCAAGAAAGCGGCAAGGCATATTTTTTGCATACAATTATGCTTATGTTTTAATTTACATTTCTTATTTTTTAATGCAGTTTGTAGTGTCATTACTTTTGTTATTAATAAATATTTAATTATTTTTCGAACTACAAATAAATCGAGCATACGATAAATAATATTAAGTTAATTTGCGAAAGAATATTAAGGAAAACAAGAAGTTCATAAAGAACTAAAATAGCCTACTTTCCTGTTACTTAAATACTTACTGAAGTTCTAATCGGGAAAAAAAACTAGGTTCCTAAAGTAAATATCACAACAGCCGTTTCTACACTAGATTTATACACATTAGAAAAAAAATCGAAACACAGCACCCAGCTATAATTTAAACTTCTAAAAGCCAAAACAACTATTTTCCTTAATATTCTTCGCAAATTAATTAAATATTATTTATCATCTGCTCGTGATTTATTTGTAGTTCGAAGAATAAATATTTATTAATAACAAAAGTAATGAAACTACTCCGAACTGCATTAAAAATAAAATGTAAATTAAAACTAAGCATAATTGCATGCAAAAGTATGCCTTGCCGCTTTCTTGGTAGAAATAATGAATAATCAAAGAATCAAATTGTTCTACATTTTATGACGTCATTCCAAACTGATTCATGAAAATATTATTTTGCTTCAAATATGTTTAAATAAAAGTTTCTCATGCTCATTGTTGATTTGGCAACAGTGATTTAAATGACTCAAATTGAATTTCAATGCTAATTCAATGGGAAATTCGCCGAAAGATAGTAGATTTATGTCCGTCCGGACGTACAGACAGACGGACAAAAAGTATGAAGTTGGGTATCTGAGGTCATAGCTTTCTAACAAAAAAAGAATTTTAAGATCCGATGATTAGAACCGATTTTGGAAGGGGGGTACAAGACAGACAAGGGACAACGGACAGACAGACGGACAGACATACGAACAGGACAGACATACGAACAGACAGACAGATGGACATCAACCGCATTTCAATACCTACAGTGATTTAAATGACTCAAAATTGAATTTCAATGCTAATTCAATGGGAAATTCGCCGACAGATAGTAGATTTATGTCCGTCCGGACGTACAGACAGACGGACAAAAAGTATGAAAGTTGGGTGTCTGAGGTCATAGCTTTCTAACAAAAAAAGAATTTTTAAGATCCGATGATAGAACCGATTTTGGAAGGGGGGTACGACAGACGACACAACGCGCGACAGTTTTCATGCGGACAGACAGACGGACAGACATACGGACAGACAGACATACGAAAGACAGACAGATGGACAGACAGACAGATGGACATCAACCGCATTTCAATACCTACAGTGATTTAAATGACTCAAAATTGAATTTCAATGCTAATTCAATGGGAAATTCGCCGACAGATAGTAGATTTATGTCCGTCTGGACGTACAGACAGACGGACAAAAAATATGAAAGTTGGGTATCTGAGGTTATAGCTTTCTAACAAAAAAAGAATTTTAAGATCCGATGATTAGAACCGATTTTGGAAGGGGGGTACGGACGGACAGACGGACAGACAGACGGACATCGACCGCATGTCAATACCTACTTTTTCATTTTTTTAATTCTTTCGAATTAAAAAAAGAAAAAGTAGGCTAAAAATAGTTGATTTTGGCTTTTACACTGAGAAAAAATACTGTAAACATACAAAAAAAATTTTTGTAACGTTACAGAAATAACCAATTTTACAAAAAAAGTTTTTGTAATTCTGAACAGAAATCCTCATTTCTACAGTTACAGGAAATGTTCTAGTATTCGCAATTTTTTTCAACCAATCATCTTCGACTTGAAGTTGCGCGCGCATCGCTTCTAAAGTTTCGTTTGTGATCTGGATCAATTCATCGCCATTTAAAAATGATATAACGTTTTAAATGTGACACAGGCATAAAATATAGGTGAGTAACTTTTATTTCTTTCTATTATACTATTTATAATTCTTATTTTTGTATTCGGCATTGTTCCGATTGTTTAATGTTTTATATTCATGAACATTTCGTTAACATGTAATGAAGCCGACCCGGTGGCGCAACGGTTAGGGAGCTAGCCTTTGGAGCTTCTGGGTTCGGGTTCGAATCACGGTAAGGCATGGATGTTTGTGTTTGTCAATAAATGTTGTTATTTGTTTATGTGTTTGTGTCGTCGCTTTCTTGTGGGGTCTCTTGTGCCTGTGTCATTTCTGGGGTTGAGTACAATAGACCTGAGGTCGCAGTGCTCGGCGAACTTGCCCCCCACCAAGAAAGTCATAAGTCATAACATATAATGAAAATTGTTCTGTTTTGCTAGAAAATAGGTAATAATAATATACATAAAAAAAGTCTTGTAAAATTACAAAAACATTACAGGTATAGCATACATAAAAAAGTCTTGTAAAATTACAAAAACATTACATGTATAGCATACATAAAAAAGTCTTGTAAATATACAAGATATATATATGTAATGTTAACACAAATATATTAAGTGTTTTTACAGTACTATTTTTAGTAGTTATTTACTAGAAATTTTCTAGGAAAAGTTTTTTACAAAAAATATTTTTGTTATGGTTACAGATTTTTTTTTCACAGTGTAGAAGTTTAAATTATAGCTGGATGCTGTGTTTAGAGATTTTTTTTTTCAATGTGTATAAATCTAGTGTAGAAACGGTTGTTGATGATATTTACTGTTAGGAACCTAGTTGTTTCCCGATTAGAATTTTAGTAAGTATTTAAGTAACAGGAAAGAAGGCTATATTAGTTCTTTAAGAAAGCGGCTCAGTGGCTGAGAGGTTAAACGTGTCCGCCTCGTAAGCCCAAGATCGCGGGTTTGATCCCCGGCTGAGTTTTCTGGATGGGAAAATCTTGTGCGCGCATGTCATATGATTATGTGGCATGTCAAAGGTCCCTTGAGGGCCCATTTGGCTTGGGTCTCACGGCAAAATTAAATCTCGGCATACTTTAACATCCACAGAGAGCTCAGATTCATTGTAATCTGGGCGGCAAAATTGGTAGCGAGAATCGCCTATATGGTGCCACAAAGAAATGGCTCTCAGTTCTGGGGAATATGCCGAGTCTGCAAAAGGCTTGACCGCCAATATTGCAGCCCCATTATTAGAGAAAAAAAAAGTTCTTTAAGAACTTCTTATGTATTGATATTGATACATCAATGACTGATGGCAAATTAGTTTAATTCGAATGCTGGACGCGTGAACTTATGTTCTGGGTTGGGGAGACTCTCTCCCCCCCCCCCTTTAAAACTATACCTATATAAATCTTAATCAGCAAATTAGGGCCACCTACGCATCTGGTTAATAAGATGAAGTTAGCACATCTGTCAATTATTTGACATGGGTTTTTATTGTTGGATGTGCTGGACTACGCTATTTGCGTTGTAAAAGTGTGTCGTTCTACTCAGAGTACAACTCTATCAGACAGAATGAATGATGCACCAGCACTGATTGTTGGTACACCGTTCGGAAACATTGTAGAATCCGTGATCAGATTAACCATTAACAGGCCACCGGACAGAATCTCCCATAAACAAAACATTTCGTAACTCTTGAGACAGATGTTGAACGTAAATTCTACTCATATAAGTCCTCATGGCCGCAGAAAAAGCATTAGATACAACTTGATGCCAAACTCGAGATCTCATCATAATTCAAAAATACACTTAAAACCATGGATTTTAATAAAACACATAATGAGTAAACAACAACATTATTATAAGAAGAATACATTATATTCTGCTAAATGAACTTGCGCACACCAAAAATAAATTGCCGCGTTAACAAGACTTGTATTAAGAGCCCCTCTATTGTGTGGTATACTTTTTACCTTCACATATGCACAACTCCTTCCACAATTATTCTTGCTTTGCACTATAGCAAATTAAAACAAGGTGCTCGTAAACAATAGACCGTTAGCGGCTTCAGCAGTTGGTTTCTCTCAGGATAGCAAACTCACAAGCTTGTATTGTTGGCGCACTTTATTTACGACCAGCATTTGTTTGCATGCATCGTCCCCAGAGGACCACTATAGGAACTTGGCGACGAAGAAACTGAGATGAGGAAGTTAAATTTAGTTTCGAAATGAAAAATAATTTCTCGTGGGATGCATGTCTCTCCTAACTATGTATAGTAGCTCTAATCTAGATAAATTTTCAAACATCATATTTAATTTAAGGCTACAGCTTTATTCAGTTTTTAATATAAATGTCAAAATAAATTTAGTTGAATATTTAATGTACCGTTAAAATTTAAGAAAAGGAATGTAGAAGAAACGATAGAGGAACAATAGTTTTAAACAATCAAATGACAATACATCATACATATCCTCTAACTACGTACACAATCTCTTGTATTCTTATAATAAGGTATTCCTTTCAGTTATTCTATTCATTATTCATTCCTTGCTTGGGGTTTACCCAGAGTATTTCACAAAATTTCCGTTTGAATAAGATATTTTCTCCCAACCAAAAAAGTAAATCCTGATGGTTTACGGCTTAATAATTCATCAGTAGCATTGGTACTAATATAATACATAATATAGACGTGATGGAGAATAGGAATCAAATACGTAACATATTTCATGCGAAAACCCAGATATTTAACCATACGTAAAACCAATTTTTTGGCCTTATAACCTAAGAATGAGTTGGTTTGGTTTTGTTGCTCCTTACATCCTTTGACCATTATATTGTTATTTCCGCATATAATTGTGAAAACCCATTCCATATACTATTTCCAGTTAGCTGCACCTATAAGTTTACCTGCTCTTTATCCTAAACCCCCGATAACCCTCGTATAGCTCTAGTGCGACGATATTTCAAACTCCTCTAAACCTAGATATAATAACCGATCTTTTAAAATTCATACACACTGAAGCTGAAGCCTATACAAGAACTACCCTCCAAAAGCTTATTCCATGCAAAACTATCCTACCTGTATTGTAAAACACATGTGAAAAAAGTGATTATCACTACAATTTTAACATTAAAAGAAAAAAAAATTAGCGGAGTCGCTGAACTACACTTATTACAACTAAATAATGTAACATGCTATATTTGATTTATTTTTTAATTTAAGCTTTTTTTTAATTGTGACTTACCCCACAGTTACATAGAAGCCCAAAGCTCATTACATACAATAAAAAAACTGACACAATCGCATTATAAAAAGGAAATGTACCAACATAAAAAAAGCTTCATGGCCATAATGATGGAATAGTTCCCACAATAGTTATCCGTAAGTACACAAAAAAGGCGACGGCAATGATGGATATGTATCATCATAATAAACCTGTTGTACAGGTAGAGAATGGAGTGGGTGATAGCCAGGCCCCACCTGCCACGACTCTGACACACAGGAAGTTTGTTTAAAAAAAAGCCTCACAATTCGGAAAAGTCGTGATAGCACTTTCGGTTTCTGTCGATTGCTGAGGTTAGATTTGGTTGAATTATAGTCGCACTAGAGCTACAAAAAAGCTAATGGTGAAGGTAATGTTGAATTATCGTCGCACTAAAGCTACACGCGGCTAGTAACGTCGGGCATCACAATTTAAAGCCGCAGTAAAGTGAGGAACTGACACCTGAGTAGGCACGGATCGCAAATTTTTAAGGGCGACATCGTTGGAACTTTGAAGCATATTAAACGCGCACTCTCTCTATATGGGGTATTAATTGTCGGACTTTTTTTTTGGCTACATAGACCATTACAGGTCGGCAGTTACTTGCCGGATCTGAACCTTGAATGGTCCCAGGTTCGGATGCTGGCATTTCCAAAGGTCCCAGTGGCAAGGAGCTCCCCAAGCACCCTCCAGTTAACGAGGGTCGATTCGGTTGATTTAACGTCGCACTTGAGCTACAAGAATACAATTTGGTGATGGACCTCGTAGTTTTGAACCGCGTTCAGGCGACGAGACCGACGGATTAAACGTGAATCAACTCATATACACGGCGCTATTAATTATTATTATGGAACGGAAAGTTTTTCTGCACGATTTGCGTATAATATTTCTGGCTGCAGAATCTGCAAAAGTAACCTCAACCTCCGTAGTAGGATTATTTAACCGACCTTGCCATTCTGGCCCGCGAAAGGGGAGAACGCATCTTTCTTAAATTTGTGGCAGATACAAATCTATTAAACAAATCTATAAATAACGTTATAGTATTATTATGGTACTAATAAAAAAATTGTATCAAGGAAATAATAACTAGAAAAAACTCATTAATTAGTTAATAGGACAGAATAATTAGGGCGGACCATTAGAATACCGACTGATGCCATCAATCCAAAACATTTTTTCCCAAACTATTATTTTTAATTTAAATTTGTTTTGCTTTAAAGGTCAATTAACTGTACTCGTCCTATTAACTTAACGTCAAAATCCCGCGTTTAAGCATACCCAGTCAAATTTAATTGCCATGTATTTTTTTTCCTGGAGAGTCTCAAAATAAAACGCTAGGCAGTATAAGTAACTAAGATACTTTTTCATTTAATTTTTTCTTCGATGCCAGACTATTTTATATATACTACACTTATTTATAAAACTAGAAACCACATCATTTTTCTTAAAATGCTATTCTGGCAATTAAACACATGCTTCAAGCTCAAATTATAATTAATATCAATTTATTGTAATGTTATTTTATAAATACTACACTTAATAGAAATCACATCTGTTAATATATCAATTTATTATGTTTTTTATAAATACTACGCTTAATAAAAAATCACATCATTTTTGTTACACACTATTCTGGCGATCAAACACATGCCTCAAGCTCAAATTATAATATCAATTTATTGAAAATAATTTCATGTAATAAACCAGCAATCTTATCTCCTCGGTCACAATGCTCGATTTCCTACGTCTAACAGTCATGCAATTTAAGTCATATGAGGTCAATCGAAAAAAGATACATTCAGCCACTACACAGCTTAACGCCCAGCGAAAGTGGTTCAGCAAAACGAGTGGATTATAAGGGTTAATCAGGTAACTAGGTGAAGTGTTTTGAATGAAAAAGAAACTTTATTCAAGAGGTCACCACTTAAAAGAATGAAGTGCCACGGATTGCGCTATCTTTCGGGTTAAAAAACACACGCCCTGTGAGGTACAAACGAAGCTATTTGATTGTAATATTGACCTAAAGCTAAAACACAAGTTCGGTTCGATGAAGAATTGAAGTATGGCGCACAGAATTTGAGACTAAAAAGTATCAATTAAAAATTCAGGAACCGATAAAACCACTTTTTATTTTCCTTCCAACTTAAACAACCTGGAAATATATCAACAGTTTCTTTAGTTAAATTGATAATCAAAATGAAAAAGGTTTTCATATCTACAAAAATAAGTAAAAAATTGCAGGTAACAGACTCAACAATAAAAACTTATTTCACAAAACCGTCAACTGTAATGACGTGAAAATAACTTTACAACTGCCTCGCATGAAAAGAAATGTTTTCTTTCCATCAAAAAAAAAGTTACACTCCATTGAAGTCGAAAATAAAAAGGATGCAAAACAAAAGGTCTATTAGAAAAATGACAGAGAGAGCGGTCCAAAAACTGGAGATATTGCATAAGACATTCGTCATTAGACACGTGACGAGTGACGAATGTTCCCATAAAAACAACACTGTAAATAGAAGATGATTTAATTGCACTAAGCTAAAGACACAATTTCTGTCTTTGAGCAAACGTAACGTAAGATGACAAATGATTCAATCACAAAATTTGAACCAAAACTGTTAGTACAATGATTGGGAGGGAGTTGTGACGGTTTCGTTTAAAAAAAGTAAATTTGGAAGCTTGACGTCAATTTTTTTCTGTCCTCCAAGCCTTTGCTATAGTCCATAATTCACTTAGGTGAACCTTTGAGTTTCCCTAAACACTTGGTCAACTCGCTGAACAATACCGTCTGTAGCGACAGACTTGCTTCCTTGGTCCCCTTCTTCATGAACATCAGTTATTGTTCAGCGAGTTGAACAAGTGTTTAGGGAAACTCGAATGTTTACCATAACTGAATTATTGATAAGCATAGTGGCTTGGATTGTAGCGCTTCCAAGTTGACGTGGAGCTCAAAGAAACCGTCACAACTCCCTTCAAATCATTGGCGGCTACATTTTATGAACAGGGTATTTCAAAGCTTGTTTACAGATATGGCAAAATGTCATGGCATTATATGGAGAAATAAGCAGTATTGTACTTTACTTTTGGTAAAAAAATCTTTTTAGTATCTTGACCCGTCTTTTTGTTACAGCCCATCGGAGGTTGAAAAAAAACAGCCCTCGTAGTATCACAGAAAAGTGACACGAAGAGCTTAGTGGAAGAACGTGCTAAGTGACATTTTTGAAAAAATTGAGATTTTTGTGTCAATGAACAGATAATTTCATCCTTGATGGATTACAACTTTCCCCCTTTTTCATTAACTAAAATTTAAGTATATTTTTTACCGTTTGCAAGTGCCGTTTTTAACGGATTTAAGTGCAAACGAAAAACTTGAAATCTCATTTTCTTGTTTTCACCTTTTTTTCACTTAGCACTTTTTTCCACCAAGCTCTTCAATTGTAAGACGATGTAATGGTAAGTAACGATTAAGAATTAAAATAAAGATAAACTGGCACGTTTGAAATTTAAAGTCATAAAAATTAATCCGTGTGTCTTTATTACTTACGATACAAAGTACCCTATTACAATTTTACTTTCAATTGCCTAATAAGAAATATAAGGTAATGAAGCTATTGCGATGGGGAAGGAAATTCGAAATGGAGATTGAGTTTGCTACACGTTTTGGAGGGTGTTGATTCTTTAAAAAAAAAAAGGGGGTTCTTGATCATTGGTCCGCCTGTCTGTCTAAAACCACTCGCAAGCTCGAACTAAAAGAGCTACAGACTTCAAATTTGAGACGAGTTCCCGGTACCTGGTGAAAGTCATAATAAATTTTGTGAGAAAATCGCGCATGCACGTTAGCTGTTATATAATATATTTTTTTGTTTTAAAGTTATTGAAATTACTTTGTGTAAAGACTAGGTTGAGTACCAAAAGAAAAAACTCGGGGAAACGTCAATGCTTACAGTCTGAAAACCAGGCCCTCTCTGGTGACGCAGCCACCAATGGGGAACTTGCATGTATTTTTTTTTCTTTTAAAATAATCTCCATGCGATTCTAAGAACATCGACATAATTTTTACCTCAATCCGACCATTAGTTTATTTTTAATTAATTTTCAAAGTTTGCGATTTGCCCCGCCCCTTGAAAACGCTGCCTCTGGCCTTCCCTCCCCGCGTGACGTCAGTAGACCCAACTGGGAAAGCCAGAGATAGGCGGCCGCTATGTTTTGCGAATGTCACTCTTCCTGATGCTTTTCTTATCGCGTCGAATCTATTAAAGTTATGTAAATTATGGAAAATATTAGTGCATACGAATGTTGCAAAGTACCTTGTTGTATTAGTACCACGAAAAACCCTTTAGAAAAGCGGTTTTTTTTAATGTTCCTTGAGTTGTAAAAGAAATGCTATTTTTATTCTTAATGGTAACAGACTTATGTTATAAAATAAATTTCTATGCAATTATATTATGTAATTGTATGTATTTGTACTTATACGCGCCCTCTTCATTGCTTCAGCGCGTTACACTTGTATTTTATATAATTACCTTTAAATGTGTAGTGATTTATTGTATGTCGTGTATAATACATACCCCTAGTTTATCAACAATTACCTTTGATTATTATTGGACATTGGTCTCATTAAACCACTAAAAAAAGCCTGGGTAGGTTATTCTTCCTCTAAAAAAAATCCCATTAAAGATAGTAATTGCTTAATTGACCGGACTATTTCATTTTGACAGCTTTAAATTTAGTCATATAAAACTTTAAAAAAAAACGTTTCGTTTACATTATTGAAGTATTATTTTAATCGACTGAAATTTAATCCGGCTTAAACCAGTTAAAATGGAATTTATTGTTATTCTGATATTGCAATCCACAATTTAAATTATAAATAGAATTAGAAATAATATAGAACTGACACTTATTCGAGGCCTCGATCATAAATATATCAATATTTCTTGAGACAACAAACGATATAAATGGCAACACATTTAAATTCATGTCCGTAATTATGAATAAGCAGAAATAAAATGAATGGGTGACGTAATGTATACCGTCGGATCAAAGAAACCAAGTTTTAAAATAGTTTGCTCTTGAAAAACGAGAATAAAATGAGTGTAGCCTCAAAGAGAACATATTCGTATTACTCTAAAAAGACTACTTTTGTACAGTACAAACACAAGAACTTTTCTAAAGCAGAAAACACTATTATTGTACTAAGTTTGGAAAGCATAATGATGATTCTCAAAACAGAATAACTGGTACTTTTAACTGTAATGCATTGATAGAATTTGTGGCAAAACTTATCTAATTGTGAAATCATGTCAGTTGACACCTTGTCATTTTGTCGTAAATACATAAAATATTTGCAAAATTTCTCTATTTGACCCAAAAGCAAATTTTTTCTGATCCGCCCTAAGTTTGTTCGCATCCTCTTTTATTCTATCTATCGAAAAAAAAATTCTATAATTTACCATTGATCATTTCGCCCGTTCTTATAATAATAGTATCCTGCAGTGTTGCAGTATATATTTTTTAACATTTGGAAAAGCTACAAAGTAGTAATGACTTTGGAGGGGGGCTCTGCTCTATGTGAGCCAAGCACTGCGACCAGGGGTCTATTGTACCATTATAAAAGTAGTAATAGAAACGAACACTTTGCAATACTATAAAAATAGATATTTTAGATTACTACTATACTCCAGAAGTGCAAATTGTAAATTAGCATCGATCCTATACGAGTTTTCCAAGATCCTAAAAAAATATGTAGAAAAAAAATAGGAGGCGTCTAGATTTATAAAAGAGAGATGGCAAGAAGATATTTGGCGCTCCAAGCGCTACCAGATAATATACTTTCATAATTAAAATTTTAGCGAAACCATATCAAAATGGGGAGGGGAACATCATCCTATACAACCTTTCAAAAGGCCTGCCTCGAGTCATACCGGCTTCCACCCGAACCAAAACAATTCCAGGCTTTTCCAGCATTCATAAAGATGAATAAAAGGTAAAAATAGAATATTTTTTCCGGCCCGCGGACGGATCAATAAAAGCGGCATCTTGTGTTGATTATTTCTTCGGCCGTGCGAGGGAATTTTTTTCACCGTCTTCCAATTCCAATCACTTCATTCTAGATTTATTTTTGTAAAACTTTATTTTCATTTGGTCACGTTTTTAAAGGGAAAAAAATACTAAATCACCATTGAGTATTCATGGCTGTAAGGTGATTCAGCAGAGAAGGTACATGCTACCTTATGATTAGTCGCTTTAAAATTCGTCGCGCTATATTTCTGTATAATCGGAAAAGATAATTACCATATCTTAATAATATCAAACTGAGGTTGATACGTTTTTTTTTGTGTGTTCTGTAACTACGAAAAATCGCGTGTCTAAAATATTTTAATAAAGTAATCAGCTCTCGGTATTGCACAGCGCGAGTCGGTTGCATTTTCTTAATATCGCAATAGTACACAGCAGCGGGAAAACATTCGTAAAAGAATAATTACGTAATTTAAACAAAAAATAATTTCATATTAAGATTTCGAAATGCCGACTGAAGGAGTTAGGTAAGTAGCAGTATTAATACGGACGTCTTTCGCAGTGACATTTGTGCATTACTTAATAGGAGAAGAGCCCACACACTTATAAGGCTTTGGGCGATCTCCGCGTGGAAACCTCTCAAGTCGTGATTCCCATTTCGAGGAGAAAAGAATATCCAAGAAGATAACCAGGAGACAATTTCAAGTCCCAATGCTCGTTTACAAATGAGCTCTAGGAAAAGAGTCGAGTTATCGTCGTACTAGAGCTTGTAGCGATCCGGGAGTCGTAATTTAGAATCAGTCAAGTGACGAGCCGACACCTGAGTATAGGTACCCAACGCAACTTTTGGAGCGACATCGTGAACAGCCTCGGGTGTGACATTTGAATGTGACACCCGGGCTTGTGACATTTTGAATGCAAGAAAATCTCTTTATCGACTGGGCTAATCCAGCCCCTTTGGAAAGAGAATAGTCTATGGTCCAGTTTCTCAATTTCTAGCGGCTAAATTTAGTTTATTTGAATTAACGTCACTATGAATTAGTTCACAAAGGGTATAACCCTAAGGCGTCCCTGATTTTATCAGGATTCTTTTATATTAAGATAGTCATAATATTATACATAGTAGTATTAGGTATTAGCATAGTATTAAACCATAATCAGGCATATTTTAAATTAATTTTTATGATATATACTACCATATAATCAACTCCTTCTTGTATATATAGGATAAATTACTTCATTTGCAACAATAATAATCTATGCATAATGATTTTTAAAAATAGGCGGAAAAATTGCTTTTATACAGTCTCAATTTCAAACAATGAATCCATAAGTGTTACGCCACTTTTAAATAGTTTAATTGATATTGCACTGGAACTAACAATGTCTTAAGTTAGTTTTTAATCAAATTCATAAGCGCATTTTGCTTATAAGATAATATGCACCTAATAATAATGTTTGGCTAATGAGTAATAAACAATAATTGATTAATAAACATATTTACTCTTTTCAGGACAAAATATGAAAATTTGCAATACATTTTTTTAAATTTTACTGGCATTTTAAGAGAATAACACTAGGAGAGAAAAATTTCTTTTTGGAGATAAACTGTAGCCACATTGTATATTAACACTATAATAAATATTATTCTTGGTGACAATCGAAATTAAGACTTTGAATTCGAAAAAGTGCAGTGTAACAGTTCTCAACCCAACATATTTACTGCCTCAATTTTATTCTATAATAATTTCACTCAATCAGCATGATTATATTCCCATACCACGCTCCATTCACTGCATCAACTATTAAAAAAGAAATCAAGCTCGTTTGTTTCCTTGGCTCATAGCACATAGTCCATTGTATGGAAATGAGCAGCCCATTCATATGAGCCATACATTACAAGTTATTGAGTTTTATGGCATTCTCGATATGCGTAAAGTTTCTCCAGACTTGGAAATGAAACCGCAAAGTCAGCGTTGAGATATCTTATCCAATTTTTAAGGCAGCTTGGTAAATTAATATCTTATAAATTAGAAAGTATTCATATTTAGAAGTATTCTTTATGACGTACAACAATTCTGAATAAAACAAAAATAAAAAAGGTCCAAGTTATTGAAATAGTGGAAATGAAATATAAACTATGGAGGGGATTCGTATTTAACTCACAAGGGTGAGGTTAACGGCGAAGCTGCTGCAAACATAAGTCATTATTTAAAACTGTGACTTAATCAAAAATCACCACATGAAAATGAGCTTTATTTGACAAATTTGGAGATTTATTTACAAAATTTTAATTGTAGTTGCTTAGCTAACACATGGAGAGAATGGAACAGAAATCAAAAGGCTGGTCACATCCCATTGTGCTCAGCAGTCTTAACAGGGAAACTGAAAATGACTTATAGGAGAGAAGTGGGACCCATCATCAATCAGTAACACTATTACATACCGAGGTTCAGCCACTTAATCAATGATTATAACTAAATTGTATTATATAAATACAATAAGGAGTGGCTTAGATTTTAAAGCCTGAGATACCAATACTAGGAAGGCCATAGTTTAATTACAATCTTTGATACTGCCATTGTCTTGATAAAAATAGACTGCCCAGCAAATTTCTGACAAATACTTTAACAGAGACACATTAATCTGCACTGTCAAATAGCACCGGATATGTTTTACTAAGAAACTGTGCTAGGTGCACCAACTCCTGTGTCGACCTAATAACTTAGACACAGTTTAACCCTTTCAGTCCCAGTGATGCCATTTGGCATCATCATGTTTCTGATCATAATTTTAAAAAATAATAGAGCTGAAATCTATTGGGATTAATAAAAAATATTTTATAATAGAAAAAAGTTTGACGAATTGAATGATGTGCTTTTTGATATCATAAATGGCTATAGACGTTCAAAAAAAAAATTCTAAAATGATGTGCCAAATTGTCATTGGGATTGAAAGGGTTAAAATTACCACGAGTACCTCTATATTAGCTGCATTCAAAAATTTAAAACTAGGTTTATCTAATGTCCTGAAACCTAATACAGTGTTGAAAAAAAATTGCATGGCTTTCTCAGGTCTGGTAAATGACCTCATAACTTAAACACATCATATAGCGGCTGAATTAAAGCTCAATAAAAAGAAGCTAGAAATCGGTGGTAAGAATCAATACATCAAATACTGTCAGTCAATAACATAACATTGTTTGGTTTGTTTGAATTATCACACAGTAAAGACTAAAGATGCTATGAGGATTATCAATAGGGATGAACTAACCTTTATCTACAGAGGTTAGTTCAATTCCCTATAGTTTTCCTAAGGACTATTTATGATCCTAAGAAACAAATTCGCAGCTGATTAGAATTCTAGTTCTAGCAAGGATTCAGTATTTCCAGGTGTAATAAGGCAGGTGAAAATCTGACTGCAGACTCCCAAACAAACTCAACCTAGGTATAATTTAGGAAGATTTTATCAAGAAATCATAAAATGTTTGCATGCAGAGAAAAATACAGAGTAAAAAGTAAAGTAAACTTTACTTGAAAATATGCATATATATTCTAAAAAAGCATAGTAAATTCGAAGATACATGTTGCTGTTTCTTTATGAGGGGGAATAAATTCGACATTGGTCGAGCTATTTACTTAAAAATATAACATAAGAGAAATCAATAAAATTATATAAAAATTTACAAGACCTGAATTTGCCCTGCCTTACTAAGATTCCTGAAAGTGACAGCAATTTTTTTTTTGGTTTTTATAGGATCAAAATAATCTCCGATTTAATTGAAGTAAAAACGCAACTCTCAAATACTTGGAACAGGTAATCGAGAGCATTTTTATACTTTTATAGAAAACACATAAAAGATCATCATTTTAACATTTACTTTTTTAAAAAATATTTTGCTACTATACTGTTAAGCTTGAGTGTTTATAAAAAAAATTTAATTTACTATAAGTTTAAAATTATAAAACTAATACGAAATAATATTGAAAGATTAATGTTTCTGTATATTCTAGGTGTACGTCTTTTAAAAAATAAAACGTATAGCAGAAGAAAACATAAAAGGTTTTGTAAATTGATACAAATTTGTACATTTAAAATTAGAAAGATCGTGGGTTATTCGCGAAAGTTCAAATGTCAACACGCCTTTTTATTGCAGACTTAGTTGAATTATACTGTCGGCAATTATAATAATTTGCATATTTTACCTGCATGCATAAAATCAATTATACATTTCTATTTAAGGATCGAAAATGTTAACTTAAAAATAGACATGAACTGACCTCTAAATAAGAACAAGAAAATGACGTGTGGGCAAGGAACCAAAGAGTTACACTTGGTATAAAACAAATCCAGTCTTTAAAGGTGAATTTTCGCTTTAAATTAGCAATTATTCCTATTTCAGTGCAGAAGAAAAACCATAATCTTCAAAATCTTCAAAACTTGCCGTCTCCCCTTCACTTTCAGACGGCGAATATGTCATTGCCAGAATGTGATTTCTAATAACCCACTTTGTCAATACGAAACATATTTGGGCAAGACCTCTGAGCTGGCGGTCTTGATTCATTGAAAAACATATTTTTAAATATTATATTAGTGTTCATGAACATTCAAGTATTTTATTAGATAAGTATTCAAAAATTATTTTTAATCCAGCGGTAAAACAGTTTTATTATATACGAAAAATTTAGTTTCGTTTTCACAATAGTTCAAGAGTGGCAACAACAGAGTTTTGTTTATTTACTTGTACTTTGAAGTGTTTGCTTTTTTGAAATTGAAAAGATTGTCTGCTTTGCAGAAACATTTCCTTATAAAAATTATTTCATAAAGAAAAAACTCTAAAACCTTTACAATAAATGTTGCATACGACTCTCCAATTGTGGAATTTTTAGTTATTTTATTGTAGTGGATTTTAAAAAACAGACGATGCCGGTAGACCATATCCTCCACCCCCTACGCCTGCAAACTATGGCCCGTGAGTGGCTTTTAGAAGACTCAGGGACGTTTGACTATGGAGGAGGGGTCGTTGGTGACCGAAGATGCGAGTTCACCATTTATCAAAAGACCCGGGGCCTACTGGCAGGCATCCCTTTTGCGAATGCCGTTTTTCAAGTAAAAACACAATGCTTATCTGTTTGTTGTTGTTATCACAATATACTGGGGTCTACTATATTAAATAGGGTGTAATCTATACTTTTATGTAAGTACTGTGCTATTTCTGTCACTATAGGTTCCTATTTTAAGTATGGATTTCAATGTAAATTGCAAGGAACAACAATGATATATTGGCCCCTCTCGATTTGTCTTATGTTGCCAAGGAACGAAAATGCCAGAATGTGATAAACATTCTGCTTCATATTTCATACAACTAGTGGGTATAGCTACCCTACATTATATATTCAAGCTCGCATTATATTTCAAGTCACCAATGAACAAATCAGTCATTATATAATAGCTGTACCTAATGCATTTAGTTGAAAAGTTTTTGACGTTGCGCCAGTGCATTTTCTATAGGAACTGCATTAATGTTTATTGTTCACACTCCTAATCCAAACGATCTCTAGTCTAGATACTCTAAGTTGTTGGTTTGTAATTTATTGACAAACTCAAATACATATCTGATGTTAGTGCAATGAATTGTTGGAGGTGAATATAATGGCCCGTCTAGATTTGTGTATATTACCAAGCAACGAAAATTTATAGGTGTGGTAAACAGTCCACTTTATATGCCATACAACTTGATATGTATAGAAACCCTACATCAAATATTCAAGCTTATCAGAAGTCGACAATCATAATACTAGCCATTATATCAGGGCAATTCCATACATGACGGAATGACATTTTGAGTAGTAGAATTGAAGTAAAACAATTACCACGAAGCTATTTTTAAAGGAAAATTGGTATTTCAGTTTATATAACTGTTAATGATTAAAAGATAATAAAAAAAGTTGAATTTTTTTTTTAAATATTGTATTATTTCATTTATGACTAACTTCTTTTTGTGTAACAGAATGACATTTTTGCAACCACGTCTGCATCCTGGTACTTAAAAATGGAAACTTCTGTGAATTAACAATACATTGAGTTTTTAAACTAATGCATATCTTAAATATGATATATAAGCTATGTAAAATTATAATTTAGAACAACCTACGTCTGTAACATGATTTAAGTTATTAACTGTCATTTGACATGACGGAATGACTAAAAGTTTCATATATTTTATATTAAATTCAAAGTGTGTCAAGTAATAAATTTAATATTGTTTTTACTATCTAAAATACTCAAAACGATATTAAATATTACATTATATACATTTATTCACATGTGAAAGGTTTTGTAAACATGTATCGAGGACAATTTCCAACTCGTTGAAATGCTGGCTGAATTGGCAGAGCAACCAATCTTTTTTGTCCACTAAGCATTGATCTTCTTTTTAGGGAAATGTGGATACATGTCCTTTATCGTCCTGCTTTCTTAAACCATAATTTGAAAACTTTGAATATATTATTAAACTTAATTTGTAAAAATTACAAAAAATTGCAATTTTTTTTATTTTATCGAAGTTGACATTTTTATGGAATTGCCCAAGCATAGTTGTATCCTTAGAGGTTAACTACAAGGTAACGCTCAAGGTGAGAAAGTGTTGTGAAAAAGTTATGGTTTCTTTTTATTTCACTATTTGTTAATGTGTATAATTTACAATAAAAAATACATTAAAAACTTGATTGGGACTCAAAATTACAATGCACTGTATTTCATCATACCCTCAAAGAAGACACAGAACCACTGTCATATACCCTCGCACTAGTGAAATGCAATTCAACGACAACCAAAATCATCTTACCAATCTAAAAAGGGTTTTTTTTTTGCAGCTAATACTTTGAATTAGCGAGTGTGGGCTGTATATAATAATGATTTTTTATAATAACATCCCTTTTCTAGCTAATACTTGGAATTAGTGAGTGTGGACTGTACTGTAACTATTAAAACATCTCTTTTCCAGGAACTCTCAGTCCGACCCATGTGGTTACGCAAAGAGGGCGAACTACTCGACCCAATTTGCGAAGTGGCCCGAGTCAGTGGGCCAGCCCGCAATCTTCTCTTAGCCGAACGGGTCGTACTTAATATTCTCAGCCGTTGTTCTGGGGTGGCGACAGCGGCTGGGAGGATGCGGGAAATGGTGGAAAATGCGGGTTGGTGTGGCAGAATCGCAGGCTCGAGAAAGACTACGCCAGGATTCAGAGCTGTGGAGAAATATGGGTTGCATGTGGCTGGAATTGACCCACATAGGTATAGTATTAAGTGGATGGTTTCTAATTGAAAAGGATATTAGAATTATTTTTTACTGAATTAAGTTGTTGTTGGTCTCTTAAATTTGTTTATGCAATTTAATATTTAATTTTTTTTAAAGGAAAGGTAGTTATTGGTTGACATGATACCTCCCTATTTCATCACCTTTCCCCGCTTATTAAATAGACCACTAACATGTTTTTGTAATCCTATGCATACAGAGTAAGGGCTACACAGCCTATACACTCTTCCCTTGTATGGCGCACCTTTCTGTTATATTATTGGTTGGAGTTCTGTAAAATAATCAATGGCAGTTTTTTTAAACGGCTTAAATTATTGGACTGGCAATAGTTTGATGGGAAACTGCCATTGTTTTCTATCTGTAATTAAGTTTGCATAAAAAACTTTAATACCACAAAAGAGTAATATGTTAATGTTGCTTGTTAGTAACAGAGTGTCCTAAACCAGCCCTTTTGTATACAAATGTAGTTTATATCAAATTTAATAAAATTTTCAACCAAAATAATTCATTTTTATTTTACAGATATGATTTATCAAGTATGGTAATGTTGAAGGATAATCATGTAACCATTGCTGGATCCATTGAACAGGTATACAAAATGCTAGTTGATGAAAAAAAATTGATAAAGTATAAAAGTGCTTTTAACTAAATATTTATTTTAAAAAAAGATTGGAAAAGATATTTTGGTTTGGAAAAATGAAGTAGTTTAGTGATGGTTCTTTTTATAACTAAATTTTAATATTTGATTACTTTGAGCTGTTGTGTACGTTACATATTTTTACAGGCTGTAAAAGACACTCGAGATCGTTGCGGCTTTGCTCTTAAAATTGAAGTTGAATGCAGATCCTTGTTGGAGGCCATGGAAGCTTGTCAAGCAAACTGTGATATTGTCATGCTTGATAACTTTGATCCTGAAGTAATTTATTTTGATTTAATAAAGCATACATTTATCAATTATAATTAATTTAAGCTTCATGGTATATTTGATTTCTATATTGTTCAATTTTTACTAAAATAAAAGTTTCAATTGATAACATTAACTCTGTACAATTCTCTTGTATTTGTACTTAGTGATGTTACATTTTTAAATTTGTTATTCCACACTTGCGACTCTGTACTATTCAAATCACACGCTCCTGCTATCCAAAACCTCTCTTTGCAAACCAAAAGTCTTGGTTTACATTTTACCAATGAGCTAGAGGGTCTGATGTAAATGTGATCTTGGTTCAAAAGATAACTACAATAAAATGCATGTGACTTTAGAAGGTCATCAGAGGGCTAGGTTGAAATATTGTCGCCTTATACGTTAATGATGGCGCCGTAATTGAGAACCCCAGTAAAGTGATGAGCTTATACCCGAGTAAGCAGCCAATGCAACTTTTTAAGGGCGACTTGGTACATGAAGTCGTCAATTTGGAGCATTTTAACAAGCACTCCCTCTAAACGGGGTATCATTTGTCGTAACTTTTAGCTGCACAGACCATTTATAGATATCAGTGGTTTTTGGCATTGAATCTGGCACTGTTGGCATGCCCCTTAAGAGCATTAGAGAAGTTACTGATAGCCAACAACTGATAAACAAAACAATTTAAGTATACTTAGGAAAAAAATGAATAGTAAATAGCTTTTTACATTTTTTTCTAACCTTCTAGGCATGCAAGCAAACTGCCCTCACACTAAAGCTACAATTCCCAAGTGTGGTAGTGGAAGCTAGTGGTGGCATCACTGAAAACAACGTCCTCCAATACGCCAACCCATGGGTAGACATCATTTCAAGTTCCTCCATCGTTCAAGGGTACCCAACATTAGACTTCTCAATGAAGGTCACACCCACAGTCTCTATTGCACACTCACTGGACTGTCTGGACTGAAATAACTGTGGTGTTTCATGGATTGGATATACAGTCCCTGGACAAATTATTAGACGCACTGCAAGATTTCATGTATCAATCAATGATGAACAAAATACCTTTAGAAGGACATTTGTGTTCCTAAACTTAAGCTATTGAATAGAAAATACTATCTGCTATACTTAATACATATATCAACATCTTTTTTAATGATATGGCATTCGTTGGTATGTTTTCATCATCACTAAAAAAAATACAGTGCGTCTAATAATTTGTCCAGGGACTGTATACATATACACAGGAATTGGAGTGACATTTAACTTGTAACAATTACTTTTTTTTGGGGTAATGTTGTTAGATTTTTCAGAAAGAAACTCAGTTTTAGTGGTAATAAAGTAACGTAAAAATAAATTTGACTGTTGGACGCCAATTTTGAAATGCTTTTTAAAAAATGTAATTCTAATTGCAGTGTTTTATTTGTGTTAATGTTGGTTCTCTGAAAAATGATAAGATGGATAAATTGCAATTTTTCTTATAACTTGAAATTTCTAAAAGTAACTAATTTTACATATTTTTTTTCATAAAGCAACTGTAACTAGTTACTTTTCATATTAAGTAACTGTAATAGTCACATTTTTAATAATATAACAGTTACTTTTTAAAAGTAACTTTCCAGTTCCTGCATATATATGTATTAAAAAAGTTTTTTTTCAACACTATAACATATTTAAACAAAAGCCCTTTGAATAGTGTACAGATGTTACTGCTAAAGTATGAAATTAGTCATTCAATTGAGCGTTTCATCTTATCTGACAAAGTGAAAAATTAACATTTATGAATGCTGAATAAAATATTCTTGCATCATCTCTCTTGCCTGGTCATGGAGGCGAGTATTGAACAAATTAGTGACTCTCCCTTCGAGGATCTCTATTTGGGCAACTGCCTTCAGATTGCTTAGGTCGTGTGGACCTTCAGAATTTCTATCCATAAACAACAGCCTCATTATCCTAATGCCTGTAAATACTATAAATTTACTTTTGACCAAGTATAAAATGTTACTCTGTCAGGGCAAATGTATAAATTTAACGGAATTCTCACTTTGCCTGCTGTGATTAGGCTTTTTATGGATTGACAATTTTTTTTTTACTGCAACAAATATGTAACTCAACAAATTTAGGGCCTTTGTCCTATAACATCTACTGTTGCAAATTCTAATTGCAATCAACAAGGTACAAATTTAGATTTTAGTTATGTTATTTAAATTTGTGTAGTCACGTGTGCTATTTACCAAATATTTAAATGTGTTAAATATGTGATATTCATGTATATTTGAGTGATACTTTTCATTTTGTACTTTTCCAACTTATAATCTTTAAATTTATAACCTATAAACTTAAAGTTCTTTTGAATAGTGATATTTTATCCAAATGTTCCTATTGTATTGAAGATATAGTACATACTTACTAATGAAATGGGCATGTCTACAAAGATGCACAGTACATTTACACACATTACAATTAATTTTTTCCATCCACAGAGACACAAGCTTCAACTGATCTTAAGTATTTTTGCATAAAACTAATCAATTTTATATTTTACAATTTTTCTGAATTATTAGTGACATACACAATTTAAAAACTAATCTAGGTTCCCTTACTCAATGGAACTGCCCTTTAATGTGATCCCAGGCATTGGTTAATGTACTGAAGTAAAACATTTTGTTGTCAAAACATTTTGATGCAACAAGCTTCAAACTGGATGAAATCATTGAGCTAGAAGGGAAACTGGAGTGAAGTGTCAGCGAGCTGAAAACCCACTCGTACCCTTTTGAGCGAACCAGGCAGAAAAGGACTATTTTCCCTACACTTGTATGCAATGCTTGTATGAGACCCCTCTATCATATTGACTTGGGCTCCTATATGTATTTTAACATTTTTAGTTCGAAAGAATTAACTTCCGTTAACTTTGAATTCCAACTTTTTAAAGAAATAACCATGCGGATCACTAACTAAGAACCAACGAAGACGAACCCAATAGCGAAATAGGCAAGTTTCTAGGTTTTCTGCCTGGTTCGCTTCTGCTGCAGTGCTGTGTATTCCTCCGTGTTTCGTTATTGGACTGGTTCGTTT
The DNA here is from genome assembly GCA_019343175.1 of Oedothorax gibbosus. NCBI lineage: Eukaryota > Metazoa > Arthropoda > Arachnida > Araneae > Linyphiidae > Oedothorax > Oedothorax gibbosus. The sequence goes on from CM033279.1 coordinate 11,466,488, forward strand.
GCTGCCCTGTTCAGTGAATCCTACACCTCACTCCAGTTTTCCTTCTAGCTCAATGGATGAAATATTCTCATCCCCAGGATTTGGTTTAGTAGATAATCAGAACTCCTCGTATACATAATTACAAAAACAATGTAAGCCTTAAAGTATATTTCGATTCATGAAGTATTACCACACACCTGTCAGTAAATTGTTAAGATATTCATTTTAAGAATGCAATGTAAAATGTTATATTTATAGTACAAAGCTATACAAGATTTTTTAAATTCACGAAGCAATACTTAATTGTTTATAATCAAACAACATATTAGTAACTAATATTTAGTGACTAGGCATTACATAAATGCCAAATATGTTACATAAATGCCAAATATGTACTTTAACTTCACTTTGGTTTCCGTTAATTTATAAACTTAAATAAGTTTGAATCAATAATAAATTTACCATATCGCACCATGCATGGAAAAGTGGCCTATCAGACAGATGACATTTCAAGTTATCAATGCTAAAATATTCAGAATTTATATATCTAGCGATTAGAGCAAATTTTATATCGATTGGTAGAATAGTTGGAATACATTAAGGAAATCCTTTTAATTTCTATAATGAAATGGAATGGGAAAATAAACTTCAGACGACTTTTCTGAAAAACTAGCTGTTTGTCGATAGGTCACTTTTCTACTCACAGTGTGATATGTTGTGTAGGATAAATCGAACTTAATTTTAATACTTAATTCAGAGCATTTAGAAATCATTTTATTTTAAACCATCTTGTGCCATTTATTTTGTTCTAAATGTTTGTTGTGTTCTGTAACTTTTTTATAACGCTTTTCATTAAAGTTTATAATAAAATTGGAGCTATCTTTATTCATTAAGAATTCAAACTTCACTATTCAAGTTTAACACTTGGGTTAAAACTAGGATACTTGGATCCCATATTTTTTTATGTTGGTTAAAAGGTAGTATAAATTAATAAGATAGAAACTTCCAGAAGGAATTGTAAGTGAGAAAATGAAACAAATGAGCCTGTTAATAAAAGGAAATTGATTTATTTTCAGCTCCTTACAAGAGTAAAGACCTTCTCAGCACTAGTTTGTCTTCTCTTTAAGAATTTCTTTTTTTTAAAATAAGTTAGTAGTAAGCTGCTGATGGGTAGCTACTTTTATTGTCTTTTTTTAAAATATCTCTCTTAAACACCTGCAAGAAATAAGACAAATAAATCGGAATGTCTAATCTATGTTACAGGTAAAAATTTCAGAAACAAAATTAAATTAATATTAAGGGCAAATGACTGGAAGATCTCCAAACCAAATGGCCTCCGAGCTAAACAAATGGAAAAAATTATTTTCTAAGCCACATTTCTCCAGCTGTATTGAATATTTAAAAAAAAATTTCAATGATAAATGTAGCTGACTTACAGATCTCTATAATCCCACTTTTTGAAATTGGTTTGAATCATTTGTGTAAAATTATTTATTAAAAAATAAAACAAATATTTAAAGATGTTTTAAAAAGAGATATTATAGCAACCTGTAACCTGTAAGTCAGCTACATTTATATCATATAAAAAAAGTTTGTGAAAATATTCAAAACAGTCGGAGAAATGTGGCTTAGAGAATAATTTTTTTCATTGGATTAACATAGAGACACTTATTTTTAGAGACTTGCCGTCATTCAGGCTCATTCGCCTTTAATAGTACCATATATCGTCGGTCAAATGACAAAACCACGAATGTGCAGATTCTAGGGATTTGCGGTTTTTAAAAAATAAAACCGCGTCTCGGATCAACCGGTTGTTTATTATTTCTCCGGTTTAACTGGGACCAGCTAAAAGTAACTAAAAACCGGTTACAGTTGCTAGGTTTGTTGAACAATTCCGGCTGTCCATTTAGGTTAGGTTTGAATTATCTCACTAGAGCTACAAGAGGGGTATAGGCGACGGGCGTCATAATTTAGAACTATGTGACGAGTCGACACCTGAGTAGGCACCCAACTCAACTTTTAATGGTGACGTCGTATGCACCGCCGGGGCTTTGGAGCATACTTAACGTGTATTAACTGTACTGTAACGTATACTAACTGGTACTACACTAAAAGCTTTGGCGACAGGAGTTGTAATTTTAGAACTCCAATCATGTTATGAGCCAATACCGATTTCTCGACTTAAAAAATATCTCGAAGGTGAGATTTTCGAATACTTCCTGAAAAACATAAAAATCGCAAAAAAATGCCTTATCAACAAAAATAATTTATATTAAGAAGCCATTTTACATTTATAAACAATGAAATTTAAACTAAAAGTTACGTCTGCTTTTTAATTAAAAAATAGCATTTCCTGTGCTCCTTTCTTAAGATTTTTTGTTGCCGCGTAATGTGTCATAGGAATAGCATTATCGGTGGCATAGTTCTTGATGCCTTAGGGCATTTTCCGCAGCGAGAATGTTAATAAATAATGAACCTATATCATACATATCCATTATGATATATTTTATGACGCCATAATCCATTGATTTATCTAGCAGCATTAATTTTTTCCTGTTTAGGGGTGTCTGCTCGTCACTTGACTGTTGTTCTAAATTACGACACCCGCAGCCAATAGCCGCCGTGTAGCTTTAGTGTGACGATAATTCTAACTAACAATAACCTTCAGTTTAGCCGCTTAAAATTTTTATTCAAACCGGTTATTCTTTTTTAACCGGTTCAGCTAAAGAACTATTTTTGCCCATTTAACCGAAGCCAAAAACAGGTTTAACTGTTTCCGGTTTTCTATCCCTGTGTCCAAAATGGTTTTTGCACATTCGCGGTTTTGTCATTTTACCGACGATATGTAATAGACAGATAGCTTTAGCGATATTTTGATGACATCATATAGCAAGTACATTCAAACACAAGAACATTTCACATGTTTGTGTTTATTGTAACTTATAATTTATTATCATTAAAAAAAATAATTTTAGCTTATTAGCTTCCACACTATGTTTATAACGTAAAAAGTGGAAGGTATTATAATCGTTCAGTCCGTCTGTCTATTCGTCACCCACTTTCATAGCCCAAACTACAAATGCTACGGACAAGTGTGATACGTCAAAAAATTCAGCGCATCAAAATTAGAATACATTGAAACTTTCAGAAAAAATTCAAATTCGAAGTACTTCAAGTATTTCAAAAACTGTAAAATTTAATTCTCATTTAAAAAGCATAGGAAGTTATTTTTTTTAGAATTAAATCACCATTGCCATCGCAACAATCGCTCGAGAAACTTTAATTCTTTTAGACAATAAATTAAAATAAATGTATTTTTGCGACATCGATCAGTTTGAAATGATGTCAAATATATTTCACTACGAGATCCTTTGTACGTTGATATGAAATATTTTAATTATATTTAAAAGCAAGGAATATTACATATTTATTCTTTGAAATATAAATTAATTTTTGCAAACGATAAGTAATAATTATTGAATTTCGAAATAAAATGAAACTAGCCAAATTTAGCATGTAAATGTTTAATATAGAATTAATGCTGTGTTTGGCGCCTTTTTACCTGTTAAACACAACTGTTGTGTGGAAGCGGGTTAAGTGACAGATTCTGTTACAAACCTACTTGTTATGTTACTGAAACACCAAAACAGTTTACATATTGTAAGCTATCATACACATTCTGCACTTTAAGAAAATTGATACAAATTTAGAACATAAATATTATAAAAGTGATTGGGCAAATTTTCATAATTTAATATCATAATTTACAGTATATAAATAATAGCACAAAATCAACAGGTAGTCATCTACTTCAATACTTACGGGGAAATTAAACGCTAAAGTTGAATGTGCCGAATCGAGGGACTGAATCGTCCTAATCCAAATTAAATAAAATATACAACTTAATTCCCAATGAAATACAACACATCAAATATACCAATGGAACCGAATGTATCATAGCATACTTAATGAAAACCAAGCATTCTATCACACACCAAAGAAACCCAAAATACATTGAATCCTAGAAATTACCTCAAAATGTAACTTATAGAGGTCAGGATTTTGTGATTTCCTAATGTTGCCAAGCAGGATAAAAGCTTAAATTCAGAAAATATTCCAGTTTTCTTTCATTCAAGTAACTTGATAAGTATTAAAACGTTTTATTAATTTATAAGATGGTCAAAGACACCTATAAAAAGAAATCTTCCAATATTAAATCTATTCCCAAAATTTTGGAGTTTAAAAGATAAGGTCTTGTTTGGCTAGAATAAAACTTAGTTAAGATTATTTTTTAAGTATTTCAAGCATTAGGATCAGAGTGTAAAAGGGGTTTCTTTGAGATTCATGGGAATCCATATCATTACTGTTTTGCAACAGAATATCATCAGCAAAAACTTTGCCCACAAAACATCGCCCAGAGAAAAAACATTGTCATGACTATGCAATATCTAAATGTTGTAGGGTAATAAGGTTTTTTTTAATTCAAAAATACTTATATATTTTAATCCCTTGGTTATCAGTTGACATTATTAATCCACACTTACAATTCCATAAATTTCCGTTTTATAAATTTACAGTTTCAACCTAATTCCACCCTACAGCTCAATTCACACACAACAGTACCGGTAATGTTTGCATAATTTATAATGCCGGATGATCGCAGTGTCAATGTTAAGTCAATTGGGTCTTTCACATGCACTGGTAGGGGAAACCGTACTAACGATTTTACCTGCACTTGTTAATCAAGTTGGTGGCAATGTTAAGTGAATTTGATGCGAGGACAAATTTTCTGCCAAACAATATCACTGCAGCAGCGTCATAACTTAATTGAAAATAACAGGAAAAACCCTACTTATGATTTTACCTGCAGTTGTCAATCTAGTACAAGCAATGTTAAGACTTAACATTGCTTGTAAGTGAATTTTAATTATAAAAAAAAAAATTGCCGTCGTACCTTGCCACTGCAGCAGCATCACTACTTGATTGAAAATTGCAGGCAAAACTTTAAGTACAGTTTCACTTCGCGGTCACATGTGAAATATCCAATTGACTTGACATTACCTACTTCAGCGATCATACGGCGCTGCAGGTATGTTAAAAATTATTGGAATCGTTGCATGTCATGTGAAAAAGGCCATCTTTCGCCTTTTAACAAACCCATTTCCCAGGCGATGATTCATGTTTCAATACCGATCCCAACCCTTACCTTGTGGGTGCTGCGTTATGAAGGGTGGCGTGGACGTTGGGCCGCTGGTGGGGATGATGGTCATCTGGGGCAGCATGTGGTGGTGCCCTCCACCCTGCACCATGTGCAGCTGAGGGTGGTGGTGCAGCTGCGGTGGAGGCTGCTGCTGCTGAGACTGCTGTGACTGCATCAGCACAAGGGGTTGGGGACCGCCGCTGGGGTACCTGGTGAGGTTTAGGGGAATGTAAATTAGTGTTGATAGTTATAGATTGGTTGTAAGGGTAGAATAAGTGGCTGATGTTGGGGTTGTAGAAGATTAAATGTGTGTGGTGTAAATTAATAAGGCCTGCGCTAGACTTACTGGCCTGCACTAGACCTACTAACAAAAACCGGCTTATGTCTATAACTGTGGTAACCGACAATTATTACTATGCAAAATTGGTTGATTCTGTGGAAAATAAATAGGCTATGAAAGACTTATTTCTAATCACAGGGTGTCTTAGAAACAGTTCTTAGTAACAATTTCAAACTTCCTTAACTTTTCTAGGTTTTCTTATACCAAAAACAAAAATGTCCATGTATCACTTTTAAAGGTTGATTTATGTCGATTTAAAGTCATTTGAGGAAGCAAGAGCTGAGAATCAAAGTTTTTAGTGCTAAAAAAGGATTAAAAACAATAATTCAAATTAAACCCATTTGACAAAAACAGATAGATATTTTGGAATTACATTTTGCTTCTTGTTTTTTTTTTTCCAAAAATAAAAATTTCCCTGTCTTTTCCAGACCAAAATAATTACCTGGGGATTCCAAGTTTTCCACATGGGTAGACACTCTGCAATTATTACAACTGTGACAAGATACTCACCCCGGATGGTGGTGGTGAGCGCCAGTAGCAGCCGCATGGTGGTGGTGCGCCGTCATGTGGTGGTGCTGCAGTTGCTGCTGCTGCAGGTGGGCCGTCTGGTACATGACGGTGGGCGGCTGCGAGTGCACCGGTGAAGGCGAGGGGTGCAGGACCGGCGTCTGGGACTGTGGGGGGTGGTGCTGCTGCTGCGACTGCTGGGGCACTGCAAGACAGTATTTATCTTCACAGAGAAGATACAAAGCGGGTTTGAGTATGGTGCTGTGCCAGTTGGATGGGGAGGGGATATGGGGATGGTAATATTGATTAGGGAAATTAAATTTATTTATGGGAATTTATCGAATATTAAAGTTTTAGTAACAAATAATGTTTTTTGTGTGTGTTTATGTATGATAAATTTTAAATAAAATGTTTCATTCAATAAAAAAATAATGTTTGGGAGATGTTTCTTTATGGGAATGTTTAAATTATCTGTAGAAAATGTTTTGGGTTCGAGGGGTGCAGTACAGGCATCTACGACTGCGGTGAATGGTGCTGCGGCTGCTGGGGCACTGCAAGACAGTATTTATCTTCACAGAGAAGATACAGAGGGGGTTTGAGTATGGTGCTGTGCCAGTTATGATGGGTAGAGGATTGGGGTTGATAATATTGATTGGGGGACTAACCACCCCCAATGGGGGTGGTTGTTTATAGGAATGCTTAAATTATCTTCATAAGTGTTTTGTGTATACATAGATATATTTAAAATAAATGTTTCATTTGATTAAGGGTTTTCAAATGGCCATTAGAACCCACTATTAATATATGTTGGGTTGAGTTAAATGGTGGGTAACAATAATAATTGGAGATGTTTTGGGTATTTTTAAATTTTCATAATTTTTTTTTGTGTGTTTATTTATGATACATTTTAAATAAAATGTCTCATTCAATGAATTCAATAGTGATTGGAGATATTTATTTATAGGAATGTTTACATTAAATCTAGAAATGTTTTGTGTCCATACTTCATAAATAATAAATTTATAATGAAATGTTTCATTTGATTAAGGGATCACAAATAACAATTGGAATATGATTTATTTATACATATAGTAGAATAATTTCTTTAAAAATTTTGTATAAAATAGAGAAAATAGTAAGTATTATGTTGCAGAAAAATTGTAGTAGTGGGTGTGTAATCTGCAAATATTTTTATTAATTTACTTTAACACTAATTATTAATTCATAGAAAATTAAACTTAATTACTTTTACCTAAAAATATTCCAACCCTGCCTGTTATTGAAATAAAATAGTAGTAATGTGTATATATTCTGATAATATTTTTTTATTTAATTATTTGTAATGTGTTATTTGTAACAATATTATAACAATTAAATGAAAATTAATCTTAGTTACTTTTACCTAAAAACATACCTCCAACCCTACCTGTTGCAATAATTACATTATAACCTACTTTTTACTGTGTAATAGTTAAAAAAATAAATATATTACTTACTGAGCAGGTGTGCTGGAAGATGGGAAGCATCGCAGTAAGAAACAGAGTGCGATGTGGGCACTACCCCCACGGGTTGGGGAGAAACCACTCGCGGTCCTACAACAAAGTTCATCTGCAAAAAAAAATTTAATTTTAAAGCAGTTTTTGTTGCTTCGGTTTATTTTATTGTGAGTAAAAGATGCGTGGTTATACTTGTGGGTTATGGGATAGACTACTAATGTAATTAAAATATTATGTTTATTGGCAGATACTAGCATATAAATAAAAATGTAATTTGTAATAAACTTCACATAAGGGCACTACATAGTTAAGTGTCTCATTTAGTATAAATAAAAATATTGGAAGTTTATTTCTGGTCATATCCGTAAGCAAAAAAAATTTTCCAGTCAGGGTTCCCACTCTTCTTTAGAAATAACAAGAAGTTCTTAAAGAACTAAAATAGCCTACTTTCCTGTTACTTAAATGCTTACTGAAAAAATTAAACATTTAAAGGTGTGTGAGTTTAATTTGTAAGATTGTTATTTGAATATCCTTATTTTAAAATCTTCATTGGATTTTTTTTATGCTGGATCAGATTTCCTTAACTCGATTCGAATTATATTTTCTAATCGATTTTAATTTATGTATACAAATGATAAGATATGGAGAAATACTTAAGCATAACTAAGGAGTTTTTACTTTATAATAAAACTTTTCCAACCATGCAAGATGAAGTATATCTGTTTCATTTTTTTTTCATGTACAGTACAGACTTGACGTCCACAGAAGCCGAGAATTAATATTGATAAATGTTGTAGAGAATTGGGTGATATTTTAGCTACAATATCTAATGGCAGTAAACACGATGACTTCTATAGATCAGCTGAATACTTCTCCGAAAAGTCAATTATCTCTACAGCATGTTTGTGCGTATTAGCAGCACCAAGAAACTATTAAATTGATTTTTGATCCTTAATTGTATCTTGAGTCAGGATTTTCTCAGTTGAGTATTGGATCCTGAGTCAGGATATGCCAGTTTACTAAAACTGGCATATTTAACAGAAGCCTATAGGAAAGCTTTCAAATTCCTGGAAAATTATTTTTTATTCCAAATCCAAATCATCGGCTTCCATTAGAATTTAGATGTTTTTCAAGCCGATGAACCATAATTTTTATAATTCAAGACGGATCAGTCAACCAAACATTGTAATTTGTGCTTATTCACAGCAAAATTGTAGTTATTGTCCGTTTTTGTTCCTCTAAGTAAACACAGCTGATGCCACGGCCTATGTCTAATTTTTAAAAAAAGTTTGGTCGCTGCATTGGTCTAGACCTAAAAAATATAGAAACCGCTGAAGAATTTAAATTGTTTATTATTTATCTCTTTGAAAGTAATTATACATTAAATTCATAAAGAAGTTAAGAAAAACTACGAAACGAAAAGGCAAATCGGAATTTTTCAAACAGATGTTCCATAAAAAGAATTTTTTTTAAAGTCAATTCAATAATTGTGGCATTAAAATAAAATACCATTTGAAGTTTCGCCAAGTGTTATGGCAACTAACATAGGATTTGGCTAAAATGTAACTGGTTAATAAGCATTGGTATGTAGAATGGTGAAATGCTATGTGATCTGGGGCAAGTTGGCAATGTTTTAGATAATGACTTTTTGAATTTGAATTTCACAAAGAAAATCAAGGCCTTTACAATGAATTTTGGCCAAAATCAAGGACTTCTTAAGGACTTTCAAGAACCAGTGTGAACCCTGCCAGCTCTTTATTTTCAGACAAGTTACATTTTCTAGTGTGTATCATGTAAGGAATAAAAATCCTATAGAAATCTTAATCTTGATTTCATGAACAATAAATATATAGCTCAAAATATCCACATAAAAATAGAATTCTCTGAGCACTTTCAAACCTTAAATAAGAAAACATCACTATGAACATTAAAAGAGATGGTCATTACAACTTGCTATGTTTTTCAGACCATAATAAATTCACATAATTTTAAGCAATTGTTTTGATTTTCAAGTAATCTAAAAAGCTTGTAAAGTATTGTTAACACAATTTGATTCATTCGAAACGTATTTACAAAGCAGACAGCATAAATAATTTTCAAGAACAATTCTCTAACATTTTTGGTGCTTAAGCAAAAAGAAACAGAACTTTAATCAATCTACTACACTCATATTGTAAATAAAAAGTACTCAAATTCCAATTACCTGTGGGTATCCCATTGTCTGCTGTGGAGGTCCAGAAGAGTGCAGCTGGGGGGCAGCTGCATACTGCATGGTAGGCATGGATGCAGGAGCAAGGATCGGCTGACCGGTTGCAGCTGCAACATGCATAGATGGAGTGATCTCATGACGAGGTTGCATACCCAACGGAACTAAATGGCAAAAGACATTAACTAATCACACTTGGACTAAGTTGGTTGGATTGCACACAACAGCTCTACCTTAGATACAATTTGTTTTAACTATTAACTGATTTTAACTGAATTTTAAAATATAAAATCATTTACAAATATTATAGTTGTTCAACAAAAATATATTTTCCTTTGCTCCATTAACCAAAATAAACATGGAACAATTTGTTAATCACTTCAAACTCTACTCTTATTGAAAATATAATTTGATAACAATTGTCTTGTTAAGGGGGGGTGATACATGTAAAATCGATTTTTTTTTATTTCATAATTAGTTAAAATAACATTTCGAAAATATGCCAGTAAATTTTTAGAATGAAATTAGCATTATTTCTTGATTAAAAACTCATTTAAATGCTTCACCTCAACTTGGCGCTTGAGGGCTTTGTCAAAACTTTAAGCATGTTTATCTCAGAACTACTTTTTTTAAATTAGCGTGCAAGATAACTAAAAAAGTTAATGAAATTTGGTACACGTCTTCTCTATAGTATTAGCTTCTAGTTGAACTTCAGAAATGCCAAAAAAATATAAAAAAAATAGGTTTTTTTTAACCAAAAAACCTTTGAAAAAAGGGTTTAAAAAAATTGAACCTTTTTTATTCAGAGGCGCGTCAATTTACAATTTTACAACTTTTTGGGTTTTTTATTGGTTTAACTAGAAGATGCAAGTTTTATGAACACTTTGAAATCAAAAATTTTGATTTCAGATCCCTGTAGGAGAAGCTAGAATTACCGCCGATTGATACTTTTATTCACGAGAGTCTCAGGAGATGAGTTACTAAGGCGGCCATTTTGAAAAAACTAAAACGAAAAATCTGAATTTTGTATTTGAATGTATAAACTATAAACATACTGAATTTTAAAACGATTAATGTATTCCTTCTATTTTAATAACTTCTTTGAAAAATGGTCAAAATTCAGGCGGTTACATGTATCGGCCCCCAAATATTAATCTTAGTATTCAATTTGACAATTTGGTTTCCTGAAACAAATTACTGTTGCAGACAAAATGTCACTTACTTTGAACAGTCAAATAGAAAAAAATAACCAAATAAATTTTTGGTTGCGTGGCTTGAAAGAAAAAATGATCACAAAAAATGGTCTGTGTGTCCGCATTTCATGGAATGACCCTCATTACCTTTCCTGAATCTTGGCGGCTGGTGTGTAGCCGTGAAAGGCGCGGCTTGCATGACATACTGGGGTGCGGCCATTGCCGTAAAAAGGGGCTGGGGTAAGCCTTGGATCATCTGGGAGTGAGGCACCACAATCACAGGGCTCTGGGCTTGCAGTCTCTGGGGTTGTTGTTGTTGCTGCTGTGATTGTTGTTGTTGAATTGGTTGCACCTCACGGTTTTGGGGGCTACTGGCAGGCACAGAGCGCTGAGGAGAGAAAGAGATGTTAACTGGCAAACCTACTGTAGTCCTTAAGATTACAACACAAGCCTGCTACCCCTACTCCTCGTGTAGTTTTCCAGGAAACAGCACAAGTGGCACTCTTAAGCTAGTAATCCACTTACGCTGGAGCTGGGCGAGAGCTTGATTTTGTGACGTCTATGTCACTAGTACGCATGCACGCAAGTTCAAAGCTGGATTTCTCAAGCTGGATTTTTTAATCGCTTTCAAAGCGATATTGGAGCTGGACGTAACTTTTGAGTATGCGTAGTTAGTTTCGAGAGAGTTAAACTTTCTTTAACTTTATTTTTGTTTATATTATGAACTAAGGAATATTATGCTCATATATGAATCTTATTATGAATTCATAATAATAATTTATTGGGAAACTAATCTTTATAGTAATATCATCAAATATCAGTAATAATTTGAATTATACATAAGCATGTATACAGTAATATCTTTGTTTACTTTTTAAAAAAATAAGAACTACATATAATGATTTTATTATGATCCTTTACATCCGTTTATGATCCTATGACAATTTATAAAATACTGGGAAAAAAATAAGCAAATTGCCTTCAACTAAAATTAAACTAAAAATTTGCTTTTTCGCCTTTGAAACTGCATCTAATTTGTACAAACAAAAAAGTAAACAATGCAACTTTTAAAAACTCGACAAATCTGGTTTTACAGGGCATGTGCAGTAGTATGTGTTTTTATTTCCACGGACGTTGTTTTCCATCGCTCCCCCAAGCTGGATATAGCAGACACGTGACAAAATCAAGCTCTCAACCAGCTCCAGCGTGAGTGGATTACTAGCTTTACTTTTCATTTCCCACCCCAACCCTGCTGGGTTTGGAGATGCAGTTGCCATTAACCTCACAGCAGAGCCTTAAACAAGGTAGGTTAAGAACAGTGACATAAACTTAGTTTCCAGGAAAACCATGCGAGGTTATGGAAAATATTTTGGAAACCTAGGTGGTGTAGAATATTTTCAGAGTTGAATAAACCAAAAATGTTTACGGGTAATTTTATTATATAATGTTTGTTGAAAGTCTGTTAATGGCACTGAAATATTCTTTTAATGATACACGCCTATATTATTTATAATAAAATTAATGATTTTTTTTTATTATTCAGTCGAACCCTGTTAACGCGAACTCGAAGGGAACACCGAAACATTGCGTATAAACCGAATTTCATGTTAACTGTCAGGAATTTCTTTTTTTTACATTGAACACAAGAATAGATTTTTTTTTTTTAAATCTAAAAATTATTCTAATTTTATAATGTAACACACTAATTATACAACTATAAATTCAATTAATAAAGTTCATTTGAAGTAGAAAAATTTTAAGGAGCACCAATTAAAAACAATGGGATTAAAAATGACGAATCATGGAAGACCGTGATTTTTTTCATAAGTAGAAAACCATTTATTCTTATAATGTTTGTTTGCCGCTTTGTTTTGTTCAATTTGTTCTTTGAATTACTAAGGGGGGGAACGGTCAAATTCTGAATTTTTTTGTTCGTATTAAGCAGGATTTCGCAGATAGCAATTTTGCGTTAAGACATTTTTTAGCATTAGCTCAAAGCTTTATAGGCCGGGGACATGCTTTCAGTTCATCTTTAGCAAAATTTTGTGTTAAGCGAGGTTCGACTGTATAAACATCAAGCAAAAAAAAAAAACTTAATTTCCGAATTACTATTATTACACATCAAGTATGAACAGAGAAGGTAAAATTTGAGCAATTGCTTTCCAACAAAACTTACCGGCGTGAAGGATTTAGCATTTGGATTGAAAACAAACTCTTTTGCATTGGGATTCAGAGTTGATTTAGAAATATCAGTTTTCGTTTCTGTGTCCTTTTCTATCTTCACTTGTTCGGCCAATTTATTAGCAAGAAGCGTCGATTCTGACTTGTCAGCATTTGCAAACTCTTCTCTCGACTCTGAAGCGTCTTTGTTCTCATCTGTCAACTGATATGCAAAAAATGATGATTCTTAATGAGCTGATATGGATAGATCATTGCATATGTAATTCAACTCTTTCAGTTTAGATGTAACAGGATTGAGTGACAATATTTTAAGTGTAAGTAAGTACTACAATGATTTATAAGTAAGTGTTTTTAATCAAAAGATTAAAAACTTAATTTTAAAAAGTTACTACACAAAGGATTTTTAAAATTAAAAAATTTAAATACATAAAAAGCAAGTGAGAAAATTGAAAATTCTTAATAATGAATAATGTAAAATCTAACTCTAATTACCTTGAAATTAGAACTAAATTTCCTAAATTCTTCAATCTCGTCTGTTCGTCCTGAAAGAGAATAAAGTTATTGATGCATTTTTTGAAAAATAAGCTAATGGATATGTGAAAATAATGGGCAGTTCCAAATATGTTTGACCACTCAGTTACGGATGGAAAATTGTATTGAAATTTACAACAAAATAATCAGAATTTTAAAAGACTTCACATATCTTAAATGTCTAATTCAATAATATGACATAAAAAATAGTTAAAGCATAAAAAGTCTTTGTTATCTATTGTTTTGAGGAACTTATTTTTCATATAATACACTATAATGCACGTCGTACCAATTTTATGCACAATACAAATTGAAAATAAAATGCAAACAGTCATTGATGCATTCTTATTCAAACTATTCTCCAAAGAGCATGTAGGAATGTGTGGTGGATCACCTAGCATTTTGTTTTTAAAAAAATTATAAAAGTGAAATTCATACAGGTTCTGGGGTGCAACATAAATTTAAAGCACATATTTTTGTTTTGCAGTATAATTTTTTTTAAATATAATAATTAAATCCATATAACAAAATAAGATGGATATTTTATAACCTAAAAATATTTTAAGGTTTTCTCCAAAAATGAAAAATTCCCCAACATTTCCAGGTTTTAGATGGGTAGACACAATGAAAATGTAAACATATACAAATGCATTCTGAATGAAATCTCACCTTTCTGCTACGTTCGTTTTCTCTTTAAGACTCAATGCATTTCTATGTATCAAACACAAAAAAAACATAACCAAACTGTTAACAATTATGAATGCATTGTGATTAATATATCACCTTTCTGCAAGGAGAGCTTGCGTTCATTTTCTCTCCTCCTCTCGATGCGAGGGGGCAGTGTCTGTGTGGAGGGGTGGCACAGAACGTACGCCTTAGAAGAGGGATCCGCAGTTTGTTCCACCACCGGAACTCCTGAGCAATGGAAAAAATGAGGTATGTTTAAATTATCGTTGCACTAGAGCTACACAAGGGCTATTCCGGAAAAAAAAATTATAGGGTTCATTCAAAAATATTCAAAGGTTGTTTGCTATTTATTAATTAATATTTTCTTAACATGGCAATTAAGGACTTGTAAGTCCCAAATTCTCAAAATTAATAATTTCTAATGTAATAAAGCAAACTGAAAGTGACTTCATGGATTTTTCACTTGTGTTACTTTTAGTAACTTCATTAAAACCTTTTTTTCGCTGAATAGAAATAAAACTATCCAAATAATTATCCTGGTTTAGTATTCCCAAAAGTACAATCAACGTTTCAAAATTTTTTAAAAAGAAAAGCTACTAACTATCCATAAACTCTGATATAAAAGCTTTTAAAAAAGCATAATTTTAGTACTGTTTTATTCGACAACTCCCTGGGCAAACCTCAACATGGCTGCCGCTCCAGCACAAATTCCCCTCTTCATTAGTCTCCTCTAGAGAGTGTACGATGGCAAACACACAGTTTTACTACCTCTATGCTCATTCCTCCTTATCACTAATGTATGCATTTAGAGAATCCTTTTTTTAAAAGCTATGTTAGGTTTTAAAAGAAATGGTACACTTTTACTATAAATACATTTTAAGAGAAACATCTTTTAGTAATGTATTAGTCATACAAAGATCAGTACTACTTACTTTATTTCATTATTTTAATGTTGTTACATGCAATATAGTACAGAACTAAAGAAAAAGAATAAATGATAACTTTAAACAACCTACATAATTTCAAAAGCACCCAATGGAATGAAGCAACAGTTATGGAATCAAACAATTGTGGCCACAATTATACTCCTTCTGATTACAACACCAGTTTCGAAAATACTTTCTTTTCCTATCCCTAAGTGGTTTTTCAGGTAACCGAGTGAACGTCACTATTCTAAACCTACCTTGTTTAAGGCTCTACTGGGACAGTTAATCGCAATTGCTTTCAACCCAGCCCAAACCTAAGTAGTGTGAGGGAAAAATGAAAACAGTGATGCAGTTTCTTGGAAACCCAAAGGGGATAGGGGAAGAAAGTGCTTTCGAAGCCTGCGTTGTGATCGGAAGGACTATAAAATAATATGAATTAATTATAGACCTGTCAAATAAACCTTATCAGTATTTACAAATTTAGGACAAAACAGCAACTTATAACAACTAAATATAACCAATGCTGTCGTGAGCAGGAAAACTGCAGTAATCGCAACAATGAGTTGTACCATTTTTGCTCTGAAATAATTTTTTATCAGTATGTTTTCTTGAACGTTAGGGTAATTGAGTGCTTGCAACAATGGTGCAAGTCCTTATGGAAGCTACTGCAGTTTACCTGCCCACGGCAGAATACTAAACCATACCTCCATTGAGAGAGACATCCCCAGTCTCTTTCGCAGGAGGAGCGGGAGGTGGCGCCATCTGGAGGTGTGCTGGGAACTGCTTGGGGACAACTCCCGAGGGGGGGTAGGGTTTGGGTGCGGGGGCAGAGTTGAGGGGGCGCTTGGGGCCCCCCTGCCCAGGTCTCCTCTTCTGAGGGAGAACGTACCTGAAATGGTAAGGATGATGTTTTTAGTAATGGAAAATTCATAAAAATTACAATATAGTTAAAGTGGTTATTGAATATTTCTAAAGCAATCTACTCACAAGTTATACTATAGAAAGGAAAAGCTAGTTACAAGTTATACAATTTTCAAAGAAACTTCTCCTTATTTTAAAAAAGTAAAATTATCACAAGTTACAGTTATGAATTATAATGCCTTCACAGTTCATTGACACACGTTACCATGCTTAACAGCTCCATGCTATACAGCTAACTTGCCAGAGAGAGTCAGCCTTGCCAAAGCTACTGATGCTAGACTAAGGAAGAATCAAGTCCGAAACAAACAACAACTAAATTCAACTCAGTTGTGTTACAGTCCTTAGTGGGCCAATGCTTCCAAAACCCATTTCAGCTCTCATGACAAAGGATTCTGGAGGGCAAAGCATACATCCCGGCTAGGTGACCACATGTGGAACCCTCAGCGTCAAGTTCCCAATCACAGCCTTGTCTGTCGGTGTATGAAAGCTAAGGTGACTATGCTTATGAGAATTTTTTAACAACCTCAATCCTTGAAGTAATCCGGCAGTGGTTGCCGGCCTCAACACCAATGCTGAAGAGTTCATTGCTACTCCATGCGGCATGGTAGAGGGCAGCACTACTTCTACGCTCTTTCATTTGGTTCTACTAATCAGGTTCACTTGTTACAGAGCAACGTGATAGAGGGAAGCAATACAGCATAGCCTATGTTTTCAAAACACCAGACGGAGAAATAGATGAAACCATTGTGGTATAGTAGAGGACAGCACTGCTGTCACGCTCTCATTCGGATGTACTACTCAGGTTCCTTCATTCGAGAGCAACACAATAAAGGGCATCACTACAGCTTATTTTAAAAACACCAAAGACTGAGAGAAGAATGAAATGAAATCACTCACTTTGACACCCCGTCGTCGGCTGGCCTGACCACAGCGCTGAACCTGTCCTCTTCATCTCCATTCTCCAGCTGTATCCTGCCCTGGTAGCCCATGTTCATCTCGATCTCATGAGCTATCTTGCTGGCCTTCGCCTCTTTCTGCTTGTAATCTTCGGTGTCCTTGCGTGTCAGCACAACACTGGAAGCAATTGTTGAAATTGTGAAAAAAATACCTATTATCCGCAACCCCCAACCATTCTTTTTTTTTCTATAAATTTTGTTGGTTATTATTTGGGGGCTAGTTCATTGAATAATTAGGGAGTTTGGAAGACATAAATGTAGGCCATGAAGTCATTCGGACCATCCATTATATCATCTTTGAAATTAACAAAATACCTAAAGGTTTTATTAACCGACACCTGTCCTGAACTAGGAAAAAAAACTACTTTGTGATTATGCAAAACACTAGAATATAAGGGTAAAGATTTGGTCGACCGATCTGTCCTGAATTATAAAAATAACAGACACTAATGACGAGGGACCAATTTTTCACTAAATTAAAAATTCAGCGATGGTTAATTTGATATGCAATCTGCTCTGATCCATCGTTATAGCCCTATTCAATTTGTAAGAGTATAATATATGATTAGATAGATTCTGAAGGAGTACAATTAGAAAATACATACGTATATTCCTGCATAGAAGTATCATAACTAGATTTCACTCCATACTTCTCAGCATTCGTTCGGAACATGTCATTAGCATCCCAACCATTCTGAAAAAGAACAAACATAACCAATGCTGAAAAAACTTAAGAGGGACAATTTATAAAAGAGGACAAAATGGTTTGATTAGAGGTTATTCAGTCTGATTTTTGGCTATTTAGAGTAGAAATAATTAAACTAGTTAAGGTCCAATTGCTTGATACAAATGCCAAATAGTTAACAATATTTGTGTCCAAAGTATGATTGATATTGACGATTTTGTGTCCAAAATACGATTCGTACTATTTGATTTAAAGTTATAGGCTTTATTATTAAGGGCCTGCACTCTTACTTTGGTCCTTTCTGGCGATATAAGATAATAAAATAATATCCAAACCCAGTTAAGATAGGAAAGCCAGAAGTTATCTATTGTAAAATAAGGATTAGGAAACAATTTTGACAGAAATAAAAAACCATTAAAACTAGAAATACTTATCCTTATAAAAGGAAAAAGGTGCGTTTTAACAACAACAAAAAAGTTCTTAACCAAAATATCTACAAATTTTACCAAAAAAACTCTTTTAAATATATTTAAAGTCCTTGTGAGAAAAATATAGGGTTGGACTAAAGTATACATTTCACTACATTAAAGAGACTTTAAAGTGACAGGGCATTCTAGTAAAACAATATATGAGTGAATGCATATTTAAGATGCACCCACCGCTCCGCTGCTGTCCTCTTCCACAGCAAGAGTTATGTTCTCAGAATCGCTGGATGCTCCATCCCAGGGTTCCAACTCCTTTTCCATGATCAGACCATTAAATTTGCTAATAGCTGTGTCTGTAAATGTCTCTGGAAAAGGCAAAAATTTTACTATTTTAGTAAAGACAATAATTTACTTGAAAAATAAAGATCTAATAAATAAGGATCTAAAGGCTTTCAGTGATGTTGATATACTCATGAATGAGAGCATTAAAAAAGGTTAACACAATTTTTATAGTTTAACTATAACTTTTCAATAGAAACCTTATTTCAAGATTCTTCAAGTATAATTAACAACTTCTCCATGTACAAAAATTAAATTTAAATCTTACCAAAATGCCATGAAAAATAAAATCTATTTCAGTTGTTCCCAACCTGGGGGCGATCGCCCCCAAGTGTGCGATTTGTGTTATCAAGGGGGCAATAAATAGTTGGGGGCGATCGGGGGGGGCGATGAGTATGCAAAGGGGGGAAATTAAAATAGTACTGTACAGCAGTACAGTAAAACCATTCTCAATCGGCCGCTAGTTCTTCACTAAGCTCCTTACTAATCAAAGAAATAAGTTGGACATTTGCCTCAAAGGAGACTTGCGACTAAACTTGACAAATATAAGACCGGATATTCAAGCTTTAACTAAAATGCACCAAGCACAAGGCAGCCATTTAAATAGTAACGACAAAACAATAAAAAAGTTTTCAACATTCATTTTTTTTTTTAATTTACTGTCAACTCTCTGAATTTTTTAAGAATCCAGTTTAAAGATTAGCTAATTATTTCACTTTTGTTCTTGAAAAAATTTGTTAAAAATATACATTTTATTTTTTCTAATTTATTTAAGAGTGACCGGATAAAGCTGCTTTGGTTGTTTTTATATATGGTAGTAAGTGTTTAAAATTATAAAACTGCTTTATAAGTTACAATTTTACTCAAATTATAATTAGACATAACTAAAAGGGGGCGATAGGTGTTAGTCAAACTAAAGAAAGGGGCGATGGTCCACAAAAGGTTGGGAACCACTAATCTATTTTAATAAAAAATGTTGAACTTGCACGCATTTAGAGCATTGAGCATTTTGGGAAAAAAAATTTAGAGAGTTTATAGAGTTCTTAGAGGGAAATTAGGGGCTTTTACAGACTTCTAAAACCCTTTCAAAATTTAGAGTCTAATTAGGGGTCAACTATGGCATGTTGAAATCCTGTGTTACAGTGTCAATAAAATCCTAAAATTTAGACTAATAACTTGAAAGTGGATGCCCTATACTAATATTTTTTATTACACTAAATCCTTTTTCTTGGAGGGGGGAGGGGACAGAGTATTACTTTTCTTCAATAATAGCACATCTTTCACTATAAACCTTCAGAGTTTCATGGTCAGGAAGTAGTCTTAGGTGAGATATCATGAGTAGATCAACCAAGCCTATGGACATTTATCATCACGCTCGTTCAACAGCATACCACATGATTTAAGTCAAAAGGGTCACCACATTTGGCATAAACACTTTGCTCCGGGACAACAGCGAAAGCTACTTATTCAACTAACCAGTGAAAGTTGGTTGCTGACAAAGCCTTATGCTATCAAGTTGGTTCAACAGTATACCACACGTCAAAAGGGTCCTTAATTATGTTGGAATAGTAGAGTTACCAAAAGCTATTTTCAGTTACTCTCAAAACCTCATAAGTAATGGTCGATATTAACGGTCGCCAGTTGGCGACCAACAAAAAGTTTTGGAGATCAAAATGTCTAGATGCAGTCGCCGCTGTGGCGACTAGCCATTTCAATCCTAATACCCCCCCCCCCCCCTCTTTTCCGAAAGTGGTATTGCCGACACTCGAACAAAAAACCTGACGGTTTCTTCTTTCATCGTTTCTTGTGAAGACCCGTTCATTCCGGACCGACCCATCACTAGTTACGCGCCGTGACAACCCACGTGCTTCACCGTGGTTATAAATTTTCTATGTTTACTTGCTTTGATTTTTCTAAATATTTTTGCAAAATGACTAGCAGAGGTGGTGCAAAACGGAAAAGAATCTGATGGAATGAAACATGGATCAGCAAAACTTTCGGATTTTTTTCAGCAAGATCAAAGAACAAAGCTTATCTTTATTTTGATTCAGCAGTCTGATTTCACAGAAATTTGTTAAGTACAATTCTTCCATTTATAACCTAACACATGAATGTGGTTTAACTTTAATCGTAATTCTCAAGAGTTCCTGTTTTATTTTGGCTCCCAAAAAAGTAGAGTTGGCGACCAAAATTTAGGGTCCCAGGAGCCACTGGCTACCAAACCAAATTTCTAATCTAGAGCATTTACTCATAAGGCAGTAGCAGGTTAAAACTAGATAGTAGAAAGTTAAAACTAGGAAACAGTTAAAACTGGATACAACCAAGTCACCTTTGAGCGCAAAGTCAGCATCCACATTTGAAGCAGTGAGCGTGACAATGTCACACAGCCGGAAGATAAGCTTATCACTGATGCCATCCTCAAAAGGAAAAGATGCCAGCAGGTTGGACAGGGCTGGGCCAACACCCGAAGGAGCTGGGGCACCATCCTTCACC
Source organism: Oedothorax gibbosus (assembly GCA_019343175.1). Lineage (NCBI taxonomy): Eukaryota > Metazoa > Arthropoda > Arachnida > Araneae > Linyphiidae > Oedothorax > Oedothorax gibbosus. The sequence continues at coordinate 11,487,553 of CM033279.1, forward strand.
TTGTGGGTCATCTCCAGCACCAGGTCAAACTGAAAGATATTCAAGTAGGATTGATCAAATAATTGTTAAAATGTCGATCTTTTCTAATTTGATACCTAAATTATGTTTTTATTGTTGTTTTGGCACAAAGTCTAATTAAAACATAATTTCTTGGAATCATTTTTACATCTATTAATAACTAGACTTTATGGGACTAGCCTATAAAAGTGCAAAACGAAATTAGTTTAAACTAGAAGTTCAAGCGTCCAAGGACGATTTATCACAACCCTAATTGGTAATTACGACCTGCATGTCAGATCGCATTTCAATACCTGACAATTCTTACATGAAAAGTTGTTTTCTATTATATTGTTGTCCCACTGTCACAGTTTTCTTATTTCCCATGTAAATTGTTTTACATGTTTGCTAATTGTATCCCTTCTTTCCAGGTTAACCCTTACTTCGAAGAAGCAAAGATGCTTCCCGTTGACGCTCATCTGTTAAGCTTAGATTTCCAATAGTTCAATAGTAACTTTGATCTCATCAATGACACGTTTGTACATTAAACACCAGTAATAGAATAACTTATCTTCAAATATTAAATACATTAAAAGAAAGTAAATTTCATTTCTTAAAACAATTCAGCATCAGAAATCTCAGTTAAATTTATTGTAAACTTTTGCTCAATATTGTGTTTGATGCCCCTAGATGATTTACACTTAAATGAAGCCTTACAAGACCATCATTGGAGAAAACATAGTATTGCAATCATGCCTTAAAACATTGTTAAGTGATTATCTATACCTGATGGGAAAATGTTCTTAAAATGCCTTCATATATGGTTCCATCTTTGACCTGGATCTCAACAAGACAGCCCTAGATTTAAAAACAAAATTTAAAAAATAAGTTATTTAATATAAAAAATAGGTATTACAAATTTTAGACCCCTGTCAAAACAAGGAAAATTTAATCAGCAAAATGAAATTTTTTTTATTGGGATATTCGAGCAGCATTGTGATGCTATTATGACTTTTTTTTTTAAAGTTTTAAATAGAAATTGTGATAATTCCCAACTTAAATGAGAAACTTTTTTTATAGATTAAATAATGTAGCTCATTATAAAGTAAAAGAACAAAACTCTACTACATAATTTTAGTGTAATATTACAAAACATCAAATATAAAATATCTAATAAATATCAGTGATATTATGGCAACAATATTAAAGCGTCGACTCACCACAAGGGAAGCAGCAGAGTGCATTAACCTGGAGTTTCCATAAACCCCATCAAACTGTAAAAGAACAAAAAAAAACATGGAGAAATCAAATCTATTTTCAACAAACAAGAATTATGCAATTTTATTATAGAAGGCCTTTCATGATATCATAATTATTTTCAAAATTTTGAGGAGGTTTAAGTATAATTGCATAAAAACAATGTATATTTTAAAATTTTGATGATGTTTGTTTTTGAAGGATGTTATGGGGACAAAGGTACTTTGCTATATGGGCATTTTGTCCCAATTCATGAGGTTTTCCCCCCTGAATGTTTTGAAAATTTATCGTTTTGTTACAATTCTACTGTATTGATGAGATTTTACACAGTTGATTTGTAGCAAAATAATAAAGTTTTAAAACATTCATTAAACTTAATGCGTTAAAATATTTATATCCTTAAATTCATTTTTTAATTTATCCATAAACCGAAAACTATATTTATTATAACTTCTGCGAAGTTTTATTTAAAAATGGTAGGAAATTCTTTAACACTGATACCAAATAATTGCTCCTTTAATAATTTTTTAGCACTAATGAAAATTTCTAATAATAAATACTGTAGCTTGTAATTAAGTTTTAAAAAATAATACAAAATTAATTCAAGCATAATAAAACAAAACTTACAGAAATAGCTTTATCATTGTATAATTTAGCTCTTCCTAGTTTACTGAAAGAAAAAATAATACAGATTAAAACATTACCCCCTAAAAGTTAATTGAACAAGAAAAGATAGGAACAGAATTAAAAGAGAACCAATGAAATAAAGAAATGAACAAATTGTCAAATATTTATAAGTTCTGATAAACTAGCTTATTTTGATAAAATAAACAGTAGATAGTCTATCCCAATATTTTAAAAGGTACTCTTTTGCAATGCTTAAAATAGTTAAGAAATGAAACAAAAACAATATGTGATAGTGAAACTAGTTTTTGATAAAACACCTAGGATAAGCAGAATTCTCTTTTACCAATCAAGGTACAGATTATGAAATAGTCTAACTGATAAGTCCAAACTCAAAACATTATTCAGTCAAGCTAGATAATTTTTGAGGTTTGCAATAATTATCAAGATATTGTTATAATTAAAAGATAATTTTAAGGAATTTTGTTTCATTTTTATTTTCAAACATACCTTTTTACTTCTATAAATGAAATTATTGAATTTTTTAATAATAAAATTTTACGAAAATTTTACTATTTTTTTTAATATCTTAATACTAGATTAAATAGTTTTACGTAAACTAAGCAATAGACGATTATTCTTATTCTTCCTGTAGTTATACCTTCTTCATCATTGCCAAGGTGCACTTAGTGATTTAAATTCAAATGACAAGTACAATTAATGGTTAAACATGACAAGTATGTCGAAGTCAGATTAATTCATAAATGGGAAGTTATTTTGCTATTAATATTTCTAGTCTTTGCAGACTATAAATTTACGGAAGTTGCGAGCCCTCTTTCAAGACAGATCTCTCCCAGTCGCTATGAATTTTGAAACTCAGAATACAATTCAAGCTCTCTAGGGATATTAAAGTATACTGTAACTTTGTTTTGTCCAATGACAATTAAATATTTACAATACCGGGACATAATCATATGACATGAGTGCCTACAATTTTCCTATCCTAAAAATCTGTCTACTCCCGGACAGTACTTAAAATCTTGTGGTGCACCGAACCCAGGGCAGTATTCCCAAATAATAGGCTTAAGGGGGAATGAGCGCGTTGGGCCGCGGGTCTCCAAACTCAAGTGCCTCAGTGTTAATCCAATGGCGAAAAAACTATTTTCTCTGCCACATTTCTCCGGCTGTATTGAATATTTTTTACAAACGGGTTTTTTTTTAAATAATAAATGTAGATAACTTACAGGTCTCTATCTTCCAACTTTTTGAAATTGCTTCAAATATTTTGTGTAAAATTATTTATTGAAAATTTTAAAAAATATTCGAACCAATTTCAAAAAGAGGGAAGGTCGGTACCTGTAAGTCAGCTACATTTATCACATAAAAAAAATCTGCTTGTAAAAATATTTAATACAGCCGGAGAAAAGTGGCAGAGAAAATATTTTTTTCGCCATAGGATTAACACTGATGCACTTTGCTTTGGAGACCCCCAGTCCAGCATTCCCCCTTAATACGGCTACAGCTGAAGAGTGGCAATTTTTCACTGTATTAAAAAATTAAATGATTATGTAAACAACTAAAATTATAGTATTTAAACTAAATGAGCTTCATGTTTAAGAAAAATTAAAACACTTATATCTTTTTGATTACAATGCAAGCTTTGAAAACAATTTTTTCCCACACGATTTTCCAGGAAATTGGTGGAGTATAAATGTCCTAAATCTACTCTGTTTGAGGCTCTGCTGTGAGGTTAATCGCAATTGCCTTCTATCCAGCCCACGCCCAAGTAAGGTGGGAGAAGAAAAACATTGATGCTTGCATATTTCCTGTAAAATCACTAGAGGGGGTAGAGAAAGTGTTTTCGAGGCTTCCTGTGTAATCGGAATAATTATAATGAAATTTGTTCTTAGGTTAAAATACTTGTATTAAGTAAATATTATCTACAAAAGGGGTAACAAATGAACATAAGTATACGCTGGATACTCTTAAAGCAGAGCCTGACTAAACCTCAATATACTATATTTAATAGAACCTACATCATTATGACAACTAAAAAGAAAACATTTTAAATAAAGTGACCATAACAAAATATAATTCTATCACCACATGAAAAAAGATTAAGATGCATGCATAATTGCATTAAGCAGTTGTTTATACAGAGGCTTGAGCATGTCATGCAAGTTAGGTTATTTTTGTATGCTTAAAAAACATTTGAGATCTAAACAAAACCAATTCCGAACTGAAACCCACCACAAAGAGTAGAAATTTACGAACCTGTTATTGGCGGGTCGGCCCTTTCTTTTATTGCTATTCATTGACATCATTTTAGAAAACTATTTTTATCTAAAAATATAACAAACAATGAACTTTAGAAAGACAAATTTTATGTGATTTTGAGGAATAATACTAATTTGTAATGGATAAAAATATTTTAGCGGATAGAAATTTGAAATCACGATGGATTTTTATATATAGTATATATAGTATAGTATAGATTCAGTCTGATGGATTTTTTTTAGATGCAATCACATTAAATACCATGCATTTTTAACTAAAGAATGAGAATGTACCAATAATTTAGATAAGTTAAAACAGCAGGGTAATCGTAAAAGCTTGTTTATTTATATGTTTATCAGCATTTTACAATTATTTTCCTAAAAAAGGCATGAATTAGTAAAAGTTTTTCAATTTTTTTTTAATTTCAAATCATTATACATATACAAATGTAAGTTATTGAGAGAAAAAATATAAAGATTTAGTAGAACTTTTCCACAATATGAAAGTGAAACTTGAAAGCAAAAGCAGCCAAGCTATTATTGCATAAAGCAATGCAACAGATTTTGAACCTGGATATTATTTTAATCATACCAGAATGAAATAATCAATAAAAAATCTTACGCTCTTAGTTAAATTGCATGAGTAAAAAAGTATTTACTCTCTTTGAACTTTATCTGTTAAAAAAAATATAATTGACTGAAATATGCACATGACACAGAGGAACTGCAGTTAGGAATAAATTTACACACCTTAAAATTGTTAAAAGCAATATAGAATATTTAAGTTGCAAAAAGCACACAACAAACCAAAAAGAACATTACCAAGTTAACCAAATGATACAAAAGAACTCCTTTATTGGACACAATTTTGGATAAATGGTATCGATTATATGCTTTTAGCAGTAATATACTATACCAAGAGGCCGTGGATAGCCTAGTGGTTAAGGACTAATTCTCCACATCGGAAGGTCCCGCGATCGAGTCCCGATACCACTGAAGACCCGCAGAGTATGTGCTCGTTAAATCTGTGGGTCCGAAAGTCCTGTGGGCGGTCATGACGCAGTTTCCCAAGGGTACATGTCCCTGGAGACTATTTCCCTCCCTTTCAGGGACATGTCTAAATTGTGGAGGTGGCGATAGATGGCAGCATCTGTCACTTATGTGTGTGTGTCTTACTTGACGAAGGTTTATAAGCAGGTTGCTGACCAAGCACACAAACCTGAATGTCTACCAACCAACCAACTAACTACTATACCAATTTTGGTAAATGGCCTTTTCTAAGTTAAGGGGGCGATACATGTAACCACCTGAATTTTGATCGTTTTTCAGAGACGTTATTAAAAGGGAAGAAATACATGAATCGTTTTAAAATTCAGTATGTTTATACATTATACATTAAAATACAAAATTAGATTTTTTTGTTTTAATTTTTTTCAAAATGGCCGCCGTAGTAACTCATCTCCTGAGACCCTTGCGAATAAAAGTATCAATTGGCAGGAATTCTAACTACTCCAAAATTGATCTGAAATCAAAAATTTTTATTTGAAAATGTTTATAAAACTTAGATCTTTTAGTTAAACCAATAAAAAATCAAAAACATTAAAAATTTAAAATTGGCAAGCCTCAGAATAAAAAAGTTTGATTTTTTTAACCTTTTTTCAAAGCTTTTTGGGTAAAACTACAGTAATTTTTTTTTAAAAAATTGGCAGTTTTGAGGTTCAACTAGAAGATAATACTATAGAGAAAACGTATTGGAGACTGGGGAGCCTTGGCCATAGTTTCAGAATTTTATTTTTATATATTTTATTTTTACACTAAAAATGTCATATGATAGCACATATTAAAGAAAAAATTATTTGCAACAAGTATATAATAGTGATAATATAAATAATGCATTTTTTCTTTTTTAAATATATTGTTTTTTAAAACTTAGAAACTTGGCCAAGTCTCCCTTATTAAGGGAGACTTGGCCCATGGTAAGGGAGACTTGGGCCCATGCAAAAATGCCTAATTTTAAAGGGCAAAATAGTAAATATTTCAAATTAATTTTGTAAGCATTAAATGTAAAAAAAAATATATACATTATAATTCAACACTCTGGAACTCATTTAAAAATCAGGTTTACCGTAATATTTAGAGTAATACATTTTTGTAGTATTGTATGAATTAAAAATTCTAATATTGTCCATAAGAAATATTTTTTTCCCCTTTGTGAAATATATTTTATTCAGTTTGTACACACATTAAAATGCACAAGATATAAGCCTCAGTTTGAATATTTTTTTACTTTTAACGGCATAAACTGTAAAAGTCAAAGCGCACTTTCAAAGCTACTCGTTCGCCCCCCCCCCCCCCCCCCAAGTAAAAATGCACAAGATATAAGCCTCAGTTTGAATATTTTTTTATTTTAACGGCATAAACTGTAAAAGTCAAAGCGCACTTTCAAAGCTACTTGTTCGCTCCCACACCCTATAAAGAAAAAAATCTGATAATATCTTAATATTAATCTGGAGTATTATTATACTTGAATTAATAACTTATATAGTTTTTGCAGAAAAAGTTTGATATTTGGTCATAAATGATAAGTTTGATTTTCGTTTTATTCTAAACAAGTACAAATACTAATAATCAATCTATTACCTTCATAAAGTAATAATCATACGTTGTTATTATTAACCGTGTATTTGATAAACATTATGCATAGATTTTCATAACGAGTTCACTTAGGGAGCCTTGGTCCAGTGGCCAACCCTCCCCAACTAGACATTTCGTAAAGAATGGCACATGGTGCTTTGAAGCCTACTTCATTGCACAAACTTTATAGCTAAAATAAAACATTAATATAAGAGTATTTTAAAAATACCATATACTTAAACTTAATTGAATTGGTTTTTCTGAAAAAATCTTACAAATTATGTCTAAAATGTTAACTTTTTGGGGTGAGAAACTTTCTTTTTTTATTTTCTCCTCAATGCAAAAAAGTAGCTCAATAAAACTAAGGTGGCTTGCTGACAACAGTAGCTTTGAGTACCATCTATTGAGAAAATGCTAAAATATTTTCAAATACTAAAATTTAAAGGTGGGCCAAGTCTCCCCTATGGCCATGGCTCCCCAGTCTCCAATATATCAAATTTCATTAACTTTTTGAGTTATATGTAAAGATTTTTACATCGCCCCACCCTTAAATTTGTAAATGAGTGTGATGGCACTTAACTTAATAATGTTATTAATGACATACACTGTCTACTGTCGGAGGCAGTCCGTATCATGAATTTTTAATGGCTAATTTGTGTTATGCACCATATAAAAATATAAAACAGGTCTTTTACAATTTATATATGAGTAAATGTAGGCAAATATAGTTTTTCTTAAAAGGTTTTATTTCTATTTAATATTTAAAAAATACTTTTGCTTTTAAAATAGTATTTTAAGTTTATAAATTTTTAATTTGGATATGAAAATCCCAATTAATAACTTGGAATCTGCTAATAAAATATAGCCAATACAACATAAGGGCAGTCTTAATATGTTGTTGACAAAACAACCGATACAAAAGTACCACTGCTATTGGTTTCATTTTCTCATTGGCTAGGTTCCAGATCTGTAGATACCACAAAAATCAAGTACATGTTTTCCCCTCAAGATTGTTGACAAAATATAGGGTGAATGTTAATATTCTAGTGTTAACACTTTTGAAAGTTAGTTATATTGTTCTATATGGCTTTTTACTGACCTGTTATAATAAGCTGACACAACAGTCGTACAGAAATTTAGACAGAAAATCGAAACTTTTGGCATTTAAGAAATAGAGCCTGATTATATCATAAAAATGAAGATAAAAACCGATTTCGGTGACAGCGATGAGTGTTAAACCTTTACGTTCGTATACTCGTTTGTTTAACAACAAACTGAGGATCACTGTGATCAAATCTCAAAGAACGCATACCTAAACAAAAACAATGCCACAACTTGTCACAGTTTCAATAATTTTGATAAAATCAAAGAACGTACTTTTGTGGAATCCTCTTATGATTCATATGGACGTCCGTCCTTGGCTCCCAACTGTCATTTAAGAGGGGCTTCTAGCCTAGTTGTGTCCGTGGGAAGAGAGAATCGGCCGCGTATAACAGCGGATTCTCGCAGCATTAAAAATAAGCGGCGGGGCATCCAAGTAAAATCACCTAATCTACTGTACAATTGTAAAAAAAGGGGGAATTAAAAAGTCTCTCCGCGGCCTTCCAAGGCCAAAGAGATTCCACTCTTACGACCTACATCCGATTGACATCCAACAAAACACAAGTTTCAGGCCTATGGCGTCAACAAACTGAGACTTCGGAGGGAAGTTGCCATGCCGATGAAACGTAATCACTTTGTTCGAATGGAAAAAAGAATCAATGGAGTTGTTCGTAACTGCAACTTACAAGATAGCCTCCTCGTAGCCAGCTTTAAAGCCCTTTTGTATAATAGTTTTTGACGATTCTTTTAGGCTAAAAAGAATGTGATTGAGCACTCCTTTTACAATAAAAAAGGGACAGGCGTTTTTATAAAATCTGTAAGGTATCATTACGAACGTCGTTATCGTATCATATCGCTTGTCCTTATATTCGATGGCAGCTCAGGTATCAACAACTATGCAACCCATCAAAAGATCAAACACTTGAGTAGAAGAAAACGAAACCGGATAATATAGTTAATGATTTTGACATTTTACAACATAATATGCTTTATTTTTTAGCTTATACTAAAACAATTCGACCGGTGAGTGGAGAGTTAAACAGCAAAACGTTCAGATGGGAGCACTTTAATGATATGATTCTCGATTTGGGGGGGGGGGGGGGCATGAGTCTGCAAATACCAATTCACTAAACAGTGTCCCCATAAAAAAAAGCATTTATGAACGCATGCAATGCTTATGCAATAATATGCCACCTTTGATTGCAAAACGATATTCGAAATTGCTACTTCCAAGGCGGATTAGATTGCTAAGTCAAAAAAAAAAATCATACTATAAGGGCTGCTAGACCATACAAGGGGCACTAGACCTACACAAGAGCTATTGGCGACGTGAATAGCACAATAAAGGTTAGATTAGAATGACTAACACTACTAGCCAATTTTTAGTTTAATTCTGAATGCATATCATATGAGTATTTTCCCAAAACAGTATTTCTTTTTCAATTGAAATTGTGAAAACTTTATCTTTATATACCCCCAAAAGTATTAATATCAATGTCTACCTACACTACACAATACATTGTGTAAGTCAGTAAGTGTAGTGACTCATTAAACTTACACAATGTACGCAAGTATATCACAAGTCGTGCATAATAGTAAGTACACAATCGATGATAAACAAAAAAAAATAATTAGCAAATTTAAATTGTTACTGAAAAGCATGGGATGCCATAACTGTCTACAATGTATTACATACTGTCTACAGTAAATTTATAAGGCTGAGTTGAATTATCGTTGCACTTGAGCTACACGAGGGTTATTGGCGACGGGCGTCATAATTTAGAACAAGTCAAGTGACGAGACGAGACCTGAGTAAGCCCCCGATGCAACTTTTAATTTGGGCTAGAATGCTTGAGCGCTTCTCGCCACTCAATTGAAATTATCTAGCAGTAGATAAACATACTTCCAATGATTCAGTTGATTCCTTCGATCATTTCATGCGCTCTTTATTATAGAATCTGTTCCCACCAAAAATTAATTATAATCTATAATAATAAAAGAAAGAGTCTGTATGTGTGTCTGTCTTCGGATCGTAAAAGACCTACTTATACTGCCCACAGGAATTCGAAATTTTAAAGATAGATTCCCTTTAATACTAACGTGTGCACCTGAGGCTTAGTTTTTTTCATATTTGTTTCATTTTTAGAGAAAATTCGAATTTTCTGAAAAAAATACACCACTTTCGCTCAAATCCGGTCATTTTTTTCTCTTTCCTGATGCCATGGGCTGAAAAAATTAAATAAAACTTTTAACGAAAACATTTAAAATTCAAAATGTTTATTTTATTCTTTTGCCATTACTTTCAGAAACTAAATTCATTATTTGAAAAATAATTGACACGTTTCAAGTGACGTAATTCCGCCAGTCTTCATTCCCGGATTTTATTGTGGGTTTATCTGATGATTTTTTCATTGATTTTTCTGTTGACTGCATGTATGCATATTTAAGCAATAAATGTATAGTTAAGCTATTACTGAACTATGATGGTTAATAAAGGCCATCGCACTAGAGCTATTAGTGTGTTATGTCTTTATTTTTTTGCCAAATACGTTGCCAAACTCGCCAAATTATTAACTAAAATTCGCCAAATAGGCAATTTCTTTTATAAAAAATTTATAGGCTGGTCGGTTGTTCGAAGGTCATTGTGTTTGAGCTGTATAATGGGTGTGGGTAGCTATATCTATTTTCTCGCCAAATTATTTCCCAAAACGCGCCAATTGAGCTAAAAGGTCTTATGTATTTATGAGGGAATTGTGATGGCATTTATGAGTGCATTTTACAGCGTATTTTTCATTTTGGAATTTTAAGGCAATGAAACGGGATTTTATAATTTATAACGAGCGGAAACAATAATAAGTTTATGATCCTATAACAGGTTATATGGTAAACATATTTGGAACGATCTGATATTTTGTTTAATCCGTGCGAAGAACGGGTATAAATTTGCTAGTAGGTAATAAAGTAATGCTTTCGGAAGGCAGATGTTGGGAATTCTGTAAGATGTCAATATCTTTTTTTAAAAAAGGAGAATAAGCAAAAATACCTCTAAATTAAAGACACCTTAGGATTTATTAAGTAAATTGCTATCTTGATGTCGAAACGTCTTTGATTTTTATTAAATTAATATGTACAGGGATATAAGCACACAAAAATTCGATCATTTCATGCACTCTTTATAATAAATCTGTTCCCCAAAATATTTCTTTCGTACTTGATATTAAAAAATCCTAATTTTTTTTCAGTTTAAAAACATCCATAAAAAAAATGCTGCAGCAACTTTTCTCAGTGTCAACTTTAAAAAAAAAAATACAATACAGCAATGCAAAAAAACAGCACAAGTCATTGACTTCAAACTACAAAACCCCAAATCTGAAAAAAAGTAATTTAATCAAAGAAAAAGGGTGGAAATCCAGTCGAAATTGTTCGAGTGAGGAATGCGTGAAAAACAGGTTCGGTGGAAGGAAAACTAAAAAAAAAAAAAAACCCAGGCATTTGAAGATTTTCAGTCCTCTCTCTCCACAAAAGCCAACTTCAACCAATAATTTGCAACTTAACTTCAAGAACTCAAGTTACTACACTGCTCAAAACAATTAGGGGAGCACTTTTGTTAACTCTTTCAGTTCCAACGTTTTATTATTTTTTTTTCCCAAAAATCTAAAATTTGTTAAATAGATTCATTATGCATCCAGAATGAAAAGGTAAAAAACATCTTTTTTTTAAATCCTAATTTTTAAACTAAAATTAAAGGGGAAAAAATCGGAAGCATAACTTTTGAATAAATAATAACAATAATTTTAAATAATTTTTATTTGTTAAAAAAAGTTAAAATCAATTTTTAAACATCTAAGAATGCAAGCATGAAGAATTTAGGGTCAATTTATTTCATAAAAATTTTTGGGAATTTTATTTTACTATGTTTTTCCTATTTTCAGTTAATTAAAACAAACATTATTTAATTCTTCAAAAGACATGATTCTTCCATATAACGATAAATAAGTGCGATCTCAATTTAGTGAGAAAAAAAATCGCAAGCTGACGATTCCAAATGGAATCATTGAGGGTGAAAGGGTTTAAACCATGCATTCCCCTAATTCTTTTGAGCAGTGTATATTGAATGAATACATTTATAACTTGAATTAAGTTAAAAATATATGACACCCTAAATTTTGTGATAGGGTTGCCAACTTTGTTCTTAGGAACCATCTAAGCATTAAATGCTATTTTATAAATTGCTGTTTGTTTTAAAAATCCATTTCGAATAAACAGAATAGGTTGTACGGTCGTAGCTTTTCCGAAACACGATTGAAATGTACAGCGATAACCTGTTTTCGTAAATTTAGTTTGTCAATGAACTGGAAATTGTTTTCTTTTTGTACTTTCAGGTCAAATTCTTATTATCTTCAGAATGCGATTTGCACTTCAAAGTTTTGCAAATCTGAAGTTTTATAAATTGTAAGTAGCTCTTTGGAATGGCGTTAAAATTCTTATGACGAGGTAGTCTTTTTAACGGTCATTAACTGACGACTATTCATTGTACATAATTCTAAAATGTATTCAAGAATATTTTGCATGCATTTTATACTTCTGACCATGCTGGCTTGGTTGAAACAAGTAACGTAATGCGTTAATAGAACCGATCCTATCTTCATAGTCTGGTATAAAGGTAAACGCTATTTAAGCAATATAACACCAATAAGTTTTAAAAGTATGTAGAGCTACAGAAAAAATAAATCTTCAACTTTTATGTGGCAGCTATACAATATGCATTCTAGTTTACTAAGATAGGAATTTCCGAAAACGAAACCTCTATAAAGAAACGAGAGTTTATGAGTAGCATTCACATTTTAAAAAACCTATTGTTTCCAAACTTGCTGTACCATTAGGCATTGATAATCCCACGTTTGTGCCTTTTAAAATTGTCAGTTAATAAAAAATGTTCTAAGTGAATTGGACAAGTAAAAATACCAACAAGTTCAGAAAAATTAAAACATATTGTGGATGCTTGTCACGGGAAAAAAAACAATTTTCCCAAATTAACATTGGGGGAGTGCCCTTAACTTTCAGATTAAATTGGTAAATATACAGTATTTGTATAATAGAAGTCTTCTTAATAAAATTCCTAGCATACCATTATATTAAATTCAAAATACAAACATTTTTAAAAGGCAGAAATGTACTCTTTAAATGCTAAAAAATCTGAACCCCCAATTTATTATTTACAAACGTTTGGAAAATAATTTCAACATTTAAAATGAAAGTGGTTAAAGAACAGTGTACTTTCAAAGTTTTTCAAACTTTGTGTTAAGAAATTTATTAGAATGGTCTGTGAAGGGGTATAACATAAAATAATGGTCTAACATAGTATAATGGTCTGTAAGGGGTTATAACAATAAGTTTAAAGACAATAAAAATGCAATCTATATAGAAATCAAAATTTCAACTTTTATTTATTGAATTACAATGGCAGTTTATGTTTGCAAAAATACTTTATTTGCAAATGCAAGGATCATTTGTACTTAACAAATAGCAAGTCTGATGTCAATTTGAACTTGTAATCAGAATCTTACGATTTAGCTCTTCTGAAAATATGTCACATCAATTAAACAATTTAGAATATTGCTTTAAATCAACAAAAACAGCAACAAACATTAACTTTTTCTTCATAGACGATTTGATAAATAGGCATATAAAAAACCATATAAAATTGCACATCAATTTATTCACAACAAAATCTTTGAAAGCATCCAGCATAAATTTAATAATTCCGCCCAAAATAACTTTTAGAAAGTTGCGACTAGCACATTTCAAATTAACAGTTGGAAACTCGACTAGAATCCTTTCAGGAACAGACTCAAAAACACTTACTTATAACTCTCATAACAAACTGTTTAAACTTCAACTGATTCATATAATTCAAAAACAGATTTTACTTTATTACCTAGCATAACACCCTTTAAAGCAATATTTGCCAACAAATATCAAAAATAAATTTTTTATATACTTCAATTAGTTACGAAATGCGACATAGTCGTTTACATTGTTATAATATAACCAAAAAACGTTGGCAGTCTTTAACCCCCCCTTTTTAAATTTGTTCGAAGAGCAGTACCCCATCCCGGGCTCGGGAGTAGTCTTATTTTGGCAGTGTTCGTCAAACCATGGACAGCCTTCTTCTGGGCTGGCCATTGCTGCTCTTGTAGACCAGAGAGCGGATTTGACGCTGGGCAGCCTAAATAAACAAGACATCATCATTACATTAGTTAGTAACAGTTTCTATGGCTATGTTAACGTTAAAACCTGAAATCAGCTAGAACTAGAATGCTGTTTAAGACAAAATAGATTGGTTTAAAGTAGTTTTAACAATAAAAAAAAAAAACTTTGATAAAACTAGAATTTACGGAAAATAGCACGTTTATGATAGTAGGTTTAGTTATTGGGATTATTACTGAAATTCAATGAACATTTTGATTATTGGAAGCCTCCATTAAGAACGGTATAGTGATGTTTCAGCACTCCAGTGTCGTAATAAGATTTTTTAATTTCACAGTGCAAAAACAACGCTTTGCAACAACAAATATTTCTAAATTTACGTATTGCCACTTAAAAAAAAAAAAAAGAAATATAACATTCACAATAAATTAAGTCAAGCATTTGCAGTTAATTCTAGTTTTTCCTGAAAGATGTAATTAGCAAAAACTAGAATTAGCTAACAACTAGTTTTAACCAATGCAATTACTGAAAACTAGCATTAGGTAAGGAAGTCTAGGTTTAGCTAGTGGAAACTAGTTTTCACTAATGACATCAGTTAAACTAGTTCTCACTAGTTAATTCTAGTTTTAGCTGATTTAGAGTTTTAACGGTAACAGCTATAATACGCAAGGTTGCATTCATGACAATTTTAAAGAAATGCATTTTATTATATTTACATAATTGCATGCCGAAGTCTTTCTCCGTGTTAATCTGATGGAAAAAATAATTTTCCAAGCCAAATTACTAAGGCTGTATTGAATATTTTTTTATAAACTGTTTTTGATATGGAAAATGGGCTTGTAATGACTTTACAGTATTTGTTTGTGGCTTACATGGCTTTATAATATAACTTTTTGAAATAGGTTTGAATGTTTTTAAATTTTAAACCAAAATATTCAAACCCATTTTAAAAAGTATAAATATAGAACCCTGTGCTAGCTACATTTATCATGAAAAAAGTAAAAATATTCAATACATACAAAGCAATTTGCCTTCTATTCCATTGGAACACAGAAGACTTCGGTTTGAAGACATATTCATGCTCCTGTTTCTCTTTAAGTCAGCATGCCTGGTGCTAATACCAGTAATTGTTCAGTCCTGGTAAGTTCACCAATGAACCATCATTAAACTTCCCAAGCAAGATGGCACTCATTGATGAACTCCAGATTAGTTATCCATTTAAATTAGTTAAATTCATTAGTTACTTCATTTAAAACACATGCATTGTGTTACTCTTTTCCTTTATAAACCAGGGTCAACAGCTTGAAGTTAACTAATAACTGCAGACACTTTGTGCAATACTATTCATGTAATTTTTTTATACATTTACATAAAGTCAAACCAGAACAAAATTATTCTTTGATAGTTGCTTAATACAGTCCCTGGACAAATTATTAGACGCACTGTATTTTTTGTAGTAATGATGAAAACATACCAAAGAATGCCACATCATTAAAAAAGATGTCGATATATGTAATGTATTAAGTATAGCAGATAGTATTTTTTCCATTCAATAGCTTAAGTTTAGGAACACAAATGTCCTTCTAAAGGTATTTTGTTCATCATTGATTGATACATGAAATCTTGCAGTGTGCCTAATAATTTGTCCAGGGACTGTAGTTGGGAAAAGGATGTCACCCTAAAATTAGAGAAAAAACAACACAACCTAAATGCGGAGATTATGGCATGACTTAGAGTTATTCAGTGTTTAATCTTATCAGAGTATCAGTGTTAACTAACAAAACATGAATATAAATGTAAGTTAAAGTTAAGGAATAGTAATTGGACTTTAACATAAAAATAGCAAGTGGTTAAGTAGCATACCATTGTGCAGAAAAAGTCTCCGATAATGTGGACGGCAGTTTCTTCCGTTTCAGAGCCCCTTGCATCCTCTGGGAACTTTACAATGGCATGTGTCACACGCTGCAGCTCACGCACCTGAAAAACATTTTTTTAATTAATTAGGACACTATAAAATCAGTTTTTACAAGTTAGACATCTTTAGCATTAACCCTAACACAGCCAATATAAATACCACTATTTTGAATGCTAGTCATTTACAATGGTTGACACCTCAGCTGGCACCAGACACTATTAATATGGCTTTGACAATAACTTATTTTTAAAAACGAAATTGCAGATTAGCTCCTGTTAAACTATAAATAAATTTTAAAAAATCATATTTAATTTCCTACTTAAGATTATTCAGACTGATGCTTGAACCTAAAATACAAGAGATTAAAAAGAATGATCAAACTTAAACACAATTTTCAAAAAGGAAACAAATAAAAAACAGTATTATTTACAGACTAGGTTCAACAATATCCAGATAATGTGGCTAAATTGCTGTTCAAACATAAAGGTTACACTCATTTAACATCTGGGCAAATATTTCGTATGAAACAGCATAATATTGCTCAAAATCTTCCATGCTTTTTCCTTTGTCTCAAAAATCTTAATAAGATGGGTAAACATTTTATAGCTCTTGCATTTGCAGTACATAATAGCTCAATAACATTAGTTGTCCTTAACACATAAAAATGTCCACCAATAACATTTTGTAATTGATTTTGAAAATAAGGGTTCATACTCTATCTACGATAGTGAAATTCAGGAGTTTCTAAGGAGTTTTACAGGATTGCAGCAATATAAATTCAGGATGTAACGAGAAATAAAATTGAATAGGTTTGTTATCGCATTAGTCTAGTGACTTGAAATGATGAAACAGAAGGGAAAAAAATCTTCTAAAGAGTTGTTTGGTGCATTCTGGGACATAAACTTTTACCGCAATGTCTGAATTCTATATTTCTACTGCGAATGCACCGACTTATTCTGAATAAAGTACGGTAGAAAAACAGCAGAGAAAGGAGAAAAATGATTTGGGTTGTCAAAAACAAAAATCAGGAGAGGGAAAAAAATATCAGGAGATGAAACACATTTACTTTATAATCCATGTGCTGTTCTTTGAACAAAAGAAAACTTAATTTAAAAAAAGAAAATGTTAACCTTACTTACAGTAGCACCTCCTTTTCCAATGATACGTCCAACCTGCTGGGTCGGTACAGAGATCTCCACTTTCAAAGTGGCATCATGTGGCCCTCGGTACCCTTCGAAACCAACTTTCTTGAAAATCATGAACTGAGCCTAAAACAAATATTGACTTTTAAATGAGTGAACCTTATTTGTCAGGGTTTTACATAGCAAGTTTCTGAGGTTAATTGCACACGGAAAAACTTGGTAGTTAATGTTAACTAATCTATTAAATGTTTAGGAAAGGGAATACCAAATTGGGTGCAGAATTCCTATCCCTGCATGTTGACAGAGCAACCATATTTTATATTTAGTATTTAATAACTCAATTTTTAACAAAGAAAAATTTTAACACTGAATAATTAGTTAAAAAGCTAACTTTTTTGCATACTGATTTTTTAAATCTAATTTTTCACAATTAGGTAGAATTTTTTCATCGTACCTTCCACTGTGCATCAGGAGTTCCAACCACACATACTTTTCTCTCTGCTAACTTATCAACTGGGTCATCCTTCTCTGGCTGAGTCACCTAAAGCAAATTTTGAAATAGCATAAGAACTTAGATGCATTTGTGAACATATTTTGCAATGAGCTAAATTTGTTAGCAGTACCACATTTAAAAATTGTGTACAAAAACAGCCTACTAAGATATACTTAAAAATGGTCCAATTCATTGTTGTGGTTAATGCATTTTACCTGCCAATAACAGTAGAATACTTAAGATTTTTTTTTCCAAACGCATATCAGGCTTTGCAACAACTTTAAAAATATAATAGGAAATATAAGATTTTTTTTCTTGGAATTGGACATTTTATGGAAGTACTAATTTTTATTCATTTGTTAAAAAAAAAGGAAAATTTTAACTTCTATGAATTTAAAGGATTTCGAAACTATCCTTCAGCAATCCTTCTATCCAGAACCTTCGGCCGTATTATCCTGAATATTGGTTGATAACCAAAAGAGAAAATATGATGGTCACAACACTGCCGACAAAAATCGTAATGCTAGAGGTAAAAAAGCAAAAGTGGTCTAAAAAATTATGAAAAAATAGGAATTATAACAACGCTGCAAGACCTGAAATCCTTATAGGCTCATTTACAACTATATAAAAAAACCACAAACCTTAATGCTTGCTCCAGAAACGCTGATCATATCCCTGATATTGCTTCCGCCAGTGCCAATGATAGCTCCCACTACCGCGTTCGGAATGTAGACGTAAACAGTCTCCTTCTGTACTTCCATTTGAGGAGGCATGGCGCCCTGGGGAGGCCCCATGGCTCCCATAGGACCGTACCCCATGGGCATGGAGTATGGGGACATGGGAGGACTGGCCCTGGCTTGGGGAGTCGTCATGGGGGGCTGATTGGGCATCATGCCCATTGGGTGGACCTGTGTGGAAGAATGGAATGATTAACTAGCTAAAATGTATTTTTTTAATGTTATAATTTGAGAGAAGTGGCATTAAATAATTTCAACAAATCTTTAACAAATATAGAAATTGGAATAACTAAACTAACCCAACAATAAATTTATTCACCGAGCTTTCCACAAAATTAGCAAATTAATGTAGTCAGTGATTTTTCATAACAAGGTAAATTAAATTCTTAATTAATTTATTGAACAGAATCAAATAGTTTGTTAATTAAAATATTTGACTAATGTAAAGTGAATGTAATAAGGCGACTTTACCATGTTATGTTAACTTTAAATACATATAATGCAACAAGTACTCACCGCTGATTGGCATTTTACATAAAATGTGCTGTAATTTTGAAATATTCAATTACAGATGGTGGCCCATTGAAATTTTTAGGTGAGAACTTTATATATATATATATTATTTACTAGATTGATAGTTGATTTTTTAAAAAAATTGTTCAGTTCTCTTTTGGTCATTTGTCATACTTTGATTAATTTGATAAAATAAAGCAAAACACCTAGTTTTGCAATGCATAATTTCTTGCTAATAATCTTTAACGAGTCAATATGAAGGCACAAACTTAGGTCCATTGAAAAAGCAAAAACAAAGTTAAACCAATCAAAACATTTCTACCAGGAATTTTTTTTCATGGCCTAGTTGAGTACATGAGTGCCCATAACCTATACCAAACAAGTAAAATTCTCACCCCTGGGTACATATATGCCTGGTTGGCCATGGCAGCTAAGTCATTCTCATAACTCTGCCTCAGTTTGGCACTGATCATCTTCTCTGCCTTTGCCATGTTCTCTAGTTTTCCCTTAACTGTGATGACTCGCTCCAGGTTCCAACTGCTGAAATCATGGATGTTACTGAAAGAAAGCTCTACAGTCAAGATATTTAACAGTTTTGGCCTTTGAAAACTAGATAATAGCTATGATAGCTAGTGAAGAAAAGTATGATATTTTTGTGCTTTTGAAAGATATACTTCTTAACATTTGACATTTAGCTTTAAGTTGCTGGTTTGTATTAACGTGAGTAACATGTTCTTTAAAGACTTTCTTACAATTTACACGAATTACAAATACAATATGAATAGTTAAAAAAGCAAGTTATTTAACTGAAATACCACATAAGCAGTAAAGCTTCAAGCATATCACTTCTTACATTTAAAAAATAAATACAGTTACTGGAAAATAACAAGCTAATGTATTTTTTTTCCTCAAATAAAACTTTAATAAGTTATCAACAAAGTACAAGCATATTCATTGTAGGTACAATCGAACCTCGTTAACATTAACTTGCCTAACAAGAAATTTTGCTTAAGATGAACTGAAAGCATTTCCCTGGCCAAAAAGCTGAGCTAATACTTAAAAAATCTCTTAACGCGAAATCGTTTTAGGCGAAATCCCACTTAACCCGAACAAAAAAATTCAGAATTCAACATTTTTTCCTTAGTATTTCAAACTTTCTAAGACCAAATGTAAGAAAACAAAAAAAAATATTTTTAAAAATAAAGCGGAATTTTTCTATAGTATGTACTACGCGAATTAATTGTATTACTTGAATTAATAATTGTATACACGTACATTAGTATATTACATTGTAAAATTAAAATACTTTTTAAATGTTACTTTTTTAAAATATTCACTGGTTCAATGAAAACAATTCCTAACGGATAACATGAAAAAATTCGGTTAACACCAAATGTTGTGGTGCTCCCTTCGAAATCGTATTAACAGTGTTCGACTGTATTTGAATTATTACAACATTTAAAACTCTTGGATTAAACTTGTTTATCTGATCTATGGACACATTTATATTTAAATAAAAACCTTATTCGAAAATTTTGAAACACTTAGTTATTACCTTGACACTGCAACTTTTGTGTCACTCTGCTCCATGATTCGCTTGATGGTGCTTCCTCCTTTGCCGATAATTCGACCAATGAGACCATTATGAGCAAGCAATTTCAAGGGGATCTCACTGTAAGAATACATTGCTTAAATACATTAAAAGGTTTTAATAGTATGCATCTATTACTGAATGGACACAAATTCTACATTTAATTCATACAATTAACTATGAAAAAGATATTAATTTCAAAACATATTTGAAAGATATTGCATTGTAAATGGTAATGTTTAGTGATTAAGAAATTGCCATACTTTACAGCAGCCGTTCCCAACCTGGGGGCGACCGCCCCTAAGTGGCCGATTTGTGTTATCAAGGGGGAAAAAAATACTTGAGGGGCGATGAGTATTCAAAGAGGGGAAATTAAAATAATGTTGTACCTTTGTACAGTAAAACCATTTTCTAACCATAACCAAACCAGCTAATTTTTACTTTAAACTCTTAAATTTTCTAGAAACCAGTAAAAATCTTAGTTAATTATTTCACTTTTAATCTTTAAAAATATGTTTTATGTTTTATTTAAGAGTGACTAGATAAAGCTTTGGTTGTTTTTATAAACGGTAGTGTTATAAAACTGTTTTATAGTTACACTTTAACTGAAATTATGATGAGACACAACATGAACATTAAAAGGGAGCAATGGATGTTAATCAACCTAAAATAGGAGGTGATGGTCCAGAAAAGGTTGGGAACCACTGCTTTACAGTTTCAAGTCCAATATTAAACGACTTAACAGTTATATTGGTTCGGTTAATCAAACTGACAAAATGTTGAAAATTGTCAAAATGAAAGATCATAGTACAGAACTTCTAAATAAAATAAAGAGGAGAAGGGGCGTTTTAGAAACACAAGTCAGAACATTCAAAACCGTTTAGTAATTAATTGAACATTAATTTTAGTATTAAGTTTGTTTCTATCGAGAAGCTATCAACTATATTTTAAAATATCAAGTTTATATTACCATTCTTCAATGTTAAATAAGCAGGCCATGTTAGCCAAGTATTACTCTATATGTCCTAACTAAATAAAATTAGCTAAAATCCTTATGTTACACCTTACTTAGTTACCTAATCAAAAAAACAATTACAGTCTATTTACCCTCGATTTGTAGTAATTGATTCCTGCTGCATTATCTCCATTATCTTTTGACATGCGGTTGAACAGTTGTCAGGAGAACCATAAATGGTGATAACCTAAAATTGAATTAAAAAAGTATTAAAATTTTAGAAATGGCTTAAGACCCGTATAAAAATCAAACAATTTAGTATGTCATAATACATATGCACCTTTTCTGGTGAGCCAGCATTCTCTTTTCTATGAACATCAACCCTGTAAGGAAGATAGAAATATATTTCATGTTTTAAAGGACTAGGGGCTTAAAAACCTCCTTGCTAACGTTCACCAAACTGAACGTAAGTTATAAGACCATGAGATATTAAACTCTACATGACATGCTTTTGATACTTGTAAGAACCATTTTCAATTTCTTAGAGAATTATGCCAGAAAATTGGGTTGTAATGATGTATATTAAAAAAAGCAAACTTTTTAGTTAACAGAATTAGTTAAGTTAACAAACTTCTAGATTTTGAATAAATATTACTTATGCATAACACAATTTCATATTATATTATACAAATTTAACTTGTATAGGATTTATTGTTTAAGACTTATGTTGTTGTTTCATGTCCCCCTGATCCAGTTACCTAGACCAGGTCCATTATACCATGCCGCTCTGATAAAATTTCAAGTTCACTTCCCCCCCTCACTCCACAGCAGCTCCTCATAGAAATGACTTATTCTAACTGTTTATTTGGAAGCAGCAAAAATTTCTTAACCAACATTTTTAATTAATAGATTAAGATAGTTAATCAAAACAGGTTTAAGGAAATATTAGAAACAAGAAATATAAACAAAAAAGTGCTAAAATACCTTGCCCTTGACTGTTGGGTAATCTGTCGGATGGTCCCACCTGCTCTTCCTATAATAGCACCTACCATGTCGCTCAAGACAAGGATTCTGAAAATATTTGACCCCTATAGTTATCTTATTCACAGCTGCTAATATATATATACAACTTCAACAAACGCTCCCAGTGAACCATAAGGAAGACGCCACTATTCACTCATCCAATTTATCGTTCTGTTTACTTAAAACTTGAAATGTTTAGCCGCAATTGTTGCAAACTAGTGTTGTATACGTACCATGCTTTGCTAAATTATTTCTCTAAAGTTTCCAAAATTTTCTTTTGATAATCTAGCTAGCTTTACACAACTGCTTTTAAAACAAGCAGAATGATTTTAATGGAATTTTTTTTATAAAGGTAGAAATATCCTCGATCAATTGCAGACAAAATAATCTCAAATAAGTAATTCTATGAAACATTGAAGGAAATTGACCCCTTCCTCTTGGAAAAAAAAACCTAGGGAAGTTACAGCTTTTACAAAAAAATTAGTCAAACACAAGTTTTTCAAACTCACCTGAGTGGGAAGTCGTTCTGCCTGTACATGCCTGGGTGTCCGTTGAAAGGGGGTCTCCCCCCTCCCCTACCTCTCCCACCCCTGCCCCCACCTCCTCTCCCAGGGTCCATAAGATAATCCACCTTGAGGCAAACACCTGGCTGGATTTCTTTGTCGTTCAGCTGTAACTGAGCCCTAAAAAGAGATAGCACACATTAAGGATTTTCTGTCCCATAGAGCTAATGCATTCGTTTTGGAATCACAACTTCCGTAGAAGTATTGCTTTGCCATGTTAGCCCGTTTCCCCCAGGTATGGGAATCAACATAACATGGAAATGAAACACATTTGAAACGAAAATGTTATATAGTTATTTAATTATATATTTTAAAGTTTTAAAATGCCCAAAGTATACAACAGGATGGCAACATTTTAAAACTTTATCAATAATAAAAAAAACGGATGTTATTTTCTTTTCAATTTTGTTTTAAATTGATGTGATAATTCAAGGGCCTGGTGAATATGGGATAACATGGCAAATCAATTCTTTTGCAAAAGTTGTGATTTCAAAACTAATGCATTATCTCTATGGAACTGACAGCCCCTCGTAAATCCCCAAAGGATACCAATTTTAGCTTCCACACTGGTTTATAATCGTTCAGACTATTTGTCCCTCACCCACTAAAAAAAGAATACACCACAAGTCTTACAGACAAGTGGATATGTCATATTGAAGCAAAAAGCAAGGAAAGGCTATATCCTAAATTTCATTAAAAAAAATTTTAAACATGTTTTAATTATTTAATCTTCTTAAAACTTTAAAAAGAAAATTCCTTTCAATATTTCTGTTGTTGCCACTTCGTCAAACATACAAAAAACAATATTTTTGTGATAAATCAATTTGAAATGACATTACCAAAATGCAATTTTTATGATTGTATATTACAGTACCCTTTTACCTGCTTTAACAAGCATTTTTTTTAGTTCTTAAAATGTAAATATTAGCAAAAAAAAATTGCTTGCTTGGCTATTGTGGCCCCAAAGATGATGCTACAAAATGGCGAAACTAAGTGGCAAGTTTCTAGTTTTCTAACTGATTTTTTATTGATACGAAACTTATGCTTTAATTAGACATAATTTATCATTCTTCAACTTATCATTACAAGAAAATGTTTTAAAGCTCTGGTTTCAATAATGACTTAACCATTACCAGTTAAAAAACACTCTAGAAAATACCTTTTAATGTATTAAAAATTTTGCATAAAATGTACAAGTTATAAGCACAAGTTATGCCCATTGGCTTGCACAGTTGTGCCCCTTATGAGCCGTTACACCACCAATTTTAGTAGCACAAGATATACATTACAAATTAATGCTTTATAAACATATAAAAACTTGATGTCCAATAACCAATGAAGAATTAGGGGGAGGCGGATGGTTCTATCTCGCCCATGTTAATTTACCTAACTTTAGGAACATTTTTCTCAGGAACTATACGAGATATCATTATGAACTTTTTAATATTTTGTTCCTTACCAGCATGTAAAATACTTTTTTTTTGCGTGTATAGCAGTTCTGCTACATTAAAATATTTGTGTGTAGCAATTTTTAATTAATGCATAGCACTTTTGAAAAAATTTAAAGACTCTTCCAGTCTCTTTAATTGTTTTGGGGGGAAATGTTAATTTTTGATAAATATCCCTGTTTCTGTGATCCAGTTTTTAACAGTTCGTAACTGAACCGCCAAATTTTACTTTCGTTGATTTTCGCAACACAAATAACGAATTGGAAATCTCGCTAAATCTTTCTGTTCTGGCGCGATTATCGGCGGTTTGTTTACACTTTTTGCTACTCACTTCCAGTCTGGTATGGAATTTAGATGTTTCCCTGCCCGAACGAAAAGCGGCCAACGGATTCGAATTGAGATTAAGCTCCATGACTTAGACAACTGAACTGAAGCGATCTGACTTCGAATCGTTTGCAAAAACACCATGGTTATGAGAAACGGAGATGCTTTGTGAGTATCGCAACTAAATGCGATACAAAGCTAAATCGCTATCGCAAGTTTTCATTTTGGTGTCGCGTTTCGCGATGCGATACCGCTTATTTTACACGTTGTTCCTTACATATAGTTCTTTGATATAAACTGAGGATATTTCAAAGCATAAAAAAATACTTTTACAGCGATTTTTAAAAAAAATATTGAAAAACTAAAAAAAAAACCAGATTTAAGGTTATATAAATTTTTTTGAGCAGATATTTAAAATTCCTCATTTTAAATCAAAGAGCTATTAATGGGAAAGAAATAACAAAACAAAATATGTTTATATCTTTAATAGTTGCTGAGAAAAATGTTCCTAACTGTTGAAAAACCTTATTTCAGGAAACGCAAAAGTAGTAAGGATTAGGTTAGAACCGATATTAAGAGTTTTCCAAAAATGCTTATATAAAAAATAAACTACTTAACAGATATCGATAATCTTGGTCTTAAATTAAAGCTAAAGATAAACAGAATACAAAAAAAGGAAAAACAGAAAATTGACATTTTTGACCCAAACACCTATCAGACCCATCTTAAAAACTTATAAGACAGCATTTTGAATACATCTTTCAAAAGGGGAAAAAAACTTACTCAAAAGATACAGCTAAAACATACAAAATCATTTAAAGATACATTTATTTAAAAAAAAGTCTGAATTACTGATATTACCATATTTGATACAACTACTAAAATACACAAATCTTACTGTTGGGCACCTTCTTGGTTTTCATAGGTGACTATTGCACTGTAATCATTTTGCTTTGAAGAACCTGGAAGAAGTTGGAAAAATAAGCATTTCAGAGTAAAAGAAGCTTCATGATTATAAATCAAATGAAATTCATGTAGGGAAATCGCCATAGCTACTATTTATAAACATGTTGGTAATAGAAACTCATTTATATATAGCCACTTTCACACAAAATTCACATGTCTTAAAAAAGCACAGCATCTAGTTTATATTAAAATTTTAAATATAGCAAACTATTTTTCCATTGGAAATTATTAAAATTTGTAGGTTTTTTTTTAATAATTGCAGTACTTTGAATTAAAAAAATAGATAATTTGCGATTTTTAATGACCTTTAATTTTGATGCATTGAATATTTGGCAACAAACACTGTCATCTGTAGTTTGGGCTATGGACATAACCTTTATAAAAGCTTCTAGAACCCCTAAGCAATATCATTTTCATGAATGACAATTATTACTCTTATTCTTCAAAGTTTTTAATTATTGCTCCATAAACAGATAGTTTGGCATAAATGTTCTTATTTTCTTAAGTCAAAATGACTGCTGATAAACGAAAAACTACTGATATCAGGCCCCATGCAACTTTTCCAGAGGAAAATGAAGAGTATAAAGAGCATACGACATATCCAAGTCAACCTAACCTATTTCATAAAACTTTAAAAAAACTCACCTTGCTCGCAGCTCTGGTATTCTCCATAAGTCGATAGGAATTGTTTAAAATCCTCCCATTTGTACTGTTCCGGAATGTTGCTTATATGGATGGCTCTGCTTCTAAAACATTAAGAGGCATCCATAAAGTATAAAGTCAAATAATAAAAATGATATATTAACAAGAAGTTATGCAAGAATATAATTTCTTGTCGCAGGGTTGTATCAGTTTTGACCATGGGGGTTCAAAACTAGTGGTTTTAAACACCCCTGCCAATATTATTTAAACCAGTTTTGACCCCTGAAATTTACTATTCATTTATTTAAGGCTAATCAATTGTCATAACCAGCAAACACCAAAACAAGAAAAAAAAATGAACATAAACACCAAGATAGCAGATGTGCCAAGTTATTCAAATATTTGCATAAAATTTCATTTTCCGTTTATTATTGTCATCATACTTTTAAATTCTTTTAAAAAATATTAAATATTAAAATATTACTTGAAAATTATAGTAGTCAATTCTTGATATAAAAAAATTATAATTTATTCTTCTCCAATTTGTTTTGGCAATATTTATACTACTTTAATTACAACAATATCAATGCAATCTTATTAATTTTAATTTCAAGGCTATTTTTCATCATACATCAACATTTTCATTAATTTTAATCAAATGTTTCAACTAAAAACGATAACTAATTTAACTAGTAGGATAAGCAAATTAAAAGTTTGCACACATTTAAAAACTTTGCCCCCAATCCTTTAATGAACCAATATCAATTTATTTCTTCCGTTTCTTTGGAGCATCTATTATTTTTTACATGCAAAAATAAAAATATTCACTTACCAGCGCTATATAAACAGTTTCTACAACCAACCTAACTTCCCAATAAAGAAACCAAACGGGGCGCAAACCCGAACCAGCGACCGATCGGCCCTACCGCTAAAAAGTGTGCGCGACGTTTGGCATTTCGGGACGAGGAAAGGGGGGGGGGGGGGGCAGATCCCCTAATGGTTGCCATGGAAACGTGACGTCATATGACGACGCAACAGGGGCGCGCGGACCGCCCCTCGGACCCGAGGCAGGGAAAAGGTCGCCGGGGCCTCGAACTTTTAAAGAAATATTAAAAGGTCCTTCCATAGAAATATCATGGGAAATGTCATCATGCAAATAGCATTGAGTGACTGATACATGCAATAGCACTTGACAGTTGAAGAGCTTAGTGGAAGAACGTGCTAAAGGAGAAAAAGGTGAAAGCGAGAAAATGAGATAAAGTTTGCACTCATCTGTTAAAAACGGTACTCGCTAAACGTAAAAAATATACAGAAGAAAGACTAAGAAAAAGGTGAAACTTGTTATCGTTAAAGAAATTAGTAATGTGGTCATTGATCAAAAATCTTAAAAAATTTCAAAAGAGTCAGTTAGCACGTTCTTCAACTAAGCTCTTCAGTTGATGTCATAAATAGCGGGAAATTAGAAAGTGCCATTTTGATGAAAAAGGGATCATATGGAAATAACAAACATCAAATAATGCTAATTAAAAAAACGGTCCCACCGTAAGGTAATACAGTAGACGGTCAGCCACTTTTGACGTTTTAAATGCAGTGTGGGAGCTAAAACCACACACAAAAAAATCCCATTTCAATATCCTATTTATTTAACCCATGTGCTATAATAACTAAATTTTCATGTATTATTTCGCAAGACCAGAAAATTTATTAGAACGGAATGCAAACCTGAGGTATAGGTTGAAATATCGACGCACTAGAGCTACACGAAGGCAATTTGTCGCAATAATTTAGAATAACACAGTCAAGTGGTTGATGCTGCATCTTTTGAAGATCGTGTGGAATCTTAAATTTTAGTTTAAAATCGAGAGATAAAATAAGAAGACTAATTTTCCCAGCATTTTTTTTTAAAGCAACTATAAAAATTAATAACACATGTTTCTAACAGTATTTACTTTGACAATGCCGGATCCAAACCTGGGACATTTTTCCATGTAAAGACAAGCACCTCACTGCCTGGGCTCCCCAGCCCCCAAAAACTTCGAAAGTAGAGGAATAACTTCTGCGTTCCATTCTGCATATTTTGACACTTTTACCATAACCATGCTTCGTGGTTCAGACGGGGATACATTGCAAACAGCTACACATTTACAGTATATTGGATTAAATTTGAAGTATAAACGTGCCGTTCTTATTATATACTCTACGTAATGAGCTCGAACCTCCTAGCTACTCTAGGGCTATTGGCGCAGGGCGTCGTAATTTAGAGTGCCACAGTCCACAGTCAAGTGACGAACCGACACCCGAGTAGGCACCCAACGCATATTTTTAGGGGCGACATCGTACGCGGGGATTCAGGATTATGGAACATATTTAAAGTGCAATCCCTCTATACTGGGGATTATTCGTCGGACATATTTTGGCTGCACAAGGCGCTTACTGGTCGACAGTGATCGGGAAACTCCGGCGATCCCGTCAGTGATAAAAACCGGCAATCTCACCGTCGGGAAACTCGTGAAATATCCTATAACGGCACAATATCGTCACTTAGACTGCTTCCACACAACATTTGTGCTCAACAGGAAAAATAAAGCGCCAAACACAGCGTTTAATTCAACATGTAACATTTACACGCTAAACCTTGTTTAATTTATTTTCTTTCGAAATTCAAAAATTATGTTTATTAGGCACGAAAAATTACGTTTGCCTTTAAAATAAATTATAACCCATCATTCCTCTTTCTAAAAAAATAATGAACTATCAAAGTCATATTTTGATACACAAGACGTCATTAAAAACTGATTTATATCAAAAATAATTTTTCTTTAATTTCTATTTAATATAAATAAAGTTCAGTGTGAGTGGCAATTGTGGTTTAGTTCCACTAGACTTCTTATGCTTGTAAAATGAGTATTAAATTTTGTAGTTCTTTTTAAATAATTAAGTACTTCGATTTTTTTTCAGAGATTTTCAACGTCTTCTAATTTCGATATGCTTAATTTTTTGACATATCACGCTTGTCTGTAGCATTTGTAGTTTGGACTATGAAAGTGGGTGACGGACAGGCTAACCTTTATAAAAGTTTCCACTTTTACGTTATAAACGTAATGCGAGAAATAAAACCACACAAAAATCAAATTACAATATCTTGCTAAACCCATGTGCTAATTATTATTTCGCATGACCTCCAAGGAAAAAAAAAACTTCCAAGGGATAGGTTGAATAATCGTAGCACTAGAGCAGTGGTTCCCAACCTTTTCTGGACCATCGCCTCGTATTTTAAGTTGATTAACATCCATCGCCCCCTTTTAATTTTCATGTTATATCTAATCATAATTTGAGTTAAAGTGTAACTATAAAACAGTTTTATAATACTTGCTACCGTTTATAAAAACAACAAAAGAGGCTTCATACGATCACTTTTAAATAAAATAGAAAACACATAAAACACATATTTTTAAAGAACAAAAGTGAAATAATTAACTAAGTTATTTTTACTGGTTTCTAGAAAATATAAGAGAGTTGAATGTAAAAATTGGCTGGTTTGGTTATGGTTGGAGAATGGTTTTACTTTACAAAGGTATAACATTTTAATTTACCCCCTTTGAATACTCATCGCCCGTCAAGTATTTTTTGCTCCCTTGATAACACAAATCGCCCACTTGGGGGCGATCGCTTGGGGGCACCAGATTTTGGGTCTTGCAATCAATTTAGTATTAATCAATCTTGTTCAGTATTAATCTCTTGTATATTACTTGTACAAAAACAAAAAGGTCCGATTCTCTAGGATAAATAACGCCCGAAATAATCACTAGTGGGAACATTTTTTGATCAGCTCTACAAACCTTGTTTATATTTCATTTCAACTAGCTCCTCAAACCAAAGCGTAGTTGTCGGCAAATAGGTCGCCAAGTGTTTGTTTGGGCTTAATATTGAAGCGATCAATAGCTTCAGTTAGTTAACCTGTTTTTGTATTGGTTTTTGACTTGTCAACATTTCTGTCGTATTCTTATCTCCACTTTGGGGCCACTTTTATTTGCACCACCCTGTAGTATGAATCAGGGATTGGAGTAGCGCGTTACTTATTTTAGGTAACGTCGTGAGATTTTCCAGAAAGTAACTATCTTAGGCACTTTTAGCGGTAAACGTGAGAATATACGTTACTTATTCCGCTATTCAGATTTTTTCTACACAATTGAATGTTAGTCTTAAATTAAATCATTTAAAATTTAACAACGTTGAATTTTTGTTCTAAACTTTTCGACTATCCCTATTTCTTTCTGAGGGATACAGACGTATAAACCCGTCACCAGAATGTCAATTTTCCAGCAACACACATAATTTTTAAAAAATTATAAATTTAATAATTTTATTAAATTTTAAAATTTAAGGCATGGAGGAGCCATTTATAACCATCTACTACAAAAAATATAATTTTTTAAAATTTAATAAATTTAATTACCAGTTAAAAATTGTAATTTAAATCTCTTTCAGAGAAAACAAGTTTACACTTCAATTAATTTGCTTATCCCTCAGAGGGTTAATCTTGGTTCTCTTTGAAAAACGGTAAGATGGATAAATTTCAATTTTTCTTATAACTTGAAATTTCTAAAAGTAACTGATTAGTTACTTTTCGTGTAAAGTAACTGTAACTAGTAACTACTCATATTAAGTAACTGTAAAATAGTTACTTTTTAAAAGTAACTTTCTAATCCCTAGTATAAATGTGAAGTAAACGCGCGCGCGGCGTTCTTTGTATATAATGAGCAGGAACCTCAAATTCTTAACATAAAAACGACAATAATTTCCGGCCATTAATTATTATCTATTTAATATCCTTGGTACGTTTATTTCATACTCTAATTTTTTAAAATATGAACCTTCGCTTTGGTTTAGTCTTATTTATTGTTTACATAAAAGATTTGAAGTAAAAAATTAAATGGATTTAAAAATTTCAATATATTCTAGACTTGTTGACAACCAAGTTTTTACTAAACTTATGTTTTTCCCTACTTATGCCCTCTCAAAGTGGCAAAACAACCCACTGTGCAGCGGTCAAGTAACGAGGAAACCAGCAGGATTTTTACAAGTGAATAAAACCCCAACCTTAACATTCGATCAATATCTCTAGGAATACAATAGCTAAATAGGTTAAGAATATACAACAATTACTTCTAACTAGAGATTTTTAATATACACTGCTCAAAACAATTAGGGGAGCACTTAGCGTACTTTTGTTAACTCTTTCAGTTCCAACTTCCTTTTTTTGTTCTAAAAATCCAAAATTTGTTAAATAGATTCATTATGCATCCAGAATGAAATGGTAAAAGACAGGGAAAAAATATTTTTTAACTAAAATTTAAGGGGGGGGGGGGGGCAATTGGAATCGTAACTTTTGAATAAATTTTAACCATTTTTTTCCAAACTTTATTTGTTATAAAAAGTTCAAATCTGTTTTTAAACATCTAAGAATGCAATCGTGAAGAATTTAGGGTCAATTTATTTCATAAAATTTTTTGGGAGATAAATTTTATTCTACCATGTTTTTCATATTTTCCTTTAATTAAAACAAGCCTTATTCAATTCTTCAAAAGACATGATTCTTTCATCTAACGATAAATATGTACGAGCTCAACTTAGTGAGAAAAAAAATCGCAAGCTGATGATTTCAAATGGAATCATTGGGGGTGAATGGGTTTAAACCATGCGTTACCCTAATTGTTTTGAGCAGTGTACTAAATTGAATTACAGGCACACAGATAAAACAGAAAAAGTGCAAGGTAACTTACCTTCTATTAGATGGTTCCACAAGTAGGTGGGAACCCATAACTTGGAAACCTAGGAAGGAAGTTAAAATTTTAACCCGATAAAACATTTTAGTCAATAAATATTCTGTGGTTTTATTGCTTGAAGACTATTTAAAACAAGTTTGGCACAATCTAAAAATTAATTAGTATTTTACCTGTTACTGTAATCAAGGACCAACTATAATAGCAGAAATACCACAGAAGTACATATGTTGACTGGACATCAATAACACAGGTCAGAAAAAATCTCACTAATGGCCGATTTTTAGGTAGTTTTATACTGAATGCATGCAAATATTTTCTCAAAACGCTAATTTTATTTTTCAATTGAAATTGTGAAAATTTCAACTTTATATTTCCCCAAAAATGTTACTAGTCACTGTCTTCACTACACAATACATTGTGTAAGTATAGTGGCTCACTAAACTTACACAATGTATTTAAGTATCGAATTTTGAAATCAATGATAAACAAAACGCTTAACCAGAAAACATTTGGCAATTTTTAAATAATACTATTAAGAAGCATGGGATAGGATTGTTATTACAATCTATAATATATTAAATATTGTGTACAGTAAAATGATTAAAAATAGACAACATGACTGTAAAATAAATAATCCAAGTTGTTATGAATTTAAGAAATGTGTGTTAGGGCTTAGAGACGTAATGACAATTAAACTTATTGATGGCAAAATGTGATTATATGGTGATTGCACACGTAGAAAGTGTGATCATTGGTACTTCCACACATAGGGAGGGGAGAGATTTCTTAAGATATAAAAGGTGTGTCACTTCTTAGAGGATCGTTAACAATGCATAAGGTTTACATTGAGAAGGCCTGAGAAAATAACTTAAACTACAATCCTACTATGAATTTTGCGGATAAAAAAACAAAATGAGTTAGTAAGATAAAAAAAAAAGTGTGTTCTGGTATTCAAAATTTAGTAACCGTATACTAGTGTTAAAACTAAGCACTACAGCTTTTTCATTATATTAAAAATTCAATTTGTTATTACAGCTCTATATTCATGGAGATGTGGATGAAATTTTCAAAATATAAGCATAATTGTTTTTGACTCGCAAAATCTAGTTTTTGCACCACTTAACAAAACATCCATGAAAGTTGAATGTTATAAAAAAAATAGAGGTATTGAGTACATAAAAAATGAGATTTTTGGCGGATGCTTTAAAATATTTCAACATTTTTTTACATGTGTGTATGGAGTGTCCGTTCTAGCACAGCTTAATTTCAGTTATTAGAAACTTGAAAAATTTCTTAAAATGTAACTTCAAATTTTTAGCAAAGATTATCTACTTAAAAAAACTTTCTTAGAAACCAGTTCGTACAACCTATATTATAAACAGCTTTAATTTTTTTTTAATTTTCAAGACAATCTTGAAATAAAAGGGCCCAGTGGTAGTGCTTTGCATTGCCAAGCCACAGGTCAGGGGATCGAGACCCGGATAGGCGAGGTTGACTCGTCCTATCATCCCTTAAATGGGTTGATAAAATGAGGACCAAGCATGCTTGGGAACTAAACACTGAAGGTTCCCTGCATTGACCACCTAACCGGATATCAGAGCCCTTGTAAGTAAGCTGAAATGGGCACAGCAGGACATGGCCTTTTAGAAAATAAAATGAAAATAAACTGATATTAGAATAGAGTTGGAAAGGGAGATTCCACGTTAATTTCGTGAATACGCTTGGCACATTTACCTATTTAATACGTTAAAAAAGGAATATTCTGTAACTTTTCTTAACAATAGTATTTTATACGAAGAATTCCAGTTTGTTACATCTCTTTTCCAGTATAAATTCCAGTTACGCTAGAGCTACTGGCGACAGACGGCGTGATTTAGAACCGTTTAGTGACGATCCAACACCCGAGTAGGCATTTTGTGATGTAGCAGTCAATAGGGTATTTGATTAAAAAAAAAATTTGGTTTAAAATATCCTTATGCCAAAAATATTATACCCGTATTTTTTCTTTTTTTCAAATACCCCATAAAAAGGCAAAAAAAATAATTTTAAAATTAGGACAAAAAATTACGCCCGAAAACGCTTTGTGGCTGTCACGTGGTATCTATGACGTCACTAGTAACTATAAACAAACTTTGAAACACCATTTTCGAATCTATTTAAAAAGCAAATTTGAACTATCCGCTTTTGTAAAACCTCCTTCCATTATCTATACAATTCTTATTGTAATAGTAAATTAGATAAAATCCAGTTTAATTGCAAGCAAAAAACATCACACCGGTTTGTTTGTGATCACGTGACGTACCGATAAAAAAACCATTTTAAAATGATTTTTATTAATTATTTAAAGATTTATTTTGCCAAAAAATAAATGTTATTTTTGTTTTGGGTTCAAACTATAATTAGTTTAATATTGGAAGGTGTTTTAGCAATACAGTCAAGTACCCTACTTTGGCTATGCCTGTATTCGGGACCTTTCACATGACATGCAAGGCAAGCGTCTTATCAACTGGGCAGCCCAGCACTAAAGGGATAAGTCAGGGGTCGATATTAACTTTTTATACCAGGTGCACGAGTGCACCCAAGTCTTGCGACTTAGGACTTAGGTGCACTAAATAATAGTTAGGTGCACAAATATAAATATTATGTGCACACATATAATATAACTAACAAGTTAAAAAACTATTCTTTATAAAAATTGACTAAATGCAGGGTTTCCGGGCATATGAAAAGTCAGGAATTTGGACATAGGGTAAATTTTGTCAGGAAAAGTCATAAATTTGCGCAAAAAACGATCAAAAGTCATGGAAATCCATGTCTTCGAATCGCTGGAGTTTCACAACTTTCGGATCGCTAGAGTTTTGGGATTTTAGGAACGGCAGAGTTTCGCGACATTGGGATCCCCAGAGTTTAGCGACTTTTGGATCCCCAGAGTGTTGCGACTTTCGGATCCCCGGAATTTTACGACTTCCAGATTGCCGAAGTTTTGCAATTTTCGGATCGCCGGAGTTTTGCGACTTCCGGAACCTGGGTGCACAAGTTGAAAACTTATGTGCACAATTATTTTTTTAGGTGCACAGTGAACCCGTGCACCCACTAATTTCAAACCCTGGGATAAGCCCACTTCACTCCAAAAAATTTCTTGTTATGCCCCCGAGGCAAAAAGTTCTTAACAATTAGTTAAACTGACAAAGCCAAGAGAGCCATAAATGATGATTAACCTAAACCAAAAGTATCAAAGTTCCCTTAAATATTTTAGTTGACTTTGTTTAATTTTTAAGGTAAATATTCGAAGGTACAATTTAAAAAAAAGGGACTCTACAGTAAGGTATGTTGAGGGTAAATTGAAAAACATTTTGACCTTAAAAATGAAGTTGCTACATGACAAGGTTTTAAACTTACACAAAACAATTTATACATAATATGTGTTTAAAGAAGCAGGGCTGGCACAAAAAATTATATTGACAAATAAACGTTTGTTAATCTAGTAACAGGTCATGCTGGCTTTAGGTATTTTTTAAACTAATATACATGGATTGGAAAGTTACTTTTATACATTTCAAGTTATAAGAAAATTTGAAATTTAACCATTTTCCCTTAAGGGACGTACCTAAATTACATCATGCAAAAGTTAAACTTTTTTAACCATTCCCCCACCAACTAAAATTATGTCACATTGCTACACTCCCCCCCCCCCCCCTCACTTCTAAAGATAGTCAATTTTAACATTTCAATCCGTTTCTTAAATTTGAAAAAATGCATATTTATAATTTGATAAAAATAATTCTGAAAAAAAAAGTAATACTAATCTTGGTTAAATAATTTATTCAGAGGAATAGACCGACATTGTATTTACATTTCGGTTGTTGTAGGGCTAACTTGCCAATCGCTAGGTATTGTCTCCTATTTGCATAGTTCTTTTTTAGTGGAGAAGTTTCTCAATTCAGCAATGTTTAGTAGAGACTGTTACGAAGAGTTGAATTATCGCACTACAGCTACTGAGGGCTATTGCCGAAGGGCGTCGTAGTTTAGACAGTTACAAAGATGTCTAAAATATTAGATTGTAATAATGTCAACATTGTAGCATGTTATAATCTCCCCATCCTCTTCCTGGATTTTTTTCTTATGATAAGATTTTTTTAAAAAACATCTCTTTTATGTAAAAGGAAATTTTCTTAATCGTTTAAATGTAATGTGTCGCCTTCGTAGTGTAACGGTTATAGCTCTGAACTGCAGAGCTGGGTTCGATTCCCGGGTAAGGCTTGGTTGTAAATTGTACTTATCTCAGTCTTATAATTGGGTGTAAATCTGTTAGGCTGTGTGTCATAATAAATATTATTTGTGTCATAATAAATGCACACAATCAAATACCCCTTCCCCCACCCATGTCACGATCCGTCACATTGGTGCTCAGCTCATGACGTAATTTATGTATGACCCTTTATTTAAAGAGAACCAAGATTAAAGAAATAGGGTAATAGGAAAAATATAGGAACGAAAATATCTGTGAAGAGCGGTGCGAGAAGTAATGGAAAAGTAACGAAAATTTTCCTTGCTTTATTACAGCCAAAAGTAACAGTTACAGTTGCAGTTACTTTATTAAAAATCTAACAGCGTTACTCGACGTTACCTAAAAAATGTAACAGTTACAAGTAATATGTTACTCCAATTCCTGCTAATATATGTATGACATATCCCGACTTAAACCCCTAAAAAACTTAAATTATAACCCCAATTTAAACTTAATAATTTAAATTACCTTTTTAACATATCCTTAATACCACTTATTAATATCTTTAACATCCCAAAAACAGCGTCATCTAGTCGCACCAAGTAACTGTTCCCACAGAAACTGTTTAGTCAGCAGATATTTTACTGTGACCTTAAACCTCTCTCATCATCGATGCTGAACTCTAATTGGTCAATCAAGGAACAAGCAATAACAATCTGTAGCTGTTAATCACTTTCTAATTAAGCCTCGAGATGCGAGGTTGTGGGTGTGCTTTGGTGGCCTTTCTTGGCCCTCTCTTTCTAAAAGTCATAATGGCTTACATTTTAATATTTTTAATTTTTTATATGAACTAATAAAAATGGTTGGACGTCCAAAACCTTCTTAATTTCTAGAATGACCAACAGAATAAGTAAGCTCTTCTGTGAAGTAGATGTTATTCTACATGTTTATATTTTAATCAATAGCAATTAATTTCCGTCAAAGCGGCCAGCATTGAACTTTTGGGCAATTATGAAAGGGAAACAGCCACACAGCTCTACCTACATTGTTTAGCACATTGAGTTAAGAATGTATTCTTGGCCACTTTAGGATAAGACTAGATGTGGAAAAGAGGGTTGTCAGAATTGAAAGCTTTTACCATACTCAAGTACGAAAAATTCTCGATGAGCCAAACAGTGCATTGAAACAGGACAGAGGTTGTTTAAAAAGGTTCTACAGCATTTTGACAGAATAGATTCAGGATAAATTTAAATAATTTCAATTTTCTATAACTCGCTTATGGTAGAGATTTACTGTACGGTCCCCCTTGGCGAACTATCCAAAATCGCGCCAAAAGTCCGTATTTTGGCGACTTTAAAAAAAAAAACCACGATTCAAAGAAAAGATCGTATGGGAATATTTCTTATGACCAACGTTCCGATAGGGTTGCCAGAAAACGTCATTGGTGCAAAGTCATAGAATTCGAATCATCAGTCGAAGTTAGACAGGTTGTCAGAAAAAATTATTTATCGCCAAATCCGAAAGAATCGCGCCAAGGGGGACCGTACAGTAAATCTGATCGCTCACTTATGTACAAGGTATATCCACAAAGTTCTGTTTGGTTACATAAAAAACACAGATAAAGTAACAAATTTATTGTTCAAAAATCTATAACTCTTAAACTATTTTTCTACATAGCACACAAAATTTTGTAGGCATATGTCATAGCATGGTACAAGTCTTTGTATTCTTTCTTCATAGAAGGTTGCCACCTGTGTTTTCAACCCTGTGGTAATATGTTCTTTCAGCTTTTCCTTATCGTTAAAGTGTTGAACACCCAGGAAAGATTGTAGGTGTAAGAAAGAGAAGAAAGCCGCTAGAAGCGAGGTCCTGACTGTACAGAGGATGATCAAGCATGTAAAAGTCAAATTTCTGTAGAAGTTGTTCTGTTACGTTTGGAATGCGAGGTTGGGCAATATTGTGCATAAAAACATTTTAACTAATCCTCAGCACTTGTCCAGTATTGTGTGGCGCACTTTCTTAATGGTTTTGCAGTAAACATTCATTGGTGTTCAACATTTTAACGATGACGACGAGATGAAAGAACATGTTGCCACATGGTTAAAAACACAGGCGGCAACCTTCTATGAAGAAGGAATACAAAAACTTGTGCCACGCTATGACAAGTGCCTACAAAATTTCGGAAGCTATGTAGAAAAATAGTTTAAGAGTTTAGATTTTTTTTATACAAAAAATTTGTTTCTGTATCTGTAATGTTTTTTTATATCGAACCAAACGGAACTTGCTTTGTGGATATACCTTGTATAATGTCAATGAGCATTAAATGTATAAATTAGGATTCAATGACAAACATACAACTTGATTTTGTAGTAAAAGATTAATACATCATTTTGTTTAGTGGCAAATATTCAAGTGCCTATTAAATTAATGTTTACAAAATAACGTTAATGTTAAAGAAAGAACATTGAATGATAAACATTCAACAATTACGATTGGGCTTATGTTTAAATGTTTTTAAGTTCGTGTTAGACAAAATCTTGTTCCCAGAACAGGAAGTTGATAACAGAATAGTTTCCTTTTCTCATAGTTAAATCCAATACAATATGCTCATGGAATTATCAATTACACAGGAAATATCAAAAGAATTAAAATTATACTTTAGTTTTTGGAACAATATAAAAACATAAGTTATGAGTTTACAGTAAACTGCCACGGTCTTTTACGCTAAACGCCGGTTGTCAAATAAAAACTCGATAATAAAATTTATTCTAAAGATTTTGCCGCATTTTTTAAAAAAAGAAACTTAAATAATCTTAACATACCATTTAAGGTTTCAATCACTCTCTCAAATGGTGCTCCGTTTGGTAAATCTACCAAAGCATAGTTTGTTCTTAAGATAATATTTTCAGGCAAAACGCCCGTTTGCTGTTGAAAAATTTGGGCAATCGTCGGCTCATTAACATCAGGATGCAGATTAGCAACGTAAAGACGACAAGCACTCATATTTAAAGTAAAACTAATTAAATTAGAGTTAGTTTTAAAAAAGAAACTGAAAACCCGAACTGGGCGATTCCTCTTTCCGAAACACTTTCTTTATCCCACGTGTTCAAATCCAATCACGTGACTGGTTTGTAATCAAAATAACGAGCTTAGATGTCAAAAATAGTTTTATTTTAAAATACAAATTTTTATAAATTCGCATGAAACAAAGTTTTACTTAACAAATATATTAGAAATATTAGAATTTGGACAGATTACATTTCACTACAGAATCTACACTTGTCATTTAAACATTCTGGCTCAAGTGTAATCGTCAAAAGTACTGTGACAAGTTTGCATGATCAATTACTAATTTATAACGGATTCTCATGATTAATTATCATATATGATGCACTGATTTGGCTTAAAGTTTTTTAATTTGTGATCAATGAGGTAAACTAGCTTGAAAATTTGATTAAACAATGCGGTGAATTTAGACATTTAAAAAGTGGATACCTATTAAAGAATTTAAGTGTAGTCTAAGCATTCTATTCCAAAAAATAAACAAATAATCAAACTCACCAATGGAAGGATAGAGACCGTCGTCCCAACAAAACCCGTCGTGTTCCCAAAGTACGCCAGGTATGTATAGCAAAGAGACTTTCTTGCTATTGCTCGTTGGTGATGAGATTATTCGATGATCATCCTTGCCATTTTTAGGGCTGACGACCTTATTGCAAACCGTGC
Organism: Oedothorax gibbosus; assembly: GCA_019343175.1. Taxonomy (NCBI): domain Eukaryota; kingdom Metazoa; phylum Arthropoda; class Arachnida; order Araneae; family Linyphiidae; genus Oedothorax; species Oedothorax gibbosus. The sequence continues at coordinate 11,527,704 of CM033279.1, forward strand.
CACTCATATATACAGCAACTGAGACGACGCAACCCTTTCACAGATACTGCAGCACAAAAATAATCGGACCGCAGTTTCTTCGAAACTCTAATGTCTCGAATGACGTGAGTACTTGCTTACTGGGCTTTTTTAAAAGGTATGAGGAACACGGGCATATTCTACAACGCATGCGCCTAAATCAAGCTGATTATATTAAATCCTATAAGGCTATGTCCTCACTACGACATCAAACGCCACAAACGCAACAAAATTTGGCGACCGCCAAGCGCGCCAAGCAATGCAATAGCATGGTGGTTGACTCTGCCAAGTCGACAAGTTTTGTTGCCTTTGTGGCATTTGTTGCCTTTGTGGCGTAGTCAGGACATAGCCTAAAGATTACTAAGCTATTTTAATTCTCTGACCCATTTCTGATAGAACATTTTCCCGCATTGCGAATTCAAGGGCATATTAGCAAGTACTTTAATAAACTAGTCCAATACTTTCACTACATTAAAAAAAAATTTAATGTTATTTATATTGATGTATAATACCTAATTTGTAAATTTATTATGGTTTGATCTTTGATGTAAAAATTTTGTAAAATTGGGACTTATTTGTAAAAGAACATGCATTGCATAGCTTTTTATGCAAATATGTTAAACTGTTTTTCTCGTCAATTGACATGGGTTCAAAATTACGAAGCATTGTTATAGGGGGCCAACCATCACTATAGTTCGTCAAAATTTTGGATCGCAGTCAAAGAATTGAAATATTTGGGATTGGAACCAAGTAGTTCGATTGGATTGGATATCGTCGCATGAGAGACACATATATGCATGGGCGACTGAATCTAGTAATTTATAAATGGCTAAGGGGGGGAAAGGCACTAAATTGTCTCGGGTGGTAAAAGGAAGCGTTCCCCATCTCCCTACGATTAAGACTTGTCGTGACTCTTCATATTAGTCCACAAGTTGATATGGAACAACCATTTTAGACTTTGCTAGGGAAGACGCCAAAAGTCAATAGACTTTCAATACAAAAAAATTCAAAATCACTTTTGTTAAAAAAATATAATAGCTTCGTCGAGCTTTGGTACGATTTTAATCTTAACGACTAAACCTGGGACAGGTGCCCTGATTCATAGTTTGTTTTTTAATATTATGTTAGCCAATGAGACTGAGGGTGTTCCGTTTTTCTATATCCGCTACTACCCAGAACCTAACATACGTACGAAGAACCAAAATTGAAATTAATCTTTAAGCGAAACTATCAAAGTTATTCTTATATAATCTTTATTTGGGGGTACATTACGAAAGTTAGTTTTTTAAAAAAATTTAACATAAAAAAATGTACTTGATTAATTGAAAGTGTTGGAGATATGAGCTCGCCGATATGCTGTGTCTCTTGGGTTTGAGATAGACTAAAGAGTAAGAAATGACGAGAGGTCATTCAAAAGAAAAGGGAGAAACAAATTATAGGATTTATAAGATGTCATTTATGAAATCCGATAGTAGTATATAAACTTAGCGATATTATCTTCAGACAAATCAAATATAAAATAAAATGAGAGGCACAATGCCCATTTTTCCTCTGACTTGATCTCTTATTGAATTAAAAAACGATTGCAGAACAAGATAATAGAAAAATAGACTTAAACTGTCACTATAACTGATGACTAATTTATATGCTGTATGAACTCAGTAGAAAATACAGGGGATCCCCGTATTTTAATTTTTTTTATCACCACTTAAATCTTTAATTATTACTTAACTATGATTATTTAGCATTTTACAACAATCATAGTTAGGTAATGATTAAAGATTTAACAGGTGATTAAAAAAATCCAAAATAGAGCTCCCACAGCGATATTTTAATGTTAGAGCATAGGGATAACTTTTAAATTTTAGCGGAGAAAAAAATCCACGCTAATATTGTTCTTCATTGCGTGATCAGATTTTTGTGCAAAAAAAAAATAATTGAGTTTCTCGGGATTTTAAATCAAAATGCAGTCCATACTCGCTTATCGCATTCGGTGCCAAAAACCCGCCTGATTCCTGAAAGCGCCGGATTAAAGTGTGGTTGGTCGGCTTTACAATACATCGCACTACAGCTTACCTGTTTTATGTCAGTGCCTTTTCATCTTTTTCGAAGATATTTTTAGAAGGCGCTTGAGATATTGATAATAGCTCGGGATCTGTAATGGATGTTTGGTTTGTTTGAGACCCATTAAAAAAATGTCCGATACTTTTCCGAATCACAAGTTGTTTCCTCGCAAACCTTCAAACTATCGCTCATAGTTACACCAGATGTTCTATTTCGTGAAAAACAAGAAGTTCTTAAAGAACTAAATAGTAGATATGTGAAAAAAAGAACACCATGTTCTTTTGAACAGGTTCTTTAAAAAGAACTGGAACAGTGTGTTCTTTGCTTTTGAAAAAACCCGTTCTTCTATAAATTAATGATTTTTCATCAGAATTTATTTTTTAGTTAAACAAAAAAAAATTACATCCCTCTTCTAATTCTAAACCCGTTACTCGGTAAATCATCTCATAATCATAAAGTTCCTAACAAAACGAGCAACAGCCTCTCCTCATAGTTGGTGAGTGGGTTTGGACGAAAAGGCATCTTCTCATCTTACGTCACGATAGCCCGAAACGCTATACCCACTATTCCGGCAATGAAACAGTTTTCAAAACGATTACGATGAAAGAACACTGAACAGGTGTTCTTTTTGAACGTTCTTTGATGATTTTTCGCAGTGCGATAGCTCTTTGTTTTTCGGAACAGTTTTTTTTTTTGAGTTGTTCGGAGCGGTTCTTTTTCGCGAACTTGCAAAATGGCGTAGGTTGTTCTGAGTCGTTCTTTTTCGAGGTTGTTCTTCGAACCGTTCTTTATTGCGAGGAACAGCTCTTGTGGCATTGTTCTGAACGGTTGTTCTTGCGCTCTTTCAAACATTCAAATGGCAGGATTGGATTTATCGTAGTTGGGTTTTGGCTTTGTGCGTGTGGGATATCTTTCGCTTATTATGTATTTATTTACTATTATTTTATTAATATTTATTTTATTATTAATTATTTTATTATTATTTTATTATATTATATTTTATTTTATTAATATTTTATTTTATATATTTTATTTTATTAATATTTTATTTTATTATTATTTATTTTATTATTAATTTATATTTATTATTAATTTATGTTATTATATTTTATTATTTATTATTATATTTCATATTCTTTTATAATATTTTATTATGTTATTTATATTATGTTTTATTTTATTATTTCCTTATTATTTAATTTTTTTCGAATTTGCGTTTTTTTCCTCCTTCTGGTGCATATGTAAGCTTATTTTTTAAAAAATCTTTAATTGTACAACGTAGCATTATGTAATTGTTTTTTTTTAAATCGTATCATTCCCCAAAACTTTTTCTATTATTTTTTTCATCTCAAAAGTCGTTAGAATGATCTAGGAAAATACATTTCTTAAAAAATATCGGCTGAAACTTTGAACCTCTGAACTGAAATGGGGAACGTAGTTAAGAGTGAGAATATGATAACGTAAACAACTATTTTTTTCCCTTCTGTTTTTTTTTAGGGTGGGTGCTCAAGAAATGTGGCTGTTTTATTAAGAGTCGCGGTTGGGGGGTTGTCATATTGGCTAATTTCAGCAGTTTTGGCTAATATTTGATCCGCTTGGTTTATTTAAAATTATACCAGGGGCCAAAATTGTTCTGGTTTAATGATTAGATTAAGTTTGAAAATATCTTCATTTTTTTATATTTTCGTTTCTTGACTATTTTTTGCGCGTTTCGTTGATTTTTTGCTTTTGAATACGTCGAATTTGTAATATTAATTGTGTTGGAAGGGACGTAATGGAAGATAATGTTTGGTATTTTGGCTTTATTGAACAGCAGTTGTCTATTTTTTGGAAATTTCTATTGGCAATCCAGGTCCTCTAATCAATGTAAAACTGTCAGAGGACTCACGTTTGAGAGACATATTTAAAAACAGTTTTTTAAAATATTTTATTTTGCATGGTTTATTACTTTTTAAAAATGAAATTGGAAGCACAGCCTTGGAATTGGATTTTTTTTAAATTGAAAAATTATTTACTGATAATATTTCCTTGAATTTCTTAAATTGAAAGTGAAACTTAACAATTAAAATATTACATAATGAGCTTAGCGCTTACAACAAAAGTTATAATAATATTTTATTGATACTTTTTTGTATACATTTTTGCTGTGCTTATTTTGTGATTTACTAAATTATCTTATGTATATATTAAAACATTAAGCCAATAAAATAAATTCCTTCAATAGTGTAGTATAGAAATTGGCCTACGGTGTCATACCAAATACTTGTTTTAAAATTTTATTTTATATATATATCATTTCAACTATACAACATATAATGTTTTAGTATTAGGATGTAATAAAATTTTTATGGTAAATATTTTAGGAAGCAAACTATTTAATAAATTCCGATATGTATTTTTGTTGTAATTTCAGTATTGAATCTATAGTATATTAATTATCATTATAATTTTCTAATTAATTTCTAATAATTAATAATCTAATTTTAATAACGTGTTTACCCAAATGTCATTTTTATTAAAACTATTCTCATTTAAATCTTTGAAATCAATGCACTCTCAAAGCATCAAAATACTTTTCTATACAATAATTTGTACCCCACAGTTTATTTTTTTTCATTACGTTTGCGTTATTGTATGCATATTGTATGTAATTTACTTCAAAAATATTTTAATGATTTTATTCATTACTAGTAATTTTCTAACTAATACTTACTCTACTAATATTTTAAAATAGTTTTGTCATAAATTAATTAAAAAAATTTAAGTTGTATTACTTTTTTAAATAATAAAACTTTTTAAAGTTATTGCAAAAACTGATATTTCCGATCGTATTTTTTATTTTACGTTCATTATGTATTTTATTTATGTTTACCTGAATTCTTCCTCGTGTAAAGTAACGTTTGTAAAAAGAACAGGTTAAAGAACTGTTCTTTTTTAAAGAACAGAACAGAGAGCAACTGTTCTTTAAAAAGAACATAAATATAACATCTCTACTAAATAGCCTACTTTCCTGTTACTTAAATACTTTCTGAAATTCTAATAGGAAAACAACTAGGTTCCTAACAGAAAATACAACAACCGTTTCTACACTAGATTTATACATATTCAAAAAAAAAACGCTAAACACAACATCCACCTATAATTTTAACTTCTAAAAGCCAAAATCAACTATTTTCCTTAATATTCTTTCTCAAATTAACTTAATATAATTTATCGTCTGCACGATTTATTTGTATAGATCAAAGAATAATTCAATATTTATTAATAACAAAAGTAATGAAACTACTCCAAACTACATTAAAAAAAAAGAAATGTAAATTAAAACTAAGCATAATTGTAAGCAAAAAATATGCCTTGCCGCTTTCTTGGTAAACAATTAATGAACAATCAAAGAATCACATTGCATTGTGCTACATTTTATGACGTCATTCGAAACTGATTAATGAAAAAATGATTTTGCTTCAAATATTTTTAAATAAATAAAGTTTCTCATGCCATTGTTAATTTGGCAACAGTGATTTAAATGACTCAAAATTGAATTTCAATGCTAATTCAATGGGAAATTCGCCGACAGATAGTAGATTTATGTCCGTCCGGACGTACAGACAGGCGGACAAAAAGTATGAAAGTTGGGTCTCTGAGGTCATAGCTTTCTAACAAAAAAAGAATTTTTAAGATCCGATTGTTAGAACCTATTTTTGAAGGGGGGGGGGGGGGGGTACAGACAGATGGACAGACAGACACAAACGGACATCGACCGCATGTCATTACTTACTTTTTCATTTTTTTAATTGTTTCGAATTAAAAAAAAGAAAAGTAGGCTAAAAATATTAAGACTGTGTATAGTAATTAGTAGAGGACGACTTGTTAGAGAAGGCCGGATAAGAGAGTGTGGACTGTATCACAATAAATGAAAATAATTTTTTTTGCCAAAAACATCCAAATTATTATTTTAACTTAAACGATGTTGCAGTGATAATACAGGAGATTTTGGGAGAAAATGTAGGTTGAAGAGAAACACAAAACCAAAAGGCCTGAAAGTAGTAGCATAAGATTTTAAAATATCCTAATGTATCTAGAAATCCTTTATAGATTTCGATATAACTTGTGTTAAGTTGGAACAAAATCCTAATCACACTTGACATAAAACAGCAATTTTTGTTGCTACTCAAGAAATGAAATGTGCAAAAGACATGAATAAAACTATTTTTTCCCTCGATCGGTGATCACATTGTCACATTAGAACAGAGCACCAAAAGAAACACAGATCCAAGGAAAGGCATGAATGAAAGCTGGTAGGAATTACGTCACTTGAAAAAAGCCAAATTTTTTTTACGTTTAAAACTTTTCTTCCAGTTAAGAACAAGTTTTTTTCCTTGGGAATTGAGAACGAAAAATGCCAAACAATACCAAGCTTTTAAGTAGGAAACCAAAAAAACTTTTTTTATGATGCTTTTGGAGTAGCGTGGAAAAGTTGCTTCTAAACATAAAAGCATCTTCTATTGACAATTTCACCACACTAAGGTGGTGAAA